>BSBM01000217.1:22315000-23740000 GCA_027924585.1 Larix kaempferi
TACCCAACTCCGTTCATCGACTAGATCATCGATAACTGTGCCAGGAGTGTCATCGTTTCATTCATGGATGGCTTTTCTGGCTATAATCAGATCGATATCCTCCCATCCGACCAACACAAAACGACCTTTATCTGCCCTTGGGGGATTTTTGCATATCGAAAGTTACCTTTTGGCCTTAAAAATGCCGGGGCAACTTTCCAACGGGCGATGTCCTACGCATTTCACGACATCAAACATATTGTAGAACCATATCTTGATGATCTTCCCGCTCACTCTCAGACCGGGGAAGACCATCCAGACCACTTAAGTGCCATTTTCGAAAGGTGCCGTTGCTACAATATACATTTGAATCCGCATAAGTGCGTCTTTTGCGTAGAAGCCGGAAAATTTTTAGGCTTCATAACTTCCAAAAGAGGGATACGTTTAGACCCTGCGAAGGTAGAATCTATCTTAGCCCTGCCTTCCCCCACCAATATTCCAGAACTTCAAAGTTTGCAAGGGCATGCAAACTTTCTACGTCGTTTCATCTGTAATATTTCCGAGATAACAAAAGGCTACATGAGGCTTCTCAAGAAGAATGTTCCCTTCATTTGGGATGACAAAGCCCAACGCTCCTTTGATAATCTAAAGGCAGCCTTAACCAAAGATCCTGTGATCCAACCCCCCGATTACACACAGGATTACATTCTTTATCTCGCAGCTTTGACTTCCACCATTGGTATGGTGCTAGTCCAGGAAGACCACAACGGCATAGAACATGTGGTATACTATCTTAGTAAGAGTCTTCTCGACTCCGAAACTCGTTATTCACATGTTGAAAAACTAGCTCTGGTAACAGTATTTGTTGTCCAGAGATTCTGTCATTGCATTCTACTTCGCCGGACCACTGTCATAGCCGATTTCAATCCAATGTATTATATCCTCACGCGTCAAGTGCTTGGGGGAAAATATTCTTGTTGGATCGTCATCCTTCAGGAGTTTGACTTGGAATTTGTCAAAGCCAAGTCCAAGAAGTCTTTGGTCTTCGCAGAGTTGATTTGTAACTTGCCCCATGCTACCGATCAATCCGAGCCCATCGATTCTCTTCGTGATGAATCGTTGTTCCTCATTAGCATGTCTGATCCATGGTACAAGGATATTCTATTATATCTCCAAACCCAACGCTTCCGCCCTGACCTCACTCGCGATGAACGTCGATGCATCCGACATCACGCAAAATACTACCTCATAGTCAACGATACGTGGTGTCGACACCGTTCTTCGATGATGTTTGACCTTAGATGAGGCGGAACGCGTTCTTAATGACTGCCATGCTGGAGCATGTGGTGTTCATCTCTCTGGGATGGCTACGGCCCAGAAAATACTGCGAGCAGGATACTTCTGGCCCTCAATTTTCAAAGACTGCATTGAAATAGTCAAGAAGTGTCCACCATGCCAATTATTTCATAGTAAAGCACGCTCACACCCTGCTCCACTCCATCCTGTCATTGTCGTCGACCCTTTTTCCAAATGGGGCATAGATTTCATGCACTGTAGGCCCACTTCAGCCGGGGGGGCATAGCTATGTCGTAGTAGCTGTCGACTATTTCACAAAATGGGCTGAAGCGATGCCTACGTATGCTGAGGACGGCAAAACAGCAGCGCAATTCATATTCAATCATATTATAGCTAGATTTGGTGTCCCACAATCCATTGTGACCGATCACGACTCCCATTTCAGGAACCATATGATCGAAGAACTAAGTGCCAAGCTGGGTTTTCGCCACGAAAACTCAACCCCGTATAACTCACAAGCTAATGGCCAAGTTGAAGCCATTAACAAAGTCCTGAAACGAATGATTCAGCGTATTGTGGGTACCCAGAAATCCAACTGGAACTCAGCTCTATTCTCAGCACTATGGGCATATTGAACCTCAGTGAAAAGTGCTACTGGGTTTACACCATTCCAACTGGTGTATGGCCTAGAAGCCATTTTTTCGATTGAATGTGAAATTCCATCACTTAAGATAGCCATAGAGCTACTTCCCCACACCACTTCCAAAGAGGAACGGTTTCTATACCTAGCCAAGCTAGATGAAACCCACCGCGACGCTGCTTTAGCTAATGAAGCTCATAAAAAATGCGTCAAAGCTCAATATGACAAATCCTTTCAACCTCGGATCTTCAATGAAGGTGACCTCGTACTTACATATGATCAAATGCACGATAAGCTCGGAAAAGGAAAATTAGAATCTATGTGGTACAACCCCTTTGTTGTAAAACGTGTCTTGGAAAAAGGAGCCTATGAACTAATCGATTGTGATGGTATGCCATTGGCACGGCCCCGCAATGGGATATACCTCAAACGCTTCTACGCGTAAGGTTTCCCTACGCAGGTTACTAGTTGTACATAATGTACTTAGTTTTCTTTTACTTTTCTTTTGGTGTGCGCGTGGACCTCATGTATCCACTCTTACTTTGACTCGTGATTTTATGCGCAGATGTCTGCCTACTTCGGATTCGCCGACGGTGCAGGCCGACATACCCGGAATCTCGCTTCCGCAGCATGGGTAATCTATTCTCCCACTGGCGAGTTGATTTCTTCAGGAGCCAATTGTTTAGGTCCTGCAACCAACAAAAAAAAAAAAAAAAACAATTTTATTGAATGTTATTATGAGGAAGTGGGAGATGAAGAAGTCATTCCTTCATCTACCAGCTCTAGTTCCAATTGCTGATTCATGTTATGAAGGAACTCTTGCTTAAAAAGAGGTTTGTGATATATCTTTAACCAATATCCATTACCACAAATGCAACCTGTTCACCAATTGGTCTTATGTTTACAGAACCATTATTAAAAACAACAGTCACAATTTCATATTACCTTCTGGAATTTTTTCTTGCTATGGGCTGCTGTTATAATAAATTTTCTGAAAGTATGGACTGGAGAGAAGGTCTAAATTCTGGTTAAAGATCTTATCATTTTATTGAAAAGAAAGAAAAACAACGAAGTTGCATTAATTTCTAAACTAAACATGCAACTTTTTATTTATATACATATTTTCCTATTCGATCTAAGAAGAAAGAAAACATATCTATTCAAGTATAGGAATTCTTCCAATGTAACCAAGTGCGAAGTAAAATTAAAAATATACCTTTATCCATATACGAAAAAGTTATTGCAATGATTACCTGGATAAGGAGAACCACCTGACTTACTTGCTTCTGCAACAAAAGGTGTTGAAGGAGGAAATGGTGTTGTAGTCTGGTTGCCTCTTGGAACCAACTTTCGAAGTAGTCCTGGTACTCACCTTCCTTAATCATATCATATAGATCCCCTTCTCCTGATTGATTGATTTCGGAACTACATAGAGAATTTGTTGATACCTCCTCAATTTTCAGCTGCTTTCCATCCAATGTAACACCCAAGTTGTCAATTTCCTCTGCAATTTGGAAAGGAATGTCTTTTTGTGGTTCTTGGGACTTTGGTTCATTTGTTGTGTCAGGAGAGGTAGATAAACTCTTAACTGCTGTTAGTATGTGTTCTACCTGATAAGAAGAACTCCCAACTGCAGCTAGGATTTGAGAAAGTTTTCCCAAATTGATGGTTACTTCTGTATCCATTTATGTCAGTTGTTTTGTTCATGTTTCGCACAAGGATCAATGTCTGGGGCTCTTACAGCACCCAAGTTTTTGTTTTTATTTGATTTAGATGTGTTTTAAATGATTCTAATTAAGACTACACGCTGCTCTTGCATAAAATGAAACACTCTTGGAATTAAATTGTAGAAAGTAAACACACCCAAACTTGCAAAAAGAAAAACACACTTGCATGAAATTAAATTGCAAGAAAGTAAACACGCCTTACAGGAAAGGTAAACACACTTTTGCAGCAAAATAAATCAAACATACAAAAAAAACAAACACGCTTGCAAGAAGGAAACAACAAGGGTTTGGGGCAACCCACTAAAGTGGATGCGGCAGGCTGTTACACCATGGGAATCCCATAGTGAAGTCGTCTTTGCGTCTTAACGTTTCCCCTCCACCTTGTTGTGTAATGTAACAGGAAACCTATCTACCGGAACAAATTCGTAGAAAAATGAGCAAAATACCAGCTTACCTTGGAGCAACTCCCCGGCAACGGCGCCAAAATGTTGGTCAATATTAATGTTACTTAATTAACCTCCATTTAATTATCAACCGAGCAATCGTAAACTTTGAGTTGCTACACTATATGTGCAGGCAAGATAGTTTTAAAACAACCCTAATATTTCAGAGAAATTCCACCTACAGCAATGCTTCAAAAGAACAATCTACTGATAAATTAAACAAACCCTACAGCAATCCCTTAAACACTCAACAATCCACACTCAGCTACAGTGCTGATAATCTATTCTACAAATGAAAGAGCTTAATAAGTTTCACAATAACTATGATCTATTGACCTGAAAACTCCACTATAATCCTACGAGATCTAATGCTTCACTCCACACTAATACTTCTAAAATTATTGCCAGAGTAACACCTATGATCTCTTGACTTTAAATGGTCAACACACAGCCTATTATAATGAAGCTTGGCTGGTTATTGTTATTTAAATATACTCTGTTTGATTTATGCACACTAATGCCCACAGGAAAGTACCAAGGCCATTCAAACAATACTCATTAATTATTATTAGGATGTGTGAGAAATATTTGCTAAGTCTGGTTTGCATATGCACACTGTGGAGCTGATGTTGCTTCAAGAAAGCAATATTATAAACTAGGGTTCCTCTCCAAACTCAAGAAGCCTGATTTCTTCCTACTTAATCACTTGTTTAAAATATTATTTAACAAATCCCTATCTGCTCTATAGATTCCAATCTTCAAACCCTCTACAAAATATTACAAGTGCTGTTCAATTTCAACAAGATACCCTACAGCTCTGCAAAATTGAAAGTGAAAAGGATGAGTTGTTCATCAACTATTCCCATGCCGCAGCAAAAGGTTCTTCAACAGCTAGAGTCAATTTCATTAACCAAATTGACAATACTATGCTTCATACTGGAAATCGAAGAAAATATTTAAACCCACACCATTCCTTAATTTATTTTACAGTACTGTGAACAACAGAGTCTAACCCAATCCTGCAGCTATCACGATATCACTATATGCTGGCAATAAAAACAATGTGAAAACTCGGTCTACCTGTAAGCCTTCACAAAGCAAAACTTGAATCAAATCATCACACAATTTATAAAGACAATATCCCTAAACAATAATCATGGCCATTAATATACAATCCAAGCTGAAAAACCAGAAAAGGGGCATTAAATACAAACTATTCCTGAATTTACTCAGCAAGCTAATTCAATTACAAATGACTAAGAATCTGCAGATATGCATATGAGTAAAACATCAACATTCTATAGAACAATATCGAGGCAGGGAGACATTAACCTGTGATTACAAAACACACAATACAAAATACCAAGGTTGGTGCTGAAGGGGGCCCTCCCTCAACGCCTTCCAGCTCTAAATCGAAAACTTAAAGGGAACAAACGCTGGTTGTATTAATAAAATGGAGTATTACAATCTTCTCTCCCTCGAGTATCCATCCTAAGGATTATTTATAGATGGATAGATGAACAAGATCCATCCCAGAATGCAGATATTTGAGCAACTACCCAGAAAACGGCCAACACCAAATCTGGCAAAACCATGTCTGTTCCGGAAAGGATTTCTCCACATTCATTGAGAAGTGGTTAGGGGTAAATGGGGCCATTTGTGAAGTGGGTTTCGAACCGTTTTGAAAAATTCCCAACCGTTTGTTCAGAAATTGAGCCCGAAATTAGGGTCCTGATCAAGGACGTAAATGACATTGCCAGATTGCTTGAGATCCATACACTGCTAAAAATGGAGGGTAACAGCTCTTTGAACGAACGAAATCCATGAAACAGCACCGGAATAAACTTCATAGGCATTTGGAAGGCGACGGAAGCTCAAGAGACACCCCAAATGTGGATCGAAGCCTCCGAATCACTGGTGCAACTAGCATGAACCTGCCCTGGAGTGCCGAAACCCCTGCACAAAGGAAACAACGACCCATCAGTTGACCAGATATTCATATGGAGATTTAAAAACCCAATTTATGCATAAAACAATGTAAAGTGAGAAATGAATAACCAAAAATTACTTACCAAACCTTTGTCCACGTTGGTCTCCACAAAAGCATGACCATACAAATAAACACTAATAAAACTAACTTATCATGTGGTTTCATAAGTTTTATGCTAGAAAATGATGTATTGGACAGCCAATAATAGGAGACCAACAGTTGCTTCACTCGGAATTGACTCCCTATCAGTCTTATTAGACTCCCAGCTCGTGGTTTCTCATCTGAACCGTGTTTACACAGTTCGTGATCCTATCCTACTTCGTTTATTTCGGAGGGTACGCCTCTTGGAACGATCTTTTAATTTCATTTCATATCAACACGTACCGAGAGAATTCAATTGTATAGCTGATTCATTGGCTAATTACATTTTGGATTGGCATCTTGCCCATACATAAACACATCATAAAAAATAAAATGCACAAGTCTTTGTAAATAAATAGATCATGAAAATAGGTCCATATCATTGTATATAAGAATGTTTTTTCCAAAATACATAGAGTTTGTGTCAAAGACAAAATTTGGGACCAAATCCCATACAAAAATTTGGCTCTCAAAGCCTACATATCGTATACATGCCGCAAAAGACAAAAAAGACCATCTAAGGAGATCTGGGAGATCTATCATGTCCCTCGTCAGATTCCTCATGCTACTGGTGATAACACACTACAGCTTGAGCCACCCTACGAAGAAGTCGGCCAATACGACTAGGCACACCTACAGTATGCCGCTGGAGATGTAAAGGGACGCCATCCATCCTCATAGCACGGATACCATGAGTCAAGCCCTGTAAGTTCCTCTCTATGTCCTGGACTCCTCCTGCTTCATCTTCGTCCTCCTCCTCTTCTGGAGCGGCTTGGCGATCAACACCACCACGACGTAATGGCGAGTACCCAGCCGGTCTCTGTGGTCCACGATCTAGGACATGCATATGAACATACATTAGAAGTATTTTACACATTCTAAAAAAGCAATAAAAATCATATATTCAAAAAAGGAAAAAATATATATCCATGAAGGTCATACCTGAGTTGTCCCAATCTTCATCCTCTGGCAGTGCCAAGCTGATGTCCTCGCGGAAGTCCACCCCTGCATAGGGGTAGTCATCAATCATCACTATCTACTCCTCGAGCCAAGAGAAGAAATCCTCACCAAAAGCCAAGCACTGAGGTCCCCCAAGACGTCCTGCATAATCACTCCATCTAGCCATCCATGGCTTGGTAGGTGGACGGGGGGGCATAGATATCTGTGGGCGCAATAATGGAACCCTCGCCAAAAAGAAAGTGACCAGGATGCTCCCATAGCCAAATTGGGAATTCTCTCCAACCCTATACTTGTGCACTTGTTCTTTGAGGTTGGCCAACATCGCCTCACACCAGTTAAATACTGTTCCCGCCATACAATCCACTGTGAGATTCATTTGTGTATGGGACGCCTGATGGGGACCCGTGCTCCCTGCTGCACGTGTGATGGTGAACAGTATAGTTTTTACAGGGAGTTCTATAACATCTTTTATGACCACTTTTCCACTTTTCTTACTCAAACCCTGATGGCAATACCGAGCAATCAAAGCATTTGTGATCGTCTCCGAGGCTGTGTATCTAGTAAAGTTCACCCGGGCCCCTCTTTTCGAGAGGCTCGTGAGGAAATAAATGTCCTCAAGTTGAATTTCGAGGATGTGCTCTCCCACTCGGAAAGCTTGAATGTCAGGGTCCCACAATTGAATAAGATGGGTAAGAAGTTTGGGTTGCTGACGAATGCCTTTGGTCTTGAATAATTTCAACAAACCGCACTCCCGTAATGTGGTCACAGTTGGTAGGTCATTTTCGGCCGCCAAATCATCTAATTCATGCTCTTTCTTTCCAACTCACCATTTTGATCCAAACAAATTGCAAACTCCTGCAAAGGTCAGGGGAAACATTCAGTAATCATTTAACAACTTGGTTTCAGCAAAAAATTTGAGAAAAATCAATTTTTTCATCTTAAATTTCACCTTCATCGCGCCTGGGGCAAACCTTACCGCGTGGTACTGCACAGTACCGCGTTTCGGTTTAAAGACACAGCACGGTACTGCCAAACAGTACCGCGTTTCCCGATATTGCCCCCGTGCGGTACTGTGAAGGGCGATTTTTTCCCAATAGGGCTTGCCCAAAAAATTAATGTTTCTTACTGAAAGCAAATTGTTCCTACATCAAATGAAAGAGAAGCTTGGAAGCTCTTACCTGGCGTAGACGGTTGTTGAAACGGTGTCCTGAAACTCCCGATATGGATCCTTGAAGTTTTTGCTCCTCAAGTGGGTAAAATCTCCTCTTTGGGTAAAAACACAAATGAAATGGTAACTTTCTATTTTTAACCATCCTTTTATAGCTTTTTCACCTATTTTTTACTTATTATTTTATATGGTTAAAATAAAACCCATTTCACATTACTAATATATGGTTTTGTGAGCACTTTATTGATAGGATATCCTTTAAAAAGCGATATATTCACACTGGCGTTTATTCATTGTTTGACCTTCATTTTTGAGCCCACTTTATCTTTTTCGTGCTCTGGATTAAAACTTGAAAAAGATTCCAAGTGCTTTTACACCTGTGTCGTGCTTGTCAAACTCAAGTAAATGGTGTCAAGTTCGGTCAACTTTACTCATGCTCGTTAAACGATGAGGAAAGTATTATCCTGGTTGTATTTTATTCTCTTTTCGGACCAGAATAATTAAAACATTACGAAAAAGACCATTGGAGTCCATAGTTAAGCTCTTTTCAGACTCCCTAAAATTGAAAATATTACCAAGTGATCTTGACTCTTTCACACTTGTAAAAGTATTTGAAAGGTCGTCTATTCGGTGATAGGTTACCCCTTTTTTGGCCCGTCTAGACTATTTACGAGAAAGGTATACCTCAGTTAATTTTGGCTGGGAGAGTTCTCTCGGGAATTGTTTTACACTTTTTCTGGATTGAGGGACTAAATTTACGAAAAATTACATTGCGGAGCTTCCTTTAGGTTTTTCAGGCTCTCTAAATATGAAAAACTACCAAGCTTTCCTTCCTTGGACTCGTTAAAATTTAACATCGAAGGGCCCACTTTGGGACGAACCCCTCCTTTCTTAGGTTCGTAAAACATATGAGATTGGACTCATCTATGAGATGAGCTACACCGAGCATCTGTTATCCTCTTCAAGCTCGAAAAACAACAAAGAGGTACTCGTCTATCATGTCGGGGGAATATGGGGAACAAGTCAAGTTTGTTATGGCAGCTTGTCAGTCGTTACCTTTGAACATGGCATGTGTCTGTCTCTTGTCTATATTGGGTATCTATTTCTCACTGAGTTATGGTCATCGTCCTGAGTTGTCTCCCTGGCCACGAGCCTACTCATTCGGTGTCTATCCTCTACTTTCAATAATCCCTGCTGCCAAGTCCTGTTACATGCCGTTATATGTTCAAAGGGTTGCATTGTTCAGATTCGTTCATTGTGTCAGGCCTCCACTGTGTCAGTACATACTCCATTGTTTCATCATCTTATCGTTCGTGCCGATCTCGTGTCAATGATGTGGGAATCATTATGGCCCACCTTCGACGAGTCTATTCCCATCGACACCAAATCACTATCCAGGAATTGGACTTAGGAATCAACCATTAGTACCTTGGTACCTGCATGCCTCAATGGCAGGTTTCCTCGTGTTCGATAGTAGGTTCCCATCACTGACCTTTTATTGAACAATCTCTCGAATGCTCGACATCAACTCATCTATTCGCATTTCGTTGAGATGTACTTCAGATACCTTGGGGATCATCGTCACCATTGGTGATTTCCATCTCATTTGTTAACAGTTCACATCATTGACCGGTAATCAAATGGTTTCTACCATGTTCGACATCAACACTTTGTAATCACATGGCTAGATTCGTATCATTTGCGATCGGGTAGAAGACCCTGGGCGCACCCTTGTATCATGATTGCGTCCAGGTTGCAATGGATATGTCTTTTGTATTGTCACACAGATCCACTTTTTGTATTGGTCGTGGCTGTGTTATTACTGTCTCATGGATCTACGCTTATTCATAGTAGCCATGATCTGTCCACAGTCTATATCATCTCCGTACTCATGGATCTGCAATGTATTGGTCCGCAGCCATGCTTTGAGTCATTTGTTTCTGAGCATGGGGATGCCCGCCTCGGTGGTATATCTAACACTTTGTTTCTGTTTCAGATCCTTGTCGCTCTCCTCAATGCTATCTCTACACAATATTTGTAAAGTCTTTCGGCCATCAGTCCCTTCTGACCTCACACTTTAGGGGGCATCTGTTATACCTCCATATTCCACAGTGTCGCATCTCCACCACAAAAAGAGTTGATGACACTTCCCCTATTGCTTGAAACACTCATAAGAGAAAATGATGAGTGAACCTTGAAGGCAAACTTACCCTGACAAGTTTTCACCTAGCTGAGACTACTTTTACCCTAAGTACTGCGTTTTTCTCTGTCCTAGAAGCGCGGTAGTCTACACTAACGCGCTATGCTTTGTGCCTGACGCGCGGTACTACCGCGTTATGCTCAGATTACTGGGTGCGGTACTCTTTTTATAGCCCTTTTTCCATGGCTTTTGGGATTTTGGATTTTAGAGATATATTGGAGGATTGGGATCCCTGATTTGATCCTAACCCATTTTCTGTGATTAGAAACCCTGATCCACTAAGTTCTCCCAAGATCCACCCATCTCTCTTGTTGGTTAACCCTACCATACACTATAAAAGAGAGGCATTCCATGGGAAAGAGGGAGGACTCTTAGTAGTATCAAACTTATGATCTTGCATCCTTGTGGAGATAGCTAGAGGAGAAAGCACTTAGAGCTGGAGGATTGGCTTGGACATCAAGCAACCTTTGTAAGCATTCTTCAAGTTTGTAATAAAGATAACTTGTCTTGTTTTTCCCATTTCATGTGTATTGTACAAGTCTTTAGCATGAGATGTATCTAGTCTAGATTTGAATCTAATATTTACTTCAAGGTATTTGGAAGCTTGCATGCTTGTTCTTTGTTTGATCTCAACAGGTTCTACATTGGAGCTTTTGGATCAAGAGATAGAAGCGGGACAAACGTCAGATTGAAAGGTGAGTCATATCTTTCATTGTTTCTGAATGCATGTAATCTTGTTGTGAAAGTTAGTTCAGGAATTTCAAGGTAGCATTTGTTTCGTTTTGTTCTTACCTTAGAGTTAGTTAGGAATCTGCTTTAAGTTAAGAGAATTTTGACTTATCCGTAGGGAAAAATTCTACCAAACACTCCCTGCCCATTCTGTGAGATCTCATCCCCTTAAATAATAATTACATCAAATTACAAGGAAAGATCTCCCATAAAATAGAGATTACAAAATATTTCTAATCTAAGACTTTCCAAGGGAAATTTGCCACTTGGCCCACACATCTAACAACTCTTCCACATCTGGATATTTGGATAATTAGAGTTCCAGCTAGGTATTGCAAGTGAAAGAATCAATCTCTTTTTTCTTCACTTTATGCCATGCACGCAAAAAAAGATTGATCTTTATCCCTAAATTGATGGGTTCTTTTATTAATTCTTTAACCTCTGAAATCTGAATGTACTCCAACTATTGAATTCGCTCTTTGGATTGTGAACATCTCTCATCAACCTGCTCAATTGTAAGCTTAGGTGGACAAGCCTTTTCGATAAGGTCCAAGGTGGAAATTCTAGCCTGATCATTATATTTTCGGCTGCATACCGCCTCCTGCCACAAACTGCTTTTGCTTTCTGGATTGTGGTCTCAACCAATTCACAAGCATGTTCCCATGCATCCAAAGAGATTCTAAGCCTTCTTAACTTGATGTTGTCCAGAATAGGAATATATTCAAGTTTTTCCTTAATATACTTCTGCCAATCAACCACATCTTCAATTTCCCTAGTTGCTTATGTCCTTCTCTCATTATGTTGTTCAAGGACATTAGAATGATGCTCAAAAACATTGTATGTCTCCTGAATTTCATTCAGGGATTCAAACAATTCAACTAGGAGATTCTTATGGTCTTCATTTATTTCAAGAGCTAGTTCCTTGAATTCTTCCTTAGAAAATATAGAGAAAGAGGAGGTAGCTTCCATGGATACTGAATCCTTCAACTGCTTCTCAAGAAGTGTGATCTTCTCAGCATATCCAATGTTTAGAACTTGTGATTCCTGTAGCTGATGCTGAAGAGATGCGCTTTGTACCTGCAAGTCTTTCACCTGACTGTCATGCTGATTTCTCAACTCTTGAAGTTGAGATTGATGTTGTTCTTCAATTTGAGTTTGCTTCTCTTTAATCTTCTACAATTCCTATTTCTTAGCCTCAATTTCGTTGTTCAAAGAAGTGACCGAGTCGTAATTAGCCCCTACAAAGGCTCCCATTGTTGCAGCAGTTTCAAGTTCTTCTTGTTGTGCACTAGTGGATGTTTTCTTCCATATGACTTGGTTGGGGATAGGTCCCTGCATAAAAGTCACTTCCCTTTGTATTTTAGTTTCTCTTTTCACCATTGCCTTCTCAGACTTGTTGTATAAATATTCTCCCAGGGAAACCACAACATCCTCTCCAAAGTCTGCCACCATGTCTACTGTGGAAGTAGATACATTAGAAGTTGATACCAAAGGTGCAGTTTGGAATGCAACAAAATTTGGAACAGGCATGGTTATTTGGGTGGTGGATATGGAAGGATAAATGATGTTGGAAACTGATGGTAAGGAGGAGGAAGTGGGAGAAGAAGTCAAGGTAACAGTTTCAGCGAGTGAAATAGAGACTGTGGTTGGTGATGGTTGTGAAGATACAATTAGGACTTGGAATTCAGTAACCTGTGGTAATAAGGTAGAAAGTGGAGTTACCAATGATTCTTGTGAAGTGATAATCGGAATAGAAAGTGGTTCAACTATGGTGGATGAAGGAAGTGTGATATCTACTGATGAGATGGAAGGGAGTGTAGTGGAATTAAGCGGGGTGTAGAGGTAAATGCAGTAGTCACTATGTTGACTTCCTGAAAGTGGAGATATGGAAGAGGATCATCCATCGCTATACCTTTTAAAATATCAGTAAAAATTGGTGCAATAGTAACCTCTTGGAAAAAATGAACAAAAATTGGGAAAGAATATGGAAGCGTTTCATCCTCTAGATCACTGTCATCAATCATGGTTTCCAGTGGTACAGAGCTTCCAACCTTTTGTTTCTTCACTGGGGTGTTTGTTTCACTAACTTGAGTATTCACTATTGAACACATCTCTGCCAATTCTCTTTTCATCTCAGTATCCGACTGAATCAGAGCATCGAGATTAGCCAAAGGCTTGGGCTCTATTGTGTCTTCCATAGGGGACTTTCACTTATCATCAACATGGTAAGTAAGCATCAAAGGGGTGCTTGCTTTTCGAGCTTCTTTCTTTGCCTTGTCCTTCTGCACCTTTTCATCAGGTGATAGCTCAAAATTTTTGTATTGCAGAACTTTAGCTTTGAGCTCATGTTGATACTAAAAAAGAAAATTTATTTTCTTCCAGGGAGGAAGTCGTATTCAGGACCTCAGAAAATCAATCAACACCCTGGTAAATAGAATCACCTGGATCGGTTTGATGAACATACTCACTCTTCATGTGCTCCTGTGCAAAATGATTTACCATAAACGACTTAGGATCATGCATCCTTTTTGGATATTTCCCAAGCTTGAGGGCATCAACTTTCTTTCTATGTAACCCAACATGTGTTGAATTCTGAATTACTAGAGGCCCAAGATGAAGTGGGAACTTTGGCCATCCTCTTATTATGGCCCCAATGATTTTTGGGAAGACACCATTTGTCACTATCTGATAAGAAATATCTTCCAACAACAGTCCGTCTGGTATAATTCTAGGAAATAGATGGACTATTTTGCTGCCCCAAATCCTGACATAGGAGCAGTATTCCCCTACATACCAATAAACCATAGTAGAGACCAGTGCCTTAGCATTTTCAGAAAAAGTGGGAGAATTCTCCTTGAAAATAATCAAATGAATTGAACCAACAAGATGGTCAAATATATCATATATTAAAGGCATGACATGTTCTTCCCACAATGTAGAGAAATAAATATGGAAAGGTGGTCCAGACAGAGTCCAATTCCATCCCATGGAAGGAAACTGAAAAGCCGAACAAAAGATATCCATGATGTAATCCAAGTAGAAGAAAGTGTGTTTTCTAGAGTCTGGGGTCTTCTAGTATTTATCAATTGCTTCCTTGATCTCCAGTGATAGAATTTGAGCCCAATTGAAGGACTCTCCCGTAGTCAGGACATGGTGAGCAAGGGGTGCCCACTTAGCCTTAAATACTGAGCAATATGGTAATCCGTATAACCTGTAGATTATGGCTTCCAATAGAGAAAATGACTCTTTAAACCAGGAAATGGGGTAGCATTTGTCAGCTTTGGGCGTGAATATTGCAGGTTTACTCATCCAATATTTAATAATTTCATCAAAGTTGAATTGGGTTTTGGCGGAGTCTAGGAATTTGGCATTCAACAACTGGTCGGGTTGTCTTAGGGCATAAGCTCTAGCGAATGCTTCGGGCCGGAAAGAGGTCAACTGTGCCCCCAAATTATTATTGAAAGAACAGTCTTGAGGTTGGGCATAATCAATTATCCATTTGATGGCATTGATATAGGGAATAAGGGTCGGTATGGCCGCAATGGCATGCAGCTGGGATTTACTAATGTTTAGGTAAAATGATTGGTTTTGCTGGATTTTAGAAAGGTCATCATTGTTGAACATAGAGTAAATGCAGGCCCAATCCAGGTGTAGAGTCTTAGACACCCTGTCGTTTGTATCAAAGAGGTTTCCACTGTTTGGGAATTTGTTTTTAAGTTCCCTTAGGGTTGTTTTGGAGCGGGTGTTTTTCGACATGGTTGGGTGGCTTAGAACTGTGATAAAAAAGAAACAACAATCAATTAAAAATTATTTTAACTCTAAATTATCACCAAAATGTGGATGAAGGTGTCGAAAAGACAACCCGTGTCGAATACAGAAGTAAAATAGAAATCCTAGTAAAAATCCGTAGTAAAATATTTTTCCCAAATGAAATTCGTAACTCGAAAAATAGTGAAAAATCGTAAATATTGAAAATAGTTAAGCGACAGTGAGGTCAATATGGACCGTAAGATCAAAAGGAATCAATGGCTTAGATTAAATCATGAAGAGCAGATGAGAAATTGTGGGATCAACTTTTTTGCAAATTTTGATTGTGGCTTCTACAATCCACAATGCGAGTTGCAGGTTGCGGAAGTGCAAGTTTGATCATAAGTAATTTTAATGTTTCCGCAATCCGCAATCCACAATTGGATAACGAAGTGGTGAAAAATAACAAGAAAATTCAATCTTTCCCCAATCCGCAATGCGGGTTGCGAGGGCGCAACTTCAATTGGTTTATTATGGTTTTTGATTTCCGCAATCCGCAATTATCGGGTTGCGGGTTGTGGAACGTAAATGTTTATTTGCAACGACCAAGTGCTTTCCTCATTCTGCAATCCACAATTTGCGGGTTGTGGGTTGCAGAAGGAAAAACAACAATTCCGTTCCTTTTAACTAAGTAGCTTTCGCATTCTGCAATCCGCATTTGGGGGTTGCAGAAGCATAATTGGAATCTTTTCAAAAAGGTTTCTCGGCATCTGCAGGCCGAATTTGTGGGTTGTGGGTTGCAGAAAGTAGAAGTTTTTATCCAAAAATTTTCAGCATCCGCAATCCGCATTACCGATTGCGGATTGTGGATCGTGGGTTGCGGAAACAACATAATTTCAAGAAAAAACAAGTTTTCCGCAATTTTCAAAACACACAAAAGAAAGGTTTTTTCAACAAACTTTATTAAATCCAAAGCATGGGAACAAGAAAATATAAAGACAATAATAAAAAAACCCCCCAAAATAAGTAAAGGAATTCCAAGTTACCTTCAAAAATAATAGTGGGGCTCCCATTTTTATTGATAAAAATGGGATCTGTTGTTCCTACAACACTCCCAAGGGAGCACAACCAGCAAACTAATTCATTGGCCCTAGCAGCTAGCACATTCAAACCTCCCAAGAAACCAATGTTGAAGTATGAAGTGCAGATGTGTTATCATCCTTCTATCCCTGAAAACATCAAACATTGGAAAGTCTTTGAGGATGATAAGTACATTAAACGTTTCCTTAAACTTATGGATGAATTTTTCAGCTACTAGTATAGACGCTATTGAAGAGTATGAAAGGAAAACATTATACAGACAAAAAAGATGACAACTCCTGAATTAATGCAACTGGTTGTTGGTCACAAGATTGTCCAGCTAAAGAACAACTATATTCCAAAAGTTCTAGTCCCTCTGGAACAATTGTTTGATAAAAACAAGATCCTTGTTAAACCAACACTTCAACCAACTACCGAAGTTGTGCAATAAGTTAATATTGGTACCATATAAGAACCAAAATTCATCAATATTTCACAGTCCTTGTCAATCAAGCAGAAGCAAAGGTATGAATATCTATTCAAAGAATATATGAATGTTATGCTTGGAAGTATGAAGGTTTGAAAACTTATGACACATATGTTATACAACATAGGATACCTTTAAAACCAGATGCTAAGCCACTAAAGCAGAAGTTATGGCAAGTAAATCCTATTTTACTCCCTATAATTGAAAAGAGGTGAGGAAATTACTTGATGCTAAAATAATTATTCCCCTCGGATATTCAGAGTGGGTAGCTAACTAGGTGCCAGTGAGGAAGAAGAATGGGTAAATTCGTTTGTGTGTTGATTTCAAAAATCTTAACAATTGTTCCTTAAAGGACAATTACCCTCTACCCAAAATGGATCATATTCTTCAGAAAGTGGTTGGGTCAACCAGAGTGTCTATGATGGATGGATTTTCAAGTTATAATCATATTTCCATGCATCTTGATGATAGGGGAAAAATTGCTTTCACCACACCATGGGGAACGTTTATGTATGATAAGATAAACTTTGGCCTCATCAATGTTGGGGCAACATTCCAAAGAGCCATGGATATAACATTCATAGGTGAAAAAAGAAAAATGTATTGTTATATACCTGGATGATATGACAGTATTCTCAAAATCAGATGAGGAGGACCTTCAACATCTAAAGCAAACCTTTGGGAAATGCATAAAATTTGGTTTGTCTCTCAATCCTAAAAATTATTTTTTTGCAATGACAGAAGGAAATTTGTTGGGACATATTGTCTCTAAAGATGGAGTTAAAATAGATCTTGATAGAGTGGCCGCTATAAAATTAATTGATCTTGCAAGAAATAAAAATGAAGTACAGTCTTTTATTGGCAAAATATTTTTTCTACGAATATTTATTCCTAATCTTGCCGAGATAATGAAAGATATTACTGATATGTTGAGAAAAAGCATTGAGATTAAATGGAAAACAGAAGAAAGGAATTATTTTAAACAAATAAAGGATGCCTTAGGAGAATCACCAGTTCTAATATGTTTTGATTATACCAAAGAGTTTCTTATCTTTTCTTTTTCCTTTGAAGTTACTATTGCAACAATCATTTTACAGAAAAATAATCAAGGGCATGAGCAACCCATCGCCTTTTTCAGAAGGGAATTGAGAGATGTTGAGTTAAAATACATCACGATGGAGAAATTGGAATATACTCTACTGAAAGCAGTCAATTCATTCATAAACTACGTCTTGCACTCTAAAATCATTTCCTACATTCCAGGGAGTACCATCAAGGATATTCTTTATCAACCAGATAGTGAAGGAATAAGAGGAAAGTGGATTTCCAAACTCAAAGAATATGACATAGAAATTAATCCTACCAAGCTGGTAAAAGGACAAGGAATAGCCAAACTTCGGGATGAATCAAACTATCAAGGTCTGGAGATTAATTTGATAGACCAACTTGTTAATTTTTTAGCATCAATTCAATATACTCTAGGATATTTACTGAGAGAATAACATGTACAACATATCAATCATATCAATTACAATAAGAAATCACATAAGACAATAGACACGCAGAGTTTCCATGGGGAAAACCATAAAGGTGAAAAAACCCACAACTTCCTCAGAGATAGAAAGAGCAATGATACAACCCAAGTACAATAGATAGTCCTCCTAGCAGCTACTCATCCTTCCTCACTTGTACGCCACTCTCTAATGAGTGTAGAAGTGAATAATTAAGTGATCAAATAGAGTGCCTCCCGCACTCTATTTATACATGACCTAACTTGCTTGATAAACTAGGAGGGCGGACTTGTCTAGCTCAGTATAATAACCCATGGTAATACTAATCAGGGCTGACCCCACACTTGGTAGTCTAATAAACCACCACATGCAAGTTGCGACACTTGCGACACTTGTCAATACAAATGATGACACTTCCGTATAGAGGAATAATACCATCTCTATAGGAGTACAATATACATATGTGAAATACATTCCAAAGTTACATATACATCAACACTCCCTCTTAACTAGGAAGGTATTTCTCGACATAGATCTGCTAGCACAAGTATTCTTCTCTAGATCATCATCATCGAATCATCGTCATCGTTACTACTGCTGCTATCTCAATCAATATCTGAACTACTCATCATAGGAAGTTCTACAGAGCCAACCCTTTTTCATGCTGGATGTAGGCCCACCACTTGTAGGTCTTCATTATCAGTGGCCATACTGTGGAACGTAGGACTGATTACGTGCATCAACAAAACCTAGCGGAGACTAGAGGATCTTTTACATGTTGACCTTCATAAAATATTTAAAGAGCATCCCAGGATGTTACGAGCACACCGCTCTACCTATCTGGATCTCTATAAAGCATCCCAGGATGTTACGAGCACACCGCTCTACCTATCTGGATCTCTAGGATCGTTTCTATGTGAACTTTTGCAAAACCTGTTCAGAGCATCCCAGGATGTTACGATCACATCGCTCTACCTGTCTGGATCTCCAAGATATTTTCTATGCGAAACTGTAGCAAACCCTCGAAAGAGCATCCCAAGATGTTACGAGCATACCGCTCTACCTGTCCGGTTCTCCTAGGATATTTTCTATGCTACCTGTAGAAAAACCTCGAAAGAGCATCCCAGGATGTTACGAGCACACTGCTCTACCTATCTGGATCTCCCAGGATCGTTTCTATGCTACCTGCACAACTTGTCCACGACCACAGAGTATACTCACCATACATCATCCTGATGCATATCATCTGGAGAAACATACTGAAGCTCATCATCCATGATCATCCTGATCATACAATGCATCCACCTAATGCATACCAAGTATCTACCTGATACATATCATCATACATGATCCACCTGATCATACAATGTATCCACCTGATACATACATAAATACAAGGTCCACCTAATCATACAATGTATCCACCTGATACATACATAAATACAATGTATCCACCTGATACATACATAAATACATGATCCACCTGATCATACCAAGCATCCAAAATGATGCATATACAAATTCCTGATACAACTGATCAAAGCATCCAACATTATGCATATACAAATACATGATCCAACTAATCAAAGCATCCTAACTGATGCAATACAAATACATGATCAAACTGATCAAAGCATCCAACTGATGCATACACAAAGCAGTAACTGGATCATCCTCTTGATGCTCATCACACAGTGCTTACATCCACAGCCATGGGAAGGATCCTCCTATCACCATGCTTGGAATGGCTCCTGCAAATGTGTCCATCACTTCTTCCTTGAAGTGTCGTCAATCTGAAGAACACCAAGCCTCTCTCTGAAGTACACAAACTTCAATCTGGCTAGTGGTTTCTTCAACACATCTACAACCTGCTCACCCATCACAACATATAGGAGCTTCACTGCTCCTCTCTGCACCATATCCCTGATATAGTGATATTTGATCTCAATGTGCTTCGACCTGTTATGGAACACCGGATTTTCAGACAGCTTCACACAACTCTGGTTGTCACAAAAGATACCAATAGCCTCCAATGGGAGATCAAATAGCTCATACAGTAGCATCTGGAGCCATACTGCCTCACAACTAGCCGAACAAGCTGCAACATACTCTGCTTCGGCTGTACTCAATGCTACGCAAGACTGTTTCCTGCTAAACCAAGAGATCACACCTAATCCCATACTGAAGTAGCACCCAGAAATTCTCTTCCTATCTGCAGTACTTCATGTCCAGTCCAAATCAACATAACCCTACAGGTTAAACTTTTGATTCATACTTTAGCCCATAATCAATTGTACCCTTCAGGTACCTCAGAATATGCTTTACAGCAACCAGGTGAATACTCAGATCTGTTAGGAACTGGCTCAATGTGTTCACCGCAAAGCAAATATCTGGTCTCGTGTTCGTCAAGTACATCAAGGACCCAATAATCTGACGATACACAGTGACATCAACTGGCTCAGATGAATCATCACACAGAATCTTCAGGTTTGACACCATAGGTGTGGCCATGGCCTTGTATTCCATCATCCTAAACCTCTTCAGGATCTCTACTGCATACTTCCCTTGTCCCAGGAAGATTCCATCTGCACTCTGCCACACCTCCATGCCTAGAAAATAGTGCATCATCCCCAAGTCCTTCATCTTGAACTCGGCAGGAAACTTCCTCTTGGTGTTGACAATCAACCCATCCTCACCTGTAACAAACAAGTCATCCACATATAAAAGTAGTATCACAGGATTTCCTTCCTCAACCTTGTAGTAAAGGTTGGAATCTGCTTTAATCTTAGTAAAGCCCAAACTGGATAAGAAACTATCCATCCTACCATACCAAGTCCTAGGTGCTTGCTTCAAGCCATACAAGGCTTTCTTCAATCTGCACACATATGACTCCCTGTCATGTGTCT
The DNA here is from genome assembly GCA_027924585.1 of Larix kaempferi. NCBI lineage: Eukaryota > Viridiplantae > Streptophyta > Pinopsida > Pinales > Pinaceae > Larix > Larix kaempferi. The sequence continues at coordinate 22,336,005 of BSBM01000217.1, forward strand.
CAAAATCGAGTGGCTGCTCCACATACACTTCCTCCTCGACTACACCATTCAAGAAAGTTGTCTTGATATCCATCTAGTGTATCTTCCATTTCATCACTGCAGCCAGAGCAAGTACTATTCTGATGGAAGTGTACCTCACTATAGGATCAAAAGTATCTTCATAATCTATCTCCTCTTTCTGGGAGAAGCCATGAGATACAAATCTCGCTTTGTATTTTTCTATGTTGCCATCTGTAGCATGCTTGATCTTGTAGATCCATTTGGAAGTCACAACATACTTCCCTTCAGGTCTTGGGACTACATCCCAAACATCATTCTTCATGATCGCTTGGTATTCCTCGACCATGGCCTCCTTCCATTCTTTCTTTTCCACTACTTCTTCATAATTGGAAGGTTCTTTGTTCATAATATCACAGAGTAGGGAAACATAGCTGGTATGAGATCTAGTTCTCTTCCTTTCTCTGTGCTCTTCTTCTGGAATGCACTATATTTCTGCATCTTGAATGAGCTCTCTAGCCCATGTAGGTTTCCTCTTGTGAGAGTTCTTCTCACGGGGTGGATCTACAGGTTCTTGGGAATCTTCAACTTCACAAACTGCTTCTGGAATTGCTTCAGTCATGGTGTTATCTTGGAATCTGGTTTCCTTTGGTTCTTCATGATCTTCAATGGGTGCCTTCTTTGACTTGATGTAATCTGAGTCTTCATCAAATGTTACATCCCTGCTGACATCAATCTTCTTGAACCCTTGAAAGTATATTCTGTAAGCCTTCGAGTTTTCACTGTAACCCACACAGATGCCCTTCTTTCCTAAAGGATCTAGCTTTGTCCTCTTTTCCTTTGGAATATGTGTATATACTGGACAACCAAATATTCTGAGATGGCTGAATTTAGGTAATTTCTTACCAGAGAAGATCTCTTATGGTGTCTTGTTGTCAAGTATCTTGTGAGGTGTTCTGTTCTGCACATATACAGTTGTCCTAGTTGCTTCTGCCCAAATATGCATAGGCAGATCCTAGTCATGCAGTATTTCCCGTGCTGCTTCCATGATTGTTCTATTCTTCCTTTCTGCAACTCCATTCTGTTGTGGATTGTAGGGAGCAGTCAACTCCCTCTTAATCCTTGAATCACTGCATAGCTTCTTGAAATCACCTTAAGTGAATTCTCCGCCATTGTCGGATCTGAAGGTCTTGATCTTCTTATCAGTTTGATTTTCCATCAAGGCTTTCAATTCCTTGAACTTATCAAACACTTCATGTTTGTTCTTCAAGAAATAAACCCAAGTCTTCCTAGAGAAATCATCAATGAAAGAGACATAATATACATACCCAATCAGAGAGCTGGATGACATCGGACCACATACATCGGAGTGGATAATTTCCAAGATTCCTTTAGCTTTGCTTTCATTGCTTGGAAATGCCTTCTTAATGTTCTTTCCTTTTTCACATCCTCTACAAACACCTTCATGATTTGTCTTGATTTCAGGAAGACCCTCTACAGCTTTACTTGCAATTGGTAGTGCTCTATAGTGCACATGTGCAAGCCTTCTATGCCAAAGTTCACTTGGCTCCATGGATTCATGTACCATGGAATGTTTAGGTTGTCCCTTTAATTTGTACAATCCTCCCTCTTGTTCTTCAATTACTACCACATCATCTATGGTCTTACTCTTAGGCCACATGAGTACTTGGTCATCCACAAATGCAACTTTAATTCCTTTTGCATCCAAAGATGATATGGATAGAAGATTTTTCTTGAGCCCGGGTACATATAAAACATCTTTCATCTTCAAAGGCTTTCTAGAGTCTAGTTTGTAGGAGGCTTCACCACTTCCCTTGATAGGGTATTGATAGTCATCCCCAAGTTTCACCTTATGAGGCGACTCATGTTCAGATAGATCTACAAAATATTCTTTAAACCTAGTCATGTGTTTGGAAGCCCCACTATCAATTAGCCAATCATTACATCCATGAGAGATAGTACCTGTGAGAGCAGAGATTAGAACATATTCATCTTCACTTGATGAGTCATCACTTTCTACTCTATCCTTCTTCCTGGGAGGTTCATCATCCTCAGCAACATGAGAATGATATCTCTTCTTGTTGTACTTCTTCTTCTTGTTGAAGTTGTTGTGTTGTCTTTCTTCTTCTTGGGACAATTTGAAGCAAAGTGTCCTATTTCATTACAATCAAAACATCGAACATGAGAGAGGTCTCTCTTCTTATGATGGGGGTGAGAATGTATCTTGTTATGAGATTTCTCCCTCTTAAACTTGCTTCCCTTGGTGTGTGCTGTGAAAGCTTGATCTTCATTCCCCATCTTTTCTTCTCGGGCCACAAGCCTTGCTTCTTCTTGTGAACATTCCTCCCATATTCTACTGAAGGAGATCAATTTCCTTCTTACACAGATTCCTTGGATGAAAGAGTCCCATGACCTAGGTAGGCCATTCAATGTGGTCATAAAAACTTCACCATTATCCACTATTTCATCCACAGCTTCAAGTTGTTCCTTGATTTGAGAGACCTTAGAAAAATAAGATTGAATGGTCTCTCCGTTATGAAGCTTTACTCCTTTCAATTGATTCTACAGAGTCATCTTCCGATTTATGTTCTTCCCTTCAAATAGCTTGGTCAGAGAGTCAAACATCTCCTTGGGTGTCTTCAGAGATGACACATGTGGTATGAGATGGTCTTTGATAGAATCAGCAATGATCCTCTTTTCCTTAACCAAGTTCTTCTTATGTAAGGCCTTAGCCTCTTCTCCCTCTGGGACAGGGACCTCTTCACTTATGTAAGTATCTAATTCATTTTCTTCCAGGATTAACCCAATCCTATACTTCCATGCTCGGAATTTATCAGCCCCTTCAAGCTTATCCTCAAGCTTGGTGTGGTGAGACATTTTAAAGAGTACTTAAAATGGAAATAGAAAAGATTTAGATCTTACCACTTGATTTACAGAAATCTAGATCTAGAGCTGGATTAGGGTTTGTAAGAGAAACCCTAAAAATTCAAAATGTGAATTTCAAATTTTTGAAAGGATAGAAAGATGCGCCTTGATGAGTTGATCAGCCTAGTATACTCAGAAATTGAAAACTGCAAAGTTTCACCCCTCATAAATGCTTTTCAATCTCCCAGATTCACCAGGGAGGACCCTGAATTAGGGTTTGAGGTACCCCGAGTTTCACCCAACCAAAAAGTTTGATCCAATGCTATAAAATTCGATTTTTCCAAGGCGCTTCCAGCTATGGTCTCAAATTTCAGAAATTCTACTTTTTTTGGAAACCCTAATTTTTAGGGCCAAAAATGAAAGTGCTCAGAATTGAATTCTGATTGGACAGAAAGATGCGCCTTGCTGAGGAGATTCAATCTACCTTACTACCTTTCAAGATATGTGGAGATAAATCCAATAAATAAGAAGCCCTAGCTTCTGCAACTGCATAGTGTCATCTTCTCAGGTTAGCTCTGATACCATGGTAATTTTTGAGCATCAATTCAATATACTCTAGGATCTTTACTGAGAGAATAACATGTACAACACATCAATCATATCAATCACAATAAGCAATCACATAAGACAATAGACACATAGAGTTTCCATGGGGAAAACCATAAAGGTGAAAAACCCCACAAGTTCCTCAGAGATAGAAAGAGCAATGATACAACCCAAGTACAAGAGATAGTCCTCCTAGAAGCTACTCCTCCTTCCTCACTTGTGCGCCACTCTCCAATGAGTGTAGAAGTGAATAATGAAGTGATCAAATAGAGTGCCTCCAGCACTCTATTTATACATGACCTAACTTTCCTAATAAACTGGCAAGGCCGACTTGTCTAACTCAGTCTAATAACCCATGGTAATAGTAATCAGGGTCGACCCCACACTTGGTGGTCTAATAACCCATCACATGCAAATTGCGACACTTGTGACACTTGTCAATACAAATGACGACATTTCCATATAGAGGAATAATACCATCTCTATAGGAGTACATTATACATATGTGAAATACATTCCGAAGTTACATATACATCAACACAACTGCCCAATAATGAGGAAGAAGGTGCTTAGAAAAATATCCCTCTTAATGTTTCTAAAAAATTTGCTTGTTCTGAATGGTACAAAGATATTTTTTATTATCTGCAACATTTAAATTGTCCAACCGATCTCGACAAAGCTAAAATGAGGTCTCTTAGAATCAAAGCTGTTAAATACTGCATTCTAGATGGATACTTATTTTGGAAAGATCCTCTTGGATTTTTACTAAATTATGTAATAGATGAAGAAAATGAAGGTATAATAGTGGAGTTCCAAGAAGGTGTATCTGGAGGACATCATGCATGGAGATCCACCACTTATAAATTCCTTCGCGTTGGTTACCATTGGCCAACATTGTTTACTAATTCTGTCATATCCCCTCCCTAGTGACCTTGGTCACCACTTGGATCCTCCTATCCCTAGGGATCTAAGTTCATAATTAATTGATTGGGGAAGTTTTGAGGCAATTACACCATAGTAGTTAATTAATTACTCGATAATTAATTAATTTCTTAGTTAAATTATTTCTAAGTTGTATTATTTTCATTTAAATGCTTATTACTAATAAATGTGCCAAGTGGTTGATGACTTGGATAGGAAATTCGAATTGGTCAAGTAGGCCAAACTTGCCTAAGTGATAAATCTCAGAAAAGCTAAGGAATCTAGTGGAGACAAGTTGGCAAGATGCACCAAGATGGAAACTGACAAAATCTGGAAAAATCAGGCAAAAGCAGGAAAGTAGAAAGTAAATAAAGTGGAGAAAGCAAGAAAAGCAATCAGAAAAGAATAGCAACAATGTAGAAAAACTAACCTAGGCACACTTACTAATCTGAGTGGAGGAAGACAACATAAGGCAAGTTTTTCTAGTCAGAAGTTTCCATTCCTGTCAAGGAATGCGCCCTCCTTCACCCATACGTGTGGCTAGCTTGAGGAAGAAGTAATCTCTTCTATTTAACAATGTTTCTAACTCCATCTCTCACTTTTGATCAATGTTAGAATTTTGCATGAGAGCTCTAAGCCCTCCAAGTTGAGTAATGTGCCTTAGCTACTTTTCTTGGGTGATGTGCCCCAAGGCCATGAGACTTTTCCTGTGAGTGTTATTTAGGTACAGTATTCAGTATTGCAGCCATTGATATTCAGTTCAGGTCACCATTGAAGATTCAGTGCCAGTTTGGAGAGGAGATTACCAGAGTAACAGTTTACTAGCTAGTTTTGGAGAAGGTTCACTAGCAGATGAAGATAGCGAAGGAGGAGAGTGCCCAAGACTTCCAGTGAGCTCTAGAAGTTACTATCAGCAATTATCAGAGGCTTCCATGTTCATAGGTCGAATTCATACCTGATCTCTCATTCCTCTCCCATTTCTCCAGTTGTTCAGCCAAATATAGAGGTGTTTCCACTAATGGAGACAATCGATTGAAGGAGGGCACAACAGTTAAGTTTTTCAGCAGTGGTCTCAGCCAAATCAGTCCTCTGATCTGAATATATTCTGATAACTACATCAGAACAGATCCCTTGTAACAAATCTCTTCTCTTTTCATGTTCTCTATCCAATGTACTGTAATTTCTAGCCTGTAAGGCAAATTATTTAGAGAAGAAAGCCACTAGAATAAAATGATGGTTCTGTTATGATAAAATCAATGTTTCACTATTCATATGAGTATATGAGAGCTGAATAATATTTCATTACAGATATTTTAATTCATTAAAGTCATTTTTTCAGTAAAAAGGCAAGACTAGCTCTTTGGATGGTTTTTCTAGACTAGTTTTAGTGATTTTCTTGTAAAATGCAATCTGAGCACCCATTTGACCTCCCGTATTTTTCAGTAGGTAAATAAATTGATATATTAACCATATCATCCCACAAAACCATATTTTGGAAGCCTCTCTATTGCGTTTGGGAAGCCAGCAAATTTCCTAGCTCCACAATCCGGGTTGAGCCTCTGTCAGCCAATACTTCCCAAACCTCCCCAAATATGCTCAAAAATTTTCATATACCTTCTATGACTGATAATATCTCTTCCCTATACCCCAGTATCACCCTACCTATCTAGTTTGCATATGCCAGCTGCCCAGGTAGCCTCGAAGTAGGCAACAATGCACCATTGTTGCTAAAAAGTGAATGGTTCTGGTACTTAGTGAAAAGGACACATATGTTCTAACCTACATACCTGCTGATGCACCTAATTCCATATATTTTACAGAATTAAAATTTCATCCTACCAAACTCACCTTGAGCCTCAGTCCCCATCACTAACTACCCACTCTGCTCAGAAAATTGTCAAGAAAAATCACTAGTAATTTTGGTAAAAACATTAAATTGGAGTTAATATCTTGTTCGAATATTACCAAGGATATTACAGTGGTATCATAGCATGGTCCTCTGAACCTGCTCTTGTTGTGGTGATGAGCTCAAGAAGAACACCTAGCACTAAAGGAAAAGACCCCAAAAACACTAGGGAAGAAGAGGTATATTCTACAGAAGGAGAAATACAAGGGAATAGAGACATGTCTGAACATGAAGCTAATGATGAGTTTAGAAAACTGCTTATTAAAATGGTTAGAGGGATAGAAAATCTAACTCACACTGTGGCACAGAATGGTCAAGAAACTAAATAAATCCTTAGTAGATATTTTGCACACAAAGAGGTAGAAGGGAGTGCTAGTGGTTCCCACCAGGGTGAAAGAAAGACATTTGCAGAAACCATTTTCTCAATGACTGGTCCACACAATAGTCCTAGAGACTTTAAAATGGATTTGAAAGATCAACCTCGATAAACCATGCCCACCTTCTTTGTGTTGATGTATATCTAACTTCGGAATGTATTTCATCTATGTATTTCATATATATTTATTGTACCCTTATTAGAGATGTGTTATTCCTCTATAAGGAAGTGTCGTCATGTGGATTGACAAGTGTTGCAAGTGTGTGTACTTGCCGATGGGTTATTAGACCACCATGTGTGGGGTCAGCCCTGAAATATATATTATATTATGGATGTATCTAGATAGACAAGTCGGCCCCATAGTGTAACTAGGCAAATAGGTTAAGTATAAATAGAGATCGAGAGATCTCTATTTGGATCATTCAGAAAGACACACTTCTCTCACTCAAAAAGTGGTGCACTAGTGAGGAGGAGGATCATCTTCTCTAGAAGACTATCTCAAGTGTATTTTGGTTGTACTTTGGTTGAGCCATTGCTCTCTCTATCTCTGAGGAAGTTGTGGGGTTTTTCACCTTAGGGTTTTCCCCATGGAAACTCTTTGTCTCTTGTCTCTCATGATTTTGATTCTTGTGATGCTTGTCATGCTTATTGTGATTGTTATGCATTGATATACTGTATATGTTATTCTCTCAGTAAAGATCCAAGATTATTGTGAATTAATGCTCAAAATTTAACATGGTATCAGAGCTAACCTGAGAAGAAGACATTTTGCAGTGACGAAAACTTGAGTTTCTTGATTATTGGGTTTCTCTCCACAGATTTTGGAAAACTGGTATAGTAGATTGACTCTACTCATCTAGGATAATCTATCTGTCCAATCAGAATTCAATTCTGAGCATTTTCAGATTTGGCCCTAAAAATTAGGGTTTCCACAAAAATTGGAATTTCTGAAATATGAAGACATAGCTGGAAGCTCCTTGCAAAAATCGAAGTTTAAAGCTTTGGATCTAGATTTGTGGGTGGGTAGATCTCCAGGAAACTCAAACCCTAATTCAGGGCTCTCCCTAGTGAACCCATGAAGACAAAAAGAAAATCTGAAGGGTAAAAATTTGCTGATATCAAATTCTGAATGCACAAGGCTGATTAGCTCATCAAGGCACATCTTTCTATCCTTTCAGAAAGTTGAAATTAACATTTTGAATTTTTAGGGTTTTTCCGACAAACCCTAATCCAGGACTAGATCTAGTTTTTAGCATTTCAAGTGGTAAGACCTAAATCTTTTCTATTTACATTTGAAGTACTCTTTAAGATGTCTCACCACACCAAACTTGAGGATAAGCTTGAAGGGGCTGATAACTTTTGCGCTTGGAAGTATAGGATTGGGTTAATCCTGGAAGAGAATGAGTTGGACTCATATATAAAAGAAGACATCCCTATCCCAGAGGATGAAGAGGCCAAGGTATTGCATAAGAAGAACTTGGTCAAGGCAAAGAGTCTCATTGTTGATTCTATTAAAGACCATCTCATACCCCATGTGTCTTCTCTAAAGACACCCAAGGAGATGCTTGACTCTTTGACCAAGCTATTTGAAGGGAAGAACATAAATCGGAAGATTACCCTACGGAACCAATTGAAAGGAGTAAAGTTTCAGAATGGAGAAACCATTCAATCTTATTTTTCTAGGGTCTCCCAGATTAAGGAACAACTGGAAGCAGTAGATGAAATAGTGGAGAATGGTGAAGTTGTCATGACCACTCTGAATGGCCTACCTAGGTCATGGGACTCCTTTATTCAAGGAATCTGTGCAAGAAAGAAGTTGGTATCCTTCAACAGACTACGGGAAGAATGCTCACAAGAAGAAGCAAGGCTTGTAGCACGAGAAGAAAAGATGGGGATTGAAGATCAAGCTCTTGCAGCTCACACCAAAAGAAGCAAGCCCAAGAAGGATCACTCTCGCTACAAGATATCCTATCAAAAGAATAAGAAGGATCTAAGATGCTTCACATGCAATGAGAAGGGTCACTTTGCTTCAGATTGTCCCAAGAACAAAAGGGATAATAACAACAACTCCAGCAAGAAGAAGAAGGGAAGCAAAAGAAAGTTCCATGCTCATGCTACCGAGGATGATGAACCTCCAAAGAAGAAGGCTAGGGAAGAAAGTGATGATAGTGATGATGACTCATCAAGTGAAGAAGAGTATGTTCTAATCTCTGCTCTCACAGGTACTATCTCCCATGATTGTAATGATTGGTTGATTGACAGTGGGGCTTCCAAACACATGACTGGGTTTAAGGAATCTTTTTTGAATCTATATGAACATGAATCACCCCATAAGGTGAAACTTGGGGATGATTTTCAATACCCAATCAAAGGAAGTGGTGAAGCCTCCTACAACCTAGATTCTGAAAAATCTTTGAAGATGAAAGAAGATCTTTATGTACCTGGGATCAAGAAGAACTTACTCTCCATCTCTGAATTGGATGCAAAAGGTATGAGGTTTGCATTTGTGGATGGCCAAGTCCTAATGTGGCCAAAGGATAAATCAATCGATGATGCAGTAGTGGTTGGAGAGAAAGAGGGAGGATTGTACAAATTGAAGGGACAACCTGAACTTGCTATGGTGACATGAAGACAAAGATTCATCCATAGTCATAGATCACATGGAGGTATGTATAATTTGTTTTTGCAAAAGTTAACTAATGAGTTATGCAGGTCATTGAAGAGAACAAGAACACATTGCTAGACATAACTAGCAAATATGGTGACTAGGTATGTGTTTCTTATATCATAGGATCTATTATATAAGTATGCATGAAATGATGTTTATTCATGAAGTCATAGGTTTGAATAACCATGGGCATATGCATATTACGTGTCTTACCTTATTTAATGTTATGACTAGCCAGAAGAGTCATAGGTTTGAATAATCATAGGTTTAGACATGTTATGACTAACCATAAGAGTCCTATATAAACCTTGAATGCTAATGATTATTGTTTATGTTTGAAATGATCATGACTATACATGCTTGAGATTATTGTGTTTTGATAACATTGAGAATATACTAATGAATGTATGATTTTGTATGAGATTACAAGGATAACACATTCATGATACTAATAAGCATGCATAAGGACCAAGGATGAATATAAGTTCAAGGACAGGTAATCCAGGAAGCAAAGATCAAGAGGGAGCACACTCCAGAAACTCCTGCAAGGATGTAGATATTCAGAGGGAGTTGACCATCTTTCTACATTCCACAACAGAAAGGTGTAGAAGAAGCTACTTCAGCAACTCCTGCAAGAAAGGAAAGACTCAGAGGGAGTCCACCCAACAAACAAACAAAGGTAAGTATTTTAATTACCACTTCTTACATATTTGTTTATTTAAATAAAATTGTTCAATGATACATATGCTTATGTTCCTAGACTTAGGATATGTATTTTGCATATTTGCATTAATGAACAAGATACTACTAATATGCATATGTGGGTAAGTGGCCTATGGCACTGTACAACATTCCATTGCTACTTATCTAGAATGAAACCTCTTTGCTGACATGTTGGGAGCTGTGCACACTCTTAACAATGTTCTAGTAGAGATTGGAAGGCATCTAGAAAGTTACGGAATATGGATAAATGTTGTATTGATGCATTGGCTAAGATAATTGCATGACTGTATGACATATTTCCTTATGTGTAAGAATTTGTTCTGAAAACTATGAGATGTTTTCTAATCATGCAATTTAACGTGTTGTGTAGGAAAGATCGTATACCATCACCTACAAAAGAAGGACTACAACATTTGTTCAGAAACAAATTTATCTATTGAAGATATTGAAGTTCCTAGGATATGGGAAGAATGCCATGATCCGTCGATCATGAAGAATTATGTTTGGGATGTAGTCCCAAGACTTGAAGGGAAGTTTGTTATGACTTCCATATGGATCTATCAGATCAAGCATGCTGCAGATGGTAGCATAGAGAAATATAAAAGTGATGAAATAGAAAATACACCAGATGGATGTCAAGACTACTTTCTTGAATGGTGTAGTTGAAGAGGAAGTATATGTGGAGCAGCCACTCAGTTTCGAAATACATGACAGGGATTCATATGTGTGTAGATTGAAGAAAGCCTTGTATGGATTGAAACAAGCTCCCAAAACCTGGTATGGTAGGATGGATAGTTTCCTATCTAGTTTGGGCTTTACCAAGAGTAAAGCAGATTCCAACCTCTACTACAAGGTTGAGGAAGGGAATCCTGTGATTCTACTCCTGTATGTGGATGACTTATTTGTAACAGGAGATGACAGATTGATTGCAGATACTAAGAGGAAGCTTGCTGTCGAGTTCGATATGAAATATTTGGGAATGATGCATTATTTCCTAGGTATGGAGGTGTGGCAAAGTGCAAGTGGTATCTTCCTTGGTCAAGGAAAGTACACAGTAGATATCCTGAAGAGATTCGGGATGATGGATTGCAAGGCCATGGCCACACCTATGGCATCGAATCTAAAGCTTCTATGTGATGCTTCATTTGAGCCGGTTGATGTCTCTATGTATCGTCAGATGATTGGGTCCTTGATGTATCTAACGAACACGAGACTAGACATTTGCTTTGCTGTGAACACATTGAGCCAGTTCCTGACGGATCCAAGGAGTGTTCACCTGGTTGCTGTAAAGCATGTTCTGAGGTGCCTGAAGGGTACAGTGGATTATGGGCTCAAGTATGAAGCGAATCAAAAGTTTAACCTGCAAGGTTATGTTGATTCAGATTGGGCTGGCAGTGCTGCAGATAGGAAGAGCACATCTGGATGCTGCTTCAGTATGGGATGAGGTATGATCTCTTGGTTTAGCAGGAAGCAGTCCTGTGTAGCAATGAGTATAGCTGAGGTAGAGTATGTTGCAGTCTGTTCAGCTAGTTGTGAGGAAATATGGCTACGGAAGCTACAGTTTGAGTTATTTGATCTCCCATTGGATGCTACTGGTATCTTTTGCGATAACCAGAGTTGTGTGAAGCTGTCTGAGAACCCAGTGTTTCATGACAGGTCAAAACACATAGAGATCAAATATCACTATATCAGGCCGATATGGTGCATAGAGGAGCTGTGAAACTCCTGTATGTTGTGACGGACGAGTAGATTGCAGATGTGCTGACGAAGCCACTAGCCAGGGTGAAGTTCAAGTACTTCAGGGAGAGGCTTGGTGTTCTTCAGATCGAGGACACTTTGAGGAAGAAGTGATGGACACATTTGTTGAAGCCATTCCAAGCATGTTGGAAGGAGGATCCTTCACATGGTTGTGGATGTAAGCGCTAGATGATGAGCATCAGGATGATGTTCTAGTTTCTGCTTTGTATGATCAGTTGGATCATTTATATGTATGTACGCATCATGTTGGATGTTGGATATGATTAGTTGGATCATTTATATGTATGTACGCATCATGTTGGATGCTGGATATGATCAGTTGGATCATTAATATGTATGTACGCATCATGTTGGATGCTGGATATGATCGGCTGGATCATTTGTATGTATTTTGTATATGCATCATGTTGGATGCTTGGACCATGTATCTGTATCAGGTGGATACATTGTATGATCAGGTAGATCATGTATGTTGATATGTATAAGGTATGATCAGGTGGATCATGTATGTTGATGGATACATTGTGTGGATCATGTATCTATGTATCAGGTAGATACTTGGTGTGCATCAGATGGATGCATTGTATGATTAGGGTGATCGTGGATGATGAGCTTCTCCAGATGACATGCAACAGGATGTTGCAGTGATGATGATCAGGATGATCATGTGTACATCAGGATGATGTATGGTGAGTATCAGATGATACTTTGTGGCCGTGGAATAGGTTGTGTAGATGAGCATATCTGGGAGATCCTATACGTCGGAGTTGCGTACCCATAACAACATGGGATGCTCTTTCGAGACATTACTATGGGAGGACATGTAATTTGTGCCTTGGGAGATCTTCAGGTCGGAGTTGTGTACCTGTAACATCCTGAGATGCTCTTGCAAGGTTTTGTGCTATGGCATGTAATTTGCTCCTGGGAAATCTGGACAAGATGAAAAAGGCCTCAGATGCTTCAGCCAGGTTTTGTGGTGGACCACATGTAATTTTCTCCTGGGAGATCTGGATAGGATGAAAAAGGCCTCAGAGGCTTCATCCAGGTTTTGTGGTGAGATCACATGTAATGTGCTCCTAGGAGATACGACAGGTAGAGCTGTGTGCTCGTAACAACTTGGGATGCTTCAGCCATGTTTTGTGATGGGTCACATGTAATATGCTCCTGGAAGATCCGATAGGTAGAGCTGTGTGCTCGTAATAGTCTGGGATGCTGCAGCCAAGTTTTGTGATGCACGTAATAAGTCCTGAGGATTCCACAGTATGGCCAGTGATGATGAAGACCTGCAGGTGGTGGGTCTACATCCAGTATGAAAAAGGACTGGCTCTGTAGAACTTCCTATGATGAGTAGAGTCAGAGATTGGTTGAGATAGCAGCAGCATTGATGATGATAACGACGATGCATTGATGACGATGATCCCAAGAAGAAGACTTGTCTAGCAGATCTGTGTCGAGAAATACCTTCCTAGTTAAGAGGGAGTGTTGATGTATATGTAACTTTGGAATGCATTTCATCTATGTATTTCATATATATTTATTGTACCCTTATTAGAGATGTGTTATTCCTCTATAAGGAAGTGTCGTTATGTGGATTGACAAGTGTCTCAAGTGTGTGTACTTGTTGATGGGTTATTAGACCACCATGTGTGGGGTCGGCCCTGAAATATATATTATATTATGGATGTATCTAGATAGACAAGTCGTCCCCATAGTGTAACTGGGAAAACAGGTTAAGTATAAATAGAGATCGAGAGATCTCTATTTGGATCATTCGGAAAGACACACTTCTCTCACTCAAAAAGTGGCGCACTAGTGAGGTGGAGGATCATCTGCTCTAGGAGACTATCTCAAGTGTATTTTGGTTGTACTTTGTTTGAGCCATTTCTCTCTCTATCTCTGAGGAAGTTCTGGGGTTTTTCACCTTAGGGTTTTCCCCATGGAAACTTTGTGTCTCTTGTCTCTCATGCTTTTGATTCTTTTGATGCTTGTGATGCTTATTGTGATTGTTATGCATTGATATACTATATATGTTATTCTCTCAGTAAAGATCCAAGAGTATTGTGAATTAATGCTCAAAATTTAACACTTTGAGGAAAATAAAGAAGCACCCGGTGCACCTGTAGCTACCTGTGAGGAAAGGCATGCAGTATATCTAACCTTGAGTGATGAGTGTAGAAGAGATCTCACTTGCGAAGATTTTTCTGAGATTTACCTAAAAAATCAGCCAAGGGGATATAATAGGCAGCCAACAAAAAATTTTGAGTTGAGGAATGCTGCAGGTAAGGTCCAGATACCTTACTTTGATGGGACTGCAAAATGCAATGCTAGTTCTTGGGTGTAGAAACTAGACATATATTTTCAGCTACATCCCATGGGAGAAAAGGATGCCATCAAGATGGCAGTTCTGCATTTGGAAGGAGAGGTCAGTGATTGGTGGTTCCATGGCCTGAGAACCTTGGGACATGATTTGGTTGAGTCTTATGAAGATTTCACCAGGAGATTGGTGGAAAGATTTGATAGGATGGATCCTGAGATGTCTTTCCGTGAGCTGGCACATTTGAAACAAACCAGCACTCCAGAAGCATATATATAAGAATTTCAAAAGTTGGCAGTGATGGTCACTGATATATCAGAACCTAGGTTGATCCTACTGTTCACAGAAGGATTAATAGAACCCTTGAAAGGGCTGGTTAAAGCCTACCGACCAGCTACCTTACAAGAAGCTCTGAGTAGAACAAGGGATCTGCAAATCCCAAGAACCAGATACCCACCTAATTTTAATCCACCTGCAAAATTTCAGAATTCAAAGCCACCATTCAGAAATAATGTACCCCCAAATAGGAAAGAATACTCATTCCGAGATCGGGATGAGTTAAGGAGGAAAAAGCTGTGTTTTTCCTGCCAAGAACCATGGGTTCCGGGGCACCGATGTGCAAAAGGTAAAGCTCACTACATAGAAGTATTTTATGATAGTGATGAGGAGGAAATGAGTGTAGAAGTACAAGTGGAAGAACTAGCAGAAGAAGGGTACAATATAGTAGAAGAAGAAGAACCAACACAAACATAAGCAAAATTTGCAGTTTTGAGTGGAGTTTCCCGCTACCACACTATGAGATTTAAGGGAGTAGTGCAAGGGAAGAAAGTTTCAGTTTTGGTCGATGGGGGGGGCACAAATAATTTCATTGATGCAGCCATGGTGAAGAGAAGAAAAATCTCATTAGAAAAATTTGGAGGTTTCACAGTTATTATTCCTGGAAAGAACAACACTATGGAGTGCAACAGATGGATTCCCAAGATGCGGGTAACTATTGGAGACCATACTGTAACTGATAGTTTTTACATTGTTGATGTTGTTGATGCTAATGTTGTGTTGGGGGTACAATGGCTGTTCTCAATTGGTGAGCATGTGGTAAATTATAGGATTCCGCAAATGTGCTTTAAATATACTGAAGGTAAGCAAGTGGTTTTGAAAGGGGTTAACACCTACCCAAAACAAGTGATTTTTGCACATAGTATGAGATCTGTTTTGAGGCATGGAGACATAGAGTGGGCTGCTGAATGTTTTATCTCCACCAAAGGAACCACCATTTATGTGTCACAACATCCTGAAGTTATCCAAAAATTGCTCCAAAAACACAAAAAAGGTGTTTGAAGATCTGCCACATGGAAGGCCTCCTGATAGGGGTACTGAGCTGCAACCTGACACTTTTCCCATAAAAATCCACCCATACGAACATCCAAAGAGATTCAAGTATGAAATAGAGAAGACCATCAAAGAGCTACTTGAGATGGGGTTCATAAGACCAAGCTCAAGTCCCTTTGCTTCATTGGTGGTTTTGGTAAAAAAGAAAGATGGAACAATGCGCATGTGCATTGATTACAGAGCTTTAAATAAGAAAACCATCAAGAACAAATATCCTATTCCAAGGATTGATGAGCTGCATGGAGCCAAATATTTTTCCAAGATTGATCTATGTTCTTGTTACCGACCAAATCAGAATGAACAGCGAAGATGTGACTGCCTTTCGGTGCCATTTTGGGCACTTCGAATTTCTGGTCATGCCTTTTGGCTTGAAAAATGCACCAGCAAATTTTCAGTCTTGCATGAACAAAATCTTCAATAAACAAATCCGTAAGTTTGTACTTGTATTTTTTGATGAAATTCTGTTTTATAGTAAGACATGGGAAGAACATTTGCAGCACTTGGACAGTGTACTAACTCTACTTGCAGAACGACCCTTTTATGCCAAACTGTCGAAGTGTGAGTTTGGCATGAAGGAGCTCCTCTATCTTGGCCACATCATTGGGAAAGAAGGAGTCAAGGTACACATGGATAAGATCCAATCCATCTTATATTGGCCCAGCCCAAAGAATATAACTACTCTAAGAGGATTCATAGGCTTATGCACATACTACAGGAAATTTGTGAAGGGATTCTCCAAACTCACTTCCCCCTTGATAGACCTTACCAAGAAGGGAGCTTTCTGCTGGAATGAGGAGGTTGAAAATCATTTCAATAGAATGAACAAATTTATGAGTAGCTTCCACGTCTTGGCACTCCCATATTTCAGCCAACCTTTTATATTGGAGTGTGATGCGTCAGGTGAAGGCATAGGAGCAGTTTTGATGCAGAATAGACACCCTATTGCTTATGAGAGCAGAAAGTTGCAGTCCCATGAGAAGATGTACTCTATCTATGATAAAGGGATGTTAGCCATCATGCATGCATTGGCTAAATTCAGGTAATACCTGGTGGGAGGTAAATTCATAGTTAAAATAGACCACAACATTTTAAGGCATTTCCTAACCCAAAAGGAGCTGAATGACATGCAACAAAAGTGGGTAAGCAAAATTCAATCTTACGATTTTGATATTGAATATAAGAAGGGTAAGCTGAATGTAGTTGTTGATGCCCTCTCTAGGAAGCCTATTTTTTCTTTGCTGCAAGTGCCTGCTGACTGGAAGGCACAACTAATTAAGGAATATGCAGAAAATCAGTTTGCTTGTGAATTGCTAGATAGAGTAAATCAGGAAAATCATTGCTAGTTATCAATGATGCCATCTATTATAAGAACATAATTTTTCTAACTCCTGAATCTAAGCTGAAGGAGCATATTTTGATGGCTGCCCACAATGCACCAATAGCAGGCCATCCCGGTATTTTCAAAACTTACCGGAAGTTAAGAGAAAGGTTCACTGGGAAGGGCCTCAAGGAGGATGTTCTAAGGCATGTGAGTGAGTGTATTGCATGTCAATAGAACAAGGTTGAGCACACACGTCCTGCTGGTCTCCTACAACCTTTTCCAATTCCTGCATATAAATGGGAAAGCATATCAATGGACTTCATCACAGGTTTTCCCAAATCCCAGGGTAAAGACAGTATTTTTGTAGTAGTTGACAGGTTAACCAAATTTGCTCACTTTTTTGCTGTCACATCTACTATTTCTGCTAGTCAAGTTGCTGCACTATTTTTTAGGGAAGTATTTAGATTGCATGGGCTACCAAAAATCATAATCAGTGACATGGATAGTAAGTTTACCAGTGCCTTTTGGCAATCTTTGTTCGAATTGGTTAATACTAGTTTAAAACTCAGTACTAGCTATCATTCCCAAACTGATGGGCAAACTGAAAGAGTTAACCAATGGCTGGAAGGTTATCTCAGGAACTATGTTATAGGGAAGCAGAAGGCATGGGTCAACTGGTTACATCTAGGGGAGTTCTGCTATAACACTACATTCCACATGTCCATTGGAATGACCCCATTCAAAGCCTTGTATGGGTACGAGTCTGCCACTTTTGCAGATATGGTTTTTGGAAATTGTAAGGCACAAAAGGAAAAGGATTGGCTGCAAGAAGGCCAAGACATCCTTAAAGCACTTAAAGAAAATTTGCAGGTTGCACAAAATCAGCAGAAAATCAATGCAGATAAAAATAGAACAGATCGAACCTTCCAAGTAGGAGACTTGGTTTATTTGAGATTGCAGCCATACAGGAAAACCACACTCAAGACAAAGGGGGCTGAAAAATTATTTCCAAGGTTTTATGGGCCCTACAGAATAACAAGGAAAGTGGGTGAAGTATCCTATGAGTTGGATCTGCCAGCAGAGAGTAAAATACACAATGTCTTCCATGTGTCCTGTTTGAAGAAAGCCTTGGGCCAACAAGTTAAGGTTTCATAAATCCCCCCCCCTTGATGATGAAGGACATCTAGTCCTAGAACCTGAAGACATCTTGCAGATCAGATAAAGGAAGCTGAGAAGTAGAATTATTAAAGAATGCCTAGTACAATAGAAAGGTCTTCCTAGTGAAGATGCCACCTGGAAAGATGAATAGATTCTGCAGCATCCTGGTTTGAAACTGCTTGAGGACAAGTAGTCTTGGGAAGGGAGGACTGTCATGTCCCCTCCCTAGTGACCTTGGTCACCACTTGGATCCTCCTATCCCTAGGGGTATAAGTTCATAATTAATTGGGAAATTAATTAATTGGCGAAATTTTAAGGCAATTACACCATAGTAGTTAATTAATTACTGGATAATTAATTAATTGCTTAGTTAACTTATTTCTGAGTTGTATTATTTTCATTTAAATGCTTATTACTAATAAATGTGCCAAGTGGTTGATGACTTGGATAGGAAATTTGAATTTTTCAAGTAGGCCAAACTTGCCTAAGTGATAAATCTCAGAAAAGCTAAGGAATCTAGTGGAGACAAGTTGGCAAGATGCACCAAGATGGAAACTGACAAAAGCTAGCAAAATCAGGCAAAATCAAGAAAGTAGAAATTAAATAAAGTGGAGAAAGCAAGAAAAGCAGTCAGAAAAGAATAGCAACAATGCAGAAAAGCTAACCTAGGCACACTTGCTAATCTGAGTGGAGGAAGACAAAAGAAGGCAAGTTTTTCTAGTCAAAAGTTTCCATTCCTGTCAAGGAATGCGCCCTCCTTCAACCACACGTGTGGCTAGATTGAGGAAGAAGTCATATCTTCTATTTAACAATGTTTCTAACTCCATCTCTCACTTTTGATCAATGTTAGAATTTTGCATGAGAGCTCTAAGCCCTCCAAGTTGAGTGACGTGCCTCAGCTACTTTTCTTGGGTGATGTGCCCCAAGGCCATGAGAGTTTTCCTGTGAGTGTTATTCAGGTCCAGCATTCATTATTTCAGCCATTGATATTCCGTTCAGGTCACCATTGAAGATTCAGTGCCAGTTTGGAGAGGAGATTACCAGAGCAGCAGTTTACTAGCTAGTTTTGGAGAAGGTTCACCAGCAGATGAAGATAGCTAAGGAGGAGAGTGCCCAGGACTTCCAGTGAGATCCAGAATTTATTATCAGCAGTTATCATAGGCTTCCATGTTCATAGTTCTACTTCAGACCCGATCTCTCATTCCTCTCCCATTTCTCCATTTGTTCATCCAAATATAGAGGTGTTTCCACTGGTGGAGACAATCAGTTGAAGGAGGGCATAGCAGTGGTTTCAGCCAAATCAGTCATCTGATCTGCATAGAGTCTGATCACTACATCAGAACAGATCCCTTGTAACAAATCTCTTCTATTTTCATGTTCTCTATCCAATGTAGTATAATTTCTAGCCTGTAAGGCAAATTGTTTAGAGAAGAAAGACACTAGAATAAAATGATGGTTCTGTTATGATAAAATAAATGTGTCACTGTTCATATGAGTATATCAGATCTGCATAATATTTCAGTACAGAGATTTTAATTCATTAAAGTCATTTTTCAGTAAAAAGGCAAGACTAGCTCTTTGGATGTTTTTTCTAGACTAGTTTTAGTGATTTTCTTGTAAAATGCAATCTGAGCACCCATTTGACCTCCTGTCTTTTTCAATAGGTCAATAACTTGATATATTAACCATATCATCCCACAAAACCATATTTTGGAATCCTTTCCATTGCGTTTGGGAAACCAACAAATTTCCTAGCTCCACAATCTGGGTTGAGCCTCTGTCAGCCAATACTTCCCAAACCTCTCGAAATCTGCTCAAGAATTTTCATATACCTTATATGAATGATAATATCTCTTCCCTCTACCCGAGTATCACCCTACCTATCTAGTTATCATATGCCAGCTGCCTAGGTAGCCTCGAAGTAGGCAACAGTGCATCATTGTTGCTGAAAAGTGAATGGTTCTGGTACTTAGTGCAAAGGACACATCTATTCTGACCTACATACCTGCTGCTGCACCTAATTCCATATATTTTCCATAATTAAAATTTCATCCTACCAAACTCACCTTGAGCCTCAGTCCCCGTCATTAACTACCCACTCTGCTCAGAAAATTGTCAAGAAAAATCACTAGTAATTTTGGTAAAAAAATTAAATTGGAGTTAATATCTTGGTCAAATATTACCAAGGATATTACAAATTCTAACAAAATTGTAATTATAGCCTACAACGAATTTCAAATGTTTGCAAGAAAACAGAAGCTCAAGCCAATGCCTCTCAAACCAATCAAAGTCGAAGCAGCTTTCCAACAGTGAGGTCTATATTTTATAGGAGAGATAAATCCAAATTCCAGTGGTCAACACAAATGGATTCTTACTTATACTGACTAATTCAGAAAATGGGTAGAAGCAATACCAACAAGAAATGCTAATGATAATGTCATAATTAATTTCTCGGAAGAGAATATTCTAGTGAGATTTGACTGTCCAAGGAAGATCATTACAGATAATTCCCAAGATTTCAAATCTGCCAAAATGATGAGTTTATGTCAAAATTACAAAATTGAATTAATTTATTCAATAACCTATTATCCCCAAGGAAATTGCCTAGAAGAATCCTCTAATAAAAGCTTAGTGACCATCATTAAGAAGATGCTAGATGCAAATAAAAATTCTTGGGACTCTCAACTAAAATTTGCACAATGGGCAGATAGAATTAGTGTTAAAAGAGCTATCGGAACTTCTCCTTTCCAACTTGTCTATGGTAAAGAGGTAGTCCTTCCTATTCATATGGGTTTACCAGTAATGAAGATATTTCAACCTAAGCATGATGATCCAAATGACATGGACATAATAATCCATAAATTAATTGAGATTCAGCAAGTTAGGGAACATTTGGATGACATAACCAAGATACACCAAAAGAAGTTGAAAGAAACTTTTGACAGGAGATCCATAGCCAGGGGCTTTCAACTAGGAGATCTTGTTCTAAAATGGGATGCTAGAAGAGAAGAGAGATCCAAACATGGTAAATTTTATAACCTATGGCTCGGCTCATTCAAGATAGTTGGAGTCCAGGACAATAACACTTATGAACTGGCACAACTAAATGAAGAAATATTTGGAAATCCTGTTATTGGCAGGTTTGAAACGTTTCTTTCAGCATTGATTCCTATATTCACTCTCCTATGATTTTATGTATCCATATGTAACATACTTTGTATTTTCCTTCAATTTTTTCTTTAAATGTTGTATTTATGCATTTATTTTTCAATCTCATGTTCTTTGTTTTGAATTTGTAAAAATAAAGACTTGATATGACTCCATAGCCCATTGGAATTAAAGGCACTAGTCTACAATTCTTAGCCTCTTCCAGAGAAAAAGGTTGTCCCCGCTGAAGCCAATGTTGGTACTAATATTTTCATAGTCGAAAGAAAACAACATGGATGATCGTAGGTGACGTATGCCCATTCACATTTGGATATTCGAGCTTAAATATGAAAGGAAAGGAATTAGATGTGATCGCATAGAGGCTCGTGAGATTTCCAATCGATGAACCAAGCAGTATCCAGAGCTTGAAATTAAGGTGCAGATCAATAGTGGTGATGTTATTCGGGGTAGAAAAGTGCATGACTTTTAAGATAAGAGTTCGATCACTGAATGGAAACCGCCTTGGCCACGTGGATGTCTTAGGTTCATTCAGGTCCTGAAAAGCGGTCTTCCCAAACTGCTGATATCGAGCCCTGAAACTGATCCTGTCAAAATCAACAAAAGATAATTGTCGCTTCATGAAAAATGTATGTCAGACCAAGTGGGTCATATGACATAAAGCAGTTTTAATTAAAGTGCAAATCTCGAGGTAACAAGGGAGGTTATCTACTTCTATCATGATTTTAGGCCCCGACAACTACTCTACATTTAAAGATCTAGGCACGACCTTGAAGGGAAATCGCCTTCGCCACGTGGTGGTCTCACATTCATTCAGGGACCGAAAAGTGGTCTTCCCAAACTACTTATATCGACCCTCGAAACCACTTTAAGATCTTGGCACCCCCCTAGGTGGAACTACCTAGGTTTTATCCAATGGATATTACCATCTCCATCTCAATGGTAATGGTCCCCGCACATTAAAATCCCTCTTTCCCCTTGCATAAAGTACCATTCCCTGGGTGACATGTCTACAACTCATTTAATTCATTCATTTTTAAATTTCTGCTATAAATATGCTTTATTTGAATTCATAAGGAACTTATATTTCTAATGTTGTGAGTTCCTCTTCTATCCATCATCGCACCAATCTCTTCATAGCTAATACTGAGAAGTCTTCATCCCCTCCTTCACTTCACCAACACCATCATGGATTCCACCACTGAACCTGAGACTCTGCACTCAACAAGGAATAACACTTAGGAGATGAGCACTTTGACATCCACGATCTTGTATCATCAATACCCAATCTACATGACTTGTCCAAAGAAGCTGAATATCAAGCCAAGAGTGGAAATGATTTGTTAAATATTTGGGGCTCTGGATTAGAAAAAATGATCTTCCTGGTATGCAGTCCATGTTTAGTTTGAAAGTCTTCTCCAAGCAATCCCAACCATCATTTCACATGATCTAAAAGATCCTCGGGTATGATCATGACTTGGTAATTAATGATTCTACCCTAGGATTTCTTTTTCTTATCAAATTTTCATAGCATGAATAACCAATTAAGGTATATGTGGCATCATTCTTTGCTTGTTCTATACATTTGCAGTTCAATATTTTTTCTTCTAGAAAGCAATTCAGATACAATTCCTATTTAATCTACATGATTATCTATCATAATAAAAAAAATTTCAACCGAGAGGACCTATAGAATTCAATTACTCCTATTCCATCTCATGAAGGATTTTCTTTGTTCATGGATACCATTGCAACTCAATTTTATTCCTTGTTGTTCGATGGTCCTCCTCCCAGAATTTTTCCGTAGTGCAAGAATTTGCTCCAGTTAAATCCCAACAACTCAGTTGGATATTGGTTTTTCTTTGAGACTCACAATGAGATTCGAGTATATGGAGTGGAGCTGGCTTCGTATAATTTTTATGTATTCATGACTCCTAGGATCTTTTCCTTGGAATACATCCGCCAAAGGTTCACCTGCGATGACGTACATTTCATGAAGGGAAATAGCCCCAGGACTTTCAAAGGAGGGTCCAATTAAAGAAAGAAACATGATTGATCAGACAGTGGTTGAAGAGATGTTGGAAGCTCTCAACTTCCCTACGCTCTTTACGTGGAAGTATGATCCTAAAGGGGTAATCTCTCAGAAAAGATAGTATGCTAGAGCAATGACTTATCCTCATAAGCCACACCCAATATTGGACAAAATTGCTAACTTGGATAGTTGGGAACATGCTAAATTGGGTTTGGATCCAATCCAAGTAGTTTTGGCATCAGTTTTTCTTACACCACATAGAGTTGATACCTCGGGAAAGAGGAACGCCCCTTAATCAACCTCTTATGTTGACAAAGATAAAAATGTTGTGTCGAGTCAAAGTCGAAGAAGTCCAGATCGGAAAATATATCCATCACAACATTAAAAATTAAATCAACTCCCACATCTATGGCAACTTTCATTTTGGAAAATTTTACATCTGTAGCGTGGCCTTAGAAGTAGGAGACATCTTCTAAAAATATTCTTTGGTGACAACATCGCCTGTTACGGTTGGATTATTTGGCCTGTATTCCCAAATTAAGGAAAACAACATCGATATCCAGAAGACTTTGGTTCCCAAAGAAATATCTCGAGACAGGAAACCAGTCCAAGATGTTGGCAGCATTATATTTGAGGCAGAGGAACCTAAAGATGGTGATTTTGGAACCGCTGGTGCTTGGAGGAAATAAGGTACCTTCAAACTTCAAGGCCACTCACGTCATGGTTAATTTGGACGTGTTTCCTTCAAAAGATATCATGGAGCTTCACTAACAAATGGGTAAATGAGTGTATAGAGATGTAATGAAGTACACTATGAGTACTAATAAGCTACATCCCATAGTAAACATACTAGAGAAGCAGCTAAAAAATTAAAAATCATCAAATTAAGCCAAGTAGTTGAAGATAGCTAATCTAGAGAAGCAAATTACCAAATTGGTAAAAGACCCAAGTGATGCAACTCCAGTTCAAATCATGTTAAAATAAAGGGATAAGGAGATTGTAGGTTTGAATAAAAAGCTCAATATCCCCACTGTTGAGCATTCTCAAATAGTTGAATTTTTAGCGATACAGTCTGAGTTGGACAAGGCATTGGCTGATGGACAGACACTCAAGGAAAATATCGCTTTTCTAGAAAGTGAATTAAATGAGCTCAAGAAGTAGAATCAAGATGCTCTACTTGAAAAGGCCGCATATTTACAAGCCACATATTTGGAACACCCTATTGATAAGATCGCACAGGAAGTCACAGAAATGAGTCTTAAAGATGTGTAGTTGAATCATGCACATGATCAACTAAATCTCAAATGTGATGAGCTAAGGAATGCAAATGAGGAATTAGCAAAAAGAGACCTCATCATTTTTGAACTACAACAGTCCAAATTAGACTTACAAAAAGGCATTCAAGATCTATCTAGAAAGCTCATGGGGAAGCTTTTGCTCAAGACTGCAAAGTTTGTAATTTCGGAACAAATAACAACACTTATAACAACACATTGGGACAATGGATTCATTTCATCATCTCACAAGAAGAGTGGGAAATTGCTGAGACAATTTCCCAAGAATCTTGTTCAATTGTGAACAATGTGGACAAAAAGACAGATATGGCAAAGGCTGTAATTGATTTCTTCAATGAAAAAACCTTTGATGAGCTTCGAGCTTATGTCATCCAAGACAGAATGAAAGTAATCATAGAGACAAATAAAGTGATTACAAAAGGATTAATGGCTCAAAACGCTGTTGATATAGCCAACCAACCGAAGCATGATGTTCTTTCTTTCAAATCTTTATTCAGTAATGTGTTTCCACTTGTTCTTCCATCCTTTTGGGATGGACATGGATATTTGTATCACAAAGACCATTATAATTTCATGATCTTGGAGGCATTAAAGTCCATCTGGAAGACATACATGGAGAAGTAGACAGAAGAACGGTTGTGGATAAGTTGCACCTAGATTTTGAAATCCTCAATCATCTTCAAACCATCTTCAAGTATTTTCCTAAGCCCACATTTGAGCACTATTCATAGTTAGATATGGAACTCAGGGAACTGAGGGTTTTCCAATATCCATTGGGTAAAGAGTGGAATAACATCACTAGGTTCCTCCAACTAAAGCAACTGGAAAGAACTTCAACTGCACAGTCAGGAGTTGGAACATCATCATCGCAACAGAATTCCCCTCTAGCTCATCAACGAAGAACCCAGTCTCTTCTTCCAGCAATTCAACATGATTTTTCCAAATAGGCATCTTTTTTAACATTTTTTTGTGGATAACAGTATGAGAAACTGGAAGTGGTTTTATTCCATAACCAATTTTTGTTACAAATTTTGTAAGAGCCTAAAGGGCTATAAATAGATCAGAACAATCGATACTTGTGGTTTACTCTTTTTGTAATAAGTATAACTTCTGATGATTTTGGTTTGATCAAGTAATGAGAAAAGGAAATTCAAGATTTATCATGGATTTGTGTGGATTCTAAGCTCTGGTTACGTGCAGTTAGTATTTTCTCTTTTTATTTCCATCTCTTTCAACCTTCTATAATTTGTAAAGTTAAATTATATCCTATTGGTTTGATCTACCACTACTAAATATTTTATACAAATATGGTTGTGGGTATCTTTTATTGTGTGTTGTGAAGTATTCATAATATAACAATAGGAAATTGATCAGATTATTCCTACAAGGATTGGGTTTATTTTTCTATTATTCTATTATAACTACTGAATTCAATGCTCAATGTGTTTTCTACAAACCTGAGATAAATATTTACTTTACTGTACCTTTACTCATGCCATTTTCACTTATCCCTTCATTCTGAATTTTTGTTGACATACCAGAAGTGCTTCCCACATGTAATCGTAATTATAGATGTCCTCTGTATTTACAATCAAAGCAATTGATATAATTCTTGATTAAGTGTTGGCCGGAATAAAAACTAGAACTAGTAAAAATATTGATGCCCGAGCACAGGGATAATTTTAAGGACCCATACTTTTTTAAAAGTGTATAAACCTTGGCGAATCTTACCAATTCTTAAAATGTCAACTATAAAATATTTGGTGATATTTTTCTCAAATTATTTCAATTTCTAAGGATTTTATATAGTTTATACAATAATTTGGCGATTTTTAGAGTGCCATCAAAATTGGGCAAAATGGGGCTTCAAAAAAATGCAAATTGGCGAATATTGTTTCAGAAAAAAACATGGAAAAATAGCCCATGGGCTAAATTTCGCCCCTAAAATTATCCTTGGAGCACAATTCTAAAATACAACCTTAGAACGTCTCTAGGAATAGAAATAACTCCAAGTGGTCCCAACTCTATGACATCGATCTAAAATTCACGTCAGCCTACTAGATGTAGGGAGTAGGCAAGACCATTTCTCATTTTCATATGTAGGATGGATTGTTATGCCATATATCATCTCTATGTTCCTTCAAATGAGCGTGTGAAATTGATTTGGGAATCCCACTACAGTCGGTTGTCTAGTCACTTCAGCATGAACAAGACAATATAAATATTCCATAATTATTTCTATCGACTAAAGCTTTGCATGCTCCATCCCCAACCCATCCATTAAAAAACAAGGACTATACACTCTTATGCCTACTCTTTCCAGGCCTTGGGAATCCATCATGATGGAATACATCTCAGGACTTTCTTCATCCAAGAAATGGTAATATCTGTGTATTCATGGTTGTTGATCGTTTCTCCAAGACGACCATTCTAACAACCTATAAGAAGAGAATCAAAGTAGAAACCACTTCCAAGCTCTTCTTCGAGCATGTGTAGATACATTTTGGAATTCCATGGACCATCATCTTAGACCAATACAATTGGTTCTTAAGTACATTTTGGTTGATACTTTGGTAACTGTTGGATACCAAGCTCACGAAATCCACTGCCTTCCACCCCCAAACTAATGGAAAAACATAGGTCATCAATAGGATGATTGAGAAAATCCTATGCATGTGAAACTCCAAGCATCTATGCACATGGGATGAGATCCTTAATGTTGTTCAGCATAGGTACAACATATCCCTCCATAGCTCAAACAGTCACAACCCTTTTTAGGTGGGCATGGGATTTCAACCATTGGGCCCCATTAATGTAGCACTACCCTTTGTTCCCACACGGGAATAATCCTCCCATGCTCAATCAAAGGTTGAAAAATCCACTAAATTCATTGAACGGATTCAACAAATCCGTTAATAGGTCCATGGTGTTTTATATAAATCCAATTCTAAGTACAAGCAGAACCATGATCAACACGTTGTTCAACACATGTTTCATGTGGGAGACAAGGTTTGGATGCATTTATAGAAAGATAACCTTGGAGGATCCCATCAAAAGTTCTGTCCACTTTGATTTGGGCCTTATACCATCACTAAGGATATGGGTAAAAATGATTTCGAATTAAGTATTCCCCCCTTCCTTGGCTTGCACCCAATATTCAATGTGCACCTCTTTCGGCCATATATTCCACCATTATTGGACGCATCAGAGGTGGTAGAGCAGCTAACACCTACAAATATCAACCCTGACTACATGTAAAAATCCTCCATTGATTTTATCATGGAAACATAGGTTAAGGGAACTCGCTAAAATAAGCTCCAAATCTACATGGTTCTCAAAGCAAGGAAGCTCCTGCACCAAGGCAAGTGGCTCACAAAGCATGAGCTTCAACAGCAGTTTGCCCATTTTATGGGGGAACTCAACGAACTTGAGACCATTGCTTCCTAAGGGATGAGGACTGATCCATATGGGAATATTTGGCCACCCATCTATTCCACTAATTCAAAACACGATTTTCCATCTTGGCATATTTTTATGGTTTTTTTTGGGTCCTGAACATCCAGGGCCATTTTGAGTCCCTAAATGATGTTATTTTGGAATGACATCACCCATTATTTAGCATTAAGTTATGCATTGCACCATTTGGAATGTGTACTTCTCAATCAGACCTTTCTGATGGGATATCAAGCACCCCAAACAAAGATTGTATGCAAACGTTACACCCCCGAGAAGTTGATGTATCAATTAACCACAACAAGGCCCACAAACCTTTTGGTGTTTCATCTTTTGGGGTTAGTTTTTTTTAAGTTTATGGTTTTTCTCATTAATGCTTCATGTTACATGGACCTTTTGGCCTCAATGTAACCCATCTTCTTACATATGAGCATATATTCCACACCTCTGCTCAAAGGTCATCTACCACCATTCTAGCTATTTTGTATTCTGCATTTTATAGTCTATTCTATTTCATTAAGTTATAGAGTCTGATTTTACCATATCATTGTGTTCTTTGCAATATATATCAGTGTACTATGTTCTATACACATTATTTCATTTTTTCCTCACACAAACTTGGTTCACTAATGCATTATGAAACTCCTCAATGGTGAGGTACCACATCCAATTCATCAGGTGACATCGTTCATATAGAAATCAACAACATGAGCTACTTATTTCGAGTATTCCCTGTTCCTACAAGCTTGTATCACCTCAGTGGCTATGATTTGTGTTTCCAAACTAATTAGCAGAAGGTTAATATGGGCTACATTGTAACCTTTTCCTTTTTCTTCATGAAGTATTTCAAGCATAGGTCCATTTGTTCCTCTATGACAACTCCATATTTATATCCAACCACTCCATTTTTTCTATGTTGTGGGAAAAAATACAAATTCATTTGCAACAACATGTCCATCCATTTGGAAACCCTATAATGGCATGGATCACCTCATCAATAAAAAAAATTGATCTAAGAAAATCCCTCTAAAATGCACCCTTATCAATAGTAGACCTATACACTTCACACTAACAAGGAATTCCCAAAGTTGGGAACATGCAATAAAATTAGAATGCTGGACTCGAGCAAGGGTCAAAACAACTTCCATTTCATTCCTACTTCCCCCTCCATTCCATGTAATGTTATGGTGTGAACTCAGGAAATTCCATATACTTTTGGATGCCATAATCCATTAATAATATTGCACTTTCTCTACATAGCCTTTCAGGTTTTCATCCTTATTTATATGTTCTCATACATCCAATCTTTCTTCTAGTCATACTTGGTTTGACACATTCAAGATGGAAGCTTTATCTCCATGTAACTAGTTCTTCCACTCCTTTCTACCCGTAGTCCCCATCCCCATTAGTGGACATATTTGTGGTGGAATCCTATTAATCCTCTAATATTGATTAGTGGTAGATGCCACCTTCCATTACTCCCACTTCCCTATGGCCATAAATAATGTCTACAATCCTCAAATTCATTGTTCTCTAATGGTAGTCCTTTCATACTTTGCACTATAAAATGGTACAAAATTAAGCTCTAAAATTATTATAATGCTCCGATGTTATTTGTTTTAATGATTTAAACTATTTCTAGAACACAACCCATAAAGACTTGCATTTATGTTTCTTTCAAGATCGACATTATCTTAAGTGTGCACCACCCTAACTTCTTGATATTTTAATCAAACCCACTTCTTCGACGTAAATACCTTAGTACAATTCGTATTGGTCTAGTTATCAAAAGGATAATACATTCCTTTTGCAACATCTTTATGGACCATAAATATGATGTGGTTGTATTGGAAATGGATTTTGCAACATTAAAAGCTTGAGTTGGCACCACCTACTGGCCATCTAATTTAATGAGGTTAAGACTCAATTCTCCTATCAAATTAAATCTCCCCAATTACAGGTTGTTTACCTAGTCACTCTCATCTTGCAATGGCCTATACTATGCAAACACACCCTCTACTTTTCATTCTGCTAGCTCTTTGGTTCCCCTTGTTACCTTGACACCCATTCCATCTCATTTACAGATCCCTAATTACCAGTGATACCAGTTGACCATGGATATTTTATTTGGTGGATACTATTAAGTCTCCATAACCCTATATCTAATGTACCTTTCTATTCCTATACCTAGAAAGCAACAAACAACAAAATTAAATGTGAATTGAATTTGTTGAAAGTTGAAATTGTGGAAATCAACTTAGAAAAAAGGAACGGTTGGAATAGATGAGGAAATTGAGTTCTACTATTGTACAATAACTCCACCCCCAAGAGACCAAGGTGGTTTGATAAGGGTTAGATCCACATAGGGTTTTAGGTGGGCATTGTTCACCAATTTTCTTTTCAACTTTCCATCGAGTTATGCTAATTATACAACTACCTTGATGGTAATCTACACCACCTTGTAGGGTTCCTTCCAATGCATCTTCAACTTCCTATGATGCTTCCAAAATTTATTGGTAGACATTAATACCAAATTCCCCTACACAGAATTACTTGTGTTGGATATGTCAGTCATGCCAAGCCTTTTGAAACCACTTATAGACCATTTGATGGTACCGATATAGAAACACGCGTTGCTCTAACTATATCAACATCATGTAAAACCTATTTTGCAATTGTTTCATGTCAATAATTTGTGTGGCTATGGCCACTTGTAAGGTTAGTATCAAATACTCGAACGACATCACCACGACCATCCCATACACTAACTTGAATGGTGTGTGCTTTTTAGGGTTTTATAGGTAGTATAGTGTGCCCATAATACCATAGGGATCCTCTCATGGAAATCATGTATTGACCAAGAACACCTTGATTAATCCATGTTCCAATATATTATCAAATGCTTCCACCATTCCATTGGATTGTGGGTGGTATTGTGCATTTTATGTGGTGGATCATGAACTCTTTTTCCAATGTGGCTATAATGCCCCGATTTTGACCTCTTTGCATTAAACATGTAAATGATGTAATATCATTATAAAATCATGGTGTGGAGATCAAGGCCAAGACCCCACCATCGATTTAGCATTTTTGTATCGGAAACAAGAGTATGGGGGAATGATTTTTACAAGGAGTAGGGAGGGAAATATTCAAACCATTGAAGCCAATAATGTCCAGCCAAGTGTCAATGAGAGAACCCATGAACAATTAACTATCCATCTTGAATTTTGCACCCAATCATTTAATTCTTTCAAGAGGTGGTTGAAGTAGTTATTGTTTTACGAAATAGAGAGTACGTCTATCCAATTTTGTGTATGGGAAAGCCAACATTTTGGAAAATCGTGTTTTTCTTCCTCGGCAAGAAAAGATCCATGAATTTCATTCCCAATTCATTATTCATCAATGAGTTTTTCTCCCTCACATCCCTATTGCTTGTTGGGCATTTTCCTCCATGAATTTGTTCAGTTTTCCTCCTTTTTCTAGTTGGGAAAGTCATTTTTGGTGTTGCGGAATGGTGGGGAAGAAGGGAAATCGAATTGGGGTTCTATGAGATCCATTTTGTCTTGTATACCTGTAGGGTATTCGATTGGTAGATTCCCGTTGTTGTTTCCCTTGTCACAAATCATTTTTGGTGTGCCATAATTTGGAATGCTCATGGAAATCATGTTTTGTGCATTCCATATTTAAAACTTTTTTTTCCAAGCCCAACATTTGTACCTTGCTATGTGTGTGGGGAGATTTTGTTGTGGATTGTGTTATTTGTATATCTTGTTTTGGCTTGAACTTGTATGTAAGCAACCAAGAGTAGATACGGATCTGGAATTGGCTTGATAAACTTAGTGAAGGGTGTAACCTCAATGAAGATGATAGGGATTTGGCTACTTTTCTATGGACACCGTGAAGAGCAC
This sequence comes from Larix kaempferi, assembly GCA_027924585.1. Taxonomy (NCBI): domain Eukaryota; kingdom Viridiplantae; phylum Streptophyta; class Pinopsida; order Pinales; family Pinaceae; genus Larix; species Larix kaempferi. The sequence continues at coordinate 22,367,881 of BSBM01000217.1, forward strand.
TAGAAGGAAAGGTGTGGCCTGAGGGACTATGGAGTAGTGAAGGGGATACTTCCTTGTGTTGGGTGTGTAGGTATTATGGCTGCCAATCTAGCTAAATATTGTAGAGGTACTGATAGCTCTCTGGTTGATCTCTCTATCTTACCAATTCCTTCCTTTATAATGCCTTGAAATCCTAATTAACCTAGTTGTGGAATCGCTTGGTTGATATAACATTCTACCCAACACTAAAATGTATCATATGTAAGAAATATTCTAGGAATATTTCGTATTTTGGGAATAACGTTTTTCTCGTAACTTGGATTTGGGCGACTTTGGACCGTTAGAAATATCTTGAAATTATCTACAACTTTTATGTTTTGATTTTTCTTCGATTCCATACCGTTTGTGAGATGCGGTCATTTTAGTAAAACAAAGCATATTTCAAAAGATGTTTTTAAATATTCGAGGAATCTTTCGTATTTTGGGCATAAATTTTCGCTCATAACTCAGAATTGGGAGTACTTTGGACCATTGGAAAGATATTGAATTTATATACAACTTTTATGTTTTCAGTGTTCTCTTATTCCTTACCCTTTATGAGATGCAGACATTTTAGTAAAAAAAACATCTTTCAAAAGATGTTTTTAGAAAAGCATCTTTTGAAAGATATGGTTTTACTAAAATGTCTGCATCTCACAAACGGTAAGGAATACAAGAACACTAAAAAAATCAAAGTTGTATATAGATTCAATATATTTCCAATGGTCCAAAGTTCCCCCAATTCTGAGTTACGATAAAAAAGTTATGCCCAAAATACGAAAGATTCCTGGAATATTTATGTTTTTTCTTATTTAGGATACATTTTGGCCTAGGTAATTCCTTTTGTGAGATGTGGTATATAATTGGCTATGTGTGATTTTTTTGTTCCCTTTTTCTTGTGGAAATCATACCCATCTTGGGGGTGGAAGCTATGTTGAGAGATTGATTAACACAATTGGCCTATGGTTGGGTGGAACGTTGCACTTGCATATCTAGTTGCTCGGGACAACGTCATTTCAAGATAAGTATTCTCTTGTATTTAATTATGCAATGTTAAAATTTGATGCCTGCAATAGTTATGATTGTGTATCAATGATGTGTGTGTGTGTGTGGATGGAGCTTACTTCCATTGTTTATTTGTATTATGCATATGCACACACACTTTATTTTGTTTGTATGAATTTGAAAAATGATGATGGGGCTAGAATTTGGAAGCCTAAAATTAGTTCATGTTTCCTCCCTTAAGTTGGATTGATGGAAGGGGATGTAACCATGGGGTATAAAAGCTACAGGTTGTAACATTGGGCATGAAAGGGATAAATTGAACAACTTGTAGTGTCAAGACCACTTCCTAATCACCACTAATTATCATAAAAAAAAATTCTAAGTTTTTTCCTAAGTATGTGTTGAAGGATTTGAGTGAGTTGCATCGACACGTTTCGGCAGGCTAAGACAAAATTTGCCGACGACTTTCATGAAGTTCGCCAAAAAATCATTTTGGCGATATTCGAGATGTTCGCCAAAAAATCATTTTGGCGATATTCGAGATGTTCGTCAAAAAAGTCGTTTCGGTGAAGATTGGAAAAACTGGATGATACCTTTTGGCACATTTTCAAAAATTCCATTGACGTGTTTTGATGCATTTTGAAAAAATTCTCCGATAAGAGTTTCGACGCATTTTGAAAAACTTCACCAATGATCGTTTTGATGCATTTTCAAAAAAAATCGCCAACGTGTTTCGACACATTTTGAAAAAATTTGCTGACAAGCATTTCGACGCATTTCATAAAACTTTGATGACAAGAATTTCGACACATTTCAGAAAACTTTGTCGATGAACTAGTGTTTTGGCGATTTTCGATGAGTTTTGAAAAATTTGTCGATGCGTTTTGACAAAGTTGGAGAAAATCCATCGACACGTTTCAGGGAAATTGGAGAAAGTTGTCGATGGAGTATTTCGACGAGTTTTTGAAAATTTCACCGGCATTTTACCACAAGGTTTTGAGGAATCCTCCAATGTGTTTCAACGCGTTTGGGAAAAATTCATTGATGAAGGGTTTTCATTGGTTTTTGAAAGTTCGTCAATGTAGTGTATCAATGAGTTTTTGAAAATTCCACCGCTATGTTTGGGAGAGGTTGGAGAATTTTTTTTTATTAATATTTTTCACGAATTTGGAGAATCACGTTGAAATATACAAATTGGTCAGTTTTGAAGGTGAATTTCCATGGAGTTTTTAAGTGCCAGAAATAGAAAAATGCAATTGATCTTATGCGCCAAATTGCATGAAATTGAAATATTTACAAAAAAAAAATGAGGGCGCTGCCTTCAAATTGCCCTGTAGCGGCGCAAGGAGGCCGCAAGAGGCAAGCCTCCTTGACCCCCATTTTTTCTTTTTTCTTTTCCACATAGTTAATTCTTGGGTTCAATCGCGATTGTTTAAGTTGTTTAAAATTGAGTGGGTTGTGGATTTTGAAGGGTGATTGGTTGTCCCTAAGATGCATGAAAAACATTTTTTATAATTTCTAAGAATGTACAATACAACTAACAAACATGTCTTATGTGAACATGTTTTAAATAATCATAGTTTTAATACCCCTGGATGAGATCCCTGAACTGATCATATGTATGATGTAAATATTGATATGCAAATGCCTATATGGTAGAACAAATGTATATTTTGTAATTATTAATAATAAAAATTATAACTGGTTATGGATAAGGAAGAACGCTGAAAAGATCGGGGACTTGTGTATTTACCGGAGTCAACAAGGGGGTTAAAAGGACTTATATGGGGAAACCTTTGTTATGACCCTTTCATAATCCTAAGTCCCTAAAAATATCCAAAGTTTTGGCTAAGTCATAAATCCATATAAATGAATTTAGTTATGTTTTTAAAATCATAAATATCAATTAATTACGATTTAAGTGGGATTAGGAGGAGAGCTTATATGTTTTTATTTTTAAATACAAAATAAAAATAATAAAGTGTGAAATGTGGGTCTCTTGGAGAGCCCATGTGGTTTAAACTTTCATGCATTTAACTTATGCATGCAAGTGAGAAAAGGATTCAATTCCTTCATTCTGGGAAAAAGAAGGGGGCATGTCTGAAATTATATGTGCTTGGGAAGAAGTATGAAAGAAAAAGAGAGAAGTTGGGAAGAGGGATTGCAGAGTTGCAAGTCCACACACACATGAAGAAACTGAGTCATGAGCAGAAGAAAACTATGACCATTGAACCTAACTAAATTATCCCTGAACCTTTGATTGTTTAAGGTTGTTTTTTACTGTTGTTTTTTGGTCAAGGAAATGGTGAATTGTACATAAACCGTTCTAGTCGATTTACTGTGCACTGGTTAAGCAATGAAGGATTTTACTGTGGTGTGATTGGAAGGAAACCAGGATAGGAAGTGCATGGTTTGGCATGGAATAGTATTAAGCCTGTATTTCCTGGATACCTTAAAGTATTTTTTGTGAACCTCTAAAAACGGTGAGGAATTACACATGATAATCCTCTGATGGAATGAAAGTGGGTGGGAGGAATTATTTTCTAGTGAATTCACAAGTCCTAGCTCAGGGGTGGTGTTTTGCTTAGAGATTAATGAGTAGAACTACCTACGGTTGGGTGGAGTGTGGATACCACTAAGCTAGTTTCCTGTGTTAAATCCTTTTTGCAGATAAGTTTGTTTCCTAGAAATTATTTTTAAATTTCTGAAAGGATAATTAATTATTTAAAGGTTAAATATTTGCATGATTTACTTGTTAATTCCCGAGTTTGGATATCAGTTAGGAATTCATATTTTATTTGGATTATTTCATAGGCAGAAAATGCGAACGAGTTTAATTATGTGATATTGCTGAGAAATTTTATGCAAGCCAATCTATTTTTATTTAAGTCGAAGTCGAAAATTATTTCCTGTACAAAATGCTAATTTTCCAGTTTGAAATTGTAATGTTTAATTAAATTATGTCAAAGAGCACAAGGTTTGGAAATTTAGAGGAATGGATAAATAAGCTTGAATTTTGTTCATTTCTATTATTTTTCATTAACTTAAAGCTTTATGGCAAAAATATAATTGTATTACCCAGTTTTGTGTGATAATGCTCGCTTTACTATTTTACCATGTAGCTCCTAAGTTCCATAAAATGTATATGCAGCTCATTAGGGATTAGTCGGAAAAGAAATAGTTCATTAAAAATAAATGAAGTGGTCGATAAAATTTCCCAACTAAACTTGAAAATAAAAGTTGAATTTAATTGGTAAAAGAAATAGAAATTACTTGACACAAATATTTAATAAAGTTTTGGTGATTGAGTCGGTTCCACCAATTTGTCTAAAGGGTTGGGTTCGACCAATTTATCTAATAGAAATAGAAATTGTTTGATATAATTATTTAATAAAGTTTTGGTGATTGAGTCGGGTTAGACCAATTTGTCTAAAGGGTTGGGTTTGACCAATTTATCTAATAGAAAAAGAAATTTTTTGATATAATTATTTAATAAAGTTTTGGTGATTGAGTCGGGTTTGACCAATTTTTCTAAAGGGTTGGGTTCGACCAATTTATCTAATAGATAAATTGAAAACCATAGGATGATTTGAATCATTAAAACACTAGTACATATGGGTGGATTTTTCCATGAAATATTTCCACGTTTCGAACATTCGTGAAAAAATACAATGAAATTTAAGATGTCTTTTCATTTTTTTTATCATGGCAGAAAAACCATGGCAATATCAACGTTTTTTAATTTTCGACGAACTTTCGTCTCTATACCGACGACCTATGTCTATATTTGTACACCTGCCAAACCAATGCCAGCTTCCAACGACTCTTGGCTTTTTACGCGCGGTTCAACCCATGCATTTTCGACACATTTGCTATAGTTGCGACAAGGTTACTGGTGATTGATTGAGCCCAGATTTTGAACTTGCGACAAATTTCGTGGTGATTGTTCAAGCTCGGATATTCTACATAGCCCAGATTTTGAACTTGCAAGGTTAGTATTTTTATATTTTTTTGTCTATATGTTAAGAAAAAAAATTAGGATTTATTTTAACATGCATGTTTGAACGATTTTTATTTTTATTTTTAAATTTAGTATTGCTACATATATTTCGTGTGATTAATTAGTTATACTTACATGTTTTTATAGGATTTGCATACGATGATTAAACATTAATTACTAATTAAACCTCTTCTTTTTTCTATAGTTCTATTAAACCCGAAATCAGAATTGAAAACAGCCTCAACAGTATCCAAGAACTTCTAGTTATGCTTGAGATTGCCTTGGATTCTTCAACACTTGAACTGTGAGCTTCAACTGTGTCACATGGTTCTGCCTCCCTTGTTCTTTGTTTTCTCTTGTATGTTTGTCCAATAATATAATCCATACAATCAGATACCAACAACAAGTATTTCCTAAATACATTCTTTATCAACCATACCCAAAACTAGAGAGATTCATACTCAACAATCATCTGGTAAATTCATAAAAGGTAAGCATGCATCAAGGACAACTTTCATTTGGACCATTTGGGCCACCTAGTGTTCCAATGCCCAAACTATCAAGGTCTCCTTGTGATTAAATCAAAGGCCATTGCACAACACTTGTTTCCATCAATGAAAACTTCATTCTTCATGTTTTTCTTTATAGAAATTGGTATATAATATATTGTATTTAGAAATATACTTATATCTAATGTATTTGACAAGTTACTGTTTGGTATGGTGTAGGTAAGACAATTACTTGTCACTACAAATATTTTTCACTATGAATGAAAATGCAAGGAAGCTTGCTTAGTTTAGAGCGGCATTAGAGGCAAGGGGAGATGGAAAATGTTATTGCCCTTGCTCTATTTGCAGGGGCTTGCAAAGAAGAATACTTTTAATAACAACAATTGAAAGACATTGTAGGGAGAAGGGGCATGCCAAAGGGGGTTATGAATATCATCCCTTGGTAAGAGGTTATTCAATTTTTAATGTATTCTCTATAATAGTCATCATGTCATGAATTTCAATAAAATTTCTAATGGTTTTGTTATATGTTCTATACATGCTAATTTTACTATGTTGTTTGTAGATACATAGACAATTCCCCCAAAATGTCTCCCTCTAGAGATTTATTTTCCAAGTACTAGCTCTTCGAATGCCTACATATGGTTCTGCATTGAGGTACATCGAAGAAAAGTGGCCAATTTTCAAAGAAGAACCTCGTAATGTTAAAATTTCGTTGGTAGCTAATGGTGTCAATCCATTTGGAGAGCTTCGTAAAAACCTACTCAGTGTGACCTATTTTTGTTATAAACAATAACCTTCCTCCTTGGATGTTGATCAAGAGAGAGAACACAATGTTGGAATGATTGTTCCAGGTATTTAATTAATTTGTATTTTTTGACTTGAAAGTTTGATCACTAAATATTTCATTTATTTCTTTCGTGCATGATAATTATCTTTTTGATATATAACGACATGTAGCTAAATATAATTAATCATGTATGTTGGACCAATTAGGTAAGTACCAGGTTAAATATATGAACGTATATTTTGATCCTCTTATCGATGAGTTGTTGAAGTTATGGGCTGGCGTCACTATGTATGACATCTCTAAACCAATAGGGAAAAAATGATTTCAATTCCATGGAATACTTGCATGAAAAATTCATGATGCTCCCGAGTTGACACATTTTTGTGGTATATTGTTACTTTCCTTTGTTCTTTAATACATATATATTGAAAATAGCATGCATTATTTTAAATAGTAATTCTAATTCGCTACACTAATTCATGTATCTTGCAGGTCTTCAAACAAAGGGTAAATTTGCATGTCTAGTTTGCGGTCCCAGGATAAACTCTTGTAGTTCAAGGAGTTTAGTAAAGGAAGTGTTTGATGAGTATAGGCACTTTCTGCTTAATAACCATAGTTATCGAACTACAGACAAAGCACAAAATTCAATGATAAAGAAGAGAATGGAAGAAAACCACGAAGAATGACACCTCACCTATGGAAGTTGGAGTATAATAGAAATCGTCAAGGTATTCCAAATTATTTATATATTGTTGGAATATAGGTTAATACTTAGCCAAATTTATGAATATGCAAAACAATATTTTTCCTACTTTGGCAGATTGATTTCTTGCACATGTGACCATCATAAGGAAAAATGAAAGGATGGGTGGATAACCACTTCAACAAGGAACAAATCTATGTCACCCTGTGAATTTTATTATCATAAGGACACCTCCTTGCGGTCATTTTCAAATGGCCTTTTAAACTGCTAATTCATCACTTAGACAAAAATTGTCAAACCCTAGGGTAACATGCAATTTTTATTTTCACCAATTTTGAAGTGTGATACGCCCAATGGATAGAGGCCAACATGGTGACTTCATATAAACCAATTTCACCTCTTGAAGCCTCTTTCTCTCTCCTTGGTGGGCATGTTATTGGAGTAGTGCAAATCAAGCTAGGAGGCACTTTTGGCAGATTGATATATTTCTCCTTAGAGACTCTTTGGACAATCTAAGACCATGGTTGGATGCACCAAACAACATTATAGAGATCGATACTCTCAAAATATTTTAATACATCAACCACAAGACATGGCGGGAATTTTACTGAGGTCACTTAGGCAGTTTTAGTGATTTTACACTTAGACAATTTTTGCACTTTCGTAGACATGGTCCAATCTGCCTCAGTGCCTGTTTTGGCAGATCCATAACTTCTTCTTCAGACACTTCCAATTCAATTTGAGAACATGGTCAGGTTGTAAAAAAAACAACCTACAATATGACCATATGGTGTGGACATTTTCTTCAACCCACAAACTATGGCGGGCATCTCCCTGAGGCCACTTAGGCAGTTTTTCTACTTTGGTGTAAAAGCAACCTGAAACCCTGTTTTGGCAGGCTATTATCTTTGTCATCAAACACCTTCCATGAAAACTAAGTCCATGGTTGGATAGCCTCTTTGACAAGCTAGAGCATGATAGTTTCAAATATTTTTTTATCATTCTCCCATGAGGTACGACGGGCATTTTTCCAAGGCCACTCGGACGAGTTTTCCAACACTTAGCCATTTCCAAGAATTTCTCCAAGGATTATCCCGAGACCCTATTTTGGAAGACTTATAACTTTCTCCTCAGAAAAGATTAAGGAAAAATGAGACCATGGATAGATAGCCACTTCAACAAGCTATATCCTAGTATGCTGGTGCGAGCATTTTTCTCAAACCATGAATTATGGTGGGCATTCTCTTAGAGCAGTTTTGACTACTTTTTCCATACTTAGTCAATTTCCAAACTTTCACAAACTTGCCATACTTTTCTAGAATGATGTCAGATTATAACATCGACTTCATGATAGCACCCGAACACCATCATGTTTCTTTCCATCTTCAGCACACATGCCATGTCATCATACATGCCATGGCATCACTTCCTTCAATGCCTCTTTTTTTTTTACAACGCTTCTGCAATTCAATTGGCCAAGAATCCCAAATTCCATGATCGAACCAAACACATCAACACTCAATATCACTTGATTCAAGATCATGTTGAGGCCAACAACATTCATATGACACATTGTTCTACTTCAGTTCAAATTGCAGATATATTTACTAAAGCACTGGGTCATGAAAAAATTGAAAAATTCAGAATGCAGCTTGGCATGTCAGATGTCCCTTTAGTTTAAGGGTGTAATGTTGACTACTCTTTTGGGGTTAGTTATATCATTTATAGTTAGTTAACAATTATATTTAGTTAATAAGTTACAGAGACAAAACTATCTTTTCTTGGTTTTGTATGTATATAAATACTTATGATGTTTATCAATAAAATGTATTACATTGTAGAGTTTTATTTCTCATAGCGTGTTTCAATTCAATACCTCTGAGCTAAAGAAAAATATGGAAAAGATGTCAATGAAAGTTGTACTAGACTGGAAAAAGGAAAGAAAATATGTCAATAAAAGTTGTACTGGACTAGAAAAATAAAAGAAGAAAAAATGAACGATTCATTAGAGTGAGACTCCACTCAATCATTGTACCTTCACTTTACATTTATTCATTTCAAAAAATATTTATGATTTAAAATGTTTTGAAAAACAATTTTTTTTAGGTTTTCAAATACTAAAATCATATGTCAAATTTTGAATTTAAAATATTGTAAAAAAACATTAGGAAAATAAGGGAATGGATAACATTGAAAATAAATGCTCACGAAAACATAGATTGCAATGCAATGATTGGAAAAATAAATATAAGATACTCCTAAAGGAAAAATAATGAGCCAAAGAAAAAAGATGAAATGGATGTCAATGATATGAACTAAAGAAAGAAAGAAGAAACCAAAAGAACTTTTCACTGGAGTAAGATACCACTCAATCATTGTACCTCCACTTTTATGTTCTTCATTTAAAAAAAATAATATTTCTCATTAAAGTGTTTTGGAATTTCAAATATTACAATCATATGTTATGTTTGCATTGTTAAATTTTGAGATTAAAATATTGTAAAAAAAACAAAAATTAAAAAATAAAGATTTGAATGTATACTTTTTTTTTTCATAACTAAAAAACATCCTTTTATTAAATGAAAAAGATGTGTCAACAAAACATTACATCAGTAGAGAAGCGAGAATAATTCTCATTACCCTTCTTTCGTAGATACAAAATTACATCCACCTTAGAGCTATACTCATCAAGGTATTCTAACTACTAACATATGTATTGTCATATACTTTTATTCTCTTAGCCAAAGATAAAAGGAAAAAAAAAACCAAAATATTGTTTAAAAACATTAAGAAAATAATGGAATGGATAGTATGGATTTCTTGCACATGATTTCCTACTTTGGCAGATTGATTTCTTGCACATGTGTCCATCATAAGGAAAACTGAAAGCATGGGTGGATAACCAATTCAACAAGGAACATATCTATGTCACCCTATGAATTTTATTAGCACAAGGACAACTCCTTGCGGGCATTTCCAAATGGCCTTTTAAACTACTAATTCAACACTTAGACAAAAATTATCAAACCCTAGGGTAACATGAGATTTTTATTTTCACCAATTTTGAAGTGTGAGACACCCAATGGATATATGCCAATAGGGTGAATTCATCTAAACCAATTTCACCTCTTGAAGCCTCTTTTTGTCTCATCGGCTGGCATGTTACTGGAGTAGTGCAAATCAAGCTGGGAGGCACTTTTGGCCCATATGGGCTTAATTAAGCCCCTGCGGGCATCTAGTCATCCCATAAGCCCTTGCGGGATTAACCTTAGCTCTTTTATATTTTAAACCCTTTTGCTAGCATTTCATAAGCCTTCTGTGGGCATAAATGAGCCCCTTGTGGGCATCTTTAGCCCCCTTATGTGGGCATGTTTATAAGACTCTTACGGGCATATTGGAGGCCCCATTCGGGCATCCTAGAGATCCCTTGCGGGCATAACATAGCCCCTGCGGGCATCTTCCTAAGACTTTGCATGCATAATATAAAGTGTCTTTCAACCTTATTTTTCACTGATTTTGGCAGGCCAAAATATTGCACGTGAGAGCACAAAATAGAAATATGGCTCCATGGCTGGATATCCAATTCATCAAAGAATAGATCTATGCCATCTGATTAGTTTTATCGGCTCATGAACACCTCCTTGCAGGCATTTCCAAATGGTCTTTGAGCCATGTGAGTTTGACACTTAGACAAATATTTGTCTTTAATATGCAAATCACTTTTTCTTTCACTTTGGCAGATTGATTTCTTCCTCATGTGATCACCATAGATAAAAATATAAGCATGACTAGATAGCTACTTCAATGATGAACAAGACCATGTCAAAATCTGAACTAAGTAACACATAATCCCTTTGGTGCAAAACAACCTGAAATTATTAAAGAGAGATACTCACATGGTTTTGTGGTAATGCCTTGATTTTAATTTATATGTAATTGTAGTATACACTTGGGCACCTATTTGAAGTAGTGCACATTCAAGACTAGACTAGGAAAATGATGGGCATTTTACAAAGGTCACTTAGGCAGTTTTACCAGTAATTTTATACTTAGACGACCATCATGTCCGTATCCATTGCTTGATCTTTTCCATGTCCCGACTTCTTTACATCCAATGCCATGTCTTGTCACCTTGCCATCTCATCATGCTTAACCTTTCATTTGTCCATGTCAACCATGTGTATTCTTCATGTCATCATTTCAACATTTTTCATCCAATGCTATGTCCTATCCATATCATCCATTGTCCTTTGTCCATCACCTTGTCCACCTTTGCTTGTCTTATCCAATTCCTCGACCTTAACATTTTAGCCTTTGTCATTAATGCATTTTCATCAATGGCAATCCTATTCATTAGAGTCGTCCTTATTCCTCATCAAGGTGTGATCATTAGCCTTAGCACTTGTGAGTGCGTGGTTTAAAAATATAGTGAGAGAGAAAGAAATAGATTTTATATTAACATCCAAGATGACCAAATGGGGTCAATGCTCAAATTCCAATTGCATCATCATCAAGTACAAAGACTAGTCATCAAAGTTCCAATTGGAATGCATGAGAAAGTAGCCCAACAAAATCACACAAATATGTTTTGCATTTTTATGTTTGTATCGTATGTTTGTTTTTGTATTTCTTTTGTATTAGCCAAATCATCTTCTATAATTATTTTATATTGTGAAATTTCCTATTTGGATACATAAGTTCTTGGATTGCAGTGAGGATTGATTTTTATTATTGTAACGTTTATGTATCTGCAAAATTTGAAGGTTTATGGTTTTGGGTTTATTAGAAGCCAACTAGTAAGTGAAGAAGGATTCCTCACTCTTGGTCAAGATGGAAATATTCAGTTGGGAGATGGAAAATCAATAGTCTGGATGGATGAGACCATAATATTGTTTGTTGAGTTAGGGGAGATGCAATATCCAAGCAATTTTGTTCTCTACAACTTCGACTCAAATATTGTTTGGCAAAGTTTTGCATCTACAATGGACACACTACTACTAGGAAAAGAATTGACACAATCTTTAAACCTAACTACATGTAATTATTCTACAAATGTATATATACGCTGTTAATTTCTCAAAATGATGCAAAATCTAGAATCTCTAATGATTGAATTGAATTACAATATCCCTTAAGAATATTTCAATTATTCATACTCGTTAGGGCCGAAGAAAAGCAATGTGATTAATTTTGTGGTTTCTTTGCTCAATCTGTTTGGAATTTTTATCATTAACTATGGTGATCCCTTCATAAATTGATATGTCTAGATCTTCAAAGGTAGCAAATAAAGTGATGTTATTACATGAGGAGTGTCTCCACATAAATTATGATATGGTTTCTAAACTACAAATTGCATGCTCAACTATGCAACCTACTTCTCAATGCCAAAAGGTAATTTATGATGAATTTTTTGCTACATGAGATCATTCCTAGTAATAGAATAGAAATAAGTTGTCAATTTTTTGGGTATTAACATGTCTCTTTCCCATCATGTGCTCAAGGGACTGTTTTTATCTTATGGGCATATTTGATACTAACTTGACCAATTTTGGCCATGTTCGACGTGGTTGCATAAGAAGGATCAACTTTTCATATTCACCTCTTCCAATAATGAGCAACATCAAAACAACTTACCACCAGTTGGCATTATAAATATTCTACACAGATTTTCCAGATGAACAACTACTCTTTTTCCCTATGGGTTGATTTATTTTTTATTTATTTATTTATTTTTCAATAAAGACGAATTCAATGCACCTTATTTTTTTTGTAGTATGATGAATTCTCACTAGTATCTCTTCACACATAGTAGATAAAGTGATGTTATTTCACAAGGAGTGTCTCCGAGGAAATTATTATATGGTTTCTAAACTATAAATTGCATGCTCAACTGTGAAACCTGCTTCTGATCAATGCCAAAAGGTGATCTATGATGAATTTTTTGTTATATGATATCATGCATAGTAAAAGAATAGAAATAAGTTTTCAATTTTTTGTTGATTAACATGTCTCTTTCCTATCATGTGATCAAGGGACTTTTTTGGGGGGGAGCATATTTGGTACTAACTTTGACTGATTTTGGCCATGCTTGAGGTGGTTGCATAAGAAGGATCAGTTTTTCATTTTCATCTCTTCCAGTAATGTGCTAATTCAAAACAGCTTACCACTAGTTGGCACTACAAAGAGCCTACAAATATTTTCTAGGTGAACAACTACTCTTTTCCCCTAGGGGTTGAGTTAAGGTCACTATAATGTTCCATATCCTATATGTATGTACAATATTAAAAACTTTTCCAGTGAAATTTATTGTACAAAATGCATGTGACAGCCTGTTCCAACTTCCACGATTGCAGAATCTCTTCCTCCCTGAAGGAGCCGAATCTGATCTCAACCTAACATTCTAACAATTTCCAACCAGTTTCCATGTATTTTGGTTAAAGGTGGTTACCATATTGAAGATAAAAAAACATGAAACATGGGGATTCGTAGCACAAAAAATATCATGGAGTACTTCATCCTCCTAGGAACATTATGGGGCATTAACAACAATAGTATAAATAACTAAATATGTCGGTTAGAAACTAAAAATATCCATGCTTTCACCAAATTTAGATCAACTCTGACTCAAAATTCAGCATTGTTGTGACAATTTTAGATCCCAAAACAACTTAAGATTACACCAAATTGAAATTTTTTGGGCATGAAATCCACTGCTAATGCTAGTTTTGCATTGAATTTGTTGTAACTTATAAGCATTCATTTCCAACCTCATTTTCTCATGAAAGGTTGAAGCATTTCTCTGTTGAATTTACAATTAGATCAATCAAAGGAGATATACCGGATCAATCTCTTTTTTCATTCTCTTCTTTTGCACTTGAAAATTCTAAAAACCATGATAAAATCACCATCAATTTCATTTAATCACCTTCGTTCTCATAAAAGATGATAAACTCTTGTCTAATGCCAAAATTCACTAATATAATGTCACCTGGCTTGGACATTTAGGTTATACTCACAAGACATAGGTTTCCATTGTTTTTAATTTTTTTTTTAAACTTCCAGGTATCATCGATATATTGATGAAATTTTGTCAAAGGTATAGCAAAATTGTGGAAAGGAGCCACTCTTCTTTTGGTATGTTCGACAAACCTTCGTCGATAGTTGCACCGAAACATCGTCACAGGTATAGAAAAACCGTCACAGCCTCCGACTTTGTTTTGGTCTGTTCGACGAATAACCGTCGATAGAGAAAAATTTGTTCGTGGAAAGTGTGGAAAGGAACCTGCCTTCATTTGGTCTGTTCGACGAACGTTTATCAGTAGTTCTATAACCACATTGTCAACCGTCGTAGCCTCCAGATTTGTTTTGGTCTGTTCAATGAACAACCGTCGTTAGAGCAACAGTTTTTCATGGAAACAAATTTTTGTGCAAGCTTTTTCGACATATTTACATCGTTATAGGGACAAATTTTCGTCCATAGAGAGACGATTTGTATAAAATGAATAAAAAATTCATTTTCAAGACCACCTTATAGAAGACACGTGGCGACCATTTTTCGTCTCTATTGCGACGACTTTCCAAGTTTGTTGTTATATCCACGAAATAGGTTCCACGCAAAATCGCGCCCATGATCATCGCAATTGAGACGACAAAACGTGGCAATATCAAAGCAAAACCGTGGCAAATTTCATCAAATGTGCTAGTGAAACCAAAATTGTTTTGGTTAATAAAAACCATGGTGTGATTTATTTAGTTGGAAAGAATTAGATGTTTAAGTCTTAATTGTATTTTTTAATTAAATGATAACAATACCTTGATTTAAGGCATGTTTTTAGGATCCTTGTAATTTGTGGTATTATTGATTTGAAAACCATGGGTTAGAGTGGTATAACTATAAATTTATGCTTTAGTTGAAGTATGACATATATGAATATGTTTGAGTTGAAGTTATATAATTCGACCATATTTGGTGAAATAATTAGTTGGTTAATGGACTAAGTTATTAGTGTCGATTAAATTATTTAATTTAGTTAAAAGAGGTAACGTATTTAGTCGAATGATAGACTAAATTATTACGGTTGGAAACTTTATTTTAGTTTTATAAGAGAATTGTTGAATTAATATTTCCTTGACTTAGTGAAATGGAAATATGCATATATTTGTAAAATAATAATTTATCATTGCCTTAAGGAAATATTTGGAATAACCGACAACTATTTGTTTTGGTCGAAGAAGACTATATATATATATATATATATATAATCTCTATTTTCGTAATTGTCGGGTTAGTCTACAACCAACAACTATATGTTTTAGTTGAAGTAGACTAAAACATTATTTTATTTTAAAGCTCTTTGTTTTCATATATGTCGGGTTAGTTTACAACCAAAAACTATATGTTTTAGTCGAAGTAGACTATATGTTTTATTTAAAATCTCTCTATTTTCATAATTGTCGATTTAGTTGGCAACTGACAACTATTCGTTTAGGTCGATGTTAGACAAGTATTTGTTTAGTCGGTTAACCAACCAACTATACTAACTTGACCATAGTCGGATCTCAGCCATAGTCGATGGAGGATTTTAGTCGGTCAGTCGACTAAGCTCCTCTAGCATAGTTTTAAAAAAATGGTTGGAATTCCTAAGAATAAATTTTATAACAAAAGAGTTGGAAATATTGTTTTTGGGGCAAATTTAATTATGGTCGAGTAAAATTATTTTATAAAGATACCATAATTTACTATTATTTTGGGTGTAATAATATATGTCTTAATATTTTATTTAACGTGAAACTACTGTACAGTAAGTTTTGAAAGGAAAACGATAAGTTGAAGTTACCTAATTAATGGGTAGACAAATAAATATTGGCATGTTAATTTAAGTTTTTAAAATATGTCTATATTCTAAAATTGAGTAGTTTTATGTGTTGCCCATAAGAAAAAGTTTTACTGTAGAGTACTTAGTGTGCAAGGGGCTACTATTAACTTTGCATTTGTGCATTAAACTATTTTATATGATTTTTTTTTTAAATGTATCATAAATTAGTCTATGCTTCCAATATTGTGTATTTTAATGCATTTGTTGTAATATTTAATGGGTCTTTTGAAAAAATTTATGCTTTTGCTATCTTACTTTATAGTTAATATGCACTATAAATGCATTTGTCAAAGGGGTGTGTTACAGCTTGGTATCAGAGCTGAGGCTACAACTCTTGAACCTCTGAGATGAGTTTTTCTTTTAGAAAGAAAAGTTAATGTATAAATGCATCCATTATTTGATTAAGGTTGTTAATCGCGAGTAACTGAGGTTATGCTTCATGATGTTTTGAATTTTTCTTTGCTTGTTTGAAAATCTTGCATGATTAAAAGCATGAGAAAAATATGCATTAGTTTAATTGTATGTGTTTTTATTTTGAAATGGTGCTTCAGATATAGTGACCAACCTACATGGCACACATCAGAAGGGAATGGATGCCTTCCTGGTATTTCAATGCCAGGGAAATAGATTTTACTTATTAATATGTTTTCTAGTCCATGATAATATATTATGACAAATATGTGTGAGTTATAGCATGATACTGATGATCTTGGTTAGACAATTGTGTTGATAGGTGTCAAAATATGTAATTTGGTGTTGCATATTGAAAAAGAGAACTGAAGAGAGAAAAATCAAAATAAGAAAATATTATGCAAGCCAATGACGAGTATCATTTGGCAGGACACGTATCCTTTGGCAGTTTTCATTAAGGATGTGTATTCTCTAATGGATGAAAGGTTATGTAAGCCAAGGATGCGTATACTTTGGCAGTTTGCATTGAGATCGTGTATCCTCTGATTGAAAGTATGTTACTCTAATTAAAGTATGCAATCCAAGGATGGGTATCCTTTCGCAAGTTGCATTGAAGGAATGTTTTTCTAATTAAATACTATGCAATCCAAGGATGAGTTTCTTTTGGCCGATTGCATTGAGGATATGAATCATCTAGTTAAAGTTATGCAAGCCAAGGATGGGTTTCCTTTGTGTGATTGCATTGAGGATGTGAATTATCTAAAAAATCATAAGACTAAGCAAGTCGAGCATCTGCATTTCAAAGAGGAAGGAGCAAGAAAACCATAATGGTGGAGCTCCATATTAGGCGAAGGCTAAGAGGGGGGAAATCTTACTCTTCCTTATCTATTTTATTTTCTTTCTAGGAAAATAAAAGTTATTGAAATGCATGCTACAATTGAAAAGATTTTGTGTTTATTTTTGTTGAAATAGTTAAATTTCTGAAAAAGAAATGAAGATGAATGGATTCATTTGTATGCATATGCTAAGTTAACCATGAAATGCATGAAATCACTTTGAGAAAAAAAGAAAATATAGAAAATCTTTCATAAAATAGGATGGCCTGATTGTATTACTATATTGTCTTAATGAAATTATTGTATTTGATTGCAGAGGAAGGTATTCATTTGAAAGTTACTACTGCTATTATAAATCTAAAGGATATTGAAGAAAATCACACAAATTGAAGATAACAGCTGATCAGATTTTCTCTATGATTTTCAAGAACTATTTTGAATCAGCTACAGATTCCAAAATTGCTCAAGAAAAGATACCAAGAATGATGGTAGATGAAAGAAAGAATTGTTGAGGTGATCAGTCCATATGTTGAGCTGGAAGGTCCAAACCAAATGGAACAACATGAAGAGGTCTGATCGACCTGATCCAAGTTTCAAAGGTCATCTTGAAAGACGTAGTGAAGGAGGAGCACTTGCAGAATTTTGAAATTTTTGTTCATGTGTTTTGGACAAGGGAACATCGATGACAGTGTTGATTTTAAGGGGGAAGGGAATGTAATATACCTAGATGATACCCCTGAACTGATCATATGTATGATGTAAATATTGATATGCAAATTCCTATATGGCAGAACAAATGTATATTTTGAAATTATTAATAATAAAAATTATAACTAGTTGTGGCTGAGGCAGAACGCTGAAAAGATCAAGGACTTGTGTATTCACCAGATTCAACAAGGGGGTTAAAAGGACTTAGGTGGGGAAACCTTTTTTATGACCCTTTCATAATCCTAAGTCACTAAAAATATCCAAATTTTTGGCTAAGTCATAAATCCATATAAATGAATTTAGTTATGTTTTTAAAATAATAATTATCAATTAATTATGATTTAAGTGGGATTAGGGGGAGAGCTTATATGTTTTTATTTTTAAATAAAAAATAAAAATAATAAAGTGTGAAACATGGGTCTCTTGGAGATCCCATGTGGTTTAAACTTGTCATGCATTTAACTAATGCATGCAAGTGGGAAAAATATTCAATTCCTTCATTCTGGGAAAAAGAAGGGGGCATGTCTAAAATTATTTGTTCCTAGGAAGAAGTCTAAAAGAAAAAGAGAGAAGTTGGGAAGAGGGATTGCAGAGTTGCAAATGCACAAGCACATGAAGAAATTGAGTCACGAGCAGAAGAAAACTATGACCATTGAACCTACCGAAATTATCCCTGAACCTTTGATTGTTTAAGGTTGTTTTTATTGTTGTTTTTGGTCAAGGAAATGGTGAATTGTACATAAGCCATTTTGGTGGATTTTCTGTGCCCTTGTTAAGAAGTGATGGTTTTCACTGTGGCGTGATTGGAATGAAACTAGGATGGGAAGTGTATGGTTTGGCATGGAATTGGCTTAAGCCTATATTTCCTAGATGCCTAAATTTTTTTTTGTGAACCTTTGAAAACTGTGAGGAATTACCCATGATCATTCTATGATGGAATGATAGTGGGTGGGAGGAATGATTTTCTAGTGAATTCACAAGTCCCAGTTTGGGGGTGGTGTTCTACTAAGATATTAATGAGTAGAACTACCTACGAATGGGGTAGAATGGTTTCCACAAATCTAGTTGCCTGTGTTAATTCCTTTTTGCAGATAAGTTTACTTTCTAGAAATTATGTTTAAATTTCTGAAAGGATGATTAATGATTTACCAGTTAAAGTTTTGCATGATTTATTTGTTAATTCTTGAGTTTGGATATAAGTTAGGAATTCATATTTTACTTGGATTATTTCATAGGCAGAAAATGAGAACAAGTTTAATCATGTGATATTGCCTAGAAATTTTATGCAAGTCGATCTATTTTTATTTAAGTCGAAGTCGAAAATGATTTCCTACAAAAAATGCTCATTTTTTCAGTTTGAAATTGTAATGCTTAATTAAATTATGTCGAAGAGCACAAGGTCTCGAAAATTTAGAAGAATGGATAAATAACCTTGAATTTTGTTCATTTCTATTATTTTCCATTAACTTAAGCTTTATGGCAAAAATATAATTTTATTACCCAATTCTGTGTGATAATGCTAGTTTTATTGTTTTACCATGTAGCTCCAAAGTTCCAAAAAATGAATATCTAATTCATTAGGGGATTAGTCGGAAGCTAAATAGTTCATTAAAAATAAATGAACTAGTCGGAAAAATTTCTAGACTAAAATTGAAAATATAAGTTGAAGTTAATTGGTAAAAGAAATAGAAATTGCTTGATATAAATGTTTTGGTGATTGAGTTGGGTTCGACCAATTTTTCTAAAGGGTTGGGTTCGACCAATTTTTCTAAAGGGTTGGGTTCGACCAATTTATCTAATAGAAATAGAAATTGTTTGATATAATTAGTTAATAAAGTTTTGGCGATTGAATCGGGTTCGATTTGTCTAAAGGGTTGGGTTCGACCAATTTATCTAATAGAAATAGAAATCCTTTGATATAATTATTTAATAAAGTTTTGGTGATTGAGTCGGGTTTGGCCAATTTGTCTAAAGGGTTGGGTTCGACCAATTTGTCTAATAGATAAGTTGAAAACCATAAGATTATTTGAATCATTAAAACCAAAGTATTTTTGGTTAATAAAAACCATGGCCTGATTTGTTTAGTTGGAGAGAACTAGATGTTTAAGTCTTAATTGTTTTTGTTAATTAAATGATAAACAATACCTTGTGTTAAGGCATGTTTTTAGGAGACTTGTAATGAGTGTCATTGATGATTTGAAAAACACGGGTTTGAGTGGTATAACTACAAATTTATGCTTTTGTCCAAGTTAGACATATATGAATATGTTTGAGTTGAAGTTATATAATTCAACCATATTTGGTGAAAGAATTAGTCGTTTAATGGACTAAGTTATTACTGTCGATAAAATTATTTAATATGGTTAGCTATTTTATTTTAGGTTTATAAGAGACTTGTTGAATTAATATTTCCTTGACTTGGTGAAATGGAAATATGCATATATTTAGAAAATAATAATTTTTGCTTTCCTTAAAGAAATATTTGGAATAATCGACAAATATTTGTTTTAGTCGAAGAAGACTATATATATATATATATATATATTTAAAATATCTTTATTTTTATAATTGTTGGGTTGGTCTACAACCGACAACTATATGTTTTAGTCCAAGTAGACTATATATTTTATTTTAAATCTCTCTATTTTCATAATTTCCAGGTTAGTCTACAACCGATAACTACATTTTTTAGTCAAAGTAGACTATATATTTTATTTACAATCCCTCTATTTTCATAATTGTCGGGTTAGTCAACAACCGACAACTATTCGTTTAGGTTGAAGTTAGACAAGTATTTGTTTATTCGGTTAACATACCAACTATACTAACTCGATCGTAGTCAGATCTCGTCCATAGTCGGTGAGGATTTTAGTCGGTCAGTCGACTAAGCTCCTCTAGCATAGTTTATAAAAAAATGGTTGGAATTCCTAAGAATAAATTTTATAAGAAAATAATTGGAAATATTGTTTCTAGGCCAAATTTAATTATGGTCGAGTAAACTTATTTAATACAGATATCATAATTTACTATTATTTTGGGTGTATTAATATATGTCTTAATCTTTTATTTAATGTGAAACTTACTGTACAGTAAGTTTTGAAAGGAAAGGGATAAGTCGAAATTACCTAATTAATGGGTAGACAAAAAAATATAGGCATGTTAATTTAAGTTTTTAAAATATGTCTATGCTCTAAAATTGAGTAGTTTTACATCTTTCCCATAAGAAAAATATTTATTGTACAGTTCTTACTGTGCAGGGGGTTACTATTAACTTTGCATTTGTGCATTAAACTATTTTGTATGAATTTATTAAATAAATGTCTCATAAATTAGTCTATGGGTGATTCCATGAAGATGGGTAGCTCTTTTTGGCCAAATATGATGGTGAAAAACAGAAATTTTACCAATGTATTAAATTGAATCCCTCGAAACTCATACTTGCCACATGAATTTTGACATGCGGTTGAAAAACGAATTGTAGAGAATTATGTTGGATTTCCAATGATATTTTTTTCTAAATATACCAATGTCATATATCATTCCGAATTTTCATTTAATGAAACATGTGTACTTAAAAATTTGAAGAGCAATTAACAAGTAGTTTGTGTGCGTGCACAATAATTTAATGTTAAAGTAATAATCTTAAAAAATGAAATATGTGAACATGATCTAGACAGAATGCACTAGGGCTTACATATTTTTCTTTTAATTTTTCTTGAAAAAATATATTTATTATTATTTTTCAAAAATTACCAATGAATATTTAAGTCGCATTTTGCACACATGTGTGTGTGTGCACGAAATATTTTGATTTTTTACATAATTTGCAAAACTAAAAATACCATTTTAAAGAGGATGCATTTATCTAGGGCTTTTGTCTTTTTTCAATTTTTTTGGATGTGTATTTTGAATTTTGTGGATTTATCTTTGAGCTCAATCAAAGTTGTCGACAGGGTTTTTTAGGGCAAGTTTTAGTAGAAATTTAAAAACAAAAGACATATGAAGATAAAAATTCGTAAATTTTATATATCTGGATAGAGGATTCATTGACGAATCCAATGGTATCAAGTCCGCTCATTAATGAGCATGTAATGACATGGTTTAACTCTGTGGAAGGCAGACAAAACTTTCATTCTGCAGTGAAAAGGGCTCTCGGCCTGTTTTTAAAGCCCTCAATCGAGCGAAATACCTCGATCGAGGGTTTAACAACACCTCAATCGAGGGTTTAACAACACCTCGATCGAGGTATTTTAAAACCCTCGATTGAGGGCCTAAAATGAGCCTTTTTATGTTTTTCAAAAGCTAGATCAAGCTTTTGCGAGCTTTTCAAAAGCTCGATCGATCTTTTGTGAGCTTTTCAAAAGCTTGATCGAGGTTTTGCGAGCTTTTCAAAAGCTCGATCGAGGTATTTTAAAACCCTCGATCGAAGTATTTTAAAACCCTCGATCGAGGTATTTTCAAGCCCTTGATCGAGCTTTTAAAACCTCGATCGAGGGCTTGAGAGGGTTCGAAAAACAATTTTTTTAGCTTCCATCCGCCAAAAATGGTGAACCACCTTTGTGGAATCACCCATATGCTTCCAATATTATGAATTTTAATGCATTTTTTTTAAGATTTAATGGGTCTTTTGAAAATAATTATGCTTATGTTATCTTACTTTATAGTTAATATGCACTATAAAATGCATTTGTCGAAGGGGTGTGTTACAATAGTCATATCAAAGACAGATAAGTTTTGGAATTCTATATAGTTAATGTTGAAAACATTTTTTCTTGGTTGGGACAAGAAGATCAGCATCATGGATGATGCACAGGATCCCTATGATCCTGAGACATATGCCATGGGAGAGAACATACAGGTTGAGAATGCTAAGACATAATCCAATGGGAGAAGAAATCAAGATACTCCCCTGGATATTTTAACCACCATGAGAATCCTAAGGGTAGAACTATAGAGTTGTAGAGAATACAATGAGAGGTTGATTAAATATCAAGAAGAACATAATCAATTGAATCCAACTATGCTACAAAGTTTGATAGAAATTCAAAGGAGGATCAACTATGGGTGTCGCTCAACAAATCTATAAAAGAGTGGGAGTCGTTCAAGGATAAATTCCCACAAGATGTCCAATAGCTCAAGAATAATTTCTAGAGACAAGACATATACTCCAAAAATATCTTCTACTGAATCATCTAACTATGAAGAATCCATTGAAGGTTCAAGCTCTTCATCTCACAATAATAACAAGAAGAGGCATTACAAGAACAATTCACATGGAGAATTTAAGAAGTCCAAACCTCCTACATTTGATGGTGAGGTAAACTCTGGTCAAGAAGCTGAAGCTTGTCTCTTGGGATGAGGAAGTATTTCCAAGTCCAAGACTACTCTGGAAATGTGAAAGAAATGGTGGCCATATTCAATCTAAATGGAAGAGCATCTATATGGTGGGATTTGTTAAATATACAGCATCAGGAGACACTCTCCAAACCAATCTTGTGCAACCAAGATTGATCCTCCTATATAGAGGTGAACACTTTGATTGCCTTCCGTGTAAAGGTTATTCCTCATGTATAGAGGTAATTGATCAAAGTAATAATGTTGTAAAGTATCATTGGACAAGGCTATAGACTTGTGTGTCAAGACATGATTCTCATGTGAACGTTTTGTATAAAGGTATCCATGGGATGGACCTCTCGTATAGAGGTGTACCTTGCGTATAATGGTTATGCTTTACTTTTTAAAAGCATTTAATGTTGTGTGATGTATTATTAACCATGATCACCATATTTCTATTAAGTATCCTTTAGAGATTGATCACCTCTAAAGTGAATTACTTTAGAATATGATCATTTGGTCAGGAATAATATATTATGATCACAACATCCGATAATTATTCTTAGTATAATGTAATGTGATAGATAATTAAAGTTAGCACATATTGACCATGTAGTAAAAGATAAAGAGATAAAGATAAATGCATAGAAAAAAAAGAGAATTTGAATTGATTAGGAGATGACTAAGTGAACTCGAATTGTCAAGATTCAGTTAAAGACAAAGTGTATGCTTCATTTAACTAAAGAAATCACAGTGGTCACTACAAGTAAATCAATCAACATGATTTTAGTTAATAATAGTTAACTAAGTGTTAAATAAAAAGGACTAGTTAACTAAAGTGTTTTCACTTTAGTTAAACTAAAAGACGACACTTCAGTAATTCAATGAGAACTCGAATTGATCACTATAGTGATGTTATCGAGAAAGAATCAGTTAAAGAGAGTTAACTAAGTGACAACAAAGAAGATCTAGTTAACTAAGTGTTATTGCATGATTTCCACTTATGATCAACTAAAAAATGGAACTTGAGTTGTGACACGTGTATGCTGACACTTAAGTTAGCCACCTAAATAAGTGGGAATGCTTTTAGTTAAGAGGGAATTTCATCCTAAGAGACAATTCAGTAGATAAAGCACTGCATGAGAAGTGGGATGCACTTCTTCATGTAATATTGATACATCTTGGCTCAGGGAGAGTTCAGCCTGGAGTTAGAAGAAGCCGATGCATGAGAAGAATGTATAAATATGTTATATAGGATTGATGAATTCAATGTGAAGCGAATTCTCTTCTCCATTGAAGGTAAGGCACTTCTATTTATGTAGTTTATTGTTCTTGCTTGTTATTGATGTGTTGGGCACATTGGAAAACACATCCGATTGATCTCTCTTCTCTATTGATTTTGTATCTTCACCAAGGATGTTTGGCGATATCTTATCTTTCGAAAGCAATCTGTTATGTTGTAAAAGAAAGTTTTCTCTGCTATCCATTATATTATACTGAGAAGAATTGTTTGGGTTTTTGTTCGAAAAGTTTTGAGGATTTTCCCCAAGGTATATCTTGTGCTATGGTTGTATGAATTCCATGCGATTGAATTGTCTTATTGCTTCATGTGGTTTGTATTTAGAATATTCAGCTAGGTGCCCCAATGAATCATAGAATTAAATATAAAAGCTCAAACAAATATTAACAGGATCACCTTAGGAAAGCGAAGAAGATCAACGAAAGTAATATTGTGTGGAAGCAGTTCAAGAAGTACTTCAAGCATAAGTACCTCTCTGATAGGCACTATGATGATAAAATCAAAGAATTCCATGAACCGGAATTGGGGCAATTGACCATGGAAGAATATTGAAACAAATTATTGGAGTTGTTGAGATATGTCAAGTATATAAGGGATGATAAGGTGAAAATTCTATGTTTTCTGAGTGGATGTAACATCCCATTATTTTCATAAAAATTTAAAATTTTTTAAATCAGCATTAAATATTAATAATTGTAAATGCGGAATTAATAGATGCTTATAAAGACAACATTTAATTAACAAAGTCATTTATGTAGAAAATAATTAATTATTGAGACTCTTAACTAAAGGAAATTTAATGGTTGCGACACGTCATACTTTTGTTAAGATGCTGACGAAATTGTTTTATTTGTGTTAGCTGTAACTCATGATATTTGCGATAGAGTTTTATTGACTAGGTTCTGAAAGTTGCTTTTGATGATGATGAAGGGTCCCACGAGGTGCCCAAGGCTTACTTAGCTATTATGCTAAAGCATTTGTACTTGTCCTTCTTGCGTAGATTCACCGGTAAGGTTAACATGACAATTCCAGTAATTTAAAGGTAACTATGTTCTTTTTCAGTTAGCTGCCCAAATTTGATGTGGATTCTAAGTACTATCTTGCTTCAGAAGTTGCGATAAATGAATTCTAAGACCATACTTACAGGTACATATGTCAGAAAAATAAATATTTATACTTAGGAAAGTTTAAAGGAAAGTACTAAGTTACAATGTTTAAGCACAAATATGATGATATTAATATCTTTTCCTTTGTACAAGCGTATCAATTCAACAAGTATTGATGTATATCATCTTGGCTCTGGTGGGGCGTTAGACTCTTGACAAATGTGAAACAATTAGATTGCTATGACACATAATGAACTGAAGGCTATTAAAATTGCAATTATAATATTTACGCTTTTCTAAAAGTTTGAACAAACATACTATAGGAGTAATATACAAAAGTGTTCTACCCTTAATACATAGGGATGATTGCACTATAGGATTATAACAAAACTATAGCAATTGTGCCTCTTACATTTGACAAATCTATGATGTTATAATCTATGTTGTAGGGGTAATTAATACCATGGGTTTCCAACTATGGGTTACTATAAGTATCGGCTTATGAATGTATAAGAGTTTCTTGGAGAATTCATGTGAATGTATTTATGCTGCCAACTGTGAACATAATGTAATGTAACACTACTTCTCTAACGTCGTCTATACACAAGCAATGTCATAAGCCATACATTATAATAATCATTACATTAAAATGATGTGAGATGTATTAACGGGGAAAACCTTGTCATGGCAGGTGCTACTATGGTGATGAATGTTGGTATGAAAAGGTTCTGGCACATCACCAGTCTAGGTCTGAGCATTCAAGTCTTCCAGCAATAAAAAATAGTGAGGGTGTGAGTGTGTACCACCATCACTAAGAGCACGTGAAGGAGTCGTTGAAATCGTAATACGAATCCTAGCTGCAACTAGATTTGCCCTGTGGGGCTATTGATATGGAATCGTCATGGATGAAATATTAATGGAGAAATAAATGCAATAGGTGCTCATCTTCCAATGATGATGATTGACAAAGTTCCGTCATTGATCTTAATAGATATTAATTGTTGGATAGTAACCCTAGCTATTTTCCATAACTGATGTTTGAAGTGTCTTTTGGACTTCATTTCACCCATTTAATTTTTGAGGGAATGAGGCCGACGACCGCTACTATGTAGGGTTTGAGGAGGATGTAATAGAGGTTTCACTCCAAGGATTCGATCCTAACACCGAAGGAAAGAATCTGCAACTTCTCAGGTTTAGGAAAATGTTGCGAAAATGAGCCACCAGGAAAACGATGAGGCTGTTAGAAGAGGGTTTCTGAGTGTAAGAAAAACATGTCTAGAGATGAAGAGTTTATTCTACTTGATACCTATACAAAATGGAGTTGATGTCAATAGTGACCGGTGACTTTCACCTGGAGCTTTTGCAGAATACAGGTAATTTTTCAACCCACAGTTATAACTTAAACTTCTTACGTTCTAAGTTAGCTTGTTGATTCAAAACTTGTTTTAACCTACGTCTCGTTGTTGTGGTAGGTGTAGCATTCTCTGAGGTTTTTCTTCCAGGGTCTTGAGGCTTCAAGGAAAAGATGTTTTCTCGGCCACCGGGTAAGCCTCAGAGGTCCACTTCCTCATAGTTTCCCTGGGCTCGGTGTGGCTGTTGTTCTCGTATTTAAAATTATTTTCTATTTTTGTAACTCTGGCCTGGTTTCCATGGCCACGTTGATATTTTCTTCTTTCTTAAAAAAATGCTGCGAGCTTAGCTTGACGGGGTTACGCTTTTACCCAGAAAAACTTATGGCATCAAACGCTCAGATGTTTATAATGTGTGTTGGTTAACAACTGTTAGATTTTGGATCTGGTTGATAATACGATGTATATATATGATGGTTCGTTATCGAATTAGTTTTCTGAGAAAATGAAAAACAGGTCTAAAGTGTTATTGACAAAAAAAAGTGATTGTAAGTCGATGATTGAATACCTGGTTTACAATACACCTATTCATATTCCAAGTTAAGCAGTTTAACAAAAAGGGTGTTAGGTTTAGTTTGATTTAAAACTGTGTGTGATGTTAAAACCCTACCCCATTAATGATAATGAATATTTGTCCTTAAACGGAATGCATGGTTATTATGAATTCGCCTCAGTGCGATCTAGCCCATTTTTTAAAAGAAAACTATAAAGGGATTCCAATGTAAACTATGTAATGTCTCTGTCGGTTTCTAAACAAATAGCTAACTAAAGATAGGTTGAAAACTTCGTTCGATGGTTGTCTTGTGGATTTGGTCCTACTGTTTGCTTTAAATACTGTGGTTTGATACCAGGTTTCCTCCTCTGTGATTTTGTGAGCTAGAACAACGATTACAGTAGTCTCAGAAATTCATAATACAAGAATTGAGTGCTAAAATGAAATAGTACTATGCGGTGATAATATTACATGCAAGGACAACAGTTCTATCTCTATAGTTAGATTACCTATGATAATTCTATGAAATGAACATATTTATTTTTACAGCTGTTAAAAATTCATGAATGTTGAAGAAGGGGATAAAATGAAATGCTGTAAGATACTATTAGGACTAAATGAAACTGTTATAAATTCATAAATGTTAGTAAAGTAGTAATGGATGATGAGTATTAAAACCATAGTTTTTCGATGCAGAGATGAAGTATTTTACTGTGTCATTTGATGAAATTATTGCTATGTTATCAAAATGTTGTTTTGTATTTTGGAATTTAACATGTATAGTTAAATGCAGAATTTAAAAGATATAACCTAGTATAGTTTAATCATCCAATCTGGCATGCAGCCTATCATTTTAGCCAATCTTAATTTGCTTCTTTATACTAGAGTACTATGCAGAGAACAACATGGGGAAAAATATAGAGATGGTTATTCAATCAAATATTTCACAAAGCTTTTCATTCAGAATCATACCTAGATCAGAATGTAAAATGATTTCTTTTGCATGAATGAGTTTAATCATTCTATAATGCAGAATCCGACATCTTTAATGTAAAAACAAGGTTGACAGATTATGAAAGATAGAACCTGAACCAGTAGATAAGAGGACAAACACCCAAGAAGCCTGTTCCACCCAACCTGATCTTGAAAACAGTAAATATGCCTATCCTGTTCACTGAACCACCAGGAGGAAGAAACTTAGAAGCTTAGGTCCTCAATCTTGCAGTAGCAAGTAGTTCATCTAGTCTTACGGACTTAGCAATCAAATAGACCTGCACCAACACCTCTGGTTTTCCTTTTCAGAAATAATTTGTAGACCTACAATTGCATTCTCACACAACCTTCCTAATTCGAATCTCTCAGTCATCACCTGATGCACATGATGAATATTTCTGCAGAAAATATTGTAATAGCTTCCTGCTCAATTCGAATTTCCTTATATAGGATGCCTAGGCCTTTTTAGTAGTTAACTGGTCATTAGTGAGCTACCTGCTCACCTCCCTCCACCTGGAAGGGGAATGCCACAAATTTAGGGGTAGTTGTCCCATAACCAACAGCTAGTGGCAGAGTGCAAATGCTTCCATCTGTCCCATGCCTTCTAGAAACTTCCATTCCTCCTAGTGGGCTAGTGAACACTCTTGTAATAGCTTTCTTGAGTGTTTGTCTCCTATTTTAATTTATTAAATAATAATAATGAGTCATTACAGTCATATTTGACCAGATTTGGTCATAATTACAAAACTTTGTAATTATAATTTAACATAAAGTATTTTGCAAAATAAAATAATTATTCTCAAAATTTGGGTAGGTGACATACACCCCCCCTTAAGTCTCAACATCATCCTCAATGTTGTTTTATCCGCTCTCTGAGTGTTCCTGAAACAGAGTTGGGTATGATGCCCGCATACTACTCTCCAACTCCCAGGTTGCCTCCGCTGGGCTAAGGTGCTTCCATTGCACCTTTACCTGCCCAATGGTGCGGTTCTGGAGTAAAGTTTCCTTCCTTCCAAGGATATAGTCGGGTTCCACCGGAAAAATGTCGTCTTGTTCCACTTGAACATCATTCCAATTTATAACATGAGTAGCATCGTGTACATATTTCTTTAACAATGAAATGTGAAAAAAATTATGAATTTTGAGGTTTGAGGCCAAGGCCAATTGATATGCCATGTTCCAGCTTGGCACAGCTTCCCAATTTCAAGGAATTCTTTTTCGGCCTTACCTTAAGAAAAACATGCTCACCAACCTGGAACTCTTTATGAGTTATTTTAAGGTTTGCTTGACTTTTTTGCCTATCTTGGGCAGCTTTAAGATTTCCTTGCACCTGTTTCACAATTAGTTCTAGCTCTTGCAACAAATCAGGCCCTTAAATGACTCTGTTAACTGGATCACTCCAAGAAACAAGTGTATTGCACTTCCTACCATACAGAATTTCAAATGGGCTAAGCTTGGCTGATGCATGGTAGTGATTGTTATATACAAATTTTGCTAGATGCAAATAGTCCTCCCACTTACCAGGATGATCCTTAACATACATTCTTAACATGTCTTCCAAAATCTGATTTACCCTTTCTGTCTATCCATTTGTTTGCGGATGAAATGCGGTGCTGAAATTTAAGGTTGTATTCAACCCTTTAAACAAAGACCTCCAAAAATTTCCTGTAAATTTTGAGTCACGGTCCGAAACTATTACCTTTGGTATC
Organism: Larix kaempferi; assembly: GCA_027924585.1. Taxonomy (NCBI): domain Eukaryota; kingdom Viridiplantae; phylum Streptophyta; class Pinopsida; order Pinales; family Pinaceae; genus Larix; species Larix kaempferi. Next base: position 22,398,081 of record BSBM01000217.1, read on the forward strand.
CCATGCAGTCAAAAAACTTGCTTCATAAAAATTTATGCGATGTCTGGAGCCTTATGAGTAGTCTTTACAGGAATAAAATGTGTTTCCCTGCTAAGTTTATCCACTACCCCCATGATGGAGTCATTATGTCTTTGATTCTTTGGTAACCTAGTGATAAAATCTATACTTATGATTTCCCATTTCCAGCTAGGTATAGGTAATGGCTGTAATAATCCAGCAGGATGCTAATGTTCCACCTTTACTTTTTGACAGTCAAAACACTTAGCTCTATATTCTGCTACTTCATCCTTCATCCTGGGCCAATAGTATTCCTTTCGTAACATAGTGATGGTTTCCTGATAACCTGGATGGCAAGAGCAGTGGCTTTTGTGCATCTCATCCAAAATCCGAATTTTTACTATTGGTATGTTGGGTACATACAATCTGTTTTTGTACAACAACAAACCATTTTCCTTCAAACTGTAATCTGTCATAGAATTTTCAGAATTGTTTTCTGCTGCCCTTTCATGTAATTTTCTATATTCATCATCATTTTTAATTCCTTCAAAAATTTGTTTATCCAAATTTGTTGTGTATGTGCTGATGGCTGAAATAAAATGTAGCCTTGCGTTGTGACTTAACGCATCAACAACCTTATTCTCCTTCCCTTTAATGTATTGAATCTCAAAATCATATTCACTCAGAAAAGTTAGCCATCTAGCATTCAAATTTGTCTGATATAATAAATATTTCAGTCCCATGTTGTCTGTCATTAAGGTAAATTGTTTGCCAATATGGTGGTGACGCCACATTTTCAAGGCATGAATCACTGCTAACAATTCTAGATCGTAAGTAGAATAGTTCTTCTCATGGATTTTTAGCTTTCTAGATACATAGGCTACCGCATGTCCCTCCTGTGTTAGGACTCCTCCAAGTCCGTCATTACATGCAGATGTACACACTACAAAATCCTTAGTAGGATCTGCAATCCTTAAGATAGGTGTGGTAGTCAGTAATTCTTCCAACCTTTTAAAACTGTCCACACACTTCTGATCCCATACAAACTTCTTCCCTTTCTTCTGCAAGGACGTTATGGGGTTTGCAATCTTTGAAAACCCTTAAATGAATTTTTTGTAATACCCATGAAAGTTCGTACATCTAACACATCAATAGGAACTGGCCATTCATTAATGGCTTTTATCTTAGCGGGGTCTACTGAAATTCCTTCTTTAGAGATTATGTGTCCCAAGTACTGAATCTTGTCTTCTAAAAATCACATTTACTGAACTTAGCATATAACTGATGATCTCTTAGAACTTGCAGAATGATACGTAGATGTTCATCATGCTCTTCCTTGCTCTTAGAATATACTAAAATGTCATTGATAAACACAATGGTGAACTTATCTAAGTATTTGTGCAGAATTTTATTCATTAGGCACACAAACACTGTCGGGGCATTAGTCAATCCAAACGGCATGACCACAAACTCATAATGTCCATATCGAGTCCTAAAGGTTGTTTTGAAAATGTCTTCATCCTTCACCCGAACCTAATGATATCCTGACCGCAAATCAATCTTTGAGAATATCGTCGCTCCGTGTAGCTGATCAAATAGATCATCAATATGGGGCAGCGGATATCTATTCTTGATCGTCATTTTGTTCAATTGACGATAATCTATGCAAAGTATTAAGGTGCCATCTTTCTTTTTAACAAAAATGACCGGTGCTCCCCAAGGAGACATGCAGGGTCTTATATACTTTTTATTAATCAGTTCTTTCAACTAACATTTCAACTCAGTCAATTCTAGTATATTCATCCTATATGGAGTTTTGGAATTTGGCACTGCACCCGGTATTAATTCAATAGTGAAATCTAGATCTCTTTTTGGAGGTAATCCTGGAATCTCTTCAGGAAAAACATCTTGGAATTCATTTAAGACAGGTATGTCTTCTATTTTCAATTTGTCTGTTGTAGTACATAACTCCTCATTTACTACATTGACTGCAAACATTTGGCACCCTTTTCTAACTTCTTTCTTTACTTGCATAGCTGAAATCTGTCTAAGGGATGTCCTTCTAGGAACACCCTTCACTTCTGTTGTCCTCCCTTCATCATTCAAACAAGTGAAACTTTTCTCATAATAATTCAGGATGACATGATGGGCTTCTAACCAGTCCATTCCAATTAAGATGGCATGTGATTTTAAAGGTATAATATTTAACTTGATCTGCGTTGTTAGCTGATTCATAGATAAAACACAACTTTCCACGAATTTAGAAACTTTTCTTTTCGTTCCTGTCGCTAGTCTAACTAGCCAAGACTTATTGATTTTTTTTGTTTTCAACTTACAACTTTCTACAATATCTGGTGATATATAACTCAGAATAGCACCTGGATCAATCAAAATAGAAACTGGATGGTTTTGTAGCATACTTTCAACCTCTACCATTGAGACTTGGTGTTCTGCTTGTCGATTGTCTAATGCTGCATTAATTCTGGGTACTTCTCTTTCGAAATCTCTTACAGTAGCTTCAGATTGTATGGAGTGAATATGGTTAGCTGAACGCTTCCTAAGGGGACAATCTGAGGCATAATGAGGACCTTGACACTCAAAACATTTTATAGGTGGCTTCTGTTCATTAGTTCTAGCAACATTGGGAACATTTCTGGGGGCTGTAAATTTATGCTGCTGATTATTTCTAGAATTGTTCCCTTGAAAATTTCGATTCTGAATTTTTTTCTTTTGGAAACCAGAATTTCCATTAAACCTGAAATTTCTCTTTTTCTGCTCAAAGTTACTGGGTGTAGCATTCGCTGAGGTTTTTCTTGTAGGGTCTTGAGGCTTCAAGGAAAAGATGTTTTCTCGGCCATCGGGTAAGCCTCAAAGGTCCACTTCCTCATAGTTTCCGTGGGATCAGTGTGGCCGTTGTTCTCGTATTTAAAATTATTTTCTATTTTTGTAACTTTTTCCTAGTTTCCATGGCCACGTTGATATTTGCTTCTTTCTTAAAAAAATGGTGCGAGCTTAGCTTGACGAGGTTACGCTTTTACCCAGAAAACTTATGGTGTCAAACGCTCAGATGTTTATAATGTATGTTGGTTAACAACTGTTAGATTTTGGATCTGGTTGATAATAGGATGTATATATATGATGGTTCATTTTCGAATTAGTTTTCTGAGAAAATGAAAAATAGGTCTAAAGTGTTATTAACAAAAAGAAAAGATGCATGTAAGCCGATGATTGAATACCTAGTCTACAATACGCCTATCCATATTCCAAGTTAAGCAGTTTAACAAAAAGAGTGTTAGGTTTAGTTTGATTTAAAACTGTGTGTGATGTTAAAACCCTACCTGGTTAATGATAATGAATATATGTCCTTGAACGAAATGCATGGTTATTATTAATTCGCCTCAGTGCGATCTAGCCCCTTTTTTTAAAAGAAAACTATAAAGGGCTTCCAATGTCGATTTCTAAACAAATAGCTAACTAAAGATAGGTTGAAAACTTTGTTCGATGCTTGTCTAGTGGATTTGGTACTATTGTTTGCTTTAAATACTGTGGTTCGATCTGAGGTTTCCTCCACTATGATTTTGTGAGCTAGAACAACGATTACAGTAGTCTCAGAAATTCATAATACAAGAATTGAGTTCTAAAATGAAATAGTATTGTGCGGTGATAATATTACATGCAAGGACAACAGTTCTATCTCTATAGTTAGATTACCTATGATAATTCTATGAAATGAACATATTTATTTTTATAACTGTTAAAAATTCTTGAATTTTGAAGAAGGGGATAAAATGAAATGTTGTAAGATACTATTAGGACTAAATGCGACTGTTATAAATTCATAAATGTTAGTAAAGTAGGAATGGATGATGAGTATTAAAACCATAGTTTTTCGATGCAGAGATGAAGTATTTTATTGTGTCATTTGATGAAATGATTGCTATGTTATCAAAATGTTGTTTTTTATTTTGGAACTTAACATGTACAGTTAAATGCAGAATTTAAAAGATATAACCTAGTATAATTTAATCATCCAATCTGGCATGCAGCCTATCATTTTATCCAATCTTAATTTGTTTCTCTATACTAGAGTACTATGCAGAGAACAACATGGGGAAAAATATAGAGATGGTTATTCAATCAAATATTTCACAAAGCTTTTCATTCAGAATCATACCTAGATCAGAATGTAAAATGATTTCTTTTGCATGACTGAGTTTAATCATTCTATAATGCAGAATCCGACATCTTTAATGTAAAAACAAGGTTGACAGATTATGAAAGATAGAACCTGAACCGGTAGATAAGAGGACAAACATCCAAGAAGCCTGTTCCACCCAACCTGCTCCTGAAAACAGTAAATATGCCTATCCTAGGACCCCCGAGCTTGTTCATTGAACCACCAGGAGGAAGAAACTTAGAATCTTAGGTCCTCAATCTTGCAGCAGCAAGTAATTTATCCAGTCTTACAAACTCAACAGTCAAAGAGACCTGCACCAGCACCTCTGGTTTCCTTCTCATAAATAATTTGCAGACTTACAATTGCACTCTCACATAGCCTCCCTAATTCGAATGTCTCAGTCATCACCTGATGCACATGAGGAATATTTCTGTAGAAAATATTGTAAGAGCTGCCTGCTCAATTCGAATTGCCTTATATAGGTTTCTTAGGCCTTTTTAGTAGTTAACTGGTCATTAGTGAGGTGCCTGCTCACCTCCATCTACTTGGAGGGGGAATGCCACAAATTTAGGGGTAGTTGTCCCATAACCAACAGCTAGTGGTAGAGTGCAAATGCTGCCATCTGTCCCATGCCTTCTAGCAGCTTCCATTCCTCCTAGTGGGCCAGTGAGCACTCTTGTAACAGCTTTCTTGAGTGTTTGTCTCTTATTTTGATTTATTAAATAATAATAATGAGTCATTACAGTCATCTTTGACGAGATTTGGTCATAAATACAAAACTTTGTAATTATAATTTAACATAAGTATTTTGCAAGATAAAATAATTATTCTCAAAATTTGGGTAGGTGACATACACCCCCCCTTAAGTCCCAACATCATCCTCGATGTTGTTTTATCCACTCTTTGAGTGTTCCTGAAACAGAGTTGGGTATGCTTCCCGCATACTACTCTCCAACTCCCAGGTTTCCTCTGTTGGGATAAGGTGCTTCCATTGCACCTTTACCTGCCCACTGGTGTGATTCCGGAGTAAAGTTTCCTTCCTTCTGAGGATATAGTCCGGTTCCACCAAAAAATTGTCGTCTTGTTCCACCTGAACATCATTCCAATTTATAACATGAGTAGCATCGTGTACATATTTCTTTAACAATGAAATGTGAAAAACATTATGTATTTTGAGGTTTGAGGGAAAGGCCAATTGATATGCCACGGGTCCAACCCTTGAAATTTTTTTGAAAGGGCCACAATACCTAGGTTCCAGCTTGGCACAGCTTCCCAATTTCAAGGAACTCTTTTTCGGCCTTACCTTAAGAAAAACATGCTCACCAACCTGGAACTATTTATGAGTTCTTTTAAGGTCTGCTTGAATTTTCTGCCTATCTTGGGTAGCTTTAAGATTTCTTTGCACCTGTTTCACAATTAGTTCTAGCTCCTGCAACAAATCAGGCCCTTAAATGACTCTGTTAACTGGATCACTCCAAGAAACAGGTATATTGCACTTCCTACCATACAGAATTTCAAATAGGCTAAGCTTGGTTGATGCATGGTAGTGATTGTTATATGCAAATTCTGCTAGATTCAAATAGTCCTCCCACTTACCAAGCTGATCCTTAACATACATTCTTAACATGTCTTCCAAAATCTGATTTACCCTTTATGTCTGTCCATCTGTTTGCGGATGAAATGCGGTGCTGAAATTTAAGGTTGTATTCAACCCTTTAAAAAAAGACCTCCAAAAATTTCCTGTAAATTTTGAGTCACGGTCCGAAACTATTACCTTTGGTATCCCATTCAGTCGAAAAACCTGCTTCATAAATTCTTTTGCGATGACTGGAGCCTTATGAGTAGTCTTTATAGGAATAAAATGTGCTTCCTTGTTAAGTTTATCCACTACCACCATGATGGATTCATTTTGTCTTTGATTCTTTGGTAACCCAGTGATAAAATCTATACTTATGATTTCCCATTTCCATCTAGGTATAGGTAATGGCTGTAATATTCCAGCAGGATGCTGATGTTCCACCTTTACTTTTTGACAGACAAAACACTTAGCTATATCTTCTACTACTTCATCCTTCATCCTGGGCCAATAGTATTCCTTTCGTAACATAATGATGGCTTTTTGATAATCTGGATGGCAAGAGTAGTGGATTTTGTGCATCTCATCCAAAATCCAAATTTTTATTGTTGGTATGTTGGGTATATACAATCTGTTTTTGTACAACAACAAACCATTTTCCTTCAAACTGTAATCTATCATAGAATTTTCAGAACTGTTTTCTGCTGCCCTTTCATGTAATTTTTTGTATTCATCATCATTTTTAACTCCTTCGAAAATCTGTTTATCCAAATTTGTTGTGTATGTGCTGATGGATAAAATAAAATGTATCCTTGCATTATGACTTAACGTATCAACAACCTTATTCTCCTTCTGTTTAATGTGTTGAATCTCAAAATCATACTCACTCAGAAAAGTTAGGCATTTAGATTGTCTAGCATTCAAATTTGTATGATCTAATAAATATTTCAGTCCCATGTTGTCTATCATTAAGGTAAATTTTCTGCCAATAAGGTGTTGACGCCACATTTTCAGGGCATGAATCACTGCTAACAATTCTAGATCGTAAGTAGAATAGTTCTTCTCATGGATTTTTAGCTTTCTAGATTCATAGGCTACAGCATGTCCCTCCTATGTTAGGACTCCTCCAAGTCCATCACTACATGCGTCTGTACACCCTACAAAATACTTAGTAGGATCTGCAATCCTTAAGATAGGTGTGGTAGTCAGTAATTCTTCCAACCTTTTAAAACTGTCCGCACACTTCTGATCCCATACAAACTTCTTCCCTTTCTTCTGCAAGGACGTTATGGGGTTTGCAATCTTTGAAAACCCTTAAATGAATTTTTTGTAATACCGAGTAATACCCATGAAAGATCGTACATCTGACACATCTTTAGGAACTGGCCATTCATTAATGGATTTTATCTTAGCGGGGTCAACTGAAATTCCTTATTTAGAGATTATGTGTCCCAAGTACTAAATCTTGTCTTTGTAAAAATCACATTTACTAAACTTAGCATATAATTGGTGATCTCTCAGAACTTGCAGAATGATACGCAGATGTTCATCATGCTCTTCCTTGATCTTCGAATATACTAAAATGTCATCGATAAACACAACGGTAAACATATCCAAGTATTTGTGCAGAATTTTATTCATTAGGCACATAAACATTGTCGGGGCATTAGTCAATCCAAATGGCATGACCACAAACTCATAATGTCCATATCGAGTTCTAAAGGCTATTTTGAAAATTTCTTCATCCTTCACCCGAACCTGATGATATCCTGACCGCAAATCAATCTTTGAGAATATCATCGCTCCGTGTAGTTGATCAAATAGATCATCAATACGGGGCAACAGATATCTATTCTTGATCGTCATTTTGTTCAACTGACGATAATCTATGCAAAGTCTTAAGGTGCCATCTTTCTTTTTAACAAAAATGATCGGTGCTCCCCAAGGAGACACGCTGGGTCTTATATACGTTTTATCAATCAGTTCTTTCAACTGAGATTTCAACTCATTCAATTCTAGTATATTCATCTTGTATGGAGTTTTGGAATTTGGCACTACACCCGGTATTAATTCAATAGTGAAATCTAGATCTCTTTTTGGAGGTAATCCTGGAATCTCTTTAGGAAAAACATCTTGGAATTCATTTAAGACATAATTGAGTTTGATGAACCTCGAAATCTAGAGAAGGACATGAGAAAGTCCAAGTATTGGTATGATTAAAAGAAAAGCAAACACGATTTCCATAAGGCATGGAAGGACAAGGAAAAAGATAATTTTGACCAAAGGAGGAAGGGATTCAAACCTCCTCATCTCAGAAATCAACAAAGGAAGCCACCATAGGGTGTGACTAAGCAAACTAGAATGATGGGAGACAATCCAAGAGATCCAAAAGATCCAAGAGATCCACTTCAATGTTGGGGATGTGGAGAGGACCATATGCTTAGGAACTGTCCACATCAGAATGGGAGTGTAAAGCAAGTTCATAACATCCAAGGAGCTGAAACTATGGGTCAAGTGCTAAGGACCATCCCTAGGATCTATGTAGCACTAGAGAATCTCCAGGAAGACCATAAATAAACTGTGGTTGAAGTTGAAGGCAAGATTTCTAAGAAATTTATTTCTATTTTTATTGACCCTCGATCTACTCACACTTATATGAATCCTAAAATTGTTGAGATTTGTGCTTTTAAGAAATTAAAGCATAGTAAATCATGGTTAGTTCAACTAACCACTGAAACCAAGAGAAAAGTTAGTGAAATGGTAGAGAAATGTCCATTAGAAATGGATGGATTATTCACTTGTGCAAATATGAATATTCTGCCACTTGGTTCCTATGATATTCTCATTGGAATGGACCGGTTAGAAGCACACCAAATTAAACTTGACTGCTACAACTAGACTTTGGAATGCATGGATGAAGAAGGAAACCCAAGGGTCAAAAAGGAATTCCAAAGGTGATTTATGTTAGGAAAATTTCAGCCATGGAGCTAAAGAAGTTCCGTAGGAAGGGTTTTCAATTGTATGTTTCCCATGTTTTGAAGACAACAGAAAATGAAATTTCCAAGTTGGAGGACTATCATGTGTTGCAAGAATTCAAGTATTTTTTTCCTGGAGAGATTCCAAGACTACTTCCAAAGAGATACATTGATTTCATAATTGACCTCATGCCTGGAGCTGCACCAATGTCCAAGACACCCTACAAAATGAGTACACCTGAATTGCTAGAATTGAAAATGTAGTTACAAGAGCTCTTGGAAAAGAAATATATTAGGCCAAGTGTGTCCCCATGGGTAGAACCTGTGCTATTTGTGAAAAATAAATATGGAACACTTAGGTTATGTATTGACTACAAGTAGTTGAACAAAGTCACTATGAAGAAAAAATACCCATTACCTCGAATTGATGACCTTTTGTATGAAATGAGAGGGGAAAAGGTATTTTCAAAGCCTTTGACTTGAGGTATGGTTACCATCAATTAAGAATCAAAGAGGAAGACATTCATAAGACAACCTTTAGAACAAGGTATGGGCACTATGAGTTTGTGTGGTACCATTTGGTCTCACGATTGCACCAACTACATTCATGTGTCTCAGGAATAGTGTTTTTAGTAAGTATTTGGACAAGTTTGTTCTTGCTTTTCTAGATGACATTCTTATATATTCTAAGAATGAAGAAGAGCATGAAGAAAATTTAAGAATGGCCTTTCAATTTCTAAGGGAGCATAAGATGTATGAAAATATGAGAAAATGTGAATTTTATACAAATAAAATTCATTATTTGGGTCACATTATATCAGAGGAAGGAATATTTATTGACCCTGAGAAGTTTGAATCCATTATGAATTAGCCAACTCCAAGGAACATGATAGATGCGAGATCCTTTATGGGACTTGCTGGTTACTACAAGAGGTTCATTGAAGGATTTTCCAAGGTTGCTAGTAAAATTACTTCCTTGCAGAAGAAGGGAATGCAATTTGAGTGGAAACCAAGATGTGAGGAAAGCTTCCAATGGTTGAAGAATCTTCTCACGAGTGCACCAATTTTAAAAATTGCATACCGAGAAAAATACTTTGTGGTGTGTACTGATGCATGCAATCAGGGACTTGGAGGAGTTCTTATGCAAGACTACCATGTGGTATGCTGCGAGTCAAGAAAGTTGAAAGAGCATGAGAAGAACTATGCCATCCATTATTTAGAACTTGAAACCATAGTGCATGCTTTAAATATGTGGAGGCACTACTTAATGGGCAGAAAATTTGAGCTAAGGAAAAACCATTGTGGTTTGAAATATTTCTTTGAGCAACCAACATTAAATGCTAGGAAATCTAGATGGTTGGAATTTTTGTGTGAATATGATTTTGAGATCAAACACATAAAGGGGAAAGAAAATAAGGTGGTTGATGTAGTCAGCAGAAAAGCACATGAAATGCATGTGGCATCCCTTAGTACATGCCAATCAAATTTAAGACAACAGATTGATCATTCTCTTGTTGAAGATGAATTGTATGTGTAGATAAAGGACAAATTGAAATAGTAGAAGTTTGAAAATAGGTATGAAGGATATCATTGGAAGGTGACATACTTCTTACTTAAAAGAATATAATTTATATTCCAAATTTGGTAGAATTGAGAAGGATTGTTATGGATGAAATCCATAAAGCTCCATATTTCGATCACCCATGATATCAGAAAACAATCGGTACATCCAGAAAAAATATTTTTGGTCGAGGATGAAGAAGGACATCACTGAATACATTTACAAGTGCATGAAATGTCTACAGGTGAAGGTTAACCACCAACAACTAGTAGGTTTATTGCGTCCATTTCCAATTCCAGAATGGAAATGAGAGATAATTTCCATGGATTTTATTACAGGTTTGCCGATCACAATAAAGCAACATGATTCCCTCATGGTGGTGGTGGACAAGTTAACAAAGGAAACATGTTTTACACTAGTTAAGTCCACATATAAAACTAATGCCATTGCAAAGATTTTCATGAAGGAAATGTTTCTATTGCATGGATTATCTAAGGCAATAATTTATAACAGGGATACCAAGTTCACTTCAAATTTTTGGAATGTATTTTTGCAGATTTGGGTACACAGTTGAAGTTTAGCACAGGATACCATCCTCAAATAGATGGATAAACATAAAGAGTAAATCAAGTGCATGAAGACATGATTTGCATGTATGTAATGGACAAACCATCCAAGTGGGAGGATTATCTACACTTGGTAGAGTTTGCATATAACAATGGGCAGCAAGAATCATTGGGCATGGGTCCATTTGAGGCTTTGTATGGCCGATAATGAAGGACACCAATGTCTTGGAATAATCCAGTGAACATAATTGCACTTGGGCCAGAATTGCTCAAGGAAATGGAACAAGAGGTTGTAAAGATCAGGAAGAATTTAAAAGTATCCCAAGATAGACAGAAAAGCTATGTAAATAAGCACAGGGTGCATAGGGAGTTCAATGTTATGGATCATGTTTACCTTAGAGTGAGGCCAAGGAAGAGTTCCTTGAAGCTTGGGAGTTGTGCCAAGATATCACCTAGATATTGTGTGCCATTTGAATTCCTTGAAATAATAGGGCTAGTTACATATATACTTCCATTTCCTGCTAACACTAGAGCTCATAATGTTTTTCATGTTTATTTTTTAAGAAATATGTACATGATCCTAACTATGTGATTAATTGGGATGTGATCTAGGCGAAACCCGAGGGATAGTTCAAAACTGATCCACTTCACATCCTAGATAGGAAGCTAGCATTGCTCTAGAACTGAGCCATCAGACAAGTAAAGGTGCAATTGAAGCACTGTGGTCCTGATAAGGCTACATGGGAGATGCATGATGCCATGAGAGTGGCATATTTTTTTTGTCCAATTTTTAAGCACTCGGGACAATGCTAATTTAAGGGGGAGGGGAATGTAATGCCCTAATTTTGACCAGGATATTTTTTAAGGATTCTAATATAATACTTAAGTATAGTATCCTAGGCGATAATTTTGGATTGAAAAAAAATGTATATAGATAGGTAGGCGAATATTAAATATGAACATACAATTTACTACTGAAACATGTAAACTTTGGAAAACATTATGATAAAAAAAACATATTTTATGTAAATATAGGCGATATTACAGACTAAAAATGACCAAACAACGAATTTATATTTTGAAAAAAAGCCCGAAAAATAGCCAATTGGCGAAATTTCGCCCTTAAAAATTACCCTGATTTTGACCTCATTGCATTAGACATATAAATTATGTAATATCATTATAAAATCATGTTGTGTAGCTCAAGTCCAAGTCCCCACCATCGATTTATCATTTTTGTATCAATGATTAAAAATTGATGCATGTGGATCGTGTGCTTTCCAGGCACGATGGAAATTATAAATATGATGTACATATATATTTTAATAAAAATACCCACAACTATCTATGCAAGGAAATAAGAGTATTGGGGCATGATTTTTACAATGAATAGGGAGGGAAATATTCAAACACTTGAAGCCAATAATATCAAGCCAAGTTTCAATGAGAGAACCCATGATCCATTAACTACCCATCTTGACTTTTGCACCCAATCATTTAATTCTTCCAAGAGGTGGTTGAAGTAGTTATTGTTTTGAGAAATGGAGAGTATGGATGCCCAATTCTGTGTATGGGAAAGCCACCATTTTAGAAAATTGTGTTTATCTTCCTCGGAAATAAAAGACCCACAAATTTGTTTCCAAGTCCATTATTCATCAATGATTTTCTCCCTCATTTCCCTATTGCTTCTTGGGCATTTTCATCCATGAATTTGCTAAGCTTTTGTCCATTTTCTAGATGGGAAAGTCATTTTTGGTGTTGAAAATGGTGGGAAAGACGGGAAATCAAATTGGGGTTCTATGAGATCCATTTTGGCTTGTGTACATGTTGGGGATTCGATTGTTATCTTCCCACTATTCTTTCCCCTCTCACAATACGATTTTGGTGTGCATGATTTGGAATGGTCATGGAAATCATGTTTTGTGCATCCCACAGTTAATTTTTTTTTTCCATGTCCAACATTTGTACCTTGTCGTGTGTGTGGGGAGAGTTTGTTGTGGATTGTGTTATATGTATCTCTTGTTTTGGCTTGAACTCATGTGTAAGCAACCAAGACTAGACAAGGATGTAGAATTGGCTTGATAAACTTAGTGCAGGGTATAACTTCACTAAAGATGATAGGGATTTGGATACTTTTCTATGCACACCCTGAAGACCACTAGAAGGGAAGGTATGGTCTGAGGGGCTATGGAGCAATGAAAGGGATAATTCCTTGTGTTGGGTGTGTAGGTATTGTGGGTGCCAAGCTAGATAAATCTTGTAGAGGTAATTATAGATCTATGGTTGAACTCACTAGCTTAGCAATTCCTTCCTTTCTACTTCCTTCATAGCCTAATAAACCCAGTTGTGGACTGTCTTGGCTGAGAGGTGGTATATAATTAGCTATGTGTGAGTTTGTTGTTCCCTTTTTCTTGTGGAAATCATGCCCATATTCGGGTTGGAAGCTATGTTGAGATATTGATGAGCACAACTAGCCTATGGTTGGGTGGAACGTTGCATTTGCATAGCTAGTTTCTCAGGACGATGTAATTTCAAGATAACTATTCTCTTGTATTTAATTATGCAATGTTAAAATTTGATGCCTATGATAATTAAGCTTGTGTATCAATTTTGTGTGCATGTGTGAATGGAGCTTACTTCTATTGTTTATTTGTATTATGCATCTGCACACCCACTTTATTTTGTTTGTATGAATTTGAAAAATGATGATGGGACTAGAATTTGGAACCCTAAAATTAGTTCATGTTCCTTCCCTTAAGTCGTATTGATGGAAGGGGATGTGACAGTGGCTATTGTGCCCCATATGAAGTTTTGACACTGGTCATTGGTTAGATTGTGGGGACATCCAAACCTTGGAACTATATGCTTAAAACTGATATGGCCAAAATATCTATCAAACAATCTGTAGTATGTAAAACCTTGAACCATCGTGTTAGATAATATGTAGCTATGGTAATATACCGAGGACCTCAAAAGTGCATCACTGGATTTATGGGACTAATAAAATTGACTAGTTGACATTGGAATGGTTCTCCAAATACAAATGATTTCAAAAATATTTGATCTCCCATTAAGGGTCATCCCATCCACTCATAAACATCCCATTGTTTTCATTCATACTCAGTGGCATTAGTCAATAAATTCGACCACCATAGTACTACATGTAGAATATTTCGCATCATAGCCTTACTATCATAGTGTCCACCTCCTTTAACATCATGGGCCTACCATGGTACTATTGGTCTCTCATGATCCATCATGAATCTCTATAAAATATCATTAGTAGCCAACTTATACAACTATCAAGTTATTAATTGATAATTAGTCACACATGCCACCAATGATCAATGTTGATGATGGTCATAGTCCTTAGTTATTGATGTTGGAATATTCTCACCGTCATCATTTGTATTTGCATGCATTTCATGCATTCTGCATGCATGCATGCATACTACATACATCCAGTCAGTAGTATGGGATCCTCCTAGCACCTAGTCCCTATTTTTGGGCCCCATGGAGCTTTTTTCTGCTTATCATTATCCCTCCTAGCCATGGATGTTCCCTTTTTCTCATCACTGTAGTGACAACTGCGCCCTCTTCCACAAATTTAGGAGATCTATTAGTCAATTCCTTGATTAGAGGATTGATTACTTAGTTAACTGACTGTAGCTCTTAGATTGATTTCTATAGAGACTACAAGTGTCCTACTTGACCATTGACAGCTAGTTTGCGCCCTCCTTGGAGTCTCCATCCCTACTTTTGTGCTCACATGGTTCAGTTATGATCAGTTCTACTCCATTTGACTGATCAATCACCATCGGTGGCCACTATGCCTGATTTGGAGATGGTTCCAATGTAGACTAAGCCATGCCTTGAGGAGAATTCGAATCACCTTTGGAGATATCAAATTCATTCTATTGTATTGTCATATTTTTTCCAGCTTATAGCTGATGAATGTATCAACAACAATTTCTCAGATCTTTTGATTTTCATGTGTGAATTTTGATCATCTTCTGTCTATTCTTCTTTGCAATTAACTGAGTGAAATTGTGAGTTTTGTTCAATCTAAGTGATCTCCACCTGTGGAATTTCACATAGTATCATATCTTGTTAGAGCTTTTCAAGTTGCAGCAGTTGCAACAATTTATTAATCAGTTGTTTTTCGTTAGAGCACCAGAAGCCTCTAGATTTCCACAGGAAATCCTGGTGCCATTGAATTGAATTCAATGGAGAAATACAGTGGGGTCTATACAAGTGTGAAGGATCCAGAAAAAGTGATCACTATCCTAAAGAATTTTTCAATAGATTCTGCAACAAACCTCCAACCAAATTTCATTGTTTTTGCAGGTTAATTCCATCATTAGAAGCGCATTCAGTAGTTACTATGGATCTCTCCCCGATTCTAGAAATCACATCTTTCAACTATCTCTAATGGAAAGGAAAAGTAGATATCTTCATGCAAAATAGAGATCTCCACATAGTGTTACATGGGACAACAGACGAACCTAATGGTGCTACAGAGAAAGCCAAATAACTTAATAAACTTGATGACGCAATTGGATTTCTACCCCTTAGTATTTCCGATGATCTACACTTTCATCTCACTAATATGAATACTCCCAAGGAGGTTTGGAAAAAGGTCGAAACATTGTTTGGGAAAAAGGATGATTTGAAAGGGCACCAATTGGAAAATGATTTAATCTCTCTAAGCCCTAGCAATTTCGATTCTATCAATGAGTTCTTCACAAGGTTCAAAAAATTGGTTGCACCACTGAAGAAATATGGAATTGAGAAAGAAGACAAGCATCTTATCCTTTCCATCCTATAAAAATTGGGTCCATACTACTTAGTTTTTGTCTCCACCTTCCAATCAGCGAAGCTATCCATTCCAAATTGGAAAATGCCCACTCTTGAAGCATTCATCCAGTCTCTCTCACAAGAGCAGGACAAATTGGTGCAAATGGGAGTGATCAAACCAAGGATGGATTCATCTCTTGCAGCTATTTAAGGGAATAATGTGAATGGAAGAGGGAAGAGGAAAGGTAAAGAAAAGAAGTCTTATGAGCAAAAGTCAAGAGATGCTCCCAAACAATCAGAAGGGACTTCAAATTCTAAGAGAGGCAAGCAAAATCAAAAGGAGAATACCAAATGTCCATACTGTAATATAGGGTTACATCCTGAGAGTGCTTGCATGAAGAATACCATAGATCTAATGGCCTATATGCTTGAGAAAAACAACCTCCCAGTACCTGCAGGTGCTAGAATGAAAGAAGATGACCCCAGATCTAAGTACAAAGAGAGGTGCCATGCACTCATGGATGGTACTTCAAATGATTCCTCCTTCATCATGGAGCATCCAGGAACATGTTATCTTGTAAGAATGTCTTCTCTGAGTTTGAATCTACAGTTGGATCTTCTATCTTGATGGGAGATGATTCTGAAGTCTCCTCTGAATGGATTGGAAGGATCAATCTGGAGCATGGGTACTTCAGTGATGTAATATATGTCCCTACTCTTGTAGCTAATATTCTTTATGTTTACCAAATTACCCATATAGGAGTACCCAAGAAGGTCATCTTCACTCCTAATGAGGTCGAAATACAATACATCTCAATTGGAAACATCATTGAAGAAGGCATTGTTGATCATCATTTGAAACTCTATGAGTTTTCTCACTTCCTACCTTACTCAAAATAGAGTGCACTTCTCATACATGTAAATGAAGAGATAATACTTTGGCATGAGAGGTTTGGGCACCTCAACTACAAGTATTTGCAAGACATGCACAATTAGAAAATGTTTGAAGGGATACCGAACATCAAATTTGCTAAAGGCACCTGTAAAGGTTGCTTTATTGGAAATCATCCAAAGAATAAGTTTGAGAAATGTAAGGAAAGGAGAGCCTCTTCACCTCTTGAACTGATTCACAGTGATATTTCAGGACCTCTTCCTAACATTTCTTTGAACAAAGAAATATATATCCTAACGTTCATTGATGACTATTCTAGATTCAGTTGGGTGTATTTTCTTTAGTTGAAATCAGAAGTTTTTGGATACTTCAAGTTCTTCAAAGCTTCTATAGAAAGGTTCTCTGACAATCAGATCAATTTCCTCCGCACTGATAGTGGAGGAGAGCATGTAAAGAGTGAGTTCTAGTCCTTTTGTGCAGATGAAGGTATAGAGATGCAGCACATTGTTCCCTACACACCACAACAAAATGGTGTAGCAGAGAGAAAGAATATAACCTTGAAGGAGATGGAAACTTGCATGCTAGAGTCTAAAGGATTGAATCCTAGTCTTTGGGCAGAAGCTGTCAACTGTGCTGCTTACCTCCAGAATTGAGTCCCTCACAAAGGAATACAAGGTAAAAATCCTTTTGAAGCATGGATGGGGTGCAAACCAGATGTATCTCATCTTAGAGTCTTTGGATCCAAATCTTGGGCAAGGATTCCAACTGAGAAAAGGAGAGCCTTAGATCCACAAAAAAGAGAGTGCATACTGGTTGGTTATGCACTGAGTGCAAAGGCCTGCAAAATTATATATATATATCTACTATGCAAACATTTATTGAAAGAAGTGTTCAGTTTGAGGAATGGCCACTGCATGATGCCCACCAAGTTGATGAAGACAACTTGCCAACCACACCTCCATTGCTTATTGAGCAACATAGCGAAGTATCCTCTCATGAAAGTTCAGATTCTGACTCTGAAAGTGAACATGAAGGAATGCTAGATCCAGATCCACAAGAACCTGAATATCTAGCACGTGAAGATCCAACTACTCTTCCTAGATGGGCTTCCACAACTCTTGAATCTATCAGTGATCTTGCTGGAGATCCACTAGATCCAAGAAGAACTGGATTTGATTTTTCAGAATTGAAGATTTGCAATTTCTCACACAGATCCATTTCTTGCTGACAGATCATTTCTCATGATTGGATCTGGCCCTATCTGTTGGTCGAGCAAGAAGAAGACTACTTTATCTCTTTCTTCAGCTGAGGCTGAGTACAGAGGTGTAGCGAATGCAACCACATAGTGCATTTGGTTGTGGGGCATCTTGTCAAAGTTTGGGATTCGCTACAGTACTCCACCAGTCATCTATTGTGACAATCAAAGTTCTATCAGGATTTCTACAGATTTGGTTCTGAGATAGAGAACCAAACATATTGAGATACACATGCATTACATCAAAGTATTGGTGCATGATCATACCATCACACTACACTACTATCCTACAGAAGAGAAGATTGTAGATATCTTCACTAAGTCTTTCTTGGTGAATAAGTTCACTTACCTGCGATCCCTTCTCGGGGTGAGTGATGCCTTGGATTGATTAGATTTTTATAGTCTATATTGAGGGGGGGTTTTTTTCCCACTGGGTTTTCCCTCGTTCCTCACATTTTTATTTAGATTGTTGTATGGGGTGACCTTTGGTCTTAGTTAGCAGGGCCCTATTTTTTCCATTATATTTCCTCATAGTCTGGCTTATGGGGGGTGTTGGAATATTCGCATCATCATTATTTGTATTTCCATGCATCCAGACAGTAGTATGGGAGCCTCCTAGCATCTAGTCCCTATTTTTGGGCCACCTGGAGCTTTTTTCTAGTCATCATTAGCCATCCTAGTCATTTATGCACCCTTGTTCTCATCACCGGAGTGACAATTGCGCCCTCTTTCATATATTTAGGAGATCTATCAGTCAGTTCCTTAATTTGAGGATTGATTACTCAGTTAACTGACTGTAGCTCTTAGATTGAATGCTATAGAGACTAGAAGTGTCCTACTTGACCACTGACAAATAGTATGCGTGTTAGAAAAACATGATCGCAGAGCAATAACAATAAACAGAAATGAAAATATAATCACACATACACATTACAAGAGAGACACAGATATATCGTGGTTCACCCAACTTGGGCTACGTGCACACTGAATTTTCCAGTCCTTATTATTATTACCGTCCAGCAAGGTGAAGGGATACAACCTGCAGCACAACCGCTGCACTTCCTCTTCTCTGTTTAACAGTCTCTCTCTTGATCTCAGAGATATTTACAATGCATAAAACCTAATACATCATCATCCCTAGCCGTATTACAATGTCTTTATTTTATAAGGGAAATACAATGGGAAAATACCATGGGATACCCAAAACCATGGGCCCGTAAAACAACTGGCGAAAACAGCCCCAAAAATTTTCTTCGGGGGCATTGCCCCCGAACCCCCATTTCTCAGGGGCACTACCCCCGGACCCCCCAACCAGGGGGGATGGTCCCCCCTAGAACCCCGTGGGGGGGGTGATTCCCCCCCGCTGGGGTGAGTGTACAATCCACCTACATATCATATAAAATTGGGGTACAAACACGGCTGATACAATATCATCTATGAGACTAGAAGATCTGGCTCCACAACCAACAATGCGCCCTCCTTGGAGTCTCCATCCCTACTTTTGTGCTCACATGGTTCAGTTATGATTAGTTCTACTCTGTTTTACTGATCAATCACCATCGGTGGCCACTACACCTAATTGGGAGATGGTTCCAATGCAGACTAAGCCATGCCTTGAGGAGAATTCGAATCATGGAGATATCGAATTCATTCTATTGTATTGTCATATTTTTTCTAGCTTATAGTTGATGAATGTATCAACAACAGTTTCTCACATATTTTGAGTTTCATGTGCGAATTTTGATCATATTCTATATATTCTTCTCTGCAATTAACTGAGTGAAATTGTGAGGTTTGTTCAAGCTAAGTGATCTCCACCTATGGAATTTCACAATTGACCCTATACTAAGGAATTCAATTATCTCAAAAAATAATTCTAGAATGAACTCCACATGAAATATATCAATGTTGAGAAGTTATTCCACTACCCCTATGATTTCCCTTGTATCCTTAACTATGAACTTCTATTTCCTCAAATCGCAAATGTCACAACCCCTCTATGGGATCAACCTCTAAGAGATCAAATTTTTCATCATCTAAGTCAAAATATACATGGTTTCTCTCTAAGAAATCTACATCCAAACACTACATATGTTCCTTCTATGGGTAACAGTAAATGTGCTAAAACACCCTTGCATAGAGTGTTTATTTCCCTTACAATTGGAAAGAAGCACAAAACCTTTCCTTAGTTCCAACCAATACCATTTCCGGTGCCACATGTACAAATGATAGTTTCCTAGAAATGGATCTAAGGTATGTACAAATTTATGCAGCCATTGTTGGAGAGTAATATCCTACCCTATCTAGACTACTTCTCACAATTATCCACTTGTCCAAGTGAGTTAAATATTTCACCAAACTTGAGAGACGTATCTACGGGGTTGGATTTGTCATACGTTGATAGGTCCCTTAGGTCAAGTAGAAATCAATTATATAGTTCATTTGTTGTTACTTCCAATGAATGCAACATCATATTATGTTTTGCCCCTAGTTTGTAGGGGTCTTTTGCAAATAAATATCCAGCATTGTAATTTTACATGGGCATAGCTTTCTTTTCTACCTAAGCCACAAATTCCTGCATGTCAAGTGCGTCATCAAACTTTGGTGGGCCCTTAACCTTTATGTTGATCCACTTCCATACCCACAACAATGTACATTTCCAAGTGGACTGTTCATAATCCCCATTATGTCACTAATTATAGGTAGGTTTTAAATATATTTAAAATAAGTAGACACTACACCAACTTATTTGTCCATTCACCATAGGATTAATGTAATCCTCATGCTTCCCTATAGTGATCCATAATGGGAGTCTTATGGATTTCCCGTTTCACTAACATGGATCCTTTGTTGTATTAAAATTTATTGATGTCCTTGCAATCTATTACAACACCAAGATCAAATGTTTCAATGCCATCGAGTATATTGTTGCACAATATATGGACACAATTCTTTCAAGGAGAACAAAACTATGCAAGATACATGTTGGTATTCTTGGTTTGAGTAACTAGTGTCCAGCCACAACACTTTCCATGTCACAAGTTGTTTGTGACAAAAGCAGGGAAGACAATCTAGCACTAATACGAATGCTACTCCTTCTATATATTCACATCAATAGTAAGCCAAACAAAAAATTCTCACCACTTGGATTTCATGAATGGTTGTGCTTGATCTTCTGGATTAGCACTATTTTGATACACTGTGGAAATATTCATGCTCAAATTCATGAATGGTTTTCCAAACTAAATGTTTCATACAATGGAATAACATTAATGAGGTAACAACAAGTGTTGTATATACTCAC
This sequence comes from Larix kaempferi, assembly GCA_027924585.1. Classification (NCBI taxonomy): domain Eukaryota; kingdom Viridiplantae; phylum Streptophyta; class Pinopsida; order Pinales; family Pinaceae; genus Larix; species Larix kaempferi. The sequence goes on from BSBM01000217.1 coordinate 22,419,181, forward strand.
ACAACTAAACCAACATTTATATATCCCTTTACTCCATTGTCATTAATTTAAATGAAGCTCTCTCATCCATAAACACATCACCTTCCTTTTTTTTCTCAAACATAAGACAAATAAAGAAAATGCTAATGTTTATATAAGTGAATGTATTGTTTGACCATGCAAGGGACGCAAAACATTAGTTGAAAAGAATGTTGCTAGGCCCAAGTTAAAAATAATATGTTAGTTATTGGTTGCATGATATAAATCAAAGAGGAGCAATTAGGGAGGAGTAAGTAAGACCATGCTTCATCTTTTTGATGGGGTATTTCTTTTGTACAAACATTCTAGCCTTCAAACATTGGATTTGTGAGTCAATTAGACATATGGCCCATGGGTGGTTTCACACATCATATAATACTATCAAACTCAAACAAAGAGTATGTATGACCATGTAAAGTACCCACGACTCGGGTAGAAAGTAAATTGGCTAATTATATAGAACTAAGAATATAAATTTAGCTAGAAAAATGAAACAACCATATTATTCCAACCATTGATCTCATGAACACAATTAAATGTGAAGCTTGAGTCTTTTGTCTTTTGGGATCAACGAAAATAAGGAGAAGAATTGATTATAAGGAAAAATGGATATCGCTACAATTTGAAATTCATCATAATAGTTCATTAAACACATTTGAGAACAACCATCCCATCACACAATAATCTCAAAACAATATAATAGAAATTCATGATACAATGAACACAATATTTATGTTAAATGTAAACAAGAAAACCAACATTTGAATGACTTTGGTTAGACTTTTATTTCTTAGCGATTTTGAAAGTTTACAACTTAGTCTCACTCTATAGTTCATTTATAGTCTCTTCACATTAATTTGATCATCATTCCCTTACAATATTTGTCAAAGAAATCATTATAACTTGTTTTGAATTTATTGAAGAACGATATTTGTTAGGGTGTCAACTGAAAGCCCATACATACCCAACTCTTTAGCTACCCCAAGCCCAACATTTCCCTTCCTATTTCATCTTTTCTAGCAACACTTTAGAGTATGGTTCTCTCATTTTTTTTTAAATTTATCTATTTTTATTTTTATTTTCTTTCTTTCATTTTATTTATTGGTGCTTGCAATGGAAATCTGACATTATGTGTAGGTATTATGTTGGTTGACTTGGAATGGGTCCCTTCATGCCGTCAACCCCTTCTCCTACCTCATCAAGATATATATTCATGAATTATGCTTTTGTCACAAAAAATATTCATTTGTTGAGAACCTTGCATTAACTTGAGCCAATAGCCATTCGAGTTATTTTGTGGACCCAATTCAGATTAAACCTCTCCATTGGGATGTTTTTGGTCCCCAAAAGCTTCCAAGTACAGGCTAGGTAACTTGATTTCAACTTGGTTCCTCTCATACCATTTTTCTCTCCTTGGTGTTTCTCCATTGAGGTTGATTTTCCTTATCTCTCATCATCCTTTGAGAGTTACTCATTCATTTTTTTCATAATCATATCCTCCTCCAACTCTTCAAAAGAATGCAACACAAAGTATTCTACATTGGGAATAACCCAATGGTATTCTTCTCCAACTAGCATGGAAGGTTCAAACAACTTCAAATACTTGACATTCACCACAAAAATGCTATGAATATAAGGATAAAATATCAATTTGAAGGAATTCTCATTTAGTTTCTCATTAATATCAAGAGGTCTACATCTAATTTGTTTATAGCTTCTTCCCTTCTCCTTGTAGGAATTCCTACAAAGGTAAAGCCACACCTTGTCTCCAATGTGGAATTTATTATCTTTTCTATGCTATTACTGTCCATATTTTTACAACTCTTGGATTCTCTCACACTACTCTTGCACTTTCAAGTGTATTTTCCATATCCTTTCCATGAATCTACTTTCATTTCTCTCTTATCCTTGCATATATGCTTCTTCCTTTTGTTGTCCATACACAATTTCATAAGGTGAGTGAGGTAAATAGCCAAATCAAGTCTTGAAAGGTGTTTTGTTTGTGGAAGAATGGAGTGCTCAATTGTACGAGGGTTGAAGGTATACAATCTACTCATCCCATGTTTTTGAGTGATTCATGTTGTAACCTCTAAGCAATTACACTAGTGTTCAATTGACAACTTTAGTTTTTCCGTTTTTCTAGTAATGAAATGAAATGTAATACCTCATCTTAGTATCCATCCTTTTCCAAAGAACTGTCCAAAATATTCCCAAAATCTTGTTATCATGATCTCATATGATATAGCTCAACAATCCAAATATACCCAAACATGAGTGAAGAACAATTCAACTACTTCTTATAAGGTAATAGTCTTCTTGAAAAGCTACTCATCCCATGTTTTCGGGTGCTTCATGTTATAACTTATCAACAATTGCACCAACATTTAGTTGACAAATGTTTTGTTTTCCATTGGTCTAGGGATTAAATGAAGTGGAATACCTCACCTTGGTATCCATCATTTCCCAAAGCACTATCCAAAATTTCCCCAAAAACCTATTATCATAGTCCAATATGAAAGAGATTGATAATCCAAATATACCCAAACATGAGTGAAGAATAACTTAGCTACTTCTTTTCCGGTGATAGTCTTCTTGTATGAACATGGGAAATCTTATTATTAAAGCAGACCATAATGACAAACAAGTAGTCATGGTCTCTTTGGGACATGGGAAAACCTTTGAGAAAGTCCATGGATATACTCTCTGAAGGTCTGTTTGGAATCATAAATGACATGTACAACCCAAGTTTCATGTTTCCTATCGTGCTACTATTGCAACTCGCTCCTACATATTTGTCCATTAAAAATACTTCTATATATTTTCCATTTCCTTTATCATGCTAAAATGTCCAACTAGTCTAGAAGTGTGACCTTATCTCATTAACTGAGTCCATCTATCCCATGGTATGCACAACTTTTCCAACTTGTATACAAACTCATTCTTGAGATGGTACTCATTACCTTCCATAACCACAAAGTAGTTGCAGCAAATTTGAACAATTCTTGATTACAAAATAAAAATAACTAGTAGACCTTGACAATTATGTTCAAAGTTTACAGCTTAATGAGACTAATGGGTTGAACCCTTATTCTATTCATGTATCTAGTCCTATTACATTTAACAATGTAGATTTAGCATAAGATGCCAAGTGACAATATAGTTTTGCAAAACATGATTTAAAATAAGATTAGGAGTGACCAGTGACCACACTTGCTCATGTCATTGTACTAAGATTCTTTCGAGGGCTTCTTGTCTATCTCCATTCCCTCCTGAATCTAATGAATAGTGTATTATTCCTTGAATTCCAAAGGATATGATCCCACTAAAGTTTTCTTGTTGGGTATTGTTGAAGTTCAATATTTTCTCAATAAGATTACCATGGCTCTCAAATTAGCACATTCTCCTTCAAGGTGCTGAAATTTTCCCTTTTGCTTGACCATCACATCCATCATTACAGCAGTCTAATAAGTTTGTTGATGTCCCAATTCATAAGTCCTGGAAGTGACAAAAAAATTGAGGTCATGTTTCCATTTATGAAATCTTCATGTCTCCTTGGGAACCTCTTAATTTATTGAATGTCCCTTTCACAACTAGGAGGTTGTTCATCCTTATTACCCATTAGTTAAAAAAAACTAAACAATGATCAAGCTTGATGTCTAGAATGAAATTCCTTTTTTGCAACAACTTTAGTTCTTGTATGCCTATGAATTATCATTGTCTTAGCCAAAATCACTAATATGAGTCCACAGACACTCTTTTACTCATAAACAAGAACCATGGATGATAGGGAGACCCAACTAAAGGCCACCATTTTCCTAGTTTGGCTCTAAGGTGTGTAAATCCCATATATAAGGAACAATTGATTCCTTCTGACTTTATAACCTTGAAGTAGAAGATGCATAAGTATTTTTTAGGTTGGTCGATGTTTAATGATGTGTCCCTTCAATGCATGTGGAGATTATGGTCAATGCTACATGTAATAATCATTGAATTAAAGGTTTAGAGGGTAATTATCCTTAGGGGATTGGATTAAAGAATATCCCCCCATTTTTTGACATATACTGTTCATCCAACCTTGTTGCATGGTTTCCAATCCAATCAACATCTTGATTAAAATCCCTTAAAATGTGGGAAAAATTATCCTCTTTAATGGCTTGCATTTCCTTTTTCACTCTTGTAATGATGCATGTGAGGGCATCAGTAAATGGTAGGGTGTTTTTTTTAGGTGTTGAGTGGTCATTATAGAGTTTCTGAAAAATTAGAATGATTTATATGTTGGTTGTTGACACAATATCCATTCCTTGTAGAAGAGTATAGGTTTTATCATAAATGTTTGACATCATTCTTAATCCCCATGCATAGTTTATTACTTGATTTCCTCTAGGGTAAAAAAAATACACCCTACACTTGCCACCCCTACTACCAGTATATATATTTCTAGTTTCCATCTCTCTGATAATATTCACCCCAAAGATCATGAGTGAAAGGCTCAAAAAATTAGTTTTCATTGATGCCAATTAGGTTTTCATCCACGACATCCACAACAAATCAGTTGTTCTAACTCCAAATATCACTTCGACTAGCTATCTCGTCGGTCCAAAAGGAAGGTGAGTTGTTCCAACATATCAAGATCATGGTCCAAGTGGCAAATATTCATTTCCCTCCCCGCAACTATCAAAAGAAACTTAGTTTATAGGAGCTTGGAATTCTATAGAACTTGTTAATCAACATTTTTAAATGATCTTAGAAAATGATCAAATATGAAATGGTCAACAATGACCACAGCAATCTTGTTTTGCCACATTAATCCATGATGGGTCCACAATAATCTATATGTATTTTTTATCTCAATTTGAAAAAAAAGAGTGTGATGTGTTGGAGGGATTAAAGGAAAAATAATGGTTTTGACAATCCTTGAGGAGGTCTTGAGATTGGCTCCATTCTCATTACAAATAAGGATTAATACCTATAGGTCAATCTAGAAAATCAAGACCCCATGCTATAATGATCATGTCGGCCCCAAAAACGTAAAAATAAACTATATAAATATACTTTAGTTGGACACATTTGATGAGGTGTTGTGGGGAATTTGGTTGAGATCTGAGGCATGATAAGGAGTTTATTCTTTCAATAATATGGGACGAAGTATGGAGTATTATGATGATACATTTATGATACAATAATATAGGTTAATAGCAATGATGAAGTTTGAGTTTTGTAGAGAATTTGAGGGATGATCCAAGGAAATTTTAAATGGAACAAATTCACGAATTAGTGAATCTCTGGGAATGAATTGGAAGTGTAATTAAGTGTTGTGAAAGTTGTTTTGCGTTGTGAATTGAAAGCTGAAGCTTTGAGTATTAGTGTGGAAATTGCAAGTAGCAAACTCAAGCAACTAATTTTTGGGTTTTACAGGAAAGGGAACCAATCAACCTTCCCAACAGATTTGATGATGAGGATGTTCAAATAATGACTTAGCCTACGATGTTTGTATAGAATAAAAATTGAGCAGAATATAACATATTCAAATAGAAGAATATTGATGTATATTGCATCATAGAGGTTGATCTAGTATGGAGGAGATAAGGCTGGGATAAAGGCTTAGATTAGATTACATAAACATAGAATTAGCATAGAAAAAGAGCAAGGATATGAAGGGAATAAGAACATGTAGAAATGAGAATACAATAGATGCATAAGTAGAGAAGAACTCATAAATTGTAAATTAGAGGGGACTGGTGTCTCTTGTAGGTAGGTGCCTTGAAAAATTCATGGGATTGGTGTCTCCTATAGATTGGTGTCTGCAATTCCTTTTCCATTGGATATTGGAGTAACTTACAAGTTGAATCTTTCAATCTGTAATTTGGTGTTTACATTGAATTTATAAAAGACAGGTCTTTGTGGTTTTTCCCATTAATGGTTTCCATGCTAATATATTTTGTCTAGTGTATTGGTAATGATTAATGGTGTAATTTGATAAAGTGGCTAAAATTTGGTGTGATATTGATTCAACCCCCTCTCAGTATCACCAAGTGTTCAACAATTGGTGTCGAATTGGGTTCCCTCTAAGATAGTTTAAGCACTAGAGTGAAGATCCCTTTGAGTACACATGGATCAAGATGAATTATTCTTTTCAAATAAAGATACATTGTTTGATGGAAATAACTATGCATTCTATATCATAAGAATGCATACATATTTGATGGCAATAGGATTTGATTTCTAGCACTCTATTGTTTCTGGCTACACAGCCCCTGCAACTCCACCAACTGATATTGATGGGAACACACCATATAATCACAACTCAAGAGATATGAATGCTATTTGAAGTGGTCTACCATAAAAAGACATTTTCAAAGTAATGTATGGAACTCAACAAAAGAAATCTGGGATAAACTTTAGAATATTTCTAAGGGAGATGGAAAAGTCAAACAGGCCAATCTTTAAACACATAGAGGACAATTTGAAAGTTTGAATATGAAAGAAGAAGAAATCACAACCCATTTTCTTAGATTAGATGAATTTGTCAATATTATCAAAGGATTGGATGCGCAGTTTGAAGAGCTTGTGATCATACAAAAGGTGCTAATAATATCACTTCCATTGATATTTGATGTTAAGGTGTCTACTCTAAAGGAATTAAGGGAGATGGAAAAATTGACAATGGATGAGTTGAAAGGGATCCTCACAACATATGAGATGTGGAGAGAAAAGGAGAAAACATCAAGAAGGGAAGAAACCTTCAAAGCTTCAAATAAGACAATCAAAAGGGAGGACAAATCAAGTGACAACCAAAATGAAGATTCTGATGTAGAAGAATCCATCTTCAGAAGGAAGCTCAAGAAAAGAATACGCATATATAAAGGTAAGCTTCCTTTCAAATGTTTTAACTATGGTGAAGTAGGGAACTTTGTTGATAAATGTACTCATAATAAAAATAGAGACTATAGAGATGAAGAATACCATAGCTTCAAATAAAGAAAAAGAAGTAAAGCTCAAAGGAGGAAATACTTTTAGAAGAAAAAGAAAATTCTATACTCCAAGGGGAGAGTAGTGCATCTGATGCGAGTAATAATGATTAAATGGAAGTTATCTTTATGTGCCTATAGATGTAGAATGAATTCATTGGAAATTAAGATAAAAAACTTTGAAAATAAATAGAATTCAAGATGAAGAAATAGATCTTGAAGGAGAACTGATTTCTACTCTAGTTGAAATAAAAAAACTTAGAAGAAAGAACTTTATTACTCAAGGAGAAACTGTCATAAATCCTCGAATAAAAGGAAGGAATAATTGTTGGTATGAAATCTCCATTAGAAGAAAAAAAAAGAGTAGAAGAAGACAGTGAAAGGATGGAGAGTGAGAAGGTTTCCTCAAGGAAGGAAATTGAAAAAACTACAACTCAATCGGACCAAAACCTAAAATTTGAGAATATTTCAATGATCTTAGACAACATCCTCAACAATAAAAAATCACCATTTGATAAGAGTGGTATTGGTCATAAATCAAGATCCATAATGCTCCTAGACCATGCAAAGTAGATGGAGTGATTTGATATGTTCTTCCATTAATACTGAAATCCGTGTTTATTTCAAGAAGTTGGTTTGCTTCTCAATTCTTCAAATAATGTATGTACATAAATGGAACTTCTTTTTCTTTGTAGGCACTGGTCCAGAGTGCACAAGTACGGTACCGCCAGTGACGAAAGGTGTTGGTTGTGGAGCTTGATCTCCTAGATTCAGAGATATTATTATTCAACCGTATTTGTACCCAGTTTTATATGATATGCAAGTGGACTGTACACTCACCCCAGCAGGGGGTGTGGGGGGGCATGGGCCCCCCACGGGGTTCGGGGGAGAAGCCCCTGAAGAAAAATTTTTGGGGTTGTTTTACGGGCCCATGGTTTTGGGTAACCCATGGTATTTTCCCATGGTATTCCCCTTTATAAGAAATAAATTGTAATATGGCTAGGGTTGGATGTATTAGGTATTATTCATTGTAAAGATCTCTGAGATTGTGAAAGAGAGATTGAGAGATAGTGAAGAGGAAGTGCAGCCGATGTGCTGCAGGTTGTATCTCTTCATTTGCTGGATGATATAATAATAAGGACTGGCAATTTCAGTGTGGACATAGCCCATCTTGGGTGAACCATGATATATTGGTGTCTCTCTTGTAATATGTTTGTGTGCTTTGTATTTGCATCTTGTTTATTGTTTCTTGCTCTGAGATCCTGTTTTTCTAACAAAAGGGTCATCGACAGGAACAAAGGACCGATCGTGAAGTGTAAAAGAGCCAACGAATAAATAATATTTGGTTAAGTTAGTTAGTAATGGGTCATTTGGACCATTTTGTAATGGCCAAGTGAGCCTATAAATAGGTGTATGATTGTAAGCCTAAGGGCATGTATCTTTTTGGCATGAGCATAAGCGAGACATCTTTTGGCATCCAGATCTTTTTGGTAGAGCATAATTTTTTGGCATATTTGATCTTTTTGGATCATTATCTTTTGTGGAGTATTGTTTTGCATCGGATTCTGAATTGAATCTTTTGATTTGAGTTTGTACTGGCTTTGCGATGTGTATTCCGGAGAATTCTGCGATGTATGGAATAGTTTGTTGGATAATGAGAATGATCGATAGTGCTATATCTTTGTCTCTCTTTGTCTTGTTGCAGTATGATTGATTTCGAGTATCGCATTGTTTGATATTTCATTATGTTTTGTGAATGAAATTGCAGTTATGTTTTGTAACACAGATTCATTGAGCATGTCTTGATAATTTGTTATCTGATTGATTTATCGACTGTGAGATGATAATGTTTTGATCCGAATGAAGATAATGTTTAAGTAGATCTGGTTGGTAGGTCGATAATATGATGTTATGATGCGACTATGGATCTCTGGTTTATGTTTCAAATGAATGTGAAATGATGCATGTCCGATTACAACTACAGAAACTTGGTTCCTACAGCTCCCTTAGACATCTCGGGTGAGACTTCACTCGCTCCGCAGGTGTTGCTGGAAAGGGTAAAAACTTTATGGTTCGATGTTTATGGGAGTTTGTGTCGATTTTTGTTGACAGCAATGTGAAGCGAACTCCTGTCGACAGACCTGTGTCAACAAATGGTTTCGTTGTCGGGACCCTAGTGTGAAAAGAAGAGGACATGCAGTGGCATCCGACAAAACCAGAGATCCAGGTCTGGTTCGACAAGAACACAAGAGAGTTAGCTGAAGAGGAAAATCGAAACCTTGGATGGTCGATAAGCGAGTGGTTGCAAAATTATATCTACTCTGATACCCACGAAGTATTTTTCTGCGAATTTTCGATATTGTTGCATGAATGGTTGGTGCACCTAACTTTCCAGAAGAAGAATTTCCAAGGAGTTGAACCTGAACATTAGATCCACAATTGATCCAGCTGTTAGCACTCAGATTTTACCTTGGACTGTATCAAGGAAACCCTGAGGTAACTTCAAACCAACCTTCAGGATTAGAATCTAGCCCTTCCAATCCAGAGAGGGATCTCTCAAACAATTCAATCACCCAATGTCACCTCAATGATCGATTGTTTACTCAAGAATAGTAGCTAGATCATTAATAGGAACAAGATTTTAAAAGATAGCTTTTAGATCAAACAAGGAAAACAGTTCATTAGGCATGGAGTCGAAACTAGAAAATGGATGGACCAGCAGATAAACAACAGTAATGATCTTTACAGAGGCAAGGTAGTTGTCACATTACAGTCAAAATATTTTGCAGGTGATAAAGAAAGAAAAATAGATAGTCGACCAATAATGGGCACCAATTTTCAAATGAATCCACTATCGATTTTGGAGAAATAATGAATACCCAGACCTGATAAATCAAGGCATAAACATATGAATCTTGACTTATTTAACTTTCATCCAAGCATAGAAGATATATCAAAATGGAAAAGACAACACAAGAAAAAATACATGAACATAAGAAAATGAAAAGTATAAGAAAATGAAAAGTACAGACTATAACTTCAATCAACACTTCAATCAACACATAAATCTCTGTGCTGCAAAATGTATTATTCTCTTCAATATTTTATTAATTCTTTGAAAACAAATTCAATACCCAAAAATGGGTCTCCTCCACACGGTAAGTTGGAGCCCTATTACATTTTGAAAATCAAAATTTATACTAAAAATTCTCCATGAGCAAACCCTAACCAATTGTATTTCTAAAAATATCTTTTTGGAACAATGAACTAACTAATTTTCTACAAATAAAACAAATCTGGAATCGTTGCAAAATATCTCGAGTGAAAGAGTCTAGAAGAATTTGGAATTTTCTTCAATTTTCTAATTCCAGGGCTCAAAGTCACCACTTGTTTTCCACCTGCCAAGTATCCTGGAGATGAGCATCTGTCTGCTAATTTAGTGCCTAGAAATCTGGATCTCCCTGCCACCTGTGTTCCTATCTTTTAACTGCCTGTTGTTTTTGTGCCAACCGTGTGAGAAAATGCTATTTGTAAGTGATTTCGTAACACCTTTTCACTTCTTTAGAGTTACCCAAAATCTCTGATTGTACCTTTGAGAATCCGAATTTAAAGGTTGACCTGTCACTAATTTGTTTCAAACATTTTTGTGCACCAGTTTGTAGCCAATGATCATTTTTACGAGTTTAGCTCCGATGATATGCTCTCTGACATCCGCAATTTAGCCTCCAAACGATTATCACAACTTAATAAATTTACGAAGGTGAATTCATTATAATTTTCATGAGAAAACTTTACTTACAATGATGATTTACGATGTGATACAGTTTATAGGCTTGTACCAAACTTTTTTTTTTGCCACCATTTTGACTGTTGCTAACATGTTGTGAAAGACATGCTGTAAGTATCATAATCGGTCAAAAACATTTCAAGAAATATACCCATATCATTCATAGGATACTTCATGATCAAAGTATATCTTCAGTAACGTTTTGAAACAATATCCACAGTCTAAAATTGCGAAGCTAGAGATCCATACAGTAAGCATAATATTGAGCATCACAATCCCCTTCAGATAAAAATACTTCCCATAGTAAATAAACACAAAGTGGCTTATGAAAGGTTCTGATTCCAGTCTTGCATGTTCATGAACACCTGGGCGCTGCTGAATGTTTTTGCTCATTTCTTACACCTGTGGAGTTGAGAATATGCTTGGCCTCTTTTTATTCTGGTTGCAATTTGTCATCCAATGATTTTCATTCCTATAACTCTCAGCTGAGCATCCAATGCTTTGGCATTGATGTGAATTTCATAGTTTAACTTCATGAACGACGGTTCTTCTTTACTAAGATCTTTGACATTTATCTCTGTGATGGCGTTTGGATAGTTAGTGTACCTTACGAGCTTAGCACTTAAATGCTGGATGAATTTAATCTTGGGATTATTACAAATGTACATTTCAGAACTTGTGGAAAGTGGTTTTAATCCACACCAATTTCGATTGCGAAACATACATAGAATGACACATATGATGCCTGTTTTCATTTCATCAATGGCACCAATTTCGATTGCGAAACGTACATAGAATGACACATATGATGCCTGTTTTACAATTGTTAGCCCTCGAACAAGTAAGAGTTGCGAAATAGGATATCAACCGTTCATCCTTTGCTAATTGCGAAATCTTCATCATGAGCATGCAACTTGAAATGTGGCACCATCCCTGAAATGTGGTACCTGTTTGTTGACTGAGCATGCAACTTGAAATGTGGCACCATCCCTTGCATTTTGGCGCTTCCTATTCTCTCTTTATTTGGCATGAGAAAAATCCATTCCACGGGCTTTCTGCATTTAGAACTCCAGAAGTTCTGCCATCCCTATCAACTGTGCTGAAGTGGAATCGTAAAGAACGAAGGCAAACTTTCCAGAGAGATCTCTGACGACCTGATCTGGCAGGGTAAGGGCCTCGATCTCTGAGAATCCGATAAGCTTCTATGAGAATAGCCACTTCGTTTGCAATTTTGTTGAGACCGTATCGTTGCCTCAACATCGCTACATTATCCAAAATTCCCTCGAATATGCAGAATATGTCATCTACAACTCCCAAAGATCTCGGTGTGAAGAGAGGCTGGCTCGACTAAGTGAAGGTCATGGCGCCGACACCACCAAGGTTAATGCAGACGGTTACAAAATTGGCGGAAACGAAAGAGGGAACCAAATTGATGCCATTTTTCTTCTGGTCTTCCTCAACATGGGGACTCATCAATTCCTGAGGGCCTTGTGCCACGGATCTCTTCAATACTGTCAGCATTTTCAGTCGAAACAACAACCTTAAAACCAAACTATGCAACGTGACGATGTTTAAAAAAGAAGATAGGACACAGAACAACAATGTGCAATCTGCTTGGATAGCAAACTTCCGGCTATTTCAGTTGAATGAATTGATCTATGCATGTGTTTCACTTTGTTTTTTTAATCTAAGGGATTTATCCCACATTGATAAGACTGAAAACAGATTTTATTGTTTAAATACACAAAGTCCCATTACCTTGTGTGAGATATGTGATATATATACCGTGTTAGCTAAGCGCTTCGGCAGTATTGGTATTTGCCGAAATTGTATAAATTTAATCCAACCAAACCAAGTAATTTTTATTTGCTTGCGAAATTTTTTATAATTTTTTTGCCCAAATTGTATAAATTTAATCCAAGCAATCAAACATAATTGATCCAAAAGCCCATTGATGGTCAAAATTTCTCTTAAGCCAAATTTAAAATATTTATCAGGTGATAACAACCTGCTCCAACTGGGGATGCTATCCTCCCTGCGAGGTAGCAAAGAACCCTGTAGACCATGTGCTTCACTGTCACATACCCTCCCATCGCTCCGATTCCAGGAAGGGAACATGATGCCAAATTTTGGGCTTTCACATAATCTTAGCCCAATTCATTAGATTCACAACAATAAAATTAAGAGTGTGCAAATGCAAATCAAGCAATTAAGCACAACGGAATTAAAACTCATCCACACACATATTTCATATGCATACAACATATCAAAAACAATCATCAATTTAAACATTGCAGAAGTAAATGCATAGACAGAAAAACACTTATCTTTATGGTGAAATGGCCCCAAACAACTAGCTATGTTACTGCAACGTTCCGCGCAACCATAGGCCAGTGGTGTTCATAAATCTCTTAACACAACTGCTGCCACCCCCAAGCTGTGCATGGTTCTTACAAGGAAAATCGAACATTCAAGCTCATGCACAGCCAAAGCAATAGAAACCCATCTCAGCCCATCATTCTTTCACACACAGCAACTCAAACTAGGCATGGATACACATTTTCAGCAATGGGATTTACAAACTCGATGGCCATGGATTTTCCCAAATCGTGGGAACACCAAAAACGGACTGTGAGAAAGGGCAATTCATCCACATGGAGAAAAACAATTTATCCCATAGATTGTGGGCATTCCAATGGCCAAAACGACCTCCAGGAAACCCCAAAATCGATCCATTCTCTTCCCCACTGGTAACCAAAGCAAAAATACCCTTCTCCTAGCTTAGAAACCAGGAAAAACTAGAAAAACATGGCTGAAAAATGCCTAGGAAGCTCCAAACTCATGGGAGAGAAAAACTGGTTGATGGGTAATGGCTTGGGGAGCAATTCATGGCTTTTTTCTTACCAAGGAAGTAAAACACGTTTTTCCATGAAGGGTGGCTTGCCCATACTTGAATTTGGACATCCATACCTCTCCATTCCCAAGGCATTAACTTCCTCAACCAATTCTTGGGAGAATGAATGATTGGGTACAAAAGTCAACATGGGTAGTAGTTGAGAGTTTGATGGGTTCTCTCATTAACACTTGGCTTGACTTGATTGGCTCCAGGGGTTTGAATACCCCCCCCCCAAATTCCTTGTAAAACCATGCCCCCATCTCTTGTTGCATTGCATAGCTAGCTATGGGTATTTTATTAAAATGCATATTTACATAATATTCGCAATTTCCACTGTACCTGGCTAGCACGTAAACCATATGCATCAATAAATCAATGGCGGGGCCTTGGCCTTGAGCTTTTCACCATGATTTTATAACAATATTACATTATTTACAATTTTAATGCAGTAGGGTCAAGATGGAGACGTGACACTAACCAATGGGTCGATCTCAACATGAAAACTGCAACTTGTAACATGTACCTCGTGACCGATCCTTCATCTAAAACTAGATGCAAACTGAAACACACGCTACAAATCTGAACCAAAACTCGATACTGAAAAGTGAATCCATATTTAAACCAAAATGAAAAACTACTAAACGAAATGCTCGCCATGTCAAGCTTATTCACACACTCCTACCCTACTTCACTGAAATGCAACTGCTGAATCAAGTAATTTCAAATTCCCAATAAAGCCAATCAAGTAAGTTCTCTGATAATTTGACTACTCGAATGTGTTTCAATAAGATCAATACCGGGAAATATAACAATAAAGGTAAATGATAATACATATTATTTCCACAGTAGAAAAATGACTGAAAATTTAAGTTGAAAAAACCCTCCATGTAATCAACTACGGGATCAAAGAAGACAAATTTTGTTTGATGTTCCTTGGGATATTCTGCGATTTTATGGGAGAGTTGAAATGTCCTTTCTTCTTCAACATATGATTTTAGATGTGAACGTCTAACCCCATAATCAACATTAAAACATTTCTCATCCTTGATAACTAAACGCAGTCGGAAAGGGTCTTCAAAAGACAAAATTTGATAGTGAAAGTCTTGGGACTGAATTTGACCTTCTAAGTCCTCAAGATCATTTTTAAGTTTTTCAACAAATTATTTTAGAAAACTGACATTATCTTTAGAAGAACAATTGCATGATTTCAAATATATGGTTAAAAATATCGAGAAAGCTTCTTCGATTTGATCATCATCAAACATGTTAAAATATTCTTTAAAACACTCAACAGAAACAAGATTTTCCACATACCCTATCATTTTGATTAGATGAATAAACTGAATCAACACTTCAAACATTAAGCTTTTTGATAGTGGATTCGCCATGAAATTTTTGAAATATGGATTCCTCGATGTTGGAGCCTCCAAGCGAAAGATGCACAGCCTTCTTGACATCTAACCGTTGTTCACCATCAACCATCAAAGATAGAAACCTTGCCGTTCTTCCTAGGGAAAATGAAACTTTTGTTCCCCGGCAACGGTGCCAAAATGTTAGTACTCAGATTTTATCTTGAGCTGTATCAACGAAACCCCGAGGTAACCTCAGACCAACATTTAGGATTAGAAGCTATCCCTTCCAATCAAGAGAGAGCTCTCTCATACAATTCAATCACCCAATGTCACCACAGAGATCGATTGTTTACTCAAGAACAGTACCTATATCATTAAGAGGAACAAGATTTAAAAAAATAGGTTTTAGATCAAACAAGGAAAACAGTTTATTGGGCATGGAATCAAAACTAGAAAATGCATGGACCAGCAGATAAACAACAGTAATGATCTTTACAGAGGCAAGGTAGTTGTCAAATTACAGTCAAAATCTTTTGCAGGTGATAAAGAAAGAAAAATAGACAGTCCACCAATAATGGGCACCAATTTTCAAATGAATCCAATATCGATTTTGGAGAAATAATGAATACTCAAACCCAATAAATCAAGGCATAAACATATGAATCTTGACTTATTTAACTTTCATCCAAACATAGAAGATACAACATAATGGAAAAGACAACACAAGAAGAAATACATGAACATAAGAGAATGGAAAATACAGACTGTAATTTTGATCAACACATAAATCTTTGTTCTGCAAAATGTGTTATTCTATGCAATATTTTATTAATTCTTTGGAAACAACTTCAATACCCAAAAATGGGTCTCCTCCTCACATGAAGTCGAACCCCTATTACATTTTGAAAATCAAAATTTATACTAAAAATTCTCCATGAGCAAACCCTAACCAATTGTATTTCTAAAAATAGATTTTTGGAACAACGAACTAACTAGTTTTCTACAAATAAAAAAGTCTGGAATCGTTGCAAAATATCTCGAGTGAAAGAGTCTAGAAGAATTTGGAATTTTCTTCAATTTTCTAATTCCAGGGCTCAAAGTCACCACTTGTTTTCCACCTGCCAAGTATCCTGGAAATGAGCATCTGTCTGCTAATTTAGTGCCTAGAAATCTGGATCTCCCTGCCACCTGTGTCCCTATCTTTTAACTACCTGTTGTTTTTGTGCCAACCGTGTGAGAAAATGCTATTTGTAAGTGATTTCGTAACACCTTTTCACTTCTTTAGAGTCCGAATTTAAAGGTTGACATGTCACATAATTTGTTTCAAACATTTTTGTGCACCAGTTTGTAGCCAATGATCATTTTTACGAGTCTAGCTCCGATGATATGCTCTCTGACATCTGCAATTTAGCCTCCAAACTATTATCACAACTTAATAAATTTACGGAGGTGAATTCATTATAATTTTCATAAGAAAACTTTACTTGGAATGATGATTTACGATGTGACACAGTTTATAGGCTTGTACCAAATCTTTTTTTGCCACCATTTTGACTACTGCTAACATGTTGTGAAAGACATGCTATAAGTATCATAATCGGTCAAAAAAATTTCAAGAAATATATCAACATGATTCATAGGATAGTTCATCATCAAAGTATATTTTCAGTAACATTTTGAAACAATATCCACAGTCTAAAATTCCGAAGCTAGGGATCCATACAGTAAGCATAATATTGAGCATCACGATCCCTTTCAGATAAAAATACTTCCACAATAGAAAAACAACTGAAAATTTAAGTTGAAAAAACCCTCCATGTAATTAGCTACGGGATCAAAGAAGACAAATTTTTTTTGATGTTCCTTGGGATATTCTGCGATTTGATGGGAGAGTTGAAATGTCCTTTCTTCTTCAACATATGTTTTTAGATGTGAACGTCTAACCCCATAATCAACACTAAAACATTTTTCATCCTTGATAACTAAAGGTAGTTGGAAAGGGTCTTCAAAAGACAAAATTTGATAGTGAAAGTCTTGGGACTAAATTTGACCTTCTAAGGCCTCAAGATCATTCTCACGTTTTTCAACAAATTCTTTTAAAAAAATGACCTTATCTTTAGAAAAAAAATTGCATGATTTCAAATATATGGTTAAAAATCTCAAAAAAGCTTCTTCGATTTGATCGTCATCAAACATGTCAAAATATTCTTTAAAACCCTCAACATAAACAGGATTTTCCACATACCCTGTCATTTTGATTTGATGAATAAACTGAATCAACACTTCAAACTTTAAAGTTTTCTAATAGTGGAGTCGCCATGAAATTTCTGAAATCTGGATTCCTTGATGTTGGAGCCAGCAGGTGAAAGATGCACAGCTTTCTTGACATCTGACCATTGTCTACCATCAACCATCAGAGTTGGAAACTTTGTCATTCTTCACGGGGAAAATGAAACTTTCGTTCCCCAACAATGGCGCCAAAATGTTAGCACTCATATTTTACCTTGGGCTATATCAAGGAAACCCCGAGGTAACCTCAAACCAACTTTTAGGATTGGAAGCTATCCCTTCCAATCCAGAGAGGGCTCTCTCATACAATTCAATCACCCAATGTCACCTTAGTGATCGATTGCTTACTCAAGAACAGTAGCTAGATCATTAATAGGAACAAGATTTAAAAAAATAGGTTTTAGATCAAACAAGGAAAACAATTCATTGGGCATGGAGTCGAAACTAGAAAATGCATGGACCAGCAGATAACAACAGTAATGATATTTACAGAGGCATGGTAATTGTCACATTACAGTCAAAATCTTTTGCAGGTGATAAAGAAAAAAAAATAGACAGTCCACCAATAATAGGCACCAATTTTCAAATGAATCCACTATCGATTTTGGAGAAATAATGAATACTCAGAGATGATACATCAAGGCATAAACATATGAATCTTGACTTATTTAACTTTCATCCAAGCATAGAAGATATAACATAATGGAAAAGACAACATGGGAAGAAATACATGAACATAAGAGAATGGAAAGTATAGATTGTAACTTCTATCAACACATAAATCTTTGTTTTGCAAAATGTGCTATTCTCTGCAATCTTTTATTAATTCTTTGAAAACAACTTCAATACCCAAAAATGGGTCTCCTCCTCACGGGAAGTCGAACCCCTATTACATTTTGAAAATCAAAATTTATACTAAAAATTCTCCATGAGCAAACCCTAACCAAACCCTAACCAATTGTATTTCTAAAAATAGATTTTTGGAACAACGAACTAACTAATTTTCTACAAATAAAAAAAATCTGGAATCGTTGCAGAATATCTCGAGTGAAAGAGTCTAGAAGAATTTGAAAATTTCTTCAATTTTCTAATTCCAGGGCTCAAAGTCACCACTTGTTTTCCACCTGCCATGTTTCATGGAGATGAGCTTCTATCTGCTAATTTAGTGCTTAGAAATCTGGATCTCCCTGCCACCCGTGTTCCTATCTTTTAACTGCCTGTTGTTTTTGTGCCAACCTTGTGAGAAAATGCTATTTGTAAGTGATTTCGTAACACCTTTTCACTTCTTTAGAGTTACCCAAAATATTTGATTGTATCTTTGAGAATCCGAATTGAAAGGTTGACCTGTCACATAATTTCTTTCAAACATTTATTTGCACCAGTTTGTAGCCAATGATAATTTTTACGAGTCTAGCTTCGATGATATGCTCTCTACATCCGCATTTCAGCCTCCAAACTATTATCACAACTTAATAAATTTACGGAGGTGAATTCATTATAATTTTCATGAGAAAACTTTACTTGCAATGATGATTTACGATGTGACACAGTTTATAGGCTTGTACCAAACTTTCTTTTTTGCCACCATTTTGATAGCTACTAAGATGTGAAAGACACGCTGTAAGTATCATAATTGGTCAAAAACATTTCAATAAATATACCCATATGATTCATAGGATACTTCATCATCAAAGTATATCTTCAGTAACGTTTTGAAACAATATCCACAGTCTAAAATTGCGAAGCTAGGGATCCATAGAGTAAGCATAATATTGAGCATCACGATCCCCTTCAGATAAAAATACTTCCCATAGTAAATAAACACAAAGTGGTTGATGAAAGGTTCTGTTTATAGTCTTGCATGTTCATGAACACCTGGGCGCTGCTGTATGTTTTTGGTCATTTACTTACCCAACCAGAAACCAATCTGATGCATCTATGTCGATGTTCCTTTGTTCTGGCTTTCCATGAGATTTTTCTCCTCGATGCCTCGTGTAATGGTGTTATCACTTGTTCAGACATTTTATTGAATGTTGACGATACTTACACCTGTGGAGTTGAGAATTTGCTTGGCTTCTTTTTATTCTAGTTGCAATTTGTCATCCAATGATTTTCATTGTATACCTGTAACTCTTAGTTGAGCATCCAGTGCTTTGGCATTGATGTGAATTTCATAGGTGAACTTCATGAACGACGGTTCTTCTTTTCTTAGATCTTTGACATTTATCTCTGTGATGGCGTTTAGATACTTAGTGTTGTTGGATTTAGAGACGTCTAAATTACAATAATTAAGTTGGACATACGTGCATTATGATTATGATATCAAATACTGTCGAAAGATTACATCTATGTAATGATTAAAACATGCCAAACAATGTGATTAATTAAGACATGGCATTATACATATTTAAATAAGGATTTGGATACAAATACATATAGAATAATGTTAATCAATTATAATTGTTAATGGACCGATTATAGTTGATTAAAATAATAGCAGTAAATTGAGCTAAATAAGGAAATCAGAATTTATTCTGATTTATTTCAGTTTTTTCTGAAGTTTCCCGATTTGAAGTTTTTTGTAAAATCGGAAACTCCAGATTTCTTTTGGACTTGTTTCCAAAGTATTAGCTAAATTTCAGCAGCCCCAGGATTAGAATCTTTTTCTTTGGCACTGTTATAAAAGGGCTGAGTCTCCAAGGCTTGCAATCATCCAGAAAATTGTCTGCTCCATTGAAGACAGGATACTCTCCAGAGAAAAGGATTGCAAGTTCTTGGAAGGATTCGAGAGCCAACAACTCAAGTCAAGACCAGAAGCTGTCCGCGACCTTCGAAGATGGAAAGTAAGTTCCGCTGTGCATTAAACTTAATTTCTAAGTTCCGCTGTGCATTAAGTTTAATTTCTTGCATAGGAGTAGATCTTGGTTAGAGTTTAAAGTAATTAGTAAAACCCAACAATGGTATCAGAGCCTCCCTTATGTAAGAATTGCTGCGTGTGATCCCCTGAGTATGAGATGCATTTTAGTGTAAATGCTGGCTGGAGATCGAATTTTATTTTTCACAGTGATAGAGATTGTATAGTTGACCAAAACCCTATATCCTCATTAGACCCCGATTTTTCTATAGTCGATTCAGAGATTGACGGCTTCATGAAGAGCCCGATCCCATTTTATTGTTGAGAATGGACCTATGCATGGAAATCTCAATTGCCGGTTATATGTATCTCTAGCAGAAAAATCTCTGTACGGAAAGGGATTCCGGTTTTCTTGAAATCTCCTTTGTATTCTGTCTTTTACAATATAGCAAATGAGTCTTTATACCATTCTGGTTCGTAAGTCTGATTTCTTGATAGATACCAGTACAATTGGAACGCCACGATGCAAGAGTTCTGCCGTCTTGGCCCTTTAAATTATCACAGTCATACGTATGATCTGGATGCTCTATGCACGAAAACACTATGACGGTCGATTTTTATAATTCGTTGGTGTATTCATTTATAGTCTGCGTTTTGACTGTAGCGTGACCTATCACGTTTTTTTGCTTTGGTCTTCATGAAGTGACAGCGCTCTCCTTTGTTTGAGATGGTTTTGATTATGGGAGTAATTTTTTTTTTTTTTTTGCGAGTTCCTAGAGACGGTGTTCTTCAGCAGTCATTTTAGCATATAGATTCCCTGCTACGTGTAGGCAGATGGAAAAGATTGTTGAGCAAAATCGTGGCCCCTTCCAGATTTATACAGACTGTTCTCTCCAGGACCTTGTGCTGTCGCTGCCATCCTTTCTGTGTTTGATTCTAATTTAAACTCTGTTTTTTAAAGTTTTCAAATTGAGAAAGCGTTTAAAGGACATGCTTCAGTATTCATTTCGATTTCTTGAAATAAACACTTCCAGTTTTCAATAGGATAGTCCTAGCTCCTCAAGCGATTGATTTTATGGGTGTTTCCAGATCTAATATTTGATTTACGAAATGATCTTGAAGCCTGCTTTTTCCTCATTTTATTGATGTTTCCAGTTTTATTTTTTACAAATTGATGTTGAACTCTGCGTTGATCCCATTCATTGATGTTTCCAGAATTCTTAGAACAATTAATATGTTTCCAGATTTATATTTGGAATCCAGGGATCTATATGATCTGCTATTTAAGTTGTGATTTGCGCTATTATTTCAGTTAGCATATATGATGTTCTTATTAAACCAGATCTGGGATTTGCACTCCCATTTCCAGATAGCATATCATTTGATACCTTTCTAATTGAATTAATTCTGCGCTATCTTTTCAATGTATGATACTCTGTGTGGAAAATCCGTAATTTGCATTTCCAGTGGTCACAGGATAGCTGGGTTTACTGAATTACTTTCCATAGCTCAAAGAGCTCAATGGCAGATTCGTTATTTAGCTATTTCAGCCCTCTCAGACTGTGAATTTGTGCAGACGACCATTGGTAAAAGCATATTAACTTTCTGCATGCTTCAAAGTTCAAGTAATTGCTCAGGATTGAGTACATACATATAATTTTTGGTTTTTTCGCAGAACAAAATTTTTGTTATGGTTTATTATTTTTCGAAATACTTGTGACGCAAGTTTGTTACAATGTGATATTTTCTTTTAGAGATGTTAATATTTTACTTGAACAAGCACATATTATCAACTGTTAAGTTAACAAATAAGGGTGATGATTTTAGAATCTAACTAAAGGCATTTTATGTATACATGTGTTGTTTTCGCATGAGTCAAGCATTGATGTTCGCAAAACAAACCGCTCTGTGTAAGACGATTGCAAGGATGACTCATGACAAGCTCAATGGACGTAGGTGTTAGCTTTCCCAAAGGAGGGTTGGCACCTGCTAAGTTGTTTGGTGCATAAGGGTGATGTATAACAAATAAGTTGCAACACACATATGCTGGCAATGTCTAGAAAAGCATTTGGGGCTTGGTGCACCAGGTCCGTTAGTGACCTGCCTTCCCCACTTGACTGGCCTGGTAGTTAGCAAATGGATATGTCAATCTGGCCCAAAGGCGGAAAAGACAATAAGGTAATGATTGCGCCCAAAGGTGTTTTTTCATTATTGAGTGGTGTTTTGGCTAAAAGATTCAATGGAGCACATAATTTAATTTAGGCCTTTAGATGGATTTTAGAATTATGATTAAATATCAAATTGTGATGCATAATATCTAATTTTTCTTCTGTTTTTCATTTTTTCAGATCTAAACATAATGTCAAATCTAAGTCAAATTAAGCCCCTCATGGGGAACAATTTCAAACAATGGGAAGAAAAGCTGAAATTAGTCTTAGGGATCATGCAATTGGACACTGCACTGAGATTTGATCACCCCAAGCCCAATAAAGAGGGTGAAGAAACTCCCCAAGAGAAGGCTGATATTGATAGATGGGAGCATTCAAATCGCATGTGCATAATGGTGATGAAGCAAACGATCCATGAGACTTTTCGGGGCATAATACCTGATACAGAGACCGGCGCTATTAAATACCTTAAGGCCCTTGAAGAGAAATTCACAAAGAGTAAAAAGACTGAAGTTAGTACACTCTTTGTGAAGTTGGCAACAATAAAATACAAGGGAAAAGAAGGGGTTAGAGAGCATGTTATTGAGATGACAAGACTGCAACGTGCCTTGAAAGGGCATAATTATGACATCTCTGATGAAGTTCTCATTGAGTTCATTTTTCTGTCTCTCCCGTCCAACTTTAGTCAATTCAAGATGACTTATAATTGTCAAAAAGGGACATGGACACTACCTGAGTTTGAGGCTCAGTTGGTGCAGGAGGAAGAGAGACAGAAAATGACTAAGGGGGAAAGTGCTCATGTAGTAACATCTAATCATAAGGGTAAAGGCAAGAAGCGCAAGTTTGCTGCCAAGGTAGCTGCAAATAATGCCGCGCAGAAAAGCAAGAAAGAAGATACTTCTGCGAAAGCAGAAGAAAGGAACTGTTTTTTCTGCAAAGCGTCAGGACATACAAAGAAATTCTGCACTAACTATCATGCATGGTTGGCAAAGAAAGGTATGTCTCTTGCTTTAGTTTGTTCTGAAGTTAATTTAAGTTCTGTATCTAGATATACTTGGTGGATAGATTCAGGTGCAACGACTAACATCAGTATGTCGATGCAGGGTTGCCTAAGCCATCGCAAGCCAAATGAGGTAGAGCGCTACGTTTACGTAGGAAATGGCAACAAAGTAGAAGTGAAAAGCATAGGAAAATTTAGATTATTATGTAAGACAGGATTTTATTTAAGTTTTGATGCTTTAGTGGTTCCATCTTTCAGAAGGAACCTAATTTCTATATCTTATTTGGACAAAAATGGTTATGTATGTTCATTTGGTAATGGAAAATTCAGTTTATGTCAAAATTCTAAGCTTCTTGCTTCTGGTATCCTGTCTTCTTATGATAATCTTTATTTTCTAGACATAGACACTTCACATTCAGAGGCACTGCATGTAGATAATAGAAAACGTAAATTAACTTGCGAGAAATCTCCAACATTATGGCACAAGCGATTAGGACATATCTCTATGAAAAGGATAGAACGTCTTGTGTCTAATGATATTCTCCAACCTTTAGATTTTACAAACTTAAGTGATTGTGTGAATTGTATAAAGGGAAAACAAACTAATAAACGTAAGTATGATGCAAAAAGATGTAATGATGTCTTAGAATTGATTCATACGGATATCTGTGGTCCTTTTCCAAAAGCTACAAGAAATGGTCACCGTTACTTTATCACATTCATAGATGATTATTCAAGATATGGTCATATTTACTTAATAAAAGAAAAGGCAGAAGCATTAGACGTGTTCATAAAGTTCAAAACGGAAGTTGAGTTACAACTTAACAAACGTATAAAGTCCATTCGTTCTGATCGTGGTGGTGAATACTACGGTCGTTATGATGGATCAGGAGAACAATGTCAAGGTCCCTTTGCAAAATACTTAGAGGAATGCGGAATTGTGCCTCAGTATACGTTGCCAGGTTCGCCTGCAATGAATGGTGTTGCTGAACGGCGAAATCGCACCCTTAAAGACATGGTGAGAAGTATGATTGCTCGTACAACTCTACCTGAGAATTTGTGGGGAGAAGCCTTAAAGACTGCAGCATACATACTTAATAGAGTGCCTACTAAAGCAGCTAACAAGACCCCTTACGAGTTATGGGTTGGGCGCAAGCCTAGCTTGAATTATTTGAGAGTTTGGGGATGTCCATGTGAAGCTAGGCCTTATAAGCCAAATGAAAAGAAACTGGACGAAAGGACCATTAGTTGTTACTTTATAGGCTATTCTGAACGATCTAGGGGATACAAATTCTATAATCCAACAGAACATACAGTTTTCGAGTCAGGAAGTGCGAAATTTTTTGAGGATAATGAGTTTGTGGGGGGAGATATGACAAAAGATAGTATTTTTGAAGAAGAAGAGACGAATGCGAATGAGACTATGGACCAAAGTCCTAGTTTTGTTCAAATTCCGATTGCATTTAGAAATGAGACTATGGACCAAAGTCCTAGTTTTGTTCAAATTCCGATTGCGTTCAGAAATACATCTTCTGACAATATGCAAACTTCATCATCACAAATAACTCAGTTAGAAACTCAACATGGAATAGAGAACACAAATGGACCTGAACCCAACCCAAACCCTGACATTGACATGACAAATGTTGATGGCCTAGGCCCTGTGGGAGATTCAGAAATTGATAATGATGTTCCTTCTCCTGTTGAAGATCAAGTTGTAAATGAACCTCAAGAAAATCTAGTACCTGTGCCAATTAGGAGATCTACTAGAGAGAAAAGATCTACACAATCTAAGGATTATGCATATCTTCAAGAACATGAGTTTGACATTGGCATGTTTGAAAATGATCCTGTTAATATCAAACAAGCTATGGAAAGCTCTAACTCTCAAAAGTGGATTAATGCCATGAATGAAGAGATGAAATCTATGTATGACAATGACGTTTGGGATATCGTTCCGTTGCCTAAAGACAAGAAACCCGTTGGTTGCAAACGGATATTTAAGACTAAGCGGGATTCTAAAGGCAATGTTGAAAAATACAAGGCACGTCTTGTTGCGAAAGGTTTCACACAGAAAGAAGGCATTGATTATAAAGAGACTTTCTCTCCAGTTTCATCGAAAGACTCTTTAAGGATTATATTGGCGCTTGTAGCACATTATGATTTAGAACTTCATCAGATGGATGTAAAGACGGCGTTTCTCAATGGTGACATTGATGAAACGATCTATATGAAGCAGCCAGAGAACTTTGTATCAGGTGATGTAGGGTCTATGGTTTGCAGACTTAAGAAATCTATCTATGGGCTAAAACAAGCATCTCGACAATGGTATCAAAAATTTCACAAAATTGTTAGCTCATTTGGTTTTGAGTCTAACATAGTAGACGAATGCATATACCTTAAGTTCTGTGGGAGTAAATTTATTTTCTTGGTTTTATATGTAGATGACATATTGCTTGCCAGTAACGATAAGGACATGTTGCATCAAACTAAGAATTTTTTATTTAAGAACTTTGAAATGAAAGATCTTGGTGATGCATCATTTGTTCTAGGGATTGAAATACTTAGAGATAGATCTCAAGGTATTCTAAGGTTATCCCAGAGGAACTATATCGATAAGATTCTAACAAGATTTGGCATGGAAAACAGCAAACCAGGAGATACCCCTGTATCAAAAGGAGATAAGTTTAGTCTAAAACAATGTCCCCAAACTGACTTAGATAAAAACATCATGAAAGATATTCCCTATGCCTCAGCCGTGGGTAGCATCATGTATGCAAAAGTATGCACGCGTCCAGATATTGCGTTCATCACTGGAATGCTAGGGAGATATTTGAGTAACCCAGGTATGGAACACTGGAAGGCAGCCAAGCGAGTGTTGAGATATCTAAAGAGAACAAAGGACTTTATGCTCACGTATCGGAGATCGGAACAGCTCGAGGTCATTGGATATACTGATTCTGATTTTGGAGGATGTGTCGACAGCATGAAGTCAACATCAGGATACATCTTTATGATGGCAGGCAGTGCCGTGTCATGGAAGAGCGCTAAGCAGTCATTGGTAGCCTCCTCCACTATGGTAGCTGAATTTGTTGCATGCTATGAAGCATCTAATCATGGCGTATGGCTGAAGAACTTCGTCACAAGTCTGAAAATTGTGGATTCTATTCAGAAACCACTCAAATTATTATGTGACAACAATTCAGCAGTGTTATACGCAACCAACAACCGAAGTTCGTCAAAGTCAAAGTACATCGATATTAAGTTTTTGGTTGTAAAAGAGAGAGTGCAGAATAATGAATTATGTATAGAACACATAGGTACAGACTCCATGATTGCTGATCCTCTTACTAAAGGATTACCACCCAAGAAGTTTCACGAACATGTTGCCCGTATGGGTGTAATTTCTATTTAGGATAGTTAGAAAATGTGGGAGTCTGAATATGTTTTAAGTTTTGTTTTGATGTTCTATGTAATGCAATTGTAAACATTTTTGATGATATATACAAGTTGCATTCAGTTTCGGTTTCATTATTTCTTTCTTTAAAGTTTAATTTTTGACCTCATACAGTAAAGTAAAGGTGACTCAATTAGAAATAGGCACGTATAATCACACTTGCGTGTAATTTCTAAACTATATGTCCAAATCAGATTCATGTCATTCAGTTATGTTGGCAGCGTGATTTATGTCGGTTTAGTTGTGAATAAATGTGACAAGTGCTGCTTAAGTCCTTTGTTAGCATAATTGATGGACGGAATTGTTTAAGAAATACGATAAGAAAGACAGAAAAGTTGCATGCAATAAAGTTAAGGATATATAATCAAAAGGTTGCACTTGTCCATGTGGGAGATTGTTGGATTTAGAGACGTCTAAATTACAATAATTAAGTTGGACATACGTGCATTATGATTATGATATCAAATACTGTCGAAAGATTACATCTATGTAATGATTAAAACATGCCAAACAATGTGATTAATTAAGACATGGCATTATACATATTTAAATAAGGATTTGGATACAAATACATATAGAATAATGTTAATCAATTATAATTGTTAATGGACCGATTATAGTTGATTAAAATAATAGCAGTAAATTGAGCTAAATAAGGAAATCAGAATTTATTCTGATTTATTTCAGTTTTTTCTGAAGTTTCCCGATTTGAAGTTTTTTGTAAAATCGGAAACTCCAGATTTCTTTTGGACTTGTTTCCAAAGTATTAGCTAAATTTCAGCAGCCCCAGGATTAGAATCTTTTTCTTTGGCACTGCTATAAAAGGGCTGAGTCTCCAAGGCTTGCAATCATCCAGAAAATTGTCTGCTCCATTGAAGACAGGATACTCTCCAGAGAAAAAGATTGCAAGTTCTTGGAAGGATTCGAGAGCCAACAACTCAAGTCAAGACCAGAAGCTGTCCGCGACCTTCGAAGATGGAAAGTAAGTTCTGCTGTGCATTAAACTTAATTTCTAAGTTCCGCTGTGCATTAAGTTTAATTTCTTGCATAGGAGTAGATCTTGGTTAGGGTTTAAAGTAATTAGTAAAACCCAACAAGTGTACCTTACGAGCTTAGCACTTTAACACTGGATGAATTTAATCTTGGGCTTATTACAAATGTACATTTCAGAACTTGTGGATAGTGGTTTTAATCCACACCACTTTCAATTGCGAAATGTACATAGAATGACACGTATGATGGTTGTTTTCATTTCGCACTCTTTTACAATTGTTAACCCTTGAACAAGTAAGAGTTGCGAAATAGGATATCAACCGTTCATCCTTTGCTAATTGTGAAATCTTCATCATGACAATGACACTAGAATCCCTGACACGTAATGTGGTACCTGTTTGTTGACTGAGCATGCAACTTGAAATGTGGCACCATCCCTTGTATTTTGGTGCTTCCTATTCTTTCTTTATTTGGCGTGATTTGGGCTGTCGATGTTTGGGTAGAAATCATTTTGGAGGGATATATTACTGAGTTCATTGTCGACACAATTAAATCCTACAGCGACGTAGAGAGGAAATTATTTAAAGGACCCAGAGGAAGCTATATGTTGTCACTAAAGTTGTGGATCAAGATGCTCATTTTTGAAAAGGGGATCTTGAAGATGAACTCCAACAAGTAAATCCCTGGTGTGCGGAAGCTGTGGGTATCGCGTGGATGATGGTTTGATGGAATTATGCGGGGTAGATGGATATGAGTTACAATGAAATTGAGAGGGAATCCACGAAATATTGTGGTGTCCTACGAAGTGGGGTGAGGTTCTGGCCAGAAAAGAAGTGGAGGACTGAGATAGAGAGAGAGAGAGAGTCTCCTAGTGCAACTGGAACAAAGAACTGTGAAATGGGACCACAATGGAGTAAGAGACCCTATAGTGATGAAGGGAACGACCAGGATACCCTTGAACCTAAGGAAGGACAAACCCAAAGCTACAACATACCCACAAGTCTGTGCACTGTGCCAAACTTTGTAGGAAGAAATACAAGTTCTTCACAGGGTTCTCCTGCGTGTCAAAATAGTGGTAATAGTAGCAGATCGACTAATACTGGTAGAAAACCAAGAATGGCAGGCGACGATGTGAAGCTTCCATTTTTTCAGGGTAACAAAACTGAGGACCCCAAGCAGTACTTGTTCTTATGCGAAGCTGTATGGATAGTGAAATGAGTCCAAGATGATGATATCAAGAAAGGATAGTTGGCAACAACTTTTAGGGGCCATGCACTAGCCTAGTATATGAAGTTTGTGTAAGTACCTGCAGGGAGTCCACAAAAGACCCTAGCAAAAATTAGGGCTGGATTGATCGATGAATTTAAGAAACTGAAGTCGGAATTGCAGCATATTATAGAGTTAAAGGAAATAAAGCAATTCCCTAATGAATCAGTGTGGGAGTTCGATCAGAGGTTCAAAACTCTGATGGCCAAGGTTAGTTTCGGAATAAGCAATGTACAGCATAAAGAATGGTTCATTGTAGCTTTGGTACCCCACATTCACATTTTGTTGATGTAGCAGAAGATCGTATCCCAAGCGGAAGCTTTGGAAATTTCGATCAAGCTCGAAGCTTCACCAATTGACGAAACAAGGATTGGCATGATCCAAATCAAGTCACAGTTGGCAAACTTGACTATCCAACTGCAAGATATTAAGAAAGGGAAAGAAGTCCACGAAGAAGTATGGTGCAACCAATGTGGGTCTGAAGGACATCACAAGGATCAGTGTCCTTAGTTCCGCAAATATTTACAGTCTGGTACCCAAAATACGCTCATTAAAGGAGGAATTCCTTGGTGTCGAATTTGTCAAAGAAGAGGACATCGCTTCGAAGAATGTGTGTACTTACAAAAGCTTGTGTTGAAGCCGGCTAATATTTTCGGTAACTTCTGTCGATCGGTCGATCATGAGGAGAAAGGACTGCGGATACATACTTTATGAAGGGAGAAGAACAACGACAAGTAGAGAGACCTCAACCGCAGCCGCAGTACAACCAGCCACATTACAATAAACCAAAGCCGTAGTATAACCAACCACAATATAATCAACAACATTATAATCCCCCACCATACAATCAACAATAGTTCAATCAGTAGCCAGGAGGATTCATAAGAGGATTTTGTGGTGGTCGCAATGGAGGCTTTGGTCGTGAAGGAGATTTTGGTTGAGGTCGAGGACCGGTTACCTGTTATAATTGTGGAGTATTTGGACACTACCTAAGGGATTTCCCGAATCCAACACATCAATGTACTTATTGCAGTGCAGTGAATCACACTGGCGAAAACTATCCACAACTAATTGCAAAATGGTAGACTAAGAACTTGCCATAGCCATAACTGCAGCCGAACCCGAACTAGAATCAAAACCATAATATATTTGATGAGATAAGGAGTCAACCAATAAACGTCGCAGTAGTAACCAAAGGAGGAGCTGCGATAGGAGAGGATAGAATACTGCCAAATGTTCGACCTACGACTCAGAAGTAGCTAAGGTTTGACGTTGAAGCAGAAAGAGAGATCTTTTTGGAGGCCCGAGATGCGCTAATAAAGAATCAGGGTAATTTATCGATTATAGTCCAGAAATAACCTATCTTTAAGATGCCACCAATTTTTTATACGACCAATTCGCAGAGGAAAACAAGGAAGGTTAGTATGCCAAATTTTTTTCTAGAAAGCTACTTGGCATTAGCAAAGGATCAAGATGCATTGATGGAAATAGCTAGTTTCTTGCATCAACAAGGGGAAGGATGACATGACCATATAGTCAACTGATTGCACAGAAAGAAAACAAGAGGAGAAATGAGGTTGAATGCCCAAATTGGTGCATATGATGTAGATTCTATCATTTTGGATTTAGGATCGAATGTTGACATCCTAACCAAAAAAGCCTGGGAAATGATGGGGAAGTCGTAGTTGGTATGGTCCCTAGTGCAACTTCGGTTGGCAGATCAAAGCAAAGTTACACCAATTGGATGATTTCCTCATCTACCTGTTGAAGTAAAAGGCCTGAATACTTAAGCAGACATCGATGTCATAGAGATAATCGATAATACCAGTGTGTATCCTGCGTTATTGGGAATAGATTGGGTGATGGAAAACCTAGTAGTCATCAATTGTAAGAAGAGGACGATTTCCTTCGAGAATCGTGACATGGGGGTTGTTTCCCCACTTGATCCACATGAAGAGAAGAGGTATGTCAAACCAATGAGAGATAATTTTGTAGAAGGATGGGACAACATCTATAATATTTTAGAAGATTACACCAATCCCACCGCCGATGGAGAATTGGGATGGTGAAGCATTAGTTCAATGCCATAAGATTATGATGAGGTGCTAGAAAACGGGAAGAATCGGTTGCACGAAGTATCATTCAAAAAGTATTCACAAATCACTAAGTCATTGAGATGGGTAGCGACATAAATATGTGACCTGCCGACATCGAAGGATTTCGTAACTTGGAAACCTTTATCAATGAATTTGAAGACAAAGTATCGGCACCACAGCGCATGCTAGCGCTAGAAAAAGCATTGAATGGTACTCCAACAAGATGGTGGGCTGCACACAAGTCATCGATAAAAAACTGGAAACTTTGATGACAGTTGATGGAAGTTAGGTTTTGGGAAGACAGATGCAACAAAGGAAAGAAATATTATGGAAGAATTGATCCAAGGGATCATTTTGGAGAATGTCAAATTATATGGGGAATAAGGTCGAGGCAGGAATGGGTTCATGCGTTTATCCATACACTGGATGAATTCTCGCGAAGCTGGTACATTGCAACAAAACTACGACGAGGAATGAGGACATGGGAGGAGATAACTACCAATTTTAGTCACACTTTCAGCTTCATTCATGACAATCCTATCATCCACAGTGCACTGTAGGAAATCCATGGAAAGGTATTGGAGATAGTTCCAGTTGAACGACTGATGGGACCACAATGGACAACAACACCACAAATGATAATGGAGTGTTACAATGTGACGGGAGGACCTGATGACGAGGAAGATCCTAGAGAAGTTTATGTCTCAAAATCAGAAGGGAGCCACGATAGTGAAGCACTGGAGGTGCCATCCGACAAGTTCAAACAACCGTTAGAGATAAAGAAGATGAATATTGGATTAGCGGAAAATCCAATGTTCGCTAGTGTTGGTGACTATTGGGATGAGTCAACAATTGGGAAGGTCACCAACCTACTATATGAGTTTCGGGACTTGTTCCCAACAAAATTTTCCGAGATGAAAGGAATTTATGGGGACTTGAGCGAAATGAATATCCCTCTAAAACCATATGCGAAACTGGTGAAGCAGCAACCATATAGGTTGAATCCTAGATACAAAGAGCAGGTAAAGGATGAAATAGAGCGAATGCTAGACACAAGAATCATTGAACTTGTAGAAGAATTTAAAAGGATCATCCCAATGGTTGTTCAAGACAATTAGAAGACTGGTGAAATTCGGATTTGTGTTGATTTAAGGAAGCTGAACGACACATGTCTTCATGATCCATTTCCTACGCCATTTATTGACGAAGTATTGGAAGGGGTTGGAGGACAGGAAGTCTACTTGTTTACAGATGGATTTTCAGGATACCACGAGATCAGGATTGCAAAATAAAATCGACACAAAACCACTTTCCTAATAAAATGGGGTTCTTTTCAGTACACGGTGATGCCTTTCGGTCTCAAGAATTCCATTGCAATATTTTCAAGATTAGTCGTTGTTGCATTTAAATATTTCATTCATATGTTCTTGGTGGTCTATATGGATGAATGGACCGTATATGGATTAGTTAAAGACCATGTCGCAAACCTCATATTGGTGCTAGAAAGATGTCGACAACATCAGATTTCGCTGAATCTAAAGAGATGTATCTTTTGCGCACCATTTGGCATCCTATTGGGACACATTCTGTGCAAGGAGGGCATGTTGGTTGACCCAACTAAGATCACAATTATTGTTGACCTACCAGCACCAACGACAGTGAAGTAGCTAAGAGTAATGTTGGGTCATACAGGATATTACATGAATTTTATAAGGGGATATGTAGCGATTACTGTACCGATGGAAAATCTATTGAAGAAGGATGCAAATTTTGAGTGGAACAACGAATGCCATATAAGTCTCAACATACTGAAGGAGAAGATGGTCGCAGCTCCAATATTGGTCTTTCCTGACTAGAAAAAAGAATTCCATGTCCATGTAGATGCTTCATCAGTAGCGCTGGGAGTAATATTGTCCCATCCTAGAGAAGGATTGATCGATAACCTGATCGTGTTTTCTAGTTGGAAGTTGTCCACCACGGAGAAGACCTATACGACGAAAAAAAGAGAAGGTCTGGCGATGGTTTATGTGTTGCAAACATTCTTCCACTACCTGTTAGGGGGACACTTCAAAATGTTTATTGACCACTCAACATTGAAATACTTGGTCAATAAGCCTGCATTGGGGGGGAATATTTGTTGATGGCTATTATTGTTCTAGGAATTTGACTTCCTGCACGCTTGAACGTAGGACCTGATCATCTGTCGAGGATAGAATTAATGGAAGAACCAAGCAACATTGATGAAGGATTTCCTGATGCCCAACTATTTAGAATTTGAATGGTCGATGACCATTACGAGCAGATTGTTTAGTTCTTGGAAATGGGGAAAGTACTTTAGGTGTTCACCACCATTCAGAAGAAACAATTAGTTTTCAGGGCCATTGATTTCCAACTAATTGCAGGACAATTGTACAATATGGGGCCGAATGAATTCCTTCGTCGATATATCCTTCCGCACGAATAGGAAAGAGTGTTGGTGAAAGTGCACAATGGGATCGCAAGAGGTCATTATGCAGGGCGTGCAACTGCCAGGAATATACTTAGAGCAGGATTATGGTGGCCAATAGTACATGGCAATGCAGCAGATTATTCTAAGAGCTGCGATGTATGTCAAAGAATGGGGAAACCATTGCAAAGGGATGAGATTCTGCTAGTGCCTCTGTTAACATTACATCCATTCGACAAGTGGGCAATAGATTTTTTGGGACCCATTAATCCACCAAAAAAAATAACAAGTGTGAGATACATCATTACTGCAACTAATTACTTGACAAGATGGGTTGAAGCAGTTCTAGTGAAGGATTGCATAGCTGCGACAGTAGCAAGGTTCCTTTTTGTCAATGTAGTCACTAGATTTGGGTGTCCTA
The DNA here is from genome assembly GCA_027924585.1 of Larix kaempferi. Lineage (NCBI taxonomy): Eukaryota > Viridiplantae > Streptophyta > Pinopsida > Pinales > Pinaceae > Larix > Larix kaempferi. Next base: position 22,453,192 of record BSBM01000217.1, read on the forward strand.
AGATATTGATGAGCGATCAAGGTACTCATTTCGTCAATCGGACAATTAGAGCGATGACTGAGGAATTCCAGATACAGCATAGAAGGAGTACCCCATATCTCCCACAAGCAAATGGATCAGTCGAAGCACTAAACAAAATATTGGAGAATGCACTCATTAAGGTATGCAAAAAAAATCTGCGATGATTGGGATTTGAATATTCTTGCGATACTATGGGCCTACAAAAGGACATGCAAAATATTGACAGGACATACCCCTTTCAAATTGGTATATGGATAGGAAGTAGTGATGTCGATGGAGTATATTGTCCCAATTCTACGTATAGCAGCAACGACAAAAATGAATGATGACAGAGCCATCGAGGAAAGATTGGTGCAGTTGCTAAAAATTGAAGAGGATCACTTTATTGTAGGATTCATCAGGAGGTAGAGAAGGATTGATAGAAGGAATGGCATGATTTCCATGTAAAGTAAAATAATTTTCAGTGTGTATATATGGTTCTCCTGTATGATAGCAAGTTTTCGAAGCAACATAGTAAGCTCTATATGCATTGGCTTGGTCCCTACATCATAAATTTCATTACTGACAGAGGTGCGGTGCAGTTGCAAAAGTTAGATGGAACACTTTTTCCAAATTAGTGAATGGAAGCTGGCTAAATCCCTATTAGGATAGCTCGCCACAGAACCACTAAAGAAAATAGTGAAAAAAAAATTGTTGATAAAAAGAAGCGACAAGAAGAAAATTGAAGGAACACTGCGAAGATCAGGATTCTGTCGAGGACACATGGTGACAAAAGGTTAAGTTCGGGAATTTGTCGAAGTAACTAAGACATGGTTGGAATTTAGACGTCTATCAATGGGATAGCGGCGAATTTAAAATAGTGACAAGGTTTGGGACTTGTCGACGTCCAGCAGAGTGCGAACTGGTCAAATCAAGCAATAAATGTAGCAGTTAAGACATGGCGAGCGAAAAAGCAAGTGGATGAAAATTAAATTAATGATTGATGGAGATGCCATTAATGACCAATGAGTGCGTAGGATTCGGTAAATCGATGGATGATTTGGAAATCATTATCTGAAATTGATTCGATGGATGCGGAGCAGGAGATTGGAAGTTATAAAAGCATTCTGAAGCTAACATATCGACCCATTGTGCATTTGGAGAGCTATAGTAGAAGCGTTAGAGAGAATATTAACAACAAATTTAAGAATTTGGAATGGAGCACGTTATTTCTAGCATGGGCACACAAGATGCACCTAGGTAGATAATGATGATCGTCGAGGAACAACCAGAGATTTTGTCCACAACAACGCGGATAATCAAGAATAAAAGAAGTCACAGTCAACTAAAAATATTAGAAAGAAAAACCAAAATGACCTGTAGCTCTACACGGGCCGCAACAAAAGAAGCAGAAGCGGGCACATTGGTTGTTGCGGAAGAAGAAAAGACAGTAAGGGGAAGACAACCAGGGCCGAAAATAGCAGACATCCCAGACTACGTAGCATCGAGGAAGGAAGGGGCACCAACAATACAACTTGGCAATAATTCTAAGTATACCATCAAGGAGCCAGCGACACCAAAGGGAATCCATATCATGGGGAACATAGTGCAGCGACTGCAAAGGTTGCAGTACAGTGACAATGACATATTGGCATATCCAAAGTGCACCAAGGACACACATGTTGAGATAGCGCATAGAGAAAGAGCTCCGATCACAAGAGAGCCAGCGAGGTGGGCATTGGGGCTGGAGCAATCAGGACTCTTATCCATCATTCACATGCCGCATTTTGGGAGATCGGAAGAAGCGAATGCATGCGTAAATCAACTACTAGCCTGCTTTCATGGCGGATATTTATGGTTGGAAACAAAGATTCCAATCATGGTCGATTTGATTTCATGGATCATAGGATTACCCAAGGTCGGGGTAGATCCTTCGTAATATTTCCATGGGAAGGATAATGACAAGAATATTGCTGCGAACATGAAGACAAAATATGGGGTGGAGAAGAACACCGAAGGATACTTGATTGACACAATCAATGATCAGGAGGATAGGATTGTAGCAAAGCTGCTGGAAATTAAGATCGTGAGGAAGAATCGACCAAATCAATGCAGATCATGGATGATTGCATCTGCAGAGTAGTGCACAGCGGGAGTTCAAATAAACTGGTCACTATTTTTGCTGAATGACTTGATGGAGGACGCGGTAGCAATGCAGGAGAAAGGAAATCCATTTACGTACTTGTGGCTATTAATATTAATTGCACTAGTTGGATGGAGGGAACCATCGTAGTATCAAGGGAAGGACACAGAATTAGCAAAAGTGTGCCAAGGAGCACGGTACAAGAACCTGTGGGCATTACACGACAAAGAAAGACAAACAGGTAATAACATTCAATTCTTTCTTTCTTTAGAAATGTTGAAAATAGATGCGGAAGCAATTCCGCGATTAACAGAAGAAGCAACTAAGAAGTATAGAAGAATCGCAAGGTTGTCGGTAGGGCCTCATGCGGTATTTATTTAGATGCGTGCCGACCCAAAGAAGTAGTGGTTTCCGATGCAATATAAGCTAAGTGACATAGAATTAGATTCCATAGTGGAGGAATGTCCAGACGAGTGGAAGGTTCCAGTAGGTGAAGACCAACTATTGAACCCGGAGGAGGGGTAGCCAACAGATGGACCAAAGGAACCAAAAGAAACCAAAGACTCAAAGGATGAATGGGAAGGTGCGGAAGAAAATTCATGCATCGCAAGTCATGGCGGGGCATCATCTACGAATCCAACAGATTCAGAGCTAGAAGTGCAGCGAAAGGAAGCAAGTACAAGGCACGGGTTTGAGAGAGGCGAGGGGAGTGAAATTGGTGGCCTCCCCAATGAGAAAATGAATAAGCTAATGGAGAAGATAATGATGGTGGAAGAAGAAAACCGTGCGAAAGTCACAGAGCATGCGACTGAGTATTTCCATCAGGTATCGTAGCTGCTACAGACACTGACCAATGCAGTCACGGAAACAAGGCTACCACAAGGAGAAGTGGAGACAAGTGCGTCAACAAGTAGGGTCGAGGTGGATATCGGCATGAAGTGGAGGATAGTATAAATACTACCTCATTCCGTCACTACAGGCGACGAAGACATGGATGCAACATTGCAAGGGCATGAATTGATCAGCATACATTTCAACATGATGCCGATGTTTATGCTGCATTGCACTCATACCACATGAAGTGATGAGATCAGCGACTAGGAAGCTGCAACATATGATCAAATGTTAAAATACAAATGAAATATAAGGAGCATCGAAGCAGAGATTTAGCAACTCCAGGAAGAGAGAGAGACGATTATGGAGGAAAGAGAAAAGGAAGTTGAGGACAAAAGAAGGATAGAAGATTCCATCTTTATGGCATGCGAAGATGCACCCGAGGTAGTTAAAGGTTAGGTGCGGTCATTGCAGACCTGCGAAAAGAGAATGAGGAAATACAAACAAGGGCAGTGCCAAGCACACCACCAGAGCATATTGAAGAGATGAAGAGCGTGATTGAAGAAACTGTGACAAAGATCGCAAAAATGGAGAAAACAACGCAGACAATCGCAGAGGATGTAACACAATTTTGGGGCAGTTTAGTGTAGGAAAAACCATTGCACCAGCTGAACGTTCAAGTCGGCGAAGGAGAAGCACAAATCGAGGTATTGATGGGATCTCTTAAGACGATGCCCCTATTAGCACAAATGACAAAGGAAATAGAGCTAAAAGAACTGCAGCATTGGGTAAACAAGTTGCGCACAAGGAAGCAAAGAAGAACAACACACTTGGATGAGATATAGACAAAATCATAACAGTTGGAAGTCAAAGCAATGAAAGGAATGACACAGTTCAAGCAAGAGTTGGAGAAAGTGCAGCAGATGGGTGGTGAACACCCAACAAAACAAGAAGTGGAATATTGTGCATCACTCAAAGCATCGGCCAGAGAAGCTGTCGACCTATTCAAGGAAGTTGAGGACAGAAGAAGGATAGAAGATGCCATCTTTATGGCATGCGAAGATGCACCCGAGGTAGTTAAAGGTTAGGTGCGGTCATTGCAGACCTGTGAAAAGAGAACGAGGAAATACAAACAAGGGAAGTGCCAAGCACACCACCAGAGCATATTGAAGAGATGAAGAGTGTGATTGAAGAAACTGTGACAAAGATCGCAGACCTGGAGAAAACAACACAGACAATTGCAGAGGATGTAACACAATTTTGGGGCAGTTTAGTGTAGGAAAAACCATTGCACCAGCTGAACATTCAAGTCGGCGAAGGAGAAGCACAAATCGAGGTATTGATGGGATCTCTTAAGACGATGCCCCTATTAGCACAAATGACAAAGGAAATAGAGCTAAAAGAACTACAGCATTGGGTAAACAAGTTGCGCACAAGGAAGCAAAGAAGAACAACACACTTGGATGAGCTATAGACAAAATCATAACAGTTGGAAGTCAAAGCAATGAAAGGAATGACATAGTTCAAGCAAGAGTTGGAGAAAGTGCAGCAGATGGGTGGTGAACACCCAACATAACAAGAAGTGGAATATTGTGCATCACTCAAAGCGTCGGCCAGAGAAGCTGTCGACCTATTCAAGGAAGCATATGATGACTTCAAGATGCAGGTAAATGCATGAGCAATTTCCAGCTGAGGTGGATCGAGGGAAAGCCACAAGTTTATGTTGGGGTCTATTAGCACGGTTCTAGGCTGCACAAGTGCGGTACCGCCAGGGACAAAAGGGTCATTGACAGGAACAAAGGACCGGTCGTGAAGTGTAAAAGAGCCGACAAATAAGGAATATTTGGTTAATTTAGTTAGTAATGGGTAATTTGGACCATTTTGTAATGTCCAAGTGAGCCTATAAATAGGAGTATGATTGTAATCCTAAGGGCATGTATCTTTTTGGCATGATAATAAGAGAGACATCTTTTGGCATCCAGATCTTTTTGGTAGAGAATAATATTTTGGCATATTTGATATATTTGGATCATTATCTTTTGCAGAGTATTTTTTTTGCATCGGATTCTGAATTGAATCTTTTGATCTGAGTCTGTACTGGTTTTGCGATGTGTATTCCGGAGAATTATGTGATGTATGGAACAATTTGATGGATAATGAGATTGATCGATAGTGCTATATCTTTGTCTCTCTTTGTCTTATTGAAGTATGATTGAATTTGAGTATCACAACGTTTGATATTTCAATATGTTTTGTGATTGAAATCGCAATTATGTTCTGTAATGCAGATTCCTTAAGCATGTATTGATAATTTGTTATCTGATTGATTTGGCAACTGTGATATGATAATGTTTTGATGCGAAAGAATATCATGTTTAAGTAGATCTGGTTGATAGGTAGATAATATGATGTTATGATGCGACTGTGGATATCTGGTTTATGTTGCGAATAAATGTGAAATGATGCAAGTCCACTTACAACTGCGGAAACTTGGTTCTTGCATCCCCCTTAGAAATCCCGGGTGAGACTTCACTCGCTCCGTGGGTGTTGTTGGAAAGGGTAAAACCTTTCTTGGACGATGTTTATGGGAGTATGTGTCGATGTTTTTTGATAGCAGTGCGAAGTGAACCCCTGTCTATAGAGTTGTGTCAACAGTCTTCAGTTGACTCATTATCATAAGAACATTACCCTCCTTCATCCATAAAGAAATCCATATGTTTTTAAAATTTTCTTCTAACATTGCTACCTCTATTTTATGTTGATGTACTGCTTAATGATTTGTCTTTTCTGGTCTATTTAGGACAACCATCGCTATCTGAATATAGATATGATATGACAGGTATCTATTTGGTTGTGCCTGCAATTAATGTAAAAAATCATATGAAATGTTAATGTGTGGTAATAGCTATCTTAACTATGTTAAAGTATGGTTATTTGTTAAAGAACATATGATAGGTTTATTGGAACTCTAATGTTGTCTAATGGGTTTGTAGGTTGACCCCCCTTCCTTATTGTTGTTTTTTTCCTCAATTCTTGCATTTTTGTCACCTACCCTACCCTTGTTGGTAGGCTAGGAAGGAAATTTTCGTTGTGCATAGAATTTCCCTTGCAGAGGAGATCGCACCGAGGGAGGAGCTTGGGCTAGAGTAGGGGGGTTTAGTAGGGTGTGTATAATAAATGCTTGGAAAAGGGGGATATGGGTACCCGTGTGGAACTCTAGCAGGCATGTGGATACCACTAGGAGGTGTATTGTCTCCAGATCCAATCACAGTGTTGGTTGTAGCAAGGTTGTTGGGCCTTCTATAACAAGAATGGTGCGCCTAACCTCTAATTAATTTCAATTACTTAGAACCATATTGCAAGCAATTTAGATTTGGGTTAGTTATTTCAATACGGATTTTGAAACAATTTTGTTTCTAACCAAATCAATTGAAACATTTATAAAGTTTTACATAATCATCATGGAAGCTCAGAATTCAAAGTGATACAATCAAATTTAAGGGACCTGGGAACTCATGCAAATGATACAATGCAACACCTCTTTTATTCATTTTACTTTTCAGGCATAGAGTGCTCATGTTTAAAACGGAAAGAAGGTCGAACCATATAAAAGCGAACCTTCAAATTTTTATAGTTCACATCATACTTCATGTTCCTTATTTCCATATATAGGGACAAACATATCTCTTCCCAAATATAATGGATTGATGAATATATAAATTCTTGACTCTTGGTAAATAGTCTACAAGATTATTTTTAGACATGCCCCACTATGTTTCATAATGAACTAGACCTATTTGAGAGCACGACTCTAGACTAATCAGTTCTTTGTGCCATAGCTATAGAACAAAAACTCAATAAGCCGCCCCATTACTCCTTCCATAACCCTAACCCTATCTCTATCCCTAATGCCTTCCCTCCCAAAAAACTTTATGTCCTTACAAAATGTAATTCTCATATACCTAGTAGTCACCCTACTCCCTTTATATATAACATGTGAGGAATGCCACCAATGTAAAGTGGACTAATTCCATAAGAAACCTAGTCTAATCCATAAGATAAGTTCTCCAAGTGAAGTGCTCCATTTTCAAGGTGCGGACATGTCAAGGGAACACTCTCATGTCCTTATTAAATGGTTATAATGCATGGATTTGGATCTTGGTAGGGATTATTTGTTTCTCTATATTCTAATTAAACATTCTTATCTAAATTTCAAGTTTAGTATTGTTAAATGGAATAAGGGAGGTGGTTGTTTTCATGTTCATGTGAAGGTATTGAGTAGAGTTTGGAGCTAGAAACAAATCAACATAGTTGCCCCTAAAAGCTAAGGAAAACCATCAATAAAACCAAGTTTTTTCTCTTACTTTCCCTTTTATCATTTCTATCCTTATGATTTTAGGAATGTTTAAGTAGCAGTCTATCATATTCTGTCTATTAATGATATCAAATCACTCATTGTGGGACTTGCCTAAACTTATATAGGAGGATTATTCACTTAAAAAATATCACACACACACACACATTTTGTTTATTTAATGGTATATTGTTGGTGATAGTTTTATGACAATTTTGATGGTAGTTTAATCAACAATTTCATTAGCATATTTGTTAGCATTCTTATATTTATACCAAGGCATGACTCTTTATATTAAGGTTGGGGCCATGATGGGGTTGACTTGAAATATTATATGATTTGATATTGAGTTCCATTCTTGCAAAGGCATCACTATTTCATAGTATATATTGGTTGAAAATAATATTATATTTCCATAATGTAATTTGAGCCCCAGTTTCATTCTATGCTTTCAATCTATATCATTACGTTGATGGTTGTTAGGGTTTCTTAGTATGGAGTGATGGTTATAACTCCATTTAGTTGATTTAAGTATATGCACAATATTGTTTGAAGTTGTAAATATGTACAACATGAATGGTTTCAAGCACATGATTGTTTGAAGTTGTATGCACACAAAACATGATTCTGGTGATCATACATGTTTCTCATCATAGAATATTTCATATCCATGTTTATAATAAAAGTAAGCATATTATTTTGGTAGTTGGGTCATATCTATTGAGACTATGCATAATATATGGTTGGTATATGTTGAAGAACAACAAATGCATGACATGCTTGTGATGATTATGGTTAATCACTCTAGGTATTAAGACTTGTAGAGTGACACATACATATGTTATATTATTTAGGTGCATCACTAGAAAAAGTAATTAAACATAGGTATTTGTTTTCTATGGAATTGGAAGGAATATGAAGGTAAAAAATACTATACATGTGATGGTTCCATACTACTACCCATATCTGAAATATTTCATAGTTCCTGAATTGGTCATGAGGAATTCATAATGAGGGTATCCATATAGAAGCTTGATGTTGATTCTTATGATTACATGATTTTCATGGTGTTCTAATCTTCTTGCAACTAGAGCTCCTCCCTCTATTTCCATTATTTCATCCATTTCCCTTTAAAATGCACAAGTCCAATATCATATGCTTGTTTATATGTTTTCATGTAGATTTCATGATGATGAGTGATGTAAGTTGTTAATAGTTGATTAATTTCACAAGATTTCATTTGCATCAGTGGTGATTTTGGATATGGATTGTTAGGGAAAGAGGCTTCAAGTCATTTTTGGCTTCCAAAGAAGAAGAAAAATATGTAGTTACTGCTTGGATTGTTAATGGTAGTCCTAAATGGGATCAAATTCCAATGTATAATGGATTTGTTTTATATCATGAGATACCTTAGAAACATATAATAGAAATGCATTACTTGATATGGTATTTTATCATGAGATTCCTTCTTCATCACTTGTAATGATATTATTTAGACCTAATGTGTCACTCCTATAGTTGGAACTAAAATGTTTAATTCTTAAATAATGATGGACATGTACTTATATTGATGGACATGGACATGTACTTAATTCCCAAACAATGATGAAATAATATGTGCACCATATACAACTTGAGTGGGCCTAATAGTTAAGAATGTGTGTTTCCTCCTAAGAGATCATAGGTTCAAATACAAAGGGGGGTAGGGTATGTACATCTCTATAGACTTTAGTGGTTAAATCATTGTGTGGAGGAGGGTCCCTTGTCCCATAAACAAGGGGGTCTAATACACCAATTTGGTGTATGTATTGGTCTCATTCTATATTAATAACTCACTCCCACACACTACATCTTCTATTGAAAATTTCTTCCAATTAATGAGCTACTTGGTAATTGATCGGTTCTGTAGTTACATTATTTGTGTTTCAATGGTTGTTTTAGGTTCTAGTATACCTTATCAGGACCATAATACCTTAGAATTAATTTACTGTATTTTTTGTTTTTGTTTGAGGGACATATATTTGTATAGTTGCAACCTCATAAATATTCAATCCCCCACTTCAAATTATCTTTCACTATGATGTTGATTTCCTTCGTTGTTTCATCATATTTTGTACCATAACCAAATTGTACTTCAATAGTTGGAGAACTTCTTATTGGTCATTGATTCCATCTTGATCTATTTGTTTATCCATAGGTTCCCTTATGAAGGGTGGTGTGATGTATGGATAATGATACCAAAAGTGCCATAAACATGGACATTTTGGATGAAGTTTGGAAGGATGTGTTGTACCACTCTACCAAAGGTGACCATTTGACCCATTGTGACTAGTTATGATATGCAAAGAAATAGAGATAAACTTTTAGACATGTATTCACTATCTTAGTTTACCCATTATATTAAGTATGGTAAGAGAGGTTGTGAGCAAGTTGAGTACACAAACAAGAAAATAAGTTATTCAAAAATTACTGGTGAAAATTGGATCTCTAACACTTACAATAATCTTGGAGCTTCCATGTATATTTTGAATTGTTTCCATGAACGTTGCAACCATTTGACTTGCTTTAATAGGAAATAATAGTCTAAATTTCCTTTAAAACCATGTCAACTTTTGGACCATGTTAATTTCCTTTAAAACCATGTCAACTTGTGGATCGTGTTAATTTCCTTTAAAACCATGTTAATTGCTTGAAGATGGTTCATGCAACATTTTGAGATCAACAACCAAATCTCACCTTCTGCAACATATACCATGTCCTATTTGATGCAATATCATTATATTCATTTCAAATTTAGATGCTTATCTATTTCTCATGTTTACATAAATAATAATAATATGTCATTTTTATGTTTATATTTTAATATTTATTTCACATGTTTTCATGAATAATAATGCTTAGAGATGCTTATCAATTACTTATCTAGCTAAGAAATTTAATTTCAAGAAAAACGTAGTATGTAACTTTAATTTCTTTTATTAGTTTTTTCAGTTCACACCACCTGTGCACACATCTCACTCCCTAAGATCAACATATGCTTAGTTCATGACCCCAAGCGAGCCTTAAAATTTTCTTAACTTAACACATATTAACCTCACATGCAGAATATTGTATTTAAGTTAGGGCAATGTGGATAGGCATCCAAGTAATTCCCTTTTTCCATTTACATCTAATACATAGATGTTGACTTTCTAGAGAGCCAAATTCCTTAGTATTTGAGGGAATGGTCGCGGCCAGTTTACATAGGGAACCATTCCTATTTTGGGGTGGTACTCAGTAAGGTTGGGACCAAGTAGTTGGGTGATGAACCTATCTCATCCAAGTCTACAAATCCCTCAATTGTTGTCACATATTGCGGGACGGAAGTTCCTATAGGACAAAAGCTACAAGAAAATCCTATGACATGTTGACCAAGGTAGCTTAGTGACCATTCTTAGGTGACCTACCTAGAGGTTATCCCTTATGGTGGGGGAAAACCTTTGGAATATTGGTTTCGCTACAAAACCATCCTGATAACTATTGATGATTACCTTCACTCACTTGTGCTAGCAGAGGATGCATGCCCCTTCACATCCTTTTGTTTGTAAGGTCCCCAACACTACTTGACTCCTTTTATTGATTTGGGGAGGTGATGATCCTATTTAAGGAAAGGTTTCAAAACACATCACCCTTATTGACTGCTTGCATTATTATCTATTAGGTTAGCAGGTCCTTTTCTTTCTAGGACAGTTTCTTGTTGGCCTATTTGCCACTTTTTTTTTCTCATCTACTATGACACATGGTTGTAGTGGGTTTTTTGAGTTGTTGGGTTTGTTTTCCATTTGTTGCACTCCTCTGTTGTACACTCAGTTGCAGTTGGGTTTTCAATCCTTCTCTTGAGTCTTCCATTATACCCGCATAGCCTTGCATAGTTTAGTCACTATTGCTCCTCCAAGGTACTCTCATAGACTTCAAGGGAATTCACCTCAATATAATTTCCTAGACTACAGTCATCTAACTCATGTTCAAAATGCCCCACTGGATTCAAGATCATATCCCAATGCACTTGATTTCACGTTAGATTCTAATCAGTCAGAATCTCCCACACACTCACCACTTCACAGCCCCATGGATCATCTCCATCTCACAGGGGTTGACCTCCAATTCACAGTATGCACCAGGAGACTAAGGAGTGACATACCAAGACGAGGAAGTGTAAGCCTCAGTCTTAGAGGATTGCAAGAGGATTTGAACACATGCACAAAACTATCACCGTGGAATGAATGAACAAACTAAAAGAAAAGAGAGGGGACAGAGGGAAGCCACCAACAACACAAAATCTTATGAACTAGCTCACCTCATTCTAGATTTAGAATTCTCCAAAAGAAAATGGGTACTCCTTAACTATAGTCCTATTTTAGCACAAAAAGGAGTTAATTGCATGCCATGTGGACTCAATGACAAGATAATCAACCCAACTCCCTAACTCTATAAGAAATCAAGGAGGTTCTCCACTCATTAAATGCAATTTTTTTTTGCTACAATCCATCTAGGGTTCAAACAAAGCTACATATGAAAAGGAATATGGAGAAGATCGCCAACAAATTGAAACCCCAATACCCTATCTCCTTGGATTAACGTAAAGATGTTGATGTATATGTAACTTCAGAATGTATTTCACATATATGTATATTGTATTCCTATAGAGATGTTATTATTCCTCTATATGGAAGTGTTTGTATTCCTATAGAGATGTTATTATTCCTCTATACGGACGTGTCATCATTTATATGATAAGTGTTGTAACTTATACTTGATGGGTTATTAGACCACCTTGTTGGGGTTGGCCCTATATAAGTCATGTGGGTTAAAGGGTTATTAAACCACCCTATTGGGGGTCGGCCATGTGGGTCAAAGGGTTATTAGACCACCCTATTGGGTGTTGGCCCAGTCAGCATTGTGTTATGTGGTTAAGTTAAGGCCAACCTAGTAAAGGTTATTAGGCAAGCCAAGTCAAGTATAAATAGAGTGCGGGAGGCACTCTATTTGATCATTCTATTCTCACACACACTCTTTGGAGAGTGGCACACTTGTGGAGGAGGACAAGCTGTTGCTAGGAGATGTCTATCTCTTATGCTTGGGTTGTATAATTGCTCTATCTATCTCTGAGGAAGTTATTGGGGTTTTTCACCGTTATGGTTTTCCCCAAGTAAACTCTGTGTCTCTTATGTGCTTGCATTATTGTGTCCATGATTGATATGCTTTAGAAATGCTGTACATCTTGTTCGCTCAGTTAAGATCCTAGATCAGATTGAAGTAAATTATGAAAAAATAACAAAAGAGTATCTAGTAGAGGCTCAGTTCTAGTTCTCTCTTTGTTCTTATATCTTTTTTGCAGATTTCTTAGAGTCTGTGATTCAAACTGATGATTTTTTGTACATGACAGTTGATAATGGACATATGCTAATACATGCCAAACTTTGGTTCCTAGTTTTTTATTTTATTATAGAGGCCAAAGGCCAGCCAAGGTAAATATTGTCTTCAATTTTGTTTTTGAAAATGCTCAAGTTATGAGCTTGACAAGCCATAACAAAGGTTTCAAGTTGAGACATGTTGATGTATATGTAACTTTGGAATGTATTTCACCCATGTATTTCATTTATGTATATTGTACTCCTATATAGATGTTATTATTCCTCTATACGGAAGTGTTTGTATTCCTATAGATATGTTGTTATTCCTCTATATGTAAGTGTTGTCATTTATATTGTAAGTGTCGTAACTTATACTTGATGGGTTATTAGACCACCTTGTTAGGGTCGGCCCTATATAAGTCATGTGGGTTGAAGGGTTATTAGACCACCGTATTGGGGGTAATCCATGTGGGTCAAAGGGTTATTAGACCACCCTATGGGGTGTTGGCCCAATCAGCATTATGTTATGTGGTTAAGTTAAGGCCGACCTAGTAAAGGTTATTAGGCAAGTCAAGTCATGTATAAATAAAGTGTGGGAGGCACTCTATTTGATCATTCTATTCTCACACACACTCTTTGGAGAGTGGCGCACTTGTGGAGGAGGATAAGCTGTTGCTAGGAGATGTCTATATCTTATGCTTTGGTTGTATCATTGCTCTATATATCTCTGAGGAATTTATTGGGGTTTTCCACCTTTATGGTTTTCCCCAAGTAAACTCTGTGTCTCTTGTGTGTTTGCATTATTGTGTGCATGATTGATATGCTGTAGATATGTTGTACATGTTGTTCTCTTAGTTAAGATCCTAGATCAGATTGAAGTAAATTCTGAAAAAATAACATGGTATCAAAGCTAGCCTGAAAGAAGGCATGGTATGGCATGTATGACACTTGTTGCACTTGCGATGCTAGGGCTTGATATAGAAAAAACTAGTCATCATAGCACTTTCGCTATAAATCCATTTTGGCGAAGTTTTCGGATTTGAAAATTTTATAGGTCGAAGATCAGATCCCCATGTACCTTGTTTCCAAAGGACAACTTCTAATTCATTGTACTTTGTGTTTTATGATCTGTACAATCTAGGGTTTCTGCCTCTTCTAGATCTGATTCATAAATAGATGACCTAGGAAAAAGGTCATAACTTGGGCTAGGAAGCTCCAAATGAAATGTTGTAAAACGTGACAGGTAGTGCACGAACGTTACTTTCTCAGGCAACTTTTTCAGAATCTGAAACGGAACCAGTGACACGTGGAACACCGTACAAGTTCGCTCTACGGTTTTATCCCATAAACAGATCATGTTGCGACACTTGGAATAACTCTCTCTCAGAGAATCCAATTGAGGTCAGACCTATGGGGTTGGAAAGATGACAGGTCGGGATACCATAGGTAGAATTTTCAGACCCTGTGGATTGGAAATTTTGGAGTTACACCATAAACAATCAGGTGCATATTTTTGTCAAAACAGAAGTATTCTTGAGCACCTTCATTCATGGCTTCGGGAATTTAGGGTTTCGGAGAAAGTTGGAATTTTTATAATCAGAGACCACAACTGGATGCTACTCATCAAAATAAAAATTTAGATACCAATATCATATTTTTTGGTTGGGAAGAAGGTCGGGCTTGATCAAACCCCAGTTCGGGACTTTGATTAGAAAGATGGAAAATTAGGGCTTCTGCAAAAGTTGGAATTTTGGAAATCTGTGACCATGACTGGAAGCTCCTCAGAAAAATAGAAGATTAGAGATTTGAATCAAACTTTTTGGTTGGGTGAATCTCCGAGAAACTCAAACCCTAATTCAAGGTCCTCCCTATGAATCCGGTAAACTAAAAGGCAATTTTGAGGGGTGAAACTTTGCAGTTTTCAAATTCTGAGTATACCAGCTTGACTAGCTCAGAAAGATGCATCTTTCTATCCTTTCAGAAGTTTGAAATTCAAAGTTTGAATTTTTAGGGTTTCTCTGACAAACCCTAGTCCCGCTCCAGATCCAGTTCCTGCAAATAAAGTGGATTGGGTTAATCCTAGAAGAGAATGGATTGGTCACCTGCATAAGTGAAGAAGCTCCTGTTTCAGAGGGAGATGAGGCTAAGGCCTTTCATAAGAAGATTACAAGGAATCTCGACAGGTATGAATTATCTAGGTATGTTTCGATATTTGTTCATGATTAAGTTTATGGTATGTTTGTCTTCATATTATTACGGTTAGTACAATCTTGATTAAATTTAGACTTGTCATATCATCTTAATAAAATTATGAATGCATGATAGAAGATATTCATTGATTAGGGTTTTGACACTTATGATTGTACTAATGCATTATGGTGTTGTATGATTTTTATGTTGTCCGCTAACATGAAAGGTACACCAAGAAAGACAAATCATGTTCTAGTTCAAGAACATATGATCATGGTGACATGAAGACAAAGATTCATCCATTGTCATGGATCACTTAGAAGATCTATTTACGAGGTATGTATAACTTGGTTCTATAATGGTTAACTTATGATATATGCAGGTTACTAGCACAAGTCATTGAAGAGAACAAGAAGACATCATGTGGGTATGTTAGACATAACTAGCTAACATACTAATCCAGGTATGTTTTTCTTATATCAAGTTAGAATCCTACATTGTGATAGGATCTCTTATATAAGTATACATATCATGATTGATAATGATTATTCATAGGTTTGAATAATCATGGGTGTATGCATATTATGTTTCTTACCTTAATTGATGATATGACTAACCAGAAGAGTCATAAAAGTATAGGTTTGAGTAATCACGGGTTTAGGCATATTATGTTTCTTACTTTAATTTATGATATGACTAACCATAAGAGTCCTTGAATACTAATGCTTATTATTTTGTTTGAAATGATCATGAATATACATGCTTAAGATTATTGTGTTTTGATAATATTGATAATATACTAATAAATGTATGATTATGTATGAGATCTCGAGGATATCACAATAATGATACTTGTAAGCATGCATAGTGATCGAGGATGGATATAAGTTCAAGGACAGGTAATCCAGGAAGCAAAGATCAAGAGGGAGCATACTCCAGTAGTTTCTGCAAGGATGTAGATATTCAGAGGGAGTTGACCACTTCTCACAATCCACATCAGAATGGAGTTACAGAAAGGAAGCAAAGACTAAGAGGGAGTCAACCCAACAAACAAACAAAGATAAGTATTTGAAATATCATTTCTTGCATATTTGATTGTTTAAATAATATTGTTCAATAATGTATATACTGATGTTCCTAGACTTAGGTTGTGCATATTAGAATAGTTGCATTAATGAACAATATACTACTAATATACATGGGTAAGTGGCCTATGGCACTGTACAACATTCCATTGCTACTTATCTAGAATGAAACCTCTTTGCTGACATGTTGGGAGTTGTGCACACTCTTAAGAATGTTCTGGTAGAGATTGGAAGGCATCTAGAAAGTTATGGGATATGGATAAATGTTGTATTGAAGCATTGGCTAAGATAATTGCATGACTGTATGACATATTTATTTATGTATAAGAATTTGTTCTGAAAACTATGAGATATTTTCTAATCATGCAATTTAACTTGTTTTGTAGGAAAGATCGTATACCATCACCTACAAAAGAAGGACTACAACATTTGTTCAACAACAAAGTTATCTATTGAAGATATTAAAAATATTGAAGTTCCCTGGATTTGAGAAGAATGCCATGATCGAGGAGTACCAGTCGATCATGAAGAATGATGTTTGGGATGCAGTCCCAAGACCCGAAGGGAAGTCTGTTGTGACTTCCAAATGGATCTATAAGATCAAGCATGCTGCAGATGGTAGCATGGAGAAAGACAAAACGAGTGATGAAATGGAAGATACACCAGATGGATGTCAAGACAGCCTTCTTGAATGGTGTAGTCGAAGAGGAAGTGTATGTGGAGCAGCCACTTGGTTTTGAAACACATGACAAGAAGTCATATGTGTGCAGGTTAAAGAATTCCTTATATGGCTTGAAGCAAGCTCCTAGGAATTGGTATGGTAGGATGGACAGTTTCCTATCTAGTTTGGGCTTTACCAAGAGTAAAGCGGATTCCAGCCATTACTACAATCCTGTGATACTACTCCTGTATGTGGATGACCTGTTTGTTATAGGTAATGATAGTTTGATTTCTGATACCAAGAGGAAGCTTGCTGCCGAGTTCGAGATGAAGAACTTGGAGATGATGCACTATTTTCTAGGCATGGAGGTATGGCAGAGTGCAGATGGGATCTTCCTTGGACAAGGGAAGCATGCAGTAGAGATACTGAAGAGGTTCGGGATGATGGATTGTAAGGCCATGGCCACACCTATGGCATTGAACCTGAAGCTTTTGTGTGATGCCTCATCTGATTCGGTTGATGTCACTATGTATCGTCAGATGATTGGGTCCTCGATGTACCTGATGAACATGAGACCATATATCTGCTTTGCAGTGAACACATTGAGTCAGTTCCTGACAGATCCCAGAGGTGTTCACCTAGTTGCTGTAAAGCATATTCTGAGGTACTTGAAGGGTACGGTTGACTATGGGATGAAGTATGATGCGAATCAAAAGTTTAACCTACAGGGTTATGTTGATTTGGATTGGGAAGGAAGTGCTGCAGATAGGAAGAGCACTTCTGGGTGCTACTTCAGTATGGGATCAGGTGTGATCTCTTGGTTTAGCAGGAAGCATTCCCACGTAGCACTGAGTACAGCCGAAGTAGAGTATGTTGTAGCTTGTTCTGCTAGTTGTGAGGCAGTATGGCTCTGGAAGCTACTGTTTGAGTTATTTGATCTCCTGCTGGAGGCTACATGTATCTTTTGTGACAAAAAGAGTTGTGTGAAGCTGTCTGAGAACTTGGTGTTCCACGACAGGTCAAAACACATTGAGATCAAATATCACTATATCAGGGATATGGTGCAGAGAGGAGCAATGAAGCTCCTGTATGTTGTGATGGATGAGTAGATTGCAGATGTACTGATGAAACCACTAGCCAGAGTGAAGTTTGAGTACTTCAGAGAGAGGCTTGGTGTTCTTTAGATTGATGACACTTCGAGGAAGAAGTGATGGAGACATTTGCTGAAGCCATTCCAAGCATGGTGGAAGGAGGATCCTTCACATGGCTATGGATATACGCGCTCGATGATGAGCATCAGGATGATGTTCTAGTTTCTACTCCGTATGATCAGTTGGATCATTTATGTATGTATGCATCATGTTGGATGCTTAGACCATGTATCTGTATATGTATCTGGTGGATACGTTGTATGATTAGGTAGATCATGTATGTTGATGGATACATTGTGTGGATCATGTATCTATGTATGTATCAGGTAGATACATTGTATATGATGACATGTATTAGGTAGATACTTGGTATGCATCAGGTGGATGCATTGTATGATTAGGATGATCATGGATGACGAGCTTCAAGATGTTGCTCCAGATGACATGCATCAGGACGATGCAGTGATGATGATCAGGATGATCATGTGTACATTAGGATGATGTATGGTGAGTATCAGGTGGATACTCTATGGTCGTGGACAAGTTGTGCAGATGAGCATGTAAGTAGACCTGGGAGATCTGGACAGGTTGAAAAAGGCATCAGATGCTCTTTCGAGGCATTGCTCTGGGAGGAGATATAATAGCGCCCAGGGAGATTTGTAGATGCTCTTGCTAGGTTTTTCCACTGACATATAATATCTTCCTGGGAGATCTGGAAAATGCTCTTGCGAGGTTTTGTCCTATGGCATGTAATGTGTCCTTGGGAGATCCGACAGGTATAGCTATGTGCTCGTAACAGCCCGGGATGCTCTTGCAAGGTTTTGCCATGACCACATGTAATGTGCTCCTAGGAGATCCGATAGGTAGAGTTGTGTGCTCGTAACATCCTGGGATGCTTCAGCCAGGTTTTGTGGTGAGATCACATGTAATGTGCTCTTGGGAGATCTGACAGGTAGAGTTGTGTGCTTGTAACAGCTTGGGATGCTTCAAGCAGGTTTTGTGATGGGTCACATGTAATGTGCTCTTGGGAGATCCGACAGGTAGATTTGTGTGCTCGTAACAGCTTGAGATGCTACAACCAGGTTTTATGATGCACATAATAAGTCCTGAGGATTCCACAGTATGGCCAGTGATGATGAAGACCTGTAGATGGTGGGCCTACATCCAGTATGAAAAAGGACTGGCTCTGTAGAACTTCCTATGAAGAGTAGATTCAGAGATTGATTGAGATAGAAGCAACAGTGACGATGAAGATGATTCGAGGATGATGATTCACTGATGATGATCCAGAGAAGAAGACTTGTGCTAGCGGATTTGTGTCGAGAAATACCTTCCTAGTTAAGAGGGAGTGTTGATGTATATGTAACTTCGGAATGTATTTCACCCATGTATTTCATCTATGTATATTGCACTCCTATAGAGATGTTATTATTCCTCTATACGAAAGTGTTTGTATTCCTATGGAGATGTTATTATTCCTCTATACGTTAGTGTCGTCATTTATATTGTAAGTGTCATAACTTATACTTGATGGGTTATTAGATCACCTTGTTGGGTTCGGCCCTATATAAGTCATGTGGGTTGAAGGGTTATTAGACCACCCTATTAGGGGTCGGCCATGTGGGTCAAAGGGTTATTATACCACCCTATTGGGTGTCGGCCCAGTCAACATTATGTTATGTGGTTAAGTTAAGGCTGACCTAGTAAAGGTTATTAGGCAAGTCAAGTCATGTATAAATAAAGTGCGGGAGGCACTCTATTTGATCATTCTATTCTCACACACACTCTTTGGAGAGTGGCGCACTTGTAGAGGAGGAGAAACTGCTGCTAGGATATGTCTATCTCTTATGATTAGGTTGTATCATTGCTCTATCTATCTCTGAGGAAGTTATTGGGGTTTTTCACCTTTATGGTTTTCCCCAAGTAAACTATGTGTCTCTTGTGTGCTTGCATTATTGTGTCCATGATTGATATGTTGTAGATATGCTGTAGATGTTGTTCTCTCAGTTAAGATCCTAGATCAGATTGAAGTAAATTCTGAAAAATTAACAAGACACCCCTCCTAAAACCCTCTACCATGTGTGTAATCACTTTTTTCCAATAGTAATATAAATTAATTCATATGCTTACCAAAAATACATATCACTTCTAAAGTGAGAGAGACAAAATTTATGGGATTTCATTTAAAAGCTCAAAAATCATGAAGGCCCATTATGAGCAATCCAACAATACTTAGAAAATCATTCCTATCAGGGGAAACAACCATTTTCTAGTTATATTAAGATCAACTTAAATTGAATTGTTTCAAACTTATTGAAGCCTAAATAAGATCCCATAAGGTCTACAAAAACACACATCAAACCAAATAACAATCATTTGTGAGTTAATATCTCTTACAATCTCCTTAATCCCTCTGTTTAATGTTGTTTCTTTATTATGGACCCTCCAATATATGCTTATTTAAGAAAATACAACATTTTGTCATTTATGCATTAAAATTTGTCACTTTGAAAGTTTGAAACCTTTTAGCATTTACAAGGAAAGATGGATCATTTCAAGTCAAGAATCATACAACTTTTAAGAAATAATTGCAAATTTTCAAGTGATTGACAAAAAATGGAAGTCTTATTCGTAAATTCCGTAGATATTTATCAATGAACATTGACTCATCATAATTAAAGCTAAGAATATGTGAGAGTTGTGAATAACACTTTTTGCACAAGTTTGATTTCAAGAGGATGAGTATGATAAAGGATTGTACCACGATTCTACAGTCGAACCATGCACCTTGATCTCTACAATGGATACAATCAGTGATGTTTATCCCCACATGTTGCAGATAGGTTAAATTATTTGTTGGTACAAGAGACATGGATTAGCTTGTCATGAATACCACCCTGATTAGTGATGCATAAATGGTTTTTGAACAGGATATGGATGGGACAATCAGAGCCTACTTAGCAGGATATGATAGCTAGGGGACCTTCACTGGTCCAGATTGTATTTAGAGTGAACAAAGAGGTTCTTGTGAAATTTTCCTTAATCATGAATATTATTCTAGAAAACATAGGGGTTCAAAAGTGAGTTTTATTGGACATAGTAAATTTGGACGCTGATAGGTTTTGGCCCTCCCTGTTGTTAACACCTAAAAAGTGCTCACTAGCTCATTCCCTTATTCACATGACCCATTTGTCCACTTTTTCACCATCTGAGCCTCTGAAACCAACAAAAGGTCACCAAAAGACCTGAGTACACCCCTTTTCCCACTAAAAAAGATTATTTTTTCCTAAAAAGCATAAAAAACCCTCAAAAAGGGTCCAAATTCTCAAAAATATTAAAAAGGGAATAAAAATATTAATTTTATTCAAAAAAGGAAAAAGGAGGGAAAAGTACCTAAACCATGTTGGTCAATACCATTTGGTTTCCACAAAACCACAAATGGTATTCCTCACCACCAAAACCTATAAAAAGGTGGTAGGGGTTCCTCATTTCACATCCATCCATTATCTCATCCTCATGCTGCCGAAATCTCCCTTGAGCATTTTGGCCATTGTAAGCAACCTTGGAGAAGGAGACCTCTTGGAGCTTGGAGCTACTCATCTTGGGAGTTGCTCAACATCAACCTTCACCCTTGAAGGTATTATCGCAAGCACTTGCTTGCCCCACATTTTTCAATACAAATTCATTCTTTAATATTTTCTTGTTCTTGTTTTTTAAATGTTTACACTATTTGCTTATATTCTTGCATAGATCCATGATTAGTTTTGTTTAGATTAGTTTCTTGTTTAATTCTATTGAAACTGCTACTACTAGTTAGCAGGTGCCCATAGCACTAAGCCTGGTTGCAAAACCGGGCCAACAGTTTTTGGCAACTCCGCTGGCTTTGAACAATAGATCTCAAATTTTTCTTTTAATTTTAGTTTTTTATTAGTTTTTAGCCTTTAGATCCATAGATCTGCCATCCTAGACAGCAGATCCATTGCTGCTCTAGTTTTTGGCCCCATCTATTGCCATTAACAGCCCGGAATTCTCAATTTTTGGGTTCATTTTTTGGCTTCCGTGCACGGATTTCGCCTCGCGGTTTTTAGCCTGACAGTCACGTGGTCCATCGTGACTTTTCGGCTTTTTTCCGCGCGGTTCACCGTGGCTTCGCGGCCTGTTTCCGCGCTGCACATCGCGGCTTCGCGATCATTTACCGCGCTGCACATCATGACTACGCGGCCATTTTCCGCGCGGTTCCCCGCGGCTTCGCGGCCTATTTACGCGCTGCACATCGCGGCTTCGCGGACATTTTCCGCGCTGCACATCGCGACAGTGCGCCTAAATCCCGCGCGGTCCATCGCGACTGTGCGACAGAAACCCGCGCGGTCCGTCGCGGCTTTTCTGTCAAAAGACGCGCTGCTAAGTTTTTCATTCGGCCATTCCGATTCAAAAAATTATTTTTTACTGTATTTTCTGCCCACATAGCACATTTTTACAGTATTAAATTCTGCATATTTTACAGCCATAGAAAAAATTTCACTATTTAAATGCACATCTAGAAGTCTTTTTAAAAAATTTCAAGAAAGTGAAAGAAAGACTTATTTTGCAGTTTATCTAGGTTAAAATCTTTTCCTGTTTACTTCTTTAAAAAATCTTGCCCTTAGCAATTTCCTTGAAAAGAAAACCATTTATTTCTTTAAAGAAGTCTATTATTTGCTTTCATGATTCCAAAGATTCTTTGTTTTTTGAGTTAATTTTGCAAAGCATTTAGTTTCCATTTATTAAAAAAAAAGTCATAGATATTTGCTTTTTTATTTTTGAAAGATCCTTTATTTTTTGAAAATTTCCTATAAAGCATTTATTTCTTTCAAGTTCAGTTTACAATACCACACGTGCACCCACTCAAACACTTAATGGAACTGAGCTTTAAAACTTACCGTAATTTCAACACACTTTTAACCTCACTTGAGGAACACTAAAAGAACTTTGTAGCTAGGTAGTATTGGGGGGATAGGTGTTCCAACAACACCCCTCAGTTATTACATCTGAGACATAGAAGTTGTCCATTTAGGGAGCTAAAATCTCTTAGTATTTTTTGGCGCGGTCACAACCGGTTTGTGGGAAGGCCTCTCCCCTAGGAGGGTTGAAGTCGCGAGGATGGTTCCGGAAGCCTGAGTGGAATACCGAAATCCATTCAGTAACCGAAGGGCTACCATTTGCAGTTCTCTGGATATCCCTGTATTGGGATATTGCGATCAAAGGACCAAATGGCAGATTTACCTTTTCTCGACGCGTCATGAACGGAGTATCCTAGTAGCCTTTCTTTAGGATTGATTACCCGGTGTCCCTCCCGGTAAGGGGATATCTAGCCGTTGTCTCAACACTCATATTGTCTGACTTGGATTTCATCACCTTGCAGAGGATATTGTTTGTTGATTCACAATACTTTTAGTTAGGTGTTTGCATGATTCAACCCACCTTTGGTCTAGTTACACCTATTTTTTCTAGGAGCTGTTTGCATGTTGGTATTCTGACCATTTGTTGCATCCCTCCACTTATTGTAGCATAGCTGCTAGAATAAGTGCCTTTTTTGAGGTTGATTTTTTTGGCCTGAGAGCCTTCATTTTCACTCCCCTTCTTGCACCCTTGGTTGCATTAGGGTTTTGAGTTTTTTATACATTACCATTTTACACATACAGATTTTTCCATAAAAACTTATTTTCTCACCATTGAGAATTTTAGACGCTCTCGTCGTCTACAGGGAGAACTCCCAGAGTTCAGTCTACTTGGCTCGCCACGTCAGCGACGCCGAGCCTTATACCTTGACTCGACACATCGTCGGTCAACTAGACAGTCATCCGATTTTGACACGCCTCACTTCACTTTTGATTCTGAGGCAGAATCCGAACATCCCACTGCGTTATTCCCAACCAACATTATGTCTGGAACACCATTTGATCCACTCTTTACCAGCACCATAGGAGAGACATCTACAAACCCTTATACTGCAGTGCCGTCCATGGCAACAACCACCACCCTGGGTATGCCCAATATGGGCAACACTCCTGTTATAGGAATTCCCAACACAGGGCCACCACCTGTTATGGGTATGCCCAACATAGGGGTCACACCCCTCTAGTTTCCACAAACCCTATCCCAGGAATCCCTACTGCTATTCCTAACCCAAGTGTAACCCATGTTGCACTTGGAGGCGCTGGCCCATACCAGACCACACCTATTGGAGGGCACATACCCTCCATACCTAGCATACCTTTAGGCGCTACTGGACCCCTACACCATACCACCATGACTAGGCATGTCCCAGTCCCAGTCGCTACATCTGCTAGCTTACCGTATATGGCAAGTCTGAACTTGCCAGATTTAGCCAGGCTCACCAATGACCCTATCAGACACGATCCTGCGTGGCCTCACATGCCCACCAAACTCCCCTCCGACATCCCTAAGTTTGAGGGTAAGGCAGGTGAGGACCCCCAGAACCATATCATGTCCTTCCATCTATGTTGTTCCTCCAACTCCATAGTGGACGACTCTATCCGCCTCCGTCTGTTACAGTGCACCTTCACTAGCTCTGCAGCCAAGTGGTATATCGAGCAGCCCCATGGGACGCATGCCACCTTTACCTCCCTTGCCTCGACCTTCCTACAGTTCTTTCAGTTACCTGTCCGCTATGATGCGGGCATCGAGATCCTACTGTCTTGCAGATAGAACACGGCCACCCACATCACTGACCACATTCATGAGTGGCGTCGACGCTGAAGCCTCTGCAAAATCAAATTAGACGACCGTATCTTCCTAGATTGGTTTCTAAAATCCCTTCTCCCTCTCATTGCGAAGGATGTGGCATCCGAAATACCCCAGTCTGAGGAAGAGGCCATCCTCAAAGCCCAACAGTTTGATCTCATTTACGCCCAGTCGGGTTATCTATACACAATCATACCAGACGCCCCATGCGGTGACACACCGGGGGCATCACATGCCGCTGATGGCATTATTGGCCAAATCACACCGCAAGCTAAAACTTTCAGCATGGTGAGCACCATGCCTGCCCCATACCTCTCTAGGGCTACATCCAGTTCCGGAGCGACAACTTCTTACGCTCCAACAAACCAGACACATCACATTCATGGACCCTCTTGTCCACAACATTGCTATGGGCAAGCGCCATCAGCATATGTACCTCCTACATACTATAACCAACCTGCTACACAGAACCCCATTCAGTTCTCACCACAACAGATGCAGTACCCAACGCAAGCTGCACCAGCTAATCCAACACATCCAATAGCTCAAGGGTACCAACAACCCCAACAGGCAACTGGACCACCGCCAGCTCCACCTGCATATTACCCACTGCAACCTGCTCCCGCACCCGCGGCTCCCCAGAATCCCCCCAATGCCCAAGGGCATGTGTACGCACAACAACAAAAGCCCCAATACCAAAATAACCAACGCAACTAGGGTGGGCAATCAAACCATGGAAGAGGACGTAACCGCGATAACAATCAACACAATAACCAAGGTCCACAACCTCCCCATCCTCCGCAAAATAATAATGCGGCGCCTGCTCATCAGAACCCTGATCGGCCATCTAAGCAAGCCAAAAATGCTAATTTACGAACAAACCATCCTCGTTATATTTGTGGGGTCTATGGCCATTATACCCATGCTTTCCCACATCTGGAGCGAGCTCGACAACTATGGACAGATGACGCCCATCGTCAAGGGCAGGCGGCTCCTTAGCCGCCACCCAACCCTCCGCCACCTCAACAACAACCTTTGGTGCTACAAAACCCTTTTCCAACACAAGGAGTGGTGAACACTCATCCGTTAGCTCCCCCACAGGGCAACGTGCCACCACAACAAATCACTTACGCCGCTCCTGATCAACCAATGTTTGATTCAGGCACTCACCACTTATTGATGATGTCCACTGCCGATGTCAACATCCAGACACGTCGGAACCAGTATGGCCCTAATTCTGAAGCCCCCCCCGTCGACAAGGATACTAATGCTCATCCCACTGATCAGACGTTACGTATACCACCGCTTCCACTCGATGGCACCTCTAAAGCACCTCGTTTCCCACTCCGCCGTATCAACAACAACCCCAATGCACGGGCTGCGTCAAATTACAACATCGTAGATGACTTAGCTCAATCTCCCGCAGCCATGTCTGCGTTAGAAGTCTTGAAAAACTGTCCTACGCAGCGCAAGACTTTACTTTCTGCCATTGGGGCGATTGACCCAAATGATTCGAAATTGATGACCTTTGATTTGGACCAGTCCGAACCACGTCTGCCTTCCACCATAGCAGTCCAAGTTTCTGTTTCTATTCGGAATCTTGTCATCCATCGATGTATCATCGACGAGGGTGCCTCTACATGCGTCATGTCCACATTCGTTTGGCAGAAGTTGGGAGCCCCTACTCTCCAGCAATCCACCACTGCATTACGGGCCTACGACGGCCGGTCAGCTCAACCTCAAGGTCTACTACCCAATGTCCCCATCCAATTGGGTGGGAAAACTGTGCTCATCGACATAGAGGTCATTAATGCCCAACTCGATTATAACCTTTTACTTGGCCGCAGTTACATGTACGCCATGAAAGTGGTTGCCTCATCCATTTTTCGTACCATGATGTTCCCCCACGAGGGACGCATGGTCAAAATCGACCAACTCACCTACTATGATCCCAATGCCCCTGTAGCACCCGAAAATGTTCTCCCCATGGTTGAACAACCCACCTCTAGTGCAACTACCTCCTTTGTTTCTTCTATGGGACCCGGACTTTACTCAGATTCACCAGTGACCTCTACATTCCAGGCCATTCCACCACCGTCACCAGAGACCCACCTCGCAAACCTCTGTACACTTTCACAAAATACACAAGCACCCGGTAGTCAACCACCATTGGTCCCTAGTCACATCGGTGTTACACCCATCCACACCATCCCCTTTCTATTTCCTCCTTCGGGTGTAGTAAGCGCCCCGGTTATGGCTACCCTTAGTCTACCCGGGTTAACATTGGGATTACCCGTGTGGTATATTTCACCTCCCGTTCCACCACCGACACCAAATGTCATCCTCCAACTGGTACAACCTATTGTTACCACTACTCAACCTCCTCCCGGTGTCACAATCCCTTCGTCGTCAACGAAACCTCCTTCTAGTCTCAATATCCCTTCGTCGTCAATGAATCCTCCTCCTCTTGTCAAGCCCACTGGGGGCAGAGGTCCACAACCATACACTACTATACCACCTCCTAAGGCAGTTAAACCCCCACCCGTATTTCGAGCTCCTCCTAAATGCTCGTTGTGCGATGAGATAGGCCATCCCACTCATCAATACCCACAGTTACCGGCACTCCAGAAACATATGAATATGTTGGACGACGATACCAGCATCCCAGTAGTTAGACTAGAGCCACCTCCTCAACCTCGCGACAGGTCACTGCACACCAACCATCCGTGTGCCATATGCAGTGTTTATGGCCACTAATCTCACCATTGTCCTGATCTCCCTGACTATAGAGCAGCATTGTACGAGTTAAACAACGTTGATTTAGAGATATCTCCTCCCCTCATCGAGGAGATCTACCCCCCGCCATCATCCTCGTCGGAAGAATTTAATACAATCTATATGATTTCAACAACTTTCAAACCAGAACCCCTTGATTTATGGTCTGACTACTTCAATACTGATGAACAAATTTTGGAGACACTCACTACACCCGACTACCCTTGGGATGATATGCATCATCGCTCGTATTTCCTCTCAGAAACATCTAAATCCACCGCATCCAACCAGCTATTGGTCGAATCGAAAGATTTCATACCCACTAAGGTTGATTGGTTAAAAGACCCCATCCCAGCACCGGATGCCTTTGAAGAGGGGAACATGTCCAACATTTCCCCCATTATACAAATCGATATTTCCACAACACCAGGGAAACTTGAGCTCATCTCGCTGGGCGCATCTTGCACTCAAGCAGAAACTCAGGCGTATAAAAAGCTTTTTCAAGAATTCCGGGATGTTTTCGCCTGGTCCTATACCGAAATGCCTAGTCTTGACCCCGCCATTATAGAGCACCACATTGATACATGGCCTGAGGTACCCCCTGTTCGTCAGAAACAGCGACCCATTCATCCATCCAAACTCCCCGCTGTTAAAGCTGAGGTCGAGAAACTTCGTAAAGAAGGATTCATTTATCCTATTCCATACACCACCTAGGTGTCGAACCCCGTTCCCATCAACAAAAAGCAAGGCACCCTTAGAGTATGCACTGACTTCCGTGATTTAAACCACGCTTGTCCAAAAGACAATTTCCCCACGCCATTCATTGACCAACTCATTGATGAGTGCGCGGGCCATGAAGTCCTATCTTTCATGGACGGGTTTTCCGGATACAACCAGATTCACATCCGTAAGGAGGATCAGTACAAGACTGCCTTCACCACCCCATGGGGCACCTTTTCCTATCGCATCATGCCATTCGGCCTTAAAAATGCTGGTGCCACTTTCCAGCGAGCCATGACCTATTGCTTTCATGACTTGGTCCATATCCTGCGAGTCTATCTTAACGACCTTACAGCGCGTTCCCGAAAACGATTAGATCACATTAACGACCTCCGGCAAGTTTTCCTGCGTTGTCGCAAATATAAAATCCGCTTGAACCCACACAAGTGTGTGTTTTGCGTTCCGTCAAGCCGGTTGTTGGGTTTCATTGTTTCCCAAGACGGAATTACTATTGATCCCTTGAAATTCAAAGCCATCTTAGAACTCCCCCCTCCTCGCATGCTTCGGCAGCTCCAGAGTCTACAAGGGCGATCCAATTTCCTTAGGCGCTTCGTTCCTGATTACGCCACCAAAGTCCACGGATTCTTATGCTTACTTCGTACCCACATACCCTTTGTTTGGGATGAGCAAGCAGACACGACATTCGAAGCCCTCAAGAAAGCTCTCACACAAGCCCCCTTGATATCCCCACCGGATTTCTCTCAAGACTTCACCCTTTATGTCTCGGCATCTGAATATGCTATTTCTGGAGTTTTGGTCCAAGAAGATGCCTCTCACCAAGAGCATGTAATTTATTACGTCAGCCAGACCTTGTCTGGCCCACCCCTACGTTACCCATACGAGGAAATATTAGCCCTAGCTGTAGTCTTTTCCGTACAAAAATTGCGACACTACATTCTACTCAGTCATACCACGGTTGTGGCCGACTCCAACCCTATGGTCTATCTCCTAACCCGGCGGCTCCTACAAGGTCGTGTTGCTAAATGGGTCATTATCCTCCAGGAATATGACCTTACTTTCAGAACTCCTAAAAGCACCAAAGCCCTCGCGCTTGCTCACCTCATCACCGACCTCCCATCCTCTTCGTCATCACCTGCTATCCAAATAGATCTGATTGACGAACAAATCTTCATCATTTCGTCTGACGACCCATGGTACGGAGACATTTTGATTTACCTCCGCACGCAAAAATTTCGACCACACATCGATCGTGACGGACGCCGTCGGATACGACACCATGCCCCCCGATACCTCTTGATAGGGGATGTACTTTATCGACGCGGCATTGATACCATCCTATGCCGATGCCTATCCCATAGTGAGGCAGAACAAGTCCTCAATGATTGTCATAGCGGCGCTTGCGGAGGCCATTTCTCCGGCATGGCCACCGCTCAGAAAATCATTCGGGCAGGTTACTTTTGGCCATCATTGTTTACTGATTGCATCACCGCAGTCAAGCATTTCCAGAACTGCCAACTCTTTGCCCCCAAAGCAAGAACCCCCCCCCGCCCCCCTTCACCTAGTCATCACTGTTAGACCATTCTGCAAATGGGCCATCGACTTCCTCGACTGCAACCCCACGTCAGCCAGTGGTCAGAAACACATCGTTGTGGCCGTAGATTATTTCACCAAGTGGGAAGAAGCCATGCCGACTTACAATTGCAAGGCCGACACTGCAGCACGGTTTTTCTTCAACCATGTTATCACTCGTTTCGGAGTGCCGAAGCAATTAGTCTCTGACCACGGCTCTCACTTCGAAGATGCCGTCTGGAAAGAATTATCAACCATGTTGAAATTTGAACACCATTTCTCTTCCGCCTACTATCCCTAAGGAAACGGCCAAGTAGAAGCGATCAATAAAATTTTGAAGACCATCCTCCAACGTACGGTAGACAATCAAAAATCCAATTGGCACCACATGCTTTTCCCGGCAATATGGGCTTACCGCACCTCAACCAAAACCGCCACCGGTTTTACCCCTTTCCATTTAGTTCACGGTGTCGAATCCGTCCTTCCTATTGAGTGCCAGATTCCAGCCTTACATATCGCCGTTGAACTCCTACCGGACACTTCCCCGATCGAGCAACGATTACTACTCCTAGAGCAGGCCGATGAAGATCAGCGCACAGCCATTCAAAACATGGAAGCAGCCAAACAATGATCAAAACTAAGTTATGACAAACACGTCCACCCAAGAACCTTTTCTGAGGGAGACCTTGTCCTCGCTTACGATCAAGCTCATGATAAAACCAGAAAGGGAAAGTTTGTATCTATGTGGCAAGGCCCTTACATCGTACACACTTGCCTCAGGCAGGGGGCATACATTCTGACTGATTCAGAAGGCAATCCCCTACGCAACCCACGCAACGGGTTGTACCTTAAACAATTTTACCCATAGAAAATCTGATGGACACCACCGTCCATTCTAGTATAGGCTTACTTTCTTTTCTCACAAAAAATTCAAAAACCTAAATATTTTTTTTTCTCTGCATGACCACAGATGGATCCTCTTCCACTCTGCTATGTCGGTTTCGCCGATGGTGCAAGCCGTTGGTCTCCCAATCTCGCCTCCGCAGCTTGGGTAATATACTCCCCTTCACATGAGTTAATTCACATTGACGGAGTATGTTTAGGTGCCGCCACCAATAACCAAGCTAAATACGATGCTGTGACCAGTCTCCTGGCCGCAGCTCTCCAAATGAGCATCCGTCACCTCAACGTTTTCTTTGACTCATTAGCATTTATGGTGAGTGCCTACGAATCATTTCGAGAGGAATCCTCATTGCCTCTCCAAATGGTTGTTTCTCACATGCTCGACTTCAACACCTTGATCACATCGTTGAGACTCGCACAGGACATTGATCCTTTCAGTTATTAGTCGAAGACCCCGGATACCTCCTGACTCCCCCACATTTGAGAATCTTCCTATGGATACAACCAGTTACACTTTTTCCATAGATATCCGGGTAGCGCATGGCGACAGTATTCAGATGTACCCCAGTTTCATACTCCCTTGAGTACACAGTTACATTAATTCTCAGAGATGAATCATAATCTTTGAGTCCCTACAGATGTTGAACACCTTCAGTTTCAGCAGTTCACCAGTTATTCCAGTGTATCAGTTATTGAGATCAGTTATGATCAGGAGTATATCCCAAAATAATGTCCCCCCTGGACCATTATGATGTACCAGTAGATTCTTTATGTATTAGATCCCCCTTCTTGGGACTAATTGTTATGTATATGTCTTGATACGAGCATGGGAATGCCCGCCTCGTCCAGTATCAGAGATTATACCTCATTCATATTGAGGCCATGTAATATTTTTTTTTTTGCAGCTTCCAAGGGCCGTGGCTCCAGTCTCCAACCGGTCTCTTCTCTCCCTAAACCCCAGAAAAAAGACAAAATAACTATGATGTCTATCGGCCATACGATGAGCTCCTTCCCTCACACATCAGGGGGCAATCTGTTAACACCTAAAAAGTGCTCACTAGCTCATTCCCTTATTCACATGACCCATTTGTCCACTTTTTCACCATCTGAGCCTCTGAAACCAACAAAAGGTCACCAAAAGACCTGAGTACACCCCTTTTCCCATTAAAAAAGATTATTTTTTCCTAAAAAGCATAAAAAACCCTCAAAAAGGGTCCAAATTCTCAAAAATATTAAAAAGGGAATAAAAATATTAATTTTATTCAAAAAAGGAAAAAGGAGGGAAAAGTACCTAAACCATGTTGGTCAATACCATTTGGTTTCCACAAAACCACAAATGGTATTCCTCACCACCAAAACCTATAAAAAGGTGGTAGGGGCTCCTCATTTCACATCCATCCATTATCTCATCCTCATGCTGCCGAAATCTCCCTTGAGCATTTTGGCCATTGTAAGCAACCTTGGATAAGGAGACCTCTTGGAGCTTGGAGCTACTCATCTTGGGAGTTGCTCAACATCAACCTTCACACTTGAAGGTATTATCGCAAGCACTTGCTTGCCCCCCATTTTTCAATACAAATTCATTCTTTAATATTTTCTTGTTCTTGTTTTTTAAATGTTTACACTATTTGCTTATATTCTTGCATAGATCCATGATTAGTTTTGTTTAGATTAGTTTCTTGTTTAATTCTATTGAAACTGCTGCTACTAGTTAGCAGGTGCCCATAGCACTAAGCCTGGTTGCAAAACCGGGCCAACACCTGTAAGTGCAAGAATTTTGGTTGCGAAGATGGGTTTATTTCAGTAACTTCACCTAATTTTTCTACTCCAAAGAATATTGACTGTTTTATTTGAATCTTTTGGCTATTGAAGTGCAGTAATGAGGGAATCCCCTAGGTTCTTTTGGTAGATCTAACCTTAGATTGGAGTAGTTTTTGGAATTCGATCTAGATTGTTTGGGTCTTTTGTCTCATCCCATTTTGATGCATCTTCCAAATCTCTCAATTCATTTTGAAATGACAAAGTACTGGAAAATTGGAAACAACTTGGTTCACATGTTTATTACGTAAAAATGGAATTCAACTATGGCAGCATGAATTAGAATCTACATAGCCATGGATCGCAAAAGTGCTTGCTAGAGAAAATCCATTTGCAACAAGATGGTTCAGAATGAATTCATTTGGGCCTTTTGGATTATCCCATTTTGAGAATGAATTTGTTTGGGCCTTTTGTCTTATCCCATTTTGATGCATCTTTTGTATCTGTCAATTCATTTTTAGAATGACAAAGTATTAGAAAATGAGCAACTTGGTGCATGGACTTATTTTTCTATAACTCTATTTGGCTATATCTGTTAGGGTTAACCTTGACTCGGAAATGAGTCAAATGGTTTAGGTCTCAAAATGTGTTTTTGGGAACATGGTATTTGGTGTCCCATGGTATTGGCCTATGGTATTGCATGTAATGAAGCCTATAAAGGGCGTGGAATTCTCCATTGTAATGTGGCATGGAGGTGAGTGGTGGCTAGCTCACTTGACCTGGCTTGACTGGTTTAGGTAAAGGGAGATAATAGATCTATTATGGTGGTTTTAACCAGTTTGGGTTTCCCACGTAAACATTGTGTGTCTATTGTTATGTGGTTGCTTGGATTATATTGTATTATTTCTCTCTCATATTTATTAATGCTCTTAAATCCTTAATAAGTGGTATCAAAGCACAAGGTTGAAGATCCTTGAGGCTATATCCTTGTATCTAAATTCAAATTGTATGGGGTGCATGTTCGGTGGCACCCGACACCCCTGCATATTTTGGTTCCTATTATAATGTGATTTCTTCGGATGCTTAGAAGCAAAAAAAATTAATGTTATCCCTCTCATGCATAAAGAAGAGATTTTGCATCAAGTGTGGAATGAACTGCTAGGTAGGTACTAGGGTGGTAGGTGTACTCATAGTCTAGCTTGATGTGGATCGAAGAGGTTGAGTCTTTGATTGTCGAAGGAATGTGAGATGGTTTAATATCAATTTTGGGACCAAGATTTATAAACCATGTATGTGAAGAGAATTCCTATAGAACTGGAGGTTATAGCAACCGAGGACCCATTTAATCTAGCAGATGGATTCTTTTTATATGGATTTCAATGTCAAGCTTGTATGAAGGTACAAAAGGAGGTATGGGAGATGAGGAGCATGGAAAAGTGAGAGGGTGTAGCAATGGATGGTGATGGTAAAGTCACCATGAGACACTTTAACAAAAAAAATATTATTATAATGGAGTTGAAAAATGTATTACATGTAAATGGGGATATGAAGGTAAGACCTATTTAGGCACGCATACCCATGGTAACTCACTGGTAAGTCATGCATACCTTGGTGATTATGGGGGCATGTGAGATTCCTTGTTAAAAAATATGAGGGGGGTTGGTCATTACTCAAAATAAAGTTTAAAGGGGGGATTTTTAGGTTAACCTAGACTCGGTGAATGAGTCATTGAGCTAATATTGGTTTGGGTAAAAAGAAAATGGTATTTTGTGGCCAATAGTATTTGGTGGCCCATGGTATTTGGTGTCCCATGTTATTTGGTGGCCCATGATATTGTCCCAAGGTAATACATGTAATGAATCCTATAAAGCTCTTGGAATACTCCATTGTAATGCGGCCTAGAGGTGAGCGGATGAGCTCACATGGCTGGGTTGGTTGGTTTTGACCAAGGTAGTGAAGATCTTCATTGTATGTTTTTTCCCCTAATGTGGTTTTATTGGGTAAACGTGTTGTGTCAAATGTTTTTGTTGCTATGTTACTACTATTTTTGTTCTCTCTTTATTATGTATGCTCATATAAATCCTAAGAACTGATATCAAATCCAAATGCCTATTTGGCACATAAACTTGTAGGAAAGAAGGGTTCCTAGTTTGAGTGGGAGTAATGGTGGAAGAAGGAAAGTTTAGGGTAAAAAAATTTAACATCCAAAACTACCATTTATGGAAGATTCAAAAGGAGAACTATATGTATTAGAAGGATCTATTCCTACCATTGGGAGGAAGAGCAAGATAGTCGGTGGCTATGAAGGACAAAGAATGGGAGGTTCTTGATAGAAAGGCGCTAGGAATAATATGGTTGTGTCTAGATTCGTCGATGACTTTCAATATTTAAAAAGAGAAGAAAAGAAAGGGTCTGATGACCGCATTAGCTAAACTATATGAAAAACCCTCGGCCTCCAATGAGGTATTTCTAATGAAGTGTTTATTTAATATGAAGATGTCAGAAGGTGGGTCTATTAGTGACCATTTAAATGAATTTAATACGATTACTAATTAGATAAGTTCTATAAAAGTGAAATTTGAATATGAGGTTAGGGATCTTCTAATCTTGGGCTCATTTCCCGAAATTTGGAACGGCTTGGTCATGGCTGTAAGTAACTATGTCTCTGGTTCAAACACTCTAAAATTTGATGATGTTGTTGGTGTTATTATTAGCGAGGAAATGAAAAGGAAAAGCATAGGTGAGACATCAGGTAATGCATTTACCATGGAGAGCAAGGGAAGACAAAGGGAGAGGGGAAAGATCCCAGGTAATCGTGGTAAGTGTAGGTAGACATAGGTGATAGGGGCATCCCTAGTAACTCACCAGTAAATTCATGCAAACCTAGGTGATAGGGTGGCATGCAGAGATTCGTCGGTTAAAACTTTGAGGGGAGTTGGTGATTTACTCAAAGTCAATTTTAAAGGGGGTTTTGTTAGGGTTAAACCTGACTCAGAAATGATTCAAATGGTTTAGGTCTCAAAACATATTTTTGGGCACACGGTATTTGGTGGCCCATGGTATTGGCCTATGGTATTGCATGTAATGAATCCTATAAAGGTCTTTCCATACTCCATTATAATGTGTCCTGGAGGTGACTGGTGGCTATCTGACATGGTCTGGCTTGACCGGTTTAGGTCAAGGGAGATGATAGATCTATT
Organism: Larix kaempferi; assembly: GCA_027924585.1. Taxonomy (NCBI): domain Eukaryota; kingdom Viridiplantae; phylum Streptophyta; class Pinopsida; order Pinales; family Pinaceae; genus Larix; species Larix kaempferi. The sequence continues at coordinate 22,488,693 of BSBM01000217.1, forward strand.
AAGGTGGTTTTTATCGTTTTAGGTTTTCCATGTAAACATTGTGTGTTTATTGTTATGTGGCTGCTTGGATTATCTTGTATTATTTCTCTCTCATATTTATTTATGCTCTTAAATCCTTAATAATAGTAGCATGAGATTGAATCTACGTAGACTTGAATCTTAGAAAGGAATATCAAGTTTCCAAATACAATCCATCTACAAAAGGAAGGTTCAATATGATTATTAAACCAATCAATTAACTGCTACAGATTAAAGGGAGCTCGTGTTTAGGCACTTTTGACAATATACAAAATTCAGTACATTTTAGCTAATGATACCTATGAGACTTGCTATGGAAAAATAGTATAATAAAAAAAGAATGAGCAACAAAACAACTAAGCAAAAAAAAGAGGACTTAGAGGAAAAAATCCCAATACATACCTAAGAAAGAAAGAGCCAAATATTGCAAGGATCTGTGACATTGGAATAGGGAAAACAAACATTGATCAAGCACAAAGAACATGGAATCTAATGAGAAAATGACAATAGTGGTGTGGATACAATGAAAAGGGATTAGATTTACACTGGTGATATTTTCCCTAATCTATAGAAGGAATGAAACCATCAATCATGTTTGTGGGTTCTATGATTTTGTTCAATCAGATTTGGATTGGGTGTAGACAGTATAATCATTTCCTCCCCTACCATATTTAATTTTTATTAGCTTGGAAGGTTACTAGAAGATAAATAGTATTCTTCGTTTAGAGAAGAAGAAAGTGCTCATTCAAAAATTCTAAGGTTGATAGAAGATTCACCCGGTTTAAAGAATCACTAACCTAAGATAATTCACAGTCTATCCAACAAAGAAAAATTGAAATGGAAAGGGAACACTTACACTAGATTGACTATTGTGGTAGGGAACCATGCACAATGAGCAAAGAAACCCCCTGCAAAAAACCGTGCTTAATCTACATAGTCCCACAGACCTAATTTCCCATTGAATCATGTTGTTGGAGTTGTCTAATATTTTTCTAAGAGTATGGGGAGAGGCACCACAGGTGGCATCCTCCATCCCACCCTCCAAATGAAAAGTTCCAAACCTTGTCCCTCACCATTTCTAAGACTAAAAATCGTCCCAGGCCCAAGCAAGTAAATGATTGGTGGGTACACATCATTACTGATCCAGACCAAGATACATATGAATGAATCCCTCTTTCCAAGGACAAAAATAAATTAGTTCTAGGCACAAGCATGATCCCTATTGGTGTATGACATTCTTCCCTCTCTATGTAGACCTGTTGGCCTTTTTTACTGTTATGACAGTTTCTACTAGAAGTATAGAATATTTTCATTGTAGCCTATATGGCACTTCTATTTTCAAACTAATAGATTTCTAGGTTGTTGGGAGATTTTGGATACTATGCTTGTGGTGGGTTCTTGATGTAAAATTCCTTCTATATATTTGATTATATTAATAGTTAAAGTAAGCATTTTATTAAGAAAAAACACAGACATAAAGTCCAGTAAAAAGAGGGTGCATTGATATAATATGATGTAGGAAAGAACCCATACATTGATAAATTGTGTGTGTGTGTGATTTTTCAAAAGATAATAGGGATTTTTAGGTGGAGATGCATCTCAAAAAGGAAAAGTGAATACAATGCATAAATTACATTTTTAATAGCAGTGATTGTGAATATGTGTCTCAAACAAGGACCAATGTACTTTTGCAGTATCAAGGTATCCACCACAAAGTCCTCTCCTCTTGTATAAATTTGCATCAAACAAGTAAAATCATGGAAAGAACTCTATTTATTGTGGTCAAGATCAACCTATCACCATGTAAGACAATAAATGAGAGATAAGAACACTAAAATTACCTACATGAAAACATTACAAAATAAAAGTTAGCCAAGTATGAAAAGACCACTAAAATTACCTCAGATGGTAACATCCTAACAATTAATTTGTTAATTTTTCCAATGATTTGAAACCTATGATATACAATTTGAAAGAATTTATTCTAGATAGAAGAGCAAAAGGTGGAAAATGGCCATGATACCAATAAAAAGAGAGCAGAGAAATTTCTAAGTAATTTAAAAATAAATAAATTAACATTGTCAATTTGGGTCTTGCCCAAGTGGTTGTGGGATGGGGTGTTAGCCTCCCCACCCAAATTCTATTCCCATAAGTGACATTTTGAGATCATAATGAGTATATTTCTATAATAGAATTGAGATCGGTTGTTGACCTAGCTTTGTTCCTTGAATAATTTAGATTTTACCGTAGGCACCATCCTTACAAGGAGGGGAAGTGCCCAAGGTGGGATATGTAACCTAGTAAAACTAAAAAAATTAAAATATAAAATTTCTCTCTTAATCTTAGTACTTTAAAAGTATGCTAAACAATTGGAACATGCAAGAATTTACTTGATTCTTTTAAAAGACTTTACATCATTTCAATTCAACCTATATGTTATATCTTTTGGTAATAAATAACTAGCACATAACACAAATTTTATCAAATAATGTTTCCTAGTAAACATAGAAGTGTTTTATTGTCCCCACAGTGTATTAGTTGCTAACTGCATATAGATTCCAAATAGATAATATTTACATCATAGAATTTTCAACCATACATCTGACAAATATGCTAGAAGATGACCATCCTCCAAATGAACTAGAAAACTAGGATAGTATATTGCTATCAATTAGAGCATCTTGGTGGCTAGTTTTCGCTCACTGATGCTACAAAGGTGGACTGCGTGTATGCACATTGTATAACTAATGGGGCCTAGTAGACCATAGAACTAGGGATCCAAAGCTCAAGTATGTATTTGAATCATTATATAGTATTTGAATAATTTCAATCTTTCAAACATTTGAATCGTTTATGCAAGGATGTAATTTTAATCATCAAACTGGTAGTGCTTCTAAATCAAAACACCAATCATCTCCCAAGAAGATGATTTAAATGCTTCTTACCAACATAATAACCTTAATTTATTCATCTTCAAGGAATATTAATTATAGAGGCAACATTTACTAGGATAGAATATTAAGCAATCAAAGGTATCTAATGCTATTATAAGAGGTCTCTAAAGTATATTACTGCGAGTACTTAAGGATGTATCTAAATAAGAGAAGGCGGATAAGTGAAAAGACACAAACTTGACAAAGGACTATTTTACAAATTTTACATATGGACATTGGAGATATCACTAACATTTCTTTAATATTAACAAACAATATGCTTACTAACTCTCACTTTGCTACTTTAGTTGGTAACTAGTGTTTGTGTGGGTCCTTGACTTTTAAGTAGGGAATTGGAATTAGTAGTCTCAGTAAAACATTAATGCTATATTTAAGAAGAATGACATATTTAGCTTCTATGTAAGTGATGAATAGATACTAATACTTGAACTCTAACCAATCTACTAACATTGGGAAGCCTTTGATAGAGTCCTCTACAATTACAATTTATTGAACCATTTTCTCAGTGAGGTAGATTTAGATTCTGCAGAAGAAATAACTAGGAAAGATTAGGAGTAAGTTGCCAAAATGGACCACTAAGGGAAGTAGACTTCTCCAAAGATATGATTATTGGTCATAAGACTTTTCCACCCATATAATACACTGAGAAGAAAATAACTTGCAGAATTTAATTGTATACGCAAAAAATCCAAAGTAATAAATGTAGGAAGAAAATTGAAGGGATAATAAACACTTAAATGCATAACCTTAAAAGGCCTTACAACAATTTCAGTTTCTAATTCCAATTTAATGGCCACTTATTTAAGGTCTTGAATACTCTCTACAAATTTTAATGGCGTACTCTCCCATGGGTCAAGCTGAAGAGGTTCAGGAAACTTGGATTGCTTGTAAGTAAATTCAATTTTATCAACCTCTCCCTATATGGAAAAAATAAAAACAGAATTGCAATTACAGGAATTGATGTAAGAAATATCTCATCCAAGGATCCAATAAGTGTATCACTAGCTGCATAATGATTTCCCATTATTTTCATGCTACCTCGAGACCATTTTATCCCTGCATAAGGCATCAATTACTCTCTATTCTATGATGTCATTTACTTTATTTGACAAGAAACAAAGCATAGCACAAAAGATTGCACACTACTTATTTGGAAGTAATGGGTCTAATAATGTGCCTCATCTCATAAAACAAGCTAGAAAAATGTCTCAGTATCAAGATAATTATCCATTGACATTTATATGTAGAACTGTTATTTTTTTTTTTCAGTACTAATATACGACATCATTGCATCATTTCTCTCAATCAACAAATTATACATAGCATCATCACATCACAACCTACAAGCCCTTGTAGGATGTGATGACATCCTATAGAGGCATGTAGGTTTTCATCATAGCCTACAGGCCCCTGTAGGATTCCATCGCAACCTACAAGGCATGTAGGATATGATGGAAAAGTAAACAACCATTGATTTCAATCCTGAACCAAGAAATAAAATCAAATCCACAAAAAGTACCAAAGGATATGGCATTCGAGGATACAAGGAATGGAGCTTTCATATGTATAAAAATATGGTGTGGATTTGATCTTTTAGCTAGTATATCGAAGATAATAAAACAAGTCCATCCTACCATGTTACTCTTTTCTCCAAAATGAAGAGAGTGTGGAAAATTATAAGAAAGAACTATTATTAAATATTTTAAACTAACTTTAAATTAGAATGGGAATGGAGATGACAGGTTAACCATCTTTATTTGCTAACTTTTGATAAGTTGTAATACTAGGTAGTTATTAATAGAAATCCCAAAGGAATATGCTCAATGGCTACACCACCCATTGATGGTGATGAGAGAAGGGAAATATCAAAGCTTACCAATCCAAATATAAGCTCAAGCATCACCATAAGTGTGTCATAACTTGTACATCACAAATGTTTCTAGTGTATATCATTGTTATCCCATACTCAATAGACTCAACACGACTATTATCCTAAAAATGTTTCCTTCATTTAGTCACTACTTGAAAAATGGTTGCTTTCATCCAATATGGGAGCAATGGGAGACAATCAAGTTAAGCTAATCAAAGGCCCCAAAGGGGAAAGCCAAGGAAAGAAAAACAACAACAAATATATGAAAAGACACTAACCATGGAAGTAATTGAACTCCAATGGATATAAAAGGTAGTGATAGGATTTATTATGACGGCAATAGCTTGTATAGATGAATCATAAGGAAGGAAAGTCCATTAGCATAGAAACTTTAGGGTTGTGGCTCCAAGATCCTGTCCACTTAAGAAATCAATAAAATGTGCTTGTGTTGGCATTCGATATTGAGAAACAACTCCACCTGGCTATAAATGGAATAGAGTCTACATGTTGGATATGGAAAAGAAACTACTCTGAGAGAACTGATAGAGGAGTTGGAAGTGATGAGAAACATGAGTAGAGATGAGGAGACAAACACCTAAAGAAAGCATGTAGTATACTGAACATTTCCTACTTGACAATCTAATCATTTGCCAAGTATTTTAGTTGGAAGTTGTTGTCTTCTGCTAATGGAAGGTGCTCTCTGAAACTGGTGGTTTTGGGATCACCACAAAACAAATGGCTAGTATAAACTGATGTCTTCTACTAAAAAGTCAAGGTGAGTGAAATTGAAATGTAGGTCCCCAATTATGGGAACATCTACCACTACTTTCAACACATTCCTGGATTGTTCCAAATGTTGATCATTTAGATAGAAACCATGTAACCCCAAAATCTTATCATATGCGTAGATTTGAAAATATGCCATTAGGACCATAAATTGCACATGTATAATGGATTCTTGCTCCATATTTGAATAACTACACATATTATAATGAATACTTGATCTAGATTTAACTAACCGATGTTCTGATTATGTCGGAACATAAACTTGTCGGATATAAAGTGGTGACCACTAACCACACAATTATATTATTGTTTCCAAAATGAAAAATAAAGTGTACTTAGAGGAACAATAAGAAATACTATAGGTCCATCTTAACTCTGGCTCTACCAAGCGCCGAGAGGGATCAAATCCCTTCATGTGTAATCCAAAGTGCTAACCTCAAGGGATGTGATCCCTCTTGACGTTTCATGGAGGTAGAGTTATAAGATGGATATGTGTTGGTCCTTAAATATGATGTATATAGATAAACAAACTAAACTAACTCTCAGATGAAACATAACTACAGTCTCATTTTGTCATTCTCTATCACTTTATGAATCTTCAAGTTATCAACAAAGTGTCAAATACCAAATAAAATAGCACATGGAACATGAATAATACGAGATATTATTTGGTTTTTTGTTAGGTTTTCTTGGGAATAATATAGCTTTGTTTATCTTTTGATTCCACAAAAAATTGTATCGGGTTTTATTTTGTTAGGTTTTCTTGGGGATAATATAGCTTTGTTTATCTTTTGATTCCACTTACCTAGGATTGTGTCAAGAGGACCTGTTTTATGTGGATGTCCAAGTTATGGAAGAAAGTATAAATCCATAAGGGAAAACATTCTACCACTTACATGAGCCAAACAATATGAGGATGGCCTCATGGTTAAATAAGTCTAATACATGTAGGAGACAGAATTGTAAATTCATATTTGAATCTGATTATTGATGTTATTGATTGGTTGGTTGTTTTTGAATTGTGTCAGGAGGACACAATGCAGGAAGACTATGTTTTATGGCCTGCAAGATCTAAACATCATGAGAAGGAACTCATGTTTTGGAAATCTAGTTTCTATATGAAACATATTTGAGAAATTCTAATTGAAATTATTATGATGACATCTCATGTGAACTGCATGCTTGTGTGCAATGCATGTGAGATGGTGAAAATATGCCATTGGGGCAAATGTTGGCTGTTAAGTCCAAGGATGAAAAGGAATGCCAAGAGTGGCTTGGATTTGAAAAACCTTGTAAAGATTACTTACATGTGCTTGTCTATTTGCAGTTCTATTAAACCTAGTAATAGCATGGTTACTCGGGAGGATTGTGTGGGCATTGTTATCCTTTCTACACTCACACTGAAGGGCAATGGAAGGGATGGGTACGGCCGAGGGGCTGTGTAGCAAATAAGGGGTTCCATCCTTGTGTTGTGTGAGTGGGTATTTTGGGGCCATGATAGCCTGCAGTCAAGTGAGTTACCTATGGAGTTCCTGGAGGGAACCACTGGTTTGCATAGGAGAAGGAGCCATGTAATTGTATTCTGTTGTTTTTATTGCCTAATAAACCCAATAGGGATGTTGGATTGGCAATGGTTGTTGTATGCTTGATAAACCCAATCGGAGAACTAGCTTAGCATACTGGCTTGGAATTGGTTATTTGAATGATGTGGTGTAGCCGGTGTGATGGCATAACATCTATTTTATACATATGCATAGGTGATCCGAGGCTTGCAGAAAATTGGTTACCTTTCGATGCACACCCTGAAGAAAAATGGAAGGGGTGGGTATGCTTGAGGGATTATATAGAAGGGAAGAGGTACTATCCTTTTGTTGGGTGGGGCAGGTCTTGTGGGTGCCATAGTTTTCTGAAGTCAATGCGGTATACATGTGGAACTAAAAGAAGATGCCCATGCAGATAAGTATTTGGTTTATCTTGCATCTTATTGCTTAATTAATGTGAATATACATGTGTATATGAATAATCTATGGTTTTTAAACTCTTGTTAAGATATGAATCCTATGAAAATGGATTTCACGTATGAATTGAATCAATGTTTGGCTATAGGTATTGTTGGATGCAAGGACTTTGAAGACATTTTAAGGATGCAAAGTACATGTGGTTTTCCTAAAAGGATTAGTGTGAGAATCCAAATATTGGAAACAAATCCAATGGGTGTTGGTGACAAGAGAGAACGGAATTGCAGTTGCTGTTGAAAAGAAGGACATGGAATCTTGCTAAAAATAAAGAGAACACCGAGGACTGTGTTATTCCAAGGGGGGGGGATTGTAATATCCTGATATTGACCCCATTGCAGTAAAATGTAAATGATGAAATATCATTATGAAATCATGGTGAGGAGCTCAAGGCCAAGGCCCCAACATTGACCTATTGTCCGCATAGCGGAAATTGCAAATTAATGCATGTGGATCATGTGCTAGCTTGGCATGATGGAAATCGTAAATATGATATAAACATGTATTTTAAATAAAAAAATCCCACAACTAGCTATGCAATGCAACAAGAGTGTGGGGGCATGATTTTTACAAGGAATTGGGAGGGAAAATATTCAAACCCTTAAGCCGGTAATGTAAAGCCAAGTGTCAATGAGAGAACCCATGAACCCTCAACTACCCATGTTGACTTATGCACCCAATCATTTAATTCTTCCAAGAGTTTGTTGAGGTAGTTAATGATTTGGGGAATGGAGAGGTATGACTATCCAAATTTGGGTATGGGTAAGCCATCAGTTTGGAAAAATGTATTTTTTCTTCTTGGGAAAGAAATGACGCATCAAATTGCTCCCCAAGCCATTATTCATGAACCAATTTGGCTCTCTCACGACTTGGAAGCTACCTGGGCATTTTCCCTCACGATTTTATGAGTTTTCCTCCATTTTTCTCAAGATGGGAGGTTTTTTTTATGTTGCAGGATGTCTGGGAGGAAGGGAGTCACTATTTCGGAGCCCGTAGAGGTTGTTTTGCCTCTAAATTTCCATATACCTGCTAGGAACTCGATTTTTTTCTCCCCATGGTCGATTTCCCTTCCCACGGTTCGTTTTTGGGTATGCCACGAATTGGGAGAGCCAATGGGAACCATAATTTGCAAATCCCATAGTTAAAAACGTTTTCCCCATGCCCAACATATGTGTTTGTTGTGTGTGGGAGAGAATGTTGTGGTTTGAGTTATGGGTATCCAATTGTTTTGGCTTGATATTGAGTGCAAGAATCCAATAATAGAAGAGGGTTCACATTTAGATTGATAAACCTAGCGATGGTTTGTCTTGGCTTAAGTGTGGTGTTCATTTTGATATGCATAGGCTTGAGTGTTCCCATTCCTTATGGAAATCATGCCCTGATCGGTGGTGGCAGTTGTGTTGAGAGATTGACGAACACAATTGGAATATGGCTAGGTGGAACGATGCAACGACATAGCTAGTTGCTTGGGGAAACTTCACAATCAAGATAAGTATCTATCTATGTGTTTTACTTATGCAATGTATTGATTCTTCTGATTATGTTGAATGTATGCACGAGAAATTTGTGTGGATAATTTAATTCCACTGTGCATGTTTATTTTTATTTGCATCTGCACACATTTTTTTATTTGTATGAATCTGATGAATGGGGCCGAGTTTTGTAAAAATGCCAGAATTTTGGTGTCATATTACCTTCCTTGTGTTGGATCAATGGGAGGGGACGTGACACTTGGAGGTTTGTGAGTAAGTCAATTTGCAAAATAAAATTTATATTTCTTTCAACATACCTACAATTTAAAGGGGGAAGGCATGTAGATATATTTACTTAGATATGCAAGAAAAACATTCCATTACCTGCTATTAGATCATTTTGTTATTGTTGGTTTCTGCTATGATTCATGTTAAATAATGAATTGTTAAAAAGGTCCCAACTACTCCTGCTGAAATTAGTTGTCAATCCATCTCTTGATGGGAATTATCTACCTTCCTACAACAATTAGAAATAAAAAAATGTTGGGAGAAATCAAATATATTGGCAATAATGCTTAAAACAAGAGAAATGGTATATGGACATGAGTTGATCTAAGGTAAAGAAAAATAAATTCCTGCAAACATATATATTTTGATTATACTAGAAGGCATATCAACCCCTAGTAAAACCTAGGAGATACGATTCAGTCTTCAGTTGATGCAAGATATATTTGAGGAAACAAAAGCTAAATCTTACCTTCTGAGTTGTTCTGGAAGCCTTATGTTTTCCATGGAAAATCGAGTATGTTCAGGGTTGCGATCAAGTCTCCCTCAAATAATCTAAATATATTCGGATAAAGCATTTTTATCCTCTAGGATATATGCATCCACTAACAATAAACCATCCTCAATAGATTCTAGACTTCTAATTTTATCCTCTCGAAAACATAGCATCATTTTATTGCACTATGTCTCATCTTCTCATGGGAAAACCTATCATGTAAGGAATCCAATACATATAGCCCTTGATATCATAAATGAATAAAAATTCCATGTATGAAAATTCAAGAAGCACACAAACTAGAGTCTTTTTTTCTTTAGAAGCAAAAAAGAAAGGTAAATTCTTGAGAATCCAAATGTAGAAAGCCAACCATGAAAATTATTTACTCATATAGTATTTCTACCACTGACTGAAATATCTCAAAATCTATATAAGCAGAGGCAATGGATTCCATAAGCTCCGCAAATAGTAGGGATGGAGAAAATATAAAATGACACCTTCATCACAAAGTCTGTCAACTACATTACAAAAATTCTTTGTGAATTTTCGTGGACCTAACTAGATATATTCCTAATTTTATTAGCAAACATATATGCACCAAACATAGATGTAAAAATAGATTAGAACAAGGGAAAGGAGGAGATTTAATTTTTAAGTCTAGACATACCAAATGGTTTAGTTGTTCAATCTCAGCTTCCATTCTCTTCATGGTATTTTCAACCACTTGTTCTCTTCTAAAGGAACCAACCAAGGTAGCTTCTAACGATTTTAGCCATAGTAGAGGAATCAAATCCAAAAGCACTCAAGATCTATTCATATATCAATCCTTGGTGTTTGGTGACCATATATATGAGTTGTTAAACTATAGATAATCTCATGTGAAAAAGTCAACGGACTGTTGATGATTGATATGAAAATAAGCCAAACCTTCTTACTATATATCCTTGGGCTCCTCGAAGCTCTGCTACCATGCAATAGGACCGAATATTTAAGAGGCTCCATATTGTTTCCATGAACAACATTCATACTTCATTATCATTGCCATATTTTGTCTATGTAATGATTGTAGACCGAAATGATATAGATTTTGAAACATTTTGACATTTATGCTCTCTATAATGTATCCCCCTAGGGGATGTTTATCAAGCCACTTTCAAAAAATATTTTAACAAATAAAAAAGGAGAAGATTTCACACCTATAAATTGTGATCCATATAAAATGAAATGTCTTCATTGAGCTCAAAATCTGGGAATTCAACAGTATTTACCACTGAAGGTAGCGTTCACGCCATAAAAATATTTTTAAGGTTATGACCGGTTCGTACAATTGATCCATGAGAACAAGGAAATCGAAAAATGTTCATGGATATAACAATAGAAAATGCATTGTGCATTGTCCTTGGGAAAATTTTGGTTGGTGTGCTGCTATTGGAGCTACTTTATGACATGTTGGAAGAATCCCTCCCTCTGTTTCTTACAGGTTGAGGAGTTCCATAGTTTGAACCTTCATTTCCAAGCTCAAACCCTCTGTTAATCTATTTTGCATTATCATTGGGATAATGTGTTTCACTTTCAACTATATAGTTAAGTTTAATGTCTAAGGAGTTTAATGATCATGGTGTTCCTCCAAGCATCATTTATGCCTAAAAATAAACCTGACCGTATAGAAAAATATCCAACATAATGACCATGCTATGCTCCCATGCTCCTGCACTTCTCTTGTTATCCGCAGTAATCCCAAATGCACCACATGCACCCACCCAATCATACCCTACACCCTCGTTTTCTCCCTGTTCGCATCTTGCTTCTTGGATCCAATTACACTGCATACTGAGTCCCATATATTCTAGTCTCACTACTATGGTCAATGGCTCACAACCATGTACCAATTTTATGCCATAGGATATACATAAACAACAATATATTTTCTACAATCAAATAGTATAACAAAATGTTCATCTATACAATGTCGACGTTATAACCATAAACATATTTACTATGTGACCCAAGGGGGTTTTACAAGATGAGGCATTAAGTAAAATTAGGTGCTATAACATCTAAAGACTTGATTGGACTCTTATTGTGGGAGGAATACATTCTTTTGAAGATTGGAGAAGGGGGAACTTTGGATGAATTTCTAAGTGCCCAAGTGTGGGCGAGAAGGTGAAAGGTGAATGTGGCTAAGGTAGCAATAAGTCAAAGAATATTTACTCCTAATGTGTGGAGTTAAACCATTATGAAATATATTATAAGAATCTATAGAGGGGTGTAACTTAGAAAATCAATATAATTTTGTGAACAAAGAAGATGATGATGAGGATGATGGAGAGGTTTTCATATTCTATGTCTCTCATGGTGAAATCATGGAATAAAAATGCATAAACCCAAAGGATAGTAAAAAATATCACTAGGTTTTTGACCATCACCAGAGGATATGATAAGCACATGCAAAATCGGGATCAATTGAAGTAAGGTAGAAGAAATAGAATGGTGAAGTTACTAGTACAAGCACATATGTTTGTATAGGAAGAAAGACAAGTGTACAAGGTATTGAGGAGTATGAGGATTATAAAAAGTACAAGGCACACACATGATGTACAAGGTAATGTAAGGTATAAATGCAACATATATATGGCTTCTCTCAACTCCATGAGATCAAATCATCATGGTGGAAGACTAACTCATCAACACTTTTTTGGTCTTTGTGAGGGGATGGTTCTTATATGGCAATTGATGTGATCATAGAGGGGGTCTTAGAATAATTAATGTAGTTGTCACAATTGAATGTATTTGAATACCAATCATGTGTACTTTCTAATACATGACATGTTAACAATCAAATCAACACCTTTAACAAGTGAAGGTCGGAATCACATTTTACCATTCCCCTGCAACATGAAGAGAGACGAATAGTACATAAGAGAACAATCCTCTCTTATCTGATCACTACTTCTATAATTGGAAGGATTCAGTGAATACATAGGCATCCTAAACAGGAAAAGTTTAGTGATTGAAATACCCAGTTAAAGGCCTAGATCCAGTCTCCACCAGTCAACTGTGGGAACAAATGCATGCAATATGCATTAATTGTGCCTAAAAATTCAAAATTTGTGACAAAAAAACCTAAAAATACTATAGAAAGTGGGTTTTTGATGAATTTTTTTTTTTTGGGGGGGGGAGGTATTATCCCACATTGAAGTTTGATTCATGAGTTCCCAATTCCCAATACTATATAAAGAGACATTTAGGGCAATGTAAAATACAGAGAATGTTAGAGCAACGTTATAATGAAGGATTGAAGGAAAGAATTATCTTACATAAATGGAATTTGGGAATCAAAGGCGTGGAATGAAGAGGAGAGGATAAAAGCAAAGGAGAAGGATGGCATATTCAAGGAAAGGTAGTAAGTATCATTCTCTTTTGAATTTATATGAAGTAATTCAGTTTCCCCCAATTTTTTAATTTCATTTTTTTCTTCCAAATTGTTTGCAAATTAAAAATTGGTAGTTAGTTTCAATATTTTTCAAGTTATTGTTGGTAGAATTAGAGGTAAGGATGCATTCTTGAGGAAATTATGCATGGTAAGATGTTGGATATGGAGGCCTAAAGGATTACAAATCTCAAGCATCAAGGATCTTCATCAGTTGCCATGCTTCAAGAGGTAATCTCCTCCCTTCCCCCCTTCTAAAAATCATGAAAATTGCTTTGATTATTAGGAAAATAAGATAATTACATTCATTTTCTGTCAATTGAGCTTCACCACATCATAACAATGGGAGAGAATCCATGACATACAATTGTAGAATTATCCACTAACATATTGGCAACCATACTAGGGATTGGGGTTTGAATTTGATTAATTTTTTTCCCAATTTTGGTGCTCTAGCCATTATATTCTTCTAAATATTTATTTATATCTATCATAAGTCCACTTAATAACGTTTAGAAATAATCTTGAATCTGATTAGAGTTTGAATTTACCTTAAACAACTCAATCGTTTTTCAAATTTCGGAGGATTTAGCTATTTTTGGTTTTTTGATAACATGCAAGTAAATCACTACATAGTTGTGTGTAACATGTAGGTCAGCCACTAGACAGGTGTGTGTTTGTCTTTGAACCTCTGCATAGTTGTGTGTGCTCTAGGATCTTGGGTTTTGGTCCTAAATTGGCCTCAAATTCATAAGTTTTTGTGATTTTTCTTGCTTTTTTTGTCTTAGGAATTCCAAAACACAACCATTAGACCCTACATAGATATTCATTGGCTAATATTTGAATATATTTTAAATATTTTAGATATTTGTGTTCTAATTTGCAAAAAATGTCAAAAAACAAGGAATTGTAATTCACTATTTTAGGCCTATAATTAGGAAATATCATAAACTTTGGAGACCAGTAGATGATAGTAGAAACCTGTTAGGATCGTTTCAAAGAAAATTTGAAAGAATCCTTGAAAAATGATTTGAATTGATATTTTTGGCTTTGAATCCAAGTTTTTCTTCAAATTTTTCTTAGGTATAAATGTTTAAAGACATATTTAGCATTTAGATCCTTGATTTCACTACTAATTGTTGAAATTTTTACCGATTACTTAATATTTAATGGCTTGAATCACTTGTTTGCATGGAGAATTGTTAAAACGTGAAAAACATTAATTACTCTTTTTATGAACCTTTAGGACATTAAATTTTGAAGTTGCATAAGATTTGATAATATGAAACACACCTTAAAATCACAACCAAGACTATATTTGAACAGTCATTTGAAACAATTCCATAAAAATATTTCAAAATTTTCACAAAATTATAACATAATACTTGAGATCAATTCAAAAACATTTCCCTCCAAAACAAGAGAAAATGACTAAATTGTGTTATTCCTAGTTTGGATATTTGAATTTTTGATGTTTTTTTAGTACAATTATGTATATTTGTTTCAATTTCAAGTTTCTTGCAATATATTGTACTTGAGCCACGAGTATCCTCCTTGCTTGCGTCTTTGGGTGGCCCTATGAACGAGAAAGTGGATCTCAAGTGTAATAGTTGAGATTTGATATTTTAAGCATAATATCGAACCACTAGTATCCTCTTTGCTTTGAATTTCAGATGGAACTACAAATGAGAACGTGGATCTCAAGTGTAATAGAGTATATTTCAGTTTGGATTATATTTCTTGAGCCATGAGTATCCTATTTCCTTGCGTCTTCGAGCATCCCTGCGAATGAGAAAGTGGATCTCAAGTGTAAATGTTTAATTCCTAGTATTTCAAATGGATCTACGTATACTCTTTGCTTGCACTTTTGGGTGTCCCTACAAACAAGAAACATAGATCCCCATTGTAAAGAGTTGGATTCATTTCATTTGAGGTAATTGTTTGGCTTAAAAAGATTCTTGAAATTAATAATTAACCATAATTCAGCGAATAATTGTTCCAAAACCTAGGCAATCTAACAAAAAATTTCATCACCTTTCAAGACATTTAAGAACTTCACTTGATTTGGAGACTTATTCAGACATTTGGAAAGATCTTTATGCAATTTGTAAACCAATATAAAACCACGGTTCCAAGATTGAAATACTAGTTTAAGAGACTTGTTGGAAACCAAAATTAATTGAAACAATTATCATTCAAGATTTAATTTCCAATTAAGTAGATTTGATTCAATTTGAGATACATTTAAAAAATTGAAACCAACCTCTTGAACCCTTTCTTCAAAACCTTGTTGAAAAGAGAAAAGTAGTATTTTGTGACATTTTAATGTCATTGAAAATTTTCCTTTTCAAATTGAAAGAATGGTTTCATTTTGAAAATTTCGCAATACTTGAATGTTTTAAAGACCTACACAAAACCTCTTACTCTTCTATATCTTAGAGAGTTCATCGAATTAAGAGACATAGTAGTGAGCATTTGTGCATTGTTTGGTTCAATATTTCGAGTCTACACACCACTAGTTTCATTCTCATTCCTGAAACTAAGCAAATTACCTTTAAAATGGGATCTTAATATAAAATTAACCAAGATTTTATTTTCATATCACCAACAAGATCAGGCTAAGGTATTGTATTAGGATTGGAGAGTTAACACTCCGGGGCCACATACTTTTTAAACTAGCATTCATTAATGAGTGATTAAATCCATTAGTAACAAAGACCACTTGTCGAGAAAGTGCATCTAAAAAATGTGTCAAGCATGAGGTTAATATGGATTAGTAATGGTGGTACCCCCTTTTTCTTATTTAGTGGGACACAAACACATCACAGTATTCCAAGTAAGTGACAATTCCTCGAGCTGACATCACTTTTTGGAGTATATGGTTTATCTAATTTGTCCTAGACTTACAACTGCTTCGCTCGACTGTCGATTGTGAAGTGGTAACCTTAGTTGATGTTCCTAGGATATCTCACATGCTATTGAAACTGAGGAAAACATGCATTACAGGAGACATACTTTGAAGCTTTTACTCCTTGGGAGGGTGATTGGTCAAGAATTAATACTTGCGCCTTTCGTGATTAAATTTTATTCTAATTTTTTCTCATGCCTTCGCTATTAGTAATTGTTTGAGGCATGGTATCCCTTAGAAACTACTAGTTTTAGAAGGCCCTCTAATCCATATTTTAATTGAGCTTTGGTTCTTTGGTAAAGTATATTGATTGCTTAGATTCATCGGACATTTTTACTGTATGGACACTTTGATTTTTGTTGAGTCTAGATTTCCTTTAGGATTGTTTGATTATATATTTTTAAGTATACTACTATAAACAAGTCCTTATATAAAAAAATTCAAACTAGCTACTCTCCTGATCCACCATTCACGGTGATAACGAGGTGATTCACTAGAATTTGAAGGCCCTTCTAGATCATGGAGATCAATACAAAAACCACACACTAGTGATTTGGAAAAAGAACAAATTCTAGATTCAATTAATAGTAATAGAGAATAACAACATCAAACAAAGACTAAAAATTCACTGTTACATAATGAAGAGAATACATAAATAGTTGATGATCTTGTTCTATTTGAAATTGAAACATTAGAAAATGACACAGCTACTCATGTAAACACACCCTTGAAGGGTCTTTTAGACCCAATTGTACTTCAAATCAATGAGTCATTGTATTATTCAATCATCTTTCTAGTTATTTGAATAACATGCAGAATATAACACTTGATCCTATGGCTTCTTCAAAAGCTCAAGGGACCAAAACAACATCACCCTCAACATCAATGCAACCTAAAATGGATGCGGGAGGTAACAATACTTCCACTTTGACCTCTACATCAATCCCAATAGTTAGCATACATGTCATTAGCACAAGTTCAACTAGCACTTCAGTTTCAGTTGGTATAGTTCCAGGTTCAAATCTCGGAAGTACATCCACTTAGTCTGTAGGGATCCCTACTAGTGGGTGTGCCTTACCAAACATAGTTTTTCCATATGGTTCATCTAATCAAGATAAAAAAAACTAGGATTAAGCCAAAATCCTCTTGGTATACCAAATACTTTTCCAGTTTCTACTTCTGTGAGAAACCCTTCACCATGGAGTGGTAATATTCTTGGCAGAAGCAATGGGCCATGGAACATTAATGCCAATTAGGGTTATCCTCCAACAATGGGTGGAAATGCCTCAAGGGGTTATGCTCCAAATTTTTCTAGCATAATTTCTTGGGACAATATCATACCCCTAATAGGTAGGATGCTAGGAGGAAATCCACCTATAAACCCCATTCCTCAATGGAGTGGGCAAGTTCCAGGAAGCAATCAATATTCTTGGGGACCACCTCCACAAGGGGGAAAGAAGCCTTGGAACGCTAATCAAAACCAAGGAAATAATCAATGGAATGGTTAGGTTTTGACAAATAACCAATCCTATTGGATCCTAACTCTGGAAGGGGGAAATCCATCCATTCATCCTTCATAATGGAATGGTCAGGTTATAGAAACTAACCAATCTTATTAGGGCCTACCTCCACAAGGAGGAAATCCATCCATTCATCCTGTCCCACAATGGAATGGAAATGTTTTAGGAAGTAATCAATCTTTTTGGATACAACCTACACAAGGATGCAATCCTCCTTGGAATGATTTTCAATCCCAAGGAAAACAACAATGGAGCCATCAAGCTTCACCAATGTATCAATCATTTGCTACGGCACTAGTTAGATCATTGTTTCTAGTCACATTGAATATACCAAATTTATCCCGGCTGATCAATGACCTGGTTCTACATTTGAATGGGTGGCCAACCATACCTACTGAATTTGCCTCAGACATACCTAAGTTCAATGGATGAGCAGGGGACGATCCATCAAATCATGTGATGTTGACACATTGACTATCGACAGGGGTTCACTTCACACTGTCCTCAACAAACCATCAACCGAACTCCCTTACGCACCAGCCCAGAAAGGTTTTACCCTTTCCAGCAACACTCGTGGAGTGAGTGAAGTCTCACCCGAGATGCACAAGGGGGCTGCAGGAACCACATTTCCGCATTGGAGTTGAGGACATGCATCAAACATACATTGCAACTACAGAAACCAGAGATTACATCTTTCGCATTAGTTCATCATTCACAGATTCATCAATCGCAGAATCAACTCATAATAAATATTGGCATCAACATGATCTGATTATTCATTAGCATGAACAACAATTATTGAACCCACAAAGCATTAAACATTAAACAAACATTCACATTCACCATTTAACAGAAACAAAGACACAAATAGCACCATAATTGAACATTTTCATGCATTCATTAAAACCTGCGGAATGATCTTCACAGAAACAGTCAATACATCATATCGCAGATACAAAATAGATCAACAACTGGATCAAAAATCAATAGATCGATTGCTCTATCCATCACCGATCGATTCCCTTAGGATTACAATCATACTCCTATTTATATGAGACTAATTGGTTACAAAATGGTCCACATGACCCTTATCTAACAAACTAACTACTTTCGTGCTTTTGCATACTCCGTGAATGACCCTTCTTTTGCAGATTGTCCCTTTTGCAGGTGTCAGCTTCTGCACTTCCTGCGGAATAATTCCATGCCAACAAGCCCCCAACACAAACTTGTGGCTCTCCCTCGAGCCACCTCAGCTGGACACCTTTGGTACTGGTCTCGTTCGTTGCTGTGGTAAAACTTCTGAATCTATTCTTGACATTTGGAGCTCATTGTCATGTACTTCTCGAACTCATCCTCAAGTCTCTTGAAACCTTGATCATCTACCTTGAACCCATCCTCCAGTCTCCTAAAACCTGGATCATCTACCTCTTATGTGCTTACTCGGGCACTTTAGGCTTTCTGCAACTTGGGGACAATTTCCTCATCGTTGCCAAATTGTGAAATGGGCCAGCTTCCTTGGCACATCTGTTCCGCACAATTGATTGTCCACTGCTACAGCTAGCGGGCCTCTTCCCCCGGTCTTCTGGTGATCGAGGAAACCCCGACCTTTATAACTACTACCACACTCTTAGACATCTCGGGTGATACCTCATCTTTGCTCTGCCCAAGTGTCTACGGTGCTTCCTTCGCTGGTTGTTCATGCATAGTCGTCATTCTTTCTCTCAACGCACCTGGAGTGCTTCCGCTCGAAATGAAGTGCACCATTGCAACTATCTCAATTCCCTTTTCCACAACTTACTTGGGCTTGTGCACCCAACTTCCTAACTCTCTGCATCTAACTTACTGACTCGCATCATACAACCCACTAATTCTCCTCTTTGGACTCTCTCTATTTCAACTTGTGTTTTCAATCCTTACACTGGCATTTATGTTTTCTTCTTAGCACTTGCTCATCATTTGCAAAATATTATCCACAACTAGCTGAATCTATCATCATACTTCTCCATCGTCTTGCAGTGATGCCAATCTGCAGTGATTGGACTCAGATTTGACTCCCACATGCTAAAACATGTGAAGCATCATTGAGCAACTTGGTTGGCCATGCTTCCTGCATGCTTCCCATTTTTTGCCATTATTGGTTTTTGTTTTTACTATGCTCCTCAGCCACTATGCGCCTGATCATGGCGATAGGGTTTCAACCAATTCCCATTTACTAACTTTGGCAACAATACCCCATCTAAAATTTGTAACTGTACTGCACCTCCGTCAGTGAAAAAATTTATGATGTAGGGACCTAACCAATGCATTTGTAACTTACCTAGGTGCTTAGCAAACTTGTTGTCATATCGCAGAACTGTATCTCCACGCTGAAAGTGCTTTTTCTTAATGTGTCGATCATGCCAAGCCTTCTATCGATCCTTTTCCACTTTCTGATGAAATCCTACGATGAACCGGTCCTCATCGAGTTGTACCAATTGTGCCAATCGTTCTTGTAATGCTCCATCGTCACTCATTCCTGTGACAACTGCAATCTGTAGACTGGGAATGATATACTGCATCGGCATTATGGCTTCATGCCCATATACAAGTTTGAACAGTGTCTACCCAGTCAAACGTTTACAAGTTGTGCGATATACCCAAAGTATCATAGGGATCTTCAAATCCAAATCGTCCTGATTCGTGTTGCATACATTCGTGAGCGCATGCTCCAATATCTTATTCAATGCCTCAATTGTCCCATTTGCTTGAGGGTGATAGGGGGTACTCTTATTGTGATCAATTTGAAATTTCGTCGTCATCGTTGCAATTGTCTGATTAACGAAATGAGTCCCTTGGTCACTCATCGGTATTTTGGGCACCCGAACCTAGTGACCACATTGTCAAACAAGAATATTGTTGCTGTTGCAGCTGAGCAATCCTTCATCGGCACTGCTTCTACCCATCGCATCAAGTAATCCGTTGCAGTAATGATGTAGCATGACCCCGTTATTTCCTTGTGGGTTGATGGGTCCCACAAAGTCAACTTCCCACTTGTCGAAATCCTGTAGTGTTAATAGAGGTACTAGTGGCATTTCATCTTTTCATGATTGGTTCCCTATCCGTTGAGAAACATCGTAGCTTGTAGCGTAGTCCACAGCATCTCCAATCATTTTCAGCCACCATAGTCCTGCTTGCAAGATCTTCCTCGTAGTGGCACATCCTCCGTAGTGTCCTCCAACGATCCTATCATGAGCTTCCCCAAGAATCCTCTCCTATTCTTGCGGAAGGATGTATCATCAAAGTATCTTGTTTGGCCCCATTTTATACATTTTTCCCGCGATCAATTGAAAATCTGCAGCTTTGATGACTAGCTACTTCTTTTGTTTGGTAGTGAAGCCTTCTGGCGCCTCCCCTGTTGCCCAAAACTGAATGACTTGTTCATAATGGTTGTCGACCATGGCAACCCTGAACAACTAAGCATATGTAAATCCTTCGTCAATGATCCTTGGATATTCCCATGACTTGATTCGTGACAAGTGGTCTGGTCTTGCATTTAGTCGTCCAAGCTTTACAATGATTTCGAAATCAAATTCTTGGAATAGTAACAACCATCGACAGATCTTCCCCCCAACACAGGTTTGTTCACCAGGTATTTTAATGCTGAGTGGTCAGTGAACATTTTAAAGTGGCCCCCTAATAGGTAGTGTCAGAATTTCTATAAGGCATAGACCATTGCCAACCCTTCTCGTTCTGTGGTTGTATAATTCTTCTCCATAGTAGACAACTTCCTACTTGCGAAGGCTATCGGGTGGTTGACGCCGCCTTCTCCTGGTTGGGCCATGATGAATCTTAATGCAACTGGTGATGCATCGACGTGAACGTGGAACTCCTTTGTCTAATCTGAGAGTGCCAATATGGGTGTGGAAACCATCTTTTCCTTTAATATGTCCAGACTCTTTTGGCACTCTTCATTCCACTCAAACTTGGTGTATTTCTTCAACAACTTCTCCATTGGCGTTGTGATTGCTGCATACCCTCTGATAAAATTTCTGTAGTATCCTGTGTGGCCCAACGTTGCTATCAATTTCTTGACTATCATCGATGGCGGGAGGTCAACAATAATTGCGATCTTCACCGAGTCTACCAGCATTCCTTCCCTGTAGACAATGTGCCCCAGCAAAATTTTGAATGGAGCACAGAAGATGCACTTTTTCATGTTCAATGAAATCTGGTACTCTCGAGATCATTCCAGCATTAGCCTCATGTCCAATCTTTGACCAACCAATACACTGTCCAATCATCCATATAGACGACAAGAAATTTATGAATGTAGTTTTTGAATGCCGAAACTACTAATCTTGAAAAAATCGCTAGAGCATTCTTTGGTGCAAATGGCATCATTGTATACTGAAAGCAGCCCCATTCTGCGACAAATGTAGTATTATGTCAGTCTTCCTTTGTGATTTTGATCTGGTGATATCCTAAAAACCCATCCGTAAATGAGTAGATTTCCTGACCTCCTACTCCTTCAAGCACCTCATCTATGAATGGTGTCGGGAATAGGTCATTTAAGCATGCATCATTCAAATTTCGTAAGTCGACACAGATTCAGACTTCACTAGTTTTCTTGTCTTGGACCACCATTGGGCTGATCCACTATGATTCCTCTACTGGTTTTATGATGCCTTCTTCCAACTTCCTTTCAATCTCGACCTGCACTATCTCCTTGTGCCTTGGATTCAACCGATAGGGCCGCTACTTGACTGGATTCGCATCGGGTTTCACAGGGATCTTCATTTCTCCTAAGTCCCTGGAAATTCCTTTCATCTCCGAGAATTTCATTGGGAACAGATCTTGAAACTCATGCAACAGATCAGTCATCTTCGCAATGGTGGAATCATCCCAATAATCCCCAATGCTTACAAACTTTGGGTTCTCCTCCGATCCAATGTTTGCTTTCTTGATCTTCAATGCTTGTTGGAATTTGTCGGAAGGTATTTCGGGTGCCTCGACACTGTCACTTCCTTCTGACTCTGGTACATCCGTATCCCTTGGATCATCCTCATCATCTGGCTCTCCTGTGATGTTATAGCACTCCATCATCATTTATGGTGTCGCAGCCTATCGAACTTCGAATGGTTTCTCTGTCGGTACTATTTCAAATATCTTCTCTTGAATCACCTACAATGCACTATGGATGAAGGGGTTCTCATCTAAGAAACAAAATATTTGGCTGAAGCCAATTGTTAGCTTCTCCCAAGAAGTCGTCTCGCATCGCAATTCTGCTGTGACATACCAACTCCGCGGTACTTCATCCAGTGTGTGAATAAATGCATGTACCCATTCCTCTTTGCTCGCAATCCCCATTTTCTTTCGCACTCAGCCAAATGCGCCTTCGGGTCACCTCTACCATCAAAATTCCTTCCATCATATCCTTCCGCATCGCCAAACTGAACCTCCATGAGGTGTCAACATAGTGTCCATTTTATGATTTTAGACTTATGCGTCGACCACCAGCGTGCAGGGGTAGCTTTCAAGGCTTCCTCCAAGGCCAATAGACGTTGCGATTCCGCCACTTTATCCTCAAACTCTGCGAGAAACGTATCCAAATTGGGAAATCCTTCATATGTTGGTAGCACGCACTCCTCTGTGGCTACCCATCGCAGTGATTGTGTGATCCGGGCACACCTTCTAAATGACACTTCATGCATCTAGTTCTGGCAATTATCAAGCGCCTAAACCAAATCCGACGATGCTAAACTGACATTGTGCCATCCCAATTCTCCGTCTGCGGTAGGATTAATGTAACCCTCGGATATGTTGTATATTCTATCCCATCCCTCTATAAATTCATCTCTTGCTGGTTCAACGTATCGCTGCGCTTCTGTAGGATCCAGAGGTGCCAAAACCCTCATCTTGCGATTCTCAAATGACAGTCCACTTCTTGAATTTGGTAGCCGCTGGATTATCGATTTCCCACTCAATCCCTATCAACGTTGGGTAGGGGCTGGTATTGTCCATGATTTCAATTACATCGAAATCTACATAAGTCTTGAGACCCTCAATCTCGACTGGAAGCTGGTACACCCGACCAAGTGGAGTAACCTTACTATGATTTTCCAATCGCAGTTGTACCGGTGACAAGGCCAACTGTGGTTTCTCCATTGTTTCCCATGTCTTCTTGGTCATAATTTTGACGTATGACCCCAGGTCCAAGATAATTGAGTCGACATCAAATGCTCCAATTTGTGTCGACATTCGCATCTCTCTCCTCGTCTTCCTCTTGTGTATGCGATGATCTTTTTCTCTTGGCGTGCACCCTCCCGTCGATTCAATAGATTGGATATCTCTTCCAGCGCATCCTGATCCTTTGCCAACTCCAGGAAACTCTTCAAGAATGCTTTTAAGGTGCTATCCTTTCCCTGGGACTTCATTGCGTCGAACGTTGGTGTCATATCATAGATAACTTCTTCCTAAAGAGGTAACTGCCTCCTCTATCTCATCACCTCTTGCGCTTCCAAGAAAAAATCGCTTTTGACCTTCACATCAAAGGTGACATGTTTCTGTGCTGCTGGTTGGACAATAGCCTTTGACCTGTCAGTTCCTATCACAGCTCCTCCTCTTGTCACTATTCCAATAGTTGCATGGTGTCTTCGAGCCTCCATGGATATCATCTGTACAACCGGTGGTGTATTATGATTATGGTTCTATGGCAGTGGTGGAAGATTCTTGGTATTTCATTTTGCGATGAGCTGCGGAAAGTCTTCAATTCCATGATCCACAATGCTGCAATAAGTGAACTGTGGCATTGGATTAGAGAAATCCCTCTGATAGTGCCCTTGCTGCCCACAATTGTAGCATATAATCGGTCCTCATCCTCATCCAGCAGCTCCTCCTCACCGTGCACTAGCACCTCGACCTCCACGAAATCCTCCTCTAGCCCCTCCATGCAGTGGGCCATATGGTGGGTACTACTGTTTCCCATACTGCGGCTATTGCAGTTGTCCATATGGTGGGTACTGCGGTGCTGGATACTGTGGATGACCATACTATGGTTTCCCATACTGCCCCTGATCAGACTGTTGCGGTTGGTGATTATATTGGGCCAGTGGTTGATTATACTGCTGATGTTGCTAACCCGGTTCCTGTTCTTCTCCTTCCATGAAGTATGCAACTATAGTCCTCTACTGGAGTAGGCCATAATCTCTGCAGTTGTTTTCATCGTGGCCAACCAATTTACAAAACTTGCAATACAAGTTCTTTGGTTTTGACACCATCATCTACAGATACACACACTCTTTTGGTCGATGGCCTCTTGCTTGGAAGATACGACACCAAGGAAACCCTCCCTGACTAAGGATATTTGGTGCACCAGATTTCAAATACTCTCAAAAGTATTGGAATTGATCCTTGTGGTGTCCCTCTGTCCTACACCTGGTACACCAGACATCTTCATGAACCTCTTTCCCTTTCTTTATGTCTTGCATTTGGATTGTCAAGTTTTCCTACTGTGCTTGTATTAGATCCATGCCCAACCCTGTTTCACCTATTGGTGAAGCCTCCAGCTTCATCGCAATCTCCAATGCTTTATCCTGGGTCGCAACCTTCTATTGCATTAGTGTTTCGTGGATGTGTGGCACCAATCCTGCGATAAACCACTCCTTGTGCTGCATATCATTTATCCCAAAACTTACCTTCTCTATCAGCGTTTTGTACCGCTGATCAAACTCCTATACCGGGTCATTTGGGTATTTCTTGATTTCTTTGAGCTTAGTGACATACTGCGATTTTGACCTTGGATTCCTAAATGCGTCGATCATTCCTATTTTTATCAGCACCAACAACTTGGCCAATGTTCCCGCTGGAACCCTTGTAAACTTCATGAACCAATCCAGTGCATGCCCCTAAGGGTCGTCACTAGTTGTCCCTTATTAATATCTTCATCCTGGACCTACTTCACAATCCATACTGCTTCACACAGAAACCAAAAATGCTTGGGATCCTCAGTCTCCTTACCCTGGAAAGTGGGCATTTTTGTGTCGTCTGCCATTCTAACATTCCTACTGTTATTGTTTACTGATGCACTACGTTTACCACTGCACATACGAAAACTTTGCGAATAGCTTGTGTTTCTTCCTATGAAATTATGGGTAGTGCGAAGGGTTGCAGGTATGTTGTAACTTACGATCCATCCCTCTTCTACTTCTGGGGTAGCCTACTCACCACCTTTGTTGCAATAGGGTCTCTTTCACCCTTGTGGTCTTGTTTCGCAGTATTTTGTTCTGGTCCTCTCAGGAGACTCTTTCTGAGTCCTCCTCTTCTTCTCAGGACGCTGGAATACCACCCCACTCCTCAAGGTATCACACTCTTCATCAACTTCCCTTAGAAACTCGTCGTCTCTCATGTCCATCTACCCCACATCTTTCTATCGGATCCACATTCACGCAATACCCATAACCTCCGCACACTGATCTTTCTACTCATTAGAATTCATCCTCAGTATGCCCTTTTTGTAGATGAGCATTTTAATCCACAATTTTAGAAATAGTAAGAACCTTCCCCTTGGTCCCTTGAACAAATTCCTTTTTGTGTCGCTATACGATTTGATTGTGTCTACTACGAACTCAGTAATATATCCCTCTAGGATACTATCCACCTAGAAATCGATATCCCTTGATACTGTGTTGTTGACATGTTTCAGCTATCGAATCAGTTCTGGTGTCCAATGGTCAGGCTCAGTCTTTTGGAAATGGTGCTTCTGGAATGTTAGCTGCGCTAACCACTCATGCAGTAGTACTGGGAATTTGTAGAAAAATATCTCATGGATATTTGAATATATGTACTTCTGTAACCAACTTCTTACGGTCTGTTTGGGGTTTTGCTTCTCTCCTCCCGCGAATTCTTCTGTCTTTCTATCAAACCACTCTTGAATCTCCGGTTTCGTCGGGTGCCACAACATATCCTCTTCTTTTCCTCTTCAAGGTCCCAACAATGGAACCATTTGTTGACATAGTGACTATCGACATGGGTTCACTTCACACTGTCATCAACAAACCATCAATCGAACTCCCTTACGCATTGGCCCAGAAAGGTTTTACCCTTTCCAGCAACACTCACAGAGCGAGTGAAGTCTCACCTGAGATGCACAAAGGGGCTGGAGGAACCACATTTCTGTAGTGGATTTGAGGACATGCATCAAACATACATTGCAACCGCAGAAACTAGAGATTATATATTTCTCACTAGTTCATCATTCGCATATTCATCAATAGCAAAATCAACTCATAATAAATATTCGCATCAACATGATCTGATTATTCATTAGCATGAACAAAAATTACCGAAACCACAAAGCATTAAACATTAAACAGACATTCGCATTCACCATTTAACAGAAACAAAGACATAGATAGCACCATAATCGAACATATTCATGCATTCATTAAGACCTGTGGAATGACCTTCGCAGAAACAGTCAATACATCATATAATAGATACAAAACAGATCAACAACTGGATCAAAACTCAACAGATCGATTTCTCTATCCATCATATATCAACTCCCTTAGGATTACAATCATAATCCTATTTATACGAAACTGATTGGATTAAAAAAGGTCCACATGACCCTTATTTAACAAACTAACTATTTTCGCGCTTCCGCATTCTCTACGAATGACCCTTCTTTCCTAGATTGTCCATTTCGCAGTTGTTGGCTTCTGCACTTCCTGCGGACTAATCCAGTTCCAACATGTGATGACATTCCATTTGTGGTGTTCATCCAATTCCATAGTTGATGACAATGTTAGGTTACTATTGTTTCAACGAACCCTCATGGGAACCGTTGCGAAATGGTACATTAAGTTTCCTCACAATACATTCACATATTTCTTAAATTTGGCCATGGTATTTGTGACACATTTTCAATTTCCTATCCGCTATGAGATGTGTATAGAACTTTTGACTTCGCTTAGGAAGTTCCACTCCACTCACATATTGGATCATATCCACGAATGGAGGAGGCACCAAAGGCTTATAAAAGCTAAAATCTTGGATCAATTCTTATCAGATTGGTTTGTAAAATCATTATTTCCTACTCTTTCCAAATATGTATCCATGTTAGGATATATGACTAGAGAACAACTCATTCAGAGTGCCCAATAGATGGATTTGATATATTCACAATCAATCACACTTTATGATTTATTACCTCATGCTATGAGACCTGCATCCGATTCATCTAGGGCACCACAAAGACTTCATGTTGATGGTGTGATGGGTTCTGTAAACCAACTTGAGCAAATTACCCAACAAATGGGGCAAGTTTCATTTCAAACTTTGCAACCCACAATTGCCTAGGAAAAACAGAAATCCGCAACTCCCACCCAAACTTCTGAAGCGCTTACAGTCCAATCTATGGACCGGAAAGGAAAAAAGAAGAAACAAAAGAAGAATCCAAATGCTAATACTGGGACGGGAGAAGCACCTAAGGTGAATAATCCCATTGGGGAAATTAGGAGATATAGAAAAACAAGTACCCTTGCAATATTTTTCAAGGGGACCATCATACTCACAAATTCCCTCACATGGATGACATTCATCACATGTTGGAACAGCAAGGAGGGAAACAAAAACCTGCCATCCTCACCCAACCCTTCCTGTAGCAACAAGAAATGGTTTATATGGCATCAATACCTCCCCTGAGAAGGAACTAGGAAAACCCGCTACAAGGGAGAAACCCCCTCATTGCTAACATCTTCATGATGTATGAACATAAGATAAACGTTCAAAAACGGGATCGTTCTTATTATGCACCATCGAATTGTTAGTTTTTCAGAAATTTCAATCTGATCTAGGATCTTAACTGAGAGAATAACATGCACAGCATATCTACAGCATATCAATCATGGACACAATAATGCAAGCACACAAGAGAAGCAGAGTTTCACTGGGAAAAACCAAGAAGGTGAAAAACCCCACAACTCCCTCATAGATAGATAGAGCAATGATACAACCCAAGTACAAGAGATAGTCCTCCTAGTAGCAGCTTCTCCTCCTCCACAAGTGTGCCACTCTCCAATGAGTGTATGAGTGAGAAAGTGAATGATCAAATAGAGTTCCTTCCACACTCTATTTATACTTGACTTGACTTGTCTAATAACCTTTACTAGGTTGACCTTAACTTAACCACATAACATAATGCTGATAGGGCCGACCCCCAATAGGGTGCTCTAATAAACCTTTAACCCACATGACTTATATAGGGCTGACGCCAACAAGGTGGTCTAATAACCCATCAAGTATAAGTTACGACACTTACAATATAAATGACGACACTTCCGTATAGAGGAATAATAACATCTCTATAGGAATACAAACACTTCCATATAGAGGAATAATAACATATCTATAGGAATACAATATAGATATATGTGAAATACATTCCGAAGTTACAATTACATCAACACTCCCTCTTAACTAGGAAGTTATTTCTCGACACAGATCTGCTAGCACACATCTTCTTCTTTAGATCATCATCACTGGATCATCGTCATCGTCACTGCTGCTGCTATCTCAATCAATCTCAAATCTACTCGTCATAGGAAGTTCTACAGAGATAGCCCTTTTTCATGTTGGATGTAGGCCCACCACCTATAGGTTTTCATCATCAGTGGCCATACTATGGAACCTAGGATTGATTACATGCGTCAACAAAACCTAGTGCAGACTATAGGATCTTTTACATGTTGACCTTCACAAAACCTACTCAGAACATCCCAGGATGTTACGAGCACACCGCTCTACCTGTCTGGATGTCGGTGGAGCATCCCAAGATTTTACGAGCACACCGCTCTACCTATCCAGATTTTAAAGGATATTTTCTATGTGAACTTTCACAAAACCTACTCAGAGCATCCTAGGATGTTACGAGCATACCGCTCTACCTGTTCGGATCTCTATAGAGCATCCCAAGCTGTTACGAGCACACCGCTCTACCTGTCCGTATTTTAAAGGATCTTTTCTATGCAAAACTGTAGCAAAACCTACTCAGAGCATCCCAGGATGTTACGAGCACACCACTCTACCTATCCGGATCTCGATAGAGCATCCCAGGCTGTTATGAGCACACTGCTCTACCTGTCTAGATTTTAAAGGACCTTTTCTATGCTACTTGCACAACCTGTCCACGGCCACAGAGTATCAACCTGATACTCAACATACATCATCCTGATGTATACATTATCAACCCTATAATCATCACTGCATCATCCTGATGCATGTCATCTGGAGCAACATCTTGAAGCTCGTCATCTGTGATCATCCTGATCATCACCATAACATCAACCTGATTCTTGTCATCTGGAGCAACATCCTGAATCTCGTCATCTGTGATCATCATCATAACATCAACCTGATGCATGTCATCTAGAGAATTGTACCGATACTCATCATCCATGATCAACCTGATCATACCATGCATCCACCTGATGCATACAATGTATATGCCTAATACATATCATCATACATGATCTACCTGATCATACAATGTATCAACCTGATACATACATAAGTACATGATCCACCTAATCATACAATGCATCCACTTGATACATATATAAATACATGATCCACCTGATCATACAATGTATCTTCCTGATACATACATAAGTACATGATCCACTTGATCATACAATGCATCCACCTGATACATATATAAATACATGATCCACCTGATCATACAATGTATCTACCTGATACATACATAAGTACATGATCTACTTGATCACACAATGCATCCACCTGATACATATAAAAATAAATGATCCACCTAATCATATCAAGCATCCAACATGATGCATATTCA
Source organism: Larix kaempferi (assembly GCA_027924585.1). NCBI lineage: Eukaryota > Viridiplantae > Streptophyta > Pinopsida > Pinales > Pinaceae > Larix > Larix kaempferi. The sequence continues at coordinate 22,519,291 of BSBM01000217.1, forward strand.
AATTCATGATCCAACTGATCATATCAAGCATCCAACATGATGCATATACAAATACATGATCAAACTGATCAAAGCATCCAACTGATGCATATATGAAGCAGTAAATGGAGCATCATCTTGATGCTCATCATCCAGTGCTTACATCCACAGCCATGGGAAGGATCCTCCTTTCACCATGATCGGAATGGTCCTGCAAATGTGTCCATCACTTCTTCCTCGAAGTGTCTTCAATTTGAAGAACACCAAGCCTTTCCCTGAAGTACTCAAACTTCACTCTGGCTAGTGGTTTCGTCAACACATCTGCAACCTACTCATCCGTCGCAACATACAGGAGCTTCACTTCTCCTCTCTACACCATATCCCTGATATAGTGATATTTGATCTCTATGTGCTTCGACCTGTCCTGGAACACCGAGTTCTCAGATAGCTTCACACAACTCTGGTTGTCACAAAAGATACCAGTAGCATCCAACGGTAGATCAAATAACTTAGACAGTAGCTTTCTTAGCCATACTGCCTCACAACTGTTGATGTATATGTAACTCCGAAATGTATTTCATATATGTATATTGTACTCCTATAGAGATGGTGTTATTCCTCTATACAGAAGTGATTGTATTCCTTTAGAGATGTTATTATTCCTCTATACGGAAGTGTCGTCATTTATATTGTAAGTGTCGTAACTTATACTTGATGGGTTATTAGACCACCTTGTTGGGGTCGGCCCTGTATAAGTCATGTGGGTCGAAGGGTTATTAGACCACCCAATTGGGGGTCATCCATGTGGGTCAAAGGGTTATTAGACCACCCTATTGGGTGTCGGCCTAGTCAGCATTATGTTATGTGGTTAAGTTAAGGCCGACCTAGTAAAGGTTATTAGGCAAGTCAGGTCAAGTATAAATAGAGTGCGGGAGGCACTCTATTTCATCATTCTATTCTCTCTCACACTCTCGGGAGAGTTGCACACTTGTGGAGGAGGAGGAGATGCTGCTAGGATATGTTTATCTCTTATGCTTGGGTTGTATCATTTCTCTATCTATCTCTGAGGAAGTTATTGGGGTTTTTCACCTTTATGGTTTTCCCCAAGTAAACTCCGTGTCTCTTGTGTGCTTGCATTATTGTGTCCATGATAGATATGCTGTAGATATGTTGTACATGTTGTTCTCTCAGTTAGGATCCTAGATCATATTGAAGCAAATTTTGAAAAAATTAACATGGTATCAGAGCTAGCCTGAAAGAAGGCATGGTATGGCATGTATGACACTTGTTGCAATTGCGAAGCTAGGGCTTGATATAGAAAAAACCAATCATCGTAGTGCTTTTTATATAAATAAATTTTGACGAGGTTTCAGGGTCTGAAAATCGTACAGGGAAAAGCTAAGATCGCCATCTACCTTGTGTCCAAAGGACAAACTCTAATTCGTTTTACTTTGTGATTTATGATTTGTACAATATAGGGTTTTTGCCTCTTCCAGATCTAAGTCATAAACATGTGACCTTGGAAAAAAGGTCATAACTTGGGCTAGGAAGATCCAAATGAAATGTTGTAAAAGTGACAGGTAGTGCACGGATTGGAATTTCTCAAGTAACTTTTTCAGAGTCCGAAACTAAACCAGTGACACGTGGCACGTCATACAAGTTCGCTCTCCTGTTTTATCCCATAAAAAGGTCACGTTGTGACACTTGGCATAACTCTCTCTTAGAGAATCCATTTGAGGTCAGAACTCTGGGGTTGGAAAGATGATAGGTCAGGCTATCTTAGGAAACTTTTTCAGACCCTGTGGATCGAAAGGTTCAGAGTTACACCAGAAACAATTAGGTACATATTTCTGTCAAAACAAAATTATTTTTGAGCACCTTCATTGATGGCTTCTGGAATTTAGGTTTTCAGAGAAAGTTGGAATTTTTGTAATCGGAGACTACGGCTGAATGCTACTCATCAAAATCGAAATTTAGAGACCAAGATCAGAATTTTTAGTTGGGTAGAAAACCGGGCTTGATCAGACCCTAGTTCGGGACTTTGATCGGAAAAGTGGAAAATTAGGGCTTCTGCAAAAATGGGAATTTTTGAAATCTGTGACCACGGCTGGAAGCTCCTCAGAAAACTAGAAGCTTAGAGCTTTGGATCGAACTTTTTGATTGGGAAGAAGGGTGGGATTTATTAAACCCTAGTTCGGGGTCATGTCCAGTGAATCCGGAAGTTTCCAAGGCAAATTTGAGGGGTGAAACTTTGCAGTTTTCAAATTCTGAGTATACCAGCTTGATCAGCTCATCAAGGTGCATATTTCTATCCTTTCGAAAGTTGAAATTCAAAGTTTGAATTTTTAGGGTTTCTCTGACAAACCCTAATCTAGCTCCAGATCTAGATCCTGCAAATCAAGTGGATTGGGTTAATCCTAGAAGAGAATGGATTGGCCACCTGCATAAGTAAAGAAGTTCTTGTTTTAGAGGGAGATGAGGCTAAGGCCTTACATAAGAAGATTACAAGCAATCTCGACAGCTATGACTCATCCAGGTATGTTTCGATATTTGTTCATGATTAAGTTTATGGTATGTTTGTCTTCATGTTATTACGGTTAGTACAATCTTGATTAAATTTAGACTTGTCGTATCACCTTAATAAAATTATGAATGCATGATAGAAGATATTCATTGATTAGGGTGTTGACACTTATGATAGTACTAATGCATTATGATGTTGTAGGAGGTTTATGTTGTCCACTAACAAGAAAGGTACACCAAGAAAGACATATCATGTTCTAGTTCAAGAACATATGATCATGATGACATGAGGACAAAGATTCATCCATTGTCATGTATCACTTAGAAGATCTATTTGCGAGGTATGTATAACTTGGTTCTATAATGGTTAACCTATGAGATATGCAGGTTACTAGCACAAGTCATTGAAGAGAACAAGAAGACATCATGTGGGTATGTTAGACATAACTAGCTAACATACCAATCCAGGTATGTTTTTCCTATATCAAGTTAGAATCCTACCCTCTGTTAGGATCCCTTATATAAGTATACTTGGTATGATTGGTTATGTTTATTCTTAAAGTTAGAAATGTAAGTAATCAAGGGTTTTATGTATATTATGTCTCTTATCTTGATTGATGATTTAACTAACCAGAAGAGTCCTATGATCAAGTAAGAATATGCATGAGTAAAAGAATACCTCCCTGAATCCTTGAATACTAATGTTTATTATCTGTGTTTTGGAATGATCATGACTATACATGTTTAAGATTATTGTGTTTTTAAGATTATACTAATGAATGTGTGATTATGTATGAGACCTCGAGGATAACACAATGATGATACTAATGAGCATGCATAGTGATTAAGGATGGATATAATTTCAAGGACAAGTAATCTTGGAAGCAAAGATCAAAAGGGAGCACACTCCAGTTGTTCCTGCAAGGAAGCAAAGATCAAGAGGGTGCACACTCTAGTCATTCCTACAAGGAAGAAAAGATCAAGAAGGAGCACACTTCAGTAGTTTCTGCAAGGATGCAGATATTCAGAGGGAGTTGACCACTTCTCACAATCCACATTAGAATGGAGTTGCAGAAAAGAAGCAAATACTGAGAGGGAGTCAACCCAACAAACAAACAAAGATAAGTATTTCAATTAGCATTCCTTGCATATTTTATTGTTTAAATAATACTGTTCAATAATGTATATACTCATGTTCCTAGAATTAGGTTGTGTATTATGCATATTAGAATAGTTGCATTGATGAACAGTATACTACTAATATACATGGTTAAGTGGCCTATGGCATTGTACAACATTCCATTTCTACTTATCTAGAATGAAACCTCTTTGCTGACATGTTGGGAGTTGTGCACACTCTTAACAATGTTCTGGTAGAGATTGGAAGGCATCTAGAAAGTTACGGGATATGGATAAATGTTGTATTGAAGCATTGGCTAAGATAATTGCTTGACTATATGACATATTTCTTTATGTGTAAGAATTTGTTCTGAAAACTATGAGATGTTTTCTAATCATGCAATTTAACTTGTTGTGTAGGAAAGATCGTATACCATCACCTACAAAAGAAGGACTACAACATTTGTTCAGCAACAAAGTGATCTATTGAAAATATTGAAGTTCCCAAGATCTGGGAAGAATTCCATGATCGAGGAGTACCAGTCGATCATGAAGATGTTTGGAATGCAGTCCCACGACCTGAAGGGGAGTCTGCAGTGACTTCCAAGAGGATATACAAGATCAAGCATGCTGCAGGTGGTAGCATAGAGATTTTTGCTTTTGTATCCAGATACACTTCCATTAGATCCGTACTTGCTCTGGCTGCAGTGATGAAATGGAAGATACACCAGATGGATTTCAAGACAGCTTTCTTGAATGGTGTAGTTGAAGAAGAAGTGTATGTGGAGCAGCCACTTGGTTCTGAGACAAATGATAGGGAGCCATATATGTGCATAAATTGGTATGGCAGGATAGACAACTTTCTATCCAATTGGTCTTTACCAAGAGTAAAGCGGATTCCAACCTTTACTACAAGGTTGAGGAAGGCAATCCAGTGATACTACTTTTGTATATGGATGACCTATTTATTACAGGTGAAGATAGATTGATTACCGACACGCAGCGGAAGCTTGCTGCCGAGTTTGAGATGAAGAACTTGTGCATGATGCACTATTTTCTGGGCATGGAGGTGTGGCAGTGTGTAGACGGAATCTTCCTTGGACAAGGGAACTATGCAGTAGAGATCCTGAAGAGGTTTGGGATGATGGACTAAAAGGCCATGGCCACACCTATGGCATCAAACCTAAATCTTCTATGTGATGCTTCATCTGATCCGATTGATGTCACTATGTATCGTCAGATGATTGGGTCCTTGATGTACCTGACGAACATGAGACCAGACATTTGCTTTGCAGTGAACACATTGAGCCAGTTCCTGACGGATCCCATAGGTTTTCACCTGGTTGTTGTAAAGCATATTCTGAGGTACCTGAAGGGTACGGTTGACTATGGGCTCAAGTATGATGCGAATCAAAAGTTTAACCTGTAGGGTTATGTTGATTCAGATTGGGCAAGCAGTGCGACAAATAGGAAGAGCACTTCTGGGTGTTACTTCAGTATGGGATCAGGTGTGATCTCTTGGTTTAGCAGGAAGTAGTCCTGTGTAGCACTGAGTAGAGCTGAAGCAAAGTATGTTGCAGCTTGTTCGGCTAGTTGTGAGGCAGTATGGCTTCAGAAGCTACTGTCTGATTTATTTGATCTACCGCTAGAGGCTACAGGTATATTTTGTGACAACTAGAGTTGTGTGAAGCTATCTAAGAACCTGGTGTTCCACGACAGGTCGAAAAAAATAGAGATCAAATATCACTATTTCAGGGATATGGTGCAGAGAGGAGCATTGAAGCTCTTGTATATTGCAACGGATGAGAAGATTGTAGATGTATTGATGAAGCCACTAGCCAGAGTGAAGTTCGAGTACTTCAGAGAGAGGCTTGGTGTTCTTCATATCGACGACACTTCAAGGAAGAAGTGATGGAGACATTTGCTGTAGCCATTCCTAGCATGGTGGAAGGGGGATCCTTCACATGGCTGTGGATGTAAGCATTGGATGATGAGCATCAGGATGATGCTCCAGTTACTGCTCTGTATATGCATCAGGATGATGCTGGATATGATTAGTTGGATCACTTATATGTATACGCATCATGTTGGATGCTAGATATGATCAGTTGGATCATTTATATGTATATGAATGTACGCATCATGTTGGATGCTGGATATGATCAGTTGGATCATTTATATGTATATGTATGTACGCATCATGTTGGATGCTGGATATGATCAGTTGGATCATTTATATGTACTTGTATATGCATCTTGTTGGATGCTTGGACCATGTATATATGTATGTATCAGGTGGATACATTGTATGATCAAGTGGATCATGTATGGTGATATGTATCAGGTAGATACTTGGTATGCATCAGGTAGATGCATTGTATGATCAGGATGTTCATGGATGACGAGCTTCAGGATGTTGCTCCAGATGAATTGCATCAGGACGATGCAGTGATGATGATCAGGATGATCATGTGTACATCAGGATGATGTATGGTGAGTATCAAGTTGATACTCTGTGGCTGTGGATAGGTTATGTAAAGGAAATCCTAGATTTGTTCTAGGTCACATCCAGTATGAAAAAGGACTAGCACTGTGTATCACATGTAAGACCTGGGAGATCCGATAGGTTGGGATGTGTGCCCGTAATAAGTCTTGGGATGCTCTTTCAAGGGTTTGTGATAGTGGGCCACATGTAAGACCTGAGATATCCGATAGGTTGGGATGTGTGCCCGTAATAAGTCCTGGGATGCTCTTTCGAGGGTTTGTGGCGAGCTACTACATGTAAGACCTAGGAGATCCGATAGGTTGTTTCGTGTGCTTGTAATAAGTCATGGGATGCTCTTTCGAGGGTTTGTAGCAAAAGTCACATGTAATCAGTCCTAGAGATCTTGCCGGTCATGCTTAGGCACATAAATTTTCTTGGGATGCTCTTTAGAGTTCTTTCCAGTCGTGCTATGCACATAAATGTTCCTAGGACACTCTTTTAAGGTTTTGTGACAGTCACATATAATACGTCCTGGAGATCTGGAAAAGATGAGAAAGGCCTCAGATGCTCTTTAGGGTTCTTGCTAGTCAAGAGACTCTTTTAAGGTTTTGTGACACACGTAATAAGTCCTGAGGATTCCACAGTATGGCCAGTGATGATGAAGACCTGCAGGTGGTGGGCCTACATCTAGTATGAAAAAGGAATGGCTCTGTAGAATTTCCTATGACGAGTAGATCAGATATTGATTGATATAGCAGCAGCAGTGATGATGACGATGACTCGATGACGATTATCCAATGACGATGATCCAGAGAAGAAGACTCGTGCTAGAAGACCTGTGTCGAGAAATACCTTCCTAGTTAAGAGGGAGTGTTGATGTATATGTAACTTCGGAATGTATTTCATATATGTATATTGTACTCCTATAGAGATGGTATTTTTCCTCTATATGGAAGTGTTTGTATTCCTATAGAGATGTTATTATTCCTCTATACGGAAGTGTCGTCATTTATATTGTAAGTGTCGTAACTTATACTTGATTGGTTATTAGACCACCTTGTTGGGGTCGGCTCTGTTTAAGTCATGTGGGTCGAAGGGTTATTAGACCACCCTATTGGGGGTCAGCCATGTGGGTCAAAAGGTTATTAGACCACCCTATTGGGTGTCGGCCCAGTCAGCATTATGTTATGTGGTTAAGTAAAGGCCGACCTAGTAAAGGTTATTAGGCAAGTCAATTCAAGTATAAATAGAGTGCGGGAGGCACTCTATTTCATCATTCTATTCTCTCTCACACTCTCGGGAGAGTAGTGCACTTGTGGAGGAGGAGAAGCTGCTGCTAGGAGATGTCTATCTCTTATGCTTGGGTTGTATCATTGCTCTATCTATCTCTGAGGAAGTTATTGGGGTTTTTCACCTTTATGGTTTTCCCCAAGTAAACTCTGTGTCTCTTATGTTCTTGCATTATTGTGTCCATGATTGATATGCTGTACATGTTGTTCTCTCAGTTAAGATCCTAGATCAGATTGAAGTAAATTCTGAAAAATTAACAACAACTAACCGAACAAGTTGCAACATACTCTGCTTTGGCTGTACTCAGTGCTACGCAGGACTGCTTCCTACTAAACCAAGAGATCACACCTGATCCCATATTGAAGCAGCACCCAAAAGTGCTCTTCCTATCTGCAGCCTTGCCTTCCCAGTCCAAATCAACATAACCCTATAGGTTAAACTTTTGATTCGCATCATACTTGAGCCCATAATCAATTGTACCCTTCTGGTACCTAAGAATATGCTTTACAACAACCAGGTGAACACCTCTGGGATTCGTAAGGAACTGGATCAATGTGTTCACCGCAAAGCATATATCTGGTCTCATGTTCGTCAGGTACATCAAGGACCCAATCATCTGATGATACACAGTGATATCAACCGGATTAGATGAAGCATCACACTGAAGCTTCAGGTTCGATGCCATAGGTGTGGCCATGGCCTTACAGTCCATCATCCTGAACCTCTTCAGAATCTCTACTGCATACTTCCCTTTTCCAAGGATGATTCCATCTGCACTCTGCCACACCTCCATGCCTGGAAAATAATGCATCATCCCCAAGTCCTTTATCTCAACCTCGGTAGCAAGCTTCCTCTTCGTATCGGAAATCAATCTATCCTCACCTATAACAAACAGGTCATCCACATACATAAGTAGTAACACTGGATTTCCTTCCTCAACCTTGTAGTAAAGGTTGGAATTCGCTTTACTCTTGGTAAAGCCCAAACTAGATAGAAAGCTGTCTATCCTACCATACCAAGTCCTAGGAGCTTGCTTCAATCCATACAAGGCTTTCTTTAATCTACACACATATGACTCCCTGTCATGTGTCTCAAAACCGAGTGGCTGCTCCACATACACTTCCTCTTCGACTACACCATTCAAGAAGGCTGTCTTGACATCCATCTGGTGTATCTTCCACTTCATCACTGCAGCCAGGGAAAGTACTAATCCAATGGAAGTGTATCTGGATACAGGAGAAAAATTATCTTCATAGTCTATTCTCTCTTTCTGGGATAAGCTACGAGCTACAAATATCGCTTTGTATTTCCCTATGCTACCAACTGTTGCATGCTTGATCTTATAGATCCACTTGGAAGTCACAACAGACTTCCCTCTAGGCCTTGGGACCACATCCCAAACATCATTCTTCATGATCGACTGGTACTCTTTGATCATTACTTCATCTCAGATCCTGGGAACTTCATATTCTTCAATAGATAGCTTTGTTTCTAAACAAATGTTGTAGTCCTTCTTTTGTAGGTGATGGTATATGATCTTTCCTACAAAACAAGTTAAATTGCATGATTAGAAACATCTCATAGTTTTCAGAACAAGTTCTTACATATAAAGACATATGCCATATAGTCATGCAATTAATTTAGCCAATGCTTCAATACAACATTTATCCATATCCCGTAACTTTCTAAATGCCTTCCAATCTCTACCAGAACATTGTTAAGAGTGTGCACAACTCCCAACATGTTAGCAAAGAGGTTTCATTCTAGATAAGTAGCAATGGAATGTTGTTCAGTGCCATAGGCCATTTACCCATCACATGCATATTAGTAGTATACTATTCATTAATGCAATTATTCTAATATGCATAATACACACCCTAAGTCTAGGAACATAAGCATATACATCATTTATTTAAACAAACAAATATGCAAGAAATGACAATTCAAATACTTATCTTTTTTTGGTTTGTAGGGTGGACTCCCTCTCAATATTTGCTTACTTGTAGGAATTACTCGAGTGTGCTCCCTCTTGATCTTTGCTTCCTCGATTACCTATCCTTGAACTTATATCCATCCTCGATCACTTATGCATACTTGTTAGTATCATCATTGTGTTATCCTCGAGGTCTCATACATACATTCATTAGTATAATCTCAATACTATCAAAACACAATAATCTTAAACATGTATAGTCATGATCATTTCAAACACAGATAATAAACATTAGTATTCAAGGTTTCAGGGAATACTTCTTTTACTCATGCATATTCTTATTTGACCAAAGGAATTTTCTGGTTAGTCATATCATCAATCAAGGTAAAAGACATAATATGCATAAACCCTTGATTACTTACATTTCTAACTTCATGAATAATCATTATCAACCATACAACAGTATAAGATCCTAACACAAGGTAGGATTCTAACTTGATATAGAAAAAAACATACCTAGTTATCATATTTGCTAGTTATGTCTAGCAATGTCTTCTTGTTCTCTTCAATGACTTGTGCTAGTAACCTGCATATCTCATAGGTTAATCATTATAGAACCAAGTTATACATACCTCATAAGTAGATATTCTATGTGATCCATGACAATGGATGAATCTTTGTCTTCATGTCAACATGGTCATATGTTCTTGAACTAGAACATGATTTGTCTTTCTTGATGTACCTTTCATGCTAGTGGACAACATCAACCTCATACAACACCACAATGCATTAGTACAATCATAAGTGTCAAAACCCTAATCAATGAATATCTACATTCATAATTTTATTAAGGTGATACGACCAGTCTAAAGTTAATCAAGATTGTACTAACCTTAATGAAGACAAACATACCATGAAAAAATCTCGAAACATACCTGGATAAGTCATACATGTCGAGATTGATTGTAATATTCTTATGTAAGGCCTTAGCCTCATCTCCCTCTGAAACAAGAACTTCTTCACTTATCTAGGTGACCAATCCACTTGATTTGCATAAACTGGATTAAGTTTGTCAGGGAAACCCTACAAAATTCAAACTTTGAATTTCAAACTTCTGAAAGGATAGAAAGATGCGCCTTGATGAGATGATCAACCTGGTATACTCAGAATTTGAAAACTACAAAGTTTCAACCCTCAAACCTGCTTTTCAATCTTCCAGATTCACTAGGGAGGACCATGAATTAGGCTTTGAGTTTCCTGGAGCTTCACCCAACGAAATAGTTTGATCTAAAGCTCTAAAATTCGATTTTTCCAAGCATCTTCTAGCTATGGTCACAGATTTCAAAAATTCCCATTTTTGCAGAAGCCCTAATTTTTCACCTTTCCGATCAAAGTCTCGAACTAGGGTTTGATCAAGCCTGGCCTTCTGCCCAACCAAAAAATTTGATCTTGGTCTATAAATTTTGATTTTGATGAGGAGGGTCCAGCCTTGGTATCCTATACAAAAATTCCAACATTCTCTAAAACCGTAAATTCCCAGAGCCATGAATGAAGGTGCTCAAAATCCAATTCTGTTTTGACAGAAATATGCACCTGATTGTTTCTGGTGTAACTCAGAAATTTCAGATCTACAGGGTCGAAAAATTATTCCTGTGCTAGCCTGACCTGTTATCTTTCCAACCCCATAGGTCTGACCTCAAATGGATTCTCTGAGAGAGATTTATGCCAAGTGTCACAACGTCACCTGTTTATGGGATAAAACAGAAGATCAAACGTGTACGGAGTGCCACATCTCACTGGTTCAATTTTGGCTTCTGAAAATTGTACCTGTGAAAGTACAGTCCGTGCCCTACCTGCCGCTTTTTATGCAATTTCATTTGGATGTTCCTAGCCCAAGTTGTGACCTTTTTTCCCAGGTCACATGTTTATGAATCATATCTAGAAGAGGAAGAAACCCTATATTGTACAGATCATAAATCTGAAAGTACAACGAATTAGAGGCTCTCCTTCAGACACAAGGGACATGGGGATCTTATATTCGACCTGTAATATTTTCAGATCCTGAAACTTCGTCAAAATGAATTTATAGCGAAAGTGCTACGATGACTGGTGTTTGCTATATCAAGCCCTAGCTTCGTAAGTGCAACAAGTGTCATAAATTCCATACCATTCCTTCTTTCAAGCTGGCTCTGATACCATGCTAGTTTTTCAAAAATTTCAATATGATCTAGGATCTTACCTGAGAGAATAACATGTACAGCATATCTACAGCATATCAATCATGGACACAATAATGCAAGCACACAAGAGACACAGAATTTCACCGAGGAAAACCAGGAAGGTGGAAAACCCCGCAACTTCCTCAGAGAGAGATAAAGCAATGATACAACCCAAGTACAAGAGATAGTCCTCCTAGAAACAACTTCTCCTCCTGCGCAAGTGCGCCACTCTCCAATGAGTGTATGAGTGAGAAAGTGAATGATCAAATAGAGTGCTTCCCACACTCTATTTATACTTGACTTGACTTGCCTAATAACCTTTACTAGGTCGACCTTAACTTAACCACATAACATAATGTTGACAGGGTCGACCCCTAATAGGGTGGTCTAATAACCTTTTAACCCACATGACTTATACAGGACCGACCCCAACAAGGTGGTCTAATAACCCATCAAGTATAAGTTATGACACTTACAATATAAATGACGACACTTCCGTATAGAGGAATAATAAGATCTCTATAGGAATACAAACACTTCCGTATAGAGGAATAATAAGATCTCTATAGGAATACAATATAGATATATGTGAAATACATTCCGAAGTTACAATTACATCAACACGAATTCTGAAAAAACATTGGGTTCATAGCCTAATGGTTCTCTAACGATTGAGAAACCATCCATTGACATTGTAACTCGACCTCCCAAAGGGGTAGTATGTAGAAAAACCCACAATCCTACTGTGCGAGCTCCTCAACATTTCAATGTGGTTTAAGATTTAGCTCAATCTCCTTGTGCCATGTCCACCTTGGAAGTTTTGCAAAGTTGTCTTACTCAGAGAAAGGAACTATTGTCTGTTATCGATGCTATCGATTCTTCTGATACCAATTTGATAACTTTTTATTTAGAACAGTCAACATGTAGGATTTCATCACAGATTTCATTTCTTATTAAAGTGACTTCACATGGAAAGAATATTTTTTGAGCCATTTTTTAGGAAGGAGCCTCTACTTGTGTCATGTCACTAGCATGTTGGAAAGCTTTGGGATCCCATCTCACACAATACTCAAAGCATTTGATGGACATTTGTTTGCTCCTCGCAAGCTTATCATGGGTTTCCCAGTTGAACTGAGAGGTAAAATAGTCCAAGTATATGTTGAGGTAGTGGATGCGCTTATAGATTACAATTTTATATTGGGCCGTAGTTGTATACATGCAATGATCCAGTGCTAGTGTCTTCATTATTCCGAGTAATTTGGTTCCCCACCAAGGGAAGATTGTTACAATCGATCAGTTAGAGTACTGCACACCGGAAACTGGAAGCCACTCGAATGTACCTTTTGTTGGGGATTTGAAAACAATGATTCAGTATATTGGGGTAGGAATGTTCAAAGACTCATCCCTCATGGGAACCTTCACGATTCTGTCACCAGTATCCACCCCTCATACTGCTCCTTTTTTCACCATTACATCAAGAGTTTATTTTCAATTAAAAAAAATTATAATTCCATACCAGCAGTTGGATCCATCTCATCAAAGGGATCCTCGAAGGAGGACACCTTAGTCCAAAATAGTGATGGAAATATATCAACTTCTCTGCAATATGATGAAATTGAGAGTAGTGTACCCCTATCTACCGTAGATATTTCATACCAAGATATCCAAATGGATTCGGCAGACTTGGATCAAAATCCTTCCCCAATGGAGGAATATCCATACACATCACCCATATGGGCCATTCATACTCCTAGTACTCATGACCTCTTGGATCAGAATTTTTCACTAGACAAAGCCATTCTTAAAGTTTTGGACATATCTGAACGACTATGGGAGGACATGCATCATTGGTCATCATTTCTTCCTAAAACGGATTCATTAGAGGTCAAACCTGAAATTTTTTACATTGATGATGATATGGAAAAATACCAATTTCTTGTCCAAACACACAATGTGCTTTCAAAAGGAAACTTGGCAAATATTTCAAAAACCATTCCTATCGTTATATACATTAAGTCCGACATCGCCAAAAATATCAATATAGGTGTCGATTGATCTCCAAAGGAAATCTTGCAATATAATGCTCTATTCAAAGAGTTTTGTGATGTGTTTGCCTGGTTTTATGAAGAAATGCCAAGCATCGATCCTAGTATAGTTAAACATGATATTAAAACCCATGACAATCTTAAACCTGTGTGACAAAATTTATACCCAGTTAATTCGAAGAAATTGGCTGCCATAAAAGAAGAAGTTGAAAAGCTATTAAAAGATGAATTCATATATCATGTGCCTTTAACTGAATGGGTATCCAATTCCATTCATGTGGATAAGAAGCGAGGAACAATCTACGTCTGTATTGACTTTAGGGATCTCAATTTGGCTTGTACAAAAGATAATTATCCCACACCCTTTATTGATCATATTACAGATGAGTGTGCTAGGAACAAAATATTTTCATTCATGGATGGATTCTCCAGTTATAACCAGATTCAGATTAAAAAATAAGACCAACAAAAAACAACTTTCATATGCCCTTGGGGAACTTTTGCATATGGGAAAATTCCATTCGGCCTTAAAAACGCCAAGGCCACTTTTCAGAGAGCCATGTCATATGCATTCCACAATATTAAGAAAATGATCGAGGTTTATCTTGATGAATTGGAAGCTAAATCTAAGAGAAAATTCGAAGATAGTGCACATCTATGTGCTGTATTCATCTGTTGTCGTAAGTACAACATTAGGTTGAACCCACATAAATGCATATTTTGTGTGGAATCTGGGAGTTTACTTGCTTTCATAGTATCAAAACGAGGGATTATGGTGGATCCCCTCAAGGTTGAGGCAATATTACAATTGCCTTCCCCAAATACAATTAGATAACTTCAAAGCCTACTAGGGAAAGCAAACTTCTTGAGAAGGTTTGTCGCCAATTATGCGAAACTAGCTAAAGGTTTCATGTGTCTCCTCAAAAACGATGCACCATTCATATGGGATGACCAATCTCAACACTCATTTGATGCAGTAAAGAATTAAACATGATGTACTATAGAACGAGAACTCTAGCAATAAAAACTCATATTTTTGTGTCAAAAACACCAACAAAAAAAAAAACCAAATCTAAGAGTGGTGCTATCGATAGCACCATTTTTTTTGGAGTTAAATTTACAAATTTTTGGTAACCTTGAGTAGTGTAGTAGCACAAATTTTTTCTCAGGGCTAAAATTATAACCCCTTGCGGTGCAATAGCACCACTTTTCTTTTCAGGGTTAAAATTACATCTTTTTGGTAACCCCAAGTTGTACAACATTGTACTGCTGCAATCAACCCCCATTTGAGGGCAAAAATTACAACTTGTTTCACATCGTCGCCTTAATAGCTGATGTTGTTACAACAAAAATGCTAAAATCAACTTTGTGACTCGAAAAAGGTACTACGAATTGCACCCTTTCCCTTTACCAAGTCAAAATTGCCTAATCTTTTTTTTTAAATTAAACAAATAAAAAATTACAAAATGTTTTAAAATAAATGTAAAAAAAATAAAATAGTAAAAAGGATATCTAAGAAATAAAAAAACAAAAACACTAATTCAAAAATGTTTAAAAAAACAAAATTATCAAAATTAAGCCATTGATTTAAAAACAACAAAAAAAAATAAACATTATAATAATGTAATGTTAAATAAATTATAATGCAATGATAAATATAACATACATTATAATATTAGGTAATTTTCTAATATAACATTCCATAATATTATAATGTAATGTTATATTTAACATTACATTATCATGTAATTTAAGTCCACCATACAACGTTTGAAAAAAAGTCCACCATATATAACGTCCTTATCCACCATACCGTGTAAGCTTCTACACCATACAACGTTTGAAAAGAAGTCCACCATACATAACGTGCTTATCCACCATACCTTGTAAGCTTATACACCATACAACGTTTGAAAAAAGGTCCACCATACATTACGTGCTTATCCACCATTCCATGTAAGCTTCTACACCATACAATGTTTGAAAAAAAGTCCACCACACATAACGTGCTTATCCACCATACCATGTAAGCTTCTACACTAATGTATTCGTGTAAAGGGGTAGGGGAAGTGGTGAAGGGGTGGGGCGAGGGTGGAAGAGGGGTGGGAGGGATGAGCGGTCTCACCCCTTTTTCATTCTTAACACCATATTATAATATATAGTTCTTAATGTTTTTTGTGTTTTGTAATTTTGTGTTTTTTTTTTTCTTGAATTTTTTTCAATTTCCCTGTTATTTTTTTATATAAGTAATTTTTCTTTTTAATTTTTTTAAACATTTGGTATTTTTTTATTTGATTATTTTTTTATTTTTAAAAAAGAATTTTTTTTTTTTTGGCAAATATAATCCGACGAGAAAAGGGGTGTTACTTGTACCACCTCATTTTGAGTTGTAGGTTGATTTTGAGCTTTTCGTTACAATGTCGTTGGTTGTTAAGGCAACGACATCAATCAAGTTGTAATTTTATCCCGCCATTAGGAGTTGAATGCTACTTGTAGCATCACTTTTAATTCAAGGGTTGATTTATGGTTTTGATTGTAAGGACACTGGATGGATTTTAAAAAAGTTGTAAATTTAGGCCTAAAAAAAAGAGTGCTACTGGTAGCGCCACTTTTTGAAGCAATGGTAAAAACAACTACTAAATGTGACCTCCAAAAAAATGAGAACCCATGTGGGTTCTCATTATATAGTATAACATGTTGAAAGCTTTGGTATCATCCCGGGTACTTAGTCCTCTAGACTACAATAGAGACTTTATGTTATATTTAGCAGCGTCTAGTTCCAACATAGGAATGGTATTGGTATAGGAAGATGAATCATCACAAGAACATGTTATTTACTATCTTAGTAAGGGCCTTGCAAGTCCTGAATTCATATATTCCTAGGTTGAAAAGTTGGCCTTGGCAGCGGTTCATGTTGTCCAAAGACTTAGACATTATATACTTCCAAGAAAAATGATCATAGTGGCTGAAATGAATCCCATGAAAAACATTTTGTCCCACCATATCATTGGGGGTAAGTATTCAAAATGAATAGTAATTTTGTAAGAATTCGATCTCGAGTTCATAAATGCTAAGGCCAAGAAGTCGTTAGCATTTGCATAACTAATGTATGAGTTACCCTACAATAAAGAGGAAATTGTATGTGTTGAATCCTGGGAATATGAACATTTATTCCTCATCACAACATATGATCCTTGGTATGGAACATTTATCATATATCTCCAAACCCAATGGATAGATCCTCAGTTTTCTAAAATTGAATGACGTCGCATTCGACACCGAGCACGAAGATACCTCATCATAAGGGATACTTTGTACTTTCAAGGAGTAGACTTGATATTAAGACGTTGTTTAGTACATGAGGAAGATGAGCAAGTCTTAAATGATTGCCTTGCTAGAGCATGTGGAAATCATCTTTCTGGGTTGGCGACTACCCAAAAAATCTTACATGCAGGATACTTTTGGCCCATAGTCTTTAAAGATTGCATCAATACTGTAAAATAGTGTCACCCTTGCCAAATTTACACAAGAAAAATGCGTGCACATCCTGCTCCATTAGACCCTGTAGCAACCATGGGTTCATTTTCAAAATGGGCCATTGACTATATGACAATCAACTTGCCTTCAGCTAATGGCCACCACTGCATCATAGTAGCAGTGGACTACTTCACCAAGTGGGCTGAGGCGATGCCTATATTTGATTGCACGAGAAAAATTGTAGCATATTTTCTATTCAGTCACGTGATATCAAGGTTTGGTGTACCCAAAGAGATCGTCACTGATAACGGAAGCCATTTTAGGAATTCCTTCATGGATGAACTTACCACCAGATTAGGATTGCGGTAGGATTTTTCCTCACCATATTACCCTCAATGCAACAGACAAGTAGAATCCATCAACAAGGTTCTAAAATCATGTTGCAGAGAACGGTCAAAAAGAAAAAGACTAACTAGTACTTAATGTTGTTTTCCACTCTTTGGGCATACCGCACCACAGCTGAAACTGCAATCGGTTTCACTCATTTCCAATTGGTTTATGGAGAAGAAGCAGTGTTGTAATGTACCAAATCTGATCACAATCACATTAACTCAAGATTTATAAAATTTAACAAAAATGGTGGATAACTTGGAACAATTAACTATCTAGTTTGACTTGAATTTAGAAGGAAAACCCCAAACATCACTAGACTCTCCCAAATTCTCCCAAGGTTAAGTTCAGGACCTAACAAGGCTGCAAATAAGACGACAACAAGACAATACTTCGACAATGGAACATTTATGGGTGCTTCACGCCTAGGAATATTTCCTTGGATGAACCAAGGCTATTAATGCACATCCCCCAAGGACTTCTATGCAAACCCAAGGATTTTGGTGCTCATTGGAAGTAATCAGACTTGAGGTAGGCTAAATGGATTGTCCCCAGCTTGCTAAAGCAATAATACCAAGGTTTAGAATCGAATTGACAAGGCTTGGATACCAAGAAGATAAGTGCACTACCTAGGACTGCTCAGCTAGGATATTTCCAAACAAACTCAAGCGACCCTAGAGGCCTATGAATATCTAATCCATGGCTTGGGATGGCTTCATCATAGTCTTAATAAACTATAGCAACTCACAGAATCAAAATTGGACATATAGAAGATGATTAACTGCATTAAAACTGGAAACTAGCTAGATTTGGCATTGTAATGAGCATATGGTGAGTATATCCTTAACAATAAAATTTTTATTGCATAACCAAGAGCAACATGCTATCATTAATTTGTAGAATATTTCATATACATTAAAGAGTTGTAATATTAGAAACAATCACTCACTAATATGCACCCCTTGTTGGGAAAATACAAAGCATAACAGTAGGCACAATAAAAACCAGTACATTCACTCACCAGAGAACAAGAGTGCACTCAACTGGAGAAGGTTTGGATCTGAAATAACATGAAATGAACTGTAATAAAATCAATGATAATGGATGAATTCCGTTCTCCTCAAACTCTAGGTGATCTCTTGACTAGTTGGTGACAATAGGGACACATCTCCCAACAAATTGACAAGGGGCACATATCCCAAGTCTAGAGAAGCTTCAAGCTCTCTAATTCAAATGCTCGAACTGACAAAAGAAGTGAAATGGAGTTCCCATTCTTCTTTTATAAACATTAGGTAGCTTTGTCCTCCTTTTAGGATTTTCTCCAAAAATAATAATAATAATTGAATAATATGAGATAATAATCACCCATGACACATTAGCATCCTTTCTAATGTTATTTTACCAAGTAAAACATTTACCATCCTTTAAATTCTAATTAGAGGTGATTAGCTTGATTTTTGGGTGAGTTACACCATCATGTGGACCCACTCTGTTACACCCAAAATCTACTCATCATAAGATTCAGTGTATACACCCCTGAAGATACTTGGACTAAGAAATCATCCTGGGAGGATTTGTACCCAATTGTGCTAAGTTTTGAAGGGTCGTCGTAGTCTGCACACTGACAACATGCGACGTCACACCTTGCTCCATTACAGGGTGCGATGAAGTCAGTTAGATGGAAAAAATAGCTTCTTTGAGGTCCATCTCAAAGCTTGCTGACTTGGGACCCTATCCCTGATCTCTTGGAAGAGCTGGCACTTAGTTCCCAAACCTTTGGAGAGATCCCTTAAGCCTCTCCTACCATCTCTCAACCTATCCTATCCATACCCTATCCATTTAGTCCTATATAAATGAAGCTCACTCCCATCCCAAAGGGAGGAAGGCTATGGTATCTACATGCTGGTGAAATCACTCTTAAAACATCTCCACTCACCTATTGGAGAACTCATACTTCCTTGGAAGGATATGGCAATTGGCTTTGTCGGAGAAGGGCTACAGCGTTAAGCCTTGGTTGTAGTTCTATATCTCTATTATGTACTCCTCTATTTGCAGTAATACAAATGCTTTCCACCAATGTTGTTCATGTGTTTAATGATAATGAGTAGTTTACCTGCTTAACTGTTTACTTAGGTCTCTTATTGTATAGATGTCTTTTACTGGTTTCTCTTGTTTCTTGTCTTGACAGATCTTGCAGCTTGGATCTGACGACCGTGAGACGTGGAGCAACATTCAGGAGAAATGATTGCATAGTGAAAGGTAAGACATCTAGTACTCGATCCTTAAGTAGATCTAGGAAATGCATTAGTAGTCTATTCTATTTGTTCTAGACTCACTCTGAGCTAGGGAGATCCTGCTCATGTCCGCTTGAGTGGATTGTTCGATAACAAATCTAGCGACCATACTAGGGAGTATACAATCTAGTCAATAGTTGTCAATCTGAGAGTGAGAGTCATTTTCAGTTGATTGCTTGACACAAGCCTTTTTATTTTTGCCATTTTACTTCTTGGAGTTGATTTCACCATCAAATCTTCGTATCAAAGACTCTGATCTGCTTCCTCTGAGTTTATACAACTCCTTCCCAAACCATTCTATGGTTCATTACTGAGAGATCTGATTCATTTTTGAATCTAGACTTCGCCTATCGCACCTGGGCAGTGGGAACAGAGTGACACTGTGTCATTCTGGGTCTCTGTTCTTTACCTGTTAGATACTTGTCGCATCCCTTGCATTGGTAGATTGTGACATTGTCACACTTCCCATGTAGGCAAACTACGACGTCGCACTGTGTACAAGCATAGAGTGCGCTGATTTGTCAAATTTTTGGCATGCAGGCATCTCCTCTCCATTTGACAGTCTGGATTTTGGTTTGCTGTATGAACTCTCTCTATGCTGCAAGATCCAGCTAGGGATCCCACCTATGATTTGTTTTTTGAGTGTTTGGTTCTTTTTGGATTGATTTTGGGTTCCGTCTTGGACAAGTTTGAAGACCAGTAGTGGTGGATACTCTTCTCTCCTCCACCTTCATCCGCTCACCCTTGCATTCGCTTCCTTCCATCCCTGATCTGATCATTACATTAGATCAGCTTCCAGACCTCATTTACATTTGTTTTGAGCTTTTCTTGCTTGTTTTGCTTGCTGCTGCTTGATTTTGAGTTAAGTGTGTCTTTCAGCTTGGTTGAGTGCTTATCTTTTCTTGAGTTTTTTGAGTGTGAGTGCTGCAAGTAGTGTTTTCTTTTCAGTCATTTAAATCTGAAAGCTCAATTGCTATCAAGTTTATTCTTTGGTGCATGCATTGAAAAGTTAAAAAGTGCTTCTTTCCATAATTTCTTAAGCATTATTGAAGAAAATTGTTGTGCATTAGAACATTCTCGTTTGTGTTTTGGAAAAGTTGAATGAATGTATGATCTATTGTATTGTTTTCGAACTATGAATCGCTCATTTTCTTGAAAGACTCAAAGAATGCTTCGATTTTTGCAAAATTGATTCCATGCTAAGGAAAGATAAATGCATTTTTAATTTTTGTTGCTTTTAGACCATTGAAAGTGAAATTGAAAAACTTGCACATTCCATTTTAAAATCTTCTCTTTTCATTACCTAGTGTCGTTTTAATTTGAAAAGAAAAAGAAAAGGAAAAATGTTTTGATTTGGATAGTAGTGTTGTGATTTTTTGTGTTTTGTCGAAAAAGGAAAATAATACTTTCATTGTCAAGTTTTGTTTGAATTGGGAATTAGGTTGCATTGAGTTTGTTTTGTCAATACTATTGGAAAAAGTTTTCTCCTTCCCATAGCTAGAATTCATTGAAAGAAAAGAATATTTCATGCATGTAGCCAGGGCTTGCATTATGCTTCCGATTATGTACTCACCTCATGCATTCACCTAACCGTCTAAGATAAAATTAATGGTAGAACTAGGTAAATTTTTTAGCAACTTGTGTGTAAGTTAGAGATGTGTTCTGGCATCGTTAAGCGTGGCAGCTGTCATTATTTTCCAGCACTATATCCTAGGGGTATTGTAGTCTTCCATGTACTTATCGGTATGTCGAGCTCCTTCACGTACCCACCAAGTACCATAATCCATACTTGGCATATATCGAAGGGTGTATCACGTACTCGGTAGTATATCAAAAGGTCTCTTGCCGAACGGTTGTGCATTAGACAACACCACTATGGATTCGAGCTCCCACGTACCTTGCGTATATCGAGAGACACCACTAGGATTCCTGAAACCAACTGAGTTAACCATTTGGCCGTCTTGGCAAAGCAATACACCGAGAATAGCACTCGAGGAGATTAGCAAGCACATACTGTCCAGGTAATCGGGTATGAAGGAAAGGGTATGGTCCCAATCCTCCTTGTCGCGTCATATTGTTGGACCTTGCAGTATATCGCAGTTTGTGATGCCTTGATAATCCCGTGAGGTTCCAGACTTTTGAATCCACTCTATCACATACGTTTGCTTGTTACCTTAGTTTGAGTAGGTTTTTGTGGACTACTTTTCTTTTAGCATACCCTTAGGAGAAACGTTGTTTCAACCATCCTGTTTGATCATCTTGACTCTCTGGTGGATTTTCCTTGAAGAAGATCCCGTAATATCTTAAACTTATCACCCAAATATCCCCTTAATCTGGAGGTTATTTCGAGGGTAAGAATGGATCATCGTAACACGGTCGTAGTTACTGAAGTGGAAAACCCCACTCTGAATGTTGGAGGACTTTTGTTTCCACAAACTCCTCCGGATTCACCTGCCTCTCATCCCCCGCAGGATGAAGGAGCACAAACCCCCGCTTCACAATACCTTTCTCCCGTCATCCCGGGAGAACCTGGATCGTTGGAATGGATAAACCGACCCCAGGATGACCCTACAACAGCTGTTGATCCTTTAGCATATTACTGGACATCTTATACAGACCACCCAGTGGCTCATTTTTCCATCTCATCCCCACCTAACGAGACTAGTCCGGACGACACTTTAGCATACTTTTGTGGTCAATTGGCTCACTTTTGTTCCATGGCTGAAGAGTTTCGGCAGTCAAGTCTCCAATGACGGGTTCAAGACCCATCGTTACCCCCTTACCGACCATCCTGGTTCATCCGATATCTTTTGGATCACCAGAACAACCTTCCCACCACGAGACCACTCATAAGATTGGTCAACCCTCGCAAGAGTCCAGTCCTGCACCTCAAGTGAACCTACCTGTGGAAGGACAATAGTCCAACACATCCATCACTACCACAATTACTTTACCAGTTCCTCCCCCACCTCAAAATTCGAGAGGATGGTATTCCATTCCCCTAGATTATCTTATTAGTAATGTTATTACTACGGTAGCTAGTCAACAACCTACATTGGTTCAACCTTTGAATAGTTGCCGAACTACTATGGCTCGGGGGAAACCCCCGTTTCCTAACCAGAACATAGGTGGTGGAATCCCCAACGGACCTTCCATTGGACCTTCCCAACCCGCTAGACCATCCACTATGGGATTATCTCATGTTGGGGGACCGTCCAATGTAACTCAACCCTCATGGATTCAAGCGTATCCAGGTTCTGTTAACCCTACGTTGTGCCAATCTAATCTCGGAAACGCACCATACGGGATGTCTTATCCCAGGAATCCATACACTCTATGAGGGAAACAACCTGTGTCGCAACACGGACCCCAACCAACTATCCCTCAAGTACCACCACCCCCAATCGGCCCTCCCCCACCTCCTGCTAGAGGCGGCGGGCCCCCACCTAACCTTGGTAGAGGTCCACCTCATTTTACCAACAATATCCCTCACCCTTCCGGCGGTGGTAGGAATGGTCCACCACCCCCTCCTGGTGGAGGAGACAGGGGACCACCCTATCATGGTGGAGGAGGACATTTCCCTTCGGGTGGCAGTGGTGGTCAACCACCCCCTCCAGGCGGAGGCGATGGAGGACCTAATTACTATGGTGGTGGCGGTGGAGGTGGAGACTCTCATCCTTCTGGCAGCGGAGCTGGTGGGGGGCCCCATCCTTCTGGCAGCAGAAGTGGTCCACCACCCCCTCCAGGCGGAGGCGGTGGTGAGCCACCTCATTATGGTTATGGACCCCCACCTCCTCCCAGTGGTGGCGGCGGAACTCCACCCCTTCCCGGTGGTGGAGGTGGACCCCACCTTATTGGAATGAACCACCTTATGGTGGCGTACCCCCTTACAGTCTGGGTGGCACACCCCTCTACGGCCAGTTTCTTCCTGGTACACCTTATGGTCAATTTTTTCCTTACACGCCCTATCTGTATTATCAATACATGTAGCCTAACCCACAACTGCCCTTCCTGGCTACTTTGGACCTGCCTGACCTATCCCATTTAACCAACGATCTTATTTACCACGGATCTAACTAGCCACCAATTCCAGTGAAAATTTCGTTTCATATCCCCAAATTTGACGGCAAGCCGGGTGAAGACCCTAAAAACCACTTGATGGCATACCACTTATGGTGTTCATCTAATTCCTTAATGGACGATTCAATTCGTCTTAGATTGTTTCAAAGGATTCTCACCTATTCGGCTACCAAGTGGTACATTGAGTTGCCACCCCACTCTTTTCCTGATTTTGGTGCTCTTGCCATGAACTGGTACTGAGCTTTTAACCTCGCTCTGTTAGAATACCGCCACTCATATTTCGGATCATATCCACGAATGGAAAAGGAGACGACGTATCATTAAAGCTCCTATTCTAGATCAGCTCCTAGCAGACTAGTTCACAAAATCCCTCATCCCTACCATAGCAAGAGACGTTGCTATGCGAGGTGCTGTCACCGAAGAACAAGCCATCGCAAGTGCCCATGTACTAGACCTAGTCTACACTCAATCCGGCACTTTGTTTGATATTCTTCCTAACACACCCTGTGACGTTAGTGACCCTGCGAAACCACATAAGGGACTCCAAACTGATGGAATCATTGGCTCCCTTAACACCTAGCCTGCTGCCAGCACTGTCGGATCATCCAACCTGACTCCGGCTGGCCATAGCACCACCAAGTCAACCGCTCCTATTGTAACTAAAGAGGTGAATTTTGTCCAATCAGCTTCATCTCAGAAGTCCAGTGGTAAAAGGAAAAACAAGGGGAAACCCAAAAATTATTCCACCTAAAAGGAACAAAAGAGCACTCCTGACGATACCAAGCAGAAATGAAAACTAAAGTATCCTTGTTTACTGTGTGGAGATGACCACTTCTCCAAAGAATGTCCCCATAGAGACGAAGTACAAAATTTTCTTAAAGGAAAACCAACTCCCGCAGTCCTCAATGATTCGTTTCCTACTCAGACTCAGCAGATGATTGCTCAAACCCCCCTAGCCCAGGGGGAACCATTCAATACCGCGCATGTTCTCATGGTGCGTAATGAGATGATTAATTTGAACACTCGCTCGCGATCTTACGAACCGATACCTTCGAAGGAATCCATTGGAAGTAATACTGAAAACACTTCCCACTTCTTAACTGATGTCACTGTACCATCAACTTCTCTCACCATTGAGAAGCCCTCCTTAGACTCAATATTGCGACCGCCCAAGAGTATGATTCGAAAAGTTGTTTTCAATCCTAACGCTCGGGCGGCACAAACTTACAATATCGTAGAAGACTTGGCACAAGCTCCTTGCACCATGTCTACCCTGGAAGTTTTGCAGAATTGTCCTAATCAACACAAAACTCTCCTTGCAGCCATCAGTGCAGTTGACCCTGATTCCTCAAATACCATCATGTTCCGACTTGACAACTTTAAGTCAAGGCTCTCACACCAGCTCGTATTCCAAGTTTCCATGAACATTGCTAGGAAGATTCTCGATCGTACCCTTTTAGACGAAGGCACCTCCACTTTTGTCATGTCGATATCCTGTTGGAGAGCCATTGGCTCCCCCGGATTGAATCGTTCTCTCACCATGTTGAAAGCATTTGACAGGCATTTCTTTCAACCTCATGGGCTCTTACAAGCTCTTGCAGTTGAGTTGGGTGGAAAGACCACAACCGTTAATGTAGAAGTGGTCTCGGCCCCAATAGATTATAATCTCTTGCTTGGTCGCAATTGGTTTTACACGATGCAGGAGGTAGCCTCTTTAATCTTCCGCACAGTACAACTCCCCCACCAAGGACAAATTGTTACTATCGACCAATTATATTTTTGTACACCAGACGCTGCAACTGATCCTGGTGACCATGTTCCTTCCATTGGACAGATGTCAAAACAGTATGAGAGTAGAGGGGTTGGCCTTTTGAAAGATTCATCTCTCATGGGTATTTTTCTAGCTGTGGACCCCCCTAATCATGTTCCTACGGTGAACATTATCTCCACAGAGATTTCATCTCACTCTAACGATGCTTGGCTTGTACCAGATGAAGCCACAACACATCTGCTTGGAGATATAATGCCTCTGTCACCCGCTGAACGTATTTACGAGGCTATCCAATTAGCACCGGAGGACCATTTAATAGTTGCCTCTCCACCCTGTTCTCTATGACGGACGTCCTATCTACCTGATCTCTAAATTCAGACTTTTCATTCAGACGAGTCCATCATGGAAGTAATGAATATTGATGACAGTCCATGGGATGATCTCCACCATAGGTCATCTTTTCTTCCTCCTTTGGAGTACATAGAGGACAACATCCACACCCTCTTTTCACCAGATATCTACCCGGTCCCTCATTCCCCCATCCTTACATGTCTTACGGACACGGAGGGAAACTTGGCCAACAATGAGCCAACCACCCCGATAGACATCTTGGTGAAACCTGGTATAGTGGAACACATTCGCATAGGCCAAAAGTGTTCCCATGAAGAAATAACCGTTGGCACAACTTTATTCAAGCAATTTCAAGACGTATTTGTTTGGTCCTATGAGGAGATTCCTGGGATAGACCCCGTAATTGTTTCTCATGAAATAAAAACCTGTCCCGACGTCAAACCTGTACGCCAAAAGCTGCGACCAGTACACCCCCGAAAGACTGCGGCAATTAAGGCAGAAATTGAAAATCTCTTAAAGGTTGGTTTTATTTATCCTGTCCCATTGACGGATTGGGTCTCAAATGTCATCCCTGTGAACAAAAAGCAGGGTACCATTTGTTTTTGTGTCGATTATCGGGACCTTAACCGGGCTTGTCCAAAAGACAACAATCCGACCCCCTTCATCGACCAGATTATCGACAATTGTGCCGGAAGCATCATTTTCTCATTTATGGATGGCTTTTCTAGTTACAACCAGATTGAGATCAACCCAACCGACCAACATAAGATAGCTTTCATCTGTCCATGGGGAACGTTTGCATACCGCAAACTCCCGTTTGGCCTTAAAAATGTCGATGCCACGTTTCAGTGGCTATGTCGTATGCCTTCCATGACATCAAGGACTTTGTGGAACCTTACCTAGACGATCTCCCTACTCATTCAAAGCAGCGTGAGTTCCACATTGATCATCTGATGGCCATTTTCCTCAGATGCAGACGGTACAATATCCATCTAAATCCTCATAAGTGTATCTTTTGCGTTGAGTCCGGATGCCTCTTAGGATTTATCATTTCGAAGGATGGGATCTACATTGATACCTTAAAGGTGGAGGCCATAATCAACCTACCACCCCCGACTGATGCAAATGAACTTCAAAGTCTTCAAGGGAAGGTGACTTATTTAAGACGTTTTGTTTGCAATTTCGTGGAGAAGACTCAGGGGTATATGAGACTGCTCAAGAAGGACATCCCCTTCATTTGGGACAACCAAGCTCAAAAATCCTTCGACAGTATCAAACATGCCATTACGCATGCCCACATGCTCCAACCGCCTAATTATTATCAATATTATATCTTATATCTCGCTGCTTCTGTCACCACTATCACCATGGTTTTGGTACAGGAGGATCAAAACGCCCAGGAACATGTAATATACTATGCAAGTAAGGGTCTGGCTGACGCTGAAACTAGATATTCACATGTCGAAAAACTCGCATTCGCGGTGGTCATCGTCGTCCAGAAGTTCCGGTACTGTATCTTGCTCCGCACCACCACCATCATCGTCGACTCGAACCCCATGTACCACATACTGACACGTCAGGTGCTTGGGGGAAATTATTCACTCTAGATCATGATACTGCAAGAATTTGACCTTCTTTTTGAGAAAGCTAAATCTAAGAAGTCTTTGGTGTTTTTCGAGCTCATTTGCGACCTTCCCCACCCTGATGCAAAAGTTGAGTACAATGAATCCTTTCCAGATGAATCATTGTTTCTCATCAGTACGACTGATCCATGGTATGGAGATATCTCATTGTATCTTCAAACCCAACGCTTCAACCCTCAACTCTCTCGCAACGACCGTCGTAAGATACGTCACCATGCGAAGTATTATTTAATCATCAATGATACTTTGTATCGCCATGGCATTGATTCAATTCTTCGACATTGTCTCACTCATGATGAAGCTAAACGTGTTCTCAATGATTGTCATGCTGGGGCATGTGGCGGTCACCTCTTTGGGATGGCTACAACCCAAAATATTTTGCGCGCAGGATATTTTTGGCCTACTATCTTCAAAGATTGTATTGAGGCCGTAAAAAAATGTCCTCCTTGCCAACACTTCCATACGAAGAAGCGCACCCATCCCGCCCCGTTACACCCGGTTATTGCCGTGGGCCCCTTCGCAAAATGGGGCATAAACTTGATGCATTGTAACCCTACCTTGGTCGGGGGGCATAGTTACATCATTGTAGCTATGGATTACTTTACAAAGTGGGCCGAAGCTATGCCTACATACCAGAACGACGGAAAAACCACCACACTCTTCATGTTAAATCATGTAATAGCACAGTTCGGAGTTCCTCAGGAAATTGTTACTGATCATGGTTCTCATTTTCAGAATCATATGGTTGATGAACTGAGTGATAGGTTGGGTTTTCGCCATGAAAAATAAACACCCTACTACCCGCAGTCCAATGGACAGGTCGAGGCCATTAACAAGGTCTTGAAAACTATGGTCCAAAGGATGGTAGGGACACATAAGTCCAATTGGCACAACATGCTCTTCTAAGCGTTATGGGCCTATCGAACTTCCGTCAAAATCACCACAGGCTTCACTCCCTTCCAGTTGGCATATGGATTGGAGGATTTCCTACCTATAGAGTGCAAAATTTTGTCTCTACAACTTGTTGTTGAACTTCTTCCTAACACTACTACCGAGGAAGAACGTCTCCTGCACTTAGAAAAACTTGATGAGTCCCACCGAGATGCCGCTCTTGCTAATGAAGCGCACAAGAAACGCATCAAATCCAATTATGACAAGTCAGTTGAACCTCGTATCTTTAACGAGGGTGAACTAGTCCTCACCTATGACCAAAAGCACGACAAACTAGGAGCAGGAAAGTTTGAATCCATGTGGCATGTGCCTTACATAGTCAAACGTGTTTTGGAGAAGGGAGCTTACGAGGTTGAAGACTATGATGGAATCTCTTTGGGTGAACCCCGCAATGGCATTTGAATCCATTTAGTACCTACACATTCCATGAGAGTTAAACACAGTTGTTGACTCGATGGCCAACTTCATTTTGGATTGGTACATCACACACACATAATATTCATAATATGTAAAAGCATTCACAACATGTAAATAATGTAATGTATAAAAGAAAACATGTAAACAAGATCACATCAACATCATTTTAAAACAGATAATGTATAAATAGCTGAGAATGTCTGTATATATATATATCGCTCAAAAGTAGTGCTGGTACAAAATCTGAAGCACGATGGCTTTCAGTGAGTCTCTACAAAATATGAAGCATCGTAGCTTTCAGTAGTACAAAATCTGAGGCCTCTAAGCTCTCAGTACAAGTACAATAGTGTCATCAGGCCTGACGCCTGACCCATACACCACCCCTAGCATAGAAAACCAGTTGTCGCTGAGTGAGTAAGCAATCCATAGTCCTCGCCACCTTGCGGAGTAGGGCATTGAAGCGTATAGATGCTCCAACCCCAAACCTCTGCATAGGTCTCGATAGGTCATCTATCGTTGGCTCAGGAACCTCCACTATCAATTGGGACAAGTTCCAATATACCTCCTCCATCTCCTCGATGGCAGCATGAGCACCTGGGGGCACAACTACTTCTCCACCTCTATCTATCTTCGCCAGAAGGGAGAGTCCTACTGGCAATATGGGCCCCACATCTGCACACACATGTTATATACTTGTCAACACTGCATCAAAAAAATGATAAATATACAAAATTAAAAGTACAAGGGTTTTTTTCTCACCTATGTCACCCCATGCTGCATCCTCAGGAAACACTAAGTCAGGATCCTCTATGAAATCCATACCATTGTACAGGAATTCCTCAACCATGAGTAATTGGCCTTCCAGCCAGCTGAAGAAATCGGGACCAAAACTGACGATAGGTTCTCCACCATGATGAGTCATCACCTCAGCCCATATGAGCATGTGGGGATCTCGAGGCTCCCTATCATCTAGTACTATCTGTGGATGCAAGAGAGGGATCTGCTCCAAGAGGAATGATACCATGATCAATCCATAACCAAAATACTTGAGCTCTCCCCGCCGACACTTGGTTAGCTGAGCTCGGAGGTTTGCGAGGAGACCCTCGCACCAGTTGAAAACCATGGGGGACATACAGTCCTCCGCATAAAGCATCTGAGTATGAGTGGCCATGTGTGGGGCTTGGCTACCCGCCGCTCTAGTAATAGTAAGCAATATGGTACGCAGTGGGCGGCTCACCACATCCCTGATAAGAATATTCCCATTGGAAGATCGAGAAAGAGCCGTACAATGCTGTGACACCATGTCATCAACTATGCGGTCACTGGCCCGTGTTCCGGTAAGATGTACAGGTTCCCCTCTCCGAGACATACCTGTGAGAAAATAGATGTCCTCAACATCTATTGTGAGGATGTGCTCACCAACCACGGAATACTATTGGGCCGCATCCCAACTCTGGAGCATGTGTGATATCAATGGGATTTGGGATCTCATCCCCTGAATCTCAAAGAACTTGAGAAAACCACAGTTCCTCAAGGAATCCACGCATTCTGGATCATTGGAAGCTTTTTCATCTTCTATCTTGTGTTCTCTTTCCCGCCACTCTAAAACCATGTTGGCTAGCAAGCAACCTGCCAAGAAGGACATTTAAACACTATTAGATCCTACTTCAACCTCTGCAAGTTCATTTTTTTTATTCATTTTGATGTTTGGGAAATGCAACTCTGCCGTCACACTATGCTTTTGCGTACAGTGCGATGTCGTTTCACTTTACCCATTCGGGAGTTGCGTCAGGTTGGTCTTGTCGCAGTCCCCGAAAGGGCCAACTGCAACAAGATGAGAGCGCAGTAGCCCTCCATGAATCCATCAAAAAAACCCAAAATTGAACCTAAAAACAAAATCTAATCCACTGGAAAGTTGCTGGATGAAGTTTAGGCTTACCTACTCCTGACGGTGGGTGAAATGGTGGATCATAGCTCCTAGAATCAACAAAGGAAGTTTTGGCTCCAAATTGGTACTTCTCCTCCCAAATTTGCAAATGAAACAATGAAATCTATTTTGGCCCATTTTTCTATTTATAAATAGAATGGAATATTTCTTTTCAAATATTTTGATGCTCTTAGGCCATTTACATAGTTTTTTACCATTTTTTTCATATTTGAGGCTATTTGGCACATTTTCTAGGGTGCAGGAGTTGTAAGTGGTCTTTTGTGTCATTTCTCGTATCACAACGGTCATCATAGGTATGAACACTCCCTTGAATGTTTTGTCGTTATTTTTGCAACGGTTAGTCTGTAATTATTGCGTGATGATGATTTTACTCTTCGTTTGTTCTCGTACTCACGGAACTATGAGAACAAGTACAGAGTTATGATTTATCATTTTTCCAGGCTCGTTAAACTTCCACGGAAAAGGACACCCCTCGGAGTCTATCGTTAAGCTATTTTCAGGCTCTCGAAAAATGAAAAGATTGCCAAGCGAACTTGTCGCATTCATGCTTGTTAAAGTATTTGAATGGTTGTCTTCCTCGTGATAGTTTACCCCTTTTCGGACCAAGAGGCACTAATTATGAAAAAGGTATACTCCATCCAATCATGACTCGAAGAGTCCTCTCCCGCGTTGTTTTACCCTTTTTCTGGCGATGAGGCTAACTTTACGGAAAAGGACCATTGGAGTCTCCTTTAGTTCTTTTTAGACTCTCTAAACATGAAATGACGACCGAGTTTACCTTCTATGGGCTCATTAAAATTTTCACATTGAAGGGCCCGTCATGGGATGAACCCCTCCTATCCTAGGTTCGAAAAAAATATTTGGGATTGGACTCATCTATGCGATGAGCTATACCAAGCATCTGGTTACCCTCATCAAGCTCACAAAAAACACATGAAGCGCTCATCATTAATGATGGGGAAAAAGGAAAGTGTTTGTGTTACATACCTTATTAGTGGCAGTATGTAGTCGTTCTTGAACATGGCACTCATCTGCATTTGCATACAACACTTGGATCATCCGTTTGTCTTCGAGTTCCACTTATTTCCTAAGTATTATCACTCCTTTGAGTCATTCAAAGAAAAACTTCCATCATCAGTCGCTTTAAGAATTTGTGTCTCACTCGTTGTGTCAATACTGCCAAGTCATGCCATGCCCATGTTCACGAATATGTCTATCGTTTATCATCTGTAGTCAGTACACTCGCCATCACATCGGTCTACTCTAAGTTAGTCTTGCATGTTACTATACCGTCCGATCTACCTTATACATTTTTGTCGTGTTTCATGTTGATTGATGGGGGATTCATCATGGCCCTCCTTAGACAGATTCATCCTTGTCAACTTCAACACATTATCTGAGGATTGAATCTAGAAACCAGTCAAGTACCTTGGCCCTGCATGCCTCAATGGCAAGTTACCTTGCTTTCATCATGAGTTTACATCATTGACTCTTGATTGAAAGATTTCATCCTGCGTTCGACTTCAACTCATTTATTTACGCTTGATGATATGTACTATGATACCTTGGGAATCATTGACATCAATGGTGATCTCCCTCGCACTTGTTAATGGTTTACATCAATGGCCGGTAATCAAGTGGTTTCTACCATGTTCAACATCAAGACATTTGTAATCACATGGATAGATTCGTATCATTGCGGGTTCAACTTGAAGACCCTGGGGATTCATGTTTTACCCAGGTTGCGATGGAGTTTGTATTGAGTTATATCACACGGATCCACTTTTGTATTGGTCGTGGCTGTGTTATCATCTCATCACGGATCTACGCTTATGTCTAGTAGCCATGATTGTGTTCAGTCGGTCATTACTACCATGGATCTGCAATGTCTTGGTCAGCAGTCATGTTGTACTTCATATGAGATTGTCAGTTCAGAGTCAGTTGTACTGCAGTAGTGTCCTTTGTCCGATGAGTCTATTGCAATTACTTCTATCAAAGCACTTCACCTGTACATCTTCAACAACTTCATGCTTTGGGGGGCATTCTGTTACACCCAAAATCTACTCATCATGAGATTTAGTGTATACACCCTTGAAGATACTTGGACTAAGAAATCATCCTGGGAGGATTTGTACCCAATTGTGCTAAGTTTTGAAGGGTCATCGCAGGCTGCACACTAGCAACATGTGACGTCGCACCTTGCTCCATTACAAGGTGCGATGAAGTTAGTTAGATGGAAAAAATAGCTTCTTCGAGGTCCATATCGAAGCTTGCTAACTTGGGACCCTATCCCTGGTCTCTTGGAAGAGTTGGCACTCGGTTCCCAAACCTTTGGAGAGATCCCTTAAGCCTCCCCTACCATCTCTCAACCTATCCTATCCATACCCTATCCATTTAGTCCTATATAAATGAAGCTCACTCCCATCCCAAAGGGAGGAAGGCTATGTTATCTACATGCTGGTGAAATCACTCTTAAAACATCTCCACTCACTTGTTGGAGAACTCATACTTCCTTGGAAGGATATGGCAATTGGCTTTCTCGAAGAAGGGCTACAGCGTTAAGCCTTGGTTGTAGTTCTATATCTCTATTATGTACTCCTCTATTTGCAATAATACAAATGCTTTCCACCAATGTTGTTCATGTGTGTAATGATATTGAGTAGTTTATTTGCTTAACTGTTTACTTAGGTCTATTATTGTATAGATGTCTTTTACTGGTTTCTTTTGTTTCTTGTCTTGACAGGTCTTGCAGCTTGGATCTGATGACCGTGAGACGTGGAGCAACATTCAAGAGAAAGGATTGCGTAGTGAAAGGTAATACATCTAGTACTCGATCCTTAAGTAGATCTAGGAAATGCATTATTAGTATGTTCTATTTGTTCTAGACTCACTTTGAGCTAGGGAGATCTTGCTCGCGTCTGCTTGAGTAGATTGTCCGATAACACACTCTATCCTCAAATGCGCCCTCACTGGATAAATTTGGACCCTGTAGATTTTATGGATGTTGTTAATCCTTCTTGAGTTGCACAAATAAGGAAACTTATTTCTTTTCTACTTTTGAGCTACTTTCCTGCTTTTGAGAACATTCCTGCTTTTCCACCGCTTTCCTTCTTTTACTATTGTTTTCTTGCTTTATACTCCAGTTTCCTTGTTGTTTGACAACTCATAGATCCATCCTTATCTCTTTATACGCCCTCATGGGCCCTCTTGGAATTTTTCCAACTCATATCATAATTAAAAATAATTAAATATTCAAAAACATAACTTTGCATTACTTCTAATTTAATTTATTCCAAAATAACTATAGCCAGAATTGATTTCCTAGCTAATTTATTTAATTGTCTAAAGTAACTTGGCCAAGGTTACTCCCTTATTAATTAATTTAATGATTTTCCACTAGAAGCCATGGAGTTGGATGGGTTAGTGGTTGCTCCTTGGTGCTATCAAAATGGGGACATGACAAGTGTTGTTGATTGAATGTGAAATCCCATCCTTAAAAATAGAAATTGAACTCCTACCTAACTCTTATGTAGAAGAAGAAAGACTCCTCCATCTTCATTGTCTTGATGAAACTTAAGAAAAGGGTCAAGGTCCAATATGACAAATTGTCCCGTCCTCGAGTCTTTTATGAAGGTGATTTGGTTTTAGTTTATGACCAAGACCAAGATAAAATAGGGAAAGGGAAATTTGTACCAAAATGGTTTGGCCCACTTCTCGTCAAAACTGTGTTAAAACAGGGAACTTATGAACTAGTCAATTATGATGGGGAACCTTGTCTGAATACTAGAAATGGTCTCTATCTGAAGAAATACTTCGCATAGGAACTGATGCCTCGCAACACTTGTTGTATTATGTTGTATTTTTTGTATAGATTTTTGGACATTAGTTGTTTCATGCACATTCTTATATTTCTTGGCATTGAAGCTTTGGTAGATGGCACAAGAAACCTTCACATATTTGGGATATGCAGATGGCGCTAGCCGTAGTTCTTTGGACATTGATTCCGCTGCATGGGTGATTTTCATGCCTAACAACCAAGTTCTAAGTTAAGGAGGCATTTTTCTCCGATCTACAACTAATAATGTTTGTAGAATACAATGCGATCATTGATCTTCTCATCAAGGCTAACACCCTTGGAAACTGACAAATAACCATCAAACAGGACTCACAATTGGTTGTATCTCAGTTAAACGGTCAGTAACAGGTTTGAAATCCTATATTGCTTAGAAATTTTCTACGAGAACATATTTTAGAATGTCATTTTGAATTCATTGAATACATTCATGTTCCTAGAAGTCTAAATAGTTTGGTTGATTCCTTAGCTAACTATGTACTTGATTGGAATCTATGTCATTAACACTATTCCGAAAAAACCAAGCATGTAAATTATTCATGGAAATTTAATTGAACAAATCATTTAAGGACATAAGTAAAAGCTAAAAAACACTCATATGTATAAAGAAAACTAAGTTACATCATAACCCAAAAAGTGTGTTAAGGTTCTAGACATTTTTGCAGTAACTTTGCACACATAAAAAATAATAGTATAAAAACTTTTCTCTTTTTCTACTTTTTCTTCAAGATAGGACCCAGAAAATTTCATAAAAAATGAAAATATTTGGAAAACTCAAAAACATATGAAATGTTTCTATTTCCTGGTTCGGCATGAAGAATCACCTACAACTCACATATCATTGAATAATGGTTCACAAATTCTAGAAATCCGTGCCGGAAGGAGATGACTCCTCTCATCCATTGACTACACCTACAAATAAAATTGTAAAAAATCAGCGTTTTTATTTATCTTTTACTGACACATGTATAATTGTATCCATTCGAATGATAGAATAATGAATAATTCTTCAATTTTGGTTGTTTTTAGATATTAAATGCACATATTGAGCTATCTTCTGACTAAATAGTTGGGTAGTGAACTGGTTTTGGTCACGGGACTTGGAAACATTGACAATTTGAACTATTTGATTCAGGTAGTTGGAGATAGACCACAATTTATGGTGATTTATGATGTTGGCATTTTTCACAAGATTCAACATGAAGTAAATATAATTTCCCCATTCCTACTTGGCCATTATACCAAATTGGATAACCATAGTTACATGCTATTATTTCACTGTCCATCGACACATAATCCTGATTTAGATAGCCAACCCATGGAGGGAACATCGACAAGAGTGTGCACAACTAGCTCATCCCTTGTTTGCAATATGGATCTTTGCCTCAACCTAAACCATGCCCTTGAAATATAGGAGTACGCCCATGCAACACTCATTCCCTCTCATGTACTATAGCATTCTTTATTCTTGTTTCGATCTAATAAATGAAAAAGGTATAAAAATTAAAAACCAAAAAAATCCAAAAAAGTGGATTACTGAATCATTTCATATTGCATCCTTAAGAGAATGGAAATAGTCAATCCTTTTCACCCTTGAAGACGGAGTATATCCTTGCATCAGTTATAAGTACACCATCTACATTTTCCTTAGGAAACTATACCAGTATTTTGAATAGATCTCCACTAATGGGTTATCCTTCCCATCATCTATGGAGATTTTGTTAATGCATCTCACATTGATGAATTTCATTAAAGTCGATTAGTTGATTCATATGTTTCCAAGTGTCACTATGCATCATCTTATGTGTTCAAGAGAATTTATAACAGTGTCGGCCATTCCTCAAATATTCAGGACCAATCATTTCACCCTTCCTTGTGTCAATATATAGTGTTGGATCTTGCAGATCTACCAAATCATGTCATACTATTGATCTTTGTTTCATATCAGTTGTATCACTCATTGATGCACTACCTGAGTTGCGCAAGATTAAACTACCATGCCAAAGTACCATGAAGATATCGCACTCATTAAAGTGCACATTTGTATTTCTTAAAAATTACTTTTGACATGGATCCACTATGTGTTGTTTGTGACCTTGCTTGTTTACTGCTGAGCATGGGTATTCCCAACTCAGAAAGATATTGTAGATTTGGGAAATTCCCTTGTTTAAATTGCAAGTGATTTTCCAACTCCTACACCTATGATCCTACTCCTTTTCTATCCTACCTAGATCACTAAAGAGTATAATAATTGAAGAGATGATTTATTTTGGACCTTAGCATCGCTTCAAAACTCACACATTAGGGGCCATCTTTTAACAATCAAATTAACACCTTTAACAAGTGAAGGTTGGAAGCACATTTTACCATTCGCACGCAACATGAAGATAGAAGTGAAGTACATAAGAGAATCGTACTATCTTATTTGATCACTACTTCCACAATTGGGAGGATTGAGTGAAGACATAGGTATCCTAATGAGGCAAAGCTCAGTGATTGAACTACCCACTTAAAGGCCCATATCTAGTCTCCACCAGCCAACAGTGGGAAGAAATGCATGGAATATGCATTAATTGTGCCTGCAAATGCTGAATTTGTAACAAAAAAGCCTGAAGATACTATAGAAAGTGGGTCTTTGATGAAAAAATTAAAAATTAAAAAAAAGGTATTATCCCACATTGAAGTTTGATTCCTAAGTTCCCAATTCCCAATGCTATATAAAGAGGCATTTGGGGCAATGTAAAATACATATAAAGTTGGAGCAAAGCTATAATGAAGGACTGAAGGCAAGATTTCTCTTACTTCAAGGAATTTTGGCATCAAAGGCATGGGTGGCAGAGGAGAAGATCAAAGAAAAGGAGAATGATGGTATCTTCAAGGAAAGGTTGTAAGTATCATTCTCTTTTGAATTTATATGAAGTAATTCAATTCCCCCCCCATTTTTGAATTCAAAATTTTCTTCCAAATTGTTTGCAAATTCAAAATTGGTGGTTAGTTTCAAGATTTTCCAAGTTATTGTTGGTAGAAGTAGAGGTAGGGATGCATGATTGAGGTAAGGATGCATGGCAAGCTACTGGATATGGAGGCCTAAAGGCTTCAAAAGCTCAAACATCAAGGATCTTCATCAATTTCCATATTCAACAGGTAATATCCTCCATTCCCCCCTTCTCAAACTCATGAAAATTGCTTTGACTCTTAGGAAAATAAGATAATTAAATTCATTTTCTATCAATTGTGCTTCACTACCTCATAGCAATATGAGAGCATCCATGGCATTCAATTGTATAATTCTCCACTAAAATGACATTTAAATGTAGTGCATGTGTAATTTAGCATATTTGTAAATACTGTGCATGTGTACTTTCTAATAAGTTGAATAAGTCAAACAAGTTACATTTGCGGTATATTGGAATAGTACATGCATAAACAATGGAAGCTC
Source organism: Larix kaempferi (assembly GCA_027924585.1). Classification (NCBI taxonomy): domain Eukaryota; kingdom Viridiplantae; phylum Streptophyta; class Pinopsida; order Pinales; family Pinaceae; genus Larix; species Larix kaempferi. The sequence goes on from BSBM01000217.1 coordinate 22,557,498, forward strand.
AATGGTTCAAAATTCACTTGGTTAAAAAGAAACAATTAGTCATCACTCCTTTATAACTAGATATACCCTACTAGAAAAATCGATTCATCCATTTTTTGAAAATACTCTTTTGTCTTGCATCTCTTGTGCATGAAAACATGCTCCATATTTTATGTAAGATACTGCCTCTAACAACAAAGTCCATTCCATTGAATAACTGGAGTAGAATATAATAAGACAGATTTTATAGATTGGCGTGCTAACATATTGTCCATGTAGTGTTTCAGATAGACATTCTTGTGCTCTACTTGACAAGTATATGAAGCCTGACTTACTGAAATTTGGATGGAGACAGATTCACTCAAATGGCTAGTAGGTGGAATTTTAATGTAGAGAATAAACCAATAAAATGTGAAGCACTTCAATGATAAACACAATCATAGTCATGGAGATAAATTTGTGGGGTACTTCGATAAATTTTGACACTCTTTGGTCACAATTTACAGATTTGTTCATTATCCTTTTCCTTTTCCACTCAAGTAAGTGTATGAAATCTACTTGGGCCCTCTTATTCCCACTAATCTGGTGTCCATTGAAGTAGAAAAAGTGGGGGACTGATCAATCAATAGTCTGAGTGTGCAACATACCCTCTTCGCCACACATCCAACCAACTTAGAATGTGTGGTTCATCAATTCCGTTGACTATACACTTATGTTATTCAGTGGATGTAAAGGTTCTCTTCAAGTAAGGGTTGTGTTATCCCTATTGTGATACATTTTGTGAGGGACCATTAGCCCCTTCCTTCCCCAAGTATATAATGTATATTACAATATGACTTGTCCAACAGCCTTGAAGATGTAGTCAAAAGTGCAGGAAATTTCTACTTGTTTAGCTCCTTGAAGTTGGATTCCTATAGCCAAACATGTTTAACTAAATTTCGTTTAGTTCACCATGTCTATTCATTGAACTTAATGAGATTTATTTTATGTAATATGCCAATTTTAACCCCAACACATTAAAATGTAAATGATGTAATATCGTTATAAAATCGTGGTGAGGATCTCAAGGCCAAGGCCCCACCATCGATTTAGTGTTAAAATTTATGCATATGGTTTGCATGCTAGCCAAGCACAATAGAAATCGTAAATATCATGTAAATATGCATTTTAATAAAAATACCCACAACTATCTATGCAATGAAACAAGAGTATGGGGGGCATTATTTTTACAAGGAATTGGGAGGGAAATATTCAAACCCTTGAATTCAATAATGTCAATCCAAGTGTCAATGAGAGAACCCATGAAATTTCAACTACCCATATTGAATTTTGCACCTAATCATTTATTTCTCCCAAGAATTCGTTGAAGTAATTATTATTTGGGGAAATGGAGAGGTATGGTTGTCCCATTTTCGTGTATGGGCAAGCCACCATTTTGGAACTTCATGTTTGGATTCTTGGGAAATAAAAGAGCCATGAATTTTCTCCCCAAGCCTTTATTCATCAACCAGCTTGGCTCTCTCACGAAGTTCTAGCTGATGGAGCATTTTTCCTCCACGTTTTTCTTGTGTTTCCTTGATTTCTAGCTGTGAAGAGGGTGTTTTTGGTGTTGCAGAGCGGCTGGGAGGAAGGGAGTTTGATTTGGGGGTCCATAGAGGCCGGTTTTAGCCATTCAAATGCTCATTTACTCGTGGGAGAAATTGTTTTCTTCCCTATTGTTATTTTTCCATCCCAAAATTCGTTTTTGTGGTGCCAGGATATGGGGAAAACCCATGGAAATCTTGTTTGTGAATCCCATAGTTAAAAATGTTTTGCTATGCCCAACATATGTGCTTGTTGTGTGTGGAAGAAAATGTTGGGGTTTGAGTTTGGGATTGAGCTTGAGTGTTCCCATTCCTTGTAGAAATCATGCCCAGCTCAGTGGTGCAATTGTGTTGAGATATTGATGAGCACAGTTGGCCTATGGCTGGGTGGAACGTTGTAGTTGCATAGCCAGTTGCTTGGGACTACTTCATTTCAAGATAAGTAATATCTCTTTTGTGTTAATTCTGCAATGTATTTAATTATTGACTATTATGATTATACTGATGAATGCATGATAGATGTATGTGTAGTAGAATTTTAATTTCTGGTATGTATGTGTATCCTACCATGCTTCTGCACATATGCATTTTATTTTCTATGAATTTTTCCATGATGAATGGGGATGAGTTTTTGTAAAAGCTTAGAATTTTAGTCATGTTCCCTTCCTTGAGTTGGATCCATGGGAGGGGATGTGACAATTTAACATAGCCATCTCATTTCCAAGTTATCATAGAAAGGATGTTTATTGGAACAGACTGTTGTGCTAGGTAAAGGTTTTTACACTTGGAGAGTAGTTTTGGTGTGAACAAGGTTAAATCAAATTACATGAAGATGGGTATTTTGAATATGTCAAGGGTAGAGTTGGATAAGTTCATTAGGATTTTTTGTCCATGTACATTTATGAGTGGAGTAGTTGAGCAGTGGAGTAGTGGGAGCAGGGCAAGTTGTGTGCACCCTATAAATATGTAACGGGTTGGGATTTTGTGTTGGTTATTCTTTTGTTAATATTTTGTTGTCCATTTTGGTCTTTCTATCGAAGATAAGGTGTACTGTAAGGAAAGATTCGCATGATATGTAGGATGTGTGCATAGATCCATTGTAAAGAGAAGGAAGAAATCTATAAGTCATTGACGCAGACATGAAGTGCTTATTTACTGCAACTCATGAATAAAGAAATAGATTTCATGGTTTTCTCTCGTTTTGGGTTCCACGTTATATCTGGTTCTCAATGTGTGAGAATGATGTTATGATGCGTTATAATATTCTTCATATTGATATCTAAATGTTGTTTGATGTGGATATTGCTTAGTTAATAAATATATTGAAAAAAAATTGTAAACCTGTGTAAGAGAGTTGAAATCGACGTTTCAACTCTCTATGATATTTATCCCTAAACGTCGATTTAAACTCTCTTACAATGTTTTTATCTTCATGAGGATGGGATATGCTATTTAGCCCGAAACGTCGATTTCAATTCTCTTACACAGGTTTCCAAATTGTTTTCAAAATTTCTACCTATGAAAAACTTAATAAATACATGTCGCGGCTAGTTAAGTGATATGTATGGAATCTATGATCTGTTGAAGCCTTATGTTCTGTCAAGGTATGGAATGCTATGTTTGGTAGATTCGTTTAGCACCCCTTTTCGATTGCAGAAATGTAGTTCTTGAAGTCCCCATAGATACCTAGGGTGATACTTCACTTGCTTCACTTGTGATGCTAAAAGGGCTAGTGTCTTGGGGTTTGTTGGTGATTAGTTTGAACCCTAGTCGAAGTAGAGTTGTGCCAACAAATGGTTCCATTTTTAGGACTGATATCTATGTTGAAGGGGGATGTAGCATCCGATGAAGCCTGAAATTCGTGATTGGATCGATAGGAAGCTAAGGGAGTTTGTTGAAGACCATAATAGAGATCCTTTCCTTGATGCAAAAATGTGGTTAGCTAAGTATGTTTTCTCATACATCCATGAAGTGTTATTTGGAGAATTCCCTATTATCTTAATTGAATGGTTGGTAAGGTTAACCCTACAAAAGAGGTGTTTCAAGGGGGGAAGCCTACAGATTGGACACCTAAACTAGTACAGGTCCTTAAAGGTGTTAATAATAATATGTCTCGCATTGTTGATATTGGTTGGATAGTATACTGGAAGGATATATTACGAAGTTTGTAGTAGATACTATAAAATCCTATTGTGTGTTGAACTTTAGTTGTCATTGATTTCAATTATGATGTCAACTAATGTCAAAGAGGATGTCAAATAATGTCAAAGAAGATGCAATATTCTTATGGCAGTTTGAAGAAGTATATGGAAGCCACTTTCAAGAAGCATATGCGTAAGCAAGATGAAAAAGGTATGGATGCTAGTATGTAGAAGTACATCCAGAAGTGCATCCAGTCTAAAAAATTATATTTCATAGATACACCATGCATATCTAGCTTTGAAGAAGCACATAAGGAAGATACATCATGCATATCCAGTTTTAAGAAGTACATAAAAAGGTACATTATGAATATCCAGTTTGAAGAAGTACATAAGGAATGCATCCTACTACATGTGGTACATGTGTAGACATCAAGTCCACCAAGTCACACTCCTTCAAGATAAAATTCCAAGATTTGGTTGGACAAAGATTTGAGTGCGAAAGCAAGCTAAGAGATGATTGGACAACGTTCAAAGTGCGCAAGAAATCCAAAGTGTTCATTGGACAAAGGTTGGGAGTGCAGAAGCAAATCAAGAACTGATTGGACAAGGTTTGGGTCTGCACAAGCATCTTGCAATAGGATATGGTCAAGCAGTTATGCAAGTCCTAAAAGCGCACAATTCTCACTAATTAGAAGAATATTTCAGTTGTTGAAGCGTGCACAAGTTCCAGGAAGGGTGTAGCAGTTGAAGATGGTATATGCACAAAATGCATAGTTGATGATACATCAAGTGCGTAAGATCCACAAGCAATGGTACTGTAGGGGTTAATGTACCACTAAGTCGTGGACCATGTATGTGCAAGAACCACAAGAGATGACACATTAGTAGCACATAACATGACATCTGGAAAAAAACATAAACCATGAAGCAAGGAAGAAGGAATGCCACAACCAACGTGTGCACATACAATCTATGAAAAACATGTATAAATAAGAAGCAAGTTGGAGATTTGAAGTAAGCTTGATAGTGAGTATGAAGAGGTTGTAAGTGGAATATATATATTTATATTTAGGGCATCAAGGGCTCATGGAACTAGAAAATCATGATCTATCGAAGAGCCCAGTGCACACAAGTAGAGAAATGGTATAGATAATGGTGTACAGAATGATGCTGTGAATCTGTGACGATTGTGCGGAGACATAAAGGATGAATGGAGAAATTGTGCAACTTCATGAGGATTGAATGATAGTATCGCAAGAAACATGCAGACAGTCATAGATGCTCTAATACAAAAGCATATCATAATATGCACGAAGTAAAGAAGCTTAACTTATGCACGAAGTTTGAGTTGAAGTGTACGAAGTAAAGAAGTCCATCAAATGTGCAAAGACAGAATAGTAGGAAAATCAAGTATGCGCGCCATGATGAGGATGATCTGATACAAGTGCGTTAAACCTAAAGGACGAATCATATGATGCACAATAGGTAGCAGATTGTCTGAAATACTATACTGTTACACTTAAACCAAATAGACACGTCTTAGAAAGTGTGCAGTTTCATTTGATACTGATGTGCAATAATAGAAAAACAAGTTATCAGTTGATGCGCAGTATTAGTTGAAGAGTGTAGTTGCACAATAGTATAACGACATAGTGAATCTTGATGCAGAATGTAGAATCAGTTGAAGCAACAAACAACACATGAAGTGTGGCATAATTTAAACTAATGAAGTGTTGAGTGGAATGGGAATTCAAGTGATGTATGTATCTAAGTAACAACAAAACTACTACATAGAGAGAGTGTGCATGGCAGAACGAACATAAGGATATCATAAGTGTGCGTGTATCAGAAGTATATCAAGGAAATATCGTATTTTTTTTATCTAAGTAGCAGGACGGGGAAAGGAGTAGGGGGTTTTAGCCTCCTTCCAGTTGGTTATTCCTTCAGGTCGGTTACTGTAAAACCAGGGGTCAGTGCCTCCTTCCAGTTGGTGATGGTAAACATAGGAAGTCAGTGCTTCCTCGAATGTAATTTTTTTCACTATAAAAGAGAATTCCATGGTTTTCTCCCATTTGTGTTTCCACATAAAAATTATATGTGTTTTGTTTTCTTTGATTTACACATACGTGGATGAATGATTTACTTGTGATGGATGCATCATTTATGATCAAGGTTAAGTTCAGAATAATATGTTAAAGATGTTAAAATTGTTCATAAATCTGTTAATACTGATTCATCCTCCCTCTTAGTATTAAATATATTCCAACAACTTGTATCAGAGTGGGTGTCTTCAGTAACAACTTAACATATGGAAGATATATCCATACACAAATGAGAAAGAAGGAGATTACCAACCAAGGAGAAGCACCATGGTTACAAGAAAATGGTGACCTAGAAAATCTATCTATCATAGAAGAAAGGGATATTATTTGCACACATAAAAACATGAATGAAGAGGTAAAAAGGATAGCAACCAAAACTATGAAAATCCTGAAAAAGAAAGAAGAAGAATCAAACAGATTGGTAGCATCTTTCGCTAGCTAGTTATAGGAAATGAATGAGACCTGTCAAACTGTAAGACTGAGGATATCAGTTGCAGAAAATCATAAACTGGAAAATGAGATTACTCTTCTGAAGAAAAAACTAGAAGATGCTACAAAAGAAAAGGAAGAAAAATTCAAAGAAGTCCTGCCACTAAAGGATCAACTTCAAAAACAATGTGATGATCAAATTAAACATCAAGAAATACAAATGGAGGCCATTTCTCTCAAAGAAAATAATTTAGAGTATGAAAAAATGCTTGATGAACAGAGGATCCAATTACGAGAAAAGGAAAAGGAAACTGAAAGGATGCAAGATCAATTTAGGACAAACGAAATTTTTTTCAAGCGTAGAAGTATTGAATGATATTCTCATCAAGTAAATATCACCATTGAACAAAACTAGTGTAGGCTATGAGGATGATTGCAAGAAGGTTGATCAAGAAAAAGGGGAGGTTGCATAAATGAATAAGATGGCCATGTGCATATCTGTTCAATGTTGGAAATGCACAATGACTGGACACAATGGAAAGTACTATAACAATATTATTTGTTACAAATGTAACAAAATTGGTCACAAATCACAAGACTATGGAAAGTTAGGAAAATCCATCAAATACTAGAAGAAGAAAACAGGTGAGGAATCCCAACCTATTAACAGATGCTTTACTTCTGAAAATCAAAGAAAAGAACAATGCAGGATGATCTGGAGAAGGAAGACTGTGAGCAATGGATTAGACTCTGTCAAATCTCTAAATGAAAATATGAAGAATTTGAGAAACCGATCCTTCTCCACTCCAACACAAAGTTGACCCACAAACAGTTGGACCTGTCGCAGTAAAGTATTTGTGCACCAACATGAACTGCGATAAAAGGTGAGCCTTAACGATTAATGGAGTAGTGGTAGAAATGGTAACGAATGCTTGAATGGAAACAACATTAATGATGGAAAGTGGTCAAGTGAAGTTGGACAAGATCAATAAAAATATTGGGAGAATTTGAAACTTACCGGTTCTCGAAAATGGACCAAATCTAGGTGAATCCGCAAAATATGGAAATCATTAATGACAGAGGATGAAAAGCATGCTCTTATAAACCATGGGAATTATTAGTATGAAATTTTGCGTCTATTGAGAATAGTTTCTACAGAGTGAACATTATGTGTGAAGATTTGAATCCATGGCACCCAGGAGACAATGCAGATCAAAGAACCCATCAACAAAAGTACAGGAAGGTTTCACAAAAAACGAAGGTGCAAAGCCTACAGAGGTTCATCATGACTACATTACATCTCGAAAACCTGTTGCTCCACATGTTACCCTACTTGAGGTAGAGGATACGCAACTCCAAGGTTGCAAGGGCTCTAAAGGTGTAATTATTGAAGGAAATTTGCATGGACAATTGTACAAGTTCACATTTGTAGACTATGTTGTCACGGATTATAGGGAATTCCTTGAATTGGTTATAGACAAGTATATGGATAAGAAGGAGAGTTTAGATCCTAATATACCCACAACAATGGAGCTTAAGGATTGGTAAAATGGATTGTCAAATTCCTATTGGAAATTCCTCATTTTGGAAGATCCCCACAAGTAAAAATGTGTGCCAAACTACTATTGTCACAACTACAAGGTTCATCATGACTACATTCCATCTTGAAAACCTAACACTCTGCATGTTACCCTACCTAAGGTAGAGGATACTCAAATCTAGGAATGGAAGGGCTCTGAAGGTGTAATCATTGAAGGAAATTTACATGGACAATTGTACAAGTTTGTGTTTACAGACTGTGATGTCATATATTCTAAGAAATTCCCTGAATTGGTTATAGACAAGTATATGGATAAGAAGGAGAGTCCATATCCTAAGATACCAATAGTAATGGAGCTCAAGGATTGGAAAAATGGATTGTCAAAATGTGGGATACTGAACCTATTGGAAATTCCTCATTTTGGAAGACCCCCACAAGTAAAAATGTGTGCCAAACAACTGTTGTCGCAAGTACAAGGTTCATCATGACTACATTCCATCTCAAAAACTTGATGCTCCGCATGTTACCCTACTTAATGTAGAGGATATGCAGCTCTAGGACCTGAAGGGGTTTGAAGGTGTAATCGTTGAAGGAAATTTCATGGACAACTATACAAGTTCGCATTTGCAGACTATGATGTCATGGATTCTAATAAATTCCATGAATTGGTTATAGAAAAGTATATGGATAAGAAGGAGAGTCCAGATCCTAAGCTACCAACAGTAATGGAGCTCAAGGATTGGGAAAATGGATTGTCAAAATGAGGGATACTTAAGCTATTGGAAATTCCTCATTTTGGAAGATCCCCACAAGTACAAATGTGTGCCAAACTGTTGTTGTCACAAGTACATGGTGGGTGTCTCTAGTTGAACAAACCAATACCCATTGATGCCACAACAATTGAAGCAATCACAGGGCTTCCAGCTAGAGGAGAAGATGTAAGTATCATGATGAGAAAAATTTAAGAGAAATCCCTTACAAAGAAGATGGCTGAAAAATATGGAACTCAACAAACAAGAAGAGGGTTTTTAGTTGCACAAATAAAGGACAATGCTGTGAGATCCACTTCCCAGTTATTAGTATGCAATCTATTTCGGAAGAATCATCAAGATCAAGTCTCAGTAGTAGAGAAGTGTGTAAAAGGAGTACAGATGAATTGGGAAACATTCTTTCTAAATGAATTTCTTGATGACTACTTGGAAGCACAAGAAAAATGTAACCACTTTCATTATACTTGGTTTTTTATTTGTATTTCACTTGCAGAATGGAAGGAACCTGAGGGGAGTCAATTTTTTGATAGAAATAGTAGGCCTTTTCAGGCTGCAAGATATACAAACATGTGGTTTTCAAATATTGCTAGAAGACAAGAGGAAAACAATATCAATTTTTTCTTATATTGTCAGGAAATATGATTAATCTTACGAGAAACTTTGCACATACAACCTCACATAGTCGAAGCATACAAGGGTATCATGCGTTTCAAACTTGGAATGCATCACACTTACATACAAGCAAAAAGGGACCCTAACAAACAATGGTTTCCTACCATGTTTATTTGTTTTGAAGAAGATATTGAAAAATTTGTTCAAGCATGGGATGCAGAGTGGAGGGATCCCTTGACAGAAATAGAAGAAGCAGCGCAATAGGAATAGTCGAATAAGCAAACACCCATAGTGGAGGAAATTGTCAGCACAAAAAATACTACTAAACCTACACAAGAATATGTGCAAGCTGAGAAGAGAAAAGAAACAACACAATAGGAAGAGACTTTAAATAAGAAAATAAAATCAACTAAACCTAGCTCTCCACAAACATTCAACAATATAAATTTGAACAATTTGGGATAAAATTCATGCATGCTACTGAAGAATCCATTGAGAATGTGATTACGAAAAAATGAGATTGAAGAACCTGCTTTATAGAAATAAAGAATCTTGCTTAAAATCGATGAAAAGTTTGCAACAATGAAGAATATGATGCAGATGAATAAAGGAGAACTAAAATTTTTCCAAGAAACCCTGAGCAGTTCACAATCACACCCCATTTCGTAGATGAAGGAAAATGAGGTGCACCAAATACTAAATATATCATCTGTAGCCTTGAATCTTCCCACTCAAGAGATGCATAATACAGTAAGTCATATAGAACTAACTTTGTCATGCTTATCTTTAAATGAGCTACATGCACTGCATACATCTATTGCACATGATATACAATGGAGAGATGAGGCCATTATCATTGAATGGTACAAGAGACAAAGTGAGAAAGAATCCCTACAAGAAGAATATTCCAGGGTTAAAACAGAAAGAGAAACATTTGTGCAAAAGACATCGAAATTGGAAGAGGAAGCAAGAGAAGCAGTCATAAGGAGTAATAAGCTGGAGTGAGAAGTGAAGAAAGTACAACAAAACACCTTGAATTTACAAAAGGTAGTAGAAGAAGTGTTCAACACTATTCCAGAGGTTCAAGACAATGAAGACACTTATTTAGAAGGAAAAGTGGTAAAGATAAGAGAGGTTATTCAAGGGATCCAAATCAGAATTGAAGAACTATCACCGAAACAACTTCCAGGAACACCTCCAGAGGTCAGAGCAAAACATGAAAGTAGGATAAAAAGGATAAACATTGCAATTGAGAACATCAATACCTTGGATATCAAGTGTACATAGATGCACGAAGAAAGTGTTCAATTGTGGAAAAAACTGGTTAAAAATGAGCAACTAAAGAAAGTAAACCAGAGGCTTCAGATTGCACAAGAACTAGAAAAAAGATCCATGATATTTTGGTCTCCTTACCTGTCGGTGAGAAAACAAGCAAAATGGGAGAATACAAAAGGAATTAACAAGAAATAAACAGAATTCGAGAGGAGCAACAGAATTCGATTGAAAGGCTCGGACCTCTACAGGAAGAATTTTTCAACATCACATAATCTTTTCCGTAGTTACAAGGGGTGATCCATACACGCTGAGGTGCACGACGGGGACAACAATTCGACTGAATGAATCAGAACTGTTATGGAGGAAGCATAAGAATAAGCAAAGCAGGAATACACTATGCACATAAATGTACACACACAGACAATATGCAGGAATGTGAACTGATCTTGATTATTCTCTATTACTCGTTGTATATTACAATATTTTACATTCTTAAATAGAGTGCTAAGACGCTTGGGTTCTCTACTCGTTACATTCAGTTACAAGAGAATATAGAATGGTTTCAAAAGTTCAACAGTTACGGTCGACTAGAAGAAAGAGAGACAATTTGTCGAAGTTCATTAGTCGAAAGTGTCAACGATGCATGTCGAAGTCAATGAACTTGTCAAAGTCGATGTCGATGTTGGCATTTGAAAATAATGCCAACTACTGGGTGGATCATACCTCCTTCCTTAAGAAAAAATAGTCCCCATTGTTTGCTCGTGCATATGAGGAAACTTGTCGGTCAGTTCAGTAGCAGAGTACCATTTTCCTTGTGCTGGGATTTGTCTGGCTTTGGCCACCTGAAATAAAGAATTTTGTTTTTCCTTGTATGGCATACTCATCATCCTACAATGGTGTTGCAAGGAAGAGGCTCCTAAACATATGGATGGATTATTTGGTTTCTGTTGTATGCAAGTTGTTCTGTTCCAATAGTGGTGCATGGCATGGTCAAAGTAGATCCACATTAAATACTGGATGCAGATCCAGGCATGAAGGAATGTCGATCCAGAAATCATTTTCTCCAATCTGCTCAAGAATACTGTATGGACCATATTGCAAAGGCTTCAGCTTATTATATGGACCAGTGAAGCGTTCCTTCTTGAGATGCAGCCAGAACTGATCCCCAATTTGAAATGAATGAAGGATACGATGCTTATTGTTTCAGGCCTTCGATTTCGCATTAGCTTGTTGCAGAATTTCCTGTGCTTGTCTCTGGATGTCGCAGATTTGATCTCGAAACTTCAATGCTTTGTCAAATTATCGTCGGTTATAGTCGATATCATTCGACTCTATCGAGGAACTAATCAATTCAATAGGCGTTGAGGGTTGAAATCCATAACAGATCTCAAATAGAGTCTTTCCTGTAGAGCTGTGTTGTACATATGGAAGACTGGCATCCCATTTTTGTCGATGCTTGTGGTTGTACATATGAAGCAGTTGTACTACCAAGTGATTCAAAACTTCCATTTGTCCATCTGTTTGAGGATGGAAATATGTCGATAAGGAAAGTCTTGTATCGAGTTGTTTCTAGAGATTCTTCCAAAATATGCTGACAAATATGGAATCTCTGTCGAAAATAATGGTTTTTGGTAAACCATAATGTTTCTAGACATGTTCAAAGAAGAGCTGAACGGTCTGCTACATTATTGTAGTCTTCTTGCATGGAATGAGAATGGGCATCTTGGAAAATTTGTCGACTACTACTAATATCACGTCATGTTGATGTTTGACAGTAGGATATCCTGTCAAGTAGTCCATAGAAATAGATTACCATGGTTGACTAGGAACTGAAAAAGGTGTGTACAATCCATGTCGTAGATTAGGCGGTTTAGAAATGGCACAAACCACACATGATTGAATGTACTTGTTGATGTCAGTTTTAAGTGAAGGCCAAAAGAAATACTTTTGGAGAATAGAAAGGGTCTTTGCTACTCCAAAGTGTCCTACAGTCTTGCTGTAGTGTTTGTCCCAAATGAGCTTCTGTCGATGCTCACTTGTCGGTACACAAAGATGTCCAAGATTGTATAGCAAGGTGTCTTTAAGGAAATAGTCGTAGTTCGATGACTTCTCGGTCTGAAGTTGTCGATAGACTGATGAAAATTCATTGTCGTCTTGATACAATTGAGTCCAATTGGTGGTGTCATAACCTTGCATACTCATCACTATAAGAAGGAGGGTAATGGGTGGTTGACTGAGGCAATTGGAGAGGGCACTGGATTTACCTTTCCGATACTTAATTACCAATTGAAATTGTTGTAGGTAATTAATCCACTTGAAATGTCGAGTTGTTTGTAACTTCGTATGGGATGTGGAAAACTGTAAAGGCTTGTGGTCAGTGAGAATGAACGCCTCCTTTCCAAGGATATAATGTCTCCATTTCTTAAGGGTTTGCACAATGGCGTATAGTTCTTTTTCATACGTTGAATATATTCTAACAGTGTCATTAAAAGTTACAAAATGAAAAGAGACTGGGTGACCAAACAAAGTGATCACTGTGCCCAAGGCATAGTCCGATGTTTTCATGTCCCAAATTTGGCATTGGGTCACAATGGCCTAATCACATTGGCCCTATTCATTAGAGTTTGTCAAATTGATGCTAAAGGTCAAATAATTGCTAAGGAGGAAAATTACTAGTTTCCTAGGTTTGGGGTGGAAGCTTTGGGATTTGGAATAATGGGGATAATAAATGATGTTTGAACATTACAATTGCATAAATATTTAATAAAGGAACTAAATAAATATATAAAAGTGAAAATCAAAGTGTCATTTGATCATGAAGACACATGGAGGAAGTGGGACCCACATATGGCTAGATTTTCCCACTACACTTGGCATCATTCTCTCACCAATTCGAATTCAAGCTGAATGGTAACATACTTGGGGGAGTCCAAAATGTATTATTCATGGAATGAATCATCCAAGGTCGAAATATAGAGGAAGATTAACTCCCATGGAAGAGGAAGAGGCAATTTGGAGCTAGTGAGACACTTGGGCTAGATTCCCTAGCGCTATGACAACAATAATGAAGATGCTATGGCACCTATGACACAAATCAGACCTGAAGGATAACATATGAAATATATGACATGTCAGGGCTAAAAATAGACTCCAAGAGGGAGCTCAAGGGTGTTAGAGCAGCTAATATGCTTCCACGTGTCATTTGTTGGAAGTGGGAGACTAGGAATTGTTGTACAAGTGACGTTCTTTGGAATCTCTTACCAACTTGAGTTGGCATGAGTCTCTTGGAAGGAATTCGACCCATGGAGAAAATTAGAACTTTATAAATGTCAATAACAAATAATGAAACCAGCTTTTGATCATTTTCATAATTTTCAATTGCATTTGTGAAGAGGGAGAGCTAGTGGATGACTAGTTTCTTGCCTTAGCCAATTTCGAGGGTGAAAGATTCCCATCCAAGTTGGTAATTGGAAAGGCCATTCAAACCTTTCATTTGGATTTTTAATGGATTCTTTATTTGCAGGTGTAAGATACAGGTCAGCTCATGGTTTCTTCTATTGTATCTCGCTCCTTCAACTATTTCCAGTTTTGATGGCATATTCTTGATCCTTGAGGGAGGGCGTTTTTGGTGAGCTATTGTACTCTTTGGGGGAGATTATAATGCCCCATTTATTTTTTAATATGAATTAAATACTCTTTTATTCATATCCATAAAGTTTGAGGTCGAAATTCCAAGTAGAAATGTATAAATATCATTTTTAATGAAAGAACAGTGCCATTTCCCCACTACCTTGTTGTGAATCAATGTAATGTTGATGATTTCGAATGAATGGATGATTAGCTGATGAATTTATGATTAATGGACTTCCATGGATCTATTTTACAATTTTCATGTACTGTACTTGAGCATTTGAAGTATTTTTACTCACTTTAATTGCATTGGGAGAAGAAATAGTGCCATTTCCCCAAGGGTCGAATTGGTGATTTTTGCAGCTGAATGGGAGAGGGTTGGAACATATATAATAATAAATTAATGGTGCACATGAGACCTTAATAACATTATTAATACATCCCCTACCTCTTTTCATAAATTTGAGTGGGTTTGGAGGCATTTGGGAAGCCATTTTCAGTACTTACCCCAGGGGGATTTGAACCCCAAATTACTAGTAAAATTGCATACTTGGTCCAGAATATTAAGAGAGTTTGCAGAGGTATTTTGGTGGCCATATATCATCCTGGAAAATCATATTCAAGTCCTAATATCATTCATACACCTTCCTTGAATATTTGAAGGCATTTGGAGTCAATTTGAGACCTAGAGACCAATACTAGTCAAAGGGAAATTACTAGTAAAGTTCCCTACATTGTCCAGAATTGAAAGAGGATTTGCAGAAGTATTTTAAAGGTCCAAAAGCATCCCTAAAATACATATTTATGTTCTAATATCATAAATATACCTTCTCATAATATTTGGGATCAATTGGGGCAATTTTGGGACCTAGAGCTCAAAACTAGTCAAAGGTCTAACTAGGGAAAAAAGTGAAAAATTGCCATTTTAATAAAATTCCTAACAAGGGACATTACAGATCCATCTGTCTCAATATAAAAGGGCTGATGAAAATCAGGTAACATAAGTACTAGTTAAGTACAAAGCTTTTGTTTGAGCTGTTCGAAAAATTCTTGTTGTGTCGATGTCCATTTGAAGACATTTTTCCCATTTCCCTTGGTCAACTAATTCAAAGTCCAGGCTATGTGACTAAAGCCAAGTATGAATCATCGATAAAAATTCTCCAAACCAAGAAAACTTATTAGTTCATGAATGCTTTGAGGAATGGACCAATATTTGAGGATTTTCACTTTGTATGGATCAATGTGAATGCCTACAGAGTCAATTACATACCCCAAATATTTGATGTTGTTCATCGCAAAGGAACATTTGTCCATGTTCAAGTAGAGTTGATGTTGTCGGAGAGTGTCGATGACTTGTCGAAGTTCTTAGACATATTCTTCCCATGATCGATTGAATCAAGATAGACAATGACCCATTTTCCGATGAAAGGTCAAAGAATGTTATCCATATATCGCATGAAGGTCGTAGGTGCATTGGTTAAGCCGAAATGCATGACTTAACATTCAAACTATCCTTCCTTGGTCTTGAAAGAATTTTTCCATACAGCCACGGGCTCAATTGGAATATGATGATATACTGACTTGAGGGTGGGCTTAGTAAAGAATTTAGTACCTTTCAGACATTCAATGAGCTCATCTATCCGTGGCAGAGGGTATCTATTCTTTACCGAAATTTTGTTGAGGGATCGGTAGTCAATGCACATGCGCCAAGTCTCATCTTTATTTGGAAGGAGTACAACTGGACATACACAAGCATAGGAGCTGGTTCATATATTACCTTTGTTGATCAAATATTGAATTTTTCTACGAATCTCTTCATTTTTGGTAATGGATCTTCTGTAAACAGATGCGTTTGGTAATGAAGAACCAGGAGCAAGTTCAATAGTGTGTTTTACCTGACAATGTAGAGGTACTCCGTATGGCTCTTGGAATAGGTTCCGATACTCAACAAGGATATTTTTGATCTATTACTTCTGTTGGGAGCTGCACTGGTTGGTGAGTCGACTCGTTGTTGCAGTATTCCTGGAATGTTGCGGCTTGATCATGATTAATGAGAACTTATAAGCATGGTTGATGAGATTCTTTGTCTATTTAGCAGATATCATTGCAACCGATGGTGTAGATCGTCTCTTTGGTATGCCATACCATCGGTTCTGAATTATGACAATCACCTTATGAGGTCATGACTTGTAACTTCCATGTCAATACCATAGGTAAGGTTTCCCAAACAAGGCATCAACTACGGAGAGTGGTGCCATGTCGTAGAGTACTTCATATTCAAAAGGCTTACTGAAGTAGGTGATTTTTCCTTTTTGGGTAATCCTTAGTTCCTGTCCATCCTTCATCCAACCGATGTTGTAAGGATGAGGATGTGGAGTGGTAAAAAGACCTATTTTCTTCACGATATCTTCATAAACAAAGTTCTTCTGGCTACCATTATCCACAATCAGATGAAATGGATTGTTTTGAACCCATATCTGTGTATAAAATAGGATCTCTCATTCCTCCTGGTCGACGATAGTCGAGGCTGCTGGAGTGGTTGATGTCGATGTCAAAAGGGTCGTTGCTTTTGGGTCATATTCTACCAGAGTTTTGTCGAATAACTCGAATGTTGACACTTTTTCCAAAAATGTCTTCCGAGATTTGCATTTAGACGTATCATGCCATGATGAATTGTGGTAATCACACCATTTCTCGGTAGGGCATTGTTTTCTATGTTCCCTTTTGTCTTTCTGAGAATTATTTTTTCCATCATATTGCTTTGGTGGAGTTGGCTGAGAAGATCTTGACTTGTCGAAGTCGGTTGGTGCCTTCTTGTTGGGTGGTCGTCCTATCGGCTTGGTCGTGAAACGTGATTTTCCTTTATGTTTGGATTCAAGCTTACTGACATAGTGGAATGCATCCGCAAGCGTATTGATAGTCATAAATTCAATCTTCTATTGAATGTACGGGGACAATACACTGAGGTACTTCAGAGAAATCAATTTCTCTTCCTCTTGAATGCCAATTCTATCCATTAGTTGGTAGAAATCGTTGGTGTAACTCTGTACGGACTGGTATTTTCATTGCCTCAGCTGTTGCCACTTCTTATACTGCTGCTCAATGTACTTGGGCGGGTAGAACTCCTTTCAGATGTATTCAAAAAATTTATCCCATCTCTCTATGGGGTCTCCACTTTTATTCATAGTTGTCGATAGGTTCTCCCACCAACAGTGCACAGATGTTGACATCTTTAAGGATGCAATGGTTATCTTTTCAGTTTCTGAGAGTTGATTCACATAGTAATAAGCTTCCAATAGTTGTACCCAATTGTCGACGAATTCTACTTCAATCTTACCTTCTAGATTTGGTATGTCCAAATTCATTTGCACCTTGAATGGACTAATTTTGTTGGAGTTAGATCTTGTCTAAATTCCTCCTGATGTAGAAGCAAATTGCGTGAGAATCTCATTGAACTAGGTGAACATTTCAGTTCATTGTCGAGCTAGGGCTTTCTCTATGAGTTTCTCTTTCTCTTCAATTGCATGTTGATTGTCTACTTCTCCCGCCATATTTGAAGGTAGTGTCTGCTTGGATTGTTGAGTTTGCGAGCGTGTTTGAACAGGCATAAGTCAGGTAACTTCAATGGAAGTTTTTACGCACAACTTAAGCACGAACAAAGCTAAGATTTGATACCAATGATCTGTATGAGCCCAGGTGCATGACATGGACGACAATTCGACTGAATGAATTGACAGTGTTATGGTGGAAGCATAAGAATAAGAAAAGCAGGAATACACCACGCACATAAACATACACACACAGACAATATGCAGGAATGTGAATTGATCTTGATTCTTCTCTATTACTCATTGTATATTACAATATTTTACATGATTAAATAGAGTGATGAGATGCATGGATTGTCTTCCTGTTACGTTCAGTTACAAGAGAAGTTAGAACGGTTTCAAAAGTTCAACCGTTACGATCAACTGGAAGACAAAGAAACAAATGTCGTATTTCGTAAGTTGGAAGTGTCGACGATCTATGTTGAATTTGATAAACTTGTCGAAGTCACCGAACTTTTCGAATTTGATGTCGATGTTGGTATCCAACAATAATGCCAACTTTTGGGTGGATCAAGGGGAAATCAAAGAAACAATTGATGACTTCTTAGAAACTATTAGAATCAATCTCTGGTGAAAAGAAAAAATAATTTGTTATGGCCAGAGAAGAGGAATTGAAGAGAAACGTTGGAGTTGTAAAAGTAAATCTATAGAAGATAAATACTGCTATGCATTCAGAAACATAAGTAGAAAATTCAGCAAAAGAAGATAGCATGAAGATAGGGGGATTCATCCTTGTAAGTAGTAAATAAAGGCTAGGGAAAACAGAATAAAGGAGATTCTATAATTGCGTAGTGGAGGCATCTCTTTTCCATTGACGTCAAAGGGGGAGTAAATGCATGAAGATGGTCATGATGAATAGTACAAATATGGAGAAGCAAGAGCAAGCAACAGTGCAGTGAGAATGATCATGAAGCATGTGGTATGCGTAGAATCGTAATAGAAGCATTGAAAACACAATGCACAGATATCGAAGGATCAAATGGAAAAGAAATCAGGGAGAGCATATACACAGGCAGAGTACTGTGACAATCATAGTTGAAGCAAACAAGCTCGAGAATATGATTATGCACAACTTCATAAGGTGTTGACATCAATGCCAAAGGGGGGTATTGTTGAAATTTGTTTTTCATTGATGTCAACTAATGTCAAAGAGGAGGTCAAATAATGTTGAAGAAGATGTAGTATTCCTATTGTAGTTTGAATAAGTATATGGAATCCACTCTAAAGAAGCATATGCGCAAAAAAGATGAAGAAGGTATAGATTCCGAATGTAGAAGCACATCCAAAAGTGCAACCACTTTGAAAAAGTATATTTTAGAGATACATCATGCATATCCAATTTTGAAGAAGTACATAAAGAGGTGTTTTTGGTACAACAGATCCCATGTTCTAATAGAACATGGGAGCCCCGAGTTCTTAAATGCAAAGGTAATGAATTAAAGTTCCTTTATCATTATGGGGTTTTTCAATCATGTTTATTATGATTGCATGTTGTTACATTTTCTTTGATTTAATTAGGACTTTCCTTTTGAAAATTTCCAATTTTTGATTATTTTCTCAAGTTGCGGGAAGCTTTGATTTTTCTCTAACAGTCATTTTCATCCCGCAATCCCGCAACCCGCAATTGCGGATTGCAGGAGCTTGTTTTATTCTTTTTCAATATTGGCATCCCGCAACCCGCAAGATTGAAAATTGCAGGAAGGCTATGTAAATAGTTTTTCAAACTTTTCGTTCTGCAACCCACAATCCGCAATTGTGGATTGCGGGATGCGGAAAAGTAGATTTGAATAACATAGTTATGTTGTGTGTTTCCGCAACTCACAACCCGCAATTGCGGATTGCGGAAAGGAATATTTTTATTTTTGAAAAGAGTCGTTTGCATTCCGCAACCTGCAACTTGCAATTGCGGATTGCGGAAACTATGTACCTTTTTTGCAAATAAACTTCTGCAACTTGATCTTGGATCCCACGAAAGGTCATCTCAACCGTTCATTCAGTTTGGTTCTACGGCCTGGATTTATTCATCGAAAATTGATAAATTTAGGTTTTTTCTATTTTTCCTTATCAATTCTCATTTTTGAAAAATTACCTTGCTGAGTGGATTTTCACTGCGAATTTTACCAGTGGTTGTTTTCACTGTTTTCAGTTAATCCAGGTTGGTGCTTCTGTCACTTTCACATTATGTTGTTTACGGTTTTCTATTGTTTGGTAATTTGTTTTGATTTTGTGATTTTCCTATTTATCAGAATTATCCAGTCTTGCAAGATGTCACAGAATACCCAGTCTAAGGTTACCCACAAAGACCTCCTGACCAAAGACCCAAATTTTGGTATTTTCTCAGATACTAGTGGTAAGATTACTGAAACCTATCAAATCAACTGGTCCAAAATTTATGCAATTTTTTATAACGATGACCTATTAGACATCTAGAATGACCAAATTGCGTATGAGAGAATTAGGGATTCCTAGCTTCATGCCATTGCTGCCCGACCCCCTATCCTTTCTTACACGGATGTTGTTAAATGGATTGTGGACCACGCTAACCCTAAGGAACAGTCGTTCAATGACAGTGCGGGGTCCCAATTGGCCACCTTCCTCCCAGAGGTTTTCATCAGGGCCTATGCCCTTAAACCGGTCATCCAACCCCTTAGTGTTGAATTCGTAGAGACTTCTAAAACTAGGATTAATTTTAATGAACTGCTTAAGTCATGGATGCATAAACCTAACTGTTTCATGCCTAGGGTTGATAACTTGTATCTGGTTTCCGTGTTTAGGGAACCGTATTCCTTATTGGAAGCCATGCTCTGCAGACTTGATGGTCTTCTGAACTGTTCAATATTTAAATTTGAATGGGCTCCCATTTCCCATCATGTTTTAACAAATGGTGAGTCTTTCCCACGGGCATCTATCCTCTCTTTTGAACTCAAAACAACCATTCAAGCATATCAAAAGGCATCGGCTCTGAGGAAGCCATATTTCTTCTTTTCATTTTTCGTCATCGATGTATTTTGCACAAAATTCCAATATCCCAACATGGGATGGCATTGGAATCCATCTGACCCTCCTATCCACATCTATCATTTTGCATTATGGGAGAATAATTACATACCTTTTTTATATGACATTTGTGACCACTTCTTTGGGATTATTTATTTTAAAATATTCAATGAACAGGTTCCTTCCTTCTTAGCTGATGCCAGGAACTTCATTACCATGATTTGTGACTGGTATGTGGGGGAGTCCTTTTCATATATCAGGGTTTGGGGAAGTGGCTCTTCTCACCTGCTACCTAGGATTGTACCTGACAGGATGGTCATTAAAGAAGCCTCTTATCAGACTTGTACAGATGGTGTGTACTTAAAACTCACTGGTCCAAAGAGAAAGGGTTGGCCTAAGTTTCCCTTGAACCTTGGGCCATACGCCATCCCAAAATCAACTTGGGAAATAATGTTGGGTGACAAAATTTCCTCTTTGAAATTCGGTTATGCTTCCAAGAGAAGACATGATCGCAGTAAATTCCTTGATGATCATTTCAAGCAAAACCATGTGAAAGGTGGTTATGATCATGAAGATATTCCTGATGATTCCATTTACTAGGGAGTAAACACATTTTCTGAAGTCCTGGATAGGGAAAAAAACAAAGAGGAGTAGAACCACATCATGCAATACCAACAAGAGCTTAAAACTAAAGTTTTAAGCAATCGAGCAATGGAAATGAAGCTCATTGAGTAGGAAAGAAAAGAAAGAGAAGAAAAACAAGCTCATAAAATAGCTAATCCATTAATGATGACTTGCAGTGATGGTGACAAAGGCAAAGGCCTCATGGAAGATGCCCCAAAGGTGAAAACTGTTGAACAAGTAAAAATACTAATGCAAGCATATCACCAATCAAAGCAGGAACTAGCAAAAATCACTTCAGTGTTGGATACCCATGTAGCTACATCTTCCAAGCCTGCTACTGATACTCAAGTGACCCCACTGGTTATTCAGTTTGATGATGATCAAGTGGTAGCTGTGACTAAACCATCTAAAAGGCAGAAAACTCAATTTTCTACATATCAAATCCCTGCTTCAGACATTATTGACTGTGATGCTGTAGAAGAGGCACCCCCTTCAGTGCCTGTGATTGAGGAAATAACTGAAACCTCACAAACAATCACAAATTTATTAAAGGCTATTGACATGGATGACTCTGTCACAAATTAATAGATCCTTGGAACCACTACTGATGTTGTTATCACAACCTCAGCACTTTTACCATCATCTATTCAAGTTCTTTCAACTTTATCACCTAGGTCCATAATACCACCTTCCATATCCCAGTTGTTCCACACAATAACCTCCATAACCACCCCATGTCTAAATAGCTCGGTTCCACCTCCTATTTTTCCATCTATAGAAGAAGAGACCCAGTCTTCGACTATCCCTTTGCAATCACCTTCATCCATGTTTTTACCATCAACTGGTTATGAGAAAACCCCAGCTCCTTCTTCTCCATCACCAGCTAATGACATTCAAGTTCCGCTCTTTGAAGCCTTCACTTCAATTCCATCCCCAACCTCTGTACCAAAAATTGTTCAAAATGTCTCTTCCTCCTTGACCTCTCCCCAAATCAATGTGTCCTTACCTAGTTCCACTACTACTCAAACATCCTCATTAGTTTTAATAGTAAATGTGACTTCATCATTTACTGAATTGGTATCTGAGTTTGAAGAAGATATTGTAGTCCCTCTTAGGAATTATTTCTACAGTAAGGCATCTAAAGCAGTGATGCGAAAAGGAAAGAAAAGAAGCAGGGATCAAAGTGGATTGGACTTATTATAGGCACCTATTCCTAATCAATTAATTTGGGCTAAGCAGCCAAACAATATCCAACAGGAAGCATTGGATGCTGCAGCAGCCATGGGTGCATTTGCAGGTGCAAATTATGATTCAGTCACAACACTAAATAGGGAGATTGATTTGAAGAGGGAAGAAGTGATGAAGCTTGAAGAGCAATTGGCAAAAACTAATGAGGAGCATGAATTTTATGTTTCTGATCTCAGGAAGATATTTGAGGACAGGTCTAAAGATTTGCAAAGGAAGAATTCCTCCCTCCAGGATCAACTACGTGATGCACAAAATCTGAATTCCACCAATGCACGAAAGATTGTTGTTCTTGAGAAACAATGTGAGGATGCAGCTGCAAGTGTAGCCTCCTTTGCTTTCTCTAGGTTTTACCAATGGGATTTTAAGGATTTGGCCATCCAGGTCAATGAAGAACACCACAAATTGTTGATTGAATTGTTTAGCACCCTGGATGAAATTTGGGAAACCCACATTGCTTTTGGCAAGATGTATGTTATTCTTGATGGGAAGATAGAAAAAGGACAACAAGCCTCTAAGGATAATGATGATATTGTAGGATGGCATAGGTATATCAAAGAGAGACCAGATGACCTTCCTGTTCTTAATAGTTTCCAGCTTAAGAAAGTCAGGACCGCACTTTGAGCTTGGCATGATCTCAATGATGGTCGAAGACACTATCCAGAAAGCCCAAGATATATACGGAAGGAGATGGTACATTGTCAATACTATCATGGAGGTATTGCAATTCCCGCTCATGGAGCTTATTGAAAATGCATGTCCTCCTAAAATGATGATAGAATAGGTTGAATGCCATTGTGAGGAGGCCAAAGAGAAGATTCAGTCTCTCGAGCATATCCATATTGAAGATGTGGATGAACTAATCAGGCGACTAGTTTCCATGGAAGGCAAGATCCACATTTTCATCCGGATTTGGCACAAGCTGGAATAGAACGAAATAGAAAGTTTTAAGTGTGATGCCCAGCTGGGGCTTGAGTCAATGAACTATCCAAATATAGATGAATTGTTAGAGATTTGGGCCAAATGGAAATATTTTCTTGGTCATTAGGTTTAATTTGAATTCTGTAATACCTGGTGTGGGGGAATTTTCTTGTTGTATCATTTGGTAATTACTATTTAAAGGGTAGATCTCTCATAGACAATGGATGGATGTTGAAGGAACATAATTGCCACAAGAGACTGGAGATGCTCTGCTATTACAGACTATATAATGTTTTGCAAGCTTTAATATACAGTCAGTTTTCTTCAGTCATCTCTTTTGTTATAATCTGTCAAATGTCTTTGATAAATTGTAATTTTGCTTCAACACATTCATTAGATACTATTTATTGTTTGCAATCAATAACCTGCATTGGTTTATAATTCAATTTTTTCTTGACTTATGATATTTGCAATTAATGTTTTAAATGAATGTCTTTATCTAAAACATTTTATCTATTTCTGCAAATGATTCATAGAAAACATTAAGTTAATGTTAATTTGTCAATTAACATTATGGATGCAGGATAGGCTTGTATGTACTTCATTCTTAAGTTATTGTTGATTGAATGTTTTCAATTAATTATATCTTAAGTTATTGAGTCAAGATCCATTTTTGCATGTTTGTCAAATTGGTGAAAGGACTTAATAATTTCCAAGTCAAGTGATCTTGTACACAAGCAAATCATTTCTATTAGAATAGGAATGACTTAAATTAGATTTCTTTTTCAAGTTAGACTAACTTTTAGGATTAGAAAAGCTTCTTGTCTTTCCTTACAGGAAGACATATCCTTCTCAGGATCAAACAAACATAAGTGCCTGCAGAGGCCTTTGTATCCGTGGGTGTCAAACACACCAAACAGCTTGAGGATAGGGTAAAACTTGCGTAGGATTATCTGAAGCCTTTGGATGGGTTTTCAACCCCTGTTGTTTGCCTTGAACACCATTCCAGCATATGTTCAACCAAGGAATCAACAAGAAGATACATCAGGCATATCCAGTTTGAAAAAGTTCATAAGGAAGGTACATCATGCATATCCAGTTTTAAGAAGTACATAAGGAATCCATCCTACTACATGTGGTACATGTGAAGACATCAAGTCCACCAAGTCACACTCCTTCAAGGTAAAATACCAAGAGTTGGTTGGACAAAGGTTCAAGTGCATAAGCAATCTAAGAGATGATTGGAAAAGGTTTGAGTGTGCAAGCAAGCCAAAATGTTCATTGGACAAAGTTTGGGAGTGTGGAACCAAATCAAGAATTGAATGGACAAGGTTCGAGTTTACAAAAGTAGCTTGCAACAAGATATGGTCAAGCAATTATGCAAATCCTAAAAGGGCGCAAGTCTCACCAATCAAAAGCATCTTTCAGTTTTTGAAGCGTGCACATGTTCCAAGAAGGGTGTAGGGGTTGAATATGGTATATGTGCAAATTCCATAGTCAATGATACATCAAATGTTAAAGACCCAAAATTCATGGTACTGCAAGGGTTAAAGTCCCACTAATTCGTGGACCATGTATGCGCAAGACCCACAAGAGATGACACATCTGTAGTGTGTAGCATGACATGTGGCAGAATCATAAACCGTGAAGCAAGGAAGAAGGAATTCCATAACCAACTTGTGGACATACAATCCATGAAGGACATGTATAAATAAGAAGCAAGTTGGATAATTGAAGTAAGCTTGATAGTGAGTTTCAAGAGATTGTAAGTGGAAGATACACATTTATATTCAGGGCATCAAGGGCTCGTGGAACTAGAACAACATGATCTAGCAAAGAGTCAAGTGCGCACAAGCATAGTGTTGATGTATTTGTAACTTCAGAAGATATTCACTTGTCTATTGTATTTGTACTTTATTGTATCCCCAACGGAGATGTATTATTCCTCCGATTGGAAGTGTGGTCAGTTTTACTTGCAAGTGTCACAAGTTTTATTGTAAGTGTCGTAACTTATACTTGATGGGTTATTAGACCACCTTGATGGGGTCGACCCTGTAAAAGTCATGTGGGTTAAGGGGTTATTAGACCACCCTAGTGGGTTCATCCCAATCAACAATATGTTAAGTGGTTAATTTGGGGCCGACCTAGTTGAGTAAAGGTCAAGTGAAAGTAAAAGTATAAATAAAGAGTGTGACTCTCTCATTTGACACATTCTCTCATTCACTCACTTTGCATTAGTGATAGAGACGAGGAGTGTGCACAAGTCGAGGAGGACTAGCTGCTGCATTCATCTATCTCTTGGGGTTTGATATTTGTGATATTTGTATTGGTGCTTATTCTATCTCTGAGGAAGTTGTGGGGTTTTTCACCTTCTTGGTTTTCCCCGATGAAATGTTTTGTGTCTCTTGTCTCTTGTCTCTTATGCTTGATATGATGTACATGTTGTTCTTTCAGTTAAGATCCTAGATCAAATTGAATTAAATGTTGAAAAACTAACATGGTATCAGATCTATCCTGAATGAAGGCATGGTATGGAATTTATGACACTTGTTGCATTTGCAACAAATTGGAAGCTAGGGCTTGGTATAGTAAAAACCAGTCATAAAACCAAATTTACAGTGAATTAGATGTTGTGCTTTGGACACAAGCTACATGGGGATGTTATATTTGACCTATACAATTTAGGGTTTATCCCTCTTCCAGATCTCAGTCATAAACAAGTGACCTAGGAAAAAAGGTCACAACTTGGTCTAGGAATCTCCAAATGAAATTCTATAAAATGTGACAGTAAGAGAACGGATTGTAGTTTCACAGGTCCAGGTTTCAAAGGCCGAAGTTGAAACAATGACACGTGGCACTCCGTACAAGTTCGCTATACTGTTTAATCCCATAAATAGGTCATGTTGCGACATTTGGAATATCTCTCTCTCGGAGAATCCATTTGAGGTCAGAACTATGGGGTTGGAAAGATGACAGGAAAGGATATGATAGGTCAAAGTTTTAGACCATGTGGATCTAAATTTCCAGAGATGTACTAGAAACAATAAGGCACATATTTTTGTGAAATAGAATTAGATTCTGAGCATTCTCATTTTTGGCTTGTCACTACTGCGGGAAATTATGGCTTTTGATAGAAGTGGAACTTTGGAGTGATCTTAGCATATAATTACTCTCATCATCAAAATCAAAATTTAGAGACCAAGTTCAAAGTTTTTAGTTGGGTAGAACCCCGGGCATTATCAAACCCTAGTTCGGGATCTTGATCGGAAATGTGGAAAATTAGGGTTTTTGAAAAAGTTGAAATTTTTGGAATATGTGACCACGGTTGGATGCTCCTCAGAAAAAATCAAAGTTTAGAGCACAATATTGAACCTTTTGGCTGGGAAGAACCCTGGGCATTATCAAACCCTAATTCGGGATTTTGACTAGAAGATCCGAAAGTTTCAAAGGCAATTTTGAGGGGTCAAATTTTGGAGATTTCAAAATTGAAGTATACCAGCTTGATCAGCTCAACAAGGCGCATCTTTTCATCCAATCAAAAGTTTGAAATTCAAAGTTTGAATTTTTAGGGTTTCTCTGACAAACCCTAATCCAGCTCCAGATCCAGTTTTAGCAAATCAAAGTGGATTGGGTTAATCCTAGAAGAGAATGAATTGGACACCTACATAAGTGAAGAAGTTCCAGTTTCAGAGGGAGATGAGGCTAAGGCCATGCATAAGAAGATTACAAGCAATCCTGACAGGTATTACTTGAAGAGATACATGTATGTTTTGAAATCTGTTCATGATTAAGTTTATGATATGTTTGTCTTCATTTGAGGTTAGTACAATCTTGATTAATTTTAGACTTGTCTTATCAACCTAGTAAAAGTATGAATGCATATGAATACATTCATTGATTAGGGGTATGACACTTATGATTGTACTAATACACTGTGTTGTTGTATGAGGATGATGTTGTCCACTAACATGAAGGGTACATCAAGAAAAGCAAATCAAGTTCTAGATCAAGAACATATGACCATGCTAACATGAAGACAAAGACTCATCCATAGTCATGGATCACATAGAAGCTCTACTTATGAGGTATGTATAAATTGGTTCTACAATTATTAACTTATGATATATGCAAGTTGCTAGCACAAGGTCTCTAAGAGAACAAAGAAGACATTGTTTGGGTATGTTAGACAAACATGATAATCCAGGTATGTTTTCCTATATCGAGTTAGAATCCTACTTTGTGTTAGGGTCTTAGATAAGTATACTTTTGAATGATTGATAATGATTATTTATGAAGTTATAAGTTCAAGGATAGATAATCCAAGAAGCAAAGATCAAGAGGGAGCACACTCCAGTAGTTTCTGCAAGGAAGCAAAGATTGAGAGGGAGTCCACTCTCAACTAAACAAACATAAGTATTTGAATTGTCATATGATTACTTAAATAATGTTGTCCATTCATGTAGATACTTATGTTCCTAGATTTAGGATGTATATTATACATATTAGAAAAGTTGCATTAATGAACAAGATACCACTAATATGCAAGTAATGGGTAAGTGGCTTATGGTACTGTACAACATTCCACTGCTACTTATCTAGAATGAAACCTCTTTGCTAACATGTTGGGAGTTGTGCACACTCTTAAAAAATGTTCTAGTAGAGATGGAAGGCATCTAGAAAGTTACCATGTGAATACGGGATATGGATAAATATTGTATTGAAGCATTGGCTAAGATAATTGCATGACTGTATGACATATGTCTTTATGCATAAAAATTTGTTTTGAAAAACTATGAGAAGTTTCTAATCATGGAATTGAATTTGAATTGTAGGAAAGATCATGTACAATCACCTACAAAAGAATGACAACACCATTTGTTCCAGCAACGATGTTCACTATCTATTGAAGATATTAAAAAATCTGAAGTTCCCAGGATCCGAGATAGAGTAATGGAAGGATGCCATGATCGAGGAATACCAATCGATCATGAAGAATGATGTTTGGGATGTGGTCCCAAGAATAGAAGGGAAGTCTGTTATGACTTCCAAGTATATATACAAGATCAACCATATTGCAGATAGTAGCATAGAGAAATACAAGGCAAGTGATGAAGTGGAAGATACACTAGGTGGATGTCAAGACAGCTTTCTTGAATGATGTAGTCGAAGAGGAAGTGGAGCAGCCACTAAGATTTGAGACACATGATAGGGAGTCACATGTGTGGAAATTGAAGAAAGCCTTGTATGGCTAGAAGAAACCACCCAGGACATGGTATGGTAGGATAGACAGCTTCCTGTCCAGTTTGGGATTTTACCAAGAGTAAAGCGGATTCCAACCTTTACTACAAGGTTGAGGAATGAAATCCAGTGATACTCCTATTGTATGTGGATGACATGTTTGTTCCAGGCGAGGAAGCTTGCTGCCGATTTCGAGATGAAGGACTTGGGTATGATGCATTACTTTCTAGGTATGGAGGTGTGGCAGAGTGCAGATGGAATCTTCCTTGGACAAGGGAAGTATGCAGTAGAGATCCTAAAGCGGTTTGGGATGATGGACTGCAAGGCCATGGCCACACCTATTGCATTGAACCTAAAGCTATTGAGTTATTCTTCATCAGAGTCAGTTGATACCACGATGTATCATCAGATGATTGGGTCCTTGATGTACCTGACGATCACGAGACCATATATTTTCTTTGTGGTGAACACTGTGAGCCAGTTCCTGACAGATCCTAGACATGTTCACCTAATTGCTGTAAAGAATATTCTGAGGTACCTGAAGGGTATGGTTGATTATGGGCTCAAGAATGATGCGAATCAAAAGTTTAACCTGGAGGGTTATGTTGTTTCAGATTGGGCAGGCAGTGCTGCAGATAGGAAGAGCACTTCATGGTGCTGCTTCAGTATGGAATAAGGTGTGATCTCTTGGTTTAGCAGGAAGCAATCCTGCGTAGTACTGAGTATAGCCGAAGCAGAGTATGTCGTAGCTTTTTCAGATAGTTGTGAGGTAGTATGGATAAGGAAGCTACTGTCTTATTTATTTGATCTCTAGTTGAATGCTACTTGTATCTATTGTGACAACCAGAGTTGTGTGTTCAGAGAACCCGGTGTTCCATGACAATTTGAAGGACATCGAGATCAAATATCACTATATCAAGGATATGGTGCAGAGAGGAGCAGTAAAGCTCCAGTATGTTGCGACAGATGAGCATATTGCAAATGTGTTGACCAAACAACTAGCCAAAGTGAAGTTCGAGTACTTCAGAGAGAGGATTGGTGTACTTCAAATCGAGGTTCCTTCCAAGGGGAAGTCATGAGTCCAGAAGACGCAGATGCACATGGGATTTTCTCACATGGTTGTAGATGTGTTCTCCCATGGTCGTGATGTAATTGCCGAGATTTTCTAACATGGTTGTAGATGTGTTCTCCCATGGTCGTGATATAATTGCCGAGCCATTTTTCACATAGTAGTAGATGTGTTCTCCCATGGTGAAAAAGTAAGGGATGGAGCCTTCCCCGAATGTTGGTATATGTGTTCTCCCATGTCGGTGGTGTAAATGTTGTATGATGTGCATCTGGGATGTGCTCCAAGGATGATGAGATGATCTAAAGAGGATGATGCTCCGAATGATGTTGTGATTGTGCAATGATGACATGCATCAGGACGATGCTGTGACGATGATCAGGATGATCATGCGATGATGATATGCATCAGGACGATGCTATGACGATGATCAAGATGATCATGTGATGATGATGTGCATCAGGATGATGTACTGTATGATGATGATCAATATGATCATGAGCATCAGGATGATGCTCCATGTGAGGATGATCAGGTGGATCATGAGTACCAGGATGATATTCCGTGGTCGTAGATAGGTTGTGCGATAAGAATGTAATATTGCCTTGGGGGATTTGCAAATACTCTTGCGAGGTTTTTCCTATGGCATATAATAGCTTCCTGGGAGATCTAGCAAATGCTCTTTCGAGGTTTTGCATGGGAGGACATATAATCTTTCCCTGAGAGATCTTGTTGGTCGTGCTTAGGCACATAAAGACCACATGTAATCAGTCCTAGAGATCTTGACGGTCATGCTTAGGAACATAAATGATCCTGGGATGCTCTTTAGAGTTCTTGCCGGTCGTGCTATGCACATAAATGTTCTTGGGACACTCTTTTAAGGTTTTTTGGTGGTCACATGTTATAGCTCCCTAGGATATCCTATCGGTCATTCTTAGGCACATAAAGGATCTTGGGATACTCTTTCTATGTTTTGTTGACACACGTAATTAGTCTTGAGGATTCCACAGGATGGCCCGCTCACAGAGATGATGAAGACCTATAGAAGGTTAGGCCTACATCTATCATGAAAAAGGGCTGGCTCTGTAGAAATTCCTATGACGAGAAGAATTGAGAGATAGCTCAGTGATCCAGATGATGAGTACAACAGCAGTGATGATGATTCTCCGTGATCCAGTGACGATGATCCAACTCCAGAATTGAAGACTTGTGCCTATATGTATTGATGACTTGTGTCAAGAGAATACCTTCCTAGCTAAGAGCGAGTGTTGATGTATTTTTAACTTCGGAATATATTCACTTGTGTATTGTATTTGTACTTTATTGTATCCCCGACAGAGATGTATTATTCCTCCGATTGGAAGTGTCATCAGTTGTACTTGCAAGTGTCGCAAGTTATATTTAAGTGTTGTAACTTATACTTGATGGGTTATTAGACCA
The DNA here is from genome assembly GCA_027924585.1 of Larix kaempferi. NCBI lineage: Eukaryota > Viridiplantae > Streptophyta > Pinopsida > Pinales > Pinaceae > Larix > Larix kaempferi. Next base: position 22,588,701 of record BSBM01000217.1, read on the forward strand.
CCTTGATGGGGTCGACCTTGTATGATTCATGTCGGTTAAAGGGTTATTATACAACCCTAGTGGGGTCGGCCCAGTCAACATTATTTTAAGTGGTTAAGTGTGGGACGACCTAGTTGAGTCAAGGTCAAGTGAAAGTAAAAGTATAAATAGAGAGTGTGACTCTCTCATTTGACACATTCTCTCATTCACTCACTTCGCATTAGTGAGAGAGAGGAGGAGTACGCACAAGTGGAGGAGGAATAGCTACTGCAGTCATCTATCTCTTGGGGTTTGATCTTTATGATCTTTATATTGGTTCTTATTCTATCTCTGAGGAAGTTGCGGGGTTTTTCACCTTCTTGGTTTTCCCCGGTGAAATGTTTTGTGTCTCTTTTCTCTTGTCTCTTATGCTTGATATGCTATACATATTGTTCTTTCAGTTAAGATCCTAGATCAGATTGAATTAAATGTTGAAAAACTAACACATAGAAATGGTATGGAAGATGGTGTGGAGAATGATGATGTGAATATGTGACGATTGCGCAAAGACATAAAGGATGAATGCATAAAATGTGCAAGTGCGAGAAGATCAAATTAAAGTATCGCAAGCAACAAGACAGTCACAGATTCTCTAAGAAAGAAGCACAGAGACAGATCTGAAGCATATTAGAATATGCCCGAAGTAAAGAAGCTTAATTGATGCACGAAGTTTGAGTTGAAGTGTGTGAAGTAAATAATTCCAGTAGATGCACAAAAAGATAGAATAGTGACATAATCAAGTATGCACGTCATGATGAGGATGATGTAAGAAAAGTGCATTAAATCGAAAGGACAAATCATATGACGCATAATAGGTCGCAGATTGTCTGAAAGACTGTGGAACTTAAACCGAATGGACACATCTCAGAAAGTGCATAGTTCCATATGATACAGATGTGCAATATCAAAACAGAAAATTATCAGTTGATGCATAGTATCAGTTGAAGAGTGGATTTGCAAAGTAGCAGAATGACATAATGAATCTTGACGTAGACTGCAGAATCGGTTGAATAAACAGACAACACATGAAGTGCGACATCAATTAAAGTGAAGTGTTGAGTGGAATGAGAATTCAAGTGATGTATACAAGTTAGTAACAAAAAAACTACTACATACAGAGAGTGTGCACAGTAGAACGAACATCAGAAGATTAGAAGTGTGCGTGTATCGGAAGTACAACAAGGAAATATCTTATTTTGTATATTTGGGAAGCAGGATGGGGCAAGGAGAAGGGGATTGTAGGCTTCTTCTAGTTGGTTCCAGAGAACATAGGGAGTTACTACTTCCTTCAGGTTAGTTCCTGTAAATCCAAGGGGGTCGGTGTTCGGATATCCATCATCTATTTCGGGATACATATCTATTTCAGGATCATCTATTTCAGGATACATATCTACTTCAGGATCTTGCATGATCTATTTCAGGATATGCAGCCCAGTCACCAGTTTGATGCCTCCAGCACCTTATCCACCTTCTTCTAGCACCCGGGAGCCACTTACCACAGAGTTTTAGCCCTCCTAAGATGAAAGGCGCCCTCTTCTCACCTACTGACAGAGAAGGGCGCACTTGTTCACCTACCACTGCAGATTCACTTCAGTTACATTCAGTTAGCTCCGATTCTCCCTGATTTGAGGCTAGTTTCACTCCTGACTGACTGTTTCACCTCCGATTGACCTCCAGTTCGATTAGGTGACTTGCTCTGACTCCAGTTAGCCTCCCATGCGCCCCCACTGAGCCTCCAGATCCTATATCAGTGCTACACACTTCAGTTACATTTATTACACTCAGTTAGACTCAGATTGACACCTGGATGACTGGTTGTTGTGATTGATGAGCAACACCGATGATTGATGAGGACTCCTAGATAGAGTCAAGCTACTCCATTCAGTGATTCGAATGACCTCCTTAGGCAATTCGAATTGCTCTGTTCATTGTGACAGTTTGTATTGTAATTCATTCACCCTTTCTGGGATAGAGAGCACTGCTGCATGTTTTGCACAGTTTTGCACCATATTTTCTATGTTCATCTGTTGTGATTGATTTACTTGTTCATTAGATCTGCTGTGACTAATTTTACATGGTATCAGAGCCATTGCAGGGACAAGATCTCTTTTCTACAGGTGTTTATACAAGAAGATTTGACTGAATTGCTAAAAATTGCAAAAAGTTTGGCATGAGATATCTCAAGGGCATTCGCTCCTGTGCATGCAAAGCTTGAAAAATATTCCAATACCACTCCAGAAGCTTGAGTTACCACATAATTTCTGGATCTGATACATTGGACCTATTCAACATTGCTTGAAATCCAATCCCAGGTGTGATGCAACTCTCAAAGGGTGGATTGTTCGACCTTATTGTGGTTGTTTTGATGTGATTTGCAGGTTTATTGTCTCCTTCAAGTGCACTCGCTATTTTCTGCATGCAAGGTTTCCTCCTTCAATTGCATTCGCTATAGTCTGCATGCAAGCTTCCTCTTCATCAGTTGACTCAATCCTTGCAATGGAATACTCTTCTTCAAAGCCTATCCTCACCCCATTCAATTATTTTGATTGGAAAGATGATATGGAGATCATATTACGTTCAAAAGGTTACTACCGAGTCACTCTTGGTCTTGAATTGGAGCCAAACAATGTAGCAGAAAGAACCAAACACTACAACAAGCTTGATGAAGCTTACGGTCTTCTTTGTCTCTCCATCTCCAAGGATCTTCACTTCCATCTCAGCGGATTGAAGACTCCAAAATCCATATGGGAGCAACTTGAGACACTATTCGGCAAGCAGGATGAGCTTAGGGCTTTTCAATTAGAGAATGAATTGATTGGCCTTAATCCTGAGAATTTCGAGAGCATCAATGAATTCTTCACAAAATTCAAGAACTTGAACTTGCAATTGAAGAACAATGGTGTTATCAAAGAGGATAAACAGTTGATCCTCTCCATTCTAAGCAAGCTTGGGAAAGATTATTCGGTATTTGTCTCCACTTTCAATTTCGGTCGGCTAACTACCCCGAATTGGAAGATGCCTACCTTGAATGCCTTCATTGAGTCCGTTACGAAAGAGCATGACAAGTTGATTCAAATGGGGTCCATAAGCTCCAAAGATTCAGCCCTATTTGTTCAAGGACCCAAGATTTCGAATGGTAAAGGAAAGCTAAAGAAGGAGAAGCCCAAATTCAAGCCTCACAAGCAAAAAGACAAAGGCAAGCAAACGGATGCACCATCCAGTTCGAAATCCAAGCAAAAGGGCAAAGAAGGTAACCAAAAATCTAAATGTACTTATTGTAACCGTGGCTTTCATCCTGAAAGTTCATGTATGAAGAAGACTATAGATCAAATGGCAACGGTGCAAGGAAGAAAGATCGGAATGATGATCATGAAAGAGGACAAGCACTCATGGCAACGGTTTCGAAGCCCTCAACTCTCTTGATAGATTCGGGTGCATCAAATCATATGGCTGCAAACATTGATTCTTTCTCCTCATTCGATCCAAACAGCTCCATCCCCATCCATTTGGGAGATGACTCAAAAATTTCTTCAAAGGGCAAAGGTACGATTCATGTAGAACATGGATGCTTTCAGAATGTTCTCTATGTGCCTTCCTTAGCTTCGAATCTCCTTTCTGTGTATCAAATGACACATACTGGTGATCCAAAGAAAGTCACATTCAGCCCTAATACAGTTGAAATTTCTGATATCAAAAGTGGAAGACTAGTTGCGGTTGGAAAGGCAAACCACACTGCTAAATGTTATGAGTTTTCGCACTTTATTCCGCTTGCAAAGCCCACTGCTCTTCGCACACATGGTAATGAGGTTAGTAGGCTTTGGCATGAAATATTTGGACATCTAAATTATAAGTATTTGCTGCTGCTATCAAATAAATCCATGGTTGATGGGCTTCCACAACTCCGTTCCTCGAAGGGAATATGCACCGGTTGCATTATTGGGAAGCACCCCGAGCACAGATTCGACCGCGGCAAGGCTAGCAGAGCCTCTACTATTTTGGGATTGATCCATTCTGATATCAGTGGTCCGCTGCCCCATATGTCATTAAATGGTTCAAGGTATGTTTTGACATTTATTGACGATTTTTCCCGCTTTACATGGGTATTCTTTCTCAAAAACAAGTCAGAAGTGCTTGGAAAATTCAAGGATTTTAAGGCTTCTGTTGAGACCACCACTGAGAGCAAGATCAAAGCTCTTAGATCTGATAATGGTGGGGAATATATCAAGTCTGAGTTTCTGCAACTTTGTGCCCAAAGCGGAATCAAGATCCAACATACAGTTCCCTACACACCCCAGCAGAACGGTGTAGCGGAAAGGAAAAACCGGTCACTGAAAGAGATGGCTACATGCATGATTGAATCAAAAGGTTTGGCTGCAAATCTTTGGGCTGAAGAAATCAATGTTGCTGCATATATACAGAACCGAGTTCCACATTCATCCGTGAAAGGTATGACTCCTTTCGAAGCATTCTTTGGTCACAAACCGGATGTGTCAAATTTGAGAGTTTTTGGCTCTACTGCATGGGCTAGAATTCCTTCTGAGAAGAGACGAGCTTTGGATCCACAAAGTATCGAGTGCATATTGATAGGATATGGGGAAGAATCAAAAGCATATAAACTCATGTATATCAGATCTAAAAAGATATTCATAGAGCGCAGTGTGCAGTTTGAAGAACCGCTTCAAGAATTGCAACTAGTTGAGGAGAAAACTGCCGATTCACCGCCTTCACCAGAAGAAGATTCGAGCAGCGATAATGAAGGTATGAGTTCTGATATTTCTGATATTGTAGCAGCATATGATGATCATGACATATCAGGTTCGGAATCCGACCAATCAGATCCCCCTCAGTTACCAAAGTGGGCCCAAAATACTCTACAATCTGCTGGTTCTAGTCTTGGAAATCCTGCTGATCCGAGACGAACAAGAGGAGACTTTCAAAGGGCAGGTATGGCTCTTTATATTGCTGATCCATTTCTTCCTGAGATTTGTTATTTGATGGCTGTTTCAGATCCCCAATCATACTATTCAGCCCATCGAGATCCGAGATGGAAAGATGCCATGGATGAAGAGTACAGTTCTCTTCAAAAGAACAATACATGGGAGCTAGTTTCTCTTCCACCTGGAAGAAAATTAGTGAAGTGTAAATGGGTCTACCGTACTAAAGTTGCTGCTGATGGCACTATCAACAAATATAAAGCAAGGTTGGTGGCAAAAGGTTTTTCCCAAGTCCAAGGAGTGGACTACACAGAGACCTTTGCACCGGTTGCAAAGATGGATTCCATCCGCCTTGTTTTAGCTATTGCCGCATCCAAGCACTGGGAGGTGCATCACATGGATGTGAAGAGTGCATTTTTACATGGAGACCTTGCTGAAGAGGTCTATATGCAGCAGCCAGAGGGTTATACATCAGATCCATCATTGGTTTGTAGATTGAAGAAGTCTTTGTACGGGTTAAAACAGGCCCCAAGAGCTTGGTACGCAAAGATGGACTCCTTCCTTCTCTCTCAGAATTTCCAAAGATGCAAATATGATCCGAATGTCTATCTTCAGCGAGTTAAAGGTAATTTGTTGGTTATTGTACTTTATGTTGATGATCTGCTTATTACTGGTAGCACACTTACTTCAATAAACAAGCTAAAATCTGCCTTAAATCTAGCTTTTGACATGAGCGATTTGGGCTTGCTGAGTCACTTTTTGGGCTTGGAGATAGCTCAAAATTTTGATGGGATCACTATATCTCAGCAAAAATATGCTTCCGACCTGCTATTGAAGTTTAATATGGCTGAATGTAAGGCAGCCCCGTTCCCATTCCTCTCAGGAATCAGTCTTGAGGAGGGAGATTCCACACTGCTTGCAGATTGCAGTATGTATCGACAGTTGATTGGTTCACTACTTTATTTGACACATTCACGGCCTGATATCTCATATGCCGTGAGTGCCGTGTCAAGATATATGCAGCAGCCACATGAGCTTCATTGGCGAGCAGCCAAGCGGATCTTGCAGTATGTGCAAGGTACGAGACAGTTTGGCATACATTATGCTGCAGATTCTGAGCTAGATTTCATTGGTTTTACTGATTCAGATTGGGCAGGTGATAGCATTGATCGGAAGTCCACTTCCGGTTATGTTTTCATGATTGGTCATGGTGCTATTTGCTGGTCCAACAAAAAGAAAGCAGCCATTGCACTTTCTTCAGCAGAGGCAGAGTATCGAGGGGCAGTCAATGCCTGCATTCAGGCAGTTTGGTTGCAAGGTATTCTTTCCGAGTTTGGTTTTGGTGGCACTACTTCGACTGTCCTATTTTGTGACAATCAAAGTGCTATCAAGATCTCCACAGATCCAGTTCAGTGGCAGAGGACCAAACACATTGAGATTCATATGCATTACATTCAACAGTTGGTGCACGACCGCACCATCATTCTGCAATATTGCCCTACTGATGAGCAAATTGCAGACATCTTCACCAAGAGCTTCACTGAGAAGAAGTTCTCTTACCTCCGTTCACTGTTGGGGGTGAGTTCCATCATGGTGGAGACAGATTGATTCATTATTATGCTTTAGCTTGAGGGGGGGCTTTCTTCCCACTGGGTTTTCCCTCTTTCCTCACTTAGTTTATTTTCAGCATTTTTTGGATTATTGTATTGGGGTGACCTTTGGTCTTAGTTACCAGGGCCCCACATTATTTTAGTTGGCACATCATAGTCTAGCTTGAGGGGGAGTGTTCGGATATCCATCATCTATTTCGGGATACATATCTATTTCAGGATCATCTATTTCAGGATACATATCTACTTCAGGATCTTGCATGATCTATTTCAGGATATGCAGCCCAGTCACCAGTTTGATGCCTCCAGCACCTTATCCACCTTCTTCTAGCACCCGGGAGCCACTTACCACAGAGTTTTAGCCCTCCTAAGCTGAAAGGCGCCCTCTTCTCACCTACTGACAGAGAAGGGCGCACTTGTTCACCTACCACTGCAGATTCACTTCAGTTACATTCAGTTAGCTCCGATTCTCCCTGATTTGAGGCTAGTTTCACTCCTGACTGACTGTTTCACCTCCGATTGACCTCCAGTTCGATTAGGTGACTTGCTCTGACTCCAGTTAGCCTCCCATGCGCCCCCACTGAGCCTCCAGATCCTATATCAGTGCTACACACTTCAGTTACATTTACTACACTCAGTTAGACTCAGATTGACACCTGGATGACTGGTTGTTGTGATTGATGAGCAACACCGATGATTGATGAGGACTCCTAGATAGAGTCAAGCTACTCCATTCAGTGATTCGAATGACCTCCTTAGGCAATTCGAATTGCTCTGTTCATTGTGACAGTTTGTATTGTAATTCATTCACCCTTTCTGGGATAGAGAGCACTGCTGCATGTTTTGCACAGTTTTGCACCATATTTTCTATGTTCATCTGTTGTGATTGATTTACTTGTTCATTAGATCTGCTGTGACTAATTTTACAGTCGGTTCCTCCTTCTAGTCGGTGTTGGTAAACACAAAAAGTCGGTGCTTCCTCAAATGTAATATTTTTCATTATAAAATAACATTCCATGGTTTTATCCAGTTTGGGTTTCTGTTTTGTGTTCTTTGATTTGCGCGCATATGTGTATGAATGGTTTACTTGTGATGGATTCAGAATTTATGATCAAGGTTAAGTTCAGAATAATCTATTAAAGATGTTAAAATTGTTCATAACTGCACGAATATTGATTCATCCCCCTCTCAATATTAAATAGATTCCAACATAGTGCTACTAAATAAGAGTTCTTTCAAGGACCATGAGGTAAGTACCTGAAATCCTTAAGTACTTGTTGATTAAAATGCTACTTTGTGAAAAACGGATCATGAGGTTGGAATCCAAAGTGTAAGCCATTTTTGCGCGGTGGTTCGGGATCACTACTATATATGGTCCAATTTGCCACGAAAGTTCGTTCTAATAGCCACAAATTTTCATCCCTGTTGCAATTCGTGGATATAGCCATGAACATTCCACGTCATGGCAATAGAAACACTTATTTGATGCCATGTGTCGACAACACAACTTTTCCCATATCTGTGGAAAATACATCCTGCCACAAAATTGTGTCTCTATATCGATGCACTTTCCACACTCGCACTGAATCTTCCATGAAACTTCATCTCAGTATCCACATATACATTCACGATCTTTCATGGCAGATTCAGCGCCTACATTGATGATTCTTTTATAGTCCCATGAAATATCATCCCAATATTCACGTATGGATTCCCAAACTTTCGTGGAAGGTTCAACACCCGCGTGGACGCTATTTTATAGTTCCACGAAGCGTCATCGCAGTATCCACGTAAGGATTCACAAAATTTCGTGGAAGGTTCAGCAACTCTGTGGAAACATTCTCTATAGCCTACATTGTTGTTCGTCGATATAGAGACAATACCTGGAAGTGTTAAAAAAATGGATGCGACGATAAACATCCCAATTGCAAATTTTGATGAGCTGCATAAATTTTCACTGTCAAGTGCACTTTATGTAATAGGATTTTCCAAAAATACCATAGAACTATATAGGCACCACATGCAAACAATGCAATTACCATGCACTCAAATGGGAAGATGTATTCACTTAAGACCAAACAACTTCAAAAAAAGACAAATTACACAATTTTACATGTAGCACAACCATGTTTACATCTCCCATGCAAATATGCAATCATAGTACACAAATCAGGATCATCACATGTTTTCCCACAGTGTCTATATTTCATTCTACGATCAGTTCTGGATGAAATATCTCCACTATAATGGTTTAGTCTCAATCAAGGACTCCCAATTTCATTGAATTTCCTATCTGAAGGCCAAGGCATGATACAATTAGAGGAAGCCTTCTATCTTCAAAAGGACCATCTTCCCTCAATTGGAAGCAAAGATTGGGTTCATTACCGGTGGGCACATTACTTGCAGCCCCCCTCAGGGGACTCACTGCTAGAAGATTCCCTAAATGGAGATGATCCTAATTTCCTGTCAATGGAAAAGACCAGGTAATCAATTGGGTGTCGAGCGAGGAAGAATGGAGATCACTGTCACAAGTGAGACGTTATCAAATTCTTGAGTTTTCCCAAGTTTTCTATGTTTTTCAACTCACCATTTTTTTTGAATTTTTAAGGTTTGAATTTATACTTGATGAGTTTTGTTAGTTTTCTCTCAATTTTTATGATTTTCCAAGTTGATGAGTACCCATTCCAAATTTTTGCCAGTTTTTTGTTTTGCAACACTAATATTATCTATTGGTTTCGAAGTCCTTTTGTTAATTAGTACAATCTACTTCACAAAAAGTGGCGTGCACCTCTCTTCTTGAGCAACTAGGGTTTCATGTGGTGATTTTTGGTGTGTGAAGGCTTCTATACTATCTTACAAGGCTTGTCTAAAGGAAGGTAACAAAGTTGGAGTGTGCCACATTCCAACTTTGGGTTTCCCAATCGCCATAGAATCTCCAACTTTCAGTAACCACCATAATTTATGTAGCTTGCAATTTGTAAAAGACCACAATGCCCAGATTGTCCATAAAAGACCACAATTTGATATTAAATAAGTAGTGAATACTCAACTGTGTAGAATAAGTCCTGTAGGTGACGATTAATTTTGTCTCCTTCAAAATCCAAATGTACAACCAGTAAGTTATTAACACAGGGTCTTTGGTAAATTCAAAACTGCCATATCAACAGATTATAATGAGTTACACTGACAAGCAAACTATAACGATAAACCAATATTCAGTAACTTGTAATAAATTAAACATATATATCAGTTAACAAAAAGAGAGATTTAGTTGAAGATACCAACTTCGGTGTGAAACCATTCTTGAAAATATACTCAGAAGTATTACTTTCAGAAAAGACTGCATGTGCCTCAGAGAGGCCAGTCATCTCTAGGAACCAGCTAACCCTTCAAGAGGGTTTGTGCAAACCAGAGAGAGAAAAATGACTGGATTTGATTAGGTCAATGAAGTCAACATAAACAAAGTTACAAAAATTATAAAATTCAACCAAGTCTCAGCAGAAGATAAGTGATTATCACCACACCACAACTGATCACAGGTGATCAAAGTCAACTTCTCTATAAGACCAAAAATTCAACAAGGTGGTATATAAAAAATGAAGGAGGGTAAATGACCGCATTAATCACAAGTCAAAGACAAGGTACCACAAGTCCAATAATATCTCAATCAAGGTGGGGAAGGTACATTAAACCAAAAATGAGATCTGAAGTGTCGGTACAAATATAAACAATGGTCATAAAAAAAGAAAATATAAAAGATGGTCATAACATAGGTGTGGGTAGTAGAATACCCATGACCATTAGAACCAAGGGTAAGCTGATCCAAATGTGGCCAAACAACCATAGTACTCTATAAGAACAAAACTTCAACAAGGTGGTTTTAAAAAAGTTACTCAAGGAGGTTAAATGACCCCATTAAACACCAGTGAAAGATAAGGTACCACAAGACCAATCATAGCTCAATCAAGGTGGGGAAGGTACAACCAGTCATATCTCTCTCAAATGTATAGCCATTCTATATAACCTGAAATTTCATCATCACAGTATGAGGAAGGGTCGTGGGATGCCAAATAAAAATATCCCTCATTTCTCTCTATGCAATCCTGAAAGCATCACATAACAGATAAGTACCTTGTACGATAGAAAATAAAAGCCACATGTGTTAACATAATTTAGATCTCTATCAACTTAAGCACTCCTCTGTGGTCCTTGTGCTGAAGTTGGTCCTCGAGATGTAATGAGCAATAATCTTATAACATAATTTTCATCTCTTTCAGTAAAAGTTGATAAAATAAACATATTGATCATATAATAGTAAGAGAGGTATAGTTGAAGATCTCCATGTTAACATTTAACTAAAAATCAAATCTGAAGTGTGGTACTATTTCTAAATAGTGCTAAAGCAACAGTAAAATATTTTACAACATAAATTTTATCTCTATCAACTTCAGCACTCCTATGTGGTCCTTGTGCTGAAGTTGGTCGTCGAGATGTATTGGGTAGTAATCAAATTATAAAGAGTGATGACATTTAAATTTAAATTTCAAATTCTACGAAAATAAAAGATATAAATGGGAAAATTGCTAAGAGCATCACATAAAAGATAAGTACCTCGTAACTAAACTAGATAAAAGTTATCTATGTTACATACTAACAATGTTTCATACTAACAACATCTATATCCATCAAAATACAAGTCATGAACAACTTTTTCGTTGATTTCTGTTTTTTTGCATTGAAATAACTTGCGAGTACGGTATCACAATAATCAATTGGCGCAGTATTTACTGCGATATCTCCTATCATTGTTTGTGTTTCCATGCCCTCATTTGTGCCACTTCTTGTACGCCACCAAGCAGGGCGTGGAGGCAGTTATGTAGGGGTGTGAACTACAGCAACGGAAATGAGGTGCATATATTTATGACGTTGAATTATTATTGAAATAAATATTTCATTATTTTGATTAAAATTACAATATTTCTCTTTACCAGTCTCTGTAGATGTGACAACTGGGGTGTTAATTGAAGGTATAGTTTTTTCCCCTTGCACTTCATGCTCCTGAGTTGCAGGGCCTTCCATTGAAAGAAGAAAATTTATAAGTTTAGGTCAGGAAATATATACATCTAATACCAGTATACTTTTCTATTTCCAAAGCATACATACCGGAATGGACACTATGCTCCACACTATCATGGGAAATGTTCACCCCAACATCAACTTGTACTTGCTGAGTAGCACTAGATTCACTGCTGCGGTTGCATTGTTGCTTAAAAACAAACATAAATTTTTAGTTATGGGTGATATAATTAGAAGTATTGAATAGACTTTAATAATATACTACAATTGGTGATATACCTGCATTTGCGTCATTGGGGAGATTGGAGTTTGCCCCAAGTTTTTCCGATGTTCAACCACACTTTTAAAACCAAACTTGAAACCAAGCTTTAGGTCTTCATCGGTGGCAGCAGCTTGGAACGTATTTCCCTGCAATGCATGATAACACATTTTAAAATTTCCAGTATCAAAATTAGATATTTTTTCGGTATTGTTAAATAAATATTCCTGACAACTAATCATTTAATACTTACAATTCTTTCTTTTAGTTTTCTATAGCCACCCTGGCCCACTGTATGTTGTCCGTGCTTTTCCATTCTAGCCTTGGTTGCTTTGGAGGTGTTACGTAGCCTATATATGAAAATTTTCAAAAACCTTAGATATCAAAAATATTACTTAAAACAAAAAGGAAAAAAACAATTGAGCTTATTTCAGTAAAAAGGTGATATATGTTGTACCTTGCTTTACCAGGCCATGGTTGTTTTCCTTTTCTTTTTTGCAAGTTCTCCTTTGCATCATCTATCAGTGCCTTCCACTCTTTCTCAGGAACCATGGGAGGGCACTCACGCCTGAGGTCAACTTGCAATCTTTCCCTATATTGGGCCTTGGTATATTTCAAATTCTCACCAGCTAACCTTGCAACAACTTTCCTGTTGAAAGTATTTCCGAACAAGTTGACCATGTGGTCAATCAACTCATCTCTCTTAGTGCTATCTTGGCTATTCCACCGTGTGCAAATGGTGGGGCCAAACAGCTCCAAGGCTTTGTCATTCAAATTCCTATAGAAGACATTGTTTCCTGCAGAAACATGTAATCTATTAATTTATAATAATTTCAACATATGTCTATTTCAATTTCATGATTAAAATAAAAATAATAATGGATAAATACCAGCAATTTTATGGATCTTGACAGGAACACAGGAGTCATCCACCAGAAAGGTGAGATCTAGTTTTCCAGTGCTTTTAACTCGTGCCGCACCAGGAAAAAGTTTCCTGGTTTTCTATAGTACATTCATCTGCAGAGTCATGTGGATTCCTAGTCTCCGTCTCATCATGCTACGGCATGGCATCATGCTCTCTCTCACCATGTTCCGGCATGGCATCATGCTCTCTCTCACCATGATCCGGCATGGCATCATGCTCTCTCTCACCAGTGCCATCATCAATGGAATCGAGGCCAACTACAGGAGTGCCAAAAAGCCTCATTGGTACATTGCTTTTTTTTTGTTGAATTTGACCATCACTGCTACCTATACCTGTCTTAGCAGGTTCTATAGTCACGGGTTTTAAAAAATCCTACAAACAATAAAATTTACTTTATCAGATCACTTGGAATGATGAAAAACATAATATCAGATATGAAATCACAACATAGCTTAAAAACATTTGTGAAGATGCCACTTACCCCATAACACTTTATAACCCCTTGTAGTTCTAGAATCTTTGCCTTGTTCTCCTGTGACAAGGGCCTTTGGTGAGCCAAGGCAAGCATTTCACAATTTTCCTTTTTCAAGGCTACTCTAAAAGTGTGCATTGGGTCAATGGAATAGAAAATCTCTTCCTCAAACCCCTCATCACCCAGAGCTGGTGCACGTCACTAAATTCATCAAACAATAAATTTAATTATGCAATATAATTTTAACATCATTCAAATATTGATATTGTAATGAAGATTAAGTTACTTTTATGCACTAACATTTACCTGACTCGGTGTTATGACCAGTGAGTGTCCATGAGGAACCATTGCCGTGGAATTAGCAGGTGCCTTTCCACGGTCCTGAATGAACCAGTAATTCGTCATAATGTCAGAAAAATGATCCAGTAATCCATCATAAGCTCAGAAAAATATGAATTTACTAAATCAAAACATTTACTTATTTTACTAAACAATTACCTAATGGCCCACAGAGTGTGACCTTCCATGGTCACCCTCGACCATGGAAGCAACATGTGCCTTTCCAATGGCGCCACACTGACACAATAAATCAATAAATAAACGTTTACCTCAAACTAAATAATTGTAACATAAAGAAAAATGAGATATTGCATTAATATTAATTTTTACCTCAGAATTAGAAGATACATGTTCTGCTCCATGGCCATGAGCAGACTCCTGCCACAATTTAATAAGCATGCTTTCATATGGAAATATTAACAATAAGTACGGAAAAAGTGAATGCTAATAGTGAAAATCGGAACATCTTGTTATTGTAGTCATATTTATTTACTATATTTAACATTTACCTGACGAGGCGTAGATTGTAATGTCCCTTGTTAGGAATTTTATTAAAATTGCAATTTTCCACTTTTTTTCCTTGGTTCGACCTTGGACTAGTTTCGATCTCTAGGTCCCAAATTTGCCCCAAATGATCCCAAATCTTCTGAGAAGGTATATGAATGATATTATACATAAATATTTGTTTAAGGGATGCCTTTGTACCTTTAAAACACTTCTGCAAATACTCTTTCAATTCTGGTCAATGTAGGTAACTTTACTAGTGATTTCCCTTTGACTAGTATTGGTCTCTAGGTCTTAAATTGACTCCAAATGCCTTCAAATCTTCAAGGAAGGTTTATGAATGATATTAGGAATTGAATATGATGTTCAGGGATAACATATGGCCACCAAAAGACCTCTGAAAATTCTCTCAAGATTCTGGACCAAGTATGCAATTTTACTAGTAATTTGGGGTTCAAATCCCCCTAAGGTAAGTACTGAAAATGGCTTCCCAAATGCCTCCAACCCCACTCAAATTTATGAACAGAGGTATGTAATGTGTTAAGTATGTTATTAAGGTCTCATATGCACCATTAATGGTTTATTACAACTGTTCTCACCCTCTCCCATTCAACTGCAAAAATCCCCAATTCGACCCTTGGGGAAATGGCACTATTTCACCTCCCAATACAACTAAACGGAGTAAAAATGCTTCAAATGCTCAAGTACAGTACGTGAAACTCGTAGAATACATCCATGGTAGTATATTGATCACAAATATATCATAGAATCATCCATTCATTCGAAATCATCATCAATACATTGGTTCACAACAAGGTAGTGGGGAAATGGCATCGTTCTTCCATTAAAAATGAGATTTATACATTTCTACTTGGAATTTCGACCTGAAACTTTCTGGAGATGAAGAAAAGAGTATTTACTTCATATTACAAAATAAATGGGGCATTATAAGCTCCCCCAAAGAGTACAATAGCTCACCAAAAACGCCCTCCCTCAAGGATCAAGAATATGCCATCAAAACTGGAAATGGTTGAAGGAGCGAGCTGCAATAGAAGAAACCATGAGCTGCCCTGTAGCTTACACCTGAAAATAAAGAATCCATTAAAGCTCCAAATGAAAGGTCTGAATGGCCTTTCCAATTTCCAACTTGGATGGGAATCTTTCACCCTCGAAATTGGCTAAGGCAAGAAACTAGTCATCCACTAGCTCTCCCTCTTCACAAATGCAATTGCAAATTCTACAAATGATCAAAAGCCATTCTCATACTTCATTTCTACATTTTATAACCAACATTAGCCTTCTAAGGGTCGAAATCCTCTCAATAGATTCAATAGATTTCCATTTAGGAAATATTCCACATTTGCCACTTGTCTCCTAGTTCCAACCTTCCATCTTCTCCCAAATTCGATTTTGGGTCTCTTTGGCTTCTCCAACTCCCAAATTCGACTTCCTTGAGCCTAGTTTTGGGGCTGACATGTCATAGTGGTCAGATGTCAGAGGTCAGGTCTGCAATTTGTCATAGTTGTCATAGATGCTCCATCATTGGTGTCATAGGGGCTAGGGAATCTAGCCCAAGTGTCCACAAACTTCCACTTTGACTCTTTATCTTCCATGGAGGTTACCAATCCTTACCAATTCGACCTAATATGCTCAATGACATGTGTTATGACTTACCAACTCACCCAAGAGTGTTCACATTCCCATTAATTCGAATTTGCAAAAGAGATATACCATGTATTATGAAAAATCAAGCTAGTGTGGGTCCCACATCCTCCATATGTCTCCAAAACCATTTGTCACTTAGGATTTCTCTTGAATTTCTTTATTCACTCTATTTATTAAATACTTGAACCCTTCTAATGTCTAAACATCATTTATTATCCCCCTTATTCCAAATCCCAAAGCTTCCACCCCAAACCTAGGAAACTAGTAATTTTCCTCCTTGGCAATTATTTGACCCTTAACATCAATTTTACAAACTCTAATGAATATGGCTAATGTGATTAGGCCATTGTGACCCAATTCCAAATTTGGGACATGACATAGATGCTGAACTTCCACGGTCACCCTGGACCGTGGAAGAGGCATGTGCTTTTCCACTGCTGCCAACCTAAAAAAAAATCAGTAGTCAATAATTGCATCAAAAACAAAAATGAGATATTCATAGCAATGTAATTACCATGTAATCACATGGACATTTTCATAATAAGCATGAATAAAGCGAATGGAAACAGTGGAAATCGAATGTTAACAGAAGAAAACCAAACATTTAGTTACTATAGTCATGTTTGGTTACTACTTTTGGTGTTTACCTCATGAGGCATATTTTCTGATGTTCCACGGTTCCCATGGACCGCGGAAGCCACATCTATTCTATTTAAGTTGTAATCGATCAAAAACTCTTCAACTGCAAGTATTGTTTTTATTGCACATACAAATATACGATGATGTTCGCGTGCCTCGAATTCGCAATTTGGTTGCTTATTTGTTGTCACTGGTTGTGTACTATTTATAAAGCTAGCAACGTTTCCGGACTCTTTTGGTCTCCCATCAATATACATAGTCACCCCTTTGTTTTTATTTTTTTCTGCTATTTGAATATAATTCGCAGCAACTCTGTATCTCTGCATACTTTGAGTATATTGGACCAAGATCAACCAGTTATTGTATCTGTATAGTGGTCCTACATACTCCATTAATTCGGTTACAGTGCCATAGCGGACCGTTATTCCATCCATGGAAAATAGCGCCAATCCATGTAAGGATGAAGGAGCGATGCGATACATCCTGCCTTTGATGAGGAAATCTGTGTCCACTTGAGGTAGCATATTAGGTACCCATCGTTGCACTAGATGTTTATACCTCAATGGAAAATCCATGTCTCCTATGCTCTCAGCATCATAATTACACAACCCACCGTTGGCAATAAAATATTTCATGCGTCTATGGAATCTTTTCCTTATCTTTTCAAATCTAGTTGATATAAAACCGGTAGATCTAGTACAGCTCATCTCACTTTCAACCTCTCCGAGTATATCTTCATCATCACTTAAAGAAGATAGATCAGATATATACCTATTTGGTGGTACCTACACTCCATAAAACAAGAATAAATAGGACGGTCCTTTCTCTCTTCTTTGAAAGTACACATTTACTTCCCTCAAATCTGAGGCTTAGGAGGGACATGCCTAGCCCATTTACTTCTCCTTCCAACACTGCTGGGCATATTATTGGCAACCTACCCTCTTTCTTTGAATGGCATATTTCTGGCATCTTACCATTCATTTTTAAAATTTACATGCTGGTATTTTATGCTAATGCATATGAAAACTGTTTGATAGTAAACTGTTTGGAAAAATCACTCAACTAAGAAACATTAATTGACTATATCAGCTCAACAAACCATAACTACAATGAGATGGTCCACTCAGGAGTACATTGCAGCAGTGTTCGTAAATGTTTCATGTCAATACATCTTAAACAAAAAATCTATAAAATACTATAGCAGAGAACGCAAAATAAATCAGCTAACTTCGGTGAAATATTACACCTTAGACATGTTGAAAATTTCAAATCCATGCAAATTGGCACTCAAAAGGCCATGAGAAATTTGATTTTCAAAGACTATTTTTAGACACTATGTGTATATTGATTTTCTGACTATATTGGTTTTTTCTATTTAAAAAAAAAAAAAATCAATCAATAATGAGTGTATCCATCAACCAAGCAGGAGGACCAAACCAGAAAGATGTCAACCTGAGAGCAGCCCCTAGTCGGTCACTCATGTGTTGAAGAAAATTCAACACTACCAGTTAGGTCAATGTTCCAATACAATTTTCAATGACATGTAATGTAAGATAAACACATTAATCACAAAAAGGGGGTAACACACAACATCAAGAGAACTAGGCCAAATGTAGACAAGGAAAAAATATTGGTTTCAGGAAGCTTTTGAACATTGGTTTTTTACTCTATAAGCCTTGGAATCCCTTATGGTTCAATTCTCTACAATAATGTGGATCTTGATAATGCTTGGGTACCATAGGACTTTGCGAGCCCCTCTCATTAGTATTCCAATCCCCTCCCATGGGATTTAATAGCGCTGTAATTAATAGAATAGGTTGCACACTTCTAAGACTGAAACTACCTACAATTGTATTTCTCTTGCTTGCTTTTACTTGGGCAATTTGTTAGATACTATAGCTATCATAGGACAGGCAGTTAAAAGCAACTAGAATGTACTTTCAGATTCAATTCACGAGTCTAAAGTGTGACTTTTCCTTTTTATTAGTTGTAAAATGAATTTTGGGCATCCCATGCCAACTGTGGACAATGGAAGGCAACGAACATGCTTTATACCTCACATCTGGGCAGTTCTGGGCCCTATAATGACAAGCTACAACAGTAATTAAACATATATGGGCAGTTCTGATTTCCTCCCGAATGTTGTTATTTATTTATTTATCTATGCCTCCAAATAAATAAAAGATATGCCAAATAAGGGGAGCACTCTAGTCTCCCAGGAAAGCAAACAACTGAAGGATGCCACCTTAGCACCTGATAGTCAAAATCATATATCTCTTTGATATTACCATTAGGATAAATAATTAAATAACAACATTCGCGACCAATGTGTTAGTTGCAATTAAATGTGTGGGGAATGTTATGTAAGACCCTCAAACAACCCTTACACACCACACGTGCTTGATGCAAACATTCAAATCCTTGACAATTTAAGCCTTAACTTAAGTGAAATCAGCGAGAGATATAAGTGTTGGAAACAACCAAACCATGACTAACCATTATGGAAAACATCTTAAATTTGTTATGAATTTCAATAGTAAGATCTAAAAGTTTTTATGACTTTCCTTACAATCTTCATGACAATCTGAATGGACAAGCCCCACTCATAGAAAAATTCTTTTGAGATATTTACAAATCATCGGAGTATGGTGGACCAAACATTTCTTGATAGGCGTTGTCTTCATTGCACCATGCCTTTGAATAAATAGACCTCTGAACCACGTGTCTATTATGATGCATGTGGACGTCTATGTGGGTTTTTACAAGCCATGGTTGATTGTATCTAATGTAGTACCCAAGGATTTGATCCTCAGTAATATTTGTCTACAAAATATCTTTGAACTGTTCGAGGGACTCTCCAACTACCCGTTTTAGATTATAAATAGCATCTGGTGATAATGCTATCAAGTTGATGCCGAATGACTACCACCAGTGTCTCATCCAATCAGGGATGTAGAATGCAGGGTCCTCATAGATTTGAGGAATTTGAAGTCCAAACTTCAGCATTGTATAATATGTTGTATATGTATTTTCTTTTCTCAAGAATTTCCACCATAATTTTCTATATTTTTCATAAGTGTGTGTAGTACTTGGAAACCGAAGACTAGCATCTTTATGTGGCCATGCTTCAAGAGAATGTATCCGGTTAATACAGTAGTACTATTGGTCTGGTTTTAGCCCGGGGTGGCATGTAGAGCCCTCTAACGAGATTAAGGTAAGATCATGGTATAGGTTTGTTAACGAACTGCTTGCATCGGCTGCTTTTCTCAGGGCGTTATTGTAAATCATCTCTAGTACAATACTGGATCCCATAGGAATTCTTCTGAGTTGTGGCACTAGTATATTAAAAGCGTCAGATCCCTGTAAGTTAGCATCTAACACTTCAGTATGTCGCAACTCCCACCTAGGTTTCCAATCTTGCATATAATCCAACCATATGATATTATCATCAATATTATAGATATGATGTTTTCCATTCGTCCAAGCAGAGATTTCCATGTTTACTTCTGGGTTATGGGCCCCGGGCTCACATGCACCAGGCTAGCTTGTTTCAGGCCCGCTTGTTAAAAATTAGCAGCATTCTTTTGTGTGAAATATTCTCTTATTAGTAACCATTTTGAATCAAATATTCTCTTATTAGTCATTGACACATTAAAACACCTTAGATCTAAGCCCGAGGTGAATAAAGATTTAGAGTCAAATCACTGTGGATAGTACCTCGTAGTTGAAATCAAATGTGTGGGGAATACTATACACGCGAGAGCATCGTCTAAATACTATGTGCATATGGTTGTGAAAGACAAGCCATGAATGATGCCTAGGAGGCCTATTATGTGCTATAAATATGCACATTGTATCAAGTATTATTTCAACCAAGTAATATGAAGTGAGTTTCTCAGGAAAGCAAACAACCGAAGGGTAACAAGAGATAATTTGAGTAGAGTTTGGCATTGTCAATATGTCTCAGCAAATGCAGGGGGGTAATTTGAAATAGGCGAATAAAGAGGTGAGAGTGAACAGGGAGCAGGTTAGGTAGGACTGGGAATTACCACACTGTCACTATGGTGAATTAATGAGAGACCTAGAGTAGGTGGTGTCCTGAACAATCTAACATAGAGGTAATTTACAAGCAGGTGAAACTAATGTGTGTATGTTTTTAATAACATTTCTCGTCATAATCTCTAGAAGGAAATGAACACAAGTGCATATTTTCTATCAAAAGGAATACAATTTACATCTTACTCAAGTTTTCTTATGGAATCTATTGATGGTGTTCAAAGTAGTGATATCCATAGCACTTTCAGAACTAAAAGTTGAAATTCAATACCTCATTTGAAGCAATCACATTAATATCGCCACTTAAAACAACTATCATATCCAAAATCTACATATAAATCCAGATGAGCTTAACAAACCAAATGAGAATTCACATCCTCAGCATTGATACCCAGAAACATAGTGTTTTATTTTAAAAAATTATTAAAATTTTCACATACAACTTGGAAAGCAATTTGGTTCAAATTCCAAAACCAAAATCTAAAAGCTAGGTACAATATCATTGAGACAATCATTCCTCTATGGCCATGAAGGTTAAACTATGCCTTCGAATCATGGGCAAAGAATCCAAGAAATGCTTGCAAGATAACAGAAAAGCCTCAAACTCTCACCAGCTCAAATCAAGAGAATGTGGCAAAAAGCGGAGATACAAAACTGCTTAAACCAAAATTAGGATTATAGCAAAGCTCCCAATTCACATCATCTCAAACCAAGGAGAATGTTGCTACCAGCAGAGAGATTTAAAATTGCTTAAAATCAAAATTAAATTGCAGGCATAAACACCCTCAAAATGTGATAATGAGCACATATCTAATTCATATTCCTAGAATCCACTTGCACGAAAATATCCAAATAAAACTGGTTTGCAACTATTTTCAAAAACCATATCAATGAACTTTGTATCACTATTTATGTGTTAAATAGAACTACAGCCTTTACATCAATCAACAACAAGCATTCCAGGTATATTGGTTTAGTTATAAAATCAAAACAATCCAATTAACAAATGAAATCAACAACACCTAATTCGAACCCATAAAATGCAGAAATTCGACTCAATAGAGGAGGGTTTCAAAATCCCAAAGGAACACGTACAGTGAAGGAGGTCACGGACCAAGAGCCAGTTGCAGGGGGTGGAATATCTATGAGGGAATGCTTGCGCAAAACCCTCCCAGCTCAACCCCAAAATTTACCTCCCTACTTGCAAACAAGTTTATCAAAAAGGGTTCCACATACTCACATTCCAATGCATAATTTACCACAACATTCATAATCAATTCAGGATTGGACATATCTCCAACACAGATATCGATAGTTGGCAGAGGACGAAAAAACCTATCTCAGCAACCAACACAAGCAACCATTTAGGGTCTACCAATACTAGCTCTATCTCCAACATTGTTTTTTAGACAAATTTGAGTTCCATTACTGCAAGTCTGGTGAATTAGAATCCACTTACGGTTGCAATTTAGGGTCTACGAGGATTTTCACAAATGGTCGGAGCACACGAAACCAACTTCAACCCCCCTCATAGAAATTGCACAGTGAGAGTTGCAAGAGGAAATGGAATTGTAGCCGGTTGCATGCACTAGCTGGTGCAGTTGAACGAGAGCAACAAAGCGTTTTCGTTAAGCTCGACAGAGACAGTTAGCAAATGACCAAAAGTAATCACATCAAACCCGAAACCCTACCAAAGCATAACGACTAACAAAGGACCACACATAACCTGTAAAAATACTCATTTCCATATCAAATTTACCACAACATTCATAATCAATTCATGATTGGACATATCTCCACCACAGATATCAATAGTTGGCAGAGGACGAAAAACCCTATCTCAGTAATCAACACAAGCAACCATTTAGGGTCTACCAATACTACCTCTATCTCCAGCATTGTTTTTTTGACAAATTTGAGTTCCATTACTGCAAGTCTGGTAAATTAGAATCCACTTACAGTTGCCATTGAGGGTCTGCAGGGATTTGCAAAAATGGTCGGAGCACACGAAACCAACTTAAACCCCTCTCGTAGCAATTGCACAGTGAGAGTTCCAAGAGGAGATGGAATTGTAGCAGTTTGCAAGAATTAGCTTGTGCGGTCAAATGTCGAGAGCAACAGAGCATTTCATAGTTAGCAAATGACCAAAATCAATCACATCAAACTGTTATGTAGAATTTTGTCCTACGGATAAGCCAAAACTCTCTTAACTTTAAAGTAGACTTTAAACTAACTCTAAAGTAAGAAACAAGTCAAAACAAATGCTATCTTGAATCCCTAGATCTAACAAACATCTCAGGATTAAAATGCTGAAGAGAATAGGAGGAGTTTAACTGACCTTCTATCCAAACGCTTGTTTTTGGTATTTTCTCCAAGCTCCAAGCCCTCACAAGTGAACCTGTTAAAATGGAACCAAAACACAAGAATGCACTATTCTCTAGCAACCTGAAACATGAGTTAGGATCTAAATCTATGAAAGATACAAATCATATCATTAAAGCAAGATTAACACAAATGATTTGGGAAAACAAGACAAGTTATTCCATTACAACTTGAAGAGTACTTACAAAAGTTGCTTGATGTCCAAGCCAATCTTCCAACTCCAAGTGTCTTCTCCTCTAGCTATCTCCACAATGCTGTAAGACCATAAGTTTGGTGCTCTCAAGAGTCCTCCCCTTTTTCCAATGGCATGCCTCTCTTTTATAGTGAATGGTGAGGTTAACCAACAAGAGAGATGGGTGGATCTAAGGAGAGATAAGTGGATCAGGGTTTCTAATCGAAGGAGATGAGTTGAGATCGAATCAAGGACCCCAATATTCCATTATCTTCGAAAATCCAAAATCCCATGAGCCAAGGGAAAAAAAGCTATTAAAAGAGTACCGCGTTTTGCAAAGACTGCAGAACGCGGCACTGCCGCGCTTTGGGAAAATAGCAGAACGCGGTAGTGTCTAGTACCGCGTTTTGTCAAGCTGGCAATGCGCGGTAGTGTATGTGAGTAAAGCCTAAGGTGGGTCAAAACTCGCCAGGGTGGATTCACCTTCAAGGTTGACTCATCATCTGTCTCTTCTGGATGGTTTAAAACAGTAGGGGATTGGTCGTCAACTTGTTTTGTGATGGGGATGCGACACTGTGAAATATAGAGGTATAACAGATGCCCCCTAAAGTGTGAGGTCAGAAGGGAGTGATGGCCGAAAGACTTTACGAATATAATGTGCAGAGATAGCATCGAGGAGAGCGACACGGAGCTGAAATAGAAACAAAGTGTTAGATATACCACCGAGGCGGGCATTCCCATTCTCGGAAACAGATGACTCAAAGCATGGCTGTCGACCAATACATTGCAGATCCATGAATACTGAGATAATGTAAACTGTGGACAGATCATGGCTACTATGAACAATCGTAGATCCATGAGACAATAATGACACAGCCACGACCAATACAA
Organism: Larix kaempferi; assembly: GCA_027924585.1. NCBI lineage: Eukaryota > Viridiplantae > Streptophyta > Pinopsida > Pinales > Pinaceae > Larix > Larix kaempferi. The sequence goes on from BSBM01000217.1 coordinate 22,612,643, forward strand.
TAAGTGGATCTGTGTGACAATACAAGAGACATCTCCATCGCAGCCTGGACGCAGTTGAGATACAGTGATGCGCCCAGGGTCTTCTACCCGATCGCATAAAGATACGAATCTAACCATGTGATTACAAGGTGTTGAAGTCGAACATGGAAGAAACCATTTGATTACCGGTCAATGACGTGGACCGTTAACAAATGCGAGGGAGATCACCAATAATGACAATGATTCCCAAGGTATCAGTAGTACATCTCAACGAAATGCGAATGAATGAGTTGATGTCGAGCATCCGAGAGATCGCTTGATCACAGGTCAATGATGTGAACCTACTGTCAAACGCGAGGAAACCTGCCATTGAGGCATGCAGGTACCAAGGTACTAATGGTTGATCTCTAAGTCTAATTCCCGGATAGTGATTTGGTGTCGACAGGAATAGACTCGTCGAAGGTGGGCCATGATGATTCCCACATCATCGACACGAAATCGGCACATATGATAGGATGATGAAGCAATGGGGTATGTACTGACACAGCGGAGGCCTGACACAATGAATGACTTGATACAATGCAACCCTTTGAACATATAACGGCATGTAACAAGACTTGGCAGCAGGGATTATTGATAAATAGAGGATAGACACCGGATGAGCGGACTCGTGGCCAGGGAGACGACCCATGATGATGACTATAACTCAATGAAAGACGGATACCCAAATATAGACAAGAGATGGACACATGCCATGTTCAAAGGTAACGACTGACAAGCTGCCATAGATAAACTTGACTTGTTCCCCCATATTTCCCCGACATGATGGACGAGTACCTCTTTCTTGTTTTACGAGCTTGAAGAGGATAACAGATGCTCGGTGTAGCTCATCTCATGGATGAGTCCAATCTCACATGTTTTGCGAACCTGAGAAAGGAAGGGTTCGGCTGCATGGTAAAAATAAAAATTACTATTCATTTGTGTTTTTTACCCAAAGGAGACATTTTTACCCATTTTGGAGCAAAATTTCAAGGATCGATACCGGGAGTTCTGGGACACCATTTCGACTACCGTCTGCGTCAGGTAAGAGTGCTTGAGCCCCTCTTTCATTTCATGTAAGAAATTTTTGCTTTCACCAGGAAAAAATTAATTTTTTGGCAAGCCCTTTTGGGCAAGAATCGCCCTCCGTACTACCGCGCGGGGGCCCTATCGAAAGGCACGGTACTGTTGAACAGTACCGCACTGTAACCCCAAAATGAGGCGCGGCACTGTGGACTGCCGCGCGGTAGGGTGTCCTCCAGGCGCGGCACGTGCGAATTTTAAGTTCAAAAAATCAAATTTTCTCCAATTTTTTGCTGGAAGTAAGTTGTTAAATAGTTACTAATTGCTTTGTTTGCCTTTTTGCAGGGATTTGCAACTTATTTGGAGCAAAATGGTGAGTTGGAAAGAGAGAGAGCACAAAGCGGATGATTTTGCAGCCGAAAATGACTTACCAACCGTGACCGCATTGCGAGAATGTGGTTTGCTAAAGTTTTTCAAGACCAAAGGGATCCGCCAACAACCTAAGCTCCTTACCCACCTTATCCAATTGTGGGACCCTGATATTCAAGCTTTCCGAGTGGGAGAGCATGTGCTTGAAATCCAACTCAAGGATATTTACTTCCTCACGGGCCTCTCGAAGAGAGGGGCCTGGCCGAACTTTACCGGGTACACAGCTTCAGAATCAAGCACAGATGATTTGATTGCTCGATACTGCCAGGCGGGTTCGAGTAAAAAAAGTGGGAAAGTGGCCATAAAAGAGGTCACAAATCTTCCTTTTAAAACCTTGCTATTCACTATCACGCGTGCAGCGGGAAGCGTGAGTCCACATCAGGCATCCCGCACACAGGTGAATCTCGCAGCAGAGTGTATGGGAGGAACAGTTTTCAACTGGTGTGATGCAGTGTTGTCCAATCTGAAGGAACAGGTGCACAAGTGTAGAACTGGGAAAAATACCCAGTTTGGCTATGGGAGCATCCTGGTCACTTTCTTCTTGGCTAGGGTGCCATTACTGCGTCCACAGATATCTATGCATCCTCGTCCACCTACTGAGCCATGGATGGCTCGATGGAGTGACTACGCTGGACGCCTCGGGGGACCTCAGCGGCTAGCCTTTGGAGAGGACTTTTTCTCTTGGCTAGAGGAGCAGATAGTCATGATTGACGACTATCCCTATTCAGGGGTAGATTTTCGTGAGGATATCGACTTGGCTTTGCCAGAAGATGATGACTGGGACAACTCTGGTATGACCTTCATGGATATGTATTTTTTCCTTTTTGAATATTTAATTTTTATTGCTTTTTTAGAATGTGAAAAAGACTTCTAATGTATAATCGTATGCATGTTGCAGACCGTGGACCACAGAGGCCAGCTGGATACTCTCCACTACGTCGTGGTGGTGTCGATCGTCAAGCTGATCCTGTCGAAGAAGAAGATGAAGACGAGGCAGGAGGCGTCCGGGACATTGAGAGGAACCTGCAGGGATTGACTCATGGTATCCCTACTATGCGGATGGATGACGTCCCTTACCACCTCCAGCGGCATACTGTAGGTGTACCTGGTCGTATCAGTCGACTTCTTCGCAAGGTGGTTCGAGCTGTGATGTGTTACCACTAGCAGCGGGAGGAGTCCGATGAGGGACATGATAGGTCTCCTAAATCTCCGTAGATGGTCTTTTGATATTTTTGCGGCATGTACACGATATGTAGGCTTTGAGGGCCAATTTTTGTATATGGGATTTGATCCCCAATTTTGTTTTTGACACAAACTTTATGTATTTTGGAAAAAACACTTTTATATACAGTGATATGGACCTATTTATGATCTAAATATTTACAATGACTTGTGCATTTTAATTTTTATGATGTTTTTATGTATGGGCAAGATGCCAATCCAATATGTAATTAACCAATGAATCAGCAATACAATTGAATTCTCTCGGTATGTGATGATATGTAATAAAATTAAATGATCGTTCCAAGAGGCGTACTCTTCGAAATAAACGAAGCAGCGTAGGATCGCGAACTGTGTAAACACGGTTTAGATGAGAGACCACGAGTTGGGAGTCTAAAAAGACCGATAAGGAGTCAATCTCGAGTGAAACAACCTCCGACAAGAGACCAATGACTGCATGGTACTCTGCGATATTATTGGTTGCAGGACCTAAACAGTTGGCTCCTGAAGAAATCAACTCGCCAGTGGGGGAATAGATTACCCATGCTGCGGAAGCGAGATTCTGGGTATGTCGGCTTGCACCGTCGGCGAATCCAAAGCAGGCAGACATCTGCGCATAAAATAACGAGTCAAAGTAAGAGTGGATACATGAGGTCCACGCGCACACCAAAAAGAAAGCAAAAGCAAACTAAGTACATTATGTACAACAAGTAACCCGCGTAGGGTACCCTCACGCGTAGAAACGTTTGAGGTATAGCCCGTTGCGGGGCCGTGCCAATGGCGTACCATCACAATCGATTAGTTCATAGGCTCCTTTTTCTAAGACACGTTTTACAATGAAGGGACCGTACCACATAGATTCAAGTTTACCTTTTCCAAGCTTATCATGCATCTGATCATATGTAAGTACGAGGTCACCCTCATTGAAGACCCGAGGTTGAACGGATTTGTCGTATTGAGCTTTGAGGCATTTTTTGTGGGCTTCATTAGCCAAAGCGGCGTCGCGGCGGGTTTCATCTAGCTTGGCTAGGTATAGAAACCCTTCCTCTTCGGAAGTAGTGTGTGGAAGTAGCTCTATGGCTATCTTGAGTGATGGAATTTCACATTCAATCGGGAGAATGGCTTCTAGTCCGTACACCAGTTTAAATGGTGTAAACCCAGTAGCACTTTTCACTGAGGTTCGGTATGCCCACAGTGCTGAGAACAGAGCTGAGTGCCAATTGGATTTTTGGGTACCCACAGTGCGCTGAATCATTCTTTTCAGGACTTTATTAATGGCTTCAACTTGGCCATTAGCTTGTGGGTAATACGGGGTTGAGTTTTCGTGGCGAAAACCCAGTTTGGCACTTAGTTCTTCGATCATATGGTTCCTGAAATGGGAACCATGATCGGTCACAATGGACTGTGGGACATCGAATCTAGCTATGATATGATTGAATATGAACTGCGCTGCTGTTTTTCCGTCTTCAGCATACGTAGGCATCGCTTCAGCCCATTTTGTAAAATAGTCGACAGCTACTATGACATAGCTATGCCCCCCGGCTGAAGTGGGCTTACAGTGCATAAAATCGATGCCCCATTTGGAGAAGGGGCCGACGGCAATGATAGGATGGAGTGGAGCAGGGTGCGAGCGTGCTTTGCTATGAAAGAATTGACATGGCGGACACTTCTTGACTGTTTCAATGCAGTCTTTGAAAATCGAGGGCCAAAAGTATCCTGCTCGCAGTATTTTCTGGGCCGTAGCCATCCCAGAGAGGTGACCACCACAAGCTCTAGCGTGGCAGTCGTTGAGAACGCGATCCGCCTCATCTAAGGTCAAACAGCGTCGAAGGACGGTGTCGACACCACGGCGATACAGAGTATCGTTCACTATAAGGTAGTATTTTGCGTGATGTCTGATACGTCGTCGTTCATCGCGGGTGAGATCGGGGCGGAAGCGTTGGGTTTGGAGATATAAGAGAATATCCCCGTACCACGGATCAGACGTGCTAATGAGGAACAATGATTCGTCGGGAAGAGAATCAATGGGCTCGGATTGCTCAGTAGCACGGGGCAGGTTACAAATTAACTCCGCGAAGACCAAAGACTTCTTGGACTTAGCCTTGACAAACTCCAAGTCAAACTCCTGAAGGATGACGATCCAACGAGAGTATTTGCCCCCAAGCACCTGCCGTGTGAGGATGTAATACATTGGGTTGAAGTCGGCTATAACAGTAGTCCGGCGGAGTAAGATGTAATGGCGGAATCTCTGGACAGCAAATACTGTTGCCAGAGCCAGTTTTTCAACATGTGAATAGCGGGTTTCGGAGTCAAAAAGACTCTTACTGAGATAGTATACCACATGTTCTATGCCGTTTTGGTCTTCCTGGACCAGCACCATACCGATGGTGGAAATCGAGGCTGCAAGATAAAGAATGTAGTCCCGTGTGTAATTGGGGGGTTGAATCACAGGATCTTTAGTTAAGGCAGCCTTTAGATTGGCAAAGGAGCATTGGGCTTCATCATCCCAGATGAAGGGAACATTTTTCTTGAGAAGCCGCATGTAGCCCTTTGTTATCTCGGACAGATTGCAGATAAAACGGCGTAGAAAGTTTGCGTGCCCTTGCAAACTTTGAAGTTCTGGAATATTGGTGGGTGGAGGCAGGGCTAAGATAGCTGCTACCTTTGCGGGATCTAAACGTATCCCGTCTTTGGAGACTATGAAGCCCAATAGTTTTCCGGTTTCTACACAGAAGACGCATTTATGCGGGTTCAAACGTATATTGTAGCGACGGCACCTTTCGAAAATGGCGCTTAAGTGGTCGGGATGTTCTTCCCGAGTTCGAGAGTGAGCGGGAAGGTCATCAAGATATGGTTCTACAATATGTTTGATGTCATGAAATGCGTATGACATCGCCCGTTGGAAAGTTGCCCCGGCATTTTTCAGGCCAAAAGGTAACTTTCGATATGCAAAGATCCCCCAAGGGAAGATAAAGGCCGTTTTGTGCTGGTCGGCTGGGAGGATATCGATCTGATTATAGCCAGAGAAGCCATCCATAAATGAAAAGATAACACTTCCGGCACAGTTATCGATGATCTGGTCGATAAACGGAGTGGGGTAGTTGTCCTTGGGACAAGCCTTGTTCAAATCACGGTAATCAACACAGACTCTAATCGTTCCCTGTTTCTTGGTTACGGGAACGATGTTGGATACCCATTCTGTCAATGGGACAGGATAGATAAAACCAGCACGCAAAAGTTTTTGAACTTCTGCTTTAATGGCGGCTGCCTTACGAGGATGAACGAGTCGAAGCTTTTGCCGAACAAGTCGGGCGCCAGGGAAAGTTGGAATTTCGTGGACCACGATCGAGGGGTCTATCCCTGGCATTTCTTCATAACTCCAAGCGAAAACATCGCGGAAAGTTTTGAAGTAGGCACTATAGAACTCCGATTCGAGGGGAGTACATGTTTTGCCGATGTGCACATTTTCCACGATACCAGGCTTCACTGAAATATCGGTGGGAGTGGTCGCCATAAGATTGGCCAAGTTTCCTTCCGAAAATATCTCATCGAGGGAAGTGGGGAACTTGGTTTGAACCATCCCAAGTGAAGTGCTGGGTTTTGTATCAGGCTCAAGTGGCTGAATAGTGGGGAATGAAGATCGATGATGAAAATCTCCCCATGGTGGCTCATCACCGCACATTACCTCCATAATTGATTCGTCAGTGGGAAAAATCAAATTGAGAGGATCAAAAAGTGGTGGGTACGGATGAGTTTCAGCCGAGAGCTGGGCCACGGTGTGATCTGTAGAACGGTCGACCCAATCGGTGGCTGATTGGATCGCGCTGTATGCTGCGAGGTTTCTGTTCAGAGGCATAGAGTTGTCGTAGTCTTCAATCTGAGAGGGACTCGGAATCACCCATGAATCATTGGACGGGGTGATACTCGATGAAATCATGCTAATTGGTTGAACATGGGTTCCAAGCTCTAGAAAAACTCCAATGAGGGATGAATCCTTCATGAGACCAACACCAACGTCTTGGAACCGGTACCGTGGTTGATCCAATAACGGGACGGTGTTGGCGGAGTTTGGATGGGAGTCTGGAATACAGTAATCCAATTGATCAATAGTGACAATTTTCCCTTCATGAGGAAATTGCACAGTCCGGAAGACTGTAGATGCTATGGCGGTCATGGCATAAAACCAGTTCCGACCAAGGAGCAGATTGTAGTCCAATGGTGCATCTACGACTTCAACGTGTACGGATACTGTTTTGCCCCCTAGTTCAACACCAATTGATGGAATGAGTCCATAAGGTTGAAAACCGTGTCCATCAAACGCCCTGAGAGTAGTAGGAGAAGTGGTGACCTCGGGTAAGCCTAAAGCTCTCCAACAGTTCAAAGACATGATCGACGTGGAAGCACCTTCGTCTAATACTGTGCGATGGATGGTATTTCCACGGATTTTTGTATGTACCTGGAAGGCTAACTGATGAGAAAGCCTAGGTTTAGCGTGCTCCAAGTTAAACATGATGGAGTTTGAAGTATCCGGGTCCATTGCCCCCAGTGCTGAAAGTAGGGTTCTACGCTGCGTAGGGCAGTGTTGGAGAACCTCGAGAGTCGACATGGCGCAAGGTGCTTGAGCCAAATCCTCAACAATGTTGTAGTTTTGGGCAGCTCGCGCATTCGGATTAAATGTCGCCTTTCGTATGGTGCCCTTGGGTGGGCGTAGCACTGTATCCATTAGTGGCCTCTCGATATGGAGATGACCGTTAGGGGGGGAATAGGAATCGGATCTTCAACAGGAGATTTTCCTTTGGCGATCTCCGATTGTTTGTTTGAACTTGGAGGGTTGTCATACGTCTTTGAACGAGTGGTTATATGAACCTCTTCGTTACTAGTCATCAGGATCTCGCGGTTTGTGGACGTCTCTCCGCGGGTGGGATTGGTCAGGTTGCCCCCTTGTGGGGATTCTTGGGCAACCATTTGCTGTTGCTGTTGGGGGAAAGGGTCAGTTAATACTGCTGGGCGAGAGGATCCTTTAACGAACTTGTTGACCTCATCCTTGTAGGGACAGTCACGTGTATAATGATCATCTTGACAAATCAAGCAGGGAAACTTAGCTTTCCGACGTGTTTTCTGGTCATTCTGGGTGGGTTGTGGCTTGGGGTTCTCCTGCTGGTTTTTCTTGGGTTTACCACGATTATTTTTCTTCTTTCCCCCGGATGGTTGTGACGTAGATTGGACTGCGTTCACTTCGGAAGAAACAGCAGGAGAAGCGGAAGCTTTTGAAGCGGCCTAGGTAAAAGCGGGAGAAGCAGAAGCTTGTTGTCCCGTCGAGTTGGTAGCAGGCTGGGCCTTGACTGAACCAACAATACCATCAATGGGTGGTTCAGTAGTAGGTTTTGTTGGATCAGTGTGAATGCGGGAGGCATGTGGAAGAAGTTCATGTAAAGTACCGGATTGAGTATATACTAAATCCATGTATTGTGCTGCCGAGATGGCTTGTTCTTCTGTAACCGGTCCGCGCATAGCAATATCTCTGGCTATGGGAGGCAAAAAGGATTTTGTAAACCAATCAGCAAGAAGCTGATCTGGAATAGGTGCCTTTATTAACCTACGGCGTCTTCACCACTCGTGGATGTGATCCGAAATATGTGTAGAAGTGGTTTGACGTAGTGAAGTTAGCAGTTCTGTTCCAGTCTCATACCGGATGGGGAGCTGAAAATGTGTCAGAAACTGCATAGCCAAAGTGTTGAAATCACGAAAAGAGTGCTGTGGCAGCTCGATGTACCATTTTTCTTCCGTTCCGATAAGCGTACGTTGGAAGAGCCGAAGTCGGATGGAATCATCCATCAAGGAGTTGGATGAACACCAAAGATGGAAGGTCATCACATGGTTCTTGGGGTCTTCCCCGGGCTTAGCATCGAACTTGGGAATGTCCGATGGTAGTTTGGCTGGAATAGGTGGCCAGTGAGGTTCATGCCATATAGGATCGTTGATAAGCCTCGACAAATTAGGTAAGTCAACTGTGGCCAAAAAGGGAAGTTGCCGGTTGGTCTGCGGGTATGAGTAATAACCATGTGGTGCAGAGAATCCTCGAGGGCCCTACATAGCATGCTGTTGTGTGTTATACCCATATGTGTTTCCCGTGGGATACTGCTGGAAGTTCGGTGGATAGTAAGCCATCTGGTTAACCGGTTGACTGTAAGCAGCCGGTTGGTAAGTGTTCTGCTGAGTGGGTATGATACCCTGAGGTTGTTGATACCCAGGAATGGTTGTTGTTCCTTGTTGGGGAAAAGTTCCTTGGAATTGTTGTGTTCCAGGGATGTTACCACTATATTGTGTAAGTGGAGGATTTCCCAAAGCAGGGTTGGGGGGTGGCTGCGACGGTGGTGTCCATGGAAGGCTCGTTCCTGCTTGAGGAACGAGTGGAAATTGAAGTGACGGGTTCCATGGAGTTGTAGCAGCTGAAGGGTAAGGGAAACCAGAATTCAAGTTGGGGGAAATCTGAGATTGCCCCCCGGCTTGGTTCCAGTTCCCAAAAAGTGAGTACCCCCCACTTTGTGGGATTTGATGATCCCAAGAAGGAAGCATGCCTGACGGGGGAGGTTGAGAGGGAGGTCCGGTTGGAATACCGGAATAAGGTTGCCCACTGCCAGGTGTGCTGTACATACCGTACTGAGCAGATGCTGCTGGTTGGGATAGTTGTTGGGTAGAACCAATAGGTTGTCCGCCAACGAATGGGTTGGATGACCCTATGAGAGGAGGCTGTTGAGTAGGAACGGGGTTCCCAACAAAAGGTTGCCCCCCAGCTGGTTGGGTTGATGGCCCACCAGGGAGGGTTTGTATGTTGGAGTTAGGGACCATTACAGTCGGTTGTCCACCTCCTGAAATAGTATAAATGGTGGCTGAAGGTGATCCTCCGGTCGAAACGGAAGATCCAGCAGTATGACTAGGTGTTCTTCCGCCGCTAGCCAAATATGATAGCATGGATTGGCCAACGGCGCCAAAAGTACCGATTTGCGGAGGAGGTCGTCCATATTGGACAGGTGAGGACAGAGAAAAAACTGGGTTATCCCTCATAGAATGTGCACCAAACATAGGTGATGACAGCAAATGTGGGGAATTTAGCCCAGGGGTATCGGCGTCGTCCATAACGTGTTCAATGATAGAAGGACCAACGAGAACTGGGTCCGAGTTCATATCCTGAAAAAGATTTTGGGGATCCGGCAGGAACCTAGGTATAGTAAAGTCCGAAGGTCCTGAGCCGTCTGCAAAGGAGTGATGAAATTCTGTGCTAGACGGGACATTGGGATCCCTATAGTCAGAAGGACGAGAAACAGGGGGGTATCTAGACGCTGTCGAAAGCATTTGCTCTGTGTTGCGTCTAAATTGTGTCGATGCTAACGGAGAGTTCGCTAGGCTAACCATACTAGACTGGATGGAAGCCATGATTTCGTGTCCCGGTGGGAGGTTGGGTAGATGTAAAGTGCGAGGTACGTTGCTAGAAGAACTTGTCTCCTGAGGATGAACACTGGGTGACGTAGTAATAACAGGTGGAAGTTCCGTCTGGGGAGTGATGAAGCCATAATCAGGTTCAAAAGGTGTGTCAGGTAGACGAGTATCTTCAACGATCTCAACGTATCCGCCTGGGACTGAAATTAAGCCAGGTATGTCCTGGTCGGACCCTTCTGTGGTGCCAATAGATCCGTCTATATCATCGTGAAAATTGTCTGATGGAAGAGAAGTGTTGGCATCCGGTAGAAGGATGACCTCTGGTCTAGTACTCTGGGTCGTGCTAGGTTCAGCTGCTGTAACTGTGCCCACTGTTACAGATAAATATGAAATGATAGTGGGTGAGGTGACAGTGGAAGTCTCAGACATGCTAGTGGTTACAGAAGCTGCAATAGATTCTGAGACTGTGCTGTGTGTGGCAGTTACGGGCGTAACTGAAGATGTTGTACGTATCGGCGGTGGGATTTTGCCTCGACCAGCACCACGGCCAGGAGGAGCAGGAATGCGTGATGCAGGCGGACCAGTAGTCTGTGGCGGTGGTGGTGGTGGAGGGCTTTGGCCCTGTTGTCTTCGTGATTTTTGTGGTAGATCTGACATGATGACAGGAAAATGAAAATCGGGGGCAGTACCGTAAACAAAGAACTCAAAAACTCTAATGCAGCCGAGTGTGCAAAAGAGGAGCTAGAAAAAGGAAGGCTCACAGGCCAAAAAAGAAAGCTCTAAAATCTATACTGAGACCGGTGTCTCAATAAGCGAGCTGATCAACAAAAATGGCCAGAATGCCAACAAGCAGTCCCTACAAAGAAAAAATGACCCTCTATGAAGATGAGACGCCAAGCAAACTCCTAACTAAGAGCTGGAGACCTCAACAGGCTGTATCCTTCGCAAGGTGATGAAATCCAAGTCGAACAATACAACATGAGAGACCGATATAAGAAGGATATCCCTCTACCGAAAGGGATCCTGGGTAAAAGAGCCCTAGTAGAATAGATACTAAGCTACCTCGTTCATGACACGTCGGAAAAGGTTTTGGGCACTTCATCCTTTCGAAGAAGACAGCGATCGATGTTGCCTTAGGGCTAAGTGGAGTGCGGTATTCCACAGAGTCCGTCCGGTTCTCAATCTCGCGGCCGTTTAACCCCTGAAAGTTAAAAACAGTCAGGAGGCCCCTCCACAAACTAGCTGTGACCGTGTCAATAAGTACTAGAGGATTTTAGTTCCCTAAAGACAACGACTATGTCTCAGATGAAAATGACAAGGGGGAATTATTTTGATGCCTATCCTCGGTGTCCTACCTAACTACCAATTTCTTTTGATTTCCTCAAGTGAGGTTAAAGTTGGTTGAATTAGGGTGATTAATTTTAGTGGTTGTCTTACTCAATCAGGTAGTGGACGTGAAACTTGATGGTGTTATGATGACTCAAACCATGCAAATGAGAATGAATAAAAAATGAGCCTTTGTCTTCGATGAAATCTAGCTAGGGTAAAGATAGAGGTTCTTCGATCAAATATGCATGAAATTTTTCACAAGCAATCATCAAAGCAAGAGATTTTTCTTTTCTTTTCGATTTATAAACAAAGCCAAACTGAAGTAAACACTCTTTTCAATGCACTGATTTTACAATCTACAATGCTTCTATAATGAGAATTTCTATGGCAAAATTAATGGTTCATTTCCCTATGCAAAATACCACTAGACTTTCTCAATTTAAACAACAAAATTTGCTCTCAACCAATGATCTTTTTAATTTACTGAAAATGATAATGACAATATGACTGTAAAAACTACAGTATTCAGTAACAGAAGACAGTGGTGTTGAGTTGGTTGTGGGGAAAAAATCAAGTCAATGCAATCAGATTGAAAAATGACCAATATGTCAAAAGTGCCACTTAATTCAATCAATCAATCAAGCTCACAAACTAGGTAATAAGCACACCATACAGACTGGAAATTAACCAGGATGCTAACAGGCAACAGTTTAGACTATCTGAGGCAGAGAGAAACTCAGGAAACCAAGCAAAAAATAAAAAAATTTAAACACTTGCAGACACTACCGCGGGTGATAGTCTGGCTGAAGCGCGGCACTGTAACAGTACCGCTCTGGTACTAAGGTAGAGGGCGCGGTACTACCGCGCTGGAAGCAGTTATAAGGGCGCGGTACTGTGGCAAGGGAAAGAAAAAGTGCAACTTGAGAAGAAAAAGTAAGATTTTCAGGGTTGTTGCTAACCCAGGGGACTCAGTAATTAAACAGGGAAATAAATACTACGAGGAGGGGTGAATAAGGGTCAAACAGGGACCAAGATTCAAACTGGTTTGAAGTGCAACAAAAACTCACAATTCAAAGATAAATGACTGTGAATTGAATTAATCAAGCAGTAATCAAAACCAGCGGAGTCGCCATTCTTTTTATGTAGAATTTTGTCCTACGGATAAGCCAAAACTATCTTAACTTTAAAGTAGACTTTAAACTAACTCTAAAGTAAGAAACAAGTCAAAACAAATGCTACCTTGAATCCCTAGATCTAACAAACATTTCAGGATTAAAATGCTGAAGAGAATAGGATTTAACTGACCTTCTATCCAAACGCTTGTTTTTGGTATTTGCTCCAAGCTCCAAGCCCTCACAAGTGAACCTGTTAAAATGGAACCAAAACACAAGAATGCACTATTCTCTAGCAACCTGAAACATGAGTTAGGATCTAAATCTATGAAAGATACAAATCATATCATTAAAGCAAGATTAACACAAATGATTTGGGAAAACAAGACAAGTTATTCCATTACAACTTGAAGAGTACTTACAAAAGTTGCTTGATGTCCAAGCCAATCTTCCAACTCCAAGTGTCTTCTCCTCTAGCTATCTCCACAATGCTGTAAGACCATAAGTTTGGTGCTCTCAAGAGTCCTCCCCTTTTTCCAATGGCATGCCTCTCTTTTATAGTGAATGGTGAGGTTAACCAACAAGAGAGATGGGTGGAACTAAGGAGAGATAAGTGGATCAGGGTTTCTAATCGAAGGAGATGAGTTGAGATCGAATCAAGGACCCCAATCTTCCATTATCTTCGAAAATCCAAAATCCCACGAGCCAAGGGAAAAAAAGCTATTAAAAGAGTACCGCGTTTTGCAAAGACTGCAGAACGCGGCACTGCCGCGCTTTGGGAAAATAGCAGAATGCGGTAGTGTCTAGTACCGCGTTTTGTCAAGCTGGCAGTGCACGGTAGTGTATGTGAGTAAAGCCTAAGGTGGGTCAAAACTTGCCAGGGTGGATTCACCTTCAAGGTTGACTCATCATCTGTCTCTTCTGGATGGTTTAAAACAGTAGGGGAAGTGTCGTCAACTTGTTTTGTGATGGGGATGCGACACTGTGAAATATAGAGGTATAACACAAACCCGCAGACATAACATATGTTTTTGTTTTTGTTTTTAACCGTCGACAATGTTAAAAGGTTGTCAAATATATGACATTTGTTATGACATAACAATGTTACATGGTTATCAAATATATATTGACATTTGTTATAACATAACAATGTTACATAGGTTATCAAATATATATTGACATTTGTTATAACATAGGTCATCAAACATATATTGACATTTGTTATAACATAACAATGTTACATAGGTTATCAAATATATGACATTTGTAACATAGGTTTTTTATTTTGTTTTATATAACAATTTTATCAATAACAATACTAATTAAAAATTAAAAATAACGATACTAATTAAAAATTAAAAATTAGCATACTAATTACCATATCCATAGGAATTTCAATATATGGATAGAGAGCAATTAGGATGCAGTCGATCACAACGATTGGGATGTTTAGACCATTGACATGTAGATATTGAAGACTGATATAGTATTAGATGAACTAAAAGTGTACAATTTGATTATGATGAAGTGGATCCAAGTGTCGACATATTTGCAAAAGACATCATCAGATGATGCAAGATCTAGTTCTCACAAACAAAAGTGGTTGGTGGATTAAAAGGACTTACAAGTAGTGATGAACAATCAGCATTAAGATTAAAACTAGCTTAGAAAGACCAACAAGGATAGAACCCCTTTCAAAATAAGTTTTTTATGTTTCCAATGAGTCTAGTAGAGTTCTAATATGAAATAACCCAAAAAATAACACATAAATCTTATAACACAATTTTGTATCTTGCTCAATCGACACATGTTCGATTCAAACCATTAACACTACAACCTCTAGGAACACCCACGCTACTGCACACATAGAACATAATTAGATTAGAAAAATACTTGTCAAATATAACCAAGTTAATCAACAAAATGAACATATGGTGAGTGCATTTAATTTAACCTAAAACCATTGCGTACCTCTACTTTTCAACAATTAAATATCATTCATCTTCTTCTTCATCCAACTCAACATCTGTATCAGGATCTAGTTTTGAATAGATATTTATGAAAGGATCATTCACATCATCATCAGCATCAAATTCATCTTCGCTAATATAGTCATCCTCATCGTCAATGAGATCATTGTCTGATACATTTGTATGATTATCCTCTTCAACTTCTTCATCTAACACATCGACTGCAGCCTAATCTGAATCATCATCATCCTCTTCTTCTTTGTGATTGTCTTCATCATCTAGTACATGATTATACTTTACTGGTCTTCCTCTTGGATCGTATCGAACAACGTATGACCAACCTGCTTTACCTGGTACCTCGGAGTAGTAGACTTGCTCACATTGACTTGGAAGAACATAAGGCTCTGTACATAATCAAATTAAAACCAATTAATCAATAATGGTATAACATATCGCATTGAACATAATTCAATACAAAAAAAAAATGGCATACCTTGACAGTTTCTATTATATTCCACCTTCCATAGGTGAGGTGTCATTCTTCGTGGTTTTTTTCCATTCTCTTCTTTACCGTTAAATTTTTCTTTGTCTGTAGTTCAATAACTATGGTTCTTAGGCAGAAAGTGCCTATACTCATCGAACACTTCTTTTGCTAAACTCCTTGAACAGCGAGATTTTATCCTAGGACCGCAAAATGGACATGCATATTTACCCTTGGTTTGAAGACCTACAAGATATATGAATTGGTGTAGCAAATTAGCATTACAATTTAAAATAATGCATGATATTATCAACAGATATATAAAATATTAAGGAACAAAAGAAAGTAACAACAATATACCACAAAAATGTGCTAATCCAGGAGCATCATGAATTGTAAATGCAAGTATTCCATGGAATTGAAATCGTCTTTCCCCGATTGGTCTAGAAATATCATACATAATGACACCAACCCATAACTTCAACAACTCATTGATAAGCGGATCAAGATATACGTTCATATCTTTAACTTGGTACTTGCCTAATTAATGAAATACATAATTATCGTGCATGAAGAAAATCAATGAAATATTTATTGATCAGACTTTCAATTAAAAAAATACCTATTAATTAAATACCTGGAACAATCATTGCCAACATTGTGTGCTCTCTCTTGATCAACTTAGTCCATTTCACCAAGTGACCCATTAACTAACTAAATAATTTAACTAATGACTTTGCTTTATCTACTTTGTTCACTTTACTTCAACTTTATCCGATTTGTTGCGCTCTGTGACTAGTCCTTTACCCTTTTCTCCATACCTTTTGTCCCTCTTTGTACAAAAACCTCTACGATTTAGCTCCGTGCCAACAAGCCCCCAAAGAAAACATGTGGATATCCCTCGAGCCACTTCACCCAAACATTGTTGGTGTATTCACATGCATCTTGAACTCTTCGTATACTTATTTGATTTGGTCGACAACTTCCCTTACTGAAGCTTTCATCATTGTGCAGTCCTAAACGTCCTCCTTTGTCGGATGTTCGCTTCCTGTCTGCTGCACCTTCACTAAATTTTCCTTTATCTGTGTCAATACTGGCATAAATTCAATTACCATCCGCTCTCCTTTTGACTGCAAATCATCCAACTGCACCGTCCTTCTCTTTTGTCTCGTCCATGCCTTGTTTACTTGGTGTTTCAATTCCTTTAGTCGATTTAGTCATCTGCGCAAGTCAGCGCATCGCCTTTAGTGAGCCCCTTAATGCCTCTAATTGCACCTCTGCCTTGCCGATTTGCACATTCAATTGCTGCAACTTCTCGTCCTGTACAAGAATTCCCCAAAACTATGAGACCTCCTCTGCTATATGTTGTGCCACCTTCTCCAATTTTGTGATCTCCATCACAACATCCTCAATGGTTTTCTTCCTTAATTCCACTTGCTCCGATGGTGTGCTCGGCGCCACCTTCATTTGTAACTCCTTTTTGGATTTTCTAAGATCTGCAATAAATGCACCCAGATTTATTGCCTTAGCCTCTGCGATCATTTCTTTGGCTATTTTCGGTGCATCATCGCATGCCATGGAGATTGCATGTTCAATTCTCCTCCTATCCTCCATTGTTTTTTTCCTTTCATTCATTACTACCTCCTTTTCCACGTGGAGTCGTTCAACCTCCGCCTCAATACTTCTTACCTTCCATTTATAGTTGATCATTTGATCATGTGTTGATGCTTCTCGCTCATTGATTTCTTTGCTAATCCCAATGTGGGTGCAATGAAGCATAAACACGTGCATCATATTTATATCTATGCTTATAGTATCTTGTCATCGCAGTGCAGTGTCTAACTCTTCATTTCCTGTAGTGATCGCACCAAGTAGAACCTGTACGACCCCTTTCTTAGTGCTTATATCAATGTCAATCTGTTTCACTTCTGACGGACTTGTCTCTGCAAGGCCTGGGAACACCCTTGTCTCCATAATCGCATTTCCCAATGTTTGCAATAACTACGACACTTGATGGAAGTAGTCTGTCACATGCTAGGTTACATTGGCTCGATTTTCTTCTGCCACACTTGTCATTATTTCAAGCAACATGTTCATCTATGCGTTAGGGATACCGGTAGTGGTACTCCATTTGCATTTCTCCATTCTCCTCTTTGTTTTTGTTTCTTGTCATTGTGCCTCCAACTTTGAATTTGTTGGAGTGTCGCTTGATGCATCATGGCTTCCAATTCCTGATGAATCATCCCCTCCTTCATCTTAGTATTTTGAATCCTTTGTTTCTGTTTGCATCTTCAGTACATATGTCAGCTTCCCATCCTCCGGATCCGACAGTTGGTCGTCGTTGACCAGAGTCTTCCATGCTTAGGGCCATTCCTCTATGATGGCATCTAACTCCTATTCCATCAGTTTATACTGCGTTGTCAGCCACTTCTTGTTCGAGTTTACATGTACTTGGATAAATATGGCTTGAGGCCCCACAACAAGCCTTGCGATTCATTGATATTTTATTTCCTTCACCTTTGTCAGTCGCAGAACTTTCACTGCTTGTGCGTGCAACTCTTCCAATTATATGTAAAATTGAATATTGTTGTCATGCTTCCTATATTTGTCGTTCAGTGCCCATAAAGTTTGGTACCGTTCCCCTCGGCACACTTTAACAGTTTTTGTTTCGATTCTTTGGTACTGTGGTGGCTCCATCCGCGCGACCAAGGAAGCTAGCAGTAGGATCCATTAGTAAGTGAATGGCTTACCCTCCTCTTGTGTTGCATCTGTGTCCATCAATTCATTCAATAGAAAGAGTGTCCCATTCATCTGAACTCCGGACACACATTGCTCCGCTGATGCGCTTACCCCTGATGTGCACTGGTTGGGATGGTTTTTCCGCACTATTTTGATAGACAATAATTTCATTCTGAGCTTGACAGATTGGTCATTGATCATGTTAAATAAGTATCCTCAGGTTTTTTTCTCCACTCCATACTTACCTTTCATCTTTGCATCCAAATTTTTGTCGTTGTCTTTTCCTTGGAAGTACTACGATGGATCTACCACCATCTTGGGAAATCCGGTAATCCGTGCAATAATATCCATGTCGATGGGGATCTTTCTGTCGAGCCATAAATAAATGCCATGAAGAAAAACAAGTATTTGCTTGATGCTTGCATTAAATTCCATACAACGCCCAAAATGTGGCATGTGGCTAATTGACAGCAACCTTGATCGCTGTAGTCCCAACGCCCATGTCATTGGTTCCCTAACAATTGGACCTCCTTCCTCCTTGAATATTTCCATGAATGTATGCTACGTGCATTATGGATATGCTAAGATTCCATGGTCATTATATTGCAGTGTATGCAACTGCTGCAACACTCCATCGATGATGTGAACACCTTCCGATGTCACTAGTTCTACTATGGTGTACTTGGCATTCTTTCCAAGTCTTACCAACAAAGCCCCTTCCCTCCTCGACGGTACATATCCGGGAATGTAATCTATGGTCGTACCTTGCTTCCTTCCTCATGCTATCATTGTCTCTTATTTTGCCACTCTTGAAGTGCCTTCTTCTCCTCCTACAACTGCAGCTCTCATCGTGCTATGGGTATTTTTTTCTCTTCTTTCTATGTCCATTGACCGGTTGGCGCTTTGCTTCTTCCGAAATATTCTAGCCAATGCATATGCAATTTATGGTTTCTCTTCGAAGATGGGTGCCCTCACCACCAGTGGCTCCTGTGTGCTGGTGCTGGAGATAACATGAGCCATCGAAATGCTTTCAACTTCAATTCACTTAGCTTTGCTTCTCTATTTTCTTCAACTCTTCACAATGCACAATGAACCAAAACTTTCATATGCACATGATTTTATAGATTTGGCTTCCTTCTCTTCAACCATCGAGATGATTTGGGAAATGATTACCCAAATTCGGTGTCGATTTACCAAATCCGACACACTAATTCAACATTAAATGCGTCTTCGTCCACTTGCGTCATCGTCCACCGCGTATGAATTGCTTCATTTATTGCTCGATATGAACAATTCGCACTTTGTTGGACATTGAGAGGCCCCAAACCTCGTCGTTGTTTCATAAAATCAAACCTCGTCTCCATTCCATCGACAAGCATATGAATTTAAACCTTGTCAATTGTCGTTGTTCCATCTCTGGACTCCTGAACTGCATGGTATCATTGGTATTTTTCTCTTTCTTTTCGTCATTCTCTATTTTTTTTTTTTAACCTCCTATCTTCCTCAGTCGAGGTTCGCCGGACTATCCTAATAGGGATTTAGCCGATTCCCCTTTACTAGGTTCTTCAAAGTGTTCCATCCAACTTTTGCAAATGGACTGTGCATCCATCAGTAATGAAATTTATGATGTATGGACCAAGCCAATGCATTTGGAGCTTACCTGGGTGTTTTGCAAACTTGTTGTCATATAGGAGAACCATTTCTCCGTGCTGAAATTGCTTTTCCTTTATATGGAGTTCATGCCATTCCTTCTGTCAATATTTTTCTACTTGCTGATGAAATCCCGTAATGAAGCGATATTCTTCAAGTTGTAGTAACTGCACCAATCTTTCTTTAATATCCCCATTGCCGCTCATTCCTATCGCTGCTGCTATGCACAGATTGAGGACAATGTACTCCATAGGCATTACTGCTTCTTGTCCATATACCATATTGAAAGGGGTCTGGCATGTCAATATTTTGCATGTTTTTCTATAGGCCCATAATACCGCAGGAATCTTCAAGTCCCAGTCATTGCGGTTTGTATTGCACATCTTAGTGAGCATGTTTTCCAAGATTTTGTTCGGCGCTTCAACTGCTCCATTCACCTGTGGGTGATATGGGGTACGTATTCTTTGCTGAATCTGAAATTCTATAGTCATTTCTCTGATGGTAAGATTGACGAAATGCATGCCTTTTTCACTCATCAAAATTTTTGGACACCCAAACCTAGTGACTACATTTTCGAAAAGAAATCTTATTGCTGTGTAATCTTTCACTGGTGCTGCTTCGACCCATCTTGTTAAGTAGTATGTCGCAGTAATAATGTACCTCACACCTGTCCTCTTTCCTGGTGGGTTGATGGGTCCCACGAATTCTATTTCCCATTTGTCAAAGGGTTGTAATGTCAACTGAGGAACAAATGGAATCTCATCCTGTCCCGATGGTTTCCCCGTCCTTTGGCATACGTTGCAGATATTAGCGTAATCTACTGCATCACCATGCAATGTTGGCCACCATAAGCTAGATCTAAGTATATTTTTGGTGGTTGCGCACCCTCCATAATTCCCTCCTGCGATTCGACTATGAGATTCAACCAACACTCTTTCTTTCTCACATGGAAGGACATATCAACAAATAATTTCATCTAGCCCCATCTTGTATAATTGTCCTATGATCAATTGGAAATCAGTGGCTCTAACAACTAAATGCTTCTTCTAATTAGTGGTGAACTCTTCAGGTGCCATTCCTGTAGCCAAAAATTGAACAATATGTTCATGATGGTCATCGACCATTCCAATCCTAAAGAACTATGCATCAGGTAGATCTTCGTCGATGGTATTTTGTTCTTTTCCTGACTCAATCCTCGATAGATGATCAGTTCCTGCGTTCAATCGTCCCGGATTCACGATTATTTCAAAGTCAAATTCCTGAAACAACAGCAACCACCGACAGATATTCCCCCCCAACACAAGCTTGTTGACCAGGTACTTTAGTGCTGCATGGTCAGTGAACATCTTGAAGTGTCCTCCTAGGAGATAGTGTCGGAACTTTTGCAACACATATACCATCGCCATGCCTTCTATTTTTGTTGTTGTATAATTATTCTCCGCGGTTGAAAATTTTTGGCTAGCAAACACAATAGGATGGTCGATCAACCCTTCTCCATGCTAGGCCAATATTACTCCCAGCACGACTGATGAAACATCTACGTGGACATGGAATTCTTTCTTCCAGTTAGGGGAGGCTAATATTGGTGCTACAACCATATTTTCCTTCAATATGTCGAGGCTGCTTTGACATTCGTCATTCCATTCAAACTTCGCATCTTTATTCAAAACCTTCTCCATGGGCGTAGTAATTGATGCATACCCCCTTATGAACTTTCTATAGTATCATGTATGGCCCAATGTGTCCCTCAGCTGATTTACTGTCATCGGTGATGGTAAGTCGACAATGATCGCAATCTTGGCTAGGTCAACCAACATACCTTCCTTGTAGACAATATGTCCCAATAGGATACCAAATGGTGCACAAAAAATACACTTCTTTAAATTCAAAGAGATCTGATGCTATCGACATATTTCATGCATCATCCTGAGGCTCGCAACATGGTCTTTAACCAATCCATACATGATCTAGTCATACATATATACCGCAAGTAACTTATGAATAAAATATTTGAAAGCAACAACAACTAGCCTTGATAAAATTACAGGGGCAATCTTGAGACCGAATGGAATTACTGTGTGCTGAAAGAAGCCCCATTCTCTTACAAAGGTGGTTTTGTGTCGATCTTATTTTACAATCTTGATCTGGTGATATCTTGAGAACCCATCTATGAATGAATATAATTCCTGTCCTCCAACACCTTCAAGTACTTCATCAGTAAATGGTGTGGGAAATTGATCATGAAGGCATGCATCATTCAAATTCCTTAAGTAGACACAAATTCAGACTTCGCCAGTCTTCTTGTCTTGGATGACCATCGGGATGATCCATTCTAACTCTTCGACAGGCTCAAAGATCCTTGCATCCAACATCTGCTCTATCTAATCCTTCACTCTCTCTTTGTATCTAGGATTCAATCTATACATTCGTTGCTTTACTGGCTTAGCATCGGGTTTAAGGGGGATCTTCATCTCACCCAAGTCCCCAGAAATTCCCTTCATCTCAAAAAACGTTTTTGGGAACAAATATTGAAATTCATGCAATAAGTCGGTGACCTTCACAATTGTTGTGTCATCCCAATAGTCTCCAATACTGACAAAATTTGGATTCTCTATTCACCCAATATTTACTTTCTTAAGTTTCAATGGTTGCTTGAATCTATCTAATGATATTTATGGTGCTTCAACATCGCGGCTTCCTTCTAACTCTAGGACATAGACAACTCTAGGATCTTCGTCGTCATCGGGTCCTCCTGACACATTGTAACACTCTATCATTATATTTGGTGTCGCAGTCCATTTTTGTCCCATTGGTGTTTCGGTCGGAACTGTCTCAAATATATTTTTGTGGATTACCTGCAGCGCGTTGTCGATGAGAGGATTCTCATCAGCAAAATTGAATGTGTGATTGAAACTAGTGGTCAAATCCTCCCATGTAGTTGTTTCTCGTCGCAACTCTACTGATATGTACCAGCTCCACAACACTTCATCTAACATGTGGATGAATGCATGAACCCATTCTTGCTTTGTCCTCATTCCCCATGTAGTCTGACATTTTCCCAGATTATCCCTTGGATCACTTCTTCAATCATATTTCTTCCCTTTGTAGCATTGATTCTCCCCAAATCTCACTTCTATCAATCGTCAATGTTGTTTCCAGCTTGTTATTGATGACTTTTGTGCATCCCACCACCTTGCCGGAGTGGCCTTCAATGCTTCTTCTAATGCTAGTAGGAATTGCGGTTTAGCTACTTTGTTTTCAAACTCATTGATGAATATTTTTAGGTTAGGTAGTCCTTTGTATGTTAGTAGATCACATACTTCGGTTGCTACCCATATCAATGACTGAGTGATCCACGCGCACTTCCTGAATGATACCTCATGTAACTGATTTTTCCAATTTTCTAGAGCCTCGTTGGATTCTGATGACACCGAACTTATACTTCACCATCCCAATTGTCCATCGTCAGTGGGATTGACGTAATATTCTGAGATATTATAGATGGTGTCCCATCCTCTGGTGAGCTCATCTCTTATTGGTTCAACATATCTCTATCCTTCAAGTGGATCAATGACCCTCATGTCGCAGCTCTCAAAAGACATTGTCCTTTTCTTGAAATTGATAACTTCCTAATTTTCCATTGCCCAATCAATTCCCAGCAACGCAGTATATGGACTAGTGTTATCAATTATTTCTATGACGTCAAAATATCCATATGTATTCAGTCCTTCTACGTCGACAGGTATATGAGGAAACCTACCAATTGGCATAACTTTGATATGATTTGCTAGAAAGAGCTACATAGGGGACCATACCAACTGTGGTTTCCCCATCGCTTCCCATGTATGCTTGGTTAGAATATTCACATCAGATCCTAGATCTAGAATGATGGAATCCACATCATATGCATCGATCTGGGAATTCATCCTCATTTCCCTTCCTGTTTTCTTCCTATGCAGATGGTTGACTGCACGATCATGTCACCCCTCTTCTGGTCGATACAAAAATCAAGCTATCTCTGCTAATGCTTCCTGATCCTTTGCTAATGTTAAACAACTCTCTACAAAAGATTTCAAAGTACTGACTTTTCACGGTGATCTCTGCGAATTTGTCGGATAAAAAATTGGCGGCATCCCATAGACAGGTTCTTTTTGGAATACAAGTAGTGATTGAGCATTATTCGTTATTAGTGCATCTCGTGATTCCCAAAAAATTTCCTTCTCTGCTTCAACATCAAATCATACCTGTTTCTGGGTCACGGGCCAGACATTTGATCGTAGATTATCTTCTCCTATCGCATGTCCTCCTCTGGCTACTACTAGAAGAACCATCTCCATATGAAGAAATAGAAGAGATTACTCCTAAAGAGATTACTCCCACCATGTCTTGTCATGCATTGGTAGGAATTAGCACTCTCCAAACTCTAAAGATCGAAGGATATATCAAAAAGAAAAAGGTAGCAATGTTTAGCTGTCGTGGTGGCGCATTCTTACCCTGCCACTTTGCGATTAGCTGGGGACACTCTTTGATGATATGATCAGCTGCACTGCAATACATACATTGAGGGTTCAGATTCAAGAAATCCCTTTGATAGTTTCCGCTCTGTCCACAATTATATCATATGCTCACTCCTCGACCTCGACCAAAGGTTCCACATCGACCAAAACCTCCTCCATGAACATCGCGATATCCCCCTCTTAATCCTCCTTGCTGTTGGTTGAACTGTGGCTGATTGTACTGCAGTGGATTGTACTATGGTTGATTATACTATTGCACGTGATTATACTACGGTGGTGCCTGATATATTCTGCCTAATGTTTCTCATCTACCTTCATGAAGTAAGTATTAACAATTCTTTCTTGGATAAGTCATATGCTCTACAATATTTCTCATCATGACTGACAGAAGTTACAAAAAAGATTAGCGAGTTTTGAAACAACCTTTTGTAAATACACGCATTCCTCCAAGCGATGTCCTCTTGTTTGACAAACTAGGCACTAGGGCATCCCTCCTTGACTGAGCAGAATGGGCACACTAGACTGTCAATATTCGCGGAATTTGTTGGGCCTGGCCCAAGGAGGTCAATTTTGGAGCACATTAAGTTTTGAGAACTGCGAAGCTGAGTGTAGCATGGATGGATACTTTTTGTGAAGATCGGTTTTGGAAGCTGCGAGGAGAAGTGGAGCACAGTTTTGGTATGCTGCGACATTGCGCGCAGCACAGTGTCGAAAGAGCTACGAGGTCAATGCTGCAAGGATTATAGCGCCGCGATGTGCCACATCGATGTAGATCCAGCTAAGCAGAGCATTGGATGGATGACGACAGTTAGTTCGGTTAAGTCACAGGAGACCTATTTTTGGAAAATATTGTCAATAACTACCAAGTAGTGGGTAGGTGCAGATCGGGAGGTAGGTGACTGATCACAAAAATAGAGGACCACTACTACTTGAACTATTCATCTAAGGCTGTGAAAGAAGGAACATCTCGGTGGAAGCAACCCATTGGCGTGCACATGGAAGAAGATCCGCTACCAGACACCTGCAGTCTGGATTTGGGAAAACCCATGACAGTCTTGTAAACCTAAGGGTTTGCCTTCATAATGTAAAGACATTGTTAGAAAAACAGGATCGCAGAGCAATAATAATAAACATAAATGAAAATATAATCACACATACACATTACAAGAGAGACACAGATATATCGTGGTTCACCCAACTTGGGCTACGTCCACACTGAATTTGCCAGTCCTTATTATTATTACCATCCAGCAAGGTGAAGGGATACAACCTGCAGCACAATCGATGCACTTCCTCTTCTCTGTTTCACAGTCTCTCTCTTGATCTCAGAGATCTTTACAATGCATAAAACCTAATACATCATCATCCCTAGCCGTATTACAATGTCTTTATTTTATAAGGGAAATACAATGGGAAAATACCATGGGATACCCAAAACCATGGGCCCGTAAAATAGCTGGCGAAAAACAACCCCAAAACTTTTCTTCGGGGGCATTTCCCTCGGACCCCCCTGGAACCCCATGGGGGGGCGATGCCCCCCCACACCCCCCCACTGGGGTGACTGTACAGTCCACCTACATATCATATAAAACTGGGGTACAAACACGACTGATACAATATCATCTATGAGACTAGAAGATCTGGATCCACAACCAACAATCTCCCACTTGGAGACTGATCACAGCAACTCCACCGCTGCTGCACTTGCTGGACTTGGACTTGGAAAATTTCTCCTCTTCACCTTCATGCTAGAAGGCCAACTGAAACCGAGCACGAACTCAGTTTCTCTCTGGTCACTACCTTTGTATGTATCTTTTCCAGCTTCAACAGTTCATCTTCCAGAACAGAGCGTATGAAATGGTACTTGAGCTGTATATGTTTAGTCCTAGAATGGAATGTTGAGTTCTTTGCAAGATGAATGGCACTCTGGTTGTCACTATACAATATGCTATCCTTCTGCTTCTTACCCACTTCCTCCATAAACCTCTACAACCAAATCATCTCTTTACTAGCCTCTCTAATGGCAACATACTCTGCTTCTGTTGTTGAAAGTGCAACAACCTTCTGTAGTTTCGAAATCCAGCTTACTATTTTTCCACCTACAGTAAACACATACCCTGTGGTGCTCCTCCTGCTATCCTTGCCACCTTCCATATCTGCATCAACATATCCCTGTAGAACAGTGTCTAAACCTCCAAAACATAATTCCTCAGTGGTAGTACCTCTCAAATACCTAAGAATCCACTGTACTACCTTCCAATGTTCTTTACCTGGATTGTTCATATATCTACTCACAACTCCCATTGCATGTGCAATATCTGGTCTTGTGCACACCATGGCATACATCAAGCTGCCAACTACTGATTGATAGGGAATCTTGGACATGTAATCTGTCTCTTCTTGTGTCTTCGGACACATTTCCTTACTTAGACTGAAATGGCTAGCCAAAGGTGTACTTACAGGTTTTGCATTCTGCATTCTGAACCTCTCCAACACCTTTTGTATGTACTCACTTTGAGACAATGTCAATTTGCGATTTTTCCTGTCTCTCGTTATTCTCATACCAAGGATTTGCTTTGCAGCACCCAAATCCTTCATCGCAAATGAATTAGCTAGCTTCCTTTTGAGTACATTTATATCCTGCATGTCAAACCCTGCAACAAGCATGTCATCCACATACAATAACAAGATAATATATTTTCCATTGTCTAGCTTCTTGAAATAAACACAGTGGTCAGAATGACATCTACTATAACCTTGTTCTGTCATAAACCTGTCAAACTTTAGATACCACTGCCTTGGAGCTTACTTCAAGCCATACAAGCTCTTTTTCAACCTGCATACCAGATCCTCCTTACCTTTGACCTCATACCCTTGTGGCTGCTGCATATATATTTCTTCCTCCAAATCCCCATGGAGGAAGGCTGTTTTTACATCTAACTGTTCAAGATGCAAATCTTCTACCGCCACTAGACTTAAGATAGTCTTAATTGAAGTCATCTTAACAACAGGACAAAATATTTCATCAAAATCTATACCTTTCTTCTGTGCAAACCCCTTTACAACAAGTCTGGCCTTGTACCACTTCTTACCTCCTTCTTCTT
This sequence comes from Larix kaempferi, assembly GCA_027924585.1. Classification (NCBI taxonomy): domain Eukaryota; kingdom Viridiplantae; phylum Streptophyta; class Pinopsida; order Pinales; family Pinaceae; genus Larix; species Larix kaempferi. The sequence continues at coordinate 22,639,673 of BSBM01000217.1, forward strand.
CCTTCAACCTGTAAATCCATTTGTTTTGCAATGCTCTTTTACCAGCAGGCAACAGAACCAAATCCCAAGTCTGGTTTCCTACCAATGAGTCCATCTCCTCATTCATGCCTTGTTCCCACTTCTTTCTAGTTTCCACCTGCATTTCTTCTTAATAACATTCTGGTTCACCAGAATCAGTCATCAATAAATAATACATTGAAGGAGAGTATCATTCAGGGAGTCTACTTAACCTGGTAGATCTTCTTACAGTTGCAGGAGTTTCAGGTACTTGCTGCTGCTCTTGATTTTCTGGCACTATGTACTCTGTGTTTTCCTTTTCCTGTTTCTTTCCCTGCAACTGATCTTTATACATGAAATTTTCATTGAATATCACATCTCTACTCCTGATGATTTTGTTATTTTCATAATCCCATAAACGATAACCAAATTCATCAACCCCATATCTAATAAAGGTACATTTCTTGGATTTAACTTCAAGCTTTGTTCTATTTTCTTTATCAATATGGACAAATGCTTCACAACCAAACGTTCTCAGAAATGAGTAGTTTACCTTTTTATCTGTCCATGCTTCCTCTAGAATACCACCATCCAAAGCACTTGAAGGTCCTCTGTTTATTAAATAAACAACAGTATTTATAACATCCGCCCAAAACTGTAAGGGCAACCCTGCATGCAGTCTCATACACCTTGCACGCTCCATGATCGTTCTATTCATCCTTTCTGACACACCATTTTCCTATGGTGTTCCTCGAATTGTCTCCTCTCTACGAATCCCATGGTATGAACAGTAACTATCAAACTCCTTGCCGTAGTACTCACCTCCATTATCAAATCTGAGACACTTCAATCTTTTTCCTGTCTCATTCTCAACCAAATCTTTCCACTTCTTAAAAGTAGCAAACACATCAGATTTCTGTCTAATGCAATAAACCCAAGTTTTTCTAGTTGCATCATCAATAAATGTAACATAATAATGAGAGCCACCAAGAGATTGTACCTGAGCCGATCCCCATACATATGTATGCACAAGCTCTAATTTTTCATTCTTCTTCTGTTTCCCAACCCTGAGAAATCTGACTCTCTTCTGTTTTCCATAAATACAGTTTTCACAGAATTCCAAACTTACCTGCTTCAAATCCGGCAGCAACTTCCTTGAGTGGAGAATCTGCATCCCCTTCTCACTCATGTGGCCAAGCCTATGATTCCACAATGTTGTATTTGTTCCTGTGGAAGCTAAAGAGATAGAATGGTCAGTATTATGAGGACATAAATACAACGTACCTACTCTGTCTCTTTTTGTTATCACCATTGATCCTTTAGTGATCTTCCACCACTTTTCTCCGAATGTAGATAGACAGCCGCCATCTCCCAACTGCCCTGTTGAGATCAGATTTCTTTTCATAGCAAGAATATGCCTAACTTCTTTCAACAACCAATCAGTTCCATTCTTAACTTTTATCCATACCTTACCCATTCAAACAATTTTACATGGCTCATCATCACCCAATAAAACATGTCCAAAGTCGCCAGGAACATACTCATGAAAGTATTTCCTATGGGGTGTAGCATGACATGAAGCTCCTAAATCTACTACCCAATAATCACTAGTATTATCTAATGCAAGAATCAAAGCATCTTGTAACACATCACCTGCTACATTTGCTTCCTGGGTAGTTTCCTTCTGTGCATCTCCTTTCTTCTATAGATATTTGCAGTCTTTCTTCAAATGTCCTTTCTTTCCATAGTTCTAGCACTCTATCTTTCCCAGTTTGGACTTGGATCTACCCGTTTTAGACTTTCCACGATTACCTTGGCTCTTTCCTCTCTCCTTTTGTCTTCCACTGCTCTCCATCGTCAATGCATTACCTGATGTCTCACCTGTGCTTTTTCTTCGCATTTCCTCGCTAAGAATAACACCAATAACATCATCAAATTTCAAGGTGTTTGAACCAGAGACAGAGTTACTTATAGCCATGACCAAGCTATTCCAGCTTTCTGGCAATGAACACAAGATTAGAAGAGCCCTAACCTCATCATCAAAGTTCACACTTACAGAACTTAGCTGATTTGTAACCGTATTAAACTCATTTAAATGATTAGTAACAGATCCACCTTCAGACATCTTCATATTAAATAAACGCTTCATTAGAAATACCTTGTTGGAGGCCGAGGTTTTTTCATACAGCTTACCTAATGCGCTCATCAAACCCTCTTTTGTCGTTTCTTTTGAGATATTGAAAGCCACCGACGAAGCCAGGCTCAATCGTATTGTTCCCAGAGCCTTTCTGTCAAGAACCTCCCATTCTTCGTCCTTCATAGCCGTCGGCTGCTTTGCTTTTCCTCCCAACGGTAGGAATAGATCCTTTTGGTACAAATAGTCCTCCATTTGCATCTTCCATAACCCAAAGTTTTGGTCATTAAACTTCTCGACCTTAAACTTTCCTTCTTCTGCCATTGCTCCCACTCGAACCAGAAACCCTAACTTCCTGCGGGTTTAACTGCCAAATAGACCTTTGGTTCTGATACCAATTGTTTGAAAAATAGGATCGCAGAGCAATAACAATAAACAGAAATGCAAATATAATCACACATACACATTACAAGAGAGACACAAATATATCGTGGTTCACCCAACTTGGGCTACGTCCACACTGAATTTGTAAGTCATTATTATTATTACCGTCCAGCAAGGTAAAGGGATACAACCTGCAGCACAACCGCTGCACTTCCTCTTCTCGGTTTCATAGTCTCTCTCCTAATCTCAGAGATCTTTAGAATGCATAAAACCTAATACATCATCATCCCTAGCGATATTACAATGTATTTATTTTATAAGGGAAATACAATGGGAAAATACCACGGGATACCCAAAACCATGGGCCCGCAAAACAGCTGGCGAAAAATAGCCCCAAAAATTTTCTTCGGGGGCGCTGCCCTCGGACCCCCCTGGAACCCCATGGGGGGGCGATGCTCCCCCACACCCCCTTGTTGGGGTGACTGTATAGTCCACCACCATATCATATAAAAGTGGGGTACAAACACGGCGGATACAATATCATCTATGAGACTAGAAGATCTGGCTCCACAACCAACAGACATGACCTATGGGCATGATCTATATATAAGGAATTTTTGTATGGGAAAGGGTTACTACTTGTGCACTTGGGTATTGTTGAATATTGTTAGGATTTTGAGCAAAAGCTATTGTAAAGGCTCTGTAGCTGAGTGCGCAGAGACCTAATTTTGAGAAGGAAGAACATCTGCAGCTGAGTGCGCAGGAGAGGAACTGTTGTACCCTTTCCTAAGATAATAAACAATAGTTCTTGTGGACATAGCTTCCCACCCGGGGGAGTGAACCACGTTAAACCTTGTGTTATGTGATTGTTGTGTATGATTGCCATTATAATTTCTTAAATTAATTACACTTCATGCGTGAAGTTACTGTTATTTGATATATGTTTACTTGTATATGTATTCACCATGGAAGGGATGGAATAAGATGTTAGTAGTTCGTGTATAGATGAATGTTAACATTCAAGCACCTATAAGTTCTCGAATGAATGGATCTGTGAGATAAACACACACTTAATTTCTAAGGTTGAATCGCAGTATAAAAGCACATAGCATCGCACATCTCACTCATTTGCATAAGTCATAATGTTTAACAGTCTAAGTAATGATGGATGATTAAGGATTATCAAATAAGATTGAGTAGAAGTGATTAGTTCTCATGAACGGTCGTGCCGTCTAGTTGACGTGCCAATCCATCAGAAGTGTTGTGCGATAAGCCATTGATAACTTATCGTTGTAGAGTGGGAGTAATCCCACTACACAGGTGTTGGTTGCGCAAGCATCCTTGCTTGTCGTAGTACGCGATACGAAGTAGAAGATATTCTGCAGTCATTAACCGCAGTTCGTAGTCTATCACTGTGTTGCGCATTAAACAATTGAAACACTCGCATCACAAGGTTGTGGAAACCTGCTTCTGCAACCACCCCCTCTGCTTCACCTTGGGTGAGACCTCAGGCTGCTTGTAGTTTGTTTCCAAAAGGGCCAGTGAATAGGGGTTTTGTTGGTATCTTGTACCACGAAGTACCTAGGTCTACACTGGAAAAACCTCTAGATCAGAACTAATGCCAACAAATGGTTACGTTGCTATGCTAAGACTCAGTGATTTGATAGCGTGTTTCAAAAATTAATGTGCAAAGAAGAATACGAGTTCCCATTAGGGTTAGACAACTGGAATCTAGAAAAGAAAGAGATCTAGGCTTGGTGTCATAAGATTGAAAAAGATTTTGCAAAGAAAGAAAACAAACACCCACATCTATCTGAAATACAGTGGTTGAACAGATACTTGTGGAGGGACATCCACGGAATTTTCTGGGCTTTGTTTCCGAATGAGCTACATGAGTGGATATCACACCTAGTAGAAAGAAATAATTGTTTTCAAGGCGGAGTACCTACGTAGTGGACTCCGAATCTTACTGAACAACTCAAAGCAATAGACAGCCCACTGTTGCGAGTAGTCGACTTCTGGGTTGATAGCATACTTGAAGGATTTTTGACCGAGTTTGCTGTAGAAATGTTGAAATCCTACAGCCAAGCTGAAGCATACTTTTTCGAAGGATTCAGAGGTAAGTTCCTTAAAAACCTCAGTATATACATTAAAATGCTCTTAGCTGAGAAAGGTGTGTTAAGAATGCAGCAATAATTCTAAATCTGTCATGGTAGAGAATACACACATTGATTCTGACAAAGAAAACCATACTTTGAGAAGTGGAAAGAGATATATGCTTACTAACGAAAAGAATACCAGACAATCTAGAAACTGTATAGATACCGAAATTCCATGTGACCTCAATAATATGAACACTTAGTTATCAGCCACAATCCAACGTATTACACCTCAAAATCCATCAGTCCAGAACCCACCCGCCGCGAGAATCGCGCAGCCCATCCCGCAGATCAGTAATAATAACAACACCGCAGGAGCGAGTGCTCACAGCATGACGACTCAGACCATTCTGCAGAATACTATCCCTAGTATAATCCAGCAGCCTGTGTCTACTTTTGTCACGCGGAATCCCTCCCAAAACCGTACACAATCCAGAAGGAGAATGACAGATAACGATATAAAACTGTCCATATTCAAAGGAATGGGTTAGGAAGACCCTGATCAGCACTGGTTTCTATGCGAAGCCTTGTGGAGTATCAAGCAAGTTACGGATGATGCTATAAAAAGAGCGCAACTCATCACTACTTTTAGAGACAGAGAACTGCATTGGTTTATGAAGTATTCTCAAGCATAGCCGAGAACCCTAGCAAACATCAAGACTAAGATTGCAGCAAAGTTTAAAAAAACCAAATCAGAATCACAGTGCATAACAAAGTTGAAAGAAATCAAGCAAAAACCTACTGAATCGGTCTGGGAATTTGACCAAAAATTCAAAACATTTTTGGACCAAGTGAGATTTGTTATAGCTCCGCAACAGCATCAAGAATGGTTCATTGTTGCACTGTTGCCCCATATCAGACAACCACTAATGCAACAGAAGGTTGTCTCTCAAGCTGAGGCCTTGGAGATCGTTATGAAGTTAGAAGCTTCACCAATTGGAGAAAGTAGTTCTTGGATGATACAGATCCAAAACCAGTTGGATACCTTGACATTAGAATTACAAGGTATGAATAATGGAAAGGAACAAAGACATGAACAAAGGCATGAAGTTTGGTGCACAGGATGCAAAGGAGAGGGCCACACTAGATAACATTGCCCCTTATTTCAATATTATCTTAACAGTGGTGCACCAAACCCAATAAATACGAATCAGAACCAGGTGCCATGGTGTGAAATTTTTAGAACCAGAGGATACAGGCCTGAGGATTGTTACCTCATACAGAAATATGTCAAATCGTCTAAAAACTTATACTATAATTTCTGTAAATCAATTGGACATGATGAGTCTAACTGTCGTGCTTACGAATTGATGAATGAAAGAAAGCGAGATATGGAAGAAATGCGAGGTGCTGGAATGTACCGCGTCCAAGAGGAAAATCAGCCAAAGCAAGAGAACACCCACTATGATCAAGGAGGATATAGAGGCCGCGGTGGTGGATACCGCGGGAGAGGAAAAAATGTTGGCCAGGCTACAGGAAGAGGACGAGGCCAATTAATATGCTATAACTTTTTCCAGCCAAGTCATGTATCTAGAGAATGTACTAATCCATGCACCACATGAAACTATTGTAAATCGTTAGATCATGTGATTGAAGACTGCCCCGTGCTTGAAGTAGAGATCCAGAAGCGGGAAGGACAGAAACTCTGAACCCTAACATTCAGTTGATCGTAGCAGAGAGCAGACCTACAGGTCAGAGTGTAAATGCAGTAACGCGAAGTGGCACTAATACAAGAAGAGATAAAAGTACAGAAGTCTCAACTTCTGGAACAACTGATCCTAAGAAGAACCCTAGAGAAACAGTAGGGATTAGAAAAGCTCCTGGAAAGCACCTCCATTGAACTTACAGAAAAATAAAGAAATATTTAAAGAAGCGCAGGACATGTTCAAACAAGAACCACCTACTTCACCAAGGATCTCGTTGCGCAGTCAAGAACCACAGATAGAAGATATTCCACTGGCATATGATCATATGCGCACTACACCAGATACATCCAATTTTGTTGCGTAGTTCCTACATAGCTGCATCAAATTATTAAAAAACAAAGACACTCTTATGGAATTTGAAAAACTGATAAATCAATATGAATCATGCAGTAAGAAAGGAACTGCACATGGCGCAGTACATAACATTAGGAGTCCCAAAAGAACCAGGAGGGAAATGCGGTTCATTGCACAGATAGGAGACTACGAGATGGATGAGATCATTCTTGATCTTGGATCTGAAGTAAATGTCTTGACCAAGCAAACATGGCAAGCGATGGGGAAACCAAAGTTATAGTGGTCACCTATATAGTTAAGAATGGCTTATCAAGGCATAGTTATACCGTTGGGAAGGTTAACCAATACCATTGTCGACATTGACAGAGTGCGAAGTTACGTAGACTTCGAAGTAAATGAAATTGTGGATGATAGCAATCCTTATCCAGCACTATTGGGCATCGATTGGGCAATGATGAACTCCACCATCATAAATCTGAAGACAATGAAAATGATATTTGAAGGCAATGGCATAAGGGTCGTCACACCATTGGATCCTTCGCAGGGGGAGCGATATGTTGAACCAATTCAGGAAGAGTATAGAGCTCAAGATCTCGACTATATCTATAAAATGACAACAAATGATGCAGATTACACTCATCCTACTATGGATGGAATGCTCAGCTGGTGCTGCGATAGTTCTTGCATCTCAAACTCTGAGGCAAGATTAGAAAACTGGCAACACAGAATGCATGAAGTATCTGCCAAGAGATGCGCAACAATTACAAAGTCACTCCGCTGGATTGGAAAGCAGGTAAGTCCAATCCCCACTTATGATGGTATAGCTAAAGTCTATTCATTTATCAAAGAATACACTGTAGCAGTTGCAGATGAACATCGCATCTCAGCATTAGACATGGCACTCCGCGAGACACCTGCCAGATGGTGGGATATGCATAAAAAGACATTGACAACTTGGGACCAGTGCAGAATAAAACTACAGATCAGATTCATTGATAAGGTTACACTACCATTTGAGAAATATAATGGCCAGACGGATACAAAGGATCATATTGTAGCCTTTGTAAAATCTTGGGAAGAAATACCACAGATAGAATGGGTACATCTCTTTGTGCATACGTTGGAGAAGCCTATTCCAAAGAATTGGTACTTGGAGGAGGAGCTATGCAAAGGAACCACGGATTGGTCTGTCCTCACTGTGAGCTTCCAAAAGGACTTTAGCTTTGAAGATGACCATCCAACTATCCATGACGCACTGCAGGCTATCAAGGAAATGATATTTACATCTGATTGCATGGAGGAAAACATAACATTAGAAGAGTTTTTTTAATCGAATAATGTACTTGCGAGTCTACATCCAGATTGGGCAGAACAAGTAGAGCAAGTCTTGGACTATTATAACTTAGCTGAAAAAGATGAAGATAAGGAAGACAACAATGAGGAGGACCCGCAGAATATCAAGATCCCTGAATCAAAAGGAACATGCGAAGTAAAAGGACCTACCCTAGAGATTCCAGATATGAGTGGACCGGTTAAAACAAAGAAAGTGAACATCGGTACTAGTGAAGAGCCGAAGTTCGCAACAATAGGATACTACTGGGATGATGATATAGTTTCAGAGATCGCGGCTATATTACAAGAATATCAGGAAGTATTCCCGACGAAGTTCACAGAGATGAAAGGCATCTTGGGAGACTTAGGAGTGATGAGAATTCCTCTTAAGCCTGGAGCGAAACCTATAAAACAAAGGCCATATAGGTTGAACCCACGCTACAAAGAATGAATTAAGGCAGAACTCGACAAGATGCTCGATGTAGGGATCATTGAGCCTGTTGAAGAATTTGAATGGATAATCCCAATGGTCGTCCAAGACAAGAAAACAAAGGGTGAGATCAGGATCTGTGTTGATCTCAGAAAGTTGAATGATGCCTCGATGCATGACCCATTTCCTATACCTTTTACCGACGAAGTACTTGATAACGTTGGAGGGAATGAGGCATACTCTTTTACTGATGGATTTTCTAGATACAATCAGATAAGAATTGATCTAGCTGATAGGCACAAAACTACTTTTGCAACAGAATGGGGGTCATTCCAGTATACAGTGATGCCTTTTGGTTTGAAGAACGCACCAACCATATTTTCTAGAGTGGTGATCGCAGCATTTAAAGAATTCATCCACAATTTTTTAGAGGTTTACTTCGATGATTTGACCATTTTTGGGCAACTGAAGAACCGTGCTGCGAACCTTAGAATGATGCTGGAAAAATGCAGACAACATCAGATTTCATTGAATTTGAAGAAGTGTATTTTCTGTGTTCCTTATGGGATTCTACTAGGACACATTGTGTGTAAGCAGGGATTGATGGTTGACCCTGCGAAGATCGTAGTTATTGTCAACATGCCTACACCAAATTCAGTTAAAGAATTATGCACTACACTAGGGCATACCGGGTACTACAAGAAATTCAAAAAAGGGTATGCACAGATAACCGCAGCAATGGAGAAACTTTTAAAAAAGGATGCACCGTTCAATTGGAATGAAGACTGCAAGAAAGGATTTAATACATTGAAAGAGAATATGGTCACTGCGTTGATCCTAGTTTTTCCAGACTGAGAGAAGCCATTTCATGTCCATGTTGATGCTTCATGTATAACATTGGGCATTGTTCTCGCTCAACCAGGAGAAGGAGCCATCAATCATCCCATTTCATTTTCGAGTAGAAAGCTGCCATCTGCTGAGAAGAATTATACCACTACTGGAAGGGAAGGACTCGCAATGGTATATGCACTGCAAAAGTTGAGACACTATTTGCTTGGTGCACACTTCTCAATGTTTACTAACCACTCTGCATTGAAATACTTGGTCAATAAGCTAGTGTCATGGGGGTGAATATGTAGATGGATACTACTCTTCCAAGAGTATGATTTTGAAATAGTGGTTAAACCAGGAAGGTTAAACTTAGGACCTGATCATCTATCCAGGATTGAGTCAGGAGAAGAGCCTATGAACCTTGAATACAATCTTCCTGACGCGCAGTTGTTCGCTATACAGGTCACCGATGAATATTATCAATACATTATTGAATTTCTAACTACAAGGTTCGCACCTGAACAATTCACTACGCAACAGAAGAAGCAATTGGTAGTGTGAGCCATAGATTTCACCATTATTGCAGGGAAGCTATACAAATTAGGACCTAATGAAGTACTGCGAAGGTGCGTATTAAAGCATGAGAAACCATATATGTTGGCAGAGGCACATTTAGGAGTAGCAGGAGGCCACTACACAAGAAGAGCTACTGCGCAAAAGATATTGCGCGCAGGACTATGGTGGCCAACAATCTATAAAGATTCGAAGGAACAATGCTAGAGATGTGATGTTTGTCAGAGGACAGGGAATTCGTCCAGAAGAGATGTAATGCCGTTGAATCCTCAGCTAACCTTGCAAGCATTCGAGAAATGGGAAATCGATTTCGTGGGACCTATTAACCCATCAGGAAAGAGAACTCATGCGAGGTACATTATTACTGCAAATGACTACCTCACCAGATGGGTAGAATCAAATCTAATCAAAGACTGTAGCGTAGCTACCACTGTGCAATTCATTTTTGAAAACATCCTTACATGGTTCAGATTTCCAAAGATCTTGATGAGTGATCAAGGCACTCATTTTCTGAAGAGAACCATTGAAGCTTTGACCGAAGAGTTCTACATCCATCATCAGCGTAGTATGCCTTATCATCCGCAAGCGAATGGAATTGTTGAAGCATTCAATAAAGTACTTGAGAATGCGCTAACCAAGATATGCAAGGTAAACTGCGATGACTAGGACCTACGCATTGCATCTATATTATGGGCATATAGAATGACATGCAAGAAATTAACTAGACAAACACCTTTCAGATTGGCTTATGGGTAGGAAGCAATAATGCCAATGGAGTACATTATCCCCAGCTTGAGAATAGTTGCATTTACAAGGATGGCAGATCGCATAGCACTGGAACAAAGGTTGTTACACTTGGTTGGTCTGGAAGAAGATCCCTTAATTGTAGGCTTCCACCAACAAGTACAGAAAGAGCATGAGAAAGCGTGGCATGATCGCCACATCAAGAGCAAGTCTTTCCAAGTAGGTGACCTAGTCCTCCTGTACGATAGTAAATTCATGAAGTTTCCAGGGAAGTTTAAAATGCATTGGCTTGGGCCATACACTGTTATCCATGTTACTAATAGTGGTGCAGTTCAGTTAGCTACTTTAGCCGGTGATACATTGCCCAATTTGATAAATGGAAGCAGACCAAAGCTTTACTGCAATAGTTCTGCTTCGCAGTATCCAGTATGATCAAAAGGAAGGAAAAGTTTCTAAGTGCCACATACAGTTGGAATTGGGCACTAGAAACTGCAGAAAAATATGTACACAAAATTGTAAAGATAGATCTATATACCGCGCAGCGTTGTTGAAGTTGAGCATAAAAAAATTAAACAAAAAATGATAAGAAAGGAAAAGAAACAATGCATTGTTGCGACACTCAAAAGGAAACCCTGAATAAAGAAAGATATTAGACACCATGAAGTCATTATGTAGAACCAAAGATGACCAACCGCGCAGTTCGACGCAAGGCTCCAGAAAATAGCTGTTATAGTGTCGGTCAGAAATATAGCCATTATACAGTACTTTCCTATCGACCGCTCGGGCATTTAAAGCACACATAGCCATTCTGAATGACTTAAAGATGGAATTGACAGAAGCATCTTCCAGAATTGGTTAAGGGATACTACATTTAATGCTTATCTAACTGTTAAGGGGTGCAGAGGGGGATCAACCGCGGCTATAAATAATACAGTAGCTAGACTCGCGGGCGTTACCAAATCACTTAGAAATTCTTGCACATATTGCTTTATGAGTTAGATCTGCAAGTTATCCACTGGTTAGCCAAGTAGTGTGCAAGTGAATGACACAGAAGTCCTTTGTTGACAAAGAGTTCACAATTAAAGAGACTGTGAGGTTGTTCCAACACGGAGGAATTGGCGATTTAATGAGAACCCCAAACAAGAAATTCGTCACTGAACCATAACAAGGTCCAAGAAGATCACCAAGACACGGCCCCTCAATGCAAGGCAAAGGGAAAAATCCAGGAGCGCCGAGGTCAAAACTACCGAAGACAAGTTCGGTAGGGCCAAATAATCCCCTTGCTGATAAAGAGATACCTTTAACTATGACCCCAGACTATATCTCGCCACATGCAGTGGATGCACGGGCCATTAAACTATTAAAGAGTCCAAAGTATGAGATACCACTCTCGCCGATATCGAAGCATGTTGAGGTTGACAAAAATATACTGGGAAATATTCCAGAATGTAAATGGGAGGACTATGATCTTCTAGCAATGCAGAAGGAGAATCCCACCCAGCCGAGGTTCCCACAATTCCAACCCAACGAATACATGTGATGGAAGAAGAATGCAAAGGGAAACCTCACCTTGGTCGCCGAAAGATGGTTGACTGGAGTAGCCAAGTCGAGGCTATTCAACCTGCTCAGGCTCCCACATTTCGATAGATCACCGAAGCTCAACGCGGTGGTGTGAACTCTTATGGCACGCATCCACCAGGGATATTTATGGCTGGACCAGAACATCGATTTGACAATTGACTTAATCCATCGGATAGATGGATTGAGCAAAAGGGGATCCGACCCAAGGAAGTTCTTTCATGGGAAATCAAAGGATAAAGCAGTAGCTGCATTGATGAAGCAAACACAGTCTATCGTCAAAGGGAAGCAAGGATTCCAGACAGATGACATAAACGAACAAGAAATAAGTTTTGTCATGCAACTATTAGCGGGCACAATTCTAAGAAAGTGTATACCACTAGAAGTCTCTGCGGGCGTAGTACCACTTGGCACTACAGCCGCCAAGGGAGAAGAATTTAATTGGTGTCAATATCTACTAAATGAGTTCCTAGAGGAACTGAATGACACACAAATCAATGGTAGATACTTCCACTTCACCTGGCTAATCATGTTGATCACCTTCCTGGGATGGAGGGAGATGAAACAAGACGTCAGAGTGATCACGGACACCTCGGACTACAGAGGTGCTCGCTATCAAAATCTGTGGGAAAATTTAAATCCTAAAAGATAGCACAAGACAGCACTAGTCTTTTACACATATTATGACCAGCCGCGGGCCATCATGCTTACACCTCGAATACCAAAGCAAGTAACAAGCAAATATATCCGCATCATCAACTTTTATGCTTCGATGAAATGCATCTCGATTTCAGCTAAAGCGTAGACGAAGAATCCTAACTGGTACCCAGGAAACTACCATATGTACGAGGAAGATATTGAGAATATTATGAGGGAATGGCCAGCTGAATTCCAAGTTGAGGTTGTTGACATCCAAAGTGATTCTGGCGAGGATAACCCTATATTGTGTCCCATAGTAAAAGATAAAGAGTCAGGAAAAAGGAAGGATGCTGGGAGTCCTTCAGGGCACAAGGAACCAAGGAAGAAATAGAAATCAAGCAAAGACCAATTGGACATAGTGATTCGCGAATATGACTACCTAATGATCGCCGTGAAGGTCACTGAACAAATGGAGGAGCTCTCGACTAACAAGGAGAAGAAAGAAAAGGAAATTCAGGACAGTTTGAACCAAAACCTGACTACACTGCAAGGGATTTCCCAAAAATTTGATGAAGTAAGCAGAATATTACCCTTGCAATGTGAATCAATAGTTGAAGGGCAGTCAGCAGGAACTTCGCATCAGCAAATAACCATTTCCCCAAGGTCTTGTGTTGTCCATCTGCAACCATTATCTATAAGGTTTCCATTACCTGATCAATTAATGCTATATACGAAGAATGTAGAGACCGTGGAGCTTAATCTTGCAAAAATACCATTTCCAGGACTACATTACTTGCAGAGGCAAGTTTATGAAGAAATGCATGACAGAACCATAGATGCACTAAAAGGACAGGCCGAGCTACAAGTAGCTAACAGACAGCTAGAGGAAGATAGCTCACAGAAAACTATGCAATTTCAAGATGAGCATGATCGTCGAATGATATTGGAGACAACGATCGCTGTGGTTGCAAATAACATATATTAGTTTGAAGTACAACTAGAACCAGCAGATACTATTTTCAAGATTGGCGATTTGGTCAATAGTCTTAAGACGGAGAAGGATGACATGGAGATTCTCCATGAGTCTGAGATTGCTGCCTTGAAGGCGCAGATCAATCCACAGACCCCACCAGATGAACAAAAATTAAGGCAGGGAGTAGTGAAAACATCAACACAGAATATTCCAGTCGAAGTGGCTAAGTGCCAGAGTCTACTAGAAGTAGCGGCGAAAGCATTTAATTCCCTCGAGGAAGATCAACAGTTTCTGGAGGTAAAGAAGGAAGTGAAAGAAATGCAAGAAGCACTCAAAATGATGGGTGAAGAAGTTAAGACGCTACCAGCAAGAGATAAGCTCCTAAAATACATAGAAATCAACAACCTAAAGAAGGAAGTGCAAGCATCGCGTGAGAAGGAGACAGGAATGGGTGATAAGTTGCAGCCATTATTAGAAGAGGCCGACACGATCTCGTAGGATATCGAAGAAAATTTAAAGGAGCTAAATGAAAATCACGAGCAAGTGGAAGGCCAGATCGACCATGAGATAACACAGGAGATGCCAGAAATCGTCAGGCAAATTGAGCAAGATGCAAAGAATGCAGTAGGAAAGCTGATCAGCACATTCAATGGATTCGCTGTGAAGTTCACCCCACAATCAACGAAACACCTTGACAAAGTTGCAAGTGGCTCGAGGGCGAGCCACATGTAAGTGTTAGGGGCCTATTGGGCCTAGCCCAAGGAGTTCAATTTTGGATCACATTAAGTTTTGGGAACTGCGAAGCTGAGCGCACCATGGATGGATACTTTTGAGAAGATCAATTTTGGAAGTTGCGAGGAGAAGCGCGGTATAGTTTTGGTATGCTGCGACGTTGCGCACAGCACAATTTCAAAAGAGATGTGAGGTTGGTGCTGCGAGGATTACAGCGCCACAATGTGCCATGTCGATGGAGATCCAGCTAAGCAAAGCATTGGATGGATGACGATAGTTAGTTCGGTTAAGTCACAGGAGACGTGTTTTTGGCAAAGATCGTCAATAAATACCAAGCAGTGGGTAGGCGTAGATGTGGAGGTAGGTGACTGATCACACAAACAGAGGACCACTACTACTTGAACCAGTCATCTAAGGTCATGAAAGAAGGAACATATCGGCAGAAGCAACCCGTTGGCGTGTGCATGGCAGAAGATCCACTACTAGACACCTGTAGTCCAGATTTGGGAAAAACTGTGACAGTTTTGTAAACCTAAGGGTTTGCCTTCATAATGTAAAGACATGACCTATGGGAATGATCTATATATAAGGCATTTTTGTATGAGAAAGGGTTACTACTTTTGTACTTGGGTATTGTTTAATATTGTTAGGATTTTGAGCAAAAGCTATTGTAAAGGCTCTGCAGCTGAGTGCGCAGGAGAAGAACTGTTGTACCCTTTCCTAAGATAATAAACAACATTTCTTGTGGACATATCTTCCCACCTGAGGGAGTGAACCACGTTAAACCTTGTGTTATGTGATTGTTGTGTATTATTTCCATTATAATTGCTTAAATTACTTACAGTGCATGCATGAAGTTACTGTTATCTGATATATGTTTACTTGTATATGTATTCACCGCGGAAGGGATGGAATAAGATGTTAGTAGTTTGTGTATAGATGAATGTTAACAGTCAAGCACCTATAAGTCCTCGAATGAATGGATCTGTGAGATAAACACACAGTTAATTTCTAAGGTTGAATCGCGATATTAGAGCACATAGCATCACACATCTCGCTCATTTGCATAAGTCATAATGTTTATCAGTCTAAGTAATGATGGATTATTAAGGATTATCGAATAAGATTGAGTACAAGTGATTAGATCTCATGAACGGCCATGCAGTCTAGTTGACGTGCCGATACATTAGAAGTGTTGCACGATAAGCCATTGATAACTTATTATTGTAGAGTGGGAGTAATCCTACTGTGTAGGTGCTGGTTGCGCAAGCATCCTTGCTTGTCGCAGTATGCAATACGAAGTAGAAGATCTCGCATAGTCATTAACTGCAGCTCGTAGTCTATCACCGTGCTGCGCATTAACCAGTTGAAACAATCGCATCACAAGGTTGGGAAACATGCTTCTGCAACCACCCCCTCTGCTTCACCTTGGGTGAGACCTCAGGATGCTTGCATTTTGTTGCTGAAAGGGCCAGTGAATAGGGTTTTTTTTGGTATCTTGTACAGCGAAGTACCTGAGTCTACACTGGAAAAACCTCTAGATCAGAACTAACGCCAATAGAATTCAAGACACTAGTCTCTATTATGTCCTTAAGACCTGGATCGAATTCACCATACCTCTTTGTGAACTTCCTTCCATTTCTTAATATCATGTAATTGAATAGTCAAATTTTCTTGCTGCAACGGGATTTGTCTCATGTCGATCCCTGTTTCACCAATCGACAAAGCTTCGAGCTTCATCGCAAATTCCAAAGCCTCCGCCTGAGATACGATCTTTTGCTACATCAACAACATTCGTATGTGCGGTATCAATGTTGGGATAAACCATTCCTTGTGTTGCACATTGCCCATCCCAAAGCTAACTTTGGCCATCAAAGTTTTGAATATTTGATCAAAATCCCATACTGACTCGTTAGGGAATTATTTTATCTCCTTTATTTATTTAATGAACTTCGATTCCGATTTAGGCTTCTTAAACTCGTCGATCATCCCAGTTCCGATTTTTTCCAGAGTCTTCTGTGGAATCCTTGCAGGTACTTGTATAAACTTCATGTAGCAATCCAATGCATGACCTCTAAAGGTCATCGCCAATTGTCCCGTCTTGATGTCGTCATCTTGCACTTGTTTTACTGTCCACACCGCTTCACACAAGAACCAATATTTCTCGAGATCCTCTGTCCAATTACCTTGAAAGAGAGGCAACTTCACATTGTCTCCCGCCATCCTTGGTTTTCTACCAGTGTTTGTAGATCCACTACTATTGCTACTATTTCGACACACAGGACAACCCTACGAAGCGCTTGTGTCTCTTCCTCCAAATTTTGGCAAAGTTCATGGGGTTGTGGGTACGTTGTAGCTTTTTTTTTGTCCTTCCTCAGGTACAGGACCATATCCTGGTCGACCTCTTCGTCACTGTAGGGTTGCTTAGTCCCTTGTGGTCCCATTTCACATTCCTCCATTCCAATCACACTAGGATTCTCTCTCTCTATCTCAGTCCTCCTCTTCTTCTCCGGTCGGAACCTCACTCCACTTCTTAGGAGACCACAGTCTTCCAAAACTTCCCTCACAATTTCGTCATAGCTCATTTCATCTACCCCACATCATTCTATCAGAACCACATATACACAATACAAATAGCCTCCGCGCACCAGAGATTTACTCGTCAGAGTTCATCTTCAATATTCCCTTTTCATAAGTGAGCATTTTGATCCACAATTGTAACGACAATAGGTACCTTCCTATGGGTCCCTTAAATAAATTCCTTTTTGCGTCATTGTATGATCTAACTGTATCAACAACAGACTCAGTAATGTACCCTTCCAAAATTCTATCTACCCAAATGTCGACAGCTCTTGAAGTTTTATTGTTAACCCAAATCAATTGTTGGATCAGTTCTGGCTCACCTCCTTGGAAATTCTTCTTTTGATAAGTTAGTTGAGCCAACCACTCATATAGAAGTATAGGGATATCATAGAGAAATACCTCATGGATATCAGAGTAGATGTACTTCTACAACCACTAGTCTATTGACCATGCAGGGTTCTGATTTTCTTCCTCAACAAATTCTCGCATTTTTTTGTGGAACCATTCTGTGATCTCCATCTTTGTCGGGTGCCACAGAATGTCCTCTCCTTCTCGCACTAAGGTCATGGTAGCAGAACCATTTGTTGACACAGATCTTTCAAAAGGGGTTCACTTCGCAAAGTGTCAACAAAGCTTGACACAAACTCCCATAGATATCGGTTTGGGAAGGGTTTAGCATTTCCAGTAACACTCGCAGAGCGAGTGAGATCTCACCCGAGATACCTAAGGGGGATGCAAGAACCAATTTTCCACAGGTACAAAAGGACATGCATCATCATTCAATCACAGCGAAACTGAGAGATCGACATAGTTAACAATAACATCATAACATCATCATTCATCGTAGATTAACTGGATCTATTTAACAACTCCAAAATACATGTCATGATCGCGATATTACAGAACTATTCATACCGCAACATAAAATATCCAATCATACTGCGACAAAATGCATAAGAGACAAAATCATAGACAAAATGCTCCTCATTATTCATCATTATATCTTTCACATTGCGGAAACAACAGGGATACACATCCACATAATCAATTTCTCAAAGACTCATCTCGAACTCAGATAATGTCGACATCAGATCATATACCAAGATCAAAGACAAAGGTCAAGACGAAGACAAATATAAGATGCCCGAAGGATTACAATGCTACTCCTATCCATAGGTTCTCTAGCCGTTACAACATGGTCCATTTCTCCAAGTGAACCATTAACTAACTCACTAATTTAAGTAATGACTTCGCTTTATCCACTCTGTTCACTTTACTTCTGCTTTATTCACTTTGTTGCGCTCCGTGACTGGTCCTTTACCCTTGTCTCCATCCCTTTTTCCGGTGTTTGTGCCAAAAATTTTGCGACTTAGCCTCGTTCCAACACTGGGATTTCGACAAGAGTTTAGGATGTTGATGGCTCGTGTAAGCTTTCAGATGAATGATGTTCAAGAAAAGGAATAGTTTATAGCCACTTTGTTACCAAATATATGAGTCCCTCTAATGCAACAAAATAGTGTCATATACTGAGGCCCTTGAACTAGCTATGAAACTAGAAGCATCACATGTTGGAGAAACTAGAGCTAGTATGGCTTAGATCCAGTCGTAGTTGGAAAACCTATCATTACAAATTAAATATATCAAGAAAAGAAAGGAAAAAAGAGAATAATTTTGGTGTACCAGGTTCAAAGAAGAGGTTCATTCTAAGGACCAACTTACAACTTTCCAAGATTATATAGCTGTCAGAGCTCCTAATCCGTTGAACCATGGAGATGGAGTCTAGTGTAGGACTTGTCAAACCAAGGGACATCGACCAGAAGAATTCTATCTATTGCAGAAGATTGTATGTACTCCATATATATTGTTCTATAAATTATGTATTTCAATTGGCCATTATGAGAAGGACTGTCGAGAATACCAGTTTCTCATAGAACAAACTGTAGATGCTTATAGTATGAAAGGTGAGGAATAATGTGAAGGGATTAGTGTGCAGTTTAATCAATAGAGGGGTGGATTCCGAGGATGAGGAGGACTTGGTCGAGGTAGATTCTAGGTGATCTATTACAACTGTGATCAACTAAGACATTTTTCCATGGATTGTTTAAACCCATATTCGACATGCACATACTGTAGAGCATTGGATCACACTATTGAATACTATCCACAACTCATAGCGAAGTAGCAAGAAAAGGGCAATCAAAATCAAAACCACAACCAAAATTTCCAAAATATCTTAGTAGAACTGAGACAAGAGAATCCAACCATTGTTGTTTTTACAAGAGGGGGTTCTATGACAAGGAGATGATAGACAAATATGTGTTGTTCCGCATGCCCCTATAATCAGACTAGCCATGTAATGAACAATGCCATTTGATGTCCAAAAGGAAAAAATAGACTTTTTTGGAAGCAAGGAAATAATTTACTACGACACATAGGGTACCTTTGACATCTACACAACCACCAGTCTTCGACAAAGTCCCTACATATGACATGCCACTATGTTTTGACTAGTTAGCTCCAAAGAGAAGCTTAGGAAAGGTAAGTGCACTGAATTTTTTTCTAAAAATTTGTCTAGACCTATTTAAAGATGAAACTGCCTTAAGGGAGTTATAGATTTTAATTGATGAGTTAGAAAGATAACCCCTTCATAAAAGGGCTCTAAATAATTTTAAAAAGAAGGTAAGAACAAGAAGCGAATTTCTACTTAGTGCACAGATTGGGGACTTCGACATGGATTTTATTATTCTATATCCGGGGTCAAATGTTAATTTTATTACTAAACAAACATAGGAAGCTACGGGAAAACCTAATTTGGCATGGTCACTATTCCAGTTAATATTATCCAATCAACAAAAAGTAATACCATTTGGAAGGATGGTGGTTGTCCCTATCAAAATAGATGGACTGCAAAGTTATGATGATTTCAAAGTTATAGATATAGTGGATGATACCAACCTATATCCTGCAATACTTGGCATCGAATGGAAAATTGAAAACCATACTATAATAAATATGAAGAAAAGTTTGATGACATTTGAAGGAGGGGATATCAGAGTTATTGCACCTTTGGATCCTTTGTAAGATCGGAGTTATGTTGAACCTATCTAGGAGGAATACAATGATGAAGACTTATAAAATATTTACAAAGTTACTTCAAGAATGGATGATTATATCAATCCGATAGCAGATGGTACCTTGAGTTGGTGAAGCATTAGCTCTTATTCTCTAAACTCAGGGGAAGAACTAGAAAATTGGTAGATTAGGCTACATGAACTTTCCATGAGGAGGTGTTTGTGCGTTACAAAATCACTGCGTTGGGTTGGAAAAGATGTATGTGATCTACCCACTTATGAAGGGTTACCCAATTTAGATGTTTTCATTTCTGATTTTGAAATCAAAGTACCTAAACAAAAAATACTATTAGATATAGATGTTTATTTAAAATCTACCTCGTCTAGGTGATGGGCTACCCATAAGGGAAATATTTAGGTTGGTCACTGTGCAGAAAGATGCTAGAAGTCAAATTTGTAGAAGGAATATAGCATAGAAGAGAAACATATACTGGTCTAACTAGTCTAGTAGATCACCTAAGATCATGTACTAAATAATGTGAACATGTACCTAAACAAGAGTGGGTTCATATGTTTATCCACACCCTAGATACTATACCTTAGATTTGGTATACACAATTGGAACTGTGGCAAGGAACAATAGAATCAGATGATATGGCCATGAATTTCAAGAAAATTTTCAGCTATGAAGATGAGAATATGTCAATAGACGTAGATATGTAGATAATAAATACCAAGATTTATGAAGAATTAGTTGTGTAGTTACCTAATGTACCACAATGGACTGCGACACTTGAGCAAGTAATGGAGTGTTACAATATTATTGGAGATATGAATGATGATCCAAGAGATTTTCATATCCTAGAAACATAAGGAAACTAAGAGCTTGAGGGTCCTGATATTACATCTAATAAATATTTGTAGCCATTGATAACAAAGAAGGTATACATTGGTTTAGTTGAAAATACTTAATTTGCTAATATTGGGGACTACTGGGATGATGAGACTATAGGTAAATTTACTGACTTACTGAATGAATATAAAGATTTATTTACAACTAAGTTTTTAGAAATGAAAGGAATTGATAGTGATCCGGGAGAGATGAAATTCCCACTAAAGCCTGATGCGAAACCTATTAAACAAAACCCATACAGATTGAACCCAAAATATAAGGAAAAGGTAAGAGCGGAGCTTGACAAAATGATAGATGCAGGAGTTCTTGAGTCTGAAGAAGAGTCTAAATGGATTGGTCTAATGGTGGTCCAAGTTAAAAAGAATGGTGAAATACGGATTTGTGTAGATTTGAGGAAGTTGAATGATGCTTGTCTGTATGATCTATTCCCAAAGCCTTTTACAAATGAAGTATTAAAGAATGTGGGCGGCTATGAGGCTTACTCATTCATGAATAGATTTTTTTGATATCCTCAAATCAAAATTGCTAAGGAGGATCGACATAAGACCACGTTTATGATTGAATGTGGTTGCTATTAGTATACAGTGATTCCCTTCGGCCTAAAGAATGTATTAGCTATTTTTTCGCGATTTGTGATCACATCATTTAAGGAGTTCATAAATAAATTTCTATAGGTATACTTGGACGAATGGATAGTCTATGAAATGTTGAAGAACCATATTGAGAACCTTAGGCTGATATTGGATCATTGTAGACAGTATACGATCTCACTAAACTTGAAGAAGTGTATTTTTTGTGCTATGTTTGGTATATTTCTAGGTCATGTGGTTTGTAAACCGGGTTCATTGATGGATGCTGCAAAGGTAACCATCATAGTATATTTTACACCACCAACATCAGTTCAAAAATTGAGAAATTTTTGGGCCATTCAGGGTATTACACAAAATTTATCAAAGGATGTGTGCAAATCACAATGTTGATGGGGAAGCTATTGAGGAAGTATACAAAGTTGCAATGGAATGAAAAGTGCCCGCAGAGCCTCAACACATTGAAGCAGAATATGGTAACGGTGTCGATTTTAGTGCTTATTTACCAATGAAAAAGAGTTTCATGTTTATGTTGATGCTTCATCCATTGCATTGGGTTTAGTTCTGGTTCAACCAAGTGAGGGATCTATTAAAAATCCTATTATATTTTCTACCAATAAGTTATCTACTATAGAAATAAATTATACCATGGGAGAAATAGAAGGATTAGCAATGGTTTTTGTACTCATTAAGTTCAGGCATTATCTATTAGGGGGTCATTTTAAAATGTTTACTGCTCATTCTTCTTTGAGATACTTGGTAAAAAATCTAATGTTGGGGGAGAATCTGCAGGTGGATCTTATTATTCTAGGAGTATGATTTCGAGATTATAGTTAAACCAAGAAGTCTAAATGCAATACCTAACCATCTGTCGAGGTTAGAAACAAGGGAAGAACTAGTTAACTTGGATGACAACCTCCCAAATGCACAGTAGTTTTCGGTTAGAATGGTGGATGAGTATTTTGAAGACATTGTAAACTTCTTGACCACAAGTATGGCACCCATAGTGTTATCTATCAATCAAAAGAAACGTTTGGTTTCCAAAGTAGTGGACTATCAACTGATAGCAGGTCAGTTATAAAAGATGGGACTAGATGAAGTGTGAAATTGTGTTATGAAGCATGAGAAACCAATGATTTTTCCCAAAGATAATGAAGGTGTTGTAGGGGGGGATTACTCAAGAAAGGATACAGATCAAAAGATACTGCGAGCAAGGTTGTGGTGCCATACACTTCATAAATATGCTAAGGAATATTTTCAATCTTGTGGTTTCTATCAAAGAATAGGGAAACCATCCAAAAGGGACGAGATGCCATTAGTGCCATAGGTAACCTTGCAATATTTTGAGAAATGGGTTGTAGACTTTGTTGGACCAATCAACTGACCTACGAAATGATCAGTAGCACATTACATCATTACTGTGATAGGTTACTTGACTAGGTGAAATGAAGATGATCTAGTGAAGGGCTATAGCACTACAACTACCGCGAAGTTCCTATTTCAAAATGTGGTAACTAGATTTGGTTTCCCATGAGTTTTGTTGAATCATCAAGGATCCCACTTTTTCAATAAGATTATTGATGCACTTACCCAAGATTTCCAAATTTATCATTGGAAGAGCACTCGATATTATCCACAACCTAATGGGATTGTCGAATCTTTCAACAAAATACCAGAACATGCTTTGACAAAGGTTTCTAATGTGAACCACGGCAACTGGGATCTAAGGATTCTTACAGTTTTTTTGGCATACAGAACAACTTGCAAGAAGTTAACGGGCTAGACACCCTTCAGGTTGGTATATGGTGAAGAATTTTTCATGCCAATGGATTACATTATGCCAAGTTCTAGGGTTGATGCATTCACAGGTATGTCAGATACTAGTGCGGTGGAGGAGGGGTTTTTGCAGCTGCTTAAATTGGAAGAGGGTAGATTTATAGCAGGATTTCAATAGCAAGTCCAAAAATATCGAGAGAAGGTATGACATGATCACAAAATCACAAAGAATCACTTTCAGCGAGGAGATATAGTACTCCTATATGACAGTAAGTTCTTTAAACATATCAGTAAGATAAGAATGCACTGGTTGGGACCCTATTTAATTAATTATGCGATAGAAGGAGGTGTTGTACAATGGCAGAAACTGAATGGGGAGCCCCTAAAGTGTATAGTAAATGGAATTCCGTTGAAAATTTATAAGGAGAACCATGCATTTCCACATTGAGTATGCATGTGCATATGAAAAAAAAATTAGAAACCCCAACATATTTTTGTGTCAAAGTCTACTTTGCATCGAAGTAAAGCTGTGTCGAAGTTAGTCTAGGTTGAAGTCTAGTTTGTGTCGTAGTTTGTTTTGTCATAGTAGATGTTTGTACATACTTATATTTTAGTCGAAGTTAAGTTGTGTCAAAGCGGTCCGATTCTTCATTTATTGCTACATTTATGACACACAAAGTGACAACGTTAGTGAAAGCTCTAGCCATAAATGTCAAAATCCCACTTGTGTGAGAGGATTTGCCACTGAAAAGGCTATTTATTATAGTGGATTTGGTCTAAATAACTAAACATTGGGAATAGCTTTGAAAGGAAAGGTTGAAGCAAGGATTTAAAATCCTATCCAGTTAGCAAGTTGGCTCATTGTTTCCTAAGTGATTAAGTGAATTGAGAGAGCTATCACCCACAGCATTAAGTGTTGAAGAGATAAGATCCAAGGTATGTAACAATGGAGGCTATTATGTCTGAAGTGAGTGTTGAGAAAATATTTATTTAAGAAGTCACTGTTAAAGAAAATGTTCCAGTTGAGCAAGAACAACCAAAAATCATGTCATCGGAAGCTCCAGTTGAACTGTCAAAGAAGAAAATATCATCATCTCGACAAGAAGCTGTAGAAACAAGTTCAAAAAGGAAGAATTCCAAGGAATCATCAGGGTATGTAATTGGCTCTTCCTTAATGCTCCTGCAATATGTGCCACCGAGGAAGCCAAATGAAAAATTAGTGAATATTGGAAAGAATGCTAAGTATACATTGGTAATTCCAGTGATACCAAAAGGTTTCATTACTCAAGGGGATATGATGGGAAAGATTGCGAAGTTTTCATATGAAGACCATGATCTTCGGAAATTCATAGAGTTCAAACCAAAAAATAATATGCGATCGATTTTACTATCGGGAACTAAAACAATTTTTCTCAATCCTATTCCATGGGCTATAGGATTGCGGTGATTGGGTGTTTTATCACTACTCAACATATCACATTTTGGAAGGACTATTGAAGTTAATGCATGTGTCAAAAAGTTTCTACTTTTTGTTCATGGTATATTCTTATGGCTCGACAAGAAAATTTCTATTGATTCTGACTTAAATGTGCAAATCATGCGCTTTCCCAAGGTAGTCATCGAACCTGCTACATTCAATGTGGGGAAAGAAAAAGATATGGAGATCGCAAAAAAATCAAGGGGAAGTATAATGTGACGAAGTAAAAGAGGGGCTCTGAGATCACCTCAATCAATGATCAAGGTGCGTGCTTCGAAGTAAAGGTGTTAGCTGGTAAAGTCCTGAGGAAGTGTCACCCTAACAAGGTACCTGTGATGATCATTGCTGTAGTGGAGTAGTGTGCACAGTGGGTGTAGATGAACTGATCCACCTTTCTTTTAAATGAGTTCCTCAATGACTATCAAGATGCATTGGACCAAGGTAACCCATTTCATTATTCATGGCTTATCATTTTAATTTCATTTATTGCTTGGGATGAACCTGAGGAGTACCAAGTGATGGATAGTCGAAGTGGTCAATGTTTGGCCATGATATATGCTAATATTTGGTATAGTGAAGAGACTAAGAAGCAGATCAAAACAATGTATAATTCTACTTGCATATAGAATCACTATGACATAATGTTCCAATGATTTCACGCATAGAGGCATAGGTGGTTCCTAAGTTCAAAGGGATTATAAGATTCAAAGTCGAACCTCACCATATCTATGTGCAGGCATGGAATGGCCTGGATAAGAAATGGTTGGTGACCATTTTTAAGCTATTTGAACAAGATGTCCTTGCCATCACTGATGAATGGCCATTGGAGTGGAAATTTCTAATTGAAAATGAGAATATATCTATAGGTGTGTCGCAGAAATATCTAGGACAAGGTGGGACATCTGCGTAGAATGGAGCTGATGGTGATGATAGATATTCATATCCCTATCCCACATGGATTACTGGTGAGAATAGCCATAACTAGGAAAATTCACAAGAAGAAGGTCGAGATTCAAGCACGACAGAGACAAACCCGGATCCTGGTGACAAGAGGAAAGCATCGAGTGCAACACATGGAAAAAAGAATACATCAAAAGAAAAGAATCAAAAGGATATCATGGAGTTAATTGAGGATGATATTAACATCCTGTATGATCAAATGATGGAAGTGGTAGAGTAAACATCGAAAATATTTCAAAAAAAGAATCTGCAATTGTTTGGGGGGGTGATAGATCAACTTATTGTTCTGTGACGAGATATTCAAGGACTTCAAATTATTACTCTAGTCCATCCTGAATCTATGCAACAAAAGGAGGGAATATCAGATGAGGAAGCGATGCCCCAGGAATCCACTACTACGATGGGCAGGGCAGTGCAATTTCTACCACAAGTACTAAATTTTGGCGAAGTAGGATTACATGAGAAGGCTCATCAATTGAGATATATTGATTTGAATCTTTCCATGTTACCTATGTTTATGCTTCATAGTATTCAACAACATGTTGCAGAGGAGATAAGGGTGCATCAAGAAAACACATGTGGTGAAAATATTAAGTACCATGCCCAACATAGTACATTGCAGGAAGAGTATGAGAAGTTGTAGAAGGAACGTGAAGAAATTGCTAAAGAAAATGAGTAACTGTAGAATGTTGTCGCGGTAGCTTGCCATGCAGTGCAAGAAGCTGGGGTAGCTGATTATATGGCTATTGAAGAAAATATGATCTAGTTAAGCAAATCCATTTTAGGGTTATGAGAAAAGACTGGAAAGATGGAGGCAAAGTTAATACCTAACACTCCACTAGAGGTCATTGCACAACGTAAAGAGGATTTCACTGAAGCTGTCAAAGAAATAAAACGTTTTGAAGGTGAATGTGTAAAATTGTTTGAGGATGCTAAAAAAGCATGGGAAACACTACTAGATTATGTGAATATGCAATATACAATAACAGGTTGGAGGAGTCATAGAATAAAATAACGAGCCTAAAGAGTCAATTGAAGAATTTGTCACCTACTCAAAATATGGTAAAAGTTGTCAAAAACAAACTATTGCAACATGAAATAAATCAATTGAGGATTGAACAACAAAGATGGACTGAGAAGGTCGAAGAAATCCATCACGAGGTAGAAAGGGTGCTAGAAATTATTAGTGGTGAATAGTGAAGTGTGGAAAATGGTGAAATGGAGTGAGAAGCAATCACAAGCACACTTAGATGGAGAGTTGGTATAAGAAGTGTGCTAACATAGAGATAGGATGCAACAGACTATAGAATATGTCAAACATAAGTATGAATATTTTCTGTCGAATTCAAAGATGCCTATAGCGCAACCTTGAAGTGGCTCGGGACAAGCCACATGTGAGTGTTGGGGGGTTTTTGGGATGGGTAAAGTTTTGTACACTTGGAAATCATTTTTGGTTTGAATAGGGTTAAATCGAAGTGGTATGATGAAGAAGGGTCAACTTTGATGTAGCCACTGAGAACCAAGGAAGATGGGTATTTTGAATATGTCAAGGGCCAAGTTGGTTAAGTTAGTTGGATTTTGTGTCCACAGAAATTTATGAGTGGAGAAGTTGAGTAGTGGAGTAATGGGAGTGGGGAAGGCTATGTGTGCCCTATAAATATGTAATAGGTTGGGATTTGGGGTTGGTTAGTATTTTCTTAATATTTTGTTATCCATTTTGGTATTTTTTTTTAAGATAAGGTGTACTGTAAGGAAATAATTGCATGATCTGCAGGTTGTGTGCGTACATACATTCTAAAGAGAAGTAAGAAATATATAAGTTGTTGACACAGACATGAAGTGCATATTTACTATGACTCATTAATAAATAAATCGCTTCTGTATTTTTCTCCCATTTGAGTTTCCATGTTATATCTGGTGTTCAATGTGTGAGAATGATGTTATGATGTATTATGATATTATGCATATTGATATCTAAATGTTGTTTTATGTGGAAATTATGAATGATGTGGATACTGCTTAGTTAATAAATATATGTCACAACTAGTTAAGTGATATATATGAAATCTCTATGATCTATTGAAGCCTTGTGTTATGTGGAGGTTTGGAATGTTATGTTTGGTATATTCTTGTTGTACACCTTCACTAATATAGAAATATGGTTCATATAGTTCCCATAGATACCTCGGGTGAGACTTTACCTTCTTTGTAGGTGATGTCAAAAGGGATGGTGTCTTGGGGTTTGTTGGTGGTTAGTTAATTGAACCATGGTCGAAGTAGAGTTGCACCAACACAGAAAAATGATTTAGCTGGTTTATTAAGTGCTAGACAAACAAGGTCCCCTTGAAATTTTTGGGGTGGAGGGGGATATTATTGTTTATATGGGAAATATTTGCTAGTTATCCGAAATGACCATGCTCTTCCAGCCTGTCACTTTTCCCTGTAGTATAGACTTGAGTTTTCCATGTGGTAGTTATGGTTTTGCTTTAACCCAATGCTATGTCCATGTAAACAAATATTGTGGAAATTTTTTAATCTTATTAGTAATTCTTAAGAAGGAATTTTTAAATTAAATTGTTTCCATCAAGTTCGGTAGGATTTTGACAGCAACGGTGTTGGTTACTTGTGCACTATTAAGTGAATTTATCATTTTATGATTCATTGATAGTGGTTTCCAAGTGGTTCTACCAAATCCATTGTTATAACATATTCATAAGTTAAAAGATAAAATATAAAATTTCCTACAGACACTTCAATTTCAACTCTTTTATTTATTTATTATAGTGATGAAATAAATGTGTATGAGCACCCTTTTATTGTGCAATTACTGTGCAACTGCCAACATCATTTTCTAGTCTAGACATTAATTCCACTTGACTACATTTTTTTGCAAGTATGACTACAACTAAGTGGGATATAATGGAATAAAATATGACCTATCAAGCCATACTAAAAAATCGAGAAATTATGATCTATCACTGGTTCTACTACCTTGGACACGAGGGCACATCTCACCTTCAATACTTTTGCTTGATTTTTTCTTTGAATCCCTAAAGAATGAATCCACACCATTTAATTTGGATAACATGCCATATCTAGGGGAAAATATATGAGGAAAAACCTCTTGTGAAAACAAGTCTATGAATGCAATTTGACATTGCTAAATGGGAGAACCAAAATATTTAGTTTCCCTGTTGAGTAGAAAGCAAAAAAAATGGAAACTTTAACATAAAACAACTCTTTTATAAGGGGTTGTGATTTGATAATAGAATACAAAAATATATTACTAATCTCACTTGAAACATCCTTCCATGTATCATTGAAATGGCCACCAACACTGGAACAACTATTATTTCTGCTGCTCTGAATACATGTTTTGGCTTTGTTGAGTCCACCTTGATTTGTTGATAGATTATTGTTGTAACACAATTCTTTCTCATTTATGGATGAGCCCTCTTCTAATTCAGGAGCATATCCTCCATTACATTGGAATCCCTATACACAATTTCTTGTAATCTCATGAATGTTAGTCCCTAAATAAAGATCAATTTCATAATCATCGCTTGAAGGTGTGTTTGAAGCACACTATGACCTCTCTTTTCCTAAATCTGTCTCTATAATTATTTGGTCATCTTGTACAATTTGGAATATTTATTTTTCTGCATGACCTCGTATATCATTGGATTCCTCTATAAGATTCGATGTGTAGTTCTCAGATGGCGAACCTTTTAATAAGTTGTCTCCTTCTCTTTTAGTCATATTTAACTATTTTTTTTCTCTGGCTCCCATCACAGTTTCAGTTTTGAATGCATATGCAATATCATCTAAAACTTTGGCTCATGAAAAAATTCTTGGGTGGAGAAGAGAGGGCACAACACCATACAAGGACTACCACACAAAGGCTGCAGTAATTGTTGCTACTGCAACTTCTTCTACAACAACCGTGTCTCCATGCAACATCTAAACCCAAGGAAATACTGGAGAGAAGGTAGAATTACATGGAGAAGGTAGAATTACATGGACTAATTATCTTATCCTTAGACAATGAGGATTTTTTATCAGACATGCTCATCGCCAAATCTAAATGAGCCAAAGGTGCCACGTTAGAAACCTCATTTTAAGGTGGCACAAAATGATTTGGTACCTATATGATCTATAAAGGCGGGATTTATATTGCACATAACTCATGAGCACAAATTGTTGGCAGGCGGTCTGGACAAGTCAGCATCGTATGTGCTACGCAAGGTCGAAGATACTGCGGAAGGTGGAAAGCTGAGTGCAAGTGATAATATTTTATGTAGTTTTGGGTCATTCGAACTGCGGTATGCGGGTTTTTGTGTCATTTGGACCACAATAGATGGATTTGGGTCATTTGCTTTGAAGTGTTGGTTAGGAAGTAGTTAGTAAGTGGACAAACAATGTAAAGGAGCAAACCTGTAAATAGACGTAGGTTTGTAAGTGTTGAATAATCTATCTTTTGGTGAGCATGATTGTTGAAATCTTAACATCTGAGAGATCTTGATCCAATGCTGAAGGCTGAGTATTTTTGTATCTGGGTTTTTGCGGAGTCAATATGATGAGACAGAGCTGTTGAGCAAAATCCCTGTGTTTTTTCCTGTTTATATGTGGTAATGCATTTTGCGATATGAATATATGAATAATGCGATGTTTCCTTGCTGTGATTAATGCTTTACTGTTATATCTGTTGCGATTATGAATTGTCCTATTGAATGATGCCATGAATATGATTGATGTCTGAGTTAAATTCCTAGATCTATTTCTGAAATGTTGCTATAAGTTAAGTAATTGATCCACAACATCCTCCTTCATTTGGCATAAACATGGTTCTGTCAACTCTCCCTTGAACATCTCAGGTGAGACCTCATCTACTCTACAGGTGTTGCTGGACGGGGTAAAACCTATCTAGGCCGGTGCTCAGGGAGATCGCGGTGGTTTGGGTGTCGACAGTGTTGGGAACCCCTGTCGACTAGGTTTGTGTCAACAAATGGTTCTATTGCCGGGACCATAGTGAAAAGTGAACAAAGGATATGTTGTGGCATCCGACACAACCGAAAATACAAGATTGGTTTGATCAGAAGTTGCAAGAATTTGCTAAAAAAGAATACCAGAACCCTCGATTGACGGTAGATCAATGGGTGGAAAGGTACATTCACGACGGTCCGCATGAATATTTTTTCTGTGAATTCCCAGTCATCTTGTTTGAGTGGTTGGAAAAGTTGACCTTTCAGAAGAGGAACTTCCAAGGTGGTGAACCGACGACCTGGATCCTAGAACTGATCCAGGAGCTGTAGGAAGTCGACAACAAAGTGTCGCGGGCTGTCGAAGTTTGGCTTGAAAGCATATTGGAAGGCTATATCACTGAATTTGTGGTTGATACGAACAAATCCTATAGTGAAGCTGAAAGATATTTCTTCCGCAGACCACGGGGAAGGTTTCTGTTGTCGCTACAGTTGTCTATTAAGATGCTCATTTGCGAGAAAGGGATATTGAAGATGCATCTTTATACATAGAAACCCTGATGGGCATAGGTCATGGGTACTGCGACGGCAGGGGGGAGGTAGATGGAATGGTAATGGGTAGATGGGTGTAGGTCACAACGAGACTGTGAGGGAAGCCAAGGAAGAGAGTGGTGTTACAAGGGGAGGAGCAAGGTTTCGATAGGAAAAGAGACAGAGGACAGGAGAAG
This sequence comes from Larix kaempferi, assembly GCA_027924585.1. NCBI lineage: Eukaryota > Viridiplantae > Streptophyta > Pinopsida > Pinales > Pinaceae > Larix > Larix kaempferi. The sequence goes on from BSBM01000217.1 coordinate 22,671,253, forward strand.
GTCCTGCTACGATCGAAACGCAAGGCCACGAAGGAAGACCACACAAGATGAAGCGACCTCACAGTCCTGACAAGGACAACCAGGATACACCCAGGATAGAGGCAGGACCAAACCTCAGCAGCAACGTGCCCACACCTCCGCTTGCTATCTCTCAACCAATCATAAATACAACTTTGACATCACCATTTTCATCAGTTCCACAGAACTTGATTACTAATAGCTCAACGACTGGAGGAAGGAATCCCAGGATGGAGGGCGAGGATACAAAGTTACCACTGTTCCACGGAAATGGAACAGATAATCCTGAGCAGTACTGGTTTTTATGTGAAGCAGTATGGACTGTAAAGCAAATTACTGATGATAATGCTAAGAAAGGACAGCTGGAGACAACCCTTCGGGGTCGCACATTAGACTGGTTTATGAAGTTTATGCAGGTTCCTGTTGGCGCTCCAGACAAGACAATGGATGAAGTTCGAGCTGGATTGATCGCGGAGTTCAAAAAACCCAAATTTGAAGCGCAGTATATTACAAAATTAAAAGAGATTAAGAAGTATCCCAATGAGACTGTGTGGGATTTTGAACAGCGATTCAAAACACTGATGGCGAGGGTCAGTTTCGAAATGAGCATTGTCCAGTACAAAGAATGGTTCATTGCGGCATTTCTCCCACACATTTGACTACCAATGATGCAACAAAACATTACACGCCAAGTGAAGCCATGGAAATTGTGATGCGGTTGGAAGCTTCGTCGATTGGTGAGAATGCAGCTGGCATGTCGCAGATTCAGACCCAGTTGGCTAACTTGACCATACAGCTGTAAGACTTGAAGAAAGGTAAAGAACGGCGTGAGGAAGTGTGGTGTACACGATGTCGTGGAGAGGGGCATACTAAGGATAATTTCCCATACTTCCGCAATTATCTGGTTTCAGGAGCACTGAATCCACTGAACGGAGGCGGTATGTCGTGGTGTCGCATATGTCAAGTATATGGACACCACCAAGAGGAGTGTCAATACATGCAGAATATGGTCACAAAACCGATGAATCTGTACTGTACATTCTACAAATCAGTGGGACATGAAGAAACATATTTCTGTGCATATGGGTTGCTTCAGGAGAGAACGTATGATGCATTCTATGTGAAGGATGACCAGTGTGACATACAAAAACTGCAACTGCAGCCACAGGTAGCCCAGCCGCTACCTCAACCGCAAGTACAGTTTGTACCACAGTAGTTTATGCCGCAATATGCTCTGATGCAAATGGCTCCACATCATCCACAATACATTCAAAAACCACAGTATGTCTAGCAAGGGCAAGGCATGCAACTGAATCCTATGCAGCAACAGTTCAATCAACTGCAGTACCAGTCGCAGGGAGGATTTCATGGAGGATTTTGGGGAGGATGTGACGGAGGATTTGGTAACGGAGGAGGACGAGGAGGTCAGGGACCTATTCAGTGCTATCACTGTGGGGTATGGGGACACTACCAGCGAGATTTCCCACAATTGCAGACACAGTGCACGATTTGTTTTGTTACGGATCACACTGTGAAAAACTGTCCGCAGTTGATTGCGCGATGGAAAGTGGGGAATGTTCTGCAACTGCAGAACCAAAACCAAGTACAGAAACCAGTGTAGAATCAATTGTAGCAACCGGCGCAAAATCAAAACCAACATCCGAACTAGAATGTGAATCAACCTGGGATTTCGCTGAACCAGACTCAGGGTGCAACTATTGCGACAATTTCTGTGAAACCAAGGACGCAAGATGTTGCTGCCGTAGTCATCACTCGGGTAGGTACAACAACAGGAGAGGATAGCCCGCATCCACTTATTCAATTAGCAGGACAGAAGAAGGTGTCATTCGACATTGATTTCGAGCATGATGCATTCTTTCAAGCACGTCATGCGATGGAAAAATATCGCGGTAAGGCTATTGTTTGTGATATGCCTCCTATTTTTTACGCCACTTCAAAGGCAGGTCCATTGCAACAGTCTAGGGCCTTGCAGAAATTTTTTGAAAGTTGTTTATCCCTTACAAGGTATCCAGATGCTCTTGCTGAGCTTGAAGGACTATTGCAGCGACCATCCAGGGGACGGAAAGAGTCCGCAATGAACTCCTTGAAGAGGTAGAAGACAGGTAAGGATATGCGTATGAACATTCAAATTGGCGACTATGAAGTCTATTCAGTTATTCTAAATCTTGGTTCGGATGTCAACATCTTAACCAAGCAGGCCTGGCAGAAAATGGGGAGTCCCATGCTAAGTTGGTCTCCTGTGCAGCTTTGGCTAGCTAATTAGGCCAAGGTGACACTGATTGGGAGAGTTCCACGCCTGGTTGTGGACATTGAGAGCATGAAGACATATGTTGATTTCAATGTAATCGAAGTAGTTGAAGGGGGGAGCTCCTATCCCACGTTGCTCAGGATTGGATGGGGTAACGACAATGCAGCCATCATCAACTTTAAGAAGTGGATGATCAATTTTGAAAACTACGATCTTAGAGTCATAGCTCCATTGGATCTAGCTGAAGGACACAGGTGCATTGAACCAGTAAATTATTAAGATCCCCTCGGATGGGACCATGCATACAATATTTCCGAATATTATATTCATTCGACTGACGACGGTGAGCTTGGGTGGCATAGCTTTAGTTCTATGTCATCCGACTTTGATGACGTGTAAGAGAATTTGCAGAACCGCCTGTATGAGGTGTCACTCCGCAAATGTGGGTTAGTCATGCAATAATTATGCCATGTTGCGACTGAGACTGTCACACTGCCAGTATATGATGGGTTTCTCAATTTGTCTGATTTTCTTGTGGCATTTGAAGAAAAGGTTTCAAAACCAAAGCAACCACTAGCATTGGAGGATGCATTGAAGGCTGCTCCAGCACACTAGTGGGAGACACATAAGAAATCAATCAACGGATGGTCGTAGTGTTGGATATTGATGTCGTTTCACTTTGGCGACACCGATGTTTACCATACAATAAAATATGATGGATGGAATGACCCTGGAAGTCACTTGATAGAATTTCAGATGTTGTGGGCATCGCGACCCAAGGATGACTGGGTCCATGCATTTGTCAATACTATGGATGAGATGCCGCGATCATGGTATACTGTAGCTGAATTGCGAGGAGAAATTACCACTTGATTGGAGTTGATAGTTTGTTTTACTCATACGTTCAGCTTCGCGGATGCCAACCCGGATGTCCATAACGATTTGCAGCTCATCCATGACGTAGTTTTGAAGGTTGTTCCGATGGCATATCCTAAGGATCCACATGTGCACTGCAAGATGTAGTCCATGATGGAATGTTATAATATCACCGCTGGGCCAGAAGATGGTGATGATTCGCGGAATGTCAATATTCCGGAATCTGAAGGAAGTCACGATGTTGTCGCACCTAATGCAACAACTGATCCGATCAGTCAACCGCTGAAGCTTCGGAAGGTCAACATTGGGACAGAGGATAGTCCAAAGTTCGTGAATGTTGGGGACTATTGGGATGATGAGATGATGGGGAAGGTCACAAACTTGTTGCACGAATTCCAAGGCTTGTTCCCTACTAAGTTTTTTGAGATGAAGGGATTCTTGGGCGATCTGGGGGAGATGAGGATCCCGTTGAAACCAGATGCCAAACCAATCAGGTAGTGACCCTATCAAATGAATCCGCACCATAAGGAGAGGGTCAAGGTAGAAATTGATCTCATGTTGGATGCTGGCATTACTAAATTGGTTGAGGAGTCAGATTGGATTAGTCCTATGGTGGTGTGGGACAAGAAGACTGGCGAAGTACGTATTTGCGTCGATTTGCGGAAATTGAATGACGCCTTCTTGCATGATCCCTTTCCGACCCCATTTACTGATGAGGTGCTCGAAGGCGTGGGTGTCCAAGATATGTATTCTTTCACGGTTGGGTTCTCTGGCTATCATAAGATCTGCATTATGAAAGAAGACTGCCACAAGACAACTTTTGTGATAGAATGGGGTTGTTGTCAGTACACAGTGATACCGTTTGGACTGAAGAATGCACCTGCGATATTTTCGTGGGTTTTCATTGCTACTTTCAAGGATTTCATTCATATTTTTTTGCAGGTATACATGGATGATTGGACAGTCTACGGATTGGTCAGCGATCATCTGGAAAATCTATGGTTGGTCTTGGAGCACTATCGACAGCATCATATATCACTGAACTTGAATAAGTGCATCTTCTGTGCACCATTTGGAATATTACTGGGTCGAATTGTGTCCAAACAGGGATTGTTAGTCAACCCAGCAAAAATTTCCCTCATTTTGAACTTAACACCACCGACTAACGTCAAGAAATTGAGAGCGACGTTGGAACACATGGGGTATTATCACAAGTTCATCAGGGTTTATGCAGCAATCACAACCCCTATGGAGAAGTTATTGAAGAAAGATGTGGTATTTCAATGGAGCCTTGAATGTCAAATTAGTTTTGAAACGCTGAAGGCTGAGATGGCTTCAGCGCCAATACTGGTATTTCCAGATTGGAGTAAGGAATTCCATGTCCACGTTGATGCATCATCGATTTCACTAGGAGTGGTGCTCGTGCAACCAGGGGAAGGGGATTTGGATCATCCCATTGCATTTGCAAGTTGGAAGTTATCATCTGCAGAGAGGAACTACACAATGACAGAAAGGAAAGGTCTTGCGATGGTATATGCGTTGCAGAAGATCAGGCATTACCTATTAGGCGGTCACTTCAAGATGTTCACAGACCACTCTCCATTGAAATATATGGTCAATAAGCCTGTGTTGGGGGGGAAGATATGTCGCTGTATACTTCTTTTTCAAGAGTTCAACTTCGAAGTGATTGTGAAGCCAGGACGTTTGAATACCGGACCAGATCATCTGTCATGGATTAAGACAGGAGAGGAACCCACCAACATTGAAGACGGGTTGACCGATACGCAACTGTTTAAGGTTGAAGTAGTGAACGAATATTATGAAGAAATCATTCAGTTCCTGGCGACAGGTACCGCACTGGAGGGATTTACAACCAGTTAGAAGAAATAATTGGTGGTCAAGGACGTAGATTTCCAGCTGATTGCAGGTGAGTTATACAAACTAGGATTGGACGAGATATTGAGGCGCTGCATCTTGCCTCATGAGCAAGGGAATATCTTGTCAGAAGCACATGCAGGAGTAGCTGGTGCGCACTACGATGGTCGTGTGACTGCCTGAAAGGTGCTTCGTGCAAGGCTTTGGTGTCCCATGCTTCACAATGATGCAACAGATTATGCGCGGACCTGCGATATTTGTCAAAGGACTAGGAAACCCTCTAGGAGGGATGAGATGCCTCTAAAACCTCAAGTGACACTGCAGCCATTTGATAAATGGGAAGTGGATTTCGTGGGTCCTGCCAACCAACCTGGGAAGTGCACTGGTGCAAGATACATTATCACAGCAATGGATTATTTGACAAGATGGGCGGAGGCTGCACCAGTCGTAGATTGCTCTGCTGCAACAGCAGCATGTTTATTATTTGACAACATCGTCACTTGGTTTGGCTTCCAAAAGGTGTTGATCAGCAATCAGGGAAGTCATTTCATCAATCGTACCGTCAGCGCATTGACAACAGAACTGCAGATACAGCATAAGAAGAGCACACCATATCATCCGCAAGCAAATGGGAAAGAAGAAGAAATCAATAAGGTTCTGGAACACGCGCTGACCAAGGTGTGCGATGCAAACCATGATGACTCGGATCTAAAGATCCTAGCAGTTTTATGGGCATATCACACCACATGTAAAAGGTTGACGGGACGACACCTTTCAAGTTGGTATATGGGCAAGAAACGATTATTCCTATGGAGTACATTGTTCCGAGTCTACGCATAGTGGTGGCAATAGGTATGGACAATGAAGCGGCATTAGGAGAATGTCCAACACAGCTAGTGCAGCTTGAGGAAGATTGCTTTATCGCACTGTTCCATCAGAGTGTGGAGAAGGATTGACAGAAGGCTTGGCATGATCGCCATATCAAGAACAAACAGTTTTAGCAGGGTGACTTGGTGTTGTTGTATGATAGCAAGTTTATGAAACATCCAGGAAAATTGCAAATGCATTGGCTTGGTCCATATCGCATCAAACGCATAACTTCAGGAGGAGCAGTCCAGTTGCAGCAGTTTGACGAAGAGATGCTCACAAATTTGATCAATGGTAGCAGGTTGAAGCCCTATAGGTCGGGCTCGGAGCAGCACGATGCCTGAGTCGCATCGGGAACAAAAAAAGAAAAAGGGTGCAGGACGCTAGGTGGCAGGATGGTGCACCAGCAGGAAGAGACTGCGCAAGTAGAAAGAGTCACATCGCCATTCAAAAGTAGGTCCGCGACAAGTGCAGGGTTGCAATCGGGTCAAATCGGTAATAAATGTCGAAAGTTCAAGACAGTTAGTTAACGACGCTTGTTCGAATGATCAACATGAATGGTAGATCTGGTTGATCAGATGATAGGATTGAGGGAGGATTCAGTTCATTAAGGCAATATTTGGTCCGAATTAATGAGTGATTTAGTCATGATTATGAGGGATCGAGTTGGGCGCTATAAGAATAGGCCGAGACTGGTCGGAAGGCACCTTTTCATAATGAGTAAGTTCAGCTCCCAACTGCTGAATTGTGTTAGGTTGGGTGTGTTGAAGAGTGCAATTGGGGTGTGTTGAGCAAGTTCTTGTCTTGAGTAATATTGATCCATCTGTTGGCATTGCAGGAATTGAGTGCGGCATGCTGGGTGCACCCGATACGGTGGAGATTTCAAGTGAAGTCGAGTCACCCGTCATCCCTGTCAGTATTGCAGAGGAGGTCAATATCGAGGAATAATTTGTTAGCATGATGGTGGGATCGTCCTCCATTGTGCACTAGAAGAGGGGGGGACGAAGCCTAGATCCTCACATCCAGAGAAGCGGCAGGCCAGCTCCACTAGCCAAGTGTCGGAAGGGGTCCCTGAGGTGAGCACATCGAGCTCTGGTGGTTTGGAACCCGTATTCCCAGTAGGCATTTTTGCTACGGATATCCTGGGCTATCGATCTCCATGTCGATCGAGTACGCAGCCGAGGAATTCCACTAAGAACCAGTGATATCAAATCAAAATGCCGACAATTCCACCAGGCATGAGCTGCACCACTGACATTGTGCCTGCGTTGATGCAGCTGTGGTATGATGATCATGATTTGCTAGCGCTAGAAGATGTTATGATGGAGCCCTTTAAGCCACAAGCAGCAGGGGAGAGTGGAGCGACACCACACATTGCACATGATTGGGTGCGTGGTTTGGAAAAGGCTAGTTTGTTGGGTTTGATCAACATGCCACACTTTGGGCGGTTGATGGAAGAAAATGCCTGTGTGAAATAGCTACTGGACTGTTTTCATGGCGGAATTTTATGGCTGGACAAGCCGGTCACCATCACGATGGACTTGATTTCTGAAATCACGGGGTTTCCAAAGGATGGGGTAGACCCATCGCAATACTTTCAGGGGAAGAAAAACTTCAAAAATCTTGCGGCAAGGTTGAGGAAGCAATATAAAATGTAGTGTGATGGACAGGCCTACCACCTAGACAACATCAATGAGCCCACAGTTAAAATTGGGGAGTGGATCCTGGCTACCAAAATCATTCGAAACAATCGCCCCAATCAAGGCAACTCAGGGGTTGTCGCATGCATGGAGCTCTGTGCAGAAGGCATGCAAGTGAATTGGTCACTTTTTATGCTCAACCAGTTGATGGAGGATGCACTAGTAGCCCAGGTGGGATGGTGGCCATTCGTATATAGCTTGTTGTTGATCTTAGTCACGCTTGTCTCCTGGATGGAGCCCGACGATTATTAAGGAATGGAGGTGGACGCGGTGCAAGATCGAAAGGGAGCACGCTACCAAAACCTATGGTGGGTGTAGGAACCAGAGCACATGAAGGATTGCGCCATGCAATTCTGGTTCTATTGGGAAGTGTCACAGGAGACCGTCAAGCAGGTTCCACGGCTGACTCAGACAGCTATTGAAAATTATAAGGGGATCGCCCGATTCGTGATCGGACTACACAGTATCCATGTGCAAGCGCGATGGGATAAGGATAAGCAATGGTTGTAGATACCCTATAAGCTATCCGATGAAGACTTAGACGCGATCATTGATGATTGGTCGGTCGAATGGCGAGAACCAGTTGCTCGGGAGGAGGATTCTATGGGGATGTCATCAGATGTGCTAGTGATGGACCAACAGCATCACCAAGAGTGTGAGCTTGAAGACGGCTGAACGAAAGCACGCTATGAATATGGGACAATCAGTGGGATCCCCCTGTTGATGGAGGCACAGCTCGACTGCCTACTATTAGCTATAAATAATGCAACCAATGGGGCGGCTCGAGCAATGACGGCAAAGGCAGATGAAGTTTTTCATGTGATAACTACCTGTCTGGATTCCTTATGCAACATTGTTTTGAAGAAGGAACTAGAGGGATCAGCTGTGCAAGCAGTTGGCGCAATCGCCACTGAGCCGTGGGTCCATAATGTACAAATTCCCCCGACTGCAATTGCGACTGATGACGAGGCTCTAAAGGATTTTCTACAGTAGTTGGAAGAGTTGTCTGTTAACATCAACGCGCTGTCATCACAGACATTGGTGCAGCTACAGGAGGTTGGCAGTCAGGAACTAGCGGATAGGTAAAACAATGTCTGGATTCAATTCTTGCGATTGCAAGAAGGGGACGCAGCGGTCCGCAAGTAAGTGGAGGAACTCAAAGGAAAGGCAGTAGCGGCCTGGGAAGTGGTCGATGAACTTGAGGATAAGCTAGAGCAGCTTTAGGCTGCAAAGGCTAGGGAAATAACAGAGCTAAAGAAGGAACGGGATCGGTTGAATGTGGAGAAAACCACCCTATGGAACAATAACGTGCGGTTGGAGGGGGTCATCGGAGAATCCTGTCAACATGTACTGGAGCCGACAGAGGCATTGGATCCAATTGAGCGATCGAAGAAGCTGGGGACTGTCATCACTGAGTTACAGGAGAGAAATGTTATCTTGGCTCATGCACTCCAGCCGGCCACACCACCGGAATTCGTTGCAGCACGGACAAGCGCCATCGAAGAGTTGGCAATTCAACTAAGTGAGTTGGAACAGGAAGCGACCAAGATCATTGTTGAGACCGCACTGTTTTGGGGCAGTATTTTCCAGGATGAGCAACTCGAGTAGACGACCAAGCAACGACATGAGGTGGAAGAGCAGCTAGAAACACTGAAGAGATCCATGCACACGATGCCACTGATAGCACAGGTATCCAAATCGGAATAGCTCAAGGAGTTGCAACAGCGAGTCACCAAAGTAGAATAACGACAGAAGAAGCGCGGTGCGCAGTTGGATGAGTTTCAAGAACATGGGGCATAGTTTAATGTCGCGGCTGGCTCTGCAGTGCAGGCGGTACAGGAAGGAAAGAAGAAAGTTTATGCGCACATGGTGAAACACCCATTAGCAAAGGAATTAATTGAGAGCCAGGAAGTCACCACAATAGTCATGCAGTAGGTTAGCGAAATCCGCCAGTAGCATGAAGACTTCAGGGTGAAGACAGACGAGTACACAATGTTCTGCTGATGTGGATGGAGGGCGAGCCACAAGATTGTGTTGGGGGACTGTTGGTAGGCGGTTTGGACAAGTCAGCATCGCAGGTGCTACGCAAGGTCGAAGATACCGCAGAAGGCTGAAATCTGAGTGCAAGTGATAATATTTTATGTATTTTTGGGTCAGTCGAACCGCGGTATGCGGGTTTTTGGGTCATTTGGACCACAATAGAAAGTTTCGGTTAGGAAGTAGTTAGTAAGTGGACAAACGATGTAAAGGCGCACGCCTATAAATATACGTAGGTTTGTAAGTGTTGAATAATCTATCTTTTGGTGAGCAGGATTGTTGAAATCTTAACATTTGAGAGATCTTGATCCAATGCTGAAGGTTGAGTATTTTTGTATCTGGATTTTTGCAGAGTTAATATGATGAGACAGAGCTGTTGAGTAGAGTCCCTGTGTTTTTTCCTGTTTATCTGTGGTAATGCATTTTGCGATATGAATATATGAATAATGTGATGTTTCCTTGCTGTGATTAATGCTTTACTATTATATCTGTTGTGATTATGAATTGTCCTATTGAATGACGCCACGAATATGATTGATGTCTGAGTTAAATGCCTAGATCTATTTCTGAAATGTTGCAATAAGTTAAGTAATTGATCCACAACATCCTCCTTCATTCGGCGGAAACATGGTTCCGTCAACTCTCTCTTGAACATCTTGGGTGAGACCTCATTTGCTCTGCAAGTGTTGTTGGAAGGGGTAAAACCTATCTGGGTCGGTGCTCAGGGAGATTGTGGTGGTTTGGGTGTCGACAGTGTTGGGAACCCCTATCGACTGGGTTTGTGTCAACCAAAATCCTTTATGGAAACCCAATTTTATCTTTGAAATTTGATTTACGTAGATCATTGTTCTCAAAATGACTCTAGGAATTTTGTCCTTAGTGAAATTTGCAAAAAAAACAATCAACCTCTAAATCTATATATGAAATTTTTTGTGTAGAATTCAAATCCAATTGCTCCCATATGTAATGTGGGGACACATGAATCTCATATTATTCTTTCCATACTAACAATGATTACTATTCATAAAACCATTAGTCAATTTATTCATGTATCTCTCTTGAAAATAAGGCACATCCAATTGTTTACTAAACTAGATTACATTGAGGAGCTAAGAGATAGGGTGTAAGATCCAATGGTGAATAAAAGACTATAGCTCAAGAGTGATACATTCATCCAATCGGTATAAAACATAGATATGTTTTTTGAACTTTCAACTATGCATACACATAAACATAAAAGTAAATCTATTATTATATGAACAGGTCTTGGGGAATGTGCAATCATATATAATAATACAAAAAGTAGAGGATTTCCAACATGGTATTCAATGGATTTTTGACCTTCTCACAGCACCACAACATGAATGGCTTATATCTTGATGAATCCAAGCAACACAACATCAATTAAGGTATATTACTCAAACATTGAAAAATGAACATCAATGGTTTCGCTAATAGCAACATTACCATAGTTGGCATGTGTACATTCATATACAAACCAACGATGATTATTGGAGTACTCTGAAAAACTATGAGTCACTCCCAACTTAGTAAAATACACTACATAATGTAGACCAACAATTATTAAATAATAACACTCTTTAGTTTACAAAGAAAGCAAAGAGTAATTCCAATGCAACCATGAGTCAATCGATGTATTGTCATTCATTATCATGTCTACAAAGTGTCATTTGTTAACACATTAATTTCATTTGAATTACCGATAGTGTAGCTATAGAAAATATTATGGGTTGTTTAAATTTAATGGTGCACACAGTGAGATGATCAAAGTATTCAAGAGATAATAACTAATGTTTTGGTTGCTCACTTAACCAATGTTTACATTCTCCTTCACCCAATTTTCCATAAGTTTATTTGGAATTGTCTCATGCACAATCATATATTTCTCCCTCTTTTAAAAAAATACAAATAAACTCCCGGATGCGGGTGCTAGCTCCAGGAAGACGGGATAGGGTCACATCGACAGGACACCTGGCCCCAAGATCTCAACACGTTCTCCTGTTGACGTAAGCCATGCGACATCAAGAAGCTAGGGCATTTATGATGCCCGCCCTCAACGTCGTCTCATCCTCCCTGGATACCATGACGATGGATCTTAGGCTTGCGAAACTTAGGATCAGGGCTCTAGGTACAGGACTCCTATCTTCCTGCTCGATGTGGCTCACCTTCCGGGGGATTCTCCAGGCTCTTTATGCTCTCGGCTCCAAGCTTTTAGCGCTCCATGCTTTCAGTGCTCACAACTCCTGCCATACTCACTCCTGCGCCTGCTCCACCTTCGCGACAGCCATTATGGGTAGAACCAAGGGGGATAAGACCAAAAACAAGAAGGGTGAGAACACTCCGTAGGAAAACTCATTTAGAAAGGGATATGGTCCCAAAGTCTCCATTCCAATTTGTTTATTGTCGGATAACTGGGAGGCCAGAATCATAGTGGAAACCATGACAATGGGAAAGCTGGAGCATATTTGGTACTCATACTGGCTAGTAAAGAATATGATGGGGCAACTATTGGAGGATATGTAGTCGAATTGGGCTTCTGCATGCCATGCCACCCTGTCCCTGCGCGCAACTCTGCCCAACTGGTCATCTACCCTTCTCACCCTGGAAAATACGCACTATTGGGAGTCTTACGCACCCACTCGACCCTTCTACCATGACATTCACTCTGGGACCACCACCCTTGGAGCCACCTTGTCTGGAGTCAGAGCTGATACCCCCCATGGAACTCTAACTACAACGCTCGTCTTGGACACGCACAACCCAGGTGGAAGCTCTTCGGCCATGACATGAAGCAAGGACCCTCTGATTGGTAAGGAAAGGCCACAATCCTCCTTCCCAATACCGAGCTCCTTGGGACCAATCTTAGCAAAGTGTACTCAGAATGAGCCACCTGGATTTGTCCCTATCATGCCCAAAAAGACCACTCCTCTGTCTGTCAAGCACCTAGCTCATGTCACTCGCCAGCCAATGAAAGCCATGTCGACTCCTGGGACAGCTACTTCAACATCAGGGACTGCTGCACCAGTTTTTGCAAATGCCTGGAAGGACAACGTTGCATATAGTTGCCCTATCTTGGAGGAGATGTCGTCATCAACTATTTAACAAGGTTTTTAGTTGTCTCTTGTCTATTTTTTTGCCTTATCTAGATATGCACAGGCTGTTGTATGCCTCTATGGCTATGAACTCTATACATTTCCACCAGGATCTCCCCACTTCAGATAGGGGTTTTTTGTACTACACTATTTTGATTTTCCACAGCACTTTGGATAGATATGGTTGGCAGCGATGGGTAAGACCACTGATGTCTGTAACTCTATTGTATTTCTATTAAACTAATATAATTTGCAGCTTTTACAAAAAACAAAAACAAATAAACAAAATGAAAATGGTTTGTTAAAGATTAGAATTACCTTGACACCTCTGGGTAAGACCACCGATGTCTGTAACTATTACTATATTTCTATTATACTAATATAATTTGTAGCTTTTACAAAAAAAAAATACAAATAAACAAAATGCCAATGGTTTGTTAAAGAGTAGAATTACCTTAACCATATACCATATTCAACACTTTAGTGGATCAAGGACAAATCTATCTACACTTAATTGCTTCCTACATGGATTAGTCCAACAAAGAGACAGAAGGAAACGGAAAATATGGTTAGGTACAACAATTTGAATGTAACTCACTTTTGTGAAGAAATCCCATTGTTCACCAATGGTTGAGCTAACTTGATGGGTGGTAACTCACATTTACATGCATTAAGAACTCCCAAATTGAGTGCATATGGTCTTGTCTCATACCCATGAACTAAGTAGAGAGATGTGCTACTAATTCCAAAATACTGATAATGCAAAGTTAGCTGAAAACTTGCAACAAAAATTTCATCAAAACCATGGATATCAAAGTTGGAGTGGAATGGATAGTTGGTTTCTTTTGACTATTGTTCTTAACATAATATCAAGGGAAAATAGCTTCTAAGTAAGAGAGAACAAAAATATTTTTTTAAATACATCTGCTTTTTCTTTGCAATCCCTATATGCAGTTGATACCTATCCAGAATATAAGACAGAGTTTATAGCAGCAATGGCATGAGAATTTATACTTTATCTATGTAGGATTTCATCTCCATCATCCAATATTTGATTTTTGGATTTAGTCTTCAAAGGACTAGTTTCTTGTTGCACCAAAACAAATTCCTTAAAATATTCTTTAGTAGAGGAAGTATTTGTCCCTTTAATAGTAGAGACCAACATTGTTTGGCCAAATAGCTTGAGAGTCTGAGACCTACATATCACTTGCTCACACACGTAACTTAAGTTGAATTTTCAAATACAAGTTGATTTATGATAAAACATAATATGAATTTCCTTTAACTTAGTCACTAGATCTTAGAAGTAAACGTTAGGACCTATATTCAACCTCATCCATTTATTAGTCCATGTCGTAGGTAGAGACTACATGTTTCACCTTTCCCTATTATTGTGTATGGTGTCAGAAATAAACCAGAGTTATGCATAAATTTTGTGAAAAATGTGATCACAAACCAATAGTTGTTAGTGATGAATGCAAGTTTAGATTCTTAGAGCTAAAAAGAAAGATGGTTTCAATAATGTAATAATATACATTTAAAAAAAAATTCATTTGGGTGTATAAAGGATAATGAATCCCGAGACAAGTAATCATCCATGGTTCTTAAAGAAAATTCCTAGGGATTTAATGGAAGGATTGGACATAGGATACCAACATGGTGATTCAGATTATTGGCCTCGAAGTGTTGAGGAAATCATCACGATATTGGAAAAGGAGAGATTACCACCATATCATTGGCCTCAAAGTCTTGAGGAAGTTATGACGAGAGGAAAGAATACTACTGACGGGCCTTGGATTTAACATATTTTTACCACCATTTCACCTTATTTATAATTCCTTTTTCCTATCCATATTCATGCATTAATCCTCTCTTATGCTCATATCCGGGTTTTATGCTCAAGTAATTTTTCCATTGCATGTCTTAGTATTTCATTTGATTTTTGACTAACATTGAGGGAATTAGTGTACTATGTATTTGCTTTGAATATTGAATCAATTGTTGGAAGTAGCTAAAACATATTTGAGGGAGTTCTGTAGCAGTGCAGAACATTTTTTGTAGCATTACGGAAACTCCATCTGCAGCATTACAAAAACTCTACAGGTATCTGCAGCATTACGGAAACGCTATCTGCAGCATTACAGAAAGTCAATAATTCCAATTTTACCTTCAACCACCAACTTTGGAGAAAGATATTCATTAGGAGTAATGGATTTTTATAAATCCATTATTTCTATTATTTTTAAATGTCTCAAATCATGATGTTAAATTAAAGTTGGTAAATAGAGGTGGATATGAGTGCATATTTGGCTTATTCACAAAGATTTGAAGATCTCTATCAAATATATGATGGACCTAAGAAGTCAAACGTTGTTAAGAGACATTTGGGATGAGTTTTGACTATTTTATTATAGCCTCTATCCCTAAATTCGAATTTGACTTCAAAGGTATTCTAAATAGCATGTAGCTAGTATGGATCTTGGATTAATTTTGAGATCCAAACTTTTAGGAATTTGTTGAGGATATTTTGGATCCTCATTTATTAGTTGTTATGGAGAAATCTTGTATAAATAAAAGTTATTTCTCCATTCTATGGGAGGACTCTTAGAGCAATAGTCCAATTGATGATGGAATAAAGCTATATTCTCATTTTGATTCAATTAGATCTTAGTTTTATAATTTCTTTTGCAATATTATTTTATTTATTTTATGTTGATGTAGTTGTACTTCATTGCTTAGTTTTGATTTCTTCTGAAGTGTGAAGTTTATTTCTGCAATTTGATTTCAATGCATAAATAGAGATTTAATTGTTTATTTTACAATCTAAACTTGCATTTGGCAATGATAGCTTTTAGATTTTATTTCTGCAATTTACCTTTCTATCAAGTGTGTTGTGAATTTAGATTTAGAATTTAATTTCTTGGACGGTATGAATGTAGCATTAGAATTTACCTTTCCCGCAAAGTGTGACGTAGTTCTAGAATTTACTTTTTCTACACAGTGTGAATGTATTTTTAGAATTTACTTTCAAGTGTGAATTTTTAGTTTTAGCATTTACTTTCATGTCATGTGATTTACTTTCCTTGCAACTTAGTTTCGGTAGTTGTTTAGTTGGTAATTCCTTACCAAGACTATGTAACTGTTCATACCATTGTTTGTTAGTAAGGTTATTGAACTACAACTTCAAGTAGATAAACCAATGTACGAGGAGATTGTGGTTTGCACATACAGTGCACAGTAACTCGCAAGTTCTCAACAAACACTGGGTTGACAATTAATGTACACTTCTTAGTTGTTTTGGCGTTGTTGCCAAGGAGTTACCACAACCACTGTTTTTTTTGCTTGAGTAAATTTTCTTTTTGGTAGTAAGCTATTTGTTTTTTTCATTATACATGCATATTTTTTTGTTTGAAGGATGGAGGCGTAGAGACAAGTAAGACGCAAAGACGACCTCACTGTAGCATTGCTATAGTGTAATAGCCCGTCACAAGTCTCTGCAAATCTGAACAATGTTAATAATTTATGCAATAGCAATAGATTTGTTTATGCCTTCTATTTTCATGAATAAAATCAAAGATTCAAGATGATGATTATGTGGTGCAGTAAGACCCACACATATGACTAATTTTTCTTTTGCAGAAAGATTGGAAAGAGGAATGAGGCTTGGCGAATGAAGATTTTATTGAAGGATTCAAGAGGATTCGAGGGGAAGCCATTGAAGAAGAGTACACAAGACTCAAAAATTTCAAAAGGGGTATGTAATATGTTATTCAATTCGTTAAAATACATCATTTAGCACTAAAATACAATTTTTGAAGTTTGACTATAATCATTTATTCATATCTTGCAAATTTTTCAATTTTTGAGGATCTGTAGCTCAACTGCAGAACCTTCAAAAAACATATGGATAGTTCAACTCAGGGTTTGGATTGTTTATTTTATTTGTTATTTGATGTATTACATTGAAATTATATCCATAAAAACATTCACTTCCATCTAAATCCTCCTTTTAGTGAAAAAATGGCTATTTGGGCATTTTGGCATGTTGGGCTTACTAAAAACGCAGTCAGGACAATCGTGTTTTGAGAGACCATATGGACACATTTTTAAAACCTGTTTCTATAAAAAGTATCCCTTGGAATATTGTTTCTAAATCAATTTAAATTTTTCAATTTGGATATCAAACGAAAAAGTTATGGTCAAAATACTGACTGGGTGTAGGGAAGACAGCTCAAGAACACGGTTGGAACAGTCAATTTTTGGGTGCCTAAATGGATGAATTTTTTAAACCTGTTTCTAAGGAATGTTATCCTATGAATATAGTTTACAACACAATTTGAATCACTCAAATCCAATATCATATGAGGAAGTTATGCCCAAATACTAACTTCCTGTCATAAATCAGCACTCCCGGAACTCTGTCTCATCGGCTGTACTTTGAAATATTCGACCCATCAATTCTTATTTAATTAAAAACATGTTTATATTTGAGGTACATATGGGAATATACTTTAACATACAAGTTGAATCGATTCAATCTGTCAACAAACAAAAAAGTTATGCTCAAATCACTGACGGTTGGTCTAGGCTGGAAATTGCAACCTGTCTGTCTTACATGATGTTCTTTAGCAGATTTGGAGTACCATATTAATGCATTTTCAAAACATCTTTCTACTGGAGTTATCCCTCTAAATCCACTTTCATTTGGATTTTGAATCACTCAAATCGGTTGTGAAATGAAGAAGTTATTAACAAAATACCGTAGGGTTTTCTAAGGTGGCCACCGCTCTCCAATAGGTAAAAAGTGAATTTTTGTTTGTTTTATCTTCCTTGGATTTGTTTTATAAGATTTGTTGTATTTATCTTGCATATGTTTGGTATTAAGAGGGATTGATCACCTCTCTTCTTCCATAACTCACATTTTATTGCAGGTAAGTGCCAATTTTGTTTTGCGGGTCCTTGGAAGATTAAAGAAGGCTAATCTATGCATGAAGTGATTCGTGAAGACCAAATTTAATGCTGATGGGAATTCTCTCCAAAAATCCAAAAATTAAGATTCATTAGCATGATATGTGCTACTTTTGAAGCTCAAGTCCCTAGAATCCTAATATAGCAGTGTCTTAGTAAAAGACACCAATAAGAAGACTTTTTATCAAAGATGGAAGATGGATTCAGAACGAGACATATAAAGAATTGATATGAAGAATCTGAAGACCAATGCTCCAGAGGTCAAGTGCCATTCCCACATTCCCATTGCCACATCCATGATTTCAGTAAAGAATCCTTTCAGAAGACCTAATATTCATCATGCTCATTCACTAGCACCATGGTATGCTTATGTATTTCATTTTCCCATTTTGATATGCATGCCTGCTAAAGTTAATAAATCTTTCATTTCCTTATGTGGATGATAAGCTTTTCTCATGAACATCATCTATATCACCACTATCATCAGATTGACTTCATCCCCCACCATTCCATTTCTCCCATGACTTTCTGCTCCATCCATCCCTCACCCACACAATAAAGCAGCTTGGCTCACTTACAATGTCAAGCTCCCTCACCTCCCTACTCCCTTTCCAAATAAAATATGATGGTGAAAACCTGTTTCAGGCGCCATCATACCTTGGAATGCTTGAAAACCAACTTGTTGGCGGGCATCCCTTGGGAACAAAAATTTTCTGATTGTGAAAACCCTTTGGGTGCAGTCAGACAGATCTTGTCTAAAAACCAGCTTGCTAGCAGACAAGGTTTGCAAATAAGTGAGAAATAAAGTATTCCATCGTGCTCTTTAAATAAAGTTTCTAAGATTTGCTACTACATTAGAAGATCATTTTTCATCTCCAAATCCAAGCTCTGGATTCCGTATTGCTTTTTCTTGTCAGTTTCTACACCATTGTGGACCACATCAGATCTCATGCTTCTCAGGATGCTACTGCACATTTCACAATATTCATAGGTAGGTACAGGTATGCTTATTTTCTTTATTGTTAGTCAAGTTCATTGAATGCTATAGATTTGTATTTGGAAAATCGCTTGAGCCTTTATCACTACTTCCTCCTATTTCTAAGGGTAGTAAAATATTTCAGTTTAGGAGAAGGGGCACACCATTACCTACCATGACAACACCATTACCTATCGTGAACACACCATTGCCCTTACATTACTCATCATCATTCTTTTCCATCTTCTACCATCCTTTCTCAACCCAAATCTTAATCCTTCCATTTAAAAATCACCTCATCTTTACTTCCCTAGCTAAGTCCACTCTGACATCTCCTAGCTCCCAAGCATAAAATGATGTTGCTACATAAGCCCTATTGGTGTCACACAATAACCAACAATAGGAAGTCTTGTTGTTTCCACACAAGAACCAGCTGTGAGAAGAAAATAGCATCTGATGCACAAGTCAAATAAATTGTTGGAAGAAGAAACTTACTATTGTCACACAAGAACCAACAGTAGGAAAAAATGGAAAAGTTCATCTACAAGCCAAGGACACTACAGGAAGAAGGGAATAGGATGACCACAAGAACCTACAACAAAATGAGTTGTTGTAGAAGCCATTCTACATATGAATATGCTGATGGAACATGGAAACAAAGCATCATTCATTCTTGATAGCAGAAAATCAGCATATTAGTTCATGTAAATGAGGTGTCTTGACAGCGCATCCATGCTCCATCTTCAGTTTGGGGGAGGTTGTGGGGATAGATAAGAAACAGTGTGAGGTGAGCAGACATAACAGATCACAATCCTCAGGAAGAACATTGTAATTCAACCCTGTTTTAATTTTCAAATTAATTTGTGTTGAAAAGTTGTCTTAATGCATGTCTCTCCCACAGGGATGCTTATGTTTTTGTTTGTAAACTTGGATGAGTTTGGTGACATAAAAGGACTGATTATTGACATGGCCAAAATTGCAACATATTCCAATCACTTGCTCCACCAATTTGGTTTTTGTTAGTACTCATCAAGGAAAAGCATGGTAGTTTTCACTTATGGCAGTCCTATGGTAGTGAGAAACAGGGTTTTTATCCTCTTTATTGGTTCCCACATCCCCAAACTACTGCAGGTTGTTCAAAACTTGAATATGAGTCCAGACTTAAGAGACCACAATCCATGGGCTAATAATGGTTGGAACTTCATCAATGGCACTTCAGCATGATGATTTCCAACTTGTTGTAAGTGAAACTATATCAGAGGAAGCACTCCGTCCCTTCTCTAAGCTTTAAAAATATCACACACAACGTATTTGTGGCAGCCAACATTGTATAAGACTGTGTTTCAAATTTTTGAGGCAGATTATAACCATCATTCTTCCAGCAGTACTAATAAAGATAGCTACATTACTATATCTCTAAATAAAGGTGCAACAGTTGAAGGATATTTAGGGCATATTTCCAAACAATATTGTAAATGAAAGAACAACATGAAAAGCCATGAAGAATGTTGATTTTCTTTAGGAAAAGGTTTGCAGATTTGGTGACTGTCAAATTTATTGCAGAAGATTTTTTAGCATCTTGAATTTGCATACAAGGAGGCCATATGAATGGAACATTTCTTTTCCAGCTCATTATATGTTGTAGCTAGTGGATGATTAATCAAATTTGCTTCAGCCCTATAAATTGGCCATCTCATGCTAATAAGCAAATCTGAACCATGCCCATTTTCTCATTGGTGGCATTTTGTTCTATGCATATATACTCATGGAACTGCTCTTCATGTAGCTACATCGTTTCCACTATATCATTACAGTCAACATGGGCAGAGGCATCTACTCAATAGCATTGGCAATTCTACATTCTAATTGCAGCAACATCATCCATTTGTTTTCCAAGACAGCATGAGGACATGCTCTGCTCTCAGTTTGGGGGAAGCAATCAACACAATAAGGCATCCTTGGAATGCTATAGAAGAAAAAAATTACTTTCACTGAATATTTGCCAAAAAGTTGCATAAAGATGGGCATGCATGAGCTAATACGATGACTGCTCCAACCAACTGGTAATTTCATCTCAAGTTCTATTTACAAGTGCTTATCTCTCGGTGATCAAATTACCTTGTTATTTATTGATTGATTTCCTAAAAATCATTAAAACATATGCCACTACATCCATATATAATTCTGCTATGAATATGTCTAATATGAATAAGAGTTTTGTGTATGGAGAATCTCTATAAGCAGCAGCAAAGGCATATGAAACAGAGCAACTGCATACTCCACTTGACGTATTGGGATTTGCACAAGAACAAATATTTTGACTGCAAAAACATGATATCCGTTCCGATTTTTTTTCATTTCAAGTCTTCACGCAGTTCACTTGGCAAATGCATGCACAACAATGGATCATTTTTATGGCAGCTTAGAGTGCAGAAATTGAAATGGAGATATCTCCCAAATGGTGAAGTGGGTTTTCTTGAAATTTGGAGGCAATAAACATTATGGTAAGAAGAATAAATACACCAAGTTTCAGCTCAATCCAATGCACAGTTTTTGAGAAATCAAGCATAGTCACATACAACCATTTTCTCATTTTCTCAAAAACTGTGATGTGGGTTTCTCCAATGTTTGGCTAGGAGAAAAATAATGGCATGCCTTACACCTCTGCAGAGTTTGGTGAAAACCAGTTGATATTTTTCAAGAAATCAAGCATAGTCACCTACAGCCATTTTCTCATTTTATCGAAAATCGCGATGTGGGTTTCTCCAATTTTTGGTTGGGAGAAGCATAATGACATTCCTAACACCCCTACTAAGTTTGGTAAAAACCCAGTTCATATTTTTGGAAAAATGACATTTTTTGTGAAAGCTACAAATTGCTAGTCCAATGGCTACAAAATATATTTTTTCTTGCATTCTTGCATTGAAAATGTTAAGTTGGCATGGAGGATTGTTCAGGATGAAATTTCATACCTCTTGATGATCAGATACATTGGTGGTGGTTTGTTGACAATGAATTTTGAGGCCTTCATTAAAAATGAACATCATTCAGCTTGGTTGACACAGGGTTGCATGAGGACATGCAACATTTTTAGTTTGGGGGAGATGACGGCCTTGGATTTAGCATATTTTTACCACCATTTCACCTTATTTATAATTCCTTTTTCCTCTCCATATTCATGCATTAATCCTCTCTTACGCTCATATCCAAGTTTTATGCTCAAGTAATTTTTCCATTACATGTCTTACTATTTCATTTGATTTTTGACTAACATTGAGGGAATTAGTGTACTATGTATTTGCTTTGAATATTGAATCAATTGTTGGAAGCAGCTAAAACATATTTGAGGGAGTTTTGTAGCAGTGCAGAATATTTGTTGCAGCATTACGGAAACTCTATTTGTAGCATTACAAAAACTCTATCTGCAACATTACAGAAACTCTATCTGTAGCATTACAGAAACTCCATCTGCAGCATTACGAAAACTCTACAGGTATCTGCAGCATTACGAAAACTCTATCTGCAGTCTTACAGAAAGTCAATAATTCCAATTTTACCTTCAACCACCAACTTTGGAGAAAGATATTCATTAGGAGTAATGGATTTTTATAAATCCCTTATTTCTATTATTTTTAAATCTCTCAAATCATGATGTTAAATAAAAGTTGGTAAATGGAGGTGGATATGAATGCATATTTGGCTTATTCACAAAGATTTGAAGATCTCTATCAAATATATGATGGACCTAAGAAGTCAAACGTTGTTAAGAGACATTTGGGATGAGTTTTGACTATTTTATTATAGCCTCTATCCCTAAATTCGAATTTGACTTCAAAGGTATTCTAAATAGCATGTAGCTAGTATGGATCTTGGATTAATTTTGAGATCCAAACTTTTAGGAATTTGTTGAGGATATTTTGGATCCTTATTTATTAGTTGTTATGGAGAAATCATGTATAAATAAAATTTATTTCTCCATTCTATGGGAGGACTCTTAGAGCAATAGTCCAATTGATGATGGAATAAAGCTATATTCTCATTTTGATTCAATAGATCTTAGTTTTATAATTTCTTTTGCAATATGATTTTATTTATTTTATGTTGATGTAGTTGTACTTCATTGCTTAGTTTTGATTTCTTCTGAAGTGTGAAGTTTATTTCTACAATTTGATTTCAATGCATAGATAGAGATTTAATTGTTTATTTTACCATCATTAAGCTTAATGCAATAATGTTATTTACTCCATTCGATCATAAACAGTAACTTGTATTTGGTAATGATAGCTTTTAGATTTTATTTCTGCAATTTACCTTTCTGTCAAGTGTGTTGTGAACTTAGATTTAGAATTTACTTTCTTGCATGGTGTGAATGTAGCATTAGAATTTACCTTTCCCGCAAAGTGTGACGTAGTTCTAGAATTTACTTTTTTACACAGTGTGAATGTAGTTTTAGAATTTACTTTCAAGTGTGAATTTAGTTTTAGCAATTACTTTCATGTCGTGTGATTTACTTTCCTTGCAACTTAGTTTCAGTAGTTGTTTAGTTGGTAATTCCTTGCCAAGACTATGTAACTATTCATACCATTGTTTGTAAGTAAGGTTATTGAACTACAACTTCAAGTAGATAAACCAATGTAAGAGGAGATTGTGGTTTGCACATACAGTGCACGGTAACTCGCAAGTTCTCAACGAATGTCGGGTTGACAGTTAATGTACACTTCTTAGTTGTTTTCTAAGTAATTGGAAGACAATTAAAAAGCCCGTCAACTACTAGGAGGAACTTACAAGATTACAAATGCAAATGATCTAAGGTTCCTATGTATATCAAGTTTTATTGTTGATTATTTAAACTTTAATCTAATTTCTATATTTTTTTAATTTTTAATTTTATTGGAATTTCATTTTTTCTTCAAATTATTAATATCTATTTAGTATTCAAGATATTATATTCATTTACATTTCAAACTATTAAATGAAGGGACTAAGCTACACATAGCTCTTGTTTTTATTTATACTTTGAACAACTATAGAAGCCATATGCACATTTTTTCACATTTTTTATTTATCATGTCCCTTGGTATGATCATTTTTTGTATTGAACAAACAATAGCTTTGGGGAGTAAAAAGTACATTGACTTACAAGTTCACATGATATTTTGTGATAACGTTTTACTAAATGAATTGAAAATATTGGAAAAGGTTTAAAAAATTCAATCCATTAATGCATCGACTTTGTATTGTATTTTATGTTTGAATGTCAAGTGTTGATCCAGATGTATTTTGTACAAGTTTCTATTGCTTTGAATTGTTTTTGTTGTTGGTTGGCATCTGATAGCCTCTTGGATATTGAATTTTAAGGCCTAGTTTGTAGTGATTTTTACCTTCTGAAAAATATTTTATAATTTTAGTGCACTACTTATTTTAGATTGTAAAACAATTTTTTATTTTTTTTAAGCAATAGACTTTGTGCGCATGAAGTATTTTTTGTGTTGTGAAATCCGTGGATATTAATCACAAGTAAAAATAAAAATTCACACCAAAATGATGGATAGAATTAAGGGAAGTTTGCATATTATTGGGAATTAACACATAATGAGAAAGACTTAATTGTTGCACTCTAAAATCATCAACTTTTATAAAAAAATATAGTGCCACTTGACATCATCAAAAGCATTACAATTATCTATGGTGACATACATTTTTTTACCGTCGCCAAAAATATCACCAAAAAAGTATTGGTGAGGGCCCTTCAAAGATCATCACCAAAAGTGTCGCCAAAAAGATAATTAGGAGCGTGATTTTAACAACCCTCACCATAAGTGTCACCAAAGAGAGAATATGCAATGGACTTTTAACGAACATCACTAAAAGTGTCACTGAAAAGGGCATTTCATGACAGGATTTAAAGAATTGTCACCAAAAGTAATTTTGGAAACGATTTTTCATATCCCATCACCATAAGTGACTTTGGTGATGACAATTTAAGGTCTGTCATAGGTATGAATATCACCAAAAGGGATTTGGTGACAGGATTTAAACAACTGTCACCAAAATAAATTACGATGATGATTTTTCATAGACGTTCACCATAAGTGACTTTGGTGACAATAGTTTAAGGTCCATCATGTGCATGATTGTTACCAAAAAAGGATTTGGTGACAAGATTTGAAGAATTGACACCAAAAGAACTTATAGAGATATCTTTTCATAGCCCATCACCATAACTGACTTTGATGATGACCATTTAAGGTCCATCACAAACATGATCATCACTAAAGGCATTTTTCTTGTAGTGAAGAGTTATAACTTGGAGGTGGGATATATGTGGTTTTCACTCCATAGGATGTGGACATAGGTACAACTTGTGCCATTTGTAGTGAAGGTACCGTCGATGCTTGGATTGCATTGGGATAAGTAGGACTGTAAGGTCCATATTGTAACTGACCAAATGGAGGATTTGATACAGGAGCACGGGTTGCTGACACGGGAGGGATGGGTGGGTGTTGTGATGCCATGTTAAATAGAAAAATAGTATTAGGAGGAGGAACCTTTCCTTTTTGGGAAATGTACCCGATAATCCCATCTTCCAAATATGATGAACCCCTAGGTTTAGGATCCAAAAATCAATGCTGAGGGGTGTCATGTATGATGGTATATAGGAAACCAGAATGTGCATAGATGAGATCAAAATACTGGGCCTTTAGGATGGACTCTTCCTCAGTTTGTGGCATGGAGGTTTCCACATCTTTGCAATAGCAGGTTGGAGTGACTCGATAAACCAATCCAACATGAAATCAGGTTTTGTTTTGATTTTACATAATGTTCGGTGTCTACGCCACTCATGGATGTGGTCCTCTATGTGGGTAAAGGTGTTCTATCGAAATTTTGTGAGAATTTCAAGATCGAGGTGATGGTGAATGGGAGGCTAAAAGTATGTGAGAAATGCAATAGCTAAAGTCCCAAACATGGCATAGGTCATTCTTGTTAAGTTCACTTACCATTTTTTTTCATTCCAATAAGGTCTCATTGAAAGAGGAGAAGCCTCATTGATTCTTCCATTATTCTATTAGAGGAACACCATAAGTGGAATGACATTATGTGGTTGGATGGATCATCTCCTTGTTTCCCTTCAAACTTATGGATACTAGAGAGAATTTCATCCGACATAGCTAGCCATGTTTGATCATGTGCTATGGGACCATTGATCAATTTGGCCAAATCAAGGATATTTAGGCTAGACATGAAAGGGAGGTTAGGATTAGGTCCTTCCATTGTATGATTTTTGTTGGTTCCTTGAGGCGGAGAACTAGGGATACGTGGTTGAGATCTCTATCTTTGATGGGAAGATGAGGATACAATATTTCCTCCTCCTAAAGGGGGAGAAGAAGTAGGTGGATTTATTCCAAGAGGTGGAAATAAAGTGTGGCCTCTTCTATGGCAGGGAGAACCAAATGGGTCCAAAGTATCTCTGAGGGGAGAAAAGGAAGGGCTTCCTCTTCCACAAGAGAATGAAGCAAAAGGATCTACACCTTCTCCAAGGGGATAAAATGAATCAAGAAAGAAGCGGCATCGATCAGATGATCCTATCAATGTGTCCTTGGAGTGGCCCCAACTAGAGTATCTCCCATGTGAACCACAGGGAGAAAGTGAAAAAATTCCCCTCGAGAAAGGGGATAGGCCTTGTAGTCCACAAGACTACCTTAGGGGATTTTTTTCCTCAACAGTGGAATCTTAGTGACAAGTGAGAGTGATGATGGAAAAAAATGCTATTGAACAAATGCAAAAATATGCCAACCACAAAAGATGCAAAATGGTGCAAAGTGAGTGATATGTGCTATGTCGGTTTAGTGCAATAGTTCCCACATGTAGGTTCTTTTTAATTACAAGTTAGTAGACTTGTATTTAAATAAAAAATAAGTGTAAATTCTCTAAATATCTAACATCCTTCCTCTCAAATGTAGTTGGGCCCTCCAAAAGTACAATTGATAAAAAGTAAAATTGATGGTGATAATGTGATCCACACACCAATTGACTAGTGAAGGTAACAAAGAGTCAGTTATATTAGAGATGGGGCTATGTCCCAAAAGAGATTGGAAACGTTTCTTAATGGTAATATATGAATTCAGGAGTCAATTACACTCATAATTTATCCTTAGTGATATCCCTAGTTTGGCCACTAAGATACCCACATCAAGTGTGGATAAGTGGTTCATCCTAAGTGCTATAGTGTCGCCTCCACAAAACACTGAGTGGCTCTTTGGAGAAGGTAGGGAAACTATACCTCAACTTTGAAATGCTTGGGCATGTCACACTTCTTATTTGGGTTTTCTTTTAACATTTTCTAATAGCAATATTTAATAGCACCCTAGAAGTCAACAATGTTGTGTTTCAAAAACTCAATGAAACTAGATGCATGGGCATTAATGGGTGCCTAAACTAATCAATCCTATCTAACTAAAATGTTATTTTGTGGCCTCTTGTGGAGGATTTTAGTTGGTTGGAAATTACAGGTGTTGATTTTAAAATGCTCTAATTCACTTAAGGAGTGTAAGGGAGGTATTTCACAATTTCCTTCCTTTATGATTCACCAAGATCACAAGTAATGTGAGGTGAAGAGCACACTCGGAGTGAAAGAGATTTGAGATTCCTTAGTGTGTACTAGTGATGCAAAAACATGTGAGATAAGAAAATTGATTGTTTCAATTAACTAAAAATATGAAAGCAAATGCAAATGCAGATTTAACTTCGACTCTAATGATGCTAATGGTGCTTGCTAGCAAAATGATAATCAAATAAAAGTGTGCAATGGAGGTATTTCACACTTCTCACCCTTTTATAATTCATCAATCTCAC
The DNA here is from genome assembly GCA_027924585.1 of Larix kaempferi. Taxonomy (NCBI): domain Eukaryota; kingdom Viridiplantae; phylum Streptophyta; class Pinopsida; order Pinales; family Pinaceae; genus Larix; species Larix kaempferi. The sequence continues at coordinate 22,698,805 of BSBM01000217.1, forward strand.
AAGAAGTATGAAGTGAAGTGCATACTTTGGGAGAGTAGCTTCTTTAGGCCCTTGCTTGTGTGAAAAAGTGGATATACACTACTTTGCCTAAAAACATATAAAGTAAACAAAAACAAGATATGTCTTGAATATTGGTAACAACAATGAGACTCCTTGAAAGCCTCAAAGTTGGTTACCTAAGTATATTTAAAGAGAGAAGGACTATTTACTCCCTAATATTGATCTAAATGGGTTAATTACACTACAAGTAAAGTCCCTATAGAGGAGGTCATAGCAGATGTTTTTAGTGTTGCAAGATTGTCAAAAAATCTCAAAAAAACCTCCGCTACAACCTCTGCCATTGGTAGCAGATGTTTTTACGAAGGTGATAACAGATACAATTTATAACTAAAAAATAGTTGGTGGCCGGAGGTTTTAGAGGAGGTTATATTATCGGTGCACACAATAGAAAATAAGCGCACCGAGGCGTTTTCACCTATGATGCACCAGTGTTGTATACTTAGAACAAACGCACCAGTGCACTCAACCAGAACAAGCACCGTAAAGAGTAAAATTGAAATTCCACACTGGTTCTTGAGTATATTAAATATGCACCATGGATTCTGTAAAATATAAGCACCGGTGCGATATTTTATATCATATGCACTATAATTTTTTCATTACATTTAGATTTAACGGTGTCGTACATTTTTCTAGCTGCACCGATGTATTTCATACACGAATGCACCAGTGCATTTAATCGTAGAATGCATCGGTTCTTACAAAATATCAACTTGTACTGGTGCATTTAAACACATGGAACACGCCGCTAGGCTCAAAAACTAAAAATTTGTTGGCAAAAGCTGTGATCGTTCTCGGTGCGCATAAACAATCTACCTACACCAGTGTGATTCATATAATAAAATGCACCAATGCACAATGTTATAAACGCATCAGTGCTCAATTATGTGAATGCAGTAGTTCTTAATGTTATACATGCACCATGTTTATTTTTTGTCTATACGCATCGGTGCACAATGTTTGTATAGGAGCCCCAGTGCGACATATATTAGTAAGAGCATTGAATATGATTATTTTAAAAATGGCTACTGATATTTCATTCAAATATATATATTATATTTTTTATTTTTTAATTCCATTAATCATCTGAAATTGAAATATTTGTTTATAGTAAAATTCATTTCAATTTTAATTATTGAAATTGTTAATTTGGATTAATTTCTTATATCATAGATGCAAGAATCTATTGTAATATTTAATCATCCATACATTTAATTACCAATTTACCATTTATGAGTGCTGTGTGGCGGTGAAAATTTTATTTTTGTTCCATCTTGAATGAAAATACACATTTTTTTTATTGGAAACAAAATTACCAATGTACCATTTCACATGTTCCATTTGAAAATAATATTGAAAAATGCAATAGAATAATTTTTTTTATTTTATATATATCAATAAGAGTTCCTTTGTCATACAAGATACAACAACATGCATGTAATTATTGTTACACTTATTGGTAACTCGTCTTTGAATTCAGACACTATGTCTAGTACATTATTATACAAAATGTTTTGTTTTCACAAACAATTATTTCAAAAATACAACAAGCTACAACAACTTACATTATTATCAAAATTAAATACGAAGCATCATTATTCATTGGAACTGTTATTGGTGCTCGAACCACTTGCATCAATTGGGTTATTTGGTGGAATGTTTTGTTGATTGGCTTGATTGTTTTCCTCTTCTTCAGCTTCCATCTGTAAACATAAAAATAAATTATATTGAGTGTATCTACATTACCAATGGGAAGAATGAAAAATAAATATATAATATACACTAATGTAAATTGAAAGAGACATAGCATAGAAATAATCGACTCATGAATGATACACATTCTCTCAAAACCAAATCTCATGCCTTCTATCAACAAGTCTTATGTTGGCTCCACTCCATACTTTGTTTCCTACAAGTGTTATGTCCCATCACAAATCATAGATTTAATATATAAAAAAATTGATTTTTTACTAATTATAAAATGAGAGAATTAAAACAACATAGAGACTTACAAAAGCCACAATTAATTGTTGATACCCAACATATACTCACAACCCTTTCTTAACCCAATGCCAATCAATTCTTCTGATGGCTCCTATTTGTATGTTTACACCTATTTGAAGGCATGCAAGGATTGCTAGTGAAAACACATTTAAAAAAAATAAATATGTCAATCACAACCACTACGAAATGTTAAGTTCTTACAACGAAATAAAAATTACTCACAAACTTTGATATCAACCCTGTTTTTCCTTGTCGTCCTGTCTTCTGTGTAGAATGGGTTCCATTTTCTTTTCTTTTCTGCAACAAAACAATTGAAAATTAATATTTAATGCTGAATTAATTAATGAAATGTATAATATAAACCTAAAAACCAATGATTTTATACATTTGAAGCACGTTTTTGTTGATATGGATCTTCCTACGATGAAATTATGTCCATCTCCTTGACCATCTCCTTGTACACTTTCTTGGACATCCCTACTAGCATGATTGGCATATCACCTCATTCATCCTTTGGGATTCTCATAATCTTCCTGAAAATGTAAAATGAAATTAAACTATTTCTCTGCTGATATGAAAAATAAATATGATAGAATTAAAAATATTGAATGAATGACACTTTGTAATAGTTTTAGATACATTATACATAGACATGTTTAGTAATATTACCTTTTGAATTATTCTTTTTTGTTGTTGTATTTTTTTTCTATTGCAAGCCGGATAGGTCTAATTGACCATTGCTCTGGGAATGCCTCTTGTAGTTTACATATGACCTGATTATTTGAATCATTTGATTGGTTTCTATATTGTAAGTGAAAAGTAAGTCTATGCGTTCTTTCCACTAAATCCCTCATATTATTATAAAATTCTTCGCCCCTTCTATTAACTTTTGGAACCACTCTAGATGAGCTAAGGACCAATTGATCATCATTTGCATCTTCCATACAAAAATTTCTTATGATGACATTGAATTATGTTGTTGTCAGTACCTACATAACATTCATCATATGTGAATTACCTTATTTGAAACATATTATTGAATATTCTTAATTAAGTAGATTATTAGTCAAATTTCAACAAATAATTCAAATTGACTTATTTTTTATTCACCTGATTCATCCATCTACAACTTTTCCATTAATGTTTTATGCTCTTCTGGAGTTAGTTTGGTAAGAATATTATCAAGCTTCCTCATTTTTTGCCATTGCATGTCACACATTAACCAATACATATTAGTTAACTTTACAAATAATTCAAACAAATTAATTTAAATACAAAAATTAATTAAAAGCACTTTCTTTCTTCATAATTCTTGATGTGATCCCATCATGTTGATTAACGTTGTTGTTCATTGAACTCATAACATGCATTTTTTATAACAGTATTTAGTGCAGGGTTGTGTATACACTAGTTTAACTATTTTGCTAAGGGATGGTGAGTCTCTACGTCAGAGATGAACAGATTATCACAAGTTCTAAAGATCTAGATTCGTTTATTAAAACTCATTAAGATCTAAAATCATTTAGGAATTAAAACCATGCATGATAAGCATAAAAAACTCTTAAATGGTAGAAACTTGAATCAATTTATGCTTAAACAATGGAGAAGATACATGATTACTAAGAATCCTGGTGTGAATCCTCCTCCCTTGCCATAAATTCTCCTTCCTTCGCCCTTGCTTTTGAAGACTTGGAGCTCTTCTCCTTCCTTCAGAATCTCCTCAGCATGCCTTTGCTCCTTTTTATCTGCCTTTACCATGCCTCCCATGCCTTTCTTATATAGCATTGGGAAATGAGCCTTAGGCTTCTCTTCTAAATGTGGGATTATTCATTTTCCTCATTTTGATTATTTTCAAGTGAAAACCCACTTTTGAATAGTTTTTAGGCTTTTTGCTCCACTTAGGATGTTTTAAACACAATTAATGCATTTCTCAGAGAGGATTCATCTCTGATTGAACTTGTGTCATGACTTTCCTATCGCGGGTGCATGGTAAACATATGTTGCTCCTTCACTTAGTTAAGGGTGTCAATTTGATTGTTAACAGGTGCCCCCTAATGTGTGAGGTCCGAAGCAGAGCTAAGAGCCGAAATACATTATTGAAATTTATACTCGGTATACTGATACTCTTTATCGTTCAAAGCAAGGATAAGGGAAGGAAAACTCACGGGCACAGGATTGAGGATCACACCTGCAAAACATAGCAATTTCTCAAATATATAATATCTTCCTGAGGTGGGCATACCCATACTTAGCAGTGAACAAGCATGGCCATGAACAATACACAGTGGATCCATGTCCAAAGCAAATTTTTTTCTGAAAATGTATACATGCACTTTGATGAGTGCGAGAACAAAGTCTTTATTGAACTTCTGACATGGTAGTCTAATCTTGCGTAGCTCGGACAGTGCATCTATGAGTGGTACAATTGTTTTTTCCAAGGTCTTCAATAAAAACTGACGATAGTACAAGTTTATATCATGCGAATAAGTGATCTGATGTTGAGCATAATAAAACACCATCTGATTACCGGTCATTGATGTATGCCGTTAACAGATGCGAAGAGACCCACCGGTAATGATGATGGACTCTAAGGTACTGAGTACAAACTAGAAAGTGTGAATAGATGTTTTGAAGTTGAACACTTGTAGAATCGAATAATCAGGGGTCATTGATGTATACCCACTGTCATTTGCGAGGAAACCTGCCACTAATGACTACAAGATCCAAGGTACTCTCGGGTTTCTAGATCCATGTCCTAGATGATGACTTGATGTCGATAGGAATAGATCCATCGGAAGGAGGGCATTGATGTATCCCACATCAACTGATATGAAACAAAGATCAATAGTATGATATAATTTGGTAGAACTGCCAGATCCAACACTTTATACTGACATAAGGAAGGCCGACATGATTGGTCAGGAATATTTGAGGAATGGCCGACTCGACTTGGACTTCCCTTGAACACATAACACGACGCAGAATGAACACTTGGCAACATAGGACTTTGAGTAACCAACCTTAATGAAATCTGCTAATTCCAGATGCATTAACGAAAGCTCAATTGGTGATGGGAAGGATAGCCCATCGATGGAGATCTGTTCAAAATATTGGTACAGTTTCCTAAGGCAAATGCAGATGGTGTACTGACCGCGGATACCATATTATGTGTCGTGTTCAAGGGTGACAAGGACTGACTATTGTCGTTTTCTTCGAAGTTTATAATATGAAGTGATTCAAGTCTCTCCCTTTTTGGATTTTTGTGTTTTCCAATTTTTTTTTTAACCTTTTTCATTTATTAACTTGAAAAAAGAATAAAGCATGCTATGATACATTAGAGGAAACAAGTGTCTCAATGGCATGGGTCAGGCCAAGGAAAAGATCCATATTGCAAACAAGGGCTAAGCTAGTTATGTACACTCTTGCAGATGTTTCCTCCATGGGTATGGGTCAAATATACATAAGCAATGGTTTATAGGCATCTTGTAATAGAAAGTGACTATACAGGCAAATAAGCAACATAAGCAATAAGCAACGAAGCAGTTTGCATGGATGTTCAAGTGGATATTTTAACACAAGCTTATGTAAAATGACAAAAAATTGGGAGCCCATCAGGATATGGTCAGAAATGAATGAAAGAGAAATATGTGGTCTCAAACTCCAAGTCATGATGGGACTAATAGGGCTCCTGGGCCTATGAGAATAATTCAACATGGGCACCAAAATGGAAAGGGGGTGCTGACTAGGGTGTCCCATGTTCGGTAGGCTCTACTGTCGGAATGGTGGAAAATACGGATATGAAGGGTTGACCCACCAATTTCCAATAGGTTCGACCCTATGGTAAGTTTGGGTTGCAAAAGGTTCAAATGAATTTTCACAAAGGGATGGCCTAAACCTATATGCAAGTTTCCAAATATACCAGATAAGATCGAGGACCATGCAGATCATGCTCCTATACTTAGGTAGATTTATATCAAGTATGCTCCCAATGGCCCCACAAAAGATGATATTAGGTGGGTACAACCAAATGTTTACAACTTCAGGGATATCTTCATTTGATGATAAAATGTAATCCAAGAAGTCATGTCAGTTGGGAGATCTCACAACCCAAATGGGCCAGGTAACCGAATCATATTCCTCCATCAAGGGAAGATTTTGATCCAAATCTACCAAAGCTATTTGAGTAGCTTGGTTCGAAACTTCTACGACAGATAGAGGTGATCCATATGCTTGCCAACATGAAAATGACATTACGCAAGATGAGGTCCTTTCATCTACTATGGTTAGACAGATGTTCTTGCCATGAGTCGTTACTTTAATCTGAAAAGCAACTTCGGGAAGGATCCTACATATTGAATGGTCTATGTTTGATGTGATCAAAGTCTCATCGGATCGATCAACAACGAAAATGGTAGACAATAGTTACTTTCTTGGCGTAGAATGACATTGAAATACCTCCAAGGCCGACATGGCACATGGTACTTGAGCTAGTTCCTCAAGAACATTACTATTCTGAGCACCTCGCGTGTTGGGATTATGCATTGTTCTATGTAGAACACCTTTGGGGGGGTGTGGTACTAAGTCTATGGTTGGTTTCTCAATGTAGAGATAACCATCTGGTTGTGATTCCAGCTGATCTGGTGTACTACGAGAGACATAATAAGAATCAATTCTTGTTTGAATGTTCATCTTAGGATCACACATGAAGACATTGGCATTAGGATCATTGTCCCCTTGCGGGGGGTTTGGCTAGTTTCCCCTAGGCGGAGGTACCGGTGTCAAAATAGTGGGTTGTTGTTTCCCACAGCATTGAAGCACAATTGGTGCATCTCCCTTCCCAGAGTTAGCATCTTGCTTACTCTTGTACTTCTTCTTATTTCCACTAAGGTCTATGGATGAGACTATGAGGGTGTCAAAATTGTTGGAAGGATTAGTAGGTTACTGCATTGCCTGGCTAGCTGTGGGTTGCGAATTTTGAATAGAAACTTGTCCCGGATGTGGGGTAATCTGTTCAAGATGGTTGACGGAATCCATCAACCCATTGACATGAGGTTCATGTGGTAGCCTAGCTGGATCAAACACAGATCTTGCAGGTTGGTTCCAAAAATATTAGTTATTTTCTAGAACCTGCCCACTCCATGGTAGAATGGGGTTAATGGTTGGATTTCCCCCTTACGGGGTTAGGATCGAAAAAGATTGGTTACTTTCTAGAACCTGAACACTCCACTGATGTGGTCCCTGGGTGTGATAAGAATTCCAAGGTGGGTTTCCCGTTTGTAGAGACTGACCCCAAGAAGTTTGGAAACTTCCTGAAACATGACCATTGGGTGGATTGCCTCCTTGCGGAGGTGGGGTCCAAGAAGATTGGTTATTTCCTTGATCCCAACCATACCATGGCGGTTGAACTTGGTATTGAAAATCATTACAAGGTTGACTTCCTCCTTACAGAGGTGGAATCCAGAAAGGTTGGTTACTTTCTAAATATTACCCAGTCCATTGTAAATTAGGTTGCATGTATGGATTGCCCCCTTCCGGGGGTATGTTCCATTGAGATTAATGACTTGGTGGAACATTACCATTCCATTGCGGGATAGGATTAAAGGGTGGATTTCCCCCTTGCGGGTGTATGTTCCATTGAGATTTATGACTTGGTGGAACATTACCACTCTATTGTTGGTTGGGATTCATGGGTGGATTGCCCCCTTGCGGGGGTTGGCCCCAATTAGATTGGTTACCAGTTGGAACATGACCACTCCATTGAATGTTTCCTTGGTTTGGATAAGCATTCCAAGGTTGATTTACTCCTTATGAAGGTGGGCCCCAAGAAGATTGGATACTTCCTTAAACCTCCCCACTCCATGGCAGAATGGGGTTGATAGGTGGATTGTTGCTAGACATTGTGCTAGGATAAATCGAAGGATAAACCCCAAGGGAATTTCCACTAATCTGAGGAGCATAGCCCCAATTGGCATAAATGTTCAATGGTTCATTTCTTCCGCCAGGAATATTACCATTCCATGGTGAAGGGTTTCCCCCGGAAGTAGAATTTGGATAAGTGTTTTGTATACCATGAGGACTCTGATTTACTCCTTGTATTTGTTGACCTTGATTAGCTGATCCATATGGAAAACCAATGTTTGAGAAATCCATGGGGTCCCTTTTTTATTTGGACATGTCATTCAAACTTTCAGAAAGAGGTTTGATATCACCCAGTGACTCACGGGTAGTAAGTGCAACTGGTTCTGAAAGACTCATCAAGGGAGGAATTTCATGAGCATGTGTGTGATGTTTCAATTTCAACTAGAGTAAGATTATCAACTATGTCTATATGTAGTTCATGGTGTGACGATGAATTCTCAGTGTTGATTTGATGTTGTTCTTCTCCAACAATTTTAATTGAGTTGAAAATCAGTTTTGTTTCCAAGTCATTAGAATGTGGTTTTTGTGTCTATCTCTGCAATGTAGCAGGGCCTTCAATTTCTGGTGACTCACCTCGCTGCCACTATGACTGGCGGATCAGGAGAGTAGGCACTTCTAAGAAGTTGATAAAAGGATGTGTTTAAAATGATAGTTTGAATCAAACAATCCTAAGGCATTCTAGACTCAAAAAATGAAAAGTGTCCACACAGTAAAAATTCCCTAGAGATTTCAAGCAAGCAAACTTACTTTTCCAAAGAGTCGAAGCTCAGTGAAAAGTTGGATTGTAGGGCCTTCCGAAACTAGTAGTTGCTGAGGGATTTCATGTCCTCATACAATTGCTAGGAGAAAAGGTGTGAGAAGCAGTTACAATAAACTTTAATCTCCAGGGATGCAAGTGTTGGTTCCTGGCCACTCACCCTCCCAAGGAGTAAAAGTTCCAAAGTCTGTCTCAGGTATTTCAAGTGTTTCCCACTCACAACAGCCTATGTAATATCCTAATAATAGCCACTAAAGTTACCACTTCACAATCGATGGTCGGATGGACAGTTGTAAGTCGATGACAACTCTCATTACCAGAAACTCTAGAAACAGTGATGTCACCCCAAGGACTTGTCACTGAACATAGAATCCCTTCGATAAGCTCATGTCCCACTAAATAAGCAAGAAGGGGGAACCACCCTTACTTATCCAGATTTACCTCGTGCTCGATGCATGTTTTAGAAGCGCTTTCCTGACAAGCATTTTTTGTGACTGGTGAATTTACTCTCTTTAATCAATGCTAGTTTCAAATTTTTGCAGCCCAAGAGTGTTAACTCTCCAAACCTAATCCATGGCACTAACCTAAACTTGTTGATGATATGAAAATCGAAATTTTGTCAATTTTAGATTAAGGGCCAATTTTAGTGGAAGTTTGATAGTCTCAGGGGTGGAAGTGAAATTGATGGTGTTTCGACTCGAAAACAAAATGAACCATACAATGCAAGATGCTCACTATGTTATCTTTTAGTTCGATGAATATGCTAACTGAAGGAGGGTTAGAGGTTCATGAGCTTCTTTCAGACATGCAAAGTTTTTGGTAGATTTCTTATGTTCATGCACAGTTTTTTTTTGAAATATGGATAATAATCGATGTTTGATGATCAATGTAATCCAAACAGATATCTCAAGTAAAAGTGAATCTAATTCTATTACACAGGGGGTCCATGTTTCTCATTCACAAGATCGCCCGAAATCCCAAGTGAAGAGGATACGCAGAGCCCTTTAGAATGCTTGTGAATTCAATCCTAGACTGTTACACTTGAGATCCACTTTCTCATTCACAAGATCGCCCGAAGGTGCGAGTGAAGAGGATACGGTGGCTCGAAAAACTGTTTGCAACAATTAAATATACTATGTTACACATGAGATCAACTTTCTCATTCACAAGATCGCCCGAAGGTGCGAGTGAAGAGGATATGGTGTCTCGATATAAGATGCTTTGGAAAGATCAATTCCTAAACAACTCTCCATTTAATCAAGACTTTTCAAGTTTTGTATAAAAAAATTTGCAAAATATTTTCCTTTTTATTCAAAACTAAAGATTCGAATCAAAACTTTAGTCTATGTAAAGAAAAAATTTGGCAAAATTTTCTTTTAATTTAATCCAAAATATACACAAAACCTCCAAAAATGTTGCAAATTTGTGCTTTGTAATCCAAAATTAACTTCAAAAATTTTGCAATTTTTTCTTCCTTGAAATTGAAGATTTTGAATCCAAAAATGTAAAAATCCTCAATAACTTTGGAAATGAGTTTTTTGAAAAATTAGGAAAAGGTTCCTTGGTTGTTTTGTTTATATGTCGACATGGTCTTCAACATAATCAAAAGTTTTTTAATCTTTTTAAAAACTTTTTCAAAGGCATTCTAACCACATCTTGAACTTAATCAAAGAAATGTTATCTCAATTTAATGAACACTTTCTTTAAAAAAATATTTGAATTCTTTGTACTCTTTTTAATTCAAATGGAAAAGATTTTAGTTCCCACCATGTGAAACAAATCTAATCTTTTCAGAAGAATCACAAGTTAATGTTTAAAAGGAATTTCAATTTACTCTGCCCCTAACATTCAAAATCTCAACTTAATCAAAAGTTTTTAATCTTTTTTAAAAGGGTTATCTTTTTAAAAGGATTAATATAAATTGATTCCTTTTAAACCAAAAACATAAAAAGATTGTAATTCAAAATACTCATGCGACACTATTCCAATTTTTTGCAAAAGGAAAAACCAAATGATCCAAATAAGAAACTACTCTCTGCGGTTTCAATGAGAATAGGAAACTCTACTAGTCATATGTAGACGTTGAACTAGCATTTAAGGAAACCCCGGCAATTGTGGTGCAAACTCATGAGTTTAAAAACGAACTGAAGTGAACACTGATCAATTGATTTCTAATTGCATTCGTTGTGCCATGATTGTGTTTAGAAGAGAGTTTACAAGGAATATAAGGAAAAAGGTCTATTATGACACCGCGAGCGTAATATGAAGGATGTAGCCGAACTTTAAGGCTGATTTAACTGTATCATTCACAACATCGTATCCTGGCTATCATCTCTTTTTAAACCTTGAGATTAATGCTCATCCATCAACGTTTCACCTTCCATCTTCACGTCGAAATTGTGGCAGAGTGAATCAACACGTGGAGGGTTAAGATTACTGTGCTTTGATGCTGAGATCAACGCCTTCAAATGTTGAGGATATCTCACGCAGAGCTGAAGGAAACCCACAGGGCACTATGAATATATTTCATGCTATGTTTACAAGTTTCCAGATCATTAGTTTCTTTCAATGCTGAGATTAAGATCTTTCACACAAAATCTTTTTTTTTTAAATGGTTTAAGCTTCACGCACGGCTTGAAGGTTCACGCAGAGCTCTAATGGAAAAGGATCAGTCATTCTTGCGAGCAGGACGAGTCTGTTTGGTGCCCAGACTGGCAGTTCAAAACAATCACAAGTCAGCAATCATGGCAATGTGTAAGAACTACCGGCGTTTAACGCAGAGGTTGTGGCAAAGCTTAGGATCGTGGCAGAGTTTTTTTTTTTTTTTTAAAGAAAAACCTTCAACGCATATCTATAGAGCGCAAAAGCTCATAACAGAGTTAGCTGGGAGGTCGTGCCAGAACTTTAAAGGGATTTTATTCAAAGTTAAAACTGGATGCATGGCTTTCAAGAGAGTTTGAAGACACGCAGAGCTCTAAAGCTCTTCAACGTAGAGGGTTTCGAAAATCCACATTGATGCAGGGTTTAAAGAAAAGATAGAGCTCTACAAACTTCAACGTAGATTTTAAAGGATCTAACATGCAGAGATTTAAATGCTCAAGATCTTGGATCCACGCAAGAGATTAAAGCCAGATATTACCACACAAAGCTTTAAAGATACAACCACGCAAAGCTTTGAGATTGGTGCAGAGTTTAAATAACTTTCAATGTTGCAATTCGTGGCAGATCTTTAAGCTACAAAAATCCAGGCAGAGTTTCATAAAAAAAAAACCCAGCTCCCTTTGAACAGATCCATCGGACATGCAGAGATCCTCTTAGAGTCTTTTTAAGAAGATCAAAATAAAGGCAGAGTTTGATGGCTGTAACATGCTGAGGTGAAATGCATCATCAGATTATGAATACCAACCATTATCAAAATGCCTAGAAACTGAAATTTCAATAACTCAGATCTGATCAAATTCTAAAGTAGTTTGCTGGATTAAAGGTGTAGTTAGGTTGGTCTTAATCCTCTTAAGCAATATATTAGGGTCTTTAATGGATCTTTAAGCTCAAAATGAGTAGATCTGAAGGAAGAACACCCAAAAATTGAAGACTAATCAAGAAAAATCAAGAAAAATCAAGAGATTTCAACAAGAAGTAATGGTCGTCGTTCTAATAACAGTATTTAGTGCAGGGTTGTTTCTACACTAGTTTAACTATTTTGCTAAGAGATGGTGAGTCTCTACATCATAGATGAACAGATTATCACAAGTTCTAAAGATCTAGATTTGTTTATTAAAACTCATTAAGATCTAAAATCATGTAGGAATTAAAACCATGCATGATAAGCATAAAAAACTCTTAAATGGAAGAAACTTGAATCAATTCATGCTAAAACAATGGACAAGATACATGATTACCAGGAACCCTGGTGTGAATCCTCTTCCCTTGCCATAAATTCTACTTCCTTCATCCTTTCTTTTGAATACTTGGAGCTCTTCTCCTTCCTTTAGAATCTCCTCAGCATGTCTTTGCTCTTTTTTATCTGCCTTTACCATGCCTCCCATGCCTTTCTTATATAGCATTGGGAAATGAGCCTTAGGATTCTCTTCTAAATGTGGGATTAGTCATTTTCCTCATTTTGATTATTTTCAAGTGAAAACCCACTTTTGAATAGTTTTTAGGCTTTTTGTTCCACTTAGGATGTTTTAAACACAATTAATGCATTTTAATGCATTTCTCAGAGAGGATTCGTCCCTGATTGAACTTGTGTCATGACTTTCCTGTCGTGGGTGCATGGTAAACATATGTTGCTCCTTCACTTAGTTAAGGGTGTCAATTTGTTTGTTAACAATTTTCTATCAATAAACAACATGTATCATTAAATACAGAAGCTATCAATCTATTATTGTTGATGCCCCGAAAATCGTAGCATCAATCAACAAAGGGTTCTCCCCGATAAGCAAGCCCAATTAGATCGCTCACCATTTGGTGTGGGGAATCCATCCGGTTAACAACCCGGCTACCATGTAACATTTAAAGATTTGTTTCCCTTTTCACCGATTGTGGCCTGATCCACCGTTTATGTATTTTATTTTAAAGATGAGATGCAAGTGTTGTAATCTAAATGCATGCAGTTAAACAAATCTTATCTAAAACTGCTTAAGCAAATTTAATCTATCCTTGTAAGGAGTAAATTTAAAGAATGAGTAATAAACTAGAAATGCAACCAAGAACTCCATAGATAGCTGCTAAATTAAATAGAACACTTGCAGCATAAAATGAAATATTATCAAAGATAGATTTGACAGAGATAAACATTCTATTACCCATTTTACACATAAATTTTGCATACGAAAATGAAAGCATCCATAATAGAGAAATAATTCAGCATAGTTAAGAACGATCTCACAGTCAATGTAGGAATAATGCAGAAATAATTCGGCCAACATTCAATACATTCCCACAACAAAACTCCATGCAGGATTTCTTTAGGAAAAATAGAGCTTCCTTCATTGATGTAGCAAAGCAATTCACGTACAAAATTAGTATGTCCTTTCACCTGCCAAAACTCCCTTCTCATCTCTTCTACTTCTATATTTATAGATTTTACAAAATTTGTCTCTTCCCAAAAACCTAACCCTAGGGAGACCCAAAAGTTTGTCTTCTAGTTCCTAAAAAGACAAAAGCATTTTCCAGTTGTTTTATAACATTTGTACAATAAAATAATTCCAACTATCTTTTACAAAATCTATAATAAAACAAATTAAAGCATAGATGATCCTGCCACTTCAGTCGGTATTTCCATTTCTGCTGAGGTGCTCACTTCAACAGGAATGCTTGCTTCAGTTGGGTTATCTACACTCTCAATATAGCTGGCCTACTGGTTAATTTCTTGCATAATGGTATTACACCACGCAGACATTGTCATTTTCATTGCTAATTCATGCTTGCGTAGATCTGATTTAATGCTAGATGCTCCTGACACTAATGCCTCGGTGATGCTTTCCAGAAAATAGGCGTGAATAGAGGTCTTCCCAATGAACCGATTGAGGTCATCGGGGTTTAGGACATCTATCTTATTGATGCAATCTGTTTCAACATTCAGCTCATTCAACAGATTTTCCAGACGCTGCTCTCTTTCAGGAAATTCATAGATAGATTGAGGTAAGATAATGTTACATTTCCCAAAGGTTTCCGTGATCTTTGAATAGAAAGTGTGACAGCTCTTCACAGTATTCTGGATTTCAACACTTAGCTTTGTGCCACAATCTCTACAGAACTCGAGGAGTCCACAATCCAAGTCCAATTCATCGGCGGTCTTTACCCATAGGTGCGCTAGGAATCCAGATTTCCCTTCTCTCCATCCAAATTGTTTATTCATCTCCTCTAAGTGATGCACATACTTCTTTTTCAGCTTTAACGCCTCGACTTCAATGGCTTCCATCCTTGTTATCATTTCTTTCACCCCGCATATGTTTCCTAAAATTAGCACCAGTGATTGATAAACTTTCCTCTGCATCTCACATGCTTGTTCATAAAATGTGGTCAAGTCTCGCTTCTCATTTGCAAACTTGATCTACTCTAATAGCTTCTCTTTTTCCCTTGCCAAACTGTCAAGCTGAGGCCGAAAGGATTTATTTAGCTGCACATTGTTGGCTTCAATCTTCTCTAGTTCTCCTATGCGAGTTTCCATGTTTTCCTTCTTGCTTTCTGAGATTTCCAACTGCATCTCTAGTGAGTTCTTTTCATTCTCGAGCTGCAATATTTGCAAGGTTGTTTCTTTCTTTTCTTCTTGAAGCTCATTGTAATTCAATCTTAACTCATTTCCTCTTAACACCTCTTTTTGCATGTTAACTTTCACCTTGAAACATAGTTCCCTGTACTTCTTAACCTCTTCAACTAGACGATCAACATTATCTTTACTTGCTTGAGTCGAAGCCACAATGCATGATGCTGTGAACATAGGGTCTATGTCAGTCCCTTGTACAAGTGTGGTTTTTGATACTCTGATTTCGTAACGGTCCTCCCCAATCTTCATTTTCTTATCTGATCTGTCCATAATAACCTTCTTCATTTTATCAAAATAAATGGAATCTAGGTTGGCCACTTGGTGCTGCTTTGAAGGATTGTATGGGGTAAGTGCTAACTCTTCAGTGGTGACAACCCCTTCATTAGCTATCCCTGATTGGTTTATTGTTGTTAGATCCAAGTCCATGGCCTGAGGGCTAGACATGCCTTGTTCCATGGCTTTATTAGATTCTTTTGCTTCTTCTCTTGCTTGTCTCTCTGCTAATTCTCTTACTTGAATCTCTGCTTGCTCTTCCAACTCTGCTTCTACTTTCTCTCTCATTGCTTGCAAATTTTTGGCCTCTTCTTGCTGCGATTTGGAAGCTTCTTCTTGCCGGATCCTCTCCTCTTGATCTTTCAGAGCTTTTGCTTCTTTCTCCTATTGAGATCTAGTAGCTTCTTCATCTTTTTGTTGCTTGACTTCTTGCTCCTTTTGGAGTCTTTCTTCTTCCTCCTTTTCCTTCCTCTTTGACTCCTCTGATTGTGATGTTGCTGCCTCTTGACCCTTCTAGATCAACGCAACAGGTTTGGGGCTGTAACTTGCTCCGCTTTTAGGGTGGTAACATTTTCCCAATTTAGTTAAGTTCCTAGTGCTCCGAAAAAATTCTTCATCCTTGTCCCAAAGATGTGCGTACTCAAAAGAAATTATGACATTGGTACAGTGCTCAACAACTCTGCCATTAGGATCATGCCTTCTAAAGAACTTTGTGTCGAAATGAAATACTTCTAATCCCTGAGAAAACTTTTCACCATCTTTTTCTTTCTGGAGACTATATGCACCGATGGTGATGGGCATTGGTGGGTACATACCTTTGTTCCTCTCATAGAGAATCTTGCTGACCCCACTGATGAAGAGCTGCCTTATAGCTTCTTTGTTTACTACAAAATCTTTGACATACCAGGGAAACAAAAAGGGAGGTTGAGATCCTCCCCTCATTCGGATATAGGTTCCCTTGGGGGAGAGGTAATAGTCCCCAAACTCTTCTATGATGGGCATGGAATTTTCAAGCAAACAAATTGGCTCTTCTTTAAAAATGAGCTGATACAAGGGCATGACGAGCTTTTCGCAAATCTATTTTTAGTGACTTGCGTATTTTCTTTCCCATGTGAGTTAATAAGATTCAAAGAGAAGTGACTCCTTTCTACTCCAAACGTAACCCAAATCAGGAAAAGGGTGCTTGCTTAGTAAGCAATCTATCAAATATTAGGACATGAAGAAATCAGCTTTCTTTTGGGTCAGTCCTCCTTGGGCAGCAGTTAAGTGTGAGACCATGTTGTCTGAGATTATGTCGGCCCAATTGAAGATTGTTATGGATGTGGCTACATGGACCATCACTGGCACCCAGCCAAGCTTGAACATGTTTCCATTTGGCATGCCGAAAATTTGACTCAGCATTAAGGAAATGAGTCTATAAGGAGTCCTTAGAAGCACACTTTCATACTCTCTGTTTCCTCTTTTCCTTATCTGCCTCTCAATTATTAGCATCTTCCTAGTGGACTCCAAGGGGTCTATTGTTTGCTTTGATATCCATTAATTTTCCATCCAAGCCCTTTCCTGGGGCAACTTGTAGGTAGCCATGATATTCTCTGGTGCAAAGGACGTGGGATTCATCCCAGTGTTATCATTGATGGATCTTGTATCAGTTTTCACATGAGGAATTATCCAGCTGATGAATTCTAAGCATGGAAATAACTCGAGATGATTCGATGCCTTGTGAAGGCCAGAATTCTTGATATTCAAGTAGACCATGGTTTCTTCTAGGCATGGTTGATATTCGGGCATTTTAGCTTTAAGATTTGCGACCGATCGACGCGAATTTAAAAATTACAATTTGCTGCAACCATCGGCCGAGCTAACATTAAGAACTGTGCAATGGGCGGCCATTCTAGCTTTAACATTAGCAATCAGTTTTGAGAGGAAAATATTAAAACGAGCGCCTTTGGTCGACAAATTTAATTCTGATTGATGCGCAGAGGTCGGATAAAATTTGTGCAATAGTCACAAATCTTATCATTAAGAAATGTGCAACTATCGGAGCTTTCATCATTAAAATTTGTGACCAAAGCTAAAAATGAATTTTTTGCCTTAATGGAAAAAATCAAAAAAATTGTTGAAGAAGGAGAAGACATGCAAAGTTAAACAAAACAAGCTTCAAAAGACCAAAGGAATTCTTTGAAAAATAGAAGGAGGGGCCCCAATATTTACAAAATTTTGGGGGGGATGTTGTAGCCACAACAATTGGCGATTCGCTGGTGAACACAGATCTCTGAACAAACTCTTCTCGTGATCAGAAGACTTACAAACTACTAGCTCCTTGTATAACAAAATTTCCATAATGTTAAATTTTCAGAATTTACTTCAATCTGATCTAGGATCTTAACTGAGAGAACAACATGTACAGCATATCTACAGCATATCAATCATGGAGACAAAAATGCAAGCACACAAGAGACACAAAGATTTACTTGGGGAAAACCATAAAGGTGAAAAACCCCAATAACTTCCTCAGAGATAGATAGAGCAATGATACAACCAACCATAAGAGATAGACACAACCTAGCAGCAGATCCTCCTCCTCCATAAGTGCGCCACTCCTCCTTGAGTGCATGAGTGAGAAGTGAGTGAGTAAATAGAGTGCCTCCCGCACTCTATTTATACTTGACTTGACTTGCCTTTTTACCTAACTCATGTAGGCTCGAACTTAACCACATAATATAATGCTGACTGGGCCGACCCCCAATAGGGTGGTCTAATAACCCTCTGACCCACATGACTTATACAGGGCCGACCCCAACAAGGTGGTCTAATAACCCATCAAGTATAAGTTACGACACTTACAATATAAATGATGACACTTTTGTATAGAGGAATAATACCATCTCTATAGGAATACAATATACATATATGTGAAATACATTCCGAAGTTACATATACATCAACACTCCCTCTTAACTAGGAAGGTATTTCTCAGCACAGTTTTTCTAGCACAAGTCATCTTCTATGGATCATCGTCACTGGATGATCGTCATCGAGTCATCATCATCGACGCTGCTGCTGCTATCTCAATCAATCTCTGAATCTACTCGTCATAGGAAGTTCTACAGAGCCAGTCCTTTTTCATACTGGATGTAGGCCCACCACCTGTAGGTATTCGTCATCACTGGCCATACTTTGGAATCCTCAGGACTTATTACGTGCGTCACAAAACCTCGAAAGAGCATCCCAGGATGTTACGGGTACACAACTATGACCTGTAGGATCTCCCAGGGCGCTATTACATGTGACCCCACCACAAAACCTTGAAAGAGCATCTCAGGATGTTACGGGTACACAACTCCGACCTGAAATCTCCCAGGGCACAAATTACATGTGGTCACCACAAAACCTAGCAAGAGCATCTCAGGATGTTACGGGTACACAACTCCAACCTGAAATCTCCCAGGGCACAAATTACATGTGGTCATGGCAAAACCTCGAAAGAGCATCTCAGAATGTTACGGGTACACAACTCCGACCTGAAATCTCCCAGGGCCCAAATTACATGCCATAGGACAAAACCTCGCAAGAGCATCTCAGGATGTTCCTGGTACACAACTCCGACCTGAAATATCCCAGGGCACAAATTACATGTCCTCCTAGAGCAATGTCTCGAAAGAGCATCCCAGGCTGTTACGGGTACACAACTCCGACCTATAGGATCTCCCAGACATGCTCATCTGCACAACCTGATCCACGGCCACAGAGTATCAACCTGATACTCACCATACATCATCCTGATGTACTCATGATCGTCCTGATCATCATCACTGCAACGTCCTGCTGCATGTCATCTGGAGCAACATCCTGAAGCTCATCATCCATGATCATCCTGATCATCACTGCAACATCCTGCTGCATGATCCACCTGATCATCAATGCATTCACCTGATGCATACCAAGTATCTACCTGATACATATCATCATACATGATCCTCCTGATCATACAATGTATCCACCTGATACATTATACATATCACCATACATGATCCACCTGATCATACAATGTATCCACCTGATACATATACAGATACATGGTCCAAGCATCCAACATGATGCATATACAAAATACATACACATGATCCAACTGATCATATCCAGCATCCAACATGATGCATACATACATAAATGATCCAACTGATCATATCCAGCATCCAACATGATGCATACATACATAAATGATCCAACTGATCATATCCAACATCCAACATGATGCGTACATACATACATAAAAATGATCCAACTGATCATATCCAAGCAGAAACCAGAACATCATCCTGATGCCCATTATCCAGCGCTTACATCCACAGCCATGTGAAGGATCCTCCTTCCAACATGCTTGGAATGGCTTCAACAAATGTGTCCATCACTTCTTCCTCGAAGTGTCCCCGATCTGAAGAACGCCAAGCCTCTCTCTGAAGTACTCGAACTTCACTCTGGCTAGTGGCTTTGTCAGCACATCTGCAATCTGCTCGTCCGTTGCAACATACAGGAGCTTCACAGCTCCTCTCTGCACCATATCCCTGATATAGTGATATTTGATCTCTATGTGTTTCAACCTGTCATGAAACACTGGGTTCTCGGACAGCTTCACACAACTCTGGTTATCACAGAAGATACCAGTAGCCTCCAACGGGAGATCAAATAACTCAGACAGTAGCTTCCGTAGCCATACTGCCTCACAACTAGCTGAACAGGCTGCAACATACTCTGCCTAAGCTGTACTCAGTGCTACACAGGACTGATTCCTGCTAAACCAAGAGATCACACCTGATCCCATACTGAAGCAGCACCCAGATGTGCTCTTCCTATCTGCAGCACTGCCAGCCCAATCTGAATCAACATAACCCTGTAGGTTAAACTTTTGATTCGCTTCATACTTGAGCCCATAATCCACTGTACCCTTCAAGTACCTCAGAACATGCTTTACAGCAACCAGGTGAACACTCCTCGGATCCATCAGGAACTGGCTCAATGTGTTCACAGCAAAGCAAATGTCTGGTCTCGTGTTCGTCAGGTACATCAAGGACCCAATCATCTAACGATACATAGAGACATCAACTGGCTCAGATGAAGCATCACATAGAAGCTTCAGATTTGATGCTATCGGTGTGGCCATGGCCTTGCAATCCATCATCCCGAATCTCTTCAGGATATCTATTGTGTACTTCCCATGACCAAGGAAGATCCCACCTGCATTCTGCCACACCTCCATACCTAGGAAATAGTGCATCATTCCCAAATCTTTCATATCAAATTCAGCTGCAAGCTTCCGCTGCGTGTTGGCAATCAATCTATCTTCACCTGATACAAACAGGTCATCCAAATAGTAGTATCGCTGGATTGCCTTCCTCAACCTTGTAGAAAAGGTTGGAATCCGCTTTATTCTTGGTAAAGCCCAAGCTATCTATCCTACCATATCAAGTTCTGCACACATATATACTACACCATGCTGTCTTGAAATCCATCTGGTGCATCTTCTATTTCATCACTTTTGTATTTCTCAATGCTGCCATCTGCAACATGCTTGATCTGATAGTTCTATTTGGAAGTCACAACAGACTTCCCTTTATCTCTTGGGATCGCATCCCAAACATCATTCTTCATGATCGATGGATCATGGCATTCCATTTCTTCATCCCAGATCCTGGGAACTTCAATATCTTCAATAGATATCTTTGTTGCTGGAACAAATGTTGTAGTCCTTTTGTAGGTGAAGATATACGGTCTTTCCTACAAAACAGGTTAAATTGCATGATTAGAAACATCTCATAATTTTCAGAACAAATTCTTACACATAAAGAAATATGTCATACAGTCATGCAATTATCTTAGCCAATGCTTTAATACAACATTTATCCATATCCTGTAACTTTCTAGATTCCTTCCAATCTCTACCAAAATATTGTTAAGAGTGTGCACAACTCCCAACATGTCAGCAAAGAGGTTTCATTCTAGATAAGTAGCAATGGAATTTTGTACAGTGCCATAGGCCACTTACCCATGTATATTAGTAGTATACTATTCATCAATGCAACTATTCTAATATGCACAATACATATCCTAAGTCTAGGAACATGAGCATATACATCATTGAACAATTTTATTTAAAAAAACATATATGCAAGAAATGATAATTAAAATACTTATCTTTGTTTGTTCGTTGAGTGGACTCCCTCTGAGTCTTCTCTTTCTTGCAGGAGTTGCTGGAGTCCTAATCTGAAGTAGCTTCTTCTACACCTTTCTGTTGTGGAATGTAGAAATATGGTCAATTCCCTCTGAATATCTGCATCCTTGCAGAAACTACTGAAGTGTGCTCCTTTTCTTTCTTGCAGGAACAACTAGAGTGTGCTCCTTTGCTTTCTTGCAGGAGCAACTGGAGTGTGCTCCCTCTTGATCTTTGCTTCCTGAATTACCTATTCTTGAACTCATATTCATCCTTGGTCCCTATGCATGCTTATTAGTATCATGATTGAGTTATCCTTGTGATCTCATATAAAATCATACATTCATTAGTATACTATTAAAACACAATAATCTCAAGCATGTATAATCATGATCATTTCAAACATAAAATAATAAGCATTAGCATTCAAGGTTTATGTAGGATTCTTATGGTTAGTCAAATCATAAGAAACATAACATGTCTAAACCTGTAATTACTCAAACCTATGACTCTTCGGGTTAGTTGAATCATTAATCAAGATAAGAGATATAATATGCATAAAACCTATGATTATTCAAAGCTATACCTTCATGATTCTTCTGGTTAGTCATATCATCAATTATGGTAATGAACATAATATGCATACAACCATGACTATTCAAACCTATGACAATGGATGAGTCTTCTTCTTCAATGACTTGTGCTAGTAACCTGTATATCTCATAGGTTAGCCATTATAAAACCAAGTTATACATACCTCGTAAATGGATCTTCTATGAGATCCATGACAATGGATGAGTCTTTATCCTCATGTCATCATGACCATATGTTCTCGAACTGGAACATGATTTGTCTTTCTTGGTGTACCTTTCATGTTAGTAGGCAACATAAACCTCATACAACACCATAATGAATTAGTACAATCATAAGTGTCAACACCCTAACCAATGAATATCTTCTATCATGCATTCATAATTTTGTTAAGGTGATACGACAAATCTAAAATCAAGATTGTACTAACCGTAATAACATGAACACAAACATACCATAAACTTAATCATGAACAATTCTCGAAACATACCTCAATGAGTCATACCTGTCGAGATTGCTTGTAATCTTCTTATGTAAGGCTTTAGCCTCATCTCCCTCTGAAACAGGAACTCCTTCACTTATGCAGGTGACCAATCCATCTTCTTCTAGGATTAACCCAATCCACTTGATTTACAAGAACTGGGATTGGAGCTAGATATGGGTTTGTCAGAGAAACCCCAAAAATTCAAACTTTCGAAAGGATGGAAATATGCGCCTTGATGAGCTGATCAAGCTGGTATATTTAGAATTTGAAAACTGCAAAGTTTCACTCCTCAATTTTGCCTTTGAAACTTCCAGATTCACTAGACGTGACCGTGAACTGGGGTTTGATGAAGCCCACTCTTTTGCCTAATCAAAAGGTTTGATCCAAAGCTCTAATCTTCTATTTTTCTGAGGAGCTTCCAGCCATGGTCACAGATTTCAAAAATTCCCATTTTTACAGAAGCCCTAATTTTCCACTTTTCTGATCAAAGTCCCGAACTAGGGTTTGATCAAGCCCGGCCTTTTTCCCAACCAAAAATTCTGATCTTGGTCTCTAAATTTTTATTTTGATGAGTAGCATTCAGCCGTGGTCTCTGATTACAAAAATTCCAACTTTCTCCAAAGCCCTAATTTCCGGAAGCCATGAATGAAGGTACCAAAAAATAATTCTGTTTTGACATAAATATGTACCTGATTGTTTCTGGTGTAACTCCAAAATTTTTGATCCATAGGGTCTAAAAAGGTTTCTTGAGATAGCCTGACCTGTTATCTTTCCATCCTGACAGGTCTAACCTCAATTGGATTTTCTGAGAGAGAGTTATGCCAAATGTTGCAACGTGACCTGTTTTGGGATAATACAGGAGAGAGAACTTGTACGGCATGCTACGTGTCACTGTATCAACTTAGGCCTCTGAAACTCTTTCCTCAGATAGCTCGGCCTATTATATTTCCATCCTGACAGGTCTTACCTCAATTGGATTCTCTGAGAGAGAGTTATGCCAAGTGTCGCAACATGACCTGTTTATGGGATAATACAGGAGAGCGAACTTGTACGGCGTGCCACGTGTCACTAGTTCACCTTCGGCCTCTGAAAAAGTTTTCTGAGCTATTACAGTCTGTGTACTACCTGTCACATTTTACATAATTTCATTTGGAGCTTCCTATCCCAAGTTATGACCTTTTTCCCAAGGTCACCTGATTTTAACTCAGATCTGGAAGAGGCAGAAACCCTATATTGCACAGATCATAAATCACAAAGTACAACGAGTTAGAGGTTGTCCTTTGGACACAAGGTACCTGGAGATTTAATCTTCGTCCTGTAACAATTTCAGATCCGAAAAATTTTCCAAAACGTATTTATAGCGAAAGTTCTACGATGACTGGTTTTTTCTATATCAAGCCCTAGCATCGTAAGTGCAACAAGTGTCATACATGCCATATCATGCCTTCTTTCAGGCTAGCTCTGATACCATGTTAAATTTTCCGAATTTACTTCAATCTGATCTAGGATCTTAACTGAGAGAACAACATGTACAGCATATCTACAGCATATCAATCATGGAGACAAAAATGCAAGCACACAAGAGACACAAAGATTTACTTGGGGAAAACCATAAAGGTGAAAAAGCCCAATAACTTCCTCAGATATAGATAGAGCAATGATACAACCAACTATAAGAGATAGACACAACCTAGCATCAGATCCTCCTCCTCCATAAGTGCGCCACTCCTCCTTGAGTGCATGAGTGAGAAGTGAGTGAGTAAATAGAGTGCCTCCCGCACTCTATTTATACTTGACTTGACTTTCCTTTTTACCTAACTCATGTAGGCTCGAACTTAACCACATAATATAATGCTGACTGGGCCGACCCCCAATAGGGTGGTCTAATAACCCTTTGACCCACATGGCCGACCCCCAATAGGGTGGTCTAATAACCCTCTGACCCACATGACTTATACAGGGCCGACCCCAACAAGGTGGTCTAATAACCCATCAAGTATAAGTTACGACACTTACAATATAAATGACGACACTTCTGTATAGAGGAATAATACCATCTCTATAGGAATACAATATACATATATGTGAAATACATTCTGAAGTTACATATACATCAACACATAATTCAGCTTCTGTGAATGCAGTGATCACTCTTATCATAATGGTCATTTGGGAAAAAGGCAACTTTGACTCAAACTTCTCTACAACTCTCTCAGGCCTAGAATGTGGACTTCATTTTGAAATCTATCTTTGAAATGCCAACTAATATAGGACTCCATGGGATCCTAACAATATCTCACAGACATATTCGTTTATTCCTCATTCCCATGCTATCTGCATCCTTTTGGATGTTTATTGACAAATTTTGCCATTTGAGCCTTCCAGAAATAAATTTCTTCAACTTTCAATACTTGATTTAGGTTCTTCAATCCATAATGTCCTTTTGTGTGAGCGAGAGATTTATTTGATTATCATGCTTCATGGACGGAGAAGAACCTTGTTGGGCTGGATTATTTGAACAACTTCCTTGATTGAATGCCTTTTAGCTTCTCTCATCTGTCCTTTAATTGAGGCGAGAATTTTTGGAAAACAGACTCTTTGATATAAGCCCTTTTTGGGCTTTTATTTGTAGCATGGGATCATTTTAAATACCATACATCTGTGAGACATGCTTCCTTTCCATGGGTCCATCATAATGACTTCCTAAGATAGGCATTAATGTTAAAGTGCATGGAGCCCCAAGATAGTAAGGAGGAAATGCTAAATATTAGTTATTTAACTGGGGTTATTTTGACCAAACCGAAAAGGATTTCTTCATTCCTAGAGACCACTCAGTGAAAGCAAAGTCACGAAGATACATTTTCTTTGCAAGTGAAAATCTGCTTTTCAATATTTTGAGATTTGTTCAGAGTCCTATCTTACCACTAAGCCAAGAGTTGGGCTAGGCTTTATTAAAGAACAAATAAAGAAAACTTGAGCACAAAGCAAAGTATAAAATCAAAACAAACTAATTAAAAACCACAAAAACAACAAAACAAGAAACACGAAATGAAACAACAATGCTTATTTAGGTACAAAAATCCTCATGGGACTATGATAAGTATTGCTTTAAAGCAAGGCCCTTGAGAGGGAGATTTACTTCCTCTCTTTGCAAGTCTCTCAGCTTATACTTCAAAGGGCCAAGATTTTCAGAAATTTGATAAGGGCCAACCCATAAATGTTGAAACTTTGTGTGCATTCCCTTACCATCATGTGGATGGTCCCATTTCAGAACTAGATCACCTACTTCAAAACTTCTCTTGCCATATTTCCGTTTATCAAACCACCTTTTGACTATGTCTTGGTGTTGGTGGAACCTGTCTTTGGCTTTAAGCCGAGATTCTTCAAGCTTTAGCAGGGTATCAATTCTTGATTGTAGGACTTGACTACTAGAACCTCGAGAGGCTTGGGCCAATTGCAAGGATGGGAGTAAAATATTTGGAGGGAGGATGGCTGCCTTATCGTAGACTAGGGTGAACGGGGAAACTCCTAAGGCATTCTTTGGGGTGACTTTGTCTTCCCATAAATCATTTGGGAGGGTTGTATGCCAACTTCTCTGATTTTCAATCACAGTTTTCTTAAGAATTCAAATGAGATTCTTATTGGTATACTTATCTAATCCATTTCCTCGGGGATAGTAATTGGCTGAATAATGTAATTTAATTCCTTTCTCATAAACAAATTCATTAATCTTCACAGACAAAAAATAAGTTGCATTATCAAAGACTAGGGAAATTGGAACCCCAAACCTGGTTATGATGTTTTCTTCCAGGAATCTGATAACTGCATCTTCATTTATTTTGCGCAACAGAGTAGCTTATGTCCATCTCATAAAATAATCCGTAGCTATCAAGATATACCAATGCTGCAGTGAGGAATTCGGGTTAATTTCTCCAATAATATTTATTCCCCATTGTTCGAATGGTTCAGAGATAATGACTGGTTGCAGAGGTCCTACTTCTTTTGGCAATTTTCCAGCACTCCTTTGACACACATCACATTTCCGAGCATAAGCGTGGGCATATCTAAATAAGGTGGGCCAATAATACCCAGCTCTGAGAATTTTATGAGTTGTGGTATCTACAAAATAA
Organism: Larix kaempferi; assembly: GCA_027924585.1. Classification (NCBI taxonomy): domain Eukaryota; kingdom Viridiplantae; phylum Streptophyta; class Pinopsida; order Pinales; family Pinaceae; genus Larix; species Larix kaempferi. The sequence goes on from BSBM01000217.1 coordinate 22,725,502, forward strand.
TGTCCCCTAGTAGGGCCATCGTGCAATTCTTTGACAATGTTATCAGCATCTTCTTTCTCTTGACATCTAAGGAAAATCCCATCATAATTTATTCTAAAGAGTCTCCCATCAATGATTTGATAGGTTGTTGATTTCAGACTTAGTGCCATTCTTTGCTTAGAACTCCAGTGTTCCAGCAAATATCCTTGCTGCAAATAATGCACTAGGTCCCTATACTAAGATTTAGGAGTTGTAAAAATGGGACATACCTCAACCATATTCAGTTCCACTTCATTTTCCCAATTTAGCTCTTCATCAACTGGATGATCAGTGAGTAATTTACATAACCCTTGACCCTTGATGATGGTGGCAAGCTTGAATTCTAAATCATACTCGTGAAGAGCAGTGACCCAGTTTCCTCTCTGTTCTCCCAATTCTTTCTGAACGAACAGAGATCTAACAGCGGGGTGAGGAACGATGACTTTAGTTCTGTTTTTAAGAATATATGGCCTAAACTACTTTACCGCTTTGAATACGACATATGCTTGCTTGTCTACAATAGTTTAGTTCAGTTCAGCACCCTGCAGACCAGTGCTCATAGAGGAAATTGGGTATTCATCTCCTGATTCTACCTTTTGTGTGAGCACAGCACTGAGAGAGTTGTCTGAAGCAAAGGTGTACATGATGAAATCTTTATTGAAGTCTGGAATTCTTAAAGAAGGTGCATTAGCTATGGCAGATTTGATTTCTTTAAATGCCACTTTCTCCAAGTCAGTCCACTTAAACTGTACACTCTGCTTTATCATTTGCTGCAAAGGTTTAACTGTTTGAGCAAAGTCAAGAACGAACCTTCGAACAAAATTAATGGTGCCCATAAATGATTGCATAGATTTTTGTTGTGGGGCATGGGAATCTTGTTGACGGCTTGTACTCTCTCTTGATCTATTGAGATTCCCTTCTTTGAAATGATATGACCCAAAATCTTGCCCTCAAGAACAACAAAAACACTTTTCTTGGGATTTAGAGAAATACCATATTTCCTGCAGTGATTAAAAATCTGCTTCAAGTGGAAAACATGATCTTCTCTCTTCTTTGAGAAAATTGTCACATCATCTAGGTAAACTACAACACAATGAACACCCAATCCTTGAAAATCAATGTCCATGGCTCGCTGAAAGGTAGCTCCTGCATTTATCAAGCCGAATGGTATCTTGCGAGATGCAAAGGTTCCCCACTTTTACAAAAAGTGGTTTTGAGTCGGTCTTCTTCTGCTACTAGCACTTGATTGTACCTAGAACAATCGTCTAGTAGAGAGAAAAGCTCTAATACTGACACCATCTATCAAATTTGTTCCATTTGAGGCACAGGGTAGTTATCTTTATCGGAAGCTTTGTTTAAGTTTTGAAAATCCACACACAATATTATCTCTCCCAACTTCTTCCGCACGAGAACTAGATTGGAAACCCATTTAGAATGTCGAACTTTGAAAATAATATTTGCGTCCAACAACTTCTTCAATTCCTTTTGTATCAAAGGCTCAAGAGTCGGATGCATCCTTCTTAATTGCTACTGAAATGGCTTAACTCCTGCCTTCATCGGTATTATGTGCTGAATAATGCAAGTATCATATGTTTTCAGATCTTCATAAGTCCATGCGAAGACATCTTTGTACTTCTAAAAAAGTTTGATGAACTTATCTCTCTCGCCTGGCGAGCAACATTTACCAAGATTGACATACTTTGGTTCAGCCTGTGTACCGAGATTTACCAATTCATGCTTTATGGAGGAGCTGTGAGTTTTAACATTTGCTCGTCTTTTGAACTTGTTCTGCAAATCGAACAAACTTTCAAGAGATCTCACTCCCTTGGGCATGAAGTTTCCTTTGACTACATCTTTGCTTTGCAGATCTGAATCATGCTTCTCTTCGTCTATTATGTCTTCTTGGAAGGCATCCTCATTTTTTAAGAAGCTGATGATTTGATCATCATCATCAAATACTCTAAGATTTGTAATGTTATCCGGAACAGATGGCTTGAAAATCAATTCTATAGAGAAATTGTTATTAGTAGGAACTAATCTGGAAGCAGAGGTAGATAACAAATCAGCTGTAGCATTCTGTAATCTAGGAATGGAATTAATATTGAAAGAATCGAAACATGAGATTAAATCCCAAACCTTTGACTGATAACCTTTTAAGTGAGGTGAAAGGCAATGAATTGTATCTCTCACTTTCCTAACAACCATTTCTGAATCACCAAAGACTTTCATATATTTAACATTTAAACTAATAGCTTTCTTCAACCCATGGACCAGCACTTCATATTTAGCAGTATTATTAGTGTACTCGAACTCTAGTCTACAAGATAAGAAGTGTTTATTGGTTTCAGGGTCAATTAAGACACAACCAGCTCTGGATCCTTCTTGGGTTTTGGAACCGTCAAAGTATAGAACCCAAAAAGCATTTTTTGTTTTAACTAAGTTAGTAACACTATTACCTAAGTTAGTCACTAATCCTACTATGTTACAATCAATATCATCAGTCCGAGAAAATTGAAGGAGATCAGACTGTTCATCTGATTCATGGCTAATGTTTTCCAATTGATAATTACCCGGTTCAATCTCTAAGAAATAATTTCCCAAAACTGAAGATGAGAAAGCTACAGCTTCATTCTTTTCCTCTAACTAAGTTACATTTTGTTTCAAGTGGGGTTCTCTCAGTATTTTAATATGATTTTGTCTATTCTGGTATGGCAACCACAAGTGAGGCCAATCCGTTGCAAAATAACCATTCAGTTTCATGGACCAGTCCCTGCTCAATATCAAACCATAAGCCTCAAGAATATCGACTACCATTATATCAACAAATTGACACACTCTAGGATTTGCTGACAGCCTAATAAGCACATCTTTCATTTCTCCAATGACTTTAACAATAGTCCTATCTAACTGTATAATATGCGATGGGGATGGAATTGGTTGGCCATTGATCATTTTGAAAATTGATAGTCGCATGACATTCGAAGAATCCCCAGAATCTACCAAACAGTTATGCACATTATGATTGGAAATTTCAAAAGTCAAGAGAAAAGGCAAAGTCTACGATCTAGATTTTTTGCCAATGCTAGCTTCGTTTATCTCGGGATTTTCCTCAGTGTTTTCTACCGAAGTACTAGCTTGTGGGTCAAAAGATTCCAGCAACTTCTTTCTTTGTTGGGAAAAACTACACATATCAAATATGGAGACAGTCGCTTTCTCCTTCTTAATGTCTTCGATTATATCATATCCCATGTCACATTCTTTTGAGACTTTAGGTTGATTTTCTGTTTTGTTCAAAGCGACCTTTGGTTGTTTAGATATCTCTGTGTTTAGCTCTTTTGTCACTGCTGGGTTTACCTTAGGCTACGGTGGGATGACAGTTATGTGCCACTTTGGCGTTTCCTTCACAACCTTGGCTTTAGGTGCATCAATGGTTTGATCAAGCATCGAGCCTTTACCTCTAGTGGTGACATTAATTGTTGCGGTTTGAAATTCGTCATCTAGATTTTCGAAAGAAGGTTCTTGCGTGGGTGCCCAATCCCATAGGACTATTGTGGTGTCGGGAGCGGGTTCTTCTTTCTCAAAAATTTGCTCTTCCTGAGGATCCTTTTGAACTGTTATCTGTGCATCTAGCATTTGATTCATCACTAGGCTCATCGAATGTATCCATTGTGGACAACTTTTTCCTGAGTGTTGTTCTTGATGGAAGGTACAGAAATGGTCCATGCCGACTTCATTTAAATTTAGAACAACAGAATTGTTTACAGGTGGAAGAGGTTTCCCATTTCATTCCCTTTTCTTATAGAAAGGTTTGAATGGTTGTTTGGAAGTGCTAGTTGTCTTATCTTTCTCCAGATCAATAATCTTATTAGAAAGATTTTGCATCATCTTGACAATATTTTCCATATCTGTTGATGGTTCCTCTTTATTTTTGGTTAATAGAAGAGGCTTCTTAACGGCTACTGGTTTTGTCTCCAGCTCAAGAGAATTCTTAGCGATGTTGTCTACTTCTTCTTCTACCTTCTTGGTTTCATCAAAGTTTTCTATCAAGGTAGTTTTCTTTGTTCTTTTAACAAACATTGCTATGGGACAGTCAAGCGCTGTTGTATAATATTCAACTAAAGATTCTTCAGCGGGTCTTTCCGCATCACTAAAATTATTCAACAATGTAGTGAATCTTTGATTAAATTCTTGAACCTTTTCCTTCTTTTCCATTCTCATGGACAACAATTATTTCATGAGTGTAGCGACTGTTTTCTGATTTCCATATTTCTTTAAGAAACACTTCTTGAAATATTCCCAATTCGATATTGAACTAGCTTGCAAACTAAAGTACCAGGAAGATACTTTGGGCTCGAAAGTGTAAGGAAAAATCCTACAGACTACATCTTCATGTTGCACATTTAAAATACTTAAAGCCAAGTATAAACTCTTAAGATGATCTTTAGCAGAAATACCCTTCCCAGGATCATATTTAGGAAAAACCTTTTCTAGATTCTTGGGTAGATCATGGAATGGCCTAGCCAAATTCAGCGCTCCTCTTGCTCTCCATGCAGGTACAGCCATGGCTCCACGTGGAGAATGTGGTGGAGTGTTATGTGGATAATTATGTGGGGTATGTAGTTCCTCTCGATCTGCAAGATTTTCAAGTCCAATTTATCCGAGAGGTTCTTTGATTTCTTCCAAAGATAGATCTACCAACTCTTCAAAATTTTGAACAAGAACTGAATCTCTTGTATACTTTGTTTCCCTTTTAGGGGCTCTTCTTTTGGGGAGTAAAGGAATTGCATTCAAACCACCAAGCTTCCTAACATAAGCACGGGTATGTCTTCTTAAATTCGCTACTTCAGCAAAAGGAACAACATACAGCGTTTCTTGTTGTTCAATCTCAGAATTGGGATCTTCTTGATTTATTAATTCTAGATCTAAATTGTATGGGATAGCTGTTTCAAATGGGTCTTCAGTGGGATCTCTTCTAATGAAAGGATCTCCTTTTCCAGCCATGCACTAGTGGTCCTCCTTATAGCGCCAAAAACTGTTGATGCCCCAAAAATTGTAGCATCAATCAGCAAGGGGTTCTCCCTGGTAAGCAATCCCAATTAGATCACGCACCATTTGGTGTGGGGAATCCGTCCAGTTAACGGACCGGCTACCATGTAATATTTAATTTTTTTTTTTCATTTTCACTGGTTGCGGCCCGATCCACCGTTTATGTATTTTATTTTAAAGATGAGATGCAAGTGTTGTCATCTAAATGCATGCAGTTAAACAAATCTGATCTAAAACTATTTAAGCAAATTTAATCTATCCTCGTAAGGAGCAAATTTAAAGAATGAGTAATAAACTGGAAATGCAACCAAGAATTCCATAGATAGCTGCTAAATTAAATAGAAGCATTTGCAACAGAAAATGAAATATTATCAAAGATAGATTTTACAGAGATAAACATTCTATTACCCATTTTACACATAAATTTTGCATAAGAAAATGAAAGCATCCATAACAGATAAATAATTCAGCATAGTTAAGAATGATCTCACAGTCAATGTATGAATAATGCAGAAATAATTTGGCCAAGAATTCCATAGATAGCTGCTAAATTAAATAGAAGCATTTTCAACAGAAAATGAAATATTATCAAAGATAGCTTTGACAGAGATAAACATTCTATTACCCATTTTACAAATAAATTTTGCATAGGAAAATGAAAGCATCCATAACAGATAAATAATTCAGCATAGTTAAGAAGGATCTCACAGTCAATGTATGAATAATGCAGAAATAATTTGGCCAACATTCAACACATTCCCACAACAAAACTCCATGCATGCTTTCTTTAGGAAAAATAGAGCTTCCTTCATTGATGTAGCAAAGTAATTCACGTAGAAAATTAATCTGTCCTTTCACCTGTCGAAAGTCCCTTCTCATCTCTTCTACTTCTATATTTATAGATTTTACAAAATCTGTCTCTTCCCAAAAACCTAACCCTAGGGATACCCAAAAGTTTGTCTTCTAGTGCCTAAAAAGACAAAAGAATTTTCCATTTGTTATATAACATTTGTACAATAAAATAATTCCAGTTGTCTTTTACAAAATCTACAATAAAACAAATTAAAGCACAGATGATCCTGCCACTTCAGTCGGTCTTTCCATTTCTGCTGAGTGCTCACTTCAACAAGAATTATTGCTTCAGATGGGTTATCTACACTCTCAATATAGCTGGCCCACTTGTTAATTTCTCATAGAATAGTATTACCCCGTGCAGAGATTGTCATTTTCAGCGCTAATTCATGCTTGCGCAAATTTGATTTAACGCTGGTTGCTCTTGGCACTAATGCCTCGGTAATGCTTTCTAGAAAATAGGCGTGAATAGAGGTCTTCCCAATGAACCGATGGAGGTCATCAGGGTTTAGGACATCTATCTTATTGATGTATTTTGTTTCAACATTTAGCTCGCTCAGCAGATCTGCCAGACGCTGCTCTCTTTCAGAAAATTCATAGATAGATTGAGGTAAGATCATGTTACATTTCCCAAGGTTTCCATGATTTTTTAATAGAAAGTGTGACAGATCTTAACAGTCTTCTAGATTTCAACACTTAGCTTTGTGCCACAATCTCTACAGAACTCGAGGAGTCCAGAGTCCAAGTCCAATTCATCAGCGGTCTTTACCCGTAGGTGCGTTGGGAAGCCAGATTTCCCTTCCCTCCATTCAAATTGTTTATTCATCTCTTCTAAGTGATGCGCATACTTCTTTTTCAGCTTCAACGCCTTGAATTCAATGGTTTTCATCCTTGTTATCATTTCTTTCACCCTGCATATCTCTCCTGAAATTAACACCAATGATTGATAAACTTTCCTCTGCATCTCGCATGTTTGTTCATGAAATACGGTCAAGTACCGCTTCTCATTTGCAACCTTGAACTACTCTTTTTCCCTCACCAGCCTGCCAAGCTAAGGATGAAAGGATTTGTTTAGCTACACATTGTTGGATTCAAGCTTCTCCACTTCTCCTATGCAAGTTTCCAAGTTTTTCTACTTGCTTTCTGAGACTTCCAACTACATCTCTAGTGGGTTCTTTTCATTCTCGAGCTGCAAGATTTGCAAGGTTGTTTCTTTCTTTTCTTATTGAAGCTCATTGTACTTCAATCTTAACTCATTTCCTTTTAACACCTCTTTCTGCATGTTACATTTTACCTTTAAACATAGTTCCCTATACTTCTTAACCTCTTCAACCATATGATCAACATTATCTTTACTTGCTTGAGCTGAATCCACAGTGCATGATGCCGTGAACAAAGGGTCTATATCAGTCCCTTGGACAAGTGTGGTTTCTGATACACTGATTTAGTAACGGTCCTCCCCAATCTTCATTTTCTTCTCTGATATGTCTACAATAACCTTCTTCCTTTTATCAAAATAAATGGAATCCAGGTTGGCCACTTGGCGCTACTTTAAAGGATTGTATGGGGTAATTGATAACTCTTTAGTGGTTACAACCCCTTCACTAGCTATCACTGATTGGTTTATTGTTGCTAGATCCAAGTCCATGGCCTGCGGGATAGACATGCCTTGTTCCATGGCTTTATTAGATTCTTTTGCTTATTCTCTTGCTTGTCTATCTGCTTCTTCTCTTGCTTGCTCTGCCAGCTCTGCTAGCTCCGCTTTTTCTTTCTCTCTCATTTCCGACAACTTTTCAGCCTCTTCTTGCTGCAATTTGGCAGCTTCTTCTTGTCGGATCATCTCCTCTTCATCTTTCATAGATTTTTCTTCTTGCACCTATTGATCTCTATCAGCTTCTTCATCTTGCTACTGCTTGAATTCTTGCTCCTTTTGGAGTCTTTCTTCTTCCTCCTTTTCCTTCCTCTTTGACTCCTTTGATTTTGATGCTGCTGACTCTTGCTCCTTCTGGATCAATACAACAGGTTTGGGGCTGGAACTTGATCCGCTTTTAGGGCGGTAACATTTTCCCAACTCAGTGAAGTTCCTAGTGCTCCGAAAAAATTCTTCATCCTCGTCCCAAAGATGTGCATACTCAAAAGAAGTTCTGACATTGGTACAGTGCTCAACAACTCTGCCATTAGGATCATGCCTTCTAAATAACTTTTTTCTGAAATAAAAAAATTCTAAGCACTAAGCAAATTTTTCACCATCTTTTGCTTTCTGGAGACTATATGCACCGATGGTGAAGGGAATTGGTGGGTACATACCTTTCTTCCTCTCATAGAGAATATTGCTGACCCCACTAATGAAGAGTTGCCTTATAGCTTCTTTGTGTACTAAAAAATATGTGACATACCGGGGAAAAAAACGGAAGGTTGAGATCCTCCACTCATTCGGATATAGGTGCCCTCGGCGGAGAAGTAATAGTCCCCAAATTCTTTTATGATGGGCATGGCATTTTGTTAACACCCAAAAAGAGCTCACTACCTCATCTACCCCATTGCATGACTCATTTGTCCATATTTCCTTCCATATTTGCCTCCAAAACCTTAAAATCCCACTAAAAAGCCTCCAAAAGGCCACGAAACCATTAAAAAAGCCTCCAAAAGGCCAAAAAAAACCCCTTTTTCCTCCAAAATAATCCAAAATTCCTCCAAAATAGCAAAAACCCTCTAAAAAGGGAATATAAAATATAAAAAAAAAAAAGAGGAAAAAGAGGGAAAAAGGAGGCAAAAACCCTATACAGCTGACCTAAACCATATGGTTCCCAAAACCATGGGCCAACACTCCACCACTAAAAACCTATAAATAGGTGATGGAGGCCCCTCATTTCACATCCACAGTCAAACACACCCTTACTCTTCCAAAATCACTCTTGAAACCCTAGCTCACCCTTGAGCTACTTTCATATTTGAGTGCCCCTTTGGCCCATTTCCACCCTTTGGAGAAAGAGAAAAGAGCAAAGCTGGAAGCTTGGAAGCAACCCTCCTGGACTACTGCAAGAGCTTCACCAACCTTCACATTGGAGGTATAATCTTTAATACAAAAAGAGAAATCTGTTGCCATATTTTCATGTCTTATTATTTATGTTAATGCTCATGCTAGGTTAAATTTCATTCTATTTTACTGTTTTTATTTACTGTTTATTGAACTGCTACTAAGGAGTCCCTTCTCCTTAGTAGGTGCTCATTTGCACAAGCTAGGGTGAAAACCCTAGCTACAGTTTTGGCGACTCCCCTTGTCTTCCTTTGAATTTCTGGTTATAGTTTTAAAGTTTTAAAGTTTTTTAATTTTCTTTAATATTTTCCTGTTTTTTTCCTTTCGGCTATCCCTTTTGGCTACCGTAAACCACATCTTTTACCCCCCATAGTTGCGTTCCGACCGCGTCTTTCAAGAATTTACCTACGATCCGACCACGGCTCTCAGACTGTTTCTGGCGACCTACCGGTGGTTTCCAGTCTATTACCTGCGATCTAATCACGGCTATTATCTTGTTTCGTGCGGTTCGACTGTGGCTGTTAGCCCTTTTTCCCGCGTCCCGCTTGCGGCTTTTAGCCATTTTTCTGCAACCCGCCTGTATCTTTCGGCCTTTTCCCGTGTCCCGCTTGCGGCTTTCAGCCATTTTTCCTACAACACGCTAGCGTCTTTCGGCCTATTTCCCGCGGTCTGACTATGTCTTTCGGCCGAAATCCCGCAACCCATCCACGTATACTGATCTGTTTCCCGCGGTTCGACTGCCCAGATTTGCCACAGACCCACGGTCTATTTTCTGTGTTTTTTTCCCTATTTTGAACCCAGCACTTTGCTACAATATTTTCTGCACGTGCACAACCATCTGTCCTACCTGTATCCATACTTCCCTACAGCCTTTTCTGTAGTATTATTTATGTTCCATTTACAGAATATTTTTTAAATTTCAGCATTTTAATTGAAAAAGAGAAAATTTTGCATTTCAAAGTTTAAATTTTGTATTGTTATTTTTAGTTAGAAAGTTGCCCACCTCGTGGCACTTTTACTTGGGTTCATCATCTCACACGCACACACTCTGTCACCTAATTCAAGTGAGCCCTAAAATACTACTTAACACAACCAACATTCTAACCCCACTTGGGGAACACATAAGAATTTTTGTAGTTAGGTAAAATTGGGGGGATAGGCATCCAAATAACACCCCTCGGTTGCTTACACTTGAGACATAGTTGTTGTCCATTAGGGAACCAAAATCCCCTAGTATTTTTTGACATGGTTTAAAACCAATTTATCGGAAAGGCCTTTTCCCTAGGAGGGTTGAAGTTGCTAGACTGGTTCTGCAAGCCTGAGTGGAATACCGCAATCCATTCAGTAACCGAAGGATACCTTTCATAGTTCTCGGTGTATCACCCGTATGGGGATGCAGCGGTGATAGAACCAAATGGCAGATTCACCCAACTGAACGTGTGATGAACGGGGTATCTTAGTTGATTTTCTTCTAGGATTGACTACCTGGTGTCCCTCCCAGTAGGGGGATATGTTTAGCCACTTAGCTCTACTATCCATATTGTCTGACTTGGATTTCATCACCTTGCAGAGGATATGTCTAGTTGAGTCAGAATACTATTTAGCTAGGTGTTTTCATGCTCCCTTACCTCCTTTTGGTCTAGCGAGTCCATTATTTTTATTTTTTAGGAAACCTGCTGCTTGTTGGTATTCTGACCATTTCTGTTGATACTCCACTTATTGTAGCATAGCTATTACAATAAGTGTTTTGAGTTGGTTGTTGGCCTGAGTGCCATATTTTTTGAGCTCTCCTTCTTCACACTCGGTTGCATTAGGGTTTTTTGAGCTGTTTTTCACTCAACACAACCCCTAGATATTTGACACCATCTGTCACCATTGAGTCCTCGAGAAATTCTCGGTGCCTCTGGGGTGAGCCCCCACAACACGGTTCACTTGACATCACCCGTCATAGACATAGATCTTCATCACTTGATACCACTCATCATAAATCTCGCACCTTGTCACTTGAATCCACTCGTCAATGGAATAGAACTCCGTCACCCGATCTAGACGCCCCTTATTTTACCTCTGATTCTGAGACAGAGTCCGAGAACCCCATTTACACTACACCAACCACCCCTTTCTTTGTAGGGACCATTGGTGGAGCATCCACCACCACACCAGCTACCACACCTGCTTTCGGTATGCCCTCGATGGGGCCCATGTCTACCATTCCGATCATTGTACCCATTCCAGTAGCTGGAATACCTATCACCACTCCATCAGTGACTCTCACTACCCTTGGCGGTGCAGGACCGTCCCATACCACTTTCGTTCCTTCACTTGGGGGCAACATCCCGAACCCAGCCCCTCTACTTGGGGGCATTGGCCCCAACATGGTCACACCCACTAGTATGTCACATCCTTCTACTAGTTTTCCATTCATGGCTAGCCTCAACCTTCCTGACCTAGCTAGACTGACTAACGATCCCATCAGACACGACCCTGCGTGGCCTCACATGCCCACCAAGCTTCCCTCCGACATCCCTAGGTTTGAGGGAAAGGCAGGTGAGGACCCCCAGAACCATATTATGTCCTTCCATCTATGGTGTTCCTCCAACTCCATAGTGGACAACTTTGTCCGCCTCCATCTGTTATAGCGCACCTTCACTGGCTCTGCAGCTAAGTGGTACATCGAGCAACCCCATGGGACCCATGCCACCTTTACCTCCCTTGCCTTGACTTTCCTGCAATTCTTTCAGTTACCTGTCCGCTATGATGCGGGAGTTGAGATCCTACTGTCTTGTAGATAGAACACGACTACCCACATCACTGACCACATTCATGAGTGGCGTCGACGCCACAGCCTCTGCAAAATCAAGCTAGACGACCGTATCTTCTTAGATTGGTTTCTCAAATCCCTCCTTCCTGTCATTGCCAAGGATGTGGCATCCGAACGACCCTAGTCCAAAGAAGAGGCCATCCTCAAAGCCCAGCAATTTGACCTCATTTACGCCCAGTTGGGTTATCTGTATTCCATCATACCTGATGCCCCTCGCTACGATTCCTCCCAACACGATGCGTCGGGGGCATCCCATGCCGTAGATGGCATCATTGGCCATGTTGCCTCGCATCCTCAACCCTTTTCCATAGCACGTTCTAGCCATGGCCCCGACCTTTCGCGGGCTACATCTCAATTCGGAGCAACCAATTCGTATGCTCCCATGACACATCACCACCATTCCCACGGACCCTCCTGTCCACCTCAGTTCTTTGGTCATGCATCCCCCACTTACACCCCCCCGGTCGCACCTCAGCCATATTACCACCCACGGGCTGCACCAGCTCCTGTGTCCTCTCAAGCCTAACCTGCTTATTACCCGCCACAGGAAGCCCCTACGGAAACCCCACAACCCGTTCCGTAGACATATCAGCAACCCCCACAAGGTTCAGCACCTGTGCAGCCTCCCCCTACTTATTATCCACCACAGCCTGCTCCCGCACCTGCACAACCCCAGAACCCACCTGCTGCCCAAGGGAAACTATACGCCCAACAGAATCCGCAGCAGAACCAAAATAACCAGCGCCAACAGGGCCAACAAAACCGTGGCAAAGGTCGTAACCGTGGGAACAACCATCCTCCAGACCAAGGCGGTCAACCTCCTAATCCCCCAAACAACAATAACGCCGCACCTGCCAACCAGAACCCTGATTGGCCACCCAAGCAGGCCAAAAATCCTAATTTGCGAACAAACCATCCTTGTTCTATTTGCGGGGTCTGTGGCCACTACACACATGCTTTCCCACATTTGGAGCGAGCTCGGCAACTCTGGACTGATGATGCCCATCGCCAAGGGAACGCGGCTCCTTAGGCACCACCCAACCCCCCACCCCCTCAGCATCAACCTTTGGTGCTACAAAACCCCTTACCAACCCAAGGCGTAGTGAACACTCAACCGTTGGCTCCCCCTCAAGGCAACGCGCCACCACAACAGCAGATCACTTATGCCGCTCTTGATCAACCCATGTTAGACTCAGGTACCCATCACTTGTTAATGATGTCATCCATTGATGTCAACCTCCAAACCCGTTGGAACCAATATGGCTCCACTCCTAAAGCCTCTCCTGCCGATAAAAACACTAACGCTCATCCCACTGATCAGATGTTATGTATACCTCTGGCTCCACTCGATGGCTCCTCCAAAGCACCTCGCTTCCCACTTCGTCGCATCAACAATAACCCCAATGCTCACGCTACGTCAAATTACAAGATTTACGATGACTTAGGCCAGTCCCCCGCAGCCATGTTTGCGTTAGAAGTCTTCAAAAACTGTCCTTCACAGCGCAAGACTTTGCTCTCTGCCATTGGTGCTATTGACCCAAATGATTCACGACTGATGGCCTTCGATTTGGACCAGTCCAAACCACGCCTGCCTTCCACTTTAGCATTCCAAGTTTTTGTTTCTATTCGGAATCTTGTCATCCATCGGTGCATTATCGATGAAGGTGCCTCTACATGCGTTATGTCCACATTCATTTGGCAGAAGTTGGGATCCCCTACTCTTCAGCAGTCCACCACTGCGTTGCGATCCTACGACGGTCGTTCGGCTCAACCCCAAGGTCTCTTAGCTAACGTCCCCATCTAATTGGTTGGTAAAACTGTGCTCATTGACATAGAGGTCATCAATGCCCAACTTGATTATAACCTCTTACTTGGCCGCAGCTACATGTATGCCATGTGGGTGGTTTCCTCATCCGTTTTTTGTACCATGATGTTCCCCCATGACGGACACGTGGTCAAGGTCAACCAACTCACCTATTACGATCCCAATGCCCCCCGCTGCACCCGAAAATGTTCTCCCCATGGTTGAATAACCTGTTTGTGGTGCAACTACCTCGTTTGTTTCCTCCGTGGGACCTGGACTTTCCTCAGATACACCGATGACCTCAACATTCCAATCCATTCCACTCCCGTCACCCGCAACCAAAGTATTTGACCTATGTACCCTTTCCCACAATACACAAACACCCAACAATCAATCGCCCTTGTTACCCAAACCACCGTTGGTACCTAGTCACATTGGTCTTACACCCATCCACACAATCCCCTTCATATTCCCTTCCTTGGGCGTAGCTAGTAAGCACCCCGGTTATGGCTACTCTTAGCCTCCCCGGGTTAACCTTGGGACTACCCGTGTGGTATATTTTGCCTTTCGTTCCCCCGCCGACACCAAATGTCATCCTAAAACCGGTGCAACCCATTGCCACTACTATTCAACCACCTCCCGGTGTCACTACCCCCTTCGTCATCTACGAATCCCCCCCTCTTATCAAGCACACTGGGGGCAGAGGCCCACAACCATACATTGTTGTACCCCCGCCCAAAACAGTTAAACCCCCCCCCCCCCCCCCCCCCCGTGTTTCGTGCTCCCCCCAAATGCTCGTTATGTGATGAGTTAGGCCATCTGACTCATCAATGTCCACAATTACCTGCATTACAGGAACACATGCAAATGCTTGACGACGACCCCAACATCCCAGTTGTCGAACTCGATCCAACCCGTAAGCCTCGTGAAAAATCTTTGCGTACCAACAACCCTTGTGCAATATGCGGTATTTACGGCCATTACTCACATCACTATCCTGATCTCCTAGATTACAGAGCAACTCTCTATGAGATGAATAATTTGGACCTTGAGACAGCACCCCCCACAATTGAGGATATCCACCCCCCAGTATCACCCCCATCCGGAGAGATTAACACCATTTATATGATCTCTTCGACTACCACTCCCTCGTCAACCGATTTGACAACTCAAAGTTTCCGCAATGATGAGGAGATTCTAGAGGCTCTCACTGCCCCAGATTATCCCTAGGATGACATGCACCATCATTCCTATTTCCTCCTAGAAGACTCCTCCTCTACCATAGCCACCCAATTTGCAGTTGAGTCCAAAGATTTCCTTCCCACCAAATTCCACTAGTTTAAGGATCCTATTCCCGCTCCTGATGCCTTTGAGGAAGGTAACATGGCCAACATCTCACCCACAATCCACATTGATATCTCGGCCCCAACAGGTGCTCCTGAACTCATTACGTTAGGAGCGTCCTGCACTGAGTACGAGATTGGAGAGTACAAAAAACGTTTCCAAGAGTTATGTGATGTCTTTTCCTGGTCCTACACCGAAATGCTTGGTCTTGACCCCGCTATCATAGATCACTGCATTGACACCTCTGATCTCGGGGGAATATGTAATACCCCCAATTCGACCCTTAGGATATATGAGCCTTTAATGTAAATCGGTGTACATGTGATGTATGTTTTCCTAGCGTGGAGCTCAAGGCCAAGGCCCCGCTAGTGAAAGCCGAATTTTATTTAAAGGGCAAGTATTTGATATTTTGATACCATGTGCTCTTAAGCCATGGAAATTGTAATAGGATGTAAATAAACATCAGGCAATATAAAATGTCCAAAGCTGGCTACGGAGGCAACGAATGAGAAGGGGCCACGTGTATCCACTAGGGAGTGGTGAGGGGGCTATGGGAGTGAACCATAGGTTGCCATTTGTCATTATGTGAACCCATTGACTTCCTTAGGTGACATTAATGCCAATGGTAAGGAAGTGGTTGAGATTTCAGCCCATGACTTTGATGGAGTATGGGCAACCCTGAAATTCGTATGGGAAGGTATGGGCTCTTTGGACTTGTCCCACAAGTCACTCTACATCTTGGGGGTTGCTCCATCCTTATCCCCATTCCATTGTGGAAGTATGGGACATCTTTTGCCCACCCAAAAACGAGCTCCCAGCAAGGAGAAAACCAGAAATCGCGACTTGAAGGAAACCCACGTTTTGGGAAGCCAAAAACGTCCCGATTTGGTATTGGACAGAGAAATCCAATGGGGGATCCATTGGTAAGAACCTTGGGGCGAATTTGGGAGCAATAGCTACCCCAAAAGCCATGGGAAAACCCAGTTTTTGCAGCTCAGAAAACGAGTGACGGATTTGGGTTATTTGCTGAACGATTTGGGTTATTTGCTGAACGAAGCTGTGAGAAATCCGATTGTGGATGTGTGAATAGAGGATGGGATTGCTGAGTCTAGCTTGAAGGGTATGTGGCTCTGGGATTAAGCTCAGTGGACTAGCATCCTCCTCCATCTCCTATTGCATGCTTGAGAAACCCAACCGTGTGTTGGCTTAGCATGGCTATCTGAGTGAAACCCTCTGACTGTGAGTGAGCCATCTAGTTCCTCCTTAGTGGATACACAGCCCAGCTCGGGGGTGATCTCTCAGCTGAAAGAATACAGGCTGGACAGAGATCTATGGTTGGGTGGAACGTTGCTCTCACGTAGCCAGTTGTTTGGGCCATTATAATTCGAGATAAGTATTCTTGATGCTAATTCTATGCCCTGCAAGCATTTTAAATAATGATTGTGTTTATATGTTGAATGCATGATAAAACTGTGTGCATATGTATTGTTAATTCCGCTGTATTTATATTGAATTGAATCTGCATAGAGAAGTTTTAAAAATGTTAGTTATTTGTGTGCAAAAATATTGGGGCTAAGTTTATCAAAAGCCCGGTAGGTTGTTAATGTTTCCTTCCCTGTTGTTCTATGGAGAAGGGGACGTTACAGAGTGGTATCAGAGCTCTAGGTTCAACACTACGGCTGTTGGGCCCTTCACAGAAATACAAATCATTGAGTGTACATGCATTTTGTATTTTGTATTTTGTATGTACATGGATTAATTGTGAATCCATTGCATGGACTGTTGAATGAAAGATTTTGAATTTTCCTAAGTCTGTTGGAAAAATTCGTTTAAGTCTGTTTCGGAAAGAATTCCCGAATGTCTTCCGCAGTTGCGGAAGCATTCGGCGAATTGCTCCGAAACTGCGGAAGCATTCCGTGAGTTTTTCCGCAGCGCGAAAGAATTCGGGAAGTCGCCCCGAAATTTGCGGAAGGAATTCCCTTCCGAAATTTTCGGAAGGAATTCTCTTCCGAAATTTGCGGAAGGATTCCGCGAGTTGTTCCGCAAAGCGGAAAAATTTGGCGAAATGCTCCGAAAAAGAAGAAAAATTTTCTAAGTGTTTTCGAAAATTTTGTTTAAAGTTTGTTTCGGAAGAGTTCGGGAAAGTCTTCCGAAACAGCGGAAGGATTCCGCGAACGGTTCCGCAACTGCGGAAGAGTTCGGGAAAGTCTTCCGAAACAGCGGAAGGATTCCGCGAACGGTTCCGCAACTGCGGAAGAGTTCGGGAAACTCTTCCGAAACAGCGGAAGGATTCCGCGAACGGTTCCGCAACTGCGGAAGAGTTCGGGAAAGTCTTCCGAAATAGCGGAAGGATTCCGCGAACGGTTCCGCAACTGCGGAAGAGTTCGGGAAAGTCTTCCGAAACTGCGGAAGGATTCCGCGAAGGGCTCCGAAATCGCGGGAGGATTCGGGAAAGTCTTCCGAAACGGCGGAAGCCTTCGCCGAATGGCTCCGCAATTGCGGGAGCATTCGCCGAATGGCTCCGCGACGGAAGCCTTCGCCGAATGGCTCCGCAGTTGCGGGAGCATTCGCCGAATGGCTCCGCAGTTGCGGGAGAATTCAGCGAATCGCTCCGCCATTGCGGAAGCGTTCGCCGAACTGCTCCGCATTGCGGAAGCATTCGGAGAACCGGCGCGCCCGGACGCGAAAAAAAAAAAAAAAAAAAAGAGAGTAAAGTGGCTAAAACTTGATTTTTTGATAGCAGGAGCATCCGGACTCAGAATGCGATGATTCCTGTGGGGCTCGGAGGCCATTGGCGAGGGCCATGAAAAGACCAGTGAAGACCCCTAGCCCATTACACCCCGATTTGACAGAAAATGGACAATAGTGACTTTTGAAGGACGGGGTCCCGATGATTGACGGAAGGTCGGTTTGAGCTGAAATTGATCAGGCGCGGCCATGAAGTAGGCACAATGTTAAGTACCGAATCTTGGAACCCAACTCCAAAGGATGTGGAGTCGGGGTGAGCAAGAAGGCCAAAAAGCACTGTTCCGGGCCACTTTTTCGGGATTTTGAAAAGCTTGTGGGCAGTAAAAGTGACCCTAGATGTGGGAATCAGAAATTTTACTGAACTAGACATTTCATATTCTCATTAAGACGGACAACTTCCGTTAGACGAAGATTTTCCAGAAATGCACCGTTTGGGAGATAGCCGTTTTTGGCCCAAAATTTGGAATTTTGGAAAAATGTGAAAAGTGAGAAGTAGCAAAACCCAGAAATTCATAGAAGATGAACGGTGCATCGGAATTGGGATCTGTAAATTTTCGAGTATTCCTTGTTATATGGACTAACTCCGCCCGATAGAAAAGTTTTTGTGATTCCTCGTAGATTTTCTTCCACAGGTGGCTGAAGTTGGCATTCGGGACCAAAATGCAACTGTGTAAAATGTGCAAAACTGAAGTGAAAGTTGTCATTTTTGAAGAAATGCAGTTTTCGCACCTGATGTCGGAATGGAGCATGAAGACAGGCATTGGAAAGCTTGTCCAGCAGGGAACAATGATGCATGACCAGAGTTTGAATGAGGTCTACAGATATCATAGTTATTTAGTGCAGAAGAGTGCCAGCGGTTGTTTTGACAAACAAATTTTGTTGTCAATATGGGCAATTTCTACAATTGCATGATATGGAAGAGAAATTCCATGATACGAGGAGGGATCGAAAAGGGAAGAATTCTTTAAACCTCAGTTTGTTATCATACTTATAATTATGAAATTGTCATATGGCATAAAAATGTTAAAAATGTAAGGGATTACATAAATGTATATGCACTAGATGGCACCTTAACAAACATCGCATAGTGCATATGGAAATGCTTGTGCATAAATGGGATATTTCATATTGGTAGAATAATGAAGTCTGGATATGCAATAAATCACTAATGGAGAATATTGTGGCTGATAATCATTATTGATGTTGGTATTGGTTGTAGAACCAAAGATAACAAAGAGCATGGCTAAATGTGCTGAGGATGTTGTTGCATGAAGCCAACAAATCTATGATCATAAAGTTGGCAAAAGGACTGAGCAGCTTTGGTAAGAATCCAACTGATCAGGTAACATCAGGCGATGTTAATGGTAGCCATGCAGGTAATGATTATTGGTGCCAAATTGCATGAATGTTGAAAGAGGATTTGGTAAGATCCCTTCAACTATGTTTGAGCTATGTTGAGATAGTTTGCACGTGATATTGAATATTGATTGGGACTGTTAACCTACCAAGCTTGGTGAGGTGTGGGTAAGTGAAGGAAATGATCCTTACACCCTATGATCGTTTAAAATATCAATGCATTCATATGAATTTATATCATGTCATGTGTATGTTGGTTATGTGCTTAATAACCAAAGCAAGCGAGGACTGGTGGTCCTGATTATGATAATGCAAGTTATATGAGATAGTCATGTCTCGATCATAATATGCTTGAATGCATAGTACTCATGAAACAATGCAAGGTGGCATTGAGTAGAGGTGCATTAAGAGATTTTATAAATCTTGTGAGGCATTGTATGAATGCATAGGGATGATGCATATGTTATTGCAAAATAAATAATGGATAAAATGATGAATTGATGATAATTCTAGGATCATTTCATGAGATGTTGTGAATGCAAAATAGTAAGTGCATGAAGAGCCCAATCATGATTGATGGGCTGCTAGAATACCTTGTAGAAGGACAGAGTTGTATGAATGATATGACTGTGAAATAATGAGTATTTACGATTTAGTTAAGCTGCATGGATAGTGTGACTATGTCTTGAAAATTCTATTATGATAATGACGCATATATAGAAGTGTATATATATATTTCATTGCATTTCAAATGTAATAGCTGAAGGTGTTTGAATTATTGAGTGTTATAATTCTGAGATCACTTCAGTGACTATAATGGCAATGAATGATTATGTGCGTAGATACTCACAACGTGTTTGGCTGATTGGAGTTTCAGTTTCCGGTAGGAAGGTCTTACATATGGCAATGAGGATAAGTCCATAGTAGATACCGGGATCTACCACACGTAGAAGCCAAAGGTTATGAGAAGGTTCTCATGGTTGAGAGCTCTAAGTTCTGTTAGTAAGAACAGTTGTAAATATCAGATTTGTAAATGTTTCGGATTTGAAATTTTACTAATAATTGCTAATGACTGTTTGGCTTATATGAAAATGTGTCAGGAGGACATGCTGTAAGTGGATGCTCATGTATGGCAGCAGGCATAAGACCATAACGGGTAGAGTGGTGTCACTTACAAGAGCCAAACAATATGAGGATAGCCTCATGGATAAGAAAACCAATTTCTGTAGTAGACAGAGTTGCAAATGCATACTGAATTTAATTATTAGTGCCATGGATTGGTTATGGAGCAATCGGATTTGAAATTGTATTGCTAAATGTTGTTGACTGTTTGGCTGTTTAATAAGTGCGCCAGGGAGACACATTGCAGTAAGACCATGACAGAGGTCCTGCAGAAGCCAAACTTCATGGGAAGGGATTCCATGATTTGAAAATGGGTTCCAGGTGGAATGCCATAAGACATTATTAATGTTTCATCTGCACTACATGATTGGTAAACAATATGAGTGGGATGGTGAAGAATATGTCAGTAAGACATATGAAGGTTAAGTAACATCAAAAGGAATTGGGATGGCAAACCGAGGGACTGTCAACTCAGAGAAGGAGCCTCTATTCCTCATTAAAGAAGGGAAATAACATCGGCAAAATGGATAAGTTTTCCATAAACCCTGAATGATATATATATGTGTCTAATTGCTAGAGTTAATATGCAGAGCATGTTTTGATTTTATTTCCTTCATGAAAGACTGCTTGAAGTATGATTAGGACCTTCATAGCTCACATCAGTAAGGAGTGCACGCCTTTCTGGTGCTGAGTTATGTTAGGGATGCCAATATTGACTACGCCTTAAGGGAATGGACGCATTCCTGGTGTTTCAAGGTTGGATAGTGGATGTTATGAAATAGGTTTACAATTCTAGAGCAGCGATACTAATGAGCTCGCTATCCATTTTGTGTTGACAGATTATACATATGAAACTAAGTGTTGCACCTGAAAGAGAAAAGTGAAGAAAATAGTACCCAAGAAGACTGTATAAGCAGTGGTAACCCTTGCATAGGGTGAGTGGGTATCATGGGGCCATGATAGCCTGCAGTTAAGAAAGTTACCTAAAGAATTCCTAAATGGAACCGCCGGCTTACATAAGAGAAGAAGTGCCACCCTTGTGTGGGTGAAGAATTGTTATGCGCATTGAGGGATTGTGATACCGTGAAAGGCTAATGCAAGCCTAAGGCAGAGTAGTGGAGCCTTGACCTGTAATGGTCGGTGGCGCAGTTACCTTCCATTGGTCGATGACCCAGACGTATGTGCTGGCTCGGCAATGGAGAGGGCCAACCAGGTATGGGACTGGTTGGGCACCACCAAATGCTTGGTAAACCCAGTCGGCGTGAAGGTGTACTGGTAGGGCATTAATTAATTGATGATTTGGAACAGCCTGCGTGCTGGCCAAACATCTTAGTCCGCAGGAGGATCCCAAGGCTTATAAAGTAAAAGCAGGACCCTGTGGACCAGAGAGGAAATGCACAGTACAGATAAGTATTCATTTTCATTCATTTCTTATTTGAAATAATGAAGGTTTCAAGCATAAAGCTTGTAACAGTGAGCTGATGCATTATTGTTTCTTTGTTGGAAACCCTGGTCAATACAGGAAGCAAGGACCCTGAAAGAACTAAAAGTTGCTTGGTAAATTCAGAAAGTGGCTGGTTGAGCGAGATTATTGATGATTTGGAGCAGCCTGCGTGCTGGCCAAACATGCGAGATTGTTGATGATTTGGAGCAGCCTGCGTGCTGGCCAAACATGCGAGATTGTTGATGATTTGGAGCAGCCTGCGTGCTGGCCAAACATGCGAGATGGTTGATGATTTGGAACAGCCTGCGTGCTGGCCAAACATACAAGGTTATTTGATGTTGTGGAGCAGCCTGCGTACTGGATAAACATACGAGACTGTTAGATGTTGGGGGGCAGCCTGTGTGCTGGCCAAACACCCAAATCCATAGGAGATTCCAAGGCTTGTAAAGCAAAGAAGAACCCTATGGAATAAAGTGAAGACATCTAGTGCAGATAAGTATTTGGTTATCTGTAATTTCTTGCTTATGAATATACATGTGTATACGATTTGGTTATGATTTCCTATGAAAATAAACTAAACATGCGAATTAATTCAATGTTTGAGTGTAGGTATTGTTGGAAGCAATGACTATGGAAGCATCTTAAGGATGCATGTGGACATGTAACCACCCTAAAGAGCTCAGCATGAGCAGTAATGAAAGATGGGGCTAGTGGAACTGTGTGAGTCCTAGCAGCTAGGAGTTTGACCAACCAAGTGGAGGAACTCCATGGTTGAAAGATCTGGAATAGACCATAGACACTACGTGTCATAGCCGAGAAGGGCAGGTCAAGCATTCACATGAAGTGAAAGAGGACAGGAGCATGAAAACCACAGTGGTGGTGTGGGTTCCAGAATGGAACAAGACTAAGAGGAGAAACTCTTACCGCTCCCTCTCTTTCCTTTTTATTGATGCATTTATAAAATTAGAAAATTGCTGAATGCATGCATGACTAAAATTAAAAGTGTGTTTATTTGATTAAAGTGAATTGTGAATGGATGAACATGAAGGAATTCATGTGCATGTTGGGAAAGCATAAAAAGTGTGGAAGTCTCATGGGTAAAACATGGACTATCCATGTCAACTGGGGAAAAACCATTGACTGATTTTTAAATGTTTGGGGTTATGCTTGGCCTAACGAGAATTGTAATGATGAATTTCACAGGTGTAAATTGAATCGATTGGTTGCAGTCGGTGCAGGCAAGTGTTTCTAGTGAGCAAAGTGTGGTCAGTTGTTTCCATTGACCATGGCGACAGACCAAGGGCTATTAGAATTGGCTGGGGGTCTTCTTCAAACAATTTCCAAGACCCAAGAAAATCTTGGAGAGATGCTCAAGATGCAAAAGCAGCAGAACGAGATGAACCACAAGGTCTTGCAGGACACTCTTCGTTTGCAGAAAGAGGTAAAAAGCATTGTGAAAGCAATCAGCAAAGGAGAGAAAAGTGGATCAATGAAGAAGCATTCATCCAATCGTCCGATTAAGAGACGCTCCAGGTGGGAGGACTCAAAGGAAATTGAGAATGCAAATATGAAGCAACCAGTGAAGTGTTGGAAGTGTGGAGGGGATCATTGCCTCCGTAACTGCCCAACAAGAGAACCTCAAGAAGGTAGCAACCATAAAGTTTTCAGACTTATGGATGAGCTGGAAGATCCGAATCAGCGGGAGCATCTCGTGAAGGTCAAAGGACTTGGTCCTGAAAGTTCAAAGTAAATGATAGAATGCAGGGCAGATCTGCAAAGTTTTGAAGTTTTGGACATGTGTAAATTGTATATGTATGCCTAAGTCTTGGAAAACCGAGGACGGTGTTGTTCTAAGGGGGAGGGGAATGTAATACCCCCAATTCGACCCTTAGGATATATGAGCCTTTAATGTAAATCGGTGTACATGTGATGTATGTTTTCCTAGCGTGGAGCTCAAGGCCAAGGCCCCGCTAGTGAAAGCCGAATTTTATTTAAAGGGCAAGTATTTGATATTTTGATACCATGTGCTCTTAAGCCATGGAAATTGTAATAGGATGTAAATAAACATCAGGCAATATAAAATGTCCAAAGCTGGCTACGGAGGCAACGAATGAGAAGGGGCCACGTGTATCCACTAGGGAGTGGTGAGGGGGCTATGGGAGTGAACCATAGGTTGCCATTTGTCATTATGTGAACCCATTGACTTCCTTAGGTGACATTAATGCCAATGGTAAGGAAGTGGTTGAGATTTCAGCCCATGACTTTGATGGAGTATGGGCAACCCTGAAATTCGTATGGGAAGGTATGGGCTCTTTGGACTTGTCCCACAAGTCACTCTACATCTTGGGGGTTGCTCCATCCTTATCCCCATTCCATTGTGGAAGTATGGGACATCTTTTTCCCACCCAAAAACGAGCTCCCAGCAAGGAGAAAACCAGAAATCGCGACTTGAAGGAAACCCACGTTTTGGGAAGCCAAAAACGTCCCGATTTGGTATTGGACAGAGAAATCCAATGGGGGATCCATTGGTAAGAACCTTGGGGCGAATTTGGGAGCAATAGCTACCCCAAAAGCCATGGGAAAACCCAGTTTTTGCAGCTCAGAAAACGAGTGACGGATTTGGGTTATTTGCTGAACGATTTGGGTTATTTGCTGAACGAAGCTGTGAGAAATCCGATTGTGGATGTGTGAATAGAGGATGGGATTGCTGAGTCTAGCTTGAAGGGTATGTGGCTCTGGGATTAAGCTCAGTGGACTAGCATCCTCCTCCATCTCCTATTGCATGCTTGAGAAACCCAACCGTGTGTTGGCTTAGCATGGCTATCTGAGTGAAACCCTCTGACTGTGAGTGAGCCATCTAGTTCCTCCTTAGTGGATACACAGCCCAGCTCGGGGGTGATCTCTCAGCTGAAAGAATACAGGCTGGACAGAGATCTATGGTTGGGTGGAACGTTGCTCTCACGTAGCCAGTTGTTTGGGCCATTCTAATTCGAGATAAGTATTCTTGATGCTAATTCTATGCCCTGCAAGCATTTTAAATAATGATTGTGTTTATATGTTGAATGCATGATAAAACTGTGTGCATATGTATTGTTAATTTCGCTGTATTTATATTGAATTGAATCTGCATAGAGAAGTTTTAAAAATGTTAGTTATTTGTGTGCAAAAATATTGGGGATAAGTTTATCAAAAGCCCGGTAGGTTGTTAATGTTTCCTTCCCTGTTGTTCTATGGAGAAGGGGACGTTACAGAATAATAGATTACCTCGACCCTAGGATAGGGGCCATGATCAATCATTTTGAACCTACCCCATCACATCTATCTCAGCACATCAATGAACCCATTGTTCAAACCAACACATATGTGATCCACAATCATAAACCCCATGCACATAGCATGGGGGCAAGTCATTAACCCTGCTCACTTTTTCACATGCGTGATCTCAACCATTTTTGAGGTCACATGTCACTTGTATATATGATTTGATTCGATACACCTAGTATTTTTCCCCTGCGGGTCATCATTTGTCCCCACCACTACATCCTTGGCTTGGTGGACTCAACTTTATTTATAGTCATTTTTTAACCCAGTTATTTCCTTTGACCATTCCGGAGTCCTTATGACCTCTATGTTTCGCACCATTTGCACCGTCGGATTCATATTTCCGTGCCCGTGATGATTCTTGAAATCATTTCTCGCTTTCACCAAAAACGTTTTTTAGCATTTTTTCTAGACACCCCTTGTCACCTCGGTTTGCGTGCCACTTCGGCCGCTCTCTGTTTTTGATATATTTTATATCATCGGATTCATTTTTTCGAGCCCGTGATGATGCTTGAGATCATTTCTCACTCTCACCCCCATATTTTTTGGGTATTTTTCCAAAAGTCCCCCCCATTGTCTCGGTTTGCGTGCCATTTCAGCCGTTCTCCATTTTTGACACTTTTTATATTGCCGAATTCATTTTTCTGAGCTCATAATGATGCTTGAGATCATTTCTCACTCTCACCAAGTACAGTTTCAACATTGTGTCCCGACACCTTGCTGCCTCGGTTTGCGCACCACATCAGTCGCCATCGGATTGTTCCACCTTTTTACATGAGCCATTCACTCCTTTCATACTGCAATTATTTCATTATTTTGCCACCATTCATTATCCTGCAAGGAGGCCCACCAGTGTTCCCCCCCTCCCTCGTTCTTGGTCATCATCAATGTTTCTTGATTGAGCACTTCCTCCTTGCCTGTCCATTCCTTTTGTTCGGTATAATTTTATCCCTTTTTCAGGCCGGACAAGTCCCTTACGAAAAAGGCACTTAGGGAGTTTCTGTTAAGCTCTTTTCTGACTCCTAAAACATTGAAAAGATCATCGAGCAATCTTGCTTCCTTTCATGCTTGTTAAAGTACCTGAAAGGGCGTCTATCTGGTATAACTTTAACCCTTTTCCGGACCTGGTAGACTAATTACGAAAAATGAATACTCTAGTCACACCGGCTAGAAGAGTTCTTCATTGCATCCTTTTATGCTTCTTCGGGCCTTGGAGACTAACACACGAAAAAGAACCTCCCTGGAGTCTTCTTATCACTTTCAGACTCTCTAAAATTGAAAGCAACCATGAGCATGCACTGTCATGGGCTTGTACAAATCCACACGATGGTACCATTCCATTATTTTAGAGTCTTCTTATCGCTTTCAGACTCCTTAAAATTGAAATCAATCACGAGCATGAACTGTCCTGGGCTCATATAAATCCACACGACAGTACCATTTTACATACACTTCTTCTAGTTCCTTAACCCATGAAGAAGTCCCCCCGTGCCTCTTGGCACTATGATCGATCATCTCGGCAGCACCCCAAATCAGGTTGCCTTTGTTCAGAGTAGTCTGCAGTCTCCTACCATGTTACACCAGTTTGAGTATCCCTCATCCCAGTCACTATCCTCGATCCAGTACAGCTATGATCCCTTTCCCACCAGTCAATTTCATATGCTGCCTGATCGTCCCCGTCATCATACTCTGAACAAAGGAAGTTTGAGTCCACCCACTCTACTTGCCTAGTTATCCCCCACAATATGTCAGTCCTACCATTAGTAATCTCACACTTCGATTCTATGCCTCGTGCTCCTATCAAGGAACCATCATTTCCTTGATCGTTGCAGGTCTCCCTCTGTCAACGACAACCCCTATATTCCAAAGGATAGACCCAGAGGTCCCTGCGCCTTGGACCCATCACCATCTGTGGTGAGTGCCTACTGACCATTCTGAGAGGAGTCATCATTGCCTCTCCGAGTGGTTGTTTCTCACCTACTCGACTTCAACACCTTGATCGCATCGTTGAGAATCGCGTAGGGTTTATATCCCTTCAGTTATTGGTCGAAGACCCCGGATTTCCCCCGACTCTAGCACATTGGTGATTCACTTTGGAACGCCCAGTTATATGTTCCCGTGGATGTCCAGGTTGTGTTGGTGATTGTATTCGGAAGCCATATAGTTATATGCTTCCTTGAGTACCCAGTTCAGTTCCAGTTCAGTGTACCATTGAGGGTATGACTCCCCGTCACTATGATCCAGCAGCTCATCAGTTCCTCTGGTACCACACTTAGAAGCACTGTTGTTACTCTAGTATATCAGTTCTTCAGCTCAGACATGGTCAACCCAGCAGTATGTCCCAGATTTGTGTCCTCTCTGGACCCTTATGATGTACACAGTGGTTCTTTATGTATCCTACAGGTCCCCCTTTTCGGGCCTCACTGTTATTTTTTATGTATCTTGATACAAGCATGGGTATTCCCACCTTGTCCATATATTGAGATTCTTCCTCATTCATTATTTGAGGCCATGTATATTTCAGGTCCCCATATTTTGGACCCCATTGTTATTATTTACGAGCATGGGAATGCCCGCCTCGTCCATATGTTCAGATTATTTCTCATTCATTATTGAGGTCATGTACTTTCAGTTTTTGCAGTTCGTTCGGGACTGTTGTTCTGGGCTCTAGTTTGTTTCTTCTCTTCTCCACACCCCAAGAAAACCATCCAAGACTTATGATGTCTATCGGCCATACGATGAGATCCTACCCTCACACATCAGGGGGCAATCTGTTAACACCCAAAAAGTGCTCACTACCTCATCTACCCCATTGCATGACTCATTTGTCCATATTTCCTACCATATTTTCCTCCAAAACCTTAAAATCCCACTAAAAAGCCTCCAAAAGGCCACAAAACCATTAAAAAAGCCTCCAAAAGGCCAAAACAAAACCCTTTTCCCCCCCAAAATAATCCAAAATTCCTCCAAAATAGCAAAAACCCTCTAAAAAGGGAATAAAAAATATAAAAAAAAGAGGAAAAAGAGGGAAAAAGGAGGCAAAAACCCTATACAGCTGACCTAAACCATATGGTTCCCAAAACCATGGGCCAGCACTCCACCACTAAAAACCTATAAATAGGTGATGGAGGCCCCTCATTTCACATCCACAGTCAAACACACCCTTACTCTGCCAAAATCACTCTTGAAACCCTAGCTCACCCTTGAGCTACTTTCATATTTGAGTGCCCCTTTGGCCCATTTCCACCCTTTGGAGAAAGAGAAAGGAGAAAAGATGGAAGCTTGGAAGCAACCCTCCTGGACTGCTGCAAGAGCTTCACCAACCTTCACATTGGAGGTATAATCTTTAATACAAAAAGAGAAATCTTTTGCCATATTTTCATGTCTTATTATTTATGTTAGTGCTCATGCTAGGTTAAATTTCATTCTGTTTTACTGTTTTTATTTACTGTTTATTGAACTGCTACTAAGGAGTCCCTTCTCCTTAGTAGGTGCTCATTTGCACAAGCTAGGGTGAAAACCCTAGCTAAACATTTTCAAACAAACAATTTGGCTCTTCTTTAAAAATGAGCTGATACAAGGGAATGATGAGCTTTTCACAAATATGTTTGGAGTGACTTGCGTATTTTCTTTCCCACGTGAGTTTATAAGCTACAAAGAGATGCGACTCCTTTCTGCTCCAAACCCAACCCAAATCAGGAAAAGGGTGCTTGCTTAGTAAGCAATCTATCAAATATGAGGACATGAAGAAATCATCTTTCTTCTGGGTCAGTCCTCCTTGGGCAGCAGTTAAGTGTGAGACCATGCTGTCTGAGATTATGTCGGCCCAATTGAAC
Source organism: Larix kaempferi (assembly GCA_027924585.1). Taxonomy (NCBI): domain Eukaryota; kingdom Viridiplantae; phylum Streptophyta; class Pinopsida; order Pinales; family Pinaceae; genus Larix; species Larix kaempferi. The sequence goes on from BSBM01000217.1 coordinate 22,754,251, forward strand.
ATTGTTCCGGACATGGCTACATAGACCATCACTGGCAGCTAACCAAGCTTGAATACGTTTCCATTTGGCATGCCGAAAATTCGACTCAGCATTAAGGAAATGAATTTGTAAGGAGTCCTTAGAAGAACACTTTCATACTCTCTATTGCCTCTTTTCCTTATCTGCCTCTCAATTATTAGCATCTTCCTAGCGGACTCCAAGGGGTCTATTGTTTGCTTTGCTAGCCATTCATTGTCCTACCAAGCCCTTGCCTGGGAAACCTGTAGGTGGCCATGATATGCTCTGGTGCGAAGGACGTGTGATTCATCTTGGTGTTATCATTGATGAATCTTGTATCAGTTTTCACATGAGGAATTATCCAGCCGATGACCTCTGAGCATGGAAATAACTTGGTACAAGTTGCTACCTTGTGAAGGCCAGACTTCTTGATATTAAAGTAGACCATACTTTCTTCTAGGGTTTCCTACGGGTACTTTTGATCTCTAATAAATCTGTATAACTCACCCCACTGAAATTCTTGGGTGGCGGCCCCTGGGGCTACTCCCATGACATCTTTTGTATCACAAAACATTGTCTTGAGCTAGGTATCCAACAAGATTTCTACATCTGAGTCTTATTCAGAAAGGTTATCCTTCTTCCTAGCAGATCTCCTGTGCATGTCAAACCTGTCATGGCAAGGAGAACACAAATGAGGATTTGACAAATTCATGAGCAACCATTGTTAGCGAATCAACACATCACTCAAATTCATGGTGCTAAGTAGGAATTGAATACGCATGAGTGTTGGTTTTAAATTTAAACTAATCTTTCAAAGACCAAAGTAACGAGGAAGAGCATTTAAACAAAGTTATCCATTCCTTTACACGAAAACGAATGCTGTCGGCTAGCCTTTAACCACATATTATTATCATGACCCAAAAACTCCTACTAGGACTAGTTCTTAGAAATCTTGAAAAGGAAAAGCCAAGCCACCACAAGATAAGGTACTTCATCAACACATCATTCGGCTTTCTACAAGTTTTATTTTCAGTAATTAGATGAAAGTGCGGGTGGAGCTTTTTTATAACGCAAAAAGACACACTCGAGAGGCCAAGGAGTATGTTCATAAGGAGCATAATGGACAGGGTTTGCAAACCCCATTCCCTCCGGTGGTAACTCAATTTATACGAGAGGTTTTTTTATCAAGCTAAAGGCACAAAAACTTATTAGACACAGGGTTCCCATAAAACGCATGCAAACGGGAGCAACTTGGGTGCTATAACGACGTGGGTTTGGCCTCAAGAATCGTCAACAAAAATAGCTTTAAAGCAACAAAAATTTAGCTTTTAACGGAGTCTCCTTTTGGAAAAAACCAAAGGGAAGGAATGAGAACCTACCTGCCAGTCTTAGAATGGCTCCCTTTGGTCAACGCACATACCCAAGATAGTGAAAGTCCGAGCTTCCAATGGAAAACAGTGATGCTCCTCGGTCTTCGAAACATTGGAATGAAAACCCTGTTGGGAGAATATATATAATAGGCAAACTTATGTCCCTCGGGGTGGGCAGTTGGAAACTTAAATGTGCATGGGGACCGATGTAAAAATTCAATAAATCCGCACGGGCCGCAATTAAAACCTCTACCAACCTACCTTTCCCATTTACCAAAAATATGGGTTGCACCGCGGGTAGTGATTCAGATGATATGTCTTGCGCGATGGGCAGTGATTTTAAGGGTAACTCCTTCGATCAAATGCTGCGACGGGGTTGAAACAAGATCAAGCCAAAAATGGCAACAAAAAGGAGATGACGACATTAAGGCCAAAGACTGCACAATGGTTAGGAATTTTAGCTTTAAGATCTGCGACCGATGCGAAGTTAAAAGTCACAATTTGGCACAACCATCGGCCAAGTTAACATTAAGAACTACGAAACGGGAAGCCATTATAGCATTAACATTAGCGATCAGTTTTGAGATTAAAGGATTAAAACGAGTTCCTTTGGTCGGCAAATTTAATTCCGATTGATGCGCAGAGGTCAGCCAAAATAAGGCTAAAATTTGCACAATAGTCGCAAATCTTATCATTAAGAAATGTGCAACTGTCGGAGCATGTGAGATAAAACCATTCTAAGAGGCACTAAATAATCCTCTCAGATGGTCCATAGGAACTGACCATTGAAGGATATGAGTCTAAGGTACAGGGACCTATGGGACTATCCTCTAGAAAAGATGTCCTGGCATCGACAGAGGGAGACCTGCAACTACCAAGGCAATGACGTTTCCTTGATAGGAGTGCAAGGTGTACAACTAAGATGTGATAGTATTGGACGTATAACTAATATATTGGGGAAGGGTATGAGGGTCACAGAGTGGGTGGACTCAAACTTCCTTTGTTCAGAGTATTATAGCAAGGCCGACCTGGTAGCATATGAAATTATCCTTGGGGGAAGGGGATCATAGCTAAGTGGACCGGGGACTGTGACTGCAATGAGGGAGACTCACAGGGGGGAAATTATGGGTGATATCAGGAGACTCTAAGGGTGACACATCACAGAATAATCTCAATAAAGGCGACCATACTTAGAAATGTTTCCATAACATGGGGATGTGCGTGATCTCTAGGGGTGACGAAAGGCACCATTTGGGCCTTCTTCATGGTTTAAGAAGCTTTAAGAAGGGGTAGAAGTGTGCTCGATATGGTACCGTTGTGTGGATTTTGTACGAGCCCAGGACGGTGATTGCTCGTGGTCACTTTCAATTTTATAGAGTCTGGAAGAAATAAGAAGACTCTAAGGGGTTTCTTTTTCGTGTGTTAGTCCCAAATCCAAAAAAAGAATAAAAATTTGCAATGTCCATCCATCCTAAAAAAGGGGTAAACTTATATCGAATAGACACCATTTCAGATACTTTAACGAGCATGAAAGGAATAAATATTGCTAGACGATATTTTCATTCTCTAAGGAGTCATAAAAGGGATTAATAGAAACTCCATAAGTGGATTTTTTGTAAAGGAGATGCTCGGCCTAAAAAAGGGATAAAAGTATCTCAAACGGATATAAAATTCAAGCAAGGAGGAAGTGTTCAAAGCGGAGTAGAGGTATGAGTGGACCAACGAAAACATTAGGGGGGGGGAACTAATGGGGCCTCTTTACGGGCAGATGAATGATGGAAAAATAATGCAATAACTGTAGTATGGAGGGATTGTCAATAGACTGCAATGGATAAAACGGTAAAAGATACCAAGATCCGTCGGTGTACCTGGTGGAATGAAAATCGAGGTGGGGGGTCCTGGGAGTAGAGATTGGATAAAAGGGGAGGTGAGAGAGAGAAATTATATCAAGCATAATTACGAGCATGGAATTCTGAATCTCGTAGTGTGAATGGTGCGAAAAACAGAGGTCGGAGGACTCTGGAATGGTCAAAGAGAGAAAAGGGGCCAAAATGGGCCATAAATAAAGGGGATCCCACCAAACCAAGGTTGTGGTGGTGGGGATAAATGATGACCCGCTGGGGCGGCATAATAGGCATATCAAATCAAATCAAATATACAAGTGACATGTGACCTCAAAAATGGTCGAGATCAGGCATGTGAAAAAGTGAGCAAGGTTAAGGTCTTGCCCCCATGGTATGGGCATAGGGTTTATGATTGTGGATCACATATGTGTTGGTTTGAGAAATGGTATCATTACAATACCGATATAGATGTCATGGGGCAGGGTAAAAATGATTGAGTATGCCTCCTATCCTACGGTCGAGGTAATCTATTATGCCCCCTAGCCTAGAGGTGTCAATGTGGTGCAAATGTTGTCTCAAAGAGAGATAAATAGGGAATCGACCAAATACTGGAAGGGGGGTGTACCATGAGGCTAATGGACATGTATGCACACTGAATTGATGATATTATGATGGGAGATTCCCCTTATGGGGTATATTCCCCCATTACCGCCAACGAGAATGATGACAATGATGAGTAGGCAAGTTTTTGTGCCTGCCCCCATGCTGTGGACATGTGATTTCCTCATCGATTTGAAAAGGTTGAACATGTGGGTCAGAGAGATTAGTGGAAGGGATCGATGGGATAGAGAGGTATCCAGTGGAAACCATGTAAATGGTGTTAAACTCGGCCGATGAGGATTACGGGGGATGGACCTCCTTAATGATAGTGATCGAGGACTCTAAGGATGGTTGTCGCAACTCATGGAGAACCAACCGGTACTCTGGTAAGTTAGGGCAGTGGTGGGAATAATGGCCATAGATTCCATAGATCACACACACTTGGTTTGTGTGCAATGATTTGTTACACGTCTGAGGAGGGGTTGGAAATTGAACAATCAGGATATTCATGTCATCCTCCAAGGTCTGCATATGCTTTTGAAGGTCGAGAAAGTGTGAACAATTATGGGTAGCGTGACCCAAAACATTGCACAAAGCACATTTCGGGGGTGCTCGTGCTGGAGGAGGGGGGTTCATATATTTAGTCGCATTTTCCATGGTGTTGGTTTGGTGATTTTTCCCCTAGTATTTTTGGAATACTTAGGGGTAGTGTTGGAGGAATTTGTTTCCAACACACTGAGAGGTGGATGATTGGAAGTGGAGATCGGTTGGACCAGTTGGAGAATGAATTGTGGCATTGGAGTGGGATTAGGGGTAGGTAAGTACTATATGGGAAGTCCTAACATAAATATCGGGAGATTCAGTTTGGCCATGAAGGGAATACTTACTACCCCCGATGGTGGAAACAATAAAGGGATTGTGTGCATTGGTGTGGCTCCCACATAGCTAGGTACCGATGGAGGTTGAGACTGAGGTGCGGTTAAGGTGCCGATGAAGTGGTGGGTTGTGAGTTAGGGATTGGTTTACTTGAATAAATGGTGGACAAGTCAGATATCTCAACATTCGGAGGAAGAGGGGGTACAACATGAAATGTGGAGACCATTGGAGCCTCTAAATAAAGTCTAGGCCCCACAGGATAAATCAAAGGGGTAGATGCACTATACAAGTTGGTTGACCATGGGGAGTACATTCTCTAGCATAGTGGGAACATGGGGATCGTAATAAGTAAGTTGGTAGATTTTTACAACCCGTCCCTCATGGGGGAACATCATAAGCCAGAACATAGATGAGGCAATGGCCTTCATTGCATACATGTAACTTTATCCTAAGAGCAGGTTTTAGTCAAGTTGTGCGTTGACGACTTCGATGTCAATCAGGATATTTCTTCCAACTAATTGGACTGGAACATTGGCCAGAAGGCCTTGCAGTTGGGATGTGCGGCCATCATAATCTTGAAGGGCTGTTGTGGATGGATAGAGAGGAGGGGATCTAAGCTTCTACCACACGAATGTGGACATGATGCATGTAGAGGCATCCTCATTGATGATGCAACGATGGATAACAAGGTTCCTAATTGAAAATGAAATATAAAATGCAATGGATGAAGGCATGCAGGGTTTTGATTGATCTAATTTGAATTCCATCAGTTGTGAGTCAGAAGGATCGATAGCACCTAGGGAAAAAAACAATGATTTGCATTGTGTTGGACTTTTTTTCAAAACTTCTAAGGCTGGCATTTTAGCGAGGGACTAGGCTAGGTCATCCATGATACTACAATTGGGTGCAACACGAGTATTTTGGTTGTTAGTGATGTGGCGCAGACGGAATTTGTGAGATTTGGGGGGCCCTTCTAGTGGTGGTGGGGGTAGACGTAAATATTGATCTACGGGAGCAATGTTAGTGGCCTTGTCTGCAGGAATGGTCTCGGTGGTTGAACCATACTCGTTACAACACGTATGAAGGTCGATATCGGATGAATAAATCATTAAAAGGTGGTGAGTTCCTGAGTCAGTGGGTTGAATAATAGGAGAAGCATAAGTAACTAGCTATTGTGGTGCGGCATCCCCTTGACGGGGTGCCAAAGTTTGGGTGGATACTACCCCTTACGTGGGTAGGGGGTTCAACAACACCATAGGTTGTGCATTGGGTTGCAGTGGGTTGGGGGGTTCCGGAGGGGTGGCATGTCCTTGGCGTTCGGTGTCCTCGATACAAATATATCGGGCTCTGTCCAAATGTGGACAATGGTGGGTGTAATGTTCGTCAACCCCGTAGAAAGAACAACGATGGTTTGTACGTAACTATTGGTTCTTACCCTGTCGGGGCTGTTGATCGGGGTTCTGGTGAGTCGACGCGTCACCATTATTTTTGGGAGGGTTAGGAGGTTGTCCTTCACCTCTGGGTTGTTGATTATTGTCTCGATTTAGACCCCGTCTCTGATTTTGCTTCCCTTGTTGGTTTCGTTGAGCAGGTGGGTTTTGTTGTTGGTTTTTTTGGGCATAAAATTTCCCTTGGGGGATGGGAGGGGCCTGAGGTTGGGCAGGTGTAGGGGCTGCCAGCGGTTGATAGTATGAAGGGGGAGCTTGAGGTTGGGGGGGAACGGGTACGCTGAGGGGATGGTAGTAGGCAAGGGGTGTTGTAGGTGGGGTATATGCTAGCGGAGTATGACCGTAGCAATGCGTCGGACAAGAAGGTCCATGTATGTGAGGGGATTGGGTCGGTGGAACATATGAAGGTGTTGCTCCCTAATGGGTCGTGGCACGCGAAAGGTCCATAACACCACTCGTGGTGTGTGGTGCAGAACTGGGTGTAGGATGATAATCAGGGGTGGAGGTGGGAGGCATATGGACATATGTCCGATTGGTATATGAAACATGTCCAATGATTCCATCGGCAGTGTGGGATACCCCCAGCGCATCCTTCCGGGGAGAATCACCGCGAAGAGCATCAGGAAGTATGGTCTAAAGGAAGCTCGACTGCGTGTAGATAAGGTCAAATTGTTGGGCTTTAAGTATGTATTCGTCTTCAGTTTGGGGTTTTTCGGATGCCACATCCTTTGCAATAACAGGTATGAGAAACTTCAAAAACCAATCTAAAAGGATATGGTCATCTAACTTGATATTGCACAAACTATGGTGTCTACGCCAATCATGGATATGATCTGTTATATGGGTGGCCATATTTTATCTGCAAGATAGTAGAATCTTAACACCAACATCAAAACGAACTGGTAGCTAGAAGAACTGTAGGAAATTTGAGGTGAGGGATGTAAAAGTGGAGTGCGTTCCACGGGGCTAATCAATAAACCACTTGGCTATAGCACCAGTGAGTGTTTATTTTGAAAGGCATAGGAAGATCGATTCATCCACTTTGGAGTTGGAGGAACACCATAAGTGGAAGGACATGATATGGTTTTGGGGGTCATCACCACCCTTCCCCTCAAACTTGGGGATGTCCGATGGGATTTTGGTGGGAATGAGATGCCATGTGGGGTCATGTCAGATCATATCATTAGTCAATCTATCCAGGTCAGGGAGGTTGATACTGTCCATGAATGGAAAACTTGTAGGAGGATGTGACATGGTCGAACCGACCGATGTGTTGGCCATGGAGGCTATTGTGGGGCCACCTCTGTCGAATGTGGGTACGTGGGTGGTAGTCATAACGAGGATCGAGTGACCACTGATAAAGGGTGGAGGGATCAGGTAGGAAGGGCTGGTGCCTCCAAGGGTACCGCTGGCAGCTAGAAGAATGGTGGTCAGAACAGATCCGGTAGTGGTAGGGATGGATGCAGTAGCTGGATGCACTATAGTGCTAGGAGTAGGTCATAAAGAAGCAGGTATGGAGGGTCCTATGGAGGGCATGGTGGGAATGGAAGCAGCGGTAGCCATGGGGCCACTAGAAGTTCCACCGCCGACGATCTTTCCAAAAAACATGTTAGGATTGGTTCCAGCCATAGGGCTATATGGGGAATTATGTGTAGGTGTATCCAGTTCGGATGAGTCAGAAGTGAAGTAAGGAGCGTCGGGGTGTATATCTAGCGATGAAGACATGCATCTCAATGGAGCGCTACGAGGAGGGTCCAGTGGACTGAATTGTGAGGACTTCCCCCGTAGACGGAGAGAGTGTCTTGGGGAATCAATGGTGACAGGTGTATAAGTGATAAAGGGATGTGGTAAAATGTAAAAGTGCTCAAAAATCCTAGTGCGACCGTGCATGAAAAAGGAGATCTCTCAAAAATGACACTTGGGCCAATAACAAGCTCAAAAAACACCTAGTGCAACAACGTGCTACAATAGGTGGAGCAGCAATAAAATGGTCAGAATACCAACAAGCAACACTCCTACAAAGAAAAATTCTCAATAACCTATGGGGTATAGGGGCATGCAAACACCTAGCTAAAAGTTATGGAATCTCACACAAATTGTATCCTCTGCACGGTGATGAAATCCACGGTCAGGGAATATGAAATGGAGAACCAAATAGCTAAGGGATATGCCTCTACCGAAATGGATCCCAGGTAAAATATTCCTAGAAGAATGGAAATTAAGCTACCTCGGTCAAAGCACATCCAGAAAGGTAAACCATAGCTTCCATTTTTTGGTCTTCGCCCATCGGTCTGGTGGCTAGCATGTGCGACGAGAATAACGAGTTAGTGTCCTTCAGTATAGAGTGGAGCAAGGCATTCCACCCATACCTCTGGAACCATTCTTGATAATTTCCATCCTAAGGGAGATCCCCCTTGTTTAATCGGTGTCAACTGTGCTAATAAAAGAGGATTTTGGATCCCTAAAGGACAACAACTATGTCTCAAATGTGCATAACAGAGGGAGTCCTATTTGGATGCCTAAGCCCAATGTCCTACCTGGCTACAAAGTTGTTTTTGGGTCTCCAAGTGGGGTTAATGTGTGTTCAATTAAAACAATTTTAGTCTCACTTGGAACTTAGGGAATGTGGGTGCAAAAGTTGTGTGAACAAGCCCAAGATACACTGAAAGTAAATGTTGAAATAAAGAACTGAAATTGAAATAAACTTTTGCTTTTGTTTTTCAGATGAAAGGAATAACTGCTAAAAAAAAAATGCAAATGGTGCAGATAAACTTAGACTATTTTATGCAGAATTTTCAAAAATAGAATATAGATCTGAATTCTTCTCGAAAACATAACTGATCTAAAAAAAAGCACTCAATTTCGAGTCTCGGAGGCCAAGATATCTGAGTTTGAAAATGTGTAATTTTTCAGCAGATTTCCGTACGGACAACAATTTTGGAAACTATATGTCTCCACACTATGTGACCATATCAGGGTCATTGGATCTATATCTAAGAAATGGTGACCAATAGGGAATAGATATGACTTTAAATAGAGATATCTAGCAGGGATCACTGCCCAGATCCACGGATCTGGTAAAAATAAAACAAACCAAGCAAAGATCAAATGAAAAAAAAACGGTTAAGGATGGTCAAAATAAACCACAGATCTACAGAGATCGAACTTGGTGGGACTCGCAAAAAATGTAGTTAGTGTTTTCACACTAGCTAGGGCGGAAATGCGCTTACTAAGAGCTGTGAGCTACTTAGTAACAATTCATGAATATGGGTATGTGTGCATGCAAAGGGAAATAGCAGAAAGTAAAAATATTAGAAATTTACTGCAATAAAAATGAAACTAAACGAAGCATTAAGCATCCATTTCATGAAACATTCAGTAAACGAGGTTACGAATAAAATAATGTATTTTTAATTTGTATTATGTAAAATAGATTTACAATGGTTTCTTACCTCAAAGTGGTGAGTATATGCTGGGGGCCCTTGTAGCCATAGAGATGGTGGTGCTTCGGGTCCCCAATTGTCCCCAATTGTGTCACCAAAACTGAAGTTAGTGTTTTCACACTAGCTAGTGCAAAAATGCACTTACTGAGAGTTGTGAGCTACTTAGTAACAGTTCATGAATATGGGTATGTGTGCATGCAAAGAGAAATAGAAGAAAGTAAAAATATGAAAAATTTACTGGAATAAAAATGAAACTAAACTAAGCATTAAGCATCCATTTCACGAAACCTTAAGTAAACTATTAATTTTTCGATAATTTCATTCAAGCATTATCTAGGATCCTACTAAGAGAATAACATGCATAGCATAATAATCATAAACACAAGAGACACAGAGTTTCCTTGGGGAAAACCAAGAAGGTGAAAAACCCCGCAACTTCCTCAAAGATAGAATAAGCCCCAATACAAAGATCACAATGATCAAACCCAAAAGATAGATTACTCTAGCAGCTACTCCTCCTCCACTTGTGTGCACTCCTCTCTCAACTAATGCGAGTTGGATAAGTGAGCGAATGAATAGAATGAGACACACTCACTGTCTATTTATACACAACTTAACCTTCCTTTAATTCTAGCTGGGCCGACTTGCTAAGGAAGCCTAATAACCCACTCACATGACACAATCAGGGCCGACCCCACATTAGTGGTCTAATAACCCATCAAATATAAGTTGCGACACTTACAAATACAAATGATGACACTTCTGATTGGAGGAATAATACATCTCCATCATGAATATAATCAAGTACAAGTGTAATACATAGAAGAATATCTTCTGAAGTTACAAATACATCAACATAAATGAGGGTTGCGAATAAAACAATGTTGTTTTCATTTGTATTATGTAAAATATATTTACAATGGTTTTTTACCTCAAAGTGGTCAGTAAATTCTGGGGGCCCTTGCATCCGTAGAGATGGTGGTGCTCTGGGTCTTCAGTGTCTTTGATTCCCCTCCAAATGATCAAGGTGGTGGACAAGCAAAACTATGGGGAAGCTAAAATGTGGAGGCTAGGGTTCAATAGTGATTTTGGCATATTAATGGTAGGAAGAGTGAATCATGTGAAATGGGGGGCCTCCATCACCTTTTTATAGAAATTTTGGGTGGTGGAGTATTGGCCCATGGTATTGGGAAATTACTAGTATTGGTTCATGGTATTTTGAGTTTTCCCTCCCTTTTCCTTTATTTTGAATAATTTCCCCTTTTTCTTTTTTCTTTTATTTTCTTTTTTGGTGATTTTGACTTTTTTGAAGGAATCTGATTATTTTTTAGGGAAATAATTGGTTTTTTGCCCATTTGGTTACCAACTTATGGATATTTGGGTTTTTGGAGGCCAAAAATGTAGGAAAAAGGGATAAATGGGTTATGTGACTAGGGGGATGAGCTAGGTGCACAATTTTTAGGTGTTAACAGCCACAATGACTTATTTATGGCCACCATACAAGGTTGGATTACACTCCATGAAATCAATGACCCATTTGCAAAAAGAACCAATAGTGACGACGGGGTGGAGTGGTGTAGGAGGGGTCCTTTCCTTTGGGGAAAAGCATTGGAAATTGTGACAGTGCTTGACTTTCATAATGCAATCAATAAAAAGAGTCGACCAAAAATAATCAACGCAAATGAACTTTGGGTAGTGACCATACCAAAGAGGTGGTCGCCATAGGATCCTCTGTGGAAGTCATTCAAGGCCTACTCAACCTTCGTGTGTGTAAGGCATCGACACAAAATGGTGATGATGTCGCGTCGATAAAATACATCGTCGATACAAAGGTATTGGGAATATTGATGTCGGATGCGACCTAAGTCGTCACAATTAAGGTGAGATCTAAATTTTTGGGTGCGTAGATAGACTAGGATGTCTCTGTACCATGGGTCATCCCAGGAAATGGTAAAAAAATGTTCATCGAGAAGAGTGACCATGATCGGAGGTGATGTAGACAAAGATCATAAGTTGCACCAAGGCCAATGCCTTCGTGCTCTTGGGTGTAATTAATTCAGGGTCATATTCTTTAAGGATAATGATCTATTTGGCCACATGAACTTGGACAAGGAGGCGGCTCAAGAGATAGGCCATCGGGTAGGAGTCTGCGACTACTGTAGTTTGTCTTATAAGAATGTAATGGCTTAGTTTTCTAACCGAAAAGACGAAATCTAAGGCCATTTTCTCTTTGTGGGGATAACATAGAGGTGGGACATATATGTTCTGAATTATGTAATAAATGACATCCTCTTGATGAGCAATACCTTCCTGGACTAGGACTCCTACGATGGCATGTTCAAATGATGAAACGTAAAGGATGAAATTCTTCGTGAAATATGGTGGAAATATCAAGGGAGTGGAAGTCAGAGCTTGTTTCAATGCATTGAAAGTAGCTTGTGCATGTTCATCCTAAAAAAAATGAATGGTTGTCTGAAGAAAATGCAAGAAACCATGGACTTTTGTGGTGTAATCTAGGATGAATCATTGGAGAAAATTGGCCTTGCCTTGAAGGATTTGCAACTGGAGCAAGGTGCAAGGGGATGGAATATCAAGGATGGATTGAACCTTCAATGGATTCATGGTGACACCTTTCAAGAAAACAATAAATCCAAGCAATCAACCAATAGGGACACAAAACACGCACTTAAGGGGGTTCAGGCGGATGTTGTACATTCAGCATCATAGGAATACTTAGTGGAGGTATTATAGGTGTTAATATATTTTCTTCGATCGATCTATGAGGTCGTCCAAGTAGACTAAGATTATATGGACCAAATCATGAAAATAGAAGGTCATGACCCGCTAAAAGGTGGCTCCAACGTTTTTAAGGACAAAGGGCATAACACGATATGAAAAAGTTCCCCAAGGGGTGGTAAACGCAGTCTTATAGTGATCCTCCTTGCGGATCTGAACTTGATTATAATCAGAGATCCATCCATGAAGGATAGGACCTGGTGTCCATCACATACGTTAATGATTTTATCAATAAATGGTTTCATGAAGTTGTCTTTGGGACACGCTAGATTTAAAGCTCGGAAGTTGGTACAGACACAAATAGTGCATTGTTTTTTATTAATGGGTAGAGGGTTAGAAACCCAAGTAGCATATGTGATTGGGTATATGAAACCGACTTGGCACAACTTTTAAATTTCAACTTCTACCGCTAGCATATTGGACAGATGGATAGGTCACTAATTTTGGCGGACATGTGCAACATCGGCCAAGTGTCAATACGATGCTTGACGATGGAAGGATGAAGACCAGGCATCTTGATGTAGGAACATGCGAAAACATCGTGAAACTCTTGAAAGAGTTTCTTATAGGAATTGACCTCGTCATGACTGCAAGAGGTTCCTAATGTCATGTTCATGAAAACAATAAGTTTAACATAGGTATCCACTTGGATAGTGGGAAAGATGTTGGCCATATTACCTTCCTTGAAGGCATCAAGAGTTGGGAAAGGATTCTTGAACCAATCAACATTTCCATGAATAAAATATTTTGCATTGACCAAGAATTGATTAGCCATAGATGTGGTAGGTTCCTCGGGTATAAAATAAGCACGATGATGCATATCATCCCAAGAGAAATCAGGCTCGGTTAATACTTCGAGTATTTCTTTGTCACTTAGAAAGCATTGGGTATAGAGATTGGAGGGATCAGTATGAGCTGAGGATATATTGAGTGGATCCCTAGTCGATATCACATAAATGGTGTTCATCATGGTAGAATAATATTTTGGGGGCTGGATTTGTTCAATGACAGTGACTTGAGACTCCAAGGAGAGTTTGTTACAGTTAGCCAACATGGATCGATATTCCAGTAAATTCGGGAAATGGTGGGAGTAGAAATTGTAGAGGCCACAAACCACACAAGATTGGTTTGTGCATAAATATTTGTTACTCGGTTGAGGAGGGTCTGGCACTTGAACTACCCATATTTTTTCACCCTCATCCAATGTCTGCATGTGAGTGCAGAGGATGGGAAATTGTAGACAGTTCTGGGTAGTGTGACCTTAAACATCGCAAAAAGCGCAAGGCGAAGGTGCTCGAGATGAAGTAGTAGGAGGAGGATTCATGTCTTTGTTCCCAATTATTGTGGAATTTTTATTTGTATTCTTTACCCCATTATTCTTGGCGGGAGGAGGGGAGGGGTTGGAGGGTGTTACCGCAGACACACCAGGAGGTGGATGATTGGCAATGTCAATTGGTTAGACTAGTTGTAAAATGACCTATGGGGTCAGGGTGGGATTTGGTACAGGTAAGTACCAGATAGGAATCCCTAATGTTAATTCATGGAGGTTCAATGTTACCATCACAAGCATGCTAATGACTCCTGATGGTGGGAACAAGAAGGGGATAGTGTTTATCGGGGTGGCTCCCACATGGATAGGAATTGATGGTGGTTGTGATTGGGATTGCTTGTTGAGGTTGTGGTTGGGGCATTGGCTGAGTGGTAGGATATGGTTCAGGGACTGGTTTGCTCAAAGAAACAGTGCACAAGTCCAATATCTATACGGTTGACGGGGGGCAGGGGTAAGGCCTTAAATGTGGTTTTCATTGGAGTGTCACAATAAAGACGCAACCTTGTGGTGAAAATCAATGGGATGGAAATGCCAAGAGAATATTTGTCAACTATGGGGAGGATGTTTTCTAGAGTGTATGGCCCTTTTGGGTCATAGTAAGTCAGTTGGTTGATTTTGAAGATCCTTCCCTTGTGAGGGAACATCATAAACCGAAAAACAGATGAAGCAACGGCCTTCATTTCATATATGTAACTGCATCCTAAGAGAATATTATAGTCAAGTTGGGTGTTAATGGCCTCAATGTCAATTAGGACAATTTTCCTAGCTAACTCGATAGGAACATTCAAGAGAAGGCACTGTGGTTGGGTTGCATGACCATCATTAAGCAGGCAGTTTTGTCATGGAAGGTTGTAATGGAGGGGACCCAAGTTTTTTCCAAACAAAGATGGACATTACGCATGTAGAGGTTCCCTCATTGACAATGCATTGATGTATTACTAAGTTCATAATCAAGATGGGGATTTGAAACACAATGGATGAAGGCATGCAGGGTTCAGACTGATCCAAGTCGAATTCCATCAAACATGAGTCAGATGGTTCGATTGCACCTAAGGATGATAGCAGGAATTTTCATTGTGTCAAGTAGTTCCTGAGAAATTTCAAGGTTGACATAGTGGCGTTAGATTAGGCCAAATCATCCACAATGCTATAACTGGGAGCAACTTGAGCATTGGGATTGTTTGTAATGTGACACAAAATAAATTTTGGGGATTTGGGGGGGGCATTGGTCAGCGGTGGAGGGAGGTGTAAAGATTGATTTGTCAATGTAGATGTGATAGCGTTATCTTTTGGGATGGTCTCGGTATTCGGACCATATTGATTGTAGTGAGTTTGGAGGTTGACCTCATAGAACATCATTAAGAGGCGGTGGAATCTTGAGTCAAGAAGTTGACTCGAGGATGTAGCATATGTAACCATAGGTTGTGCGCTGACAACCCCTTGAGTGGGTAATGGATTTTGAAACACCACCAATTTTTGCACTAGATAAGATGGATTAGGTTGTGCATGCGAGGCAGTTGTGGCCACTCAACGTTTGGATTCATCCCAGACCTGGTGAGATTTTTCCAAATGGGGGAATTGATGCCTACAATGTCCATATAAATTGCACAAAGAACATGTATGGTTAGTTCGCAATTGTGGGTTATTTCCTTTCTTAGGTGGTTGATTGGGATCTTGGTTAGCGAGATTCACTCTATTATTACCCAAGGGGTTAAGAGGTGGTACACCCCCTCCCTGGTGTTGGTTGTTCCACAGTTCCTACCTCGTCTTTGATTAGGTTTCCCTTGTTGATTATGGAGAGATGTTTGGGTCTGTTCCTAGTTCTTTTGGGCGTAAAATTTCCCTTGTGGAACAAGAGGAGCTTGAGGCTGGGCAAGTGGAAGGGCTATTGATGGTGGGATTGAGAAAGGATAAATCCGACCATATATGTAATAACCTTGTTCCTCTAAACAATTGTTTGGCCGAATAAGTGTTCGGCTAAACAATTGTTCGGCCGAATGAATTTTCAAAAAAAAAATTGCCAGCAAATTTCCTCGGCCGACAATGCCTCGCACACATTTCTAGGTCAGCGTTAGTTTTAACGGTCAACCGTGAAAGATTATTCAGCTGAACAATATATGACTTTATTTGACCAAATAACATAATTTATTGGGCCGAAAAAATTTAAACATTCGGCCGAATAACTTCCATTATGCTTCTCCACCCCCCAATTCTCACGAAATAGATACCCATTTTCGCGATTTCACCCTTATGTTTATGTGGATGTGTGTATGTTATTTATCTTTATTAAGTATATTTATGTTTATGCACATGTATGTTAACTTTATCTTATGTTTATGTCGATGAATGTATTTTATTTATGTTTATGTTTATGTTAATGAGTGTATCCATGTTTTTGATCTTATGTTCATGTATGCCATTCATCTTATGTTCATGTTTATGTCATTGATTATACTATTTACAATTAGAAGTTACAAGTTTAGGGTTAGAAGTTACAATTAAAAGTTACAAGTTACAATTTTTCTTTTAGAAGTTACAAGTTTATCTTATGTTCATGTTCAATGTTTATGTTATTTATCTTGTGTTCATTTGTCATTTACAATTCATGATGTCAATTACAATTTACAAGTCACAATCACAATTAGAAGTTATAGTGTAATATTTAAATACAATTTCAATATACCAACTCACAATTGTACAATTACAATTTAAGAAAATGATAATTAGATTTACAAATTACTAATTTTACAATAGGAAATTACAATTCATGATGTCACTTACAATTAAAAATAACAATTAGAGTTACAATTTGCAATTTACAATCAATAATTACAATTGCAATTGCAAATTACAATTTACAATCTACAAGTCACAATTAGAGTTGCAATTTACAATATACAATCTACCATTATAATTACAATTACAATTTACAAAATTTCACAATTACAAATTACAATTGGACAATTACTCTTTAAGAATTTTCTTATTATAAATTTACAAATTACAACTTACAATCTCATTTACAATTTATGATTTCAAATACAATTTACAATGATTGCAAGTCACAGTCTACATTTTACGATTTCACAATACCAACTTAAATAGTCGGCAATGTTGCACTATAGCTTGCAAGGGTTATGAATTAACGTGGCGAGCTCTAGGCACATGGAAACATGACACAGCCTTGGAGCATAGGCCTCAGAGCAGAGGGGTATACCGTGTCAAAGAGTTATGAGTTAATGTAAGGAGCTCTCACATGGTAGCACAACGGGATGTGATACCACAAGCATACTACACTTCACTCCATTAGTAAACTTACATCCAAGGTTTGAGGTTTGTGCTCATTCTTTTTAGTTAAAAGTTGAGAACTTGTCTACATTTGTCCAGTAATATTCTAATCACACAATTGAGATATGGATGCCAAAGGTAAGGATAATGAATTTGGTATTGAGCTTGGAACAACTTATAGCTACATCGCATCATGACAACAAGAGAGAGTTGAAATTATTGTTAACAATCAGGGAAACAACACCACTCCATCCATGGTTGCTTGCATACCTTCTTAAAGGCTAGTTTCTGATGGTGCCAAGTATCAGGTCGCAACCAATTCTCACAAGGCTATCTTCTATTTCGAAAGACTTATAGGAATGCAATTCACCGACCCCTATGTGCTTCTGGATCATATTGCGGTAGAAGCGTGTATTTCTCCTATATGTTGATGTAATTGTAACTTCGGAATGTATTTCACCTATGTATATTGTACTCCTACAGAGATGTTATTATTCCTCTATACGGAAGTGTCATCATTTGTATTCACAATTGTCGTAAGTGTCGCAACTTGCATGTGATGGATTATTAGACCACCAAGTGTGGGGTTGGCCCTAATTAGTATTACCATGGGTTATTAGACTGAGTTAGACAAGTCATCCCTACTAGTTTATTAGGCAGGTCGGGTCATGTATAAATAGAGTGCGAGAGGCACTCTATTTTCTCATCTCATTATTCACTTCTACACTCATCGAAAAGTGGCGCACATGTGAGGAAGGAGGAGTAGCTGCTAGGAGGACTATCTCTTGTACTTGGGTTGTATCATTGCTCTATCTATCTTTGAGGAAGTTGTGGGGTTTTTCACCTTTATGGTTTTCCCAAGTGAAACTCTATGTGTCTATTGTCTCATGTGATTTATATGCTTGATATGCTGTACATGTTATTCTCTCAGTAAAGATCCTAGAGTATATTGAATTAATGCTAAAAAATTAACATGGTATCAGAGCGAATCTGAGAAGAAGACACTGTGCAATTGCAGAAGGTAGGGATTCTTGTTTATTGGGTTTACCTCCATATATATTGAAAGTTAGTAGGGTATTTTGACTCTCCTCATCAAGGCACATCTTTTTGTCCAATCAGAAATCAATTCTGGGCACTTTCATTTTTGGCCCTAAAAATTAGGGTTTCCAAAAAAAATATGAATTTCTGAATTCTGAGACCATAGCTGGAAGCTCCTTGGAAAAATCAAAGTTTAGAGCCTTGGATCGAACTTTTTGGTTGGGTGAAGCTCCGGGAAACTCAAACCCTAATTCAGGGTCTTCCCTAGTGAATGCGGGAGACTAAACGACATTTCTAAATATACCAGGATGATGAGCTCATCAAGGTGCATCTTTCTATCCTTTCAGAAGTTTGAAATTCACACTTTGAATTTTTAGGGTTTCTCTGACAAACCCTAATCCAGCACCAGATCCAAATTTCTGGAAATCAAGTGGTAAGACCTAAATCTTTTCTATTTCCATTTGAAGTACTCTTTAAGATGTCTCATTACACCAAGCTTGAGGATAAGCTTGAAGGGGCTGATAACTTCCGAGCATGGAAGTATAGGATTGGGTTAATCCTGGAAGAAAATGAGTTGGACACTTATATAAGTGAAGAGGTCCTTGTCCCAGAGGGAGAAGAGGCTAAGGCCTTACATAAGAAGAACTTGGTCAAGGCAAAGAGAATCATTGTTGATTCGATAAAAGATCATCTCATACCACATGTGTCATCTCTAAAGACACCTAGGGAGATGTTTGATTCCCTGACCAAGCTATTTGAAGGGAAGAACATAAATTGGAAGATGACTCTGTGGAACCAACTGAAAGGGGTAAAGCTTCAAAATGGAGAGACCATTCAATCTTATTTTTATAAGGTCTCTCAGATCAAGGAACAACTTGAAGCTGTGGATGAAGTAGTGGACAATGGTGAAGTTGTCATGACCACATTGAATGGCCTACCTAGGTCATGGGACTCCTTCATCCAAGGAATCTGTGCAAGAAGAAACTAATCTCCTTCAGTAGGTTGTGGGAAGAATTCTCTCAAGAAGAAGCTAGGCTTGTGGCCCGAGAAGAAAAGATGGGGAATGAATATCAAGCTTTCACAGCACATGCCAAGAAAGGAAAATTCAAGAAGGAGAAATCTCATAGGAAATCTTCTCACCATACAAATAGGGAGAACTCTAAGAATACCTCCCATGGTAGATGCTTCACATGTAATGAGAAGGGACACTTTGCCCGATATTGTCCAAAGAAAAAAAGATGTTCTAACATCAATAAGAAGAAGGGAAACAAGAAAAGATATCATGCTCATGCTGCTGAGGATGATGAACCTCCCAAGAAGAAGGCTAGAGCAAAAAGTGATGACTCATCAAGTGAGGATGAATATGTTCTAATCTCTGCTCTCATAGGTACTATCTCTCATGGATGTAATGATTAGCTTATTGATAGTGGGGCTTCCAAACACATGAATGGGTTTAAAGAATCCTTTGTAAATTTATCTGAACATGAGTCACCCCATAAAGTGAAATTTGGGGATGACTATCAATATCCTCTTAAGGGAAGTGGTGAAGCCTCCTACAAACTAGACTCTGGGAAGCCTTTGAAGATGAAAGATGTCCTATATGTACCTAGGCTCAAGAAGAACCTACTCTCCATATCTGCATTGGATGCAAAAGGAATGAGGGTTGCATTTGTAGATGACCAAGTCCTAATGTGGCCAAAGGGTAAAACTATAGATGATGTAGTAGTGATTGGAGAGCAAGAGGGAGGATTATACAAATTGAAGGGACAATCTGAACATGCCATGGTACATGAATCCATGGAGCCAAGTGAACTTTGGCATAGAAGGCTTGCACATGTGCACTATAGGGCACTACCAATTGCAAGTAAAGTTGTAGAGGGTCTTCCTGAAATCAAGACAAAGCATGAAGGTGTTAGCAAGGGATGTGCAAAAGGAAAGAACATTAAGAACGAATTTTCAAGCAGTGAAAGCAAATCAAAAGGGATCTTAGAAATTATCCACTCCAATGTATGCAGTCCAATGTCATCCAGTTCTCTGAGTGGGTATGTATACTACGTCTCTTTTATTGATGATTTCTCTAGGAAGACTTGGGTTTATTTCTTAAAGAACAAAGATGAAGTGTTTGATAAGTTCAAGGAATTCAAATCCTTAATGGAAAATCAAACTGGTAAGAAGATCAAGACATTCAGATCTGACAATGGCGGAGAATTCACTTCAGGTGATTTCAATAAGTTATGCAATGATTCAGGGATTAAGAGGGAGTTGACTACTCCCTACAATCCACAACAGAATGGGGTTGCATAAAGAAAGAATAGAACAATCATGGAAGCAGCACGAGAAATGCTGCATGACCAGGAACTGCCTATGCATCTATGGGCAGAAGCAGCTAGGACAGCTATATATGTGCATAACAGAACACCTCATAAGATATTGGACAACAAGACACTAGAAGAGGTATTCTTTGGTAAGAAACCTGAAGTCAGCCATCTCAAAAGATTTGGTTGTCCAGTATACACTCATGTTCCAAAGGAAAAGAGGACAAAGCTAGATCCTTCAGGAAAGAAGGGCATCTTTGTGGGGTACAGTGAAATCTCGAAGGCTTACAGATTATACTTTCCAGGGTTCAAGAAGATTGATGTTAGCAGGGATGTAACATTTGATGAGGACTCAGCATACATCAAATCAAAGAAGGCACCTATTGAAGATCATGAAGAACCAAAGGAAAACAAATTCCAAGACACCATCATGACTGAATCAATTCCAGAAGCAGATCGTGAAGTTGAAGATCCACAAGAACCTGTAGATCCACATCGTGAGAAGAACTCTCACAAGAGGAAACCTGCATGGGCTAGAGAGCTCATTCAAGATGCAGAAAGATATGGCCTTCCAGAAGAAGAACACAGAGAAAGGAAGAGGACTAGATCACATACCAGTTATGTTTCCCTACTCTGTGATATTAAGAACAAAGAACCTTCCAATTACGAAGAAGCATCAGAAAAGAAAGAATGGAAGGATGCCATGGTCGAGGAATACCAATCGATCATGAAGAATGATGTTTGGGATGTAGTCTCAAGACCTGATGGGAAGTCTATTGTGACTTCCAAGTGGATCTACAAGATCAAGCATGCTGCAAATGGCAGCATAGAAAAGTACAAAGTGAGATTTGTAGCTTGTGGCTTCTCCTAGAAAGAGGGAATAGACTATGAAGAAACTTTTGATCCTGTAGCCAGGTACACTTCCATCAAATTAGTACTTTCCCTGGCTGCAGTGATTAAATGGAAGATACTCCAGATGGATGTCAAGAGAGCTTTCTTGAATGGTGTAGTCGAAGAGGAAGTGTATGTGGAGCAGCCACTTGGTTTTGAGACACATGACAGGGAGTCATATGTGTGCAGGTTGAAGAAAGCCTTGTATAGCTTGAAAGAAGCTCCTAGGACTTGGTATGGTAGGATAGACAAATTTCTATCCAGTTTGGGCTTTACCAAGAGTAAAGCGGATTCCAACCTTTACTGCAAGGTTGAGGAAGGCAATCCTATGATACTACTTCTGTATGTGGATGACCTATTTGTTATAGGTGAGGATAGATTGATTGCCGATACCAAGAGGAAGCTTGCTGCCGAGTTCGAGATGAAGGAATTGGGGATGATGTACTATTTTCTAGGCATGTAGGTGTGGCAGAGTGCAAATGGAATCTTCCTTGGACAAGGGAAGTATGTAGTAGAGATCCCGAAGAAGTTTGGGATGATGGACTACAAGGCCATGGCCACACCTATGGCATCGAACCTGAAGCTTTTGTGTGATGCTTCATCTGAGCCGGTTGATATCACGATGTATTGTCAAATGATTCGGTCCTTGATGTACTTGACGAACACAAGACTAGATATTTGCTTTGTGGTGAACACATTGAGCCAGTTCCTGACGGATCCCAGAAGTGTTCACCTGGTTGCTCTAAAGCATATTCTGAGGTACCTGAGGGGTGCAATTGATTATGGGCTCAAGTATGATGTGAATAAAAATTTTAAGCTACACGGTTATGTTGATTCAGACTGGGCAAGCAGTGCTGCAGATAGGAAGAGCACTTTTGGGTGCTGCTTCAATATGGGATCAGGTGTGATCTCTTGGTTTAGCAGGAAGCAGTCTTGCGTAGCACTAAGTACAGTCGAAGCAGAGTATGTTGCAGCTTGTTTGGCTAGTTGTGAGGCAGTATGGCTCCGGAAGCTACTGTCTAAGTTATTTGATCTCCCACTGGAGGCTACTAGTATCTTTTGTGATAAACAGAGTTGTGTGAAGCTGTCTGAGAATCCATTTTTCCATGACAGGTCGAAGCACATTGAGATCAAATATCACTATATCATGAATATGGTGTAGAGAGGAGTAGTAAAGCTCCTATATGTTGCGACGGATGAGTAGGTTGCAGATGTGTTGACGAAACCACTAGCTAGAGTAAAGTTTGAGTACTTCAAAGAGAGGCTTGGTGTTCTTCAGATTGACAACACTTCAAGGAAGAAGTGATGGACACATTTGTAGGGGCCATTCCAAGCATGGTGAGAGGAGGATCCTTCCTATGGCTATGGATGTAAGTGTTGTGTGATGAGCATCAAGACAATGCTCCAGCTACTACTTTATGTATGCATCATGTTAGATGCTTGATATGATCAGTTGGATCATGCAGTTATGTATGCATCATGTTGGATGCTTGATATGATCAGTTGGATCATGCAATTATGTATGCATCATGTTGGATGCTTGATATGATCAGGTGGATCATGTATTTGATATGTATTAGGTGGATCATGTATTTGATATGTATTAGGTGGATACATTGTATAATCAAGTGGATCATGTGTGATGATATGTATCAGGTAGATACATTGTATGCATCAGGTGGACGCATTGTATGATCAGGATGATCATGTGTGAGTATCGGGATGATACTCTGGATGATATGCATCGGGACGATGCTATGATGATGATCAAGATGATCGTGTGGTGTACGTCAGGATGATGTATGGTGAGTATTAGGTTGATACTCTGTGGTCGTGGACAGGTTGTGCAGATAAGCATATAATAGCGCCCTAGGAGATTTGCAGACACTCTTGCTAGGTTTTGTCGATGGCATATAATAGCTCCTTGTGAGGTCTAGAAAATGCTCTTGCTAGGTTTTTCTTAGAAGGACATATAATAGCACCTTGGGAGATTTACAGATACTCTTGCTAAGTTTTTCCGATGGCATATAATAGCTCCCTGGGAGATCTGTTAAATGCTCTTGCTAGGTTTTTTCTGTGGCATGTAATAACTCCTTGAGAGATCCTGCAGGTTGTGCTGGGCACGTAATCAGTCCTAGGATGCTCTTGCTAGATTTTTCCGGTTGCATATAATTTCTCCCTGGGAGATTTGTAGATACTCTTGCTAGGTTTTGCTTATGGCATATAATAGATCCCTAGGAGATCTGGAAAATGCTCTTGCTAGGTTTCGCTTGGTCACATGTAATAGCTCTCTGGGAGATCTTGCAGGTTGTGCTGGGCACGTAATCAGTCCTGAGATGCTCTTGCTAGGTTTTGTTGATGCACGTAATAAGTCCTAAGGATCCACAATATGACCAGTGATGATGAAGACCTACAGGTGGTGGGCCTACATCCAACATGAAAAAGGGTTGGCTCTGTAGAACTTCCTATGACGAGTAGTTCAGAGATTGATTGAGATAGCAACAGTCGTGATGATGACGATGATCCAGAGAAGAAGACTTGTGCTAGCAGATCTATGTCGAGAAATACCTTCCTAGTTAAGAGGGAGTGTTGATGTAATTGTAACTTCGGAATGTATTTCACCTATGTATATTGTACTCCTATAGAGATGTTATTATTCCTCTATACATAAGTGCCATCATTTGTATTGACAAGTGTCGCAAGTGTCGCAACTTGCATGTGATGGGTTATTACACCACCAAATGTGGGGTCGGCCCTGATTAGTATTACCATGGGTTATTAGACTGAGTTAGACAAGTCATCCTTGCTAGTTTATTAGGCAGGTCAAGTCATGTATAAATAGAGTGTGGGAGGCACTCTATTTTCTCATCTCATTATTCACTTCTGCACTCATCGGAAAGTGGCACACAAGTGAGGAAGGAGGAGTAGCTACTAGGAGGACTATCTCTTGTACTTGGGTTGTATCATTGCTCTTTCTATCTCTGAGGAAGTTGTGGGGTTTTTCACCTTTATGGTTTTACCTAGTGAAACTCTGTGTGTCTATTGTCTCATGTGATTGCTTGGTGTGATTGATATGCTTGATATGATGTACATGTTATTCTCTCAGTAAAGATCCTAGAGTATATTGAATTAATGCTAAAAAATTAACACTATAAAGTTTTATTATTATTATTAATTGTAACAACAAATCTGCTAACCACGACTACAAGAGTAGCAACAACAACAATTGGAATAGAGATTGTGATGGTACTCATAATTCTCAACTTGCTTGAATAAATCCCCAATTCACTCCCCATTTTCCCCACTATGGCATAATATTAAATCTTTTGTTTGATCATCCACTGATATGTTGCCTAACTGTGAACTCAAGTATGTGATTAAAATGTGGAGTCAATCCCGGACATTTAGTAAAGAATAGATAAGTTCTAATACATTTTGACCACTACCAAAATGCAACAAGAGATGTCATGTAATATAATACATCAAGCATTGTACTTGTTTTAATTGTTAGAGCATCCAAGCACAGGGGCGTACCAGATAACAAGTGGCGATTGTAAGAAATTTAGTTTTATAAATAATTTCTATTTATTTTTTAATTTTGATTATTAAAACCAATAATGTAGGGATTTATGTCCCATTGGAATTGTCCTTGACCAATCATAAAACCAAATTATTGTAATTTAAAAATTCTTGAATTTATTTTAATTTTTGGAAATATAAAGTTTAATATAAATTTATGCATAATATTATAAAACTTTGTAATTTGTTTCTTAAAAAGAAAACTAATGCAAGTCAATGAATGCTGATTTCTCAATGACAAGTATATCCTAGCTTGGTAGGGATAATAAATAATAAGGTATGAGTTTTCAGTAGCTCGATCGAGAATTTCTGAAATGCTCGATCAAGGTTTTCAACATCTTGATTGAGCTTCCGCTAACCACACATAAAACCTCAATCGAGGTAATTTAAAAAAGTGTGGAAAACCTCAATCTAGGGTTTTAAAATCCTTGATTGAGCTAATAGCTCAATCGGGGGCTTTAAAACATGCTCTTAGCCCTATTTTCTACAAATTTAATTTTAGTGACCTCTTTGTCAAGCCTAAACCCTGTCATGAGATGCACCTTAAGTGGTGGACTTCATACTAATGGATTCGTCAATGAACTGTCTATCTATCAACATATAATTTATGGGTTTCTAAGTTCATATAATAATTTTTTTTTCTTTTCAAACTTACACTTACAAAACCATAACCATAACTTCATATCAACGGAACAAAAAATCAACAACATAAAATGTACACAACCACAAAATTTAAAGAAATATATATGCCATAGATCAACACATCCTCGTCAAAAGGGGATTTTTTGTTGTTCGATTTTTGTAACCAGTAAAAAAAAGTTTGTCTGCACACACGTGTATAAAATGTGATTAAAATTTTCAATGGTCGGTTTAAAAAAATAAAAAAATTCAAAATAAATTACAAAAAAATATTTGTGCCCCTTTGCATTCTTTGTAGATTATGCTCATATATTTTTTTTCAAAAAGTATGCATTTATCACTAAATTATTTTACGTGCACACAAGTCACTTGTTAACTTTTCCTAAAATTTACAAGAACAAACATTTCATTAAATGCAATTTTGACATATTAAATAACATTATTATTTTTTTAAAGAATATAGGTGGAAATGAAACGTAATTCTCTACAATTTGTTTTTTTGTTGCATGTGAGAATTCACAAGGCATATATGAGTTTTGAAGGATTCAATTTAATAAATGAGTAAAAAAACAAATTGTCACCGCCACTTTTGGTCAAAAAGTGTCACCCATCTTCATGGATTCACCCATTTAGAATAAATATTTTAATTTAATTTATTGTTATATTTATTTACTTCCATTGTTAAAATTAATGGTATAAAAAGTTAAGGAAAAACAATTAGAAATTAGTATAAGGAAAAGTTATTTTATGATAAATTGAGTACCCCATAATCTCCATAATGAAAAGAGGCTACCTAGTATGTGAAATTTTGGAGGTGTATTTTGGTCGTATGTAAAGATTAATAGATCCTTTGAATCTCATAGCAAGTAGGATGCTTTTTGAAGCTCATGATGGTTAAGTGTGTACAAAACACTACAAGATGATTGCAATATGCTTTGACTTGGTAGATAATGCAGACTTGGTAGATAATGCAGATAACATTAGATAGGTTTTGGGTCCATATTGGATAATGATATGCATATTTTGTTTTTTCTAAAAAAACAATGTATTAAAATATAAAAATACTTTTATAAAATTCAAAATCAAAATTTAAATCCAAACTATGAATATCATTTCCATTTGGTGAACATGGGCGTTAAAATGTATCAATATTCTCCATAATTAAATGCGTTAAATATTCTCCAATCAAATTCACAATATGCTAGCCAATGGTTTGAGGTGACGACTAACTAATGGGTTGGTATATATACTCCATTAATGATGTCTACGTTAGCATCACCAGCATGTTCAAGTGGGTTTAGTTCTCCATGCATGGCAACATCGTCTTATGAGTGCTCTCTTAATCATGTTCATGTTTTTCTCATTTTGTCTCTAACATGCTTTGGTACTTCATATTTGCTAAGTCATTCATAAAATTATATTATTGAATGTTTTAGAATATTGTTGTAGGCACGTTATATATTTTGGTTCTTTTCCTTTTAAGATGTGTACGCATAAAAGTAGTAACTTTGGGCATTTTTTAGTTGTAGCATATCCTCAATCAAGGCTTTTTTTAAATTAAAATTTAGTTGAGGTTTCAATTTTAATCCATCAAATCTTCAAAATTTCTTTTATAACCTTTAAATCAGATTCTTCAAACTCTTGATAAGGATATGTGAACTACACACTAAAAAATCAAAGATTTAGTTCAATCAACATATTTACCTCCTGTTTGCAAGATTTTCAATTGATACTACTTTTAAAAGGTTCAAAGAATTGAAATCTTCCATATAGCATGTGGGATACTTGATTTAAGTAGGTTAGTCATTGACTCTTTTTTTGAATGATATATATTTTCCATCTTTTTTCCATTTAATCATTTATTTCTAAAATTTATCAACATTTTGTTCCTCATGTTAAAAAAAAATGTATTTTTAAAAGTAAGCTTGATAAAAAATTAATAAAAAAACATTTTTCTCCTTATTTTAAGAAAAATATGTATTTTTAAAATTACCCCCAATAAATATAATAGAGATAAAGTAGAGGTTTATTCTTCAATATGTATCTTTAGAATTAAGTCATAAAAAATCAATAAAAGAATAAAAATACAGTAGAGGTTTACTAGAGTATAAATGATATTTTTAATTTTCCACTTCACCTTAAGGAGAGAAACTTTCATTGTAAAAAATATTTTTTAAAAAGCATAAAAGTAAGTATATAAAATGCAATTCCCCCGGATGCGGGTGAACACGTGCCCTCCACCTCATTCAACGCACACATGGATAAGACATACAACCACTCCACCTCACATGGCGACGCCTTCGACATGCATGAACTCAGCCATGCGATGGCGCCAGCTTCACACCTGCCAGTTGGAAACCTGGACGACGACGTTTATTTAAGGGAGGAGGATGAGGGTGATAATCACACTCTCCTTCGTGCGAGTCTAGATTGAATTTCTCTCTCGGCCGGTGTGCTATGCATTCAATTCTGCCACCCCCTCTGGGGACTCTTGACGATTTCTATGCTTCATGTCCCATACTCAAGGAGACACCAGATGAACCACAAGCAAAATGCTAAATGGGTTGCCATAGCTCTGGGTCATCTCTGTGATTATCAACTGTTTTGTTTTAATTTTATGTATAGTTTATTTTAGAGCAACACCAGACAGTTTGAAACTCTATTTTTGAAACAAGCCCCAGTCTTCTTATGGGCAGACCATACCCTTGAGGTCTTTATTTTGTATTATGTCAATCAATTCAACAATTTTGAGTGATTGGGATGGTGGCTTCAACACTTGAGGCCTCCCCAATCTGCTACAAACTTTTCAGTTCTTGATGTATCTTTCGACTCTGTTAATTAAAATTCTCTTTGTAACTAAAATATATATATATATATATATATAAAATGCAATTCAATTTTTAATTAATTAAATAAAATATATATTTTTAAAATTATATATTTAAAATAATCTATATTTTCTAATTATTTTTCTAAACTTACATATTTAAAATGATTGAAAACAAATCATTTAAAACCAATTTTACATAATAAATATTATTATATTTTTAAAAATAAAAATACACTTATAAAATTATAATATTTTTCAAAATAACAAGATTCTCAAAACTTATAAAATTCTAAAAGTAAATTTTATAAAAATGTAAAATCTAAAATTTCCATCCTCAAATTTTAATAAAAAAATTATACATCAAAATCATCCTTATATTTTTATCCAACCAATTTCAGTAAATAAAAAAATTCTCAAAACTTATAAAATTCCAAATATTAAATTCTATAAAAATATAAAATCTAAAATTTTCATCTTAAAATTCAATCCAACCAATTTCATTTAATAAAAAAACTTTACCAATAAACCATCACTACACACTTATAGGTTTTGGGTTACACATGTATCAATATTCTCCTTAATTAGATGCCTTAAAGATTCTCCAATCAAATGCGCAATGTGCTAGCCAATGTTTTGATGCGAGGACTAACAAATGAGTTGGTCTCTACATTACCTTTACCTTAATGACGTGTGTCCGTTGTATCACCTACATGTTCAAGTGGGTTTGGTTCTCCCTTAATGACGTGTAAGTTGGTATCACCTACCTACATGTTCAAGTGGGTTTGGTTCTCTATGCATGGCAACACCATGTGATGAGCCCTCCTCTCTCAATCATGTTCATATTTTTCTCATTTTGGTACTTCATCTCTGTTAAGTCATTCACACAATCATATTATTGAATGTTGTAGAATATGTATTAGGCAAATTATATATTTTTGGTTGTTTTTTTAGATTTTTAAATATAAAATAATAGCTTTGTATATTTGTATATATTTGAATTGTGTTTTTTTTTTTTAATTTTTATAAAAATATAATAATTTTTTATATTTTTTTTAGTTTTAGCATATCTTCAATTTTTAATTTAATTGATGTTTTGACTTTAATTCATCAAATTTTTAAAAACATTAACCCTTAAATGAAATTCTTTAAATTCTTATCAATCTTAAATTCAATTGATGGTTTGACTTTAATTCATCAAATCTTAAAAAAATAACTTTAAATGAGATTCTTTAAATTCTTATATTCTTAAATTCAATTGATAGTTTGATTTTAATTTATCAAATCTTAAAAAATAACTTTTAAAATGAGATTCTTTAAATTCTTATTAAGAGTATGTGAAATAAAAACTAAATAAAAGATTTAAAAGTCAACACACCGGAAAGATTTTGAATTAAATACAACTTTTAAGAGGTTTAAACAATTGAAATCTTCCATATCATGTAGATACTTGAAATTTTTCAATACACTAGAAAGATTTTGAATTAAATACAACTTATAAGAGGTTCAAACAATTGAAATCTTCCATATCATGTGGATACTTGAAATTTTTCAATAGATTAGTCATTGAATCCTCTTTTCAATGGTATATATTTCCCATTTTTATTTTCATTTATCATTTCTTTTTAAAACTCATAAACTATTTTTTTATGCTAAAAAAATTACTTAATTTTTAATTATGTTCAATAAAAATAATAAGAATAAAGTAAAGTTTATTTTTCAATATATATTTTTAAAATTAAATAAATAAAATCAATAAAAAAAATAGGAATACATTAGAGGTTTACTTTTATAAATGATAATTTTAATAATTGAGAGAAATTAAAAAAAAACGTTAATTTAGAACATAAAAGGAGATATATAAAATGTATTTATTTTTTAAATAGTAGTTTACATTGGGAGAAATGCCAACATTTTTATTATGAAGAATCAAGGTATGACTAAATCATTACATAGTCAATATAGACTCCCAAAAAACAAGTGTCACAAAGCTAGATTCCAAGCATGTTGGAGAGGATAACTAGATTCAAATTTTAATTATAATTTAAAAAAAAACATTTTTAAAAATTATATATTTTAAATAAAGTATATTTTCTATAAGAAATTAGAAGCTGCGTTCAAGTTGCTAAGAGACGTTTCAATCCAGCTATTGGATCATTATCAAGAGACCTGATAAACTCCTTAAATATTGTTTTCTAATATTTTTTCTTAAATTACATATTTAAAATTATTAAAAAAAACAATAAACAATATTTACATTATATATTTTATTATATTTTTAAAATGAAAGTACACTTTATAAATCATCTTTTCTCTAAACAAAAAAATTCTCAAAATTTATAAAATTTCAAATCTTATAAAAAAATAAATTTCAAAAAAATAAATTTCAAAAAATTCTCAAAATTTATAAAAATATAAAATCTTAATTTTTTATACTCAAGATTATATATATATAATTCACCCTTACATATTTATCAAACCGATTTCATTTAACAAGACACTTTGCAAATAAACCATTACTACACTGTGTTATATATTTCTTTTAAATATTGTTTACCCTTCTTTATGTACCAAAAAACAAATTAACTATATCAATCAAGCCAAAATGACTATGTTTCTTTTTCACATTCTTTTCCAATTAAATCTTTTTCATTTTCAACTTAATAATTAAACCATCACTACAATTTGTCGTCATATCCTATCCTTTTAGATATACCGTTCCTTAGGCTAACAAAGAAACAAATTAGCTAATACCCATCAAACCACAATGGCTATATGTTTTTCAATCTTTTTTCAATTAATTTTTTTTATTTCCAATATAATGATTAACATGTATGAAAAATTAGATAATCCTCATCAAGTTGCAATTGTTATGTTTTTTTCTCACATTATTTTCAATCTTTTTCATTTTCAACAAAGTTTTTTTTTATCTTTTTTAATACACCATTATTATTATTAACATAATAAAATTGAAAATAACATTAATTAAATAAAATTATTATATAAAAACACATTTTATTAAAATAAATAAATAAAATATATTATATATATTATTAATGTTTTTTTTTTTTTACAGTAACATCGGGGAAGATTATATAGAAGCCGGTATATAGCTACCGAATGCTTAGTACATTGAAATCATAGTTACAATACGCAGCAAACTAAGATACAACGAGAGTTCAAAGTTCACCCAAAACTAGGCAGGGCTCCACTCCTCCCATTTGCCAGAAATTATTTAAGTATTACTGTGGAGAATGGCGTATTGCACTGCTAGATCATATTTCATTTTTCCAATTTGGCTTCCAGCTTTGTAACTTCAGCTTCCAGGGCTGCAATCCTGTGTTCGAAGTTTCCATGGAGATTAGCTGCATCTTTGAATCCGGTGCGAGTTTCATCTTTCAAGTCTTCCATTTGGCTTGAAAAGTCTGCACGAAGTTGCATTAGCTCCTTATTCAGCAGGTCCCATGACTGCTCTCCTGCCTTTGAGAGCGCTTCCAGCTTTGTATTTTGATCCTCATGCTTGGCCCTTAGCCGGCCCAAGGCAGCTTCCAAAGATCCGATCCTTTCTTCAGCAGAGATTCCTGAGCTTGATGAGCTATCAGCCGCCATATTGGGCAGGAGAACTGTGTGAAACTCGAGAGGTGCCCGATCTTGACAAGGGGAATACTCGAAATGCTTGAACACCTTAAATCCAGTGACTGAGCATCTTTAAAAGCTTACAGGGAGACTCCCAAGGGGCGAGAGGACCTGACGAGCTGCAAGTATGCAGGGAATCTCTGCCAAACTCAAGGAAAACGTGGGTTGGGGAGTTCCAATGAGATCGCTGTGAGAAGATCCTGGATCCCCTACAGCTATGGGATGTCACATCTCTGATGAGCGCCATCTATGCTTAAGATGCCTTGAGCCAGCTCGACACCTTTATTTGCTTCATTATCTGCTTGCATATTCAGCACACGAAGCACATGGTAAAATATGATCTTTTGGAAATATATATGTTAATATATATGTTTTTATCACACAAAATATTGCTATTTAAAAAAAAAAAAATATTGCTTCTGTATTTTTCATGTCAGTACCATTTGTCAAAAACCCAGATTCATGGTCCTTATATATTATTAATGTTATTAAAAGAATAATCAAAATATAAATACAAAATATTGCTATTTAAAAAAAATATATATGTTTTTATCACACTTGAATCTTGTTCTCTGTAAAATTTATGTATGTTAATATTCTAAAAAAATTATAAAATCATGTTAATATCATCTAGATATCTATGAAATTATTATTTTAAGCATATAACTAATTGGTGAAACCTTGGTTCTAGAGAATCAAGTGGAATTGGAAATAATTCTATTAATATTTTTTATTATAGTTTTAGTTTTTTTTTATTTAAAATTTGCAGGTTATATATAACAAATAAATTATGGGAGATTGAGTGAATAGGAATATTTTTCTACGTAGATTTTAAATTAAAACTTTAAAAACAATATATTAATTAAAATGAAAAAATGTAATGGTATTTTAATATATTAAAAAGACATAAATAGTTTAAAATTAAAATTAGGTATGGAAATGACCAAATGGCCTCACATAATGGTTATTTGGTGACCGCATTCTAATCCCCTATCCATGGAAAAACCATTGGAATTCCCTACACGCTTTGTTTCTCTTGATAAATCTGCATAGTCAAGAGAACAATGAATATATAGATATATTTATAATCCCCATATGCTCATCTTCCTCTTTGTTATTTAATTCCTAGAATCCTCTCTAATCTATGTGTCTATTAGCTCATCAATATAGAACCCACTAAATCAAGGATTTGGACTTTGTGATGAATCTCCTTGTGATAGAAACAAAGAATGGGTTATAGGAATTTTCACATGTAGTTTCTAGAAATGTTTTTTCCCCACCTCTTTCCCCACCCACTAGGGAGTGTTGATGTAAGAGTGGTTTAGGTACAATTTAGACATTTTTCAACTCATTGTATGATGCAAAGAAGTTAGTGTTTTTAAAATCTCCATCAATTTTAAATCAATTGGTTGGTTAAATTAAAATAAGGAAGAAAATAAAATGTGAAATAAATATAGTTCATAATTTTGAACAATGCTTATCTAGAGCTAAAAGAAATATATCATGCCACCATACTAGAAATATAAATAGACTTCATGAAAATAATATCCTAATGAATATGGTTTATTTTTAATTGTAAATATGTATCGGATGGTGTAACAAATTTTTTTTGAGAAATATTTTTTAATATCTAATGAACTTATAAGTATTTTTTAATATCTTAGCAATACATGTCCTATGCCATAGATGAAGTTTATGAACTAATACAAAAACAAAAAACAAGATGAAAAAAATTATACTAGTAGCTTAATCATCAAATGATAAAAAGGACAACTCAACAATTAATAAAATAAATAGATTCACATTTTACATAATAATAATAATAAACTAAAAAAAATAAAAATACATTTACACTTTACATAATAATAATAAAAAACTAAAAAAAAACTTTTTGAGTATTTTTTAATATCTCAGCAATACATGTCCTATGCCATAGATGAAGTTTATGAACTAATACAAAAACAAAAAACAAGATGAAAAAAATTATACTAGTAGCTTAATCATCAAATGATAAAAAGGACAACTCAACAATTAATAAAATAAATAGATTCACATTTTACATAATAATAATAATAAACTAAAAAAAATAAAAATACATTTACACTTTACATAATAATAATAAAAAACTAAAAAAAAACTTTTTGAGTTTAAAGTTTGTCATATTTTAATCGAGAAAAGTAAAAAAAATAAAAGTAACCAGAGAAAACCCTTTTGAGTTTAAAGACTGTCATATATTAATAAAGAAAAAGAATTTGTACAAAAATGTTCTACATAAAAATACAAATATCTCTAACTTTAATTATGACAGAAAAAAAACAACAAATATTAAACACTAAGGTTTAAAGTTTCTTTTTAAATAAAAGAACTTAGAATTTATATTACTTCTTAATTATATTATTTCTTAAGACTATATATACTTTTTAAGATTTCTCTTTTTAATATTTCTCTTTTTAATATTTAAGGAGATTATTCTTGAAATTATGACCTTGCATATCATATCAGTTTAATCATATTCTTCATTAAGACAAACAAAAGATTCTTTTATTTCACTAAGTTCCTTCTACTAAATAAAAGACTTATCATCACAACAAAGGGGAACCTCAACTTAGATACAAGTTATATAATATAACTGACTAGGTCAAACAATGTGTAAAGCATGATCCCAAAACAACTGGGAATCCACCTGAAAGTATAACACAAGAAACATCAATAAAAATTTCATATATCGAAAATCCAGAAATAAAGATATATTCTGAGTTGCTAGGATAAGGATATTATAAACCTTGGTGTATTAAAAAATATCCTATTCGACAGTGGAGTCTGTCAATGAAAACTCAACAATGCTATCAAATAGAGAAACTACACTACAAAATAAATTAATAACAGAGTCTATAGAAACCTGCTTAACAATGCCAAAGTCTGACGACATAGCAATGGAGAGATCAGACTCATAATTAAAATAAATATTTAAATCAATGGTAGAGTCTATAGAAATATACTAAACAACGCCAAGGTCTGTTCATACCAAAATTTATAACAGATACTGTTAACAACAACCCAAATAATTGCACCTCTCAAGTTGGACATTAACATTGAAGTAATTAGGGTTTTGTTTAAAATTTTGGAAATTATATACAATTATAAATAAAGAACTTATCAATTCAATTCAATGTTCAGAAGAGATACTGTTAACTGTTAACGACAACCCAAATAATTGCAACTCTCACCTGTCCTTTTATACTGGGATGTTGGTTTGAGTGTTGGACATCTTTTTATTATTGGCCGGATGTTAGTTTGAGTGTTTACGACGGGACTGGAGTGTACTGTACTGGTTTGCGTAGTGTATTCTAACTCCAGCTATATCCACTTTCTGTCTTTATAAATTGCCGAGTGCTTTTATATTTGTCATTTTCTTCGATTCCAAACCCACTTGCAGGAATGTGGATGGAACCACTTGGCGTGTCTCTGTATTGTATTACTTTTTTTCAAATGTCGATTCATTACATCTATCACAATCAATCTGGTGGCCAAGCATTCCTGGCGACATCTATGACCAATCTACAAAATCCAAAGGTGTCATGATTATGTCGAACCAGAAAGCTACGAGATCACAGCTCTATTCAGAAAATCGGAACTGTTGTCTTGTGATTCCTGTACATGTAGAATTGAGAGCGCCCATTTCAATGGCTATATCTCCCTGTCGTTAAATAGTTGTGATCGTGAAGGTGTCGTAATTTCAAGATTTCTGGCGCTCAGCTAGTTGCTTAGAATTCCATGGTTTCCAAGAAAACACGCTTTCTCAAGACATGCCATCTTTTCAGAGTCACGTCCATTGCATACTCCAATGTCTTGGAATGTTATGGGATCGTCATCACGAATGCATCAACTTCAACTTAGATTTGGTGTTCTTCGAGATTCTCCAACAGATCATAAATGAAATGAAATGAACCACTTTTGATTGCTCGCTGTCGAATCAATCAACTTGTTGACAACCATCACTTTTCTTGATGTAACGTATTGTGACGGTGGTTATCGTCGCTGGTTTCTCGACGGCTCTGAGTCAGCTATTCAACTCCATTAATGAGATTTTATTCTGATTGGCTTGCCTTTACTCTCAACTTTTATCGCATCCATTAATCTGTTCATCAGATGTGGACATCAACTTTTATCACATCCATTAATGTGTTCATCAGATTTGGACATCAATGGTTGTTTCAAAATGCAGCGCTATTTATTAATGTCGGTATAGATTTAGCTCCCAGGAGCAGAGCAATTGGCCTGTTTGGAAACTGCTGTGTTAATCAGTATGCTGCTGAGTTTGCTTGTAGTGGCTTTCCTGTTCACTGTGTATTTTGAAGTCAACCTTTGAGACCTACAATCCATTGTTAGGACAGAGGAAGGATACAAGAGCACAAGAGCTGAGTGTTCTTGAGTTTGCAATCCAAGTTAGTATCAATGCATACCTCTACTCTAGGGTGTTAAATTCTAATAAAAAGTGAGAGTGAAACAAGTTTATAATGGTAGTTTAAGGAATGAATCATTCATCCTAAAAAACATTATTTTTTTTTGTAAAGCTAGTACCTATTGTTTTGATAGTACATTTATTCATAGTCTATTTTAAAATATTGTGGAATAAAAATATTAACTTTATAATAATAATAATAATAATTTAATTTCAAAGTCACTTAATTTTATAATAATAATAATAATCTAGTTTTAAAGTCACCACTAAATCAAACACTATTTAATTGATGTATGAGATCTTCTTATTTGTACATACCCTACTCTCATGTTTGAATCTATAGCCCCATAAATAAAACACTTATTCTTAGTTAGACCCACTTTTAAAGAATATAGATTTATTTTAAAACTTAATTTGTTTTGAGTAAATATCAAAATTTTAAGTAGAAAAACATTATGTCATAAAAAAAATTCCAAAAATACATAAATTTTGAAAACATTACACATTTTTTTTAATTTCTATAAATATATATCCATAAAAATATTTATTCCTCAAATAAATTTTCTATGAACTTATTTTTATAGAATATTAAGTTGAATAACTTCTTCATATTGAATTAGTTAATGGTTAATGTCCAACTCTTTTTACTACGCCGAAGGTGTTATTTAAGGAGACGGTTCTATTCAGAATTTCGTCGTCTGTTACTAGCTTATAGAGCGATGACACTTGTTTCTTCCAAAACCAAAAAACATGGCCGCGCCTTTTTTCCACCCTGCCACCTATACTGTGGTTTACTTGATCACGGCCTCATCTGATACATGTCCGCCTCTTCTTCCTCTTAGTGGCGACGTCTTCTCCTTGTTTATCAAATTGAAAAACCCTTATCTGGTATCTGCAATTGGACTGGAGTTGTCGTCATTTCAGTGCCTGCAAATAGAAACAGGCTTGCAAAAACCTAGTTGTGAAGGTATTATAACTATACTACTGAATCAATTGATGAAGAATGTGAGTCCCCACTTGCATACAACCTTTTCCATTCTTTCAGTGTTTCTATGGCCTCGATTTCATTTGTCTTTAAGTGTTTTGCAATGTTTTAAGAAATAGGAACATCTAGATTTTGGTGGATTCAATTAGTAAAACTATTTGAATTTGTGGTGCTAGACTCAACTTGTCTTTGAGAATATTGAGGCATATAAGTGGTCAACTTAACAACATTTGAGTGGTAAGTCTTTGTCAAAAAAACGAACCTTTGATGCTGCAAAAGGATACCTTTTAGGGAAAAATAACTCCAACCTAAAATCACCTCTTTTTAATGTCGCTATAGATTTAGCTCCCGGGAGTAGAGCAATTGGCCTGTTTGGAAACTGCTGAGTTTGCTTGTAGTGGCTTTCCTATTCACTGTATTTTGAAGTCAACCTTTCAGACCTATAATCCATTGTTAGGACATAGGAACCATCATTAGGACAGAGGAAGGATACAAGAGCACAAAAGAGCCCAATGTTCTTGAGTTTGCAATCCAAATGAATCTGTAATTTCATAAATAATAGCTTAAAAAAACATTAACTTTTTCTACAGTACACCTATTTGAATCTATGGTCCCATAGAAAATACGCGTGTTCTTAGTTAGATCCACTTTTAAAAAATATAAGTTTATTTCAAAACTTATTTTAATTTGAGTAAATAAAAGATATCAAAATTTTAAAATAGAAAAACATTATCATACAAAAAAATTGCAAAAACACACAAATTTTGAAAACATTACACAATTTTTTTTTAATTTCTATAAATATATATCCATAAAAATATTTATTCCTTTAATAATTTTTTCTAATTTTTTTTGTAATTTCTATAAATATATATCCATAAAAATATTTATTCCTTTAATAAATTTTATATAAACTTATTTTTATAGAATATTACTTTGAATAACTTATTCCTATTTAGTTAATGGTTAATGGCGATGGCTTAGTGTAACGGTACCTATGGTGGGGTGGGGGCCCATAGGTCCGGCTTTCCATTCTTGCGGGGACCTAGGGACTACCCTTGATTCACACGGATGAATAGCAGGTTAGCGAAAAAATATTTTAAAAAAAGTTAATGGTTAATGTCCACGTATTTTTATTAAATATTATATTGAATTAGTTAACCTCTTCTTTGCATAATGGCTTTATCTCTTAAAATATTATGTAGATTTTGAGAATGTACCATTACATCTTCGTTTATGCAACGTATTCCGTATTTTCAAATATATTGAGATTGATGTACACCCAAATAAAAATTATAAAATAGATACGGAAAAACACATATTCAGTGCCAATGATATCATTTATCGAAGTTTGTACATACAAGTTAGGCATTTTCTTCCTTTTAAACAATCACATAGCCTCTCTCTCATCCTTTTCCAAGGAAAGAGTTGGTGAATTGTCTTAAAAGTTCCCATAACTTTATTCTTATTTTATATTTTTTATGGCCATATATCAAATTGATTGTATATGATTGTGCTACCTTCGCATAGTGGTTATCTATAATGTACAACTTTGCAAAAGCCATAGCCATAGCCATAGAATCGTAAAGGTCTTTGATACCAAATATAATGTGTCATATCTTTAGGTGTAAGTTTTATTTCTT
Organism: Larix kaempferi; assembly: GCA_027924585.1. Taxonomy (NCBI): domain Eukaryota; kingdom Viridiplantae; phylum Streptophyta; class Pinopsida; order Pinales; family Pinaceae; genus Larix; species Larix kaempferi. The sequence goes on from BSBM01000217.1 coordinate 22,793,258, forward strand.
TCTCTAATTACTCTAAATAGGTTTAAGTTATCTTCGATAGCCTTTTTATGAATGTTAAAAAAATACTTGTGTGTTTTTCACATTATAGGGAAAGAAATCTTATATAACCTATAAAAAAACCAACTTCATTTTCATATAATCATAACCAAGTTCCAAACAGTTTTTTTATTTTTTTTAATGAGGTATACCATTTTCTAAGTTAAGGTAGTTTTTTTTATTTTTTTAATAAGGTATAACATTTTCGAAGTTAAGGTAATTATGGTTTTAAAGAACTGGGAGTTCGCACCTTTGCAAGCTTATATTTCAAAGAATTGAGACAAGATCTAGAGAGAGATCGTTGCTCCCTGACTCCAATGCACCACAATCACCCTTCAATGCTATCATATGCAAGATTTAAAGAGATCTATGTTCTCTGACTTCAACGCAACAAAGTTTCCCTCCTCCTGGTAGCAATACCCTACTGGTGTTTTGTATCAAACATTGATTACTGTGTTAGGAACAAATTTAAAGGAGTAACATCCATCAAATCGCACTCACGTAATGAACTCTGTCTCATTCACAAGTAGGTTCTACTTATTCCATCCAAAGGAAACGCCAAGGGTTACACAATTAATAACACGATTATTTTTGCAAAATCAAATTTCACCCTAATATACACATTTTTCTTTTGATTTACACAAAGACTGTATTCATCATTGGAACAAGGGATAGTTTTATTTATTTCTCTAAAATGCAGAGTATCATTCACATCTTCTAAACCTTCTCCAAATTCCAACAACAACCTTCTCATCGAGTTTTTACCAACATTTATAAATCATTCTAAGCTTATCTAAGTGTCTAAATCAATTGTTACAAACAAAGAAAGAGACTAGCTCTCTAACAATCGAACGTCTTCATAATCCAAGTGGCAACATAACCATAATTTATTTTAAATTAAACCTAACTTCCTAATTTTAGCGAACCAACTTCCTTTAATAAACATAACTGACTTTCTACAAGTCGTGAAATTCGAAATTGATTGATGCTCCTGCATTATACTCACAAGGTTCAAATTGTTCATGGACTCCTGTCCATGAAGTCTTCAACAATATTAACATTTGTTTTGTAGCATTGTGGCAGTCATCCAAGTTGAATCCTCCACTGGATGATCTCTCCATTTGACCAAGTATTCAAAATATTATTTTCCCCTTGTCTTCTTGCTCACTCATTTATCCAAAATATTCTGAGGTACCAAAGGTCCTACTGCTGGTAATTGTTTTCTCCCACTGAGTTTGTTTCTCTCATTCACAGTCCTCTATTGTGTGACTCACTTCATGTGCATGATATTTATACAAGTATGCAACAATGACAATAGGAGATATGCATACATCCTTTACCAACTCTAATTCATATGCATTAGCGTAAAACTTCTTCAAGATCTTGCATGGTCCAATTTTCTTTAGTTTTAATTTGTTATATTCTCCTTTATGAAACATGTCCTTCCTCAAATGGGCTAGTACTAGATATCCTACCTCAAAGTTCATTTCTTTTTCTTCAAAACAACTATGTATAAAGATTGCTCTCTTGTAACTTTTGTTTCACTTGTTCATGTAGGTCATGCATGGTTGCAGCAAAATATTCACCATCTGCACTTCTCTTTTCCGCTTTATCCAAATCTTTAAGTTCATGAACCCCTCTAGGATGCATACCATATAGAATTTGAAAAGGGCTCATTCTTATACTTATATTTGGAGAGTCATTGTAGGAAAACTCTGCCTAAGCAAGTACATGATCTCAATGTTTGGGATGCTCTCCAACTAAACTCGTCAAGATATTTCCTATTTAATCCTATTGACTACCTCAATATGTCCGTCAGTTTGTGGATGTTAAGTTGAACTATAACTCAACTTTGTGTCTAGTTTCTTCCAGAGGGTCCTCTAGAAATGTAATACCCTGGTTGTTAAGCCCCGGACATATGCTATTATTTTGTTTATTATTGGGCACTAGGTGTCGGGTCTATGGAATTTGGACATTATTGTTGTTGTTGTTTAATTAAATGACTATCTCAACATGGACAACTAACAAGAATGGGGGGCCATGGATTCCACTTGTGAGGGGTTTGCGGACTATGAGTTGTTTCTCTCCCTAACATTACTCTTTGGACCCTATTTTTTATTATTTTGGTTTATGGAGGTACTATTACACCCTCTTTGATGTGTGATGGAACCTGTTAGTCCAATCAGGTTGAAATGATGTACGCTCGGGTATGATAGAAACTCATTTATTTAAAAATACTAGAGCTATATATTTATACAACGTGTTTTGGAGTGTTCTTTTGAGATTTCTTAGCTGGATTAGACCATGCACAACATTTACAGATGTAAAGGTATTTTGCAGAGGAAATTCACAACGTGCTTCAGAATATATGGATGAGTAAAGGTGAATTTAATGGATGGGAGTCTAGATGTATTCAAGAACTGACTATGAATGACAAATTTCTTGAATCTAGGTGACTTTAGAAAGTACTGAAGCTTCAAGATGAAGAATTTAAGCAATTCTGACAAATTGTACAACAAAAACACAAGGAATGAAAGTAATGCAGTCAGATTTTACACGCATATAAAAAGTAGGAAACTCCTTTCAAAATTTGAATCAGACATAAAATATTTAAAAGACATAACAAAGGCATACATTTATGAATCTATGACAAATATTTTATCTCTAAACATAATGAACATCAATGATATCATAATGGAAACACCGCATCATATTTCTATTAATCTCATGGATCTTTACACAAAAAAAGAGTGGAATAACAATGGACATCACTAAAGAGAGGAAAAAATCTCTCTGAAACATGGTTGTTTCTTTAATCTATTACAAAATCAAAATTACATGTATCAAATTTAAACAGAGAAACTCTCTACTAAAAATTCCATCCCCTAGGAGTGATTACAACCCACTTTATATAGAGTTTGTAAGTAACCAAATATGGTTCCACTAGGTTTTTTGGACCCAAAATCCGATGGCCAAAAAGTCGGATTTTCTACATCTTGTGGTCGACCATCCAACACTTTCATATTTTTTTAACGTCAGTGCAAATTCAGTTGTTATCCGATGGTAGGATGGTAGTCGGATAACTGATGCCACTATCCAGTCGGATATCCGACCTTTATCACTTAATAGGAAGTCGGATATCTGACGATCCATCCATGTGGAAATGGCCTATATCCGACGTTCTTTGCCGTCGATGGTATGGCAAGAACGTCGGATATATACGGCGTGGTAGTCGGATGTCCGACGATCGGTCCATGTGTAAATGGCCTATCTCTGATGTTCCTTTCCGTCGGTAGTATGGAAAGAATGTCTGATATCTACGGTGTGGTGGTCGGATATCCAACGACCTTTTGGTATTTAAAAAAAAATACACTATTAATTGGAAATAATTGCATAATTTTTCAACAATGGTTTAGAGACTTTATTGGATACACTGCTTTTTTATCACAACATAAACTAGTGTTTCCATATTTGATTCTTCAACAACAGTCTAGAGACGAATAGTGGCATGACTTTTTTGTGACTACAATATGGTGACATTGCCTTCTTGTAGAGGGCCAAGGTATTTCAAATTTGTATTTTTTTATAGATCATCTAAGGGTTTTTGGCTAGGCAGGGTTTCATAGATCATTTCTTACTTAGCATTTGATCCTAGGATTTCAACCCATCTTCAAGGATTTCCATAATGCACTAGGAACCTGTCACAAGTACCAAGTGTCTAAGTTAATGTTTGAAGCTAGTACCTCTGAATTGAAAGACATGTGAACATATTTCAATCCTGCAAAAAAAAAAGCAAAATTGCATCAATTCTATCATAATAATATATTCATAATAATAGAATAAAACATCATAAAAGGTTTTAGTGTCTAACCTTATAGGTAGATGATGAATCTCACCCATCGTTTGCTCAACTTTTCTGACCAATAACAGCTCTTGGATAATTCTCACTTTCAGTGGAGATGTAGAACAAAAGCTCACTTAGTGTTGTCATGAAAAACATTCTCATTTTTTCCTACTTATTTCGAAGTACATCAATTAGCACTGATATTATTCCAGTACTAGCCACTTCATCTTCATTAAGATTTTCATGCCGAATCAACAAACCCGTTACAAACAAGATCTCACTCTACGCCACAAATAGTTACTCAAGTGATCTTTCATCATCTGGAAACCTAAAATTGGTTATGAGGAGAAACCAAACATCACAACAAGCTCCAAGAAATTGTCAAAATTTAGATGACACATGAGTGGGTTGTAGAAATCCAACATTGTAGCCATTCATTGAGCTCCTCTCTATTTCGAGAATAATTTAATATTCTATACTGAACAGGGCCAACCATGTGAAGGTGGAAGCTCGTATGGCCTCACCCCCCCTAACATCACTCCCAATTCCCCATACCCAATGCATGTACTTGACAAAAAAAAATGTGCAAATTCATCCATATTTCATCATGAACTTTCATCTACCATTCATTCAATAAAGGCTAACATTCATTAAACCATTGTTTCATTCAGTCAACACATTCATTCAATAAAAGATAACATTCAATAAACCATTCATTCATTCAGTCAACACATTCATTCAATAAAAGTTGACATTCAATAAAGGTCACCGTTTACTACAACCTTAAACCATTGTTTCATTCATTCAGTGAACACATTCATTCAATAAAAGCTAACATTCAATAAAGGTAACCGTTTACTACACTGAATCATTAAACCATTTCTTAACTTGATTTCAAGAGGCGGTTGTGAAGATGAATAGTCATAAAGCATTGTTTCATATATCTCTGATTTTCTCAAAACACATGAATGAAGATAAAAAGTATTTCCATGGTAACCTGTTCCATCCAAACCTATCAAGTGTACTTTTAGGTCAGCAATATTCTTTTCTCCGAACTGTAGCAGCTATTTGGCCATTTTCACCCTGTAAATTGAAGGATTCCTGCAAACAAAGCCCTAAAAGAAGATCGCGTAACATAGTGGTTTGTGTTTGCAGGAATCCTTCAATTTATAGGGTGAAAATGGCCAAACAGCTGCTACAGTTCGGAGTCAAGAATACTGTTGACCTAAAAGTACACTTGATAGGTTTGTATGGAAACCATTTTCAATGTTGATGCTACTACCCTCCTTATTTGTTGATGTATATGTAACTTCGTAATGTATTTCATCTATGTATATTGTACTCCTATAGAGATGGTATTATTCCTCTATACGGAAGTGTCGTCATCTGTATTGACAAGTGTCACAAGTGTCGTAACTTGCTATGATGGGTTATTAGACCACCAAGTGTGGGGTCGGCCCAGATTAATGTAACCATGGGTTATTAGACTGAGTTAGACAAGTCGGCCCTATTGGTTTATTAGGCAGGACAAGACAAGTATAAATAGAGAGCGGGAGCTCTCTATTTGATCATCTCATTACTCACTCTTACATCACTAAGAAAGTGGCGCACTAGTTGAGGAGGAGGATTAGTTGCTAGTAGAAGACTATCTCTTGTACTTGGGTTGTATGATTGATGTTTCTATCTCTGAGGAAGTTGTGGGGTTTTTCACCTTTATGGTTTTCCCTAATGAAACTCTGTGTGTCCATTGTCTTATGTGATTGCTTGATATGCTTGATACATGCTTGATATGATTGATATGTTGTACATGTTATTCTCTCAGTGAAAATCCTAGAGTATGTTGAACTAATGCTCAAAATTTAACATGGTATCAGAGCTTCCCTGAGAAGAAGACATTGTGCAGTGGCGGAAAGTAGGGTTTCTTGTTTATTGGGTTTCTCTCCACAGATTTTGGAAAAGCAGTAAGGTATATTGACTCTACTCATCAAAGAGAATCTTTCTATCTAATCAGAATTCAATCCTGAGCACTTTCAGTTTGGCCCTAAAAATTAGGGTTTCCACAAAAATAGGAATTTCTGAAATCTGAGGACATAGCTGGAAGATCCTTGGAAAAATCGAAGTTTAAAGCTTTGGATCGATATTTTTGGTTGGGTGAAGCTCCAGGAAACTCAATCCCTAATTCAGGGTCCTCCCTAGTGAATCCAGAAAGACTAAAAGGCATTTATGAAGGGTGAAACTTTGCAGATCTCAAATTCTGAATATACCAGGATGATCAACTCATCAAGGCGCATCTTTCTATCCTTTCAGAAGTTTGAAATTCAAACTTTGAATTTTTAGGGTTTCTCTGACAAACCCTAATCTGGGACCAGATCCAGTTTTCAACAAATCAAGTGGTAAGACCTAAATCTTTTCTATTTCCATTTGAAGTACTCTTTAATATGTCTCACCACACCAAGCTTGAGGATAAACTTGAAGGGGCTGATAACTTCCGAGCATGGAAGTATAGGATTGGGTTAATCCTGGAAGAAAATGAGTTGGACACTTATATAAGTGAAGTGGTCCCTATCCCAGAGGAAGAAGAGGCTAAGGCTCTTCACAAGAAGAACTTGGTCAAGGCAAAGAGGATCATTGCTGATTCTATCAAAGATCATCTCATACCCCATATGTCATCCCTAAAGACACCAAAGGAGATGTTTGATTCCCTGACAAAGTTATTTGAAGGGAAGAACATAAATCAGAAGATGACCTTGAGGAATCAATTAAAGAATGTTAAGATCCAAAATGCGGAGACTATGCAGTCTTATTTCTCAAGGGTCTCCCAGATAAAAGAACAACTTGAAGCTGTGGGAGAAGATATAGAAAATGGAGAAGTGTTAATGACCACTCTTAATGGCCTTCCTAGGTCATGGGATTCCTTCATCCAAGGGATTTGTGCTAGGAAGAAACTTATCACTCTCAGTAGACTATGGTAAGAATGCTCATAGGAAGAAGCTCGAATTGTAGCTCGAGAAGAGAAGATGGGGAATGAAGACCAAGCTCTCATAGCACACTCCAAAAGGCATGGTGACAAAAAGACTCACCATCATGGCAAGAAAGAAAGACATCACCATCAGAATCAGAGGGTTAGTCCCAGAAATCGAAGAAATATGACCCATGCCTGTTGCTATACATGTGATGAGAAATGACACTATTCCAGAGATTGTCCCAGAAATAAGAAAGATGGTTCTCACAAGAAGAATAATTTCAAAAGAAGACATCATGCTCATGCTGCAGAGGATGATGAACCTCCCAGGAAGAGGGCCAGAGAAGATAGTGAAGATTCTTCAAGTGATAAAGAATATGTTTTGATATCAGCTCTCACTGGAACCATTACTCATGGAAGTAATAATTGGCTTATAGATAGCGGGGCTTCTAAACACATGACAGGATTCAAGGAATCCTTTATGAACCTATATGAACATGAATCACCCCACAAGGTGAAACTTGGGGATGACTACCAGTATCCAATAAAAGGGAGTGGTGAAGCCTCCTATAAACTAGACTCTGGAAAGTCTATGAAGATGAAAGATGTACTGTATGTTCCAGGTCTCAAGAAGAATCTACTCTCCATATCTGCATTGGATACAAAAGGCATGAGGGTTGCACTTGTAGATGGCCAAGTCCTAATGTGGCCAAAGAGTAAGACTATTGATGATGCAATGGTGATTGGAGAGCATGAGGGAGGATTATACAAATTGAAGGGCCAACCAGAACAAGCCATGGTCCATGATTCAATAGAGCCAAGTGAACTTTGGCATAGAAGGCTTGCATACATGCACTATAGGGCATTACCAATTGCAAGCAAAGTTGTAGAAGGTCTTCCTGAAATCCAGACAAAGCATGAAGGCATTTGCAAAGGGAAAGAACACAAAGAAGACATTTCCAAGCAGTGAAAGCAAGGAAAAAAGAATCTTGGAAATCATCCACTCTGATGTATGCGGTCTGATGTCATCCAGTTCTCTAAGTGGGTATGTATACTATGTTTCCTTCATTGATGATTTCTCTAGGAAGACTTGGGTTTACTTCTTGAAGAACAAAGATGAAGTGTTTGACAAGTTCAAGGAATTCAAATCCTTGATAGAAAACCAAACTGACATGAAGATCAAGATCTTCAGATCCGACAATGGTGGAGAATTCACTTCAGGTGACTTCAAGAATCTATGCAGTGATTCAGGGATTAAGAGGGAGTTGACTACTCCTTACAATCCACAACAAAATGGGGTTGCCAAAAGGAAGAATAGAACAATCATGGAAGCAGCTAGGGCAATGCTTCATGACCAAGATCTACCTATGCACTTAAGGGCTGAAGCAGCTAGGAAAACTATATATGTGCAGAACAGAACACCTCATAAGATACTTGACAACAAAACACCAGAAGAAGTGTTCACTGATAAGAAACCAGAAGTTAGCCATCTCAAAATATTTGGTTTTCTAGTATACTCTCACATCCCAAAAGAAAAGAGGAAAAAGTTGGATCCTTCAGGAAAGAAGGGCATATTCGTGGGTTACAATGAAAGCTCGAAGGATTACAGAATCTACTTCCCAGGATTCAAGAAGATTGATATCAGTAGGGATGTAACATTTGATGAAAGCTCAGCGTACATCAAATCAAGGAAAACACCAGTTGAAGATAATGAAGAACCCATAATATACAGAACTCAAGACACCACCATGAATGAAGCAGTTCCTGAAGAAGATCATGAAATGGAAGATCCACAACAACCTGTAGATCCACCCCATATGAAGAACTCTCACAAGAGGAAACCAGCATGGGCTAGAGAGCTCATTCAAGATGCAGGAAGGTTTGGAATTCTAGAAGAGGAACCCAAAGAAAGGAAAAGGACAAGATCACATACTAGCTATGTTGCTCTACTTTGTGACATAATGAACAAAGAACCTTCCAGTTATGAAGAAGCAGCAGAAAAGAAAGAATGGAAGGATTCCATCGTCGAGGAATACCAGTCGATCATGAAGAATGATGTTTGGGATGTAGTCCCAAGACTAGATGGGAAGCTTGTGGTGACTTTCAAGTGGATCTATAAGATCAAGCAAGCTGTAGATGGCAGCATAGAAAAATATAAGGCAAGGGTTGTAGCTCGTGGCTTCTCCTAGAAAGAAGGGATTGATTATGAAGAGACCTTTGCTCCTGTGGCTAGATACACTTCCATTAGATCAGTACTTGCTCTGGCTGCAGTGATGAAATGGAAGGTACACTAGATGGATGTCAATACAACCTTCTTGAATGGTGTAGTTGAAGAGGAAGTGTATGTGGAGAAGCCACTCAGGTTTGAGACACATGACCGAGAGTCACATGTGTGCAAACTGAAGAAAGCCCTGTATGGTTTGAAATAGGCACCCATGACCTGTTATGGAAGAATAGATGGCTTCCTATCCAGTTTGGACTTTACCAAGAGTAAAGCAAATTCCAACCTTTACTACAAGGTTGAGGAAGGCAATCCAGTGATACTACTATTGTATGTGGATGACCTGTTTGTAATAGGTGAGGATATAATTATTACTGACACAAAGATGAAGCTTGCTGCCGAGTTCAACATGAAGGACTTGGCTATGATGCACTATTTTATTGGTATGGATGTGTGGCAGAGTCAGATGGAATATTCCTTGGACAAGGGAAGTATGCAGTAGAGATCCTGAAGAGGTTCGGGATGATGGACTGCAAGGCCATGGCCACACCTATGAAAACAAACTTGAAGCTTCTGTGTGATGCTTCATCTAAGCCGGTTGATGCTACGATGTATCGTCAGATGATTGGGTCCTTGATGTACCTGACAAATAAAAGACCAGATATCTGCTTTGCGATGAACACCTTGAGCCAGTACTTGACAGATCCGAGACATGTTCACCTAATAGCTGCAAAGCATATTCTGAGGTACCTGAAGGGTATAGTTGACTATGCGCTCAAGTATGAGGTGAATCAAAAGTTTAACCTGGAGGGTTATGTTGATTTGGATTGGGTATTTTAGAGGAGGCATGGACAAATAAAAAGGTAAACTACTCATTTCTGAGAATGTTTGGTTGTGAATCATTTTTCCATATTGATAAAGAAAATAGAACAAAGCTTGAAGCTAAATCCAAGAAATGTACCTTTATTGGATATGGGGTTGATGATTTTGGTTATCGTTTATGGGATTATGAAAATCAAAAAATCATTAGAAGTAGAGATGTCATATTCAATGAAAAGGTCATGTATAAAGATCAGTTACAGGGAAAGAAACAGAAAAATGAAAACACAGAGTACACGGTACTTGATAAAATTCAAGAAAATGAAGTTCCAAAGGTGCTAAAAAATCAAGAACAATAGCAAGTACCTGAAACTCTTGCAACTGCAAGAAGATCTACCAAGTTAAGTAGACTCCTTGAACGATACTCTCCTTCAATGTATTATTTATTGATGACTGATGCTGGTGAACCAAAGTGTTATGAAGAAGCAATGCAGGATGAAACTAGAAAGAAGTGGGAGCAAGGCATGAATGAGGAGATGGACTCATTGGTAGGAAACCAGACTTGGGATTTGGTTTAGTTTCCTGCTGGTAAAAGAGCATTGCAGAACAAATGGATTTACAGGTTGAAGGAAGGAGAAGGAGGAAAGAAGCAATACAAAGCCATACTTGTTGTAAAGGGGTTTGCACAGAAGAAAGGTATAGCTTTTGATAAAATATTTTCTCCTATTGTTAAGATGACTTCAATTAGGACTATCTTAAGTCTAGTGGTGGTAGAAGATTTGCATCTTGAACAGTTAGATGTGAAAACAACCTTTCTCCATGGGGATTTGGAGGAATAAATATATATGCAGCAGCCACAAGGGTATGAGGTCAAAGGTAAGGAGAATTTGGTGTGCAGGTTGAAAAAGAGCTTGTATGGATTGAAGCAAGCTCCAAGGCAATGGTATTTAAAACTTGATAGGTTTATGACAGAACAAGGTTATATTTAGATGTCATTCTGACCACTGTGTTTATTTCAAGAAGCTAGACAATGAAAGATATATTATCTTGTTATTGTATGTGGATGACATGCTTGTTGCGGGGTCTAACATGCAGGATATAAATGTACTCAAAAGGAAGCTAGCTAATTCATTTGTGATGAAGGATTTGGGTGCTGCAAAGCAAATCCTTGGTATGAGAATAACGAGAGATAGAAAAAATCACAAATTGACATTGTCTCAGAGTGAGTACATACAAAAGGTGTTGGAGAGGTTCAGAATGCAGAGTGCAAAACTAGTAAGTACACCTTTGGCAAGCCATTTCAGTCTAAGTAAAGAAATGTGTCCCAAGACACGGGAAGAGACAGATTACATGTCCAAGATTCCCTATAAATTAGCAGTTGGCAGCTTGATGTATGCCATGGTGTGCACAAGACCAAATATTGCACAAGTAGTGGGAGTTGTGAGCAGATATATGAACAATCTAGGTAAAGAATATTGGAAGGTAGTACAGTGGATTCTCAGGTATTTGAGAGGAACCACCACTCAGGAATTATGTTTTGGAGGTTCAGAAATTGTTCTATAGGGATATGTTGATGCAGATATGGCAGGTGATAAGGATAGCAGGAGGAGCACCATAGGGTATGTGTTCATTGTAGGTGGAACAACAGTAAGTTGGATTTTGAGACTGCAGAAGGTTGTTGCACTTTCAACAACGGAAGCAGAGTATGTTGTTGTTACAGAGGCTAGTAAAGAGATGATTTGGTTGCAGAGGTTTATGGAGGAAGTGGGTAAGAAGCAGAAGGATAGCAGGTTGTATAGTGACAGCTAGAGTGCCATTCATCTTGCAAAGAACTCAGCATTCCATTCTAGGACTAAAAATATACAGCTCAAGTACCATTTCATATGCTCTATTCTGGAAGATGAACTGTTGAAGCTGGAAAAGATACATACTAGCCAAAATCCTGCATACATGTTCACAAAGGTAGTGACCAGAGAGAAAGTGAGTTCCTGCTCAGTTTCAGTTGGCCTTCTAGCATTAAGGTGAAGATGAGAAAGTTTCCAAGTCCAAGGTTCAACAAGTACAACAGCGGTGGAGTTGTTCTGATCAGTCTCAAAGTGGGATATTGTTGGTTGTGGAGCCAAATATTCCAGTCTCATAGATGATATTGTCTTAGCCGTGCACCCTAGAGGACTGTACACTCATGTGGTTGTTTTCGTCAACAGTTTTTGGGTAACCCATGGTATTTTCCCATTGTATATCCGTTATAAAAGAAAGACATTGTAATACGGCTAGGGTTGATGTATTAGGTTTTATGCATTGTAAAGATCATTGAGATCAGAAAGAGAGACTGTGATACAGTGAAGAGGAAGTGCAGTGGTTGTACTGCAGGTTGCATCCCTTCACTTTGCTGGACGGAATAATAATAAGGATTGGAAACGTCAGTGTGGACATAGTCCAAGTTGGGTGAACCACGATATATCTGTGTCTCTCTTGTAATGTGTATGTGTGATTATATTTGCATTTCTATTTATTGTTATTGCTCTGGGATCCTATTTTTCTAACAGTTTTGCAAAGGCAGTGTAATTAGTCTTGGGAGATCTTGCAGGTTTTGCAGAGGTAGTGTAATCAGTCCTGAGGTGTACCCACTTGATGGCTTGCTCACAGAGATGTTGATGATGTTCATCCAGCATGAAAAAGGGCTGGCTATGTAGATGATGAAGACCTGTAGGTGGCGGGCCTACATCCAGTATGAAAAAGGACTGGCTCTGTAGAACTTCCTATGATGAGTAGATTGGAGATTGATTGAGATAGTAGCAACAGTGATGATGACGATGATTCGATGATAATGACTCAATGACGATGACCCAATGACAATGATCCAGAGAAGAAGACTTGTGCTAGCAGATATGTGTCGAGAAATACCTTCCTAGTTAAGAGGGAGTGTTGATGTATATGTAACTTCGGAATGTATTTCATCTATGTATATTGTACTCCTATAGAGATGGTATTATTCCTTTATATAGAAGTGTCATCATTTGTATTGACAAGTGTCGCAAGTGTCGTAACTTGCTGTGATGGGTTATTAGACCACCAAGTGTGGGGTCAGCCCGGATTAATGTAACCATGGGTTATTAGACTAAATTGGACAAGTCGGCCCTGTTGGTTTATTAGGCAGGACAGGACAAGTATAAATAGAGAGTGGGAGCTCTCTATTTGATCATCTCATTACTCACTCTTACATCACTCGGAAAGTGGTGCACTAGTTGAGGAGGAGGAGTAGCTGCTAGTAGAAGACTATCTCTTTTACTTTGGTTGTATCATTGCTCTTTCTATCTCTAAGGAAGTTGTGAGGTTTTTCACCTTTATGGTTTTCCCCAGTGAAACTCTCTGTGTCCATTGTCTTATGTGATTGCTTGATATGCTTAATACATGCTTGATATGATTGATATGCTGTACATGTTACTCTCTCAGTAAAGATCCTAGAGTATGTTGAATTAATGTTCAAAATCTAACATTATTGTCTTACAAAAAGGCATGAGAATGAGGAAAAAGACTTAAAATTGTGGACTTCACCTACAAAGAGTGCCTTACAATCACATTGATAAGGAGTGATAAGAAGATCATGAAAATCCAACGTTTCAAATCTTAGTTGTTAGTGTCAATTAAATACTTATATGGTAAATTTAATATAAGACTTACTTATAGTTGTCTCTTACTCTTTGCATCTTGACACATTTGATATTTTATGGTTGTCTATGCATCCTGACAAAGGAAGTTAAAGAAAACATATAATTTGCATCGAAAAAAAAACAGGGTACGAACTAAACTGAGGAAATTCGAACCTGCGACCTATGTCTAGTCCCAAGGCTACCACCTTCAAGCTTGAAGTGCAGCTGACAATGGAAGACACAAGTGTAGTTTATTACCACCGTGCGAATTTAATTTGACCTTTCAATTCCCATCGCCATTTCCTCTCATACGATGTCTCACAACCATTTCTCTTGACACCCACTCTTCATTCATTCTGTATGCATTTCACTATGCAACCATCTCATATTTTCACTGCGTTTTCCCTCAATTAGTTTATCAATTCAGTATGACCCACGTCCGTCGTCTGAGGAGTGTTTCCAGTGGTCTTGAGTTTCATCCTGGCAACGGTGACGATTCATGGTATTATGTTTAATCCCTTCGACTGCAATATGGAAAACTCATAGTTCACTACGAAGGTTTGTCTGACAAATGTGATGGTTTAGGTTTTGTTCCCCAGGATCAATTCCTCAAAGTGTCCCTGAATGGCACCGGGGTTACGGAACCCAAACCATCAAATTTGTCATACAAACCTTCATAGTGAACTTTGAGTTTGCCATATTGCAGCCGAAGGAAAACATAATACCATGAATCGTCACTGCTGCTAGGATGAAACTCAAGATAGCTGGAAACACTCCTCAGATGGCGAGCGTGGGTCATACTGAATTGATAAACTAATTGAGGGAAAACGCAGTGAGAATCTGAGACGGTTGCATAGTGAAATGCATATAGAATGAATCAAGCTTGAAGGTGGTAGCCCGATGTCTCCCATTGTGAAATGCATACAGAATGAATAAAGCTTGAAGGTGATCTCCCATTGTCAGCTGCACTTCAAGCTTGAAGGTGGTAGCCTTGGGACTAGACATAGGTCGTAGGTTCGAATCTTATATTACTTAAAATCCAAAGAAATGCAAATCCTACAAAAGCACCTTTCTTAAACACCACAATACATGTAAACACCACAATACATTGTTTCTTAATAGTGGTGATATTGTACTTTTGTACATATCTAAGTGTTTAATTAAAAATAATTATATAATATAATATGAAAGTCTAACAATTAGTGAAGAGTGGATTCATCAATTAGTTATTGCTTTGTTTTATTGGCATGTGATTGATGATGTATAAAAATGAAAAAAAAAAATCTCTAACTTCATATATTTTAAGCAATGGCAAGAACTAAGCCTCAAATCATACCAATCGCACTAAATAGCATGTGCATTGCATGTGTGAATTAATAAGGATTCAAAACCTAGAAGTTGAGAATGTAGGAGAAAAATGATAGATACTCTAGTCTTGAAGCTACTCATTTAGCAATCTTATTGTAACATGAAAGATTGAGTTTGAAGGTTGATGTTATGGTAGAGTAGTTGAAGGGAGTGGAAAGTTTGCAAATAATTCATGTATTTGTCTTCAGTCCTGGAGTAGAGAACCTTTAGACCATTTCCTTCTAGTAACAAATAAGTCATTTTCTAAGCACATAATAATCATAAAATGGTTCTAACCAAGAAATGCTATCCTCCTTACTTGCAACAAGTATGTGTATAAGTTATTTGGTGACTTCAGTTGGCATGTATCTATTCTAAATGAATATGGAGGCGTCCCTCATTGTCTACATGGTAAAGATGTGGAAAGGCATTTTGGAAAAGACTAAAAATTTGGTTCTGTAAATATTCGTGGAGAGAGTAGGGCAAGCATCAAAAGCTACCCAATTTATGGGAAAGGTGGAACTGCTGGAAAACCAAAAGATGGATGGCTATCAAATTCTTTTATTTCATTAAAGAGAAGGACACCAAATACGTAAGATGTCAATCCACCTCAAGAAAGAACAACATTGTTTCTATTTTGGAAATTCAGTAGTACAAACATAGGAAAAAACTATTAGGATCTAGTATATCAAGATCATGAAATTAACCAGTTAAGCATGTGTAATGAAAATACTTGGGATATATTTGGTCACAAAAATTCCTTTGATAAAATCTACTATCTCTTAGATTGTAAGAGTTGTAAGTCGTCTTTTAAAGACTCTATCACATACTTCTCTAAAGTGTTGATGGGAATGTATTATGAAGAATAATGTTGATGTCCATGTTATAAATTGGATACTAATTTTGATTGGACTTGAATCTAAAAGAAGAAACACCCTACAAACAAAACATAAAACCATCAACAATCAAGAGGGTTTTAATCTTGTATTTGATCAGAAGCCTTGTAGAATCATGTATGTTCTTTCCCAAGGTGAACAATGACTAGTTATGACAACTTGAAAAGTGCAATCTGAAGAGTCGAAATAGAATAAATTTGTGGCAACATATTGTGGCATGTACAACAATCCTGTAGCAACAAGGCATGATAGCAAATAGTCTCAGATCTGTAAATTTTTTTGAAGCTTTCCTTATATAGCACATTCACATGAATGAAGATCCTACATATCAAGCAAATATTAAAATTCCCACCAAGGTGTTACGTGAAAGAGAAATATGTGCCAGTCATTGAATATGCTCTCCAAGCTAATAAGATACTCGCTAAATGTCCACCAAGAAAATGCCTACATGCCATGAGAAAATGCCAGTAGGCCATGAGAAAATGCCCACAAGCAATGGGAAATTCCTTCCATGCATAAGAAATGCTTTCCAGAAAAGAGGAAATTTCCACCAGGAAGGTAGAAATGCTCACTACTCATGAAGGAAATGTACACAATAGCCACCATTGATGAGGAAATGCCCTCCAAGCATGAAGAAATGTAATTACTAGGTAATGAAGAAATGACCACCACTCTTGAAGGGAAATCGGATTACAATGAATGCATGCAAACAAAAATCAAATTTGAAGTTAAATTTTGATGGGGTTCAACATTTTCCTAAGAGACTTGAATTTGTCTAGAATCATCATGCCCAAGTGGATTTCCAGTCTCATATATATGCTAATAAGAGAACTGCAAATCCTGAAATTGTTAAACATGAATGGGAAATGACATATGATGCAACAATTACTAAAATAAAAAGGGAAGATACACTATTTGATCATAGTAGACATTGACATCCATTGGCACACTTTCAATGGAACTTGTGGATTGGATTATGATAGAATTGGATTAGTTCTCAAGGGTAGATTGAAAATAGTTTTTAGGAAATCTCTAAGGCTGATTTTTGGACATAATTTGGATAAGGGTTGAGCCACTTGGTTCAAAACCTTAAGATAGATACTCTATTGACATTATCTGAAGATAAACTTGGCTCATCCAATATGGATTTGATAGTAGATATGTGAAGGATCTTCTTGCATAAATTTGAAAAGAAAGTAAGGGCTCAACTTTTTGTGGCCCTCATTTAGTAGGATTATGGAAACATGACTATGGCTATGGCATTGACTACATTGGAATCAGCCAAGAAATGGTCTTAGAGTTGGAAAATCATCAATGGTAGGGGATAATGCCAAGATACTATCAAAACCATTTGGAGAAATTGAAAATTCGATGGACCCCATGCATGTTTTGTATCCTTCAAATAAATCATTGGTCGTTGTTGAGTTTCCTATTTTAGATGCCCTGAAGTAAATTATTTTTTTCTCTACAAACAATCTTCTTGAATTTCATCATCAATTGTTCAATTTCTGTAATGTGAAGCAATGAAATATCAAGTGCTATCCTCTATTCTAAATGAAATTGGAGGAATCCCTCATTGTCTGCATAGTAAATAGGTGGAAAGGCATTTTTGTTTTGTAAAGATTCGTGGAGAGATTAGGGCAAGCATCAAAAGCTACCCAATTTATGGGAAAGGTGGAACTGCTGGAAAACCAAAAGATGGATGGTCATCAAATTCTCTTATTTCACTAGAGAGAGAGACACCAAATACCTAATAAGTGAAGCCACCTCAAGCAAGCTCAACACCGTTTCTATTTTGGAAATTCGGTTGTACAATCATAGGAAAAAACTAAACATATAGGAAAGCATAAAGGCCAGTACTAGAGACAAGTAAAGGGTTGGAAATTTTTGTAGCTAAAGTTTGAGAGAGGTCATGAGGGCTACTGTTTTCCATAGACCAATAAATCAATCCAAAGTATTCATCTCCCACATGGAATAATCTATCTTCTATGGGGGGAAATGGTCTCTTTGATCCTACTATCAATTTAGACTTTTGTACATAACATGATTCACAATTTGACGGAGTTGTTCAAATTAGTCAAGCTGGGGTGCAAGAAGGCACCAAATGTGAATCGGTGCAAGCTAAAATAGATATTCAATATACTACTAAGAAGCATGAATATAAAGGTGATAGCAGTGTATCTCAAATAGCTGAAGTATTAGGCGAAGACATAAATTTGGAGGTTGAATTGAAATGCCACCAAGATCAAAATAAGGGCATTGCTGCAAAGTCAAAGGAAGGGAGGTTCTTTATACCATGGAATAAATCGTCTGTATAGGATCAATTGCCTCCATCTTGGAGGATTTCCCACACCAAGATGGAGTTGGGTAATGGCCAAAGTGTGTAATGCCTTTCAATGTTAATGCACACTGATGTTAATGTGATTTGAGGTTTGAGAGAGAAAAAATGGGAGATGGGAGAAGTGTGTAAGGCCCGTCAACTTTGCAAACTCAATCATGTAAATTATTCAAACACAATCAAACTTGCAGAGATGTGAGCATTTTACCAAGTAGGGTTTAGGGTATCTCCTCTGCTCCTTTTCTCCTATCGATTTCCCATGCCAAAAGAGGATTGCACGTGGAGGATTTCCCATGCCAAGATTTTGGGATGGAGAATGTTGGTGTTTTTGGGAAGTAGAATGCTATCAAGCTTCAGATGAAAGGGGAGGGTCGCAATGGTCCAAACTTACCATGGCCATTCGACATCTTCGAAACCCTTGCAGACAAGAACCACCCACGTCCCAACTCGTTGCTCCAAATATAACCACTCACCCTGCCATAGAAACAGAACAGGGTTAACACCATTCCATCATGAATACAAATGAATAAACGAATCAAAATGAAATTTATGGATAGATCAGCTGGATTGAACAAACCACTTACTAGGTTGTTGTTCCATGAGCGGCACACATTCCTTATAACCACCATAACCATTAGGGCACGCCTGAACTATGCTCATGGCACAGGCCCCATGACCACCAGCGTTAAACCACTACAGGAGCTGCGCCTCCTCCCAAAACTCAAAACAACAAAATGACAAATGAACAAGCCAAGCAACGAAATCGTGGATTTTTTCCAAACTAGCTATAACCACCATAACGATCAGGACACGCCTAAGCTATGCTAATGGCGTAGGCCCCATGACCACCAACGTTAAACCACTACAGGAGCTCTGCCTCCTCCCAAAACTCAAAACAAGTACGAAATGACAAATGAACAAGTCTGCAAGCAACGAAATTGTGGAGTTTTGCCACACTAGCTATAACCACCATAACGATCAGGGCACGCCTGAGCTATGCTCATGGAACAGGCCCCATGACCACGGCCAGTGTTAAACCACTACAGGAGCTCTGCCTCCTCCCAAAACTCAAAACAACGAAATGACAAATGAACAAGCTAAGCAACCAAATCGTGGATTTTTGCCACACTAGCTAGCTGGGTACATTTCGATTTTAGGTTTTAGTTAAATTTTTCCAAGTGTTTTTTTTCACCCAATTCATATAGTGACTGTGTCTTTTTTCACTGATATCCGCAGGCCATCGGATATCTAAGTGCCAATTCTATCAATTTATTTATTTTTCATCAAATTTCATAACAGTGAAGGTGAAATGCGACGACACAGACCTTTTCATCGGATGTCGTCGGATTTGGGCCTCAAATCTTGTTGTGTTCCTTACACTCTAGCATAAAAGTAAACTAGGACTTGATTTACTTTTTTACATTTATGCTTTACAACATAAATTGCTAAATATCAACATATTTAATTCTCTTTACTAAACACTTTCTTCTTGGCCCTCATGTAAACGTTTTGTTGGAAATGAGGCTGTCCTGTTGGCCCCACCTGAGGAATTCCAACTTGGTTCATTTGGTGCATCATCTAGATATTAATTGAACTTGCAGGTGGCATGAAAGAGATGGGTGGTGGCTGATTTGCAAATGAAATTGACATTTGAGCTGATGGTTGGGCTGCTTTCTGACCATAATGTGAACTTGAAGATTGCCCCGATGACCGACCTGAAGGCTGTGCAAATGAGGTTCTGGGTGGAAGCACATGCTTATGATACTGAATGACCATTTTCCATTCCTTCCCCAAAGGATGTTTGCGGGATTTCAAGGATTCTAATGAGATCTCAGCATTATTATACTTCTCATATGAAATTGGTCCCAATTTCTCAGCAGTAGTTTTCAATCCCTTCCATATTTCATTGCAGGTTTTTATTATTTCTACTACTTTTTGTCCTTCTATTTCTCCTTCCAATGGTTATGGAGGGAAATATTCCTTCTTTTGATCAAGATTATCTTTGTATGTATCCTTGGGGTAAGCATATCCATTCCCATCCCATGGAGAGGGAACTCCTAAGCTCAACACATCTTTGAATACTTCTTTAAAAGCATCGATTTCATAGTCATCTCTTTGACATTATCTTTCATTCTATAAACATAGGGCTACTTCATGATCATTGACCTGGCAATTTTGATCATTTGAGTTCTATTATCGATGCATTTCTTAGCTATTTTTTTGTGTTCTATTATTCATATAGTCAATTACCTCAGAGGCTTGCTTTGGCATATTCCCTAATTGCTTTTCAACTGACTTTATCTCTGTATTGGCCTGGGTATCCATATCCAACTCATCTTGTATAACTTCAAAGTAGTCCCATTTTTGCATGAACCACTCCTCAATACTTTCCCAAACCTCCTTTGTTATTCTTCTTAGTAATTGTTCCCCTTGAATGTTGATTTGTAAGGAGGTTATATGAATCTTTAGATCCCCTACTTCTCTTTCTAGCTCTGTAATGTCATCTTCATTTTTGCTAATTTCAGTTTCCAATTCAAGGATTCTATTTTCCTTTGTCTCTATTTCCTTTTGGGCCTCATCAAGTTTAGCACCTAGGTCATTTCCTTCCTCAATGGGTTGAGGGATTGACCTCAAATTAGCATGATCTTCTTCCATGGAATCCACATCAATGGATTCTAGAGGAACAATTTGTTGTTCATCTAGTGCAGCTTCTTCCATGTATGTTGTTTCCAACTAACCTTTTGATGTCTCTATTGTACCTGTTTCGTTTGTTGTACCTGTTATAGGATGACTCTCCATTTGGGATGCAGGGGTTGGTACTGTGGGTTGATTCCCTGTTTGAATTACAGGATTTGATGATGTAGTACCCCCTACAATGGAAATTTTGGTTGCTTCTAATTTCAAGTTGGCAATTTTCCAGTGTAAATCATCATTTTTTCTTCTTCTTTCTTCAAACAATTGTTGGAATTATATCATGCTAGCATAAATTTTCTCCTTTTCCTCATGTACCTGCTTGAGTTCTTCAGTCTACACTGGGTCTGTGATAGGAATCTTTAATTTCTTCTTCATTTGGGATATCTCATTGTCCTTTTTTTTCTATGAGTGATTTAATCTGAGTTCCATTAGAAGGATTGGCTACTAATGCCACCAATTTTGATTCTAAGGAATTGATGGTGATTTGTTTGGCCCTTGTGGTCCATTTTTCAATCTTACATAATTTCTCAAACTTTTCAAGGGCCATCCCGAGCTTTCATTCTTCCTTCTCGGATTTAATAATTTTGGTAGACATCATATCATTTGTTTGCTTATAAAATCCATTTTATCAAGCTTACCGAACTCTTTAAAATTCACAATATGTTCTTCTGATCTCTAGTAACTTATCCTGACTGGATTAGCCACTTTAGGTTCCAGGACATAAAACCTTAGTGTGTCTTGTTGGTGGTCAACCACTGATATCAGTCTTTTTCATGTGGTTGGGATGTCTTCTCTAAGTTCTTTCACCATTTTTATTACCCTCTCTCTTATATTCTTGTATCTAGTCTGAAGGTCTACCCTTACAGGTATTGGTTCTGCTGATGAAAAACCCTGTATCTTTTTAGGAATGGTGAACTCAATTGAAGGGTAACTAACATATTGAACTAAAGGTTTCCTTGGAAAATATGTTTTTATTCTAGCTCAATGATTTCCGTGGCGATTTCAAGTGATGCTGACCATACTTCCACTAATGATTGTTCATCATATTCAATTGTTATTTTGGATCTTTTGGGGTCTGGGCCTTGTTGTTCTTGATCAATATCCATTTCTTGGGCTTCCTCAGCTGCTCTCTTTTTCCCAATTAATTGTTGTTGTCTCTCTTCTTCTTCAAAATTATTTAGGGCTTCTTCAAATTCCTCCCAAGTTTCTTTGTTTTCCATCCTCTCCCAACGAGGTTTGGGTAGGCATACATATGTTGAATTCTTGTTTTCCAATCTCTTCTTGGATACCACTTCATATTAATCATAGGCATCTCTCTCAAATTTATTGAGGTTGAGATGGCTCAAATATTCTTCCACATACTAGGGAGAATTTCATCCTCTTATGATAAGAGGTCCTCCCTCGTGGGGTAATAAGAAATACCTCTACTATCTGAAATGCCTGAAGTGTAATTCATCTTAATTCATCTTTTGTCTTACAAAATCCTTAGCAAAAATTCTAGGATTAAGGAAGGTAGGTAACTATCACACACCCACCCATCATACCAGTGCGAGGGAGAGGACGTGATGCTAAGACTAGGCAATTAGCCCCATGCTTACTAAATAAACATTCGCATAATATAAAAAGACACATGCAAATGTACACACACACACACACACACACACACACACACACACACACACATATATATATATATGTTGATGAAAACACAGTGGAAGTAAATTCAATTACACATCCATCATACATTCAAGATATTCATGAGATTCATCAATTAAATAAATTGCAAAGCTAACACAAGAGAGTACTTATCTTAAAGCAAAGTAGTCCCGAGCAACTAGCTATGCAACTGCAACATTCCACCCAACCATAGGCCAAGTGTGCTTGTCAATCTCACAACATAATGGCCACCCCTGAGCTGGGCATGATTTCTACAAGGAACCAGGGAACAACAAACTCACACATAGCCCAAAGATACACCGGAATCAACCAAGCCAGTCTATAGTTGGGGTTTATCAGGCTGCTAAGGCAATGGAAGGAAATGAATTGCTAAGCTAGTGGCTCATCCACAGAACTATGGATACCTTTACCAGATCTATCTAGATTGGTACCCACATTACCCACACACGCAATACAAGGAAGTATTCCCTTCACTACCACATAGTCCCTCAGGCCATACCTTCCAATCTAGTATTGTTCAAGGTGTGCATGGAAGAGTAGCCAACCCTCTTGATCTTCTTGAGAGGTTACCTCCTCACTAGGCTCATCAATCCAATTCTGTCCTCTTCCACTCCTAAATTCTTGCTCACAATATCAAACCAAAACAAGGATGCACATAACAGAAAAAACACAAGTGCTAGGCATGAAGGGAAACATTTTTACAGTGGAATGCACAAAATGGGGTTTCCCTGAGCTTCAGAAAAAACGCGAGTAAGCATAAACAAAATGGAAAATGGGGAATAAAAGCTGGGAAGGAAAAAATCGTTTTCAGAAAACGTTTATGGACAACCCAGGAGTAAAAACGACCTCCATCAAACCCCCAATTCGTGGTTCTCTTCTCCCAGCCACTGTGCTAACCAAAAACGAGTTCCCAGCCATGGAAAAATGCAGAAAAAGGATGAAAAACGTGAAGGGAAAGCCCCCAGCTAGCTCAGAATGTGTGAGAGAGCCAAGGCAATGGGTGAAGAATGGATTTGGGCACCATTTCGTGGGTGTTTTCTTGCCCAAAAAGAAAAAATATGATTTTCTAGGTTGATGGCTTGCCCATGCACGAAATTGGCTGCCATACCTCTTCATTTCCAAGGCATTAACTGCCTCAACCACTCTACGAAGAATTAAATGATTGGGTGCATAAGTCAAAATGGGTAGTTGGGGTTCATTCATTGACATTTGGCTTATCACCATTGGCTCAAGGGTTTGAATAATTTACCTCCCTATTCCTTGTAAAATCATGCCCCCATCTCTTTGTTGCATTGCATAGCCAGTTGTGGGTATTTTATTAAAACGCATATTTACATAATATCTGCAATTCCATTGTGCCTGGCTAGCACGTAAACCATATGCATCAATAAATCGATGGCGGGGCCTTGGCCTTGCGATCCTCACCATGATTTCATAACAATATTACATCATTTACAATTTTAATTCCATGGGGTTAAGATAGGGACGTTACATACCCCTCCCCTTGGAATAACACCGTCCTCGGTGTTCCAATACTTAGGAATAAATACCCACTTTATACATTTTTCAAAACTCTCAAATGGTGGTAGCTCTGTCCTACATTTAATCTATTTACTTTGAACTTTCAGGATCAAGTCCTTTGTCTTCCACAAGTTGCTACTGTTAGATTTGATCTTCCATCTCTGCAGGCGGGCATAGCTCCATAGCAATCCCTTCCTTTTATTCACCTTTCAACTGATCTAAAAGTATGGAACTTCATGGCTTCCATCTTCCTTGTTGTCCCTGGGAACTATTTGAGGAATATTTTCAACCAAATCAAATAGCTTTTGGCCTAATTCCATGATCAATGTGCACAACTGGCTCTCACTTTTCTCACTATCAACACTTGGCTAGTACTGGTTGCACTCGATGACTTTCAATGTCTCACCTGTGAGACTCATCATGGCAATTCCTGTTAGGACAAGCACAACACAATATTAAAATTAGTCAATTATTTTCCCAATTGACTTGGAACGTCCATGCTTTACCCATGAGACTTCCACACATTTCATGCTTTCCCAACATACACATGAACTCATTCATGTTCATCCTTTCATAGGGAAATAACTATTTCAGCATTCACAATTCATTTCAAGCAATAAACACAATCAACTTCCAGTCACAACATGCATTCAACAATCCTTTGTTTCTGAAATGCATCAATCAAAAATGAAAGAGAAGAGTAAGAGTTTCCCCCTCTTAGTCTTGTTCCAATCTGGAGCCACACCATCACTGTGGTTTCATGCTCCTTAGCCTCTTTCACTTCAATGTGAATGCTTGACTTGACCGTTCTTGGCTATGACACTTAGTGTCTAAGGTTTGTTTAAGGATTTTCAACGTGGGAGTCCTTCCCATTGTTTTCTACAGGACCTTTGGCTGGTAGGACCCACACATGTCCACTAGCACCATCTTTCATTACTGCTCATACTGAGCTCTTTAGGATAGTCACATGTCCACATGCATCCTCCAGATGCTTTCATAGTCCTTGCTTCCAGCAATGCCTACACTCGAACATTGAGTTAATTCATATCTTTAGTTTATTTCCATAGGGTTTGTCTCCAAACAAGAGTTTAAGAAATCATAAACAAATCATATACACACGTATTTCATAGGCAAGAAGCTGCAATGTAACCAAATACTTATCTGCATTGGTTGTCTTCAGTTTATTCCACAGGCTCCTTCTTCGCTTTATAAGCCTTGGATTTCCCATGGATGCAATAATGAATGTTGGGCCAACACGCAGGCTACTCCATGTTGATGTATATGTAACTTTGGAATGTATTTCATCTATGTATTTTATATATATTTATTGTACCCTTATTAGAGATGTGTTATTCCTCTATAAGGAAGTGTCGTCATGTGGATTGACAAGTGTCGCAAGTGTGTGTACTTGCCGATGGGTTATTAGACCACCATGTGTGGGGTCAGCCCTGAAATATATATATTATAATATGGATGTACCTAGCTAGACAAGTTGGCCCCATAAGGTCACTGGGCAAACAGATTAGTATAAATAGAGATCAGGTGATCTCTCTTTAGATCACTCGGAAAAGTATCTCACTCTCACTCAGAAAGTGGCACACTAGTGAGGAGGAGGATCATCTGCTACTAGGAGACTATCTCAGTGTATTTTGGTTGTACTTTGGTTGAGCCATTGCTCTCTCTATCTCTGAGGAAGTTGTGGGGTTTTTCACCTTAGGGTTTTCCCCACGGAAACTTTGTGTCTCTTGTCTCTCATGCTTTTGATTCTTGTGATGCTTGTCATGCTTATTGTGATTGTCATGCATTGATATACTGTATATGTTATTCTCTCAGTAAAGATCCTAGAGTATTGTGAATTAATGCTCAAAATTTAACACTCCACAACCATTCGAATTGGCAATGTCCAGCCAGTACGCCGACTGGGTTTCATCAATCATCTCATTTAGCAATATGCTAGGCCAGTGCTCCGATTGGTTTTATTAATTAATTAAAGAATGTTTGGCCAGCACACCGGCTTCTCCACAACATCAAGTGGTTAATGCCCTCACCAACCATTCTCTGAATTTATCGAGCATCAATTACTCTCTGGATTTACCAAGAATTTATAGTGCACAGCCAGTTACTCTCTGGTTTTACCAAGAATTTATAGTGCACAACCAGTTACTCTCTGGTTTACCAAGAATTTATAGTGTACAACCAGTTACTCTCTGGTTACCAAGAATTTATAGTGCACAACCAGTTGCTCTCTGGTTACCAAGAATTTATAGTGCACAACCAGTTACTCTCTGGTTACCAAGAATTTATAGTTCTTTCAGGGTCCGTGCTTCCTGTAATGACCAAGGTTTCCAACAAAGAAACCACAGTGTATCAGCTTAGTTGTTAGAAAACTTATACCTGAAATATTCATTATTCCAAGCAAGAAATAAATGAAAATGAATACTTATCTGTATTGTGCATTTCCTCGCTACTCCACAGGTTTCCTTCTCTACTTTACAAGCTTTGGATCACCTGTGGGGTGGATGCTTGGCCAGCACACCTACTGCTCCACAACATCATCCGAATAGGCAATTCCAAGCTAGTATGTCGACTGGGTTTATAAGGCATCCCTAACATCAGTATGATAAGCCAGTACGCGGACTGGGTTTATCAAGCATTTCAAAAATCAGTATGCTAAGCCAGTACGCCGACTGGGTTTATCAAGCATACAATAACCATTTCCAAGCCAGTTCTCTGACTGGGTTTGTCAGGAATAACACCCTTCACCAATACCTCCACAACATGCAAATAACCAATGCCAAGCCAGTACACCGACTGGGTTTGTCAGGGATCAATTTAACAACATGCCAAGCCAGTACACCGACTAGGTTTATCAGGCATACAACAACCATTGCCAAGCCAGTACATCGACTGGGTTTATCAGGAAATATGAACAACATAATATGATTACGTGGCTCCTTCTCTTATGTAACTAGTGGTTCCCTCCAGGAAATCCATAGGTGACTCACTTGACTGCAGGCTAGCATGGCCCCACAATACCCACTCACACTACACAAGGATGATACCCCTTTTCTGCAACACAGCTCGTCGGGCCTATCCATCTCTTCTAGTGTCCTTTAGTGTGAGCGTAGAAAGGTTACCACTTCCCGTATAGTCCTCTTGATCACCCTTCTTAACTTTGCCTCTTACGTACAACACGAGAGTGCATCTGTGTAAGTTGATAGCACAAGAAGGATAAGCAAGCTCATCAGTATTGATGTTCAATTTTGTAACCATAATCCATATCATTCACTATCATGTATTGAAACACCAGGACTGCGTCCATTCCCTTAGGGTGTAGTCAATATTGAAAACCCTATCATGACCCAGCATTAGAAAAGGTGTGCACCCCCTTTTCGATGTGCGCCATGTATGGCCTAATCATACTCAAGAAGTATGCAATGATATAAATAAGATAGAGCATGCTCTGCATATTAACCCTAATAATTTAGACATGCATGTTCTTGTCTAGGGTCACAGAATACTCATTCATTTTGCAGATGTATCTCACATGCCTTCTGTTAACGGACAATCCACTCGAGCGGACGCGAGCCGGATCTCCCTAGTTCAAGTGAATCTAGAACAAATAGTACAGAATACAAAACTCATTTCCTAGATCTAGTTACAGATCGATTACTTAGATATCATACCTTTCAGATCGTGGATCCTTCTCCTTGTTGTTGCTCCAAGTCTCGCGGTTGTCAGATCTCTAGCTGCAAGACCTGTCAAGACAATATGGAAATGATACAAGCAGTTCAAGATATCTAAAAAATAACTGATCTAAACTAACAGTTGAGGAAGAAAGTTCTAAATTTCATCAATGAGACAACATTTATGGAAATAGATTATATTAACTGTATAAAAAGTGGGAATACATAGAAAGGATGAAGATACAACCAAAGCCTCAATGTCGCATCTTCCATCCAACATGTCCAAGCCAAGTCTCCAAGATGGTACAAGCTTCCCAATCACCAATATGGGTTCTATCAGCTTAAGGGTACCATAGAACTTCCCCCCTTCCCATGGAGAGAGAGGGTGTTTATATAGGGCTAAAGAGATAGGGTAGGTTGAGGATTAAGGGGAGATGGTTAAGGGATCTTTCCATAAGGTTAGGAACCGAAATTCCACCTCACCTAGAGCCTAGGGATAGGCCTCCACATCACTCATCTTTGAGAATGGGCTCGAAGATACTCTTTTATCTAAATAAATGACATCGTCGCATGTTGCATTAAGACAACCTGCGACGTCGCATGTTGCACAAGGGCAGACTGCGACGACCTTGAAAAGTAGGTGAGTTAATCCCTCTAGTCATGGGAAACTTCAGGGATGTGTTTTTACTCTAAAATGAGTTTAGGTATAATAGCAAAGAGTTTACACAATGGTCAAGATGACGAAATTATCACAATGGTCATGATGACAACACTTGGTCATAATAACGGTACTTGCAACAGTCATGATGACGACACTAGGTCATGACGACGACACTTGCAACACTTGCGACACTTGCACAAGGGTGACGACATTTTGGTGTAACAGAATGCCCCCCAAAGCATGAATCTAACGGAATGAGACAGGTGAAATGATTTGTAGTAAGAAAAATGGCAAGGACTTGCTGGTTGGAAGGAGTTGCTGCAGAAATGACCTGAGATCCACAAGTCTCATACAACATAAAACATGGCTGCCGACCAATACATTGCAACTCCATGATAGTAAAGACCGACTGAACAAAATCATGGCTACTAGACACAATTGTAGATCCATGATGAGATGATAACATAGCCACGACCAATACAAAAGTGGATCTGTGTAACTCTGAACTAACAACACAACCATGACCAATACAAAAGTGGATATGTGTGTCCCAAACAATCCCCAACGCAACCTGGGTAGGAAAGAACTTCCCTAGGGTCTTCAAGCTGAACCCGCAATGATACGAACCTATCCATGTGATTACAATGTTTTGGAGTCGAACATGGCAGAAACCACTTGATTACCGGTCATTAATGTATACTGTTAACAAGTGCGAGGGAGATCACCATTAATGTCAATGATTCCCAAGGTATCACAGTACATATCATCAAGTGTGAATAAATGAGTTGAAGTCGAACGCGAGATGAAATCTTTCAATCAATATTCAATGATGTAAACGCATGATGAAAGCGAGCTAACCTACCATTGAGGCATGCAGGGCCAAGGCACTTGACTGGTTTCTAAGTTCAAACCTCGGATGATGATTTGAAGTTGGCGAGGATGAACCCGTCGAAGGAGGGCCATGATGAATCCCCCATCATCAACATGAAACTCGATAACAGATGTTTGGTGTAGATCGGATAGTAGATTAATGTGCAAGACTGACTCAAGGTAGACCGACATGATTGAAGGTATACTGACTACAGGTGATGAGTAATGAACATCTATTGAACATGGGCATGGAATGACTTGACAGTATTGACATGATGAGAATGATACCAACCCCTAATGCAACTGATGGTGGAAGCATTCTTTGGCTGATCCAAAGGAGCGACACGACTCATGGAATTGACAAGACTTGAGGACAAACAAATTATCCAAGTATTGAATGCAAATGAAAACGAGTGCCATGTTCAAGAGTGACTATGTACTACCGTAATTATGATGTAACACAAAATCTTTCCTTTTTCCCCATCATGATTGATGAGTGCCTCATGTGTTTTTTGACGAGCTTGATGAGAGTAACCAGATGCTCGGTATAGCTCATCTCATAGATGAGTCCAATCCCAAATGTTTCACAAACCTAGGAAAGGAGGGGTTCGTCCCATAATGGGCCCTTCAATGTTCAAAATTTAACGAGTCTAGAGAAGGAAAACTCGGCATCATTTCATGTTTAGAGAGTTTGAAAAGAACTAAAGGAGACTCCAATGGTCCTTTTTCGTAAAGTTTTCCTCATCGCCCGAAAAAGGGTAAAACAACGCGGGAAAGGACTCTTCTAGCTTCTAGGGGACCTAGTGCATGTTCATGCGACTCAATTGAGATGGCTAACACGTAAAAAATCCTAGACACAAGACTCTAATAACCACCTTAGGTTTTGACCACCATGGGAAATACTCCAGCTTTGGAGGTTTGAGTGAACAACTCAGGGATTATATGCCACCGATGAGTAGCGCATAATTCCTAAGGAAAAAACACTCTAGAGTATCCCCCAAATGGCTGAACCTACGGATAGCCGAGTCTTTTATAAAAGGACCCTGTTTGGACCAAATTTTTACAAATTCCCCATGGGCTATGAACATGCAGTTATTACAAAAGGGGCAAAATTGCGCTAAAAATGACCTCTGAACTTCTGAACATTGATGATGAACATGAATCATGTTCAATAAACTGGTGGCTCACAAGAAATTCAGCTATTTGTACAAAATAGGTGATAACATCATGAAATGAACAAATATTTACAAATCATATAAAATATGACCAACTGTGTAGTAGATAGCGTTGTGTTGGCTCCAGTGCTCTGCGCCTTAGACATGTTGGGCTACACCAACCACACAAAGGGTTGTTGACTGTTTTTTTTTTCATTATCTAACAAGCAGATGTCCATTAGTTTAACATAGGAAAGATCGAGATTCTCTGGTTGTCTCATCTAGTAAATCTCACACCAAGCTCTTTCTAGGGCTTGTTTGAATGGATGCCATCAATTGCACTTTAATCTCATTGAAGTTCTTGTTGTGGTTGTGAACTATGTTGCGGAAGCACTATTTGTTGAGTTGATGACCTTTGGCTTTGGTGGTTTTTGACAACATTCTTTGGTTCTAGGTTCTTCACTTGGTCTCTTTGGGAATTGGTATGAGGAATGTGCTAAGCATGATAACCAAACTTTGAGGGAGATTTTCTCAAGATCCCTGTAGGGATTGAACAATGGTTTTTCATTGGATCTCTTTGCGAAGAATGATGGGGGCATAGAAAGGAAGGGATATATGAACATGCCAAGTATGAAAGCCAAACTTTTAGGGAACTTTTCTCTTTTATAGTTGTGTGGTTGGCACTAAATTTACCTTTTTAGTGAATCAATGGCAAGTATAAAAGTAATTGCATTGAAGATCTCCTTCATCCGAATGAGATAGGAATGAGTATTTGATGAACTAATCGAGGAAGGATACAAATTATCAACTAAGATTTAAAATATTAGTCAATTGAGTGGAGATCAGGTGGTTGGGAGGATTGATTGTTGTACTCCCCACCAGGGTTCAAATTTTGCTAGAGACATATTATGACTTGGATACCTTGATTCTTTGGAATATCATGTATGGACATTCTTCTATGGATGTAGCCATTGATAATGGTGAATCACATTGAAAAAAAAAGATTTTGAATATCAACTTAAGTGTGCATCTTGGAATTGTTTCTATGACATAAATATCTCTCTATGCAAAAATTAGTCCCACATTGGTTGAGAGATGTGGGCCACAACAACATATAAGGTCCAATACACTGTGGATCTATATGCCAATGGGGGCAGCCACAAAGGAGTGTTGCCTCCTACTAATATAATGGTTGATTCGTTGTGGTGTGAATATACTTGTTGTTCGGCTTTCCCTCATCCATTTGTGCAAAAAACACAAAAAATATTTCACAAGCAATACTCTATGTGGATCTATATGGCAATGGGGCAGCCACAAAGGAGTGTTTCCTCCTACTAATATAATGGTTGATTCGTTGTGGTGTGAATATACTTGTTGTTCAGATTTCCCTCATCCATTTGTGCAAAAAACAAAAAAAATATTTCACAAGCAATACTCTATAGTACCCTTTTCACATGCCTTACAAAAATGCCCCTTACTAAGTTAGTTACGCTTACATTTTTTAGGTCTTGGATGTTTCTATGACATGGATCTCTCTCTATACAAAAATTAATCCCACATTGGCCACAAGTGAGTGGTGCCTCCTACTAACATAATAATGGTTTTTTTGGTTGCGGTGTGAATTGACTGTGTTTTTAAAAAATGCCATTTTCTAAGTTGGATATGCCTAAAATATGTGCATCGTGGAATTCTTTCTACGACATAAACACCTCTATACAAAAATTAGTCCAACATTGGTTGAGAGATGCCACCCACAGCAACATATAAGCTCCAATATACTATGATACTTATGCCCATGGGGGCAACCACAAGGGAGCCTCCTAACAGAATGGTTGGTTGGTTGCTGTGTGAATATGCTTGTCATTCATCCTTTCTCCATCTATGCAAAGATACTAGCATTACCCCACATAACCCTTACTAAGTTGGACACACCTAAAATATGTGTCTTGGAATTGTTTCTATGGCATAAATACCTCAATGCATTGGATGCTCTAGCATCCTTTTCAAGGACAAGATCAATCTTGTTTAAGATGGCACGTGCCTCTGCACAATCATTGATGGTAGCTCCGAGGTTCCATTATTTTAAATGAAAAATGCATTCATAGTTGCTAATGAGTCCTCTACTTTTTCTCTCCCTAAATGTCCTTTTGCAATCTCAATTCTACTTAATATATAATTATGGTATTATGTTGTCTTACGGTATTATGAAGTTAGTATTTGTCATCTGCTTACATTCCATGGTCCCTCTCTATTGAGTTAAAGAGAATTTATTCATTGCATTGACAACCTTTAAAATCAAATTTTTTGTTGGATTCTTTCCACGTTTTGGATAGTCAGGAAATACCTTGAGTTGAATTTAGAATATATTTTGATTGAGTAAATTTCTGTTTTGGACTTCCTAAATACTATGAAGGAAAGCTAGGTAACAATTTCATTTGTTTTATAAGTTGGAATTTGACTCATAAGTGGCTTAGGGTCAGATCATACTTAAATCATGTAAACTCAAGATCCCTAAGCATTAAAGACCAAATAAAGGCCTATTCATGTATAGACCATGCAAGGGTGAATATATCAAGATGACATCAAGTGCACTACATATATGAAAATAAATACAAATGGCATCCAAAGTCCAAAAAACAACATGCTACAAGGTACTAACCTACTACATATTAGTGATCACTAATCAACATGATTAATCATCAAACTCATCACCACCGTTGAAAATGAGATCCTCAACGTCAACTTTAGGAACATCCTTTGGCTTAGACTTGTCGGAGTTCTTAGGGAAATCTGTAGTAGTAGCATGGCTAGTTCCTAGAATTCTTCGTGTTACTAGTGGATCATCTTCCAAAACCATCCACCGCAACTCATCAACACCAAACTCTAGCAATTGAGTCTCCTTTGCTCATTTTGAGTATGGATCAATATCATCCAAGACAATGGGATTTGTATTAGGTCTTTTTTTTTCCAGTAACTAGTTGCACCTTACTTGTAGGTTGTCTACACAAAGGCAATATTATGTAACTGTTGTTGTTCCAAACAATTTCTCTTCTTGATGTGAATCGTCTTAAAGGAAGACTAGTTGCACTCACACTCTAAAGTGTTGCTTGTTAGGATAATATTTACTTGGTTATAGAGTGATTCAAGATAACCTTGATTCGACCAATAATGGGTTTATGAGCCCATGGTATTGGGTAACCGATGGTATTAGAATGTGATGAACCTATTTAAAGCTTCGAGTGATTCCATTGTAAGATGCCTGTGGGTCGCTGATGCTGGTTGGATTGGCCATGGCTTGGCCGGATTGGTCAAGGATAATACAAGATAGCTTCGGTTGTTGGTTTTCTCAGTAAAGGGTTTCTAGGGTAAAAATATTGATCTTGTGGTGTGTTTTCTTCATATTTGTTTTATTAACGTCGCTATGCTTGTAGGTTCTAATAATTGGTATCAGAGCTAGGCAGGCTTGGACTCTCCCGTTAGAGTGGCTTGGAACATCTATTGGGTATTGTAGATGGGTTGTGTTGGGACCATTTGGGCTGCAATAATAGTGGGTGGATCCATTTGGTAGAGAGCCATTGAAGTGTATTGGTTCAAGCTACGATTTCTCGTGAAAAGCACCTAAAACATCATGCAAGGAAAAAAAACACGGATATGTTCGTAAATGGACCACTTTGTTCCATGAATGCATGAATATATTGAGACCATGTATAGATTTCTGAAGTTGGATTTGCTTTTTGTCTACGAATTGAGAGAAATGACCAAGATTGTGATTTACTACAAGCAAGAGACGGGTGCCACAAGGTCTTGAAATGGTGTTCATTGTCTAGGAATAAGCATAATAGTTTGATTTGTGTGGATTTCTAGATGCAACTTAGTTAACATGATGCATTATATCAATAAGGGCATGATAATGTTGAGTAGTGAGCACTACAAGATTTGGACAATCTAGACTAGGCTGTGACTAATGGATGGGACAATCAAGTTGAGGAATGGAGTCCTCTCGATGAAGAAATCATTGTCGATTGAGCTTTAGAATAGGGAAAATTTCCTTTTGATGGTGGAAATTTGGGTTTGAATGTTGAATTATAGATCCTTAGAGGCAATGTGAAGTCTTTAACCTCAAAATCAAGAGTTAATGATTTCCAAGAGGTTAGCTATGGGCTACAGAAGGAGACCGAGGTGATCCACAAAGTTGTGAGCTGTGCTATGAAATATTTACCGAATTCTATGGATGTTGCTATGCTTGTAGGTTCTAATAATTGGTATCAGAGCTAGGTAGGCCTGGACTCTCCAGTTAGAGTGGCTTGAAACATCTATTGGGTATTGTAGATGGGTTGTGTTGGGACCATTTGGGATGAAATAATAGTGGGTGGATCCATTTGGTAGAGAGCCATGGAAGTGTATTGGTTCAAGCTACTATTTCTCATGAAAAGCACCTATAACATCATGAAAGGAAAAAAAACATGGATATGTTCTTAAATGGACCAATTTGTTCCATGAATGCATGCATATATTGAGACCATGTATATATTTTTGAGGTTGGATTTGCTTTTTGTCTATGAATTAAGAGAAATGACCAAGATTATGTTTTACTACAAGCAAGATACAAGTGCCACAAGGTCTTGAAATGGTGTTCATTGTCTAGGAATAAACATAAGAGTTTGACTTGTGTGGATTGCTAGATGCGACTTAGTCAACATGATGCATTATATCAATAATGGCATGATAATGTTGAGTAGTGAGCACTACAATATTTGGACAATGTAGAATAGGATGTGACTAATGGCTAGGACAATCAAGTTGAGGAATGGAGTCTCACCGATGAAAAAATTATCGTCGATTGAGCTTTGGAATAGGGAAAATTTCCTTTTGATGGTGGAAATTTGGGCTCGAATGTTGGATTATAGAGCCTTAGAGGCATTGCAAAGTTTTTAACCTCAAAATAAAGAGTTAATGATTTCGATGAGGTTCACTATGGGCTACAGAAGGAGACCGAGGTGATCCACAAAGTTGTGAGCTGTGCTATACCGAATTCTATTGATGTCGATATGCTTGTAGGTTCTAATAATTGGTATCAGAGCTAGGCAGGCCTAGACTCTCCAGCTAGAGTGGCTTGAAACATCTATTGGGTATTGTAGATGGGTTGTGTTGGGACCATTTGGGATGCAATAATAGTGGGTGGATCCATTTGGTAGAGAGCCATGGAAGTGTATTGGTTCAAGCTGCTATTTCTCGTGAAAAGCACCTAAAACATCATGAAAGGAAAAAAAACATGGATATGTTCGTAAATGGACCACTTTGTTCCATGAATGCATGAATATATTGAGACCATGTATATATTTCTGAGGTTGGATTTGCTTTTTGTCTACGAATTGAGAGAAATGACCAAGATTATGATTTACTACAAGCAAGATACGGGTGCCACAAGGTCTTGAAATGGTGTTCATTGTCTAGGAATAAGCAAAATAGTTTGATTTGTGTGGATTGCTAGATGCGACTTAGTCAACATGATGCATTATATGAATAAGGGCACGATAATGTTGAGTAGTGAGCGCTACAATATTTGGACAATCTAGACTAGGATGTGACTAATGGTTGGGACAATCAAGCTGAGGAATGGAGTCATGTTGATGAAGAAATCATTGTCGATCGAGCTTTGGAATAGGGAAAATTTCCTTTTGATGGTGGAAATTTGGGCTCGAATGTTGGATTCTGGAGCCTTAGAGGCATTGTGAAGTTTTTAACCTCAAAATCAAGAGTTAATGAATCCTATTGCCATGATTTCAAAGAGGTTTTCTCTGGGATGCAGAAGGAGACCGAGGTGATCCATAAAGTTGTGAGTTGTGCTATGAAATATTTACCGAATTCTATGGATGTTAAGGCTTCTATGGAAGGAATCCTTGGATTTTGTGGGATAGGTCATTGAAAAATTCAAGAGCTTGGTGTGGCAAGGGACAATCAACATTTTGGCCGAAAGAAAATATAGTAGATATGAGATTTTGATTAGAGTTATGCAACTTGACAATAACACTTTATTGCCAATAACTTGAAGATATTGAGAATTTTGAAGGATGGAAGTTGTAATTTAGACTTGATGAGAGGAAGGAAGAGATTGAGGTTTTGTGCATGGAGGAGGTTAAGTCCATGCTTGTGCCAAATATTGTAGATTATGAGACATTTTGGACACAATATTTTTATTGGCTCTATAAGCTTAAGCAGGTTGAGGAAGCTAGGGCTCATATTGTGAAAATGATCATAATTATATTTATGGTAGAAGCTGTAGAGACCAAGAAGAAGCATGTGAAGAGAGAGGATGAAGAAGTAATCAACTTATTGTATTATAAGCATTTTTTTATGAAGTTGGATTTAATCATAATGTAAATGGGCATATGGTTTTAAGACCTATTTAGGCATCTGTACCCTTGGTTTCATGATTCATTGGTGTAAATTCTAGGTGTAGACTTAGGTGATAGGGGAGGCATGTTGTATTCCAAAATACTTAGTGAAAAAATTTGAGGGGGGTTGGTGTTTACCCCATGTAAAGTTTAAAGGGAGAATGCTAGCTTAAGCTTGACTCAGTTATAGAGTGACCAAAGATAACCTTGATTCGGTTAATAATGGGTTTACCGTTGGTGATTTATGGGTCCATGGTATTTTCCCATGGTACTAGCATGTGATGAAGCGTATTTAAAGGCTTGAGTGTTAATTTTCTGATCTTAATGAAAAATTATAGTAGAACTTGAAATTAATGAATAACATGAGACACAAAATTTACCCCAGGAAAACCCTCTAGTACTTGAGGGAGAAATCCCCAGCAAAATCTTCCTTAGAATATTGATAGATAACAGATAATGTCTTTACAATGACCAGATTACATCAAGCAACCTTGGTGCATTATCAGAGAGAAATACCAAGCACCCTTGGTGCATTATCAGAGAGAAATACCAAGCACCCTTGGTGCATTATCAAAGAGAAATACCAAGCACCCTTGGTGCAATCACAGAGCAAGAGAGAAGACAAAATAATAGAAGAACTCAACAACTGATTATGCACTAAGACCAATTCACATTTTTGGTCACATGCACTCTTCCTTCAAGAGAGATTTGCTCTTCACCTTGATTTAATCAAAGCCTGCATTACAAGTGTATCGTACATCTCATTCTTGGATTAATTTATAGCCTTCTGACTTCAAGATGAACTCGCCTTCCTACTGGATGCTATATCACTTAGTTAGGTTACTAACTCAAGTGTCATAACTTAAGTGTCGCAACTTGAGTGTCATCTTTTAGTTTAACTCAAGTGTCGTCATGCAACCACTTAGTTAATTAGATCTTCTACTTTAGGTTGAACTTTCCAGGCTTCAACTGGATGCTAGACCACTCAAGTGTTGTCTTTTAGTTTAACTCAATTGTCATCATGCAAATACTTAGTTAACTCAAGTGTCGTCATGCAAACACTTAGTTAAATAGATCTTCTTTGTTATCACTTAGTTAACTCTTTTCACTGATGTCTTTCTTGTTAACATCATTGAAGTAAACAATTCGAGTTCTCTCTTAATTAACTGAAGTCTTTCTTGATCACTAAAGTGAACAATTCGATTTCTATCTTATCTTAACATATCTTATCTTTCTCTCTTGTATTATATGCATGATCCACTTGTGCCATCTTTACTTTATTTATCATATCAAATATACTAAGGAGATTTTTTCCAATAATGTGATAATCTTGTTTTGCTATCATTCCAAGTGGTCATATGCTAAAGTAATTCACTCTAGATGTGGCCAGTCTCTAGAGGAGACATAATAGCTCAACCATGGTTAGTAGTACATCACACACTATTCATGCTTCAACATGCAAAGATCTTCTTTCTTTCGACCACCCCATGTTGCTAGGGGTTGTAAGGTACAATCAACTGTCTTCTTATCCCCGCCTCTCGGGAAGAAGTCATTAAACTCACGAGACTTGAACTCTCCTCCATTATTAGATATCAAAGCACGAATGTGCTTTCCAATCTAATTATCAACCGGTGCTTTAAACTCTTGAAACTTGTTGAAAGTTTCACTCTTTTCCTTAAGAAAATAGATCCATGAATTGCGAGAGAATTCATCTATGAAAAGCACATAGTATAGATAACCACTCAAGGATTGTGCAAACATGGGACCACATAGATTTGAATGGATCAAGTCCAGGATCCATTTAGATATTTAGTATTGTTTGGAAATATTTTCTTGATGTTCTTACCAAGAGCACAACCTCTACAAATAACATCATGCTCAAATTGAAATACATGCATACCTTTTACCATCTTTTGTAATCCAGGTAGCGCTTTGAAATGAATATGACCAACCCTCCTATGCCATAGTTCAAAAGGACCGACCGTGTCATGGATCATGGCTTTAATGATCTTTCCAGAAACTTTGTAGAGACCTCCCTCTCTAAATCCAATCACAACTGTAGAATTCAAGTCTGAATTCTTATACCACAAGAGCGCTTTGTTGTCCATAAATATTACTTTGAAACCTTTATCTTCTAGAAATGAAACAAACATGAGGTTTTTCTCCAAACCAAGAAAAAACATAATATCATCAACATGGAGTATATCACTTGTATTCAACTGAAAGGAAGTGGATCCAACTCCTTGGATCGAATAGGTGGTATTATCTCCAATCTCCACCTGATAGGAGAACTTATTTTTCTTTAGATCTGTGATAGCGCTCCTATATCCAGTCATGTGTTTTGATGCGCCACTATCCACCAGCCATGTCTCAGCACTAGTGGTAATGGATCCAACTAGAGTTGAGACAAGATAATACTCCTTCCTTGTCTCTTGATCATTAGAATAATTCTTTCTTGTAGGTTCATCTTCTGTAGTAGTAGAGGCATGGAATCTACCCTTGAAATTTCCTCTTTGGTTTGCACAACAGTCTCTTGCAAGGTGGCCCTTCTTATTGCAGTTGAAACAATTGAATTTAGACTTATCAAATTTCTTGTTGTATTCTTTTTCCTTTTGATGAGGAAAATTCTTATGAGAAAATGATTTCTTTCCTCTCTTTGTATTTGCTGTAAGAGCAAGGTTCTCTTCTTTGGAGGAAGCATTTTTGCTTTGAATTCACCCTTCTTCTTGAAGGAAATCATGCCACAATATTTCAAAGTTTGGTTTCACTTCTCGACCATTAACAACAACCAATAATGTCTCCCATGAGGATGGAAGACCATCGAAAGTAGTCTGAATAAGATCATCATCATCGTCAGTAACTCCGATGCTCATGAGTTGATCTCTTACTTGAGAGATATTTATGAAGAAGGAAGCAATGGTTTCTTCTTTCTTCATATTCAGATTACGAAGCTTGTTCTTCAGGGATCTCTTCTGACTAGGATCCTTCTTCTCATAAATATTTGACAAGGTGTTGGTGTTGAAGCACTCCTTTGGAGTCTTCAATGGATTAATCACCAGCATCAAATTGTCTTTCACAGAATCATAAATGATTCTCTTTGATTTGGCTTGATTCTTCTTGAAAGCAATGCACCCAACATTAGAATTAGGCTCTTCAAAAACATTGGATACATATCCATCTAGATCACGTTCTTCCAGTATATTCAGAATCCTGGCCTTCCAAGTATTGAAGTTTGAAGTTCCTTCAAGTTGGTCTTCTGGTCTTACTGAGATTGAATTCATTATTCTTCAAGTACTGTGCTCAACTTTAGGCTCAATATTGACCGCAAAAATTATCTCATTCATGCCCTGAGCTCTGATACCATGTTAATTTTCTGATCTTAATGCAGAATTATAGTAGAACTTGAAATCATTGAATAATCAAAAGCACAAGCATTCACATGAGACACATAATTTACCTTGGGGAAACCCTCTAGTACTTGAGGGAGAAAACCCCATCAAAATATTCCTTAGAATATTGATAGATAATAGAGAATGTCTTTACAATGATCATATTACATCAAGCACCCTTGGTGCATTATCAAAGAGAAATACCAAGCACCCCTTCTGCAATCACAAATCAAGAGAGAAGAGAGAATAATAGAATAACTGAGCAGCTGATTCTGCACTAGACCAATTCACAATTTTGGTCGCATGCACACTTCCTTCAAGAGAGATTTGCTCTTCACCTTGATCTCATCAAATCCTGCATTAAAAGTGTATCATACATCTCTTCTTGGATTAATTTATAGCCTTCTGACTTCAAGATGAACTCACATTCCAACTAGATGCTAGATCACTTAGTTAGGTTACTAACTCAAGTGTATTCTTTTAGTTTAACTCAAGTGTCATCATGCATCCACTTAGTTAATTAGCTCTTCTACTTTAGGATGAACTCACCCTTCAAATGGATGCTAGACCACTCAAGTGTTGTCTTTTAGTTTAACTCAATTGTCGTCATGCAATACTTAGTTAACTCAAGTGTCATCATGCAAACACTTAGTTACATAGATCTTCTTTGTTATCACTTAGTTAAATATTTTAACTGAAGTCTTTCTTGTTAACATCACTGAAGTAAACAATTCGAGTTCTCTCTTAATTAACTGAAGTCTTTATTGATCATTGAAGTGAACAATTTGATTTCTCTCTTGTCTTATCTGCATGATCCACTTGTGCCATCTTTACTTTATTTATCTTATCAAATATACTAAGGATATTTTTCCAATGAAGTGATCATCTTGTTCTACTATCGTTCCAAGTGGTCATATGCTAAAGTAATTCACTCTAGAGAATACTTAATAGCTCAACCATGGTTACTAGTACATCACACACCATTCGTGATTCGACATGCAAAGCATTACCTCAACACATGAGGCACCACCTCAACACATGAGGATCTGTCTTGACACACAAGACCTTAGCCTTGACACACAAGACCTTAGCCTTGACAAGAAAGATTGTACAACACCATCACTTTGACATACAAATCACTTACCTCAACACATGCATCTTAGTCATTCTTGAGTCCAACTCTAGACTCTACTCCAAGTTTCCTGAGTCCAACTCAGGCTCCCAAATGCACTACCTCGACACACGGGGCTCAATCCCGACGCACAAGATTGACTTGGAGAATGATCATGATGCTGTAACTTTAACATTGAATAAATCGACTGTAAAATGCTTGTGGGTGGCCAGTGTTGGACGGTTTGGTAAAGGATAATAGAAGATATCTTCAATTGCTAGTTTTCCTGATAAAAGGTTTTTATGGTAAAAATATTCTTCATCTTGTGGTGTGTTTCCTTCATAGTTGTTTTATTTCTCTCACCATTCTTGTAGGTTCTAACACTACAAGTTTGACTCATGCATTGAATTGCAAACTTTTGCAACTTGGGGTAGTAGCTACCAAATGACTCCCATAGTGTGCCATGATAAATGATTAAATTAGGACCATCAAAGAAAAAATTAGTTAATTCAACTAATTAAATTGTGACTTTGGCTAAAAGTTCAAGTATTTGATGTTTAAACAATTGAACTTAATTTTTTTTGGAATTGCTTACATGGTTGGTCCACATCTGTTTCAATTTTAGCTAGGTTTTTGCCAAAGGTGCCTATAGCTCCACTAAAAAAACTGATCCATTGGAGTATTTCAATTTGTTGACTCTCATTGGGGACCATGCACTCTAGGAACTTGTACAATCCATCTTTGAGCTCCCTAGTTTCATATTCTCCAAAGTTAGCATTGTAATAACACCTTGGGTTCATGAAATACCCAGTTGCATGTATAGGGTGATGGAGTTTATTGTTGCATATGTTACCAATGATCTCCTAGATAGGTGCATACTTAGCTACTATATCCTTGTATATTTCCTCTATATGCACATTTCCTTATTTTGTAGCCTCATAAATGTAATCCATGGCCAAGTTTTCTCCATACACCAACCACAACACCTTAACAAGGGGCTTGACAATTTTCAAAACCTCTTCATTTTTCCAAAATGAGTTGGGAAATTTTTTATTTTTCATGCCTTTTTCATCATGTTTTAAGCACCTTGGGATGCATTCCATTCATC
This sequence comes from Larix kaempferi, assembly GCA_027924585.1. NCBI lineage: Eukaryota > Viridiplantae > Streptophyta > Pinopsida > Pinales > Pinaceae > Larix > Larix kaempferi. The sequence continues at coordinate 22,835,637 of BSBM01000217.1, forward strand.
ACTTCCAAACTTCTTTTTCATGTTTTGTGCATGGGATGGGAGATATTACAACATGAGGAAGTTCATCACAAATCTAGTGAGGTCAGGCCTAACAATATTTTTACCTCCGATGTTTTTGCTTAGTGGGTTCAAATGTATTGTTTTATGCTCTTGGCATGATATACAATGTCCTTGTTCCAATTCTATTTGCTGATAAACTCAAGTATGCGGTCTATGCAATGTGCAACTCATGGGTCCACAATATGGTTTTGTATTTACTCTCTAAAATCTTAATAGCAAGAACATAATTAGAGACATTATCAATGTTGATGTAAAACATTATAGTTAAGAGACATTATCTGTGATGAGGTTTGTGCAATGTGCAACAAATGGGGTATATAATATGGTTTTGTATTTACTCTCTAGCATCTTACCAACAAGAGCATAGTTAGGGGCTTTATCTGTGATGATCTATACAACATTTACAAAAACCTCATCCAAAAGGTGAAATAACATTGCATATTTTACCTTATCATATGCATCAACTAATCTAAAAAATGTGGTTAATTGTGGGTAAGAGGCAATTAAATTTATTATGGAATGGTTTCTTCCATCACTCCCTCCATCTGACATGATGGTACATCATGTTTTAGCCCATGACTCTTTAAAAACCTTAGTAGTCATCTATGGACCAGAATTCCTTACGCAAAGAGATCCCATTAGTCCATGCATATTAGCGCTTTGAATCCCTTACCTAAAAGAAGAATGGAACCCAACATAGGTTGGTAATGAGGCGAGTCGACAACATCTCCTCATGGGAAAGAGGCAAATAAATTTATTATGGTATGGTTCCTTCCATCACTCTATCCATCTACATGATGGTACATCATGTTTTAGTCATAACTATTTAAAACCCTTCTAGTAGTCATCTATTGATCTAACTTATTTAAAAAAAAGAGATCCCTCAAGCCATGTATATTATAGCTTTTGAAACCTTTATTGTCAACGCTACTACTACATTTGGGGTCGAAATTTGACATTTATAATGTTGAATAGGAATATGTTTCTCTTTGACTAAATTTTAACCATGTAATGTCGAATAAGCATTGACTCATTATTGAAAATGTGATGATATCCCATTTGATGATTGGATTCCAAATAATCATTACACATTGCTTTTGCAATGCTACAACAACATCCAATTGATGTGTTACCAACATCTTAAAAACCAAGCAACAAAAGAGCCTTTAAAAATAATTTACTCATGGTGTTTCTTAAGTGACATCCTACAAACGTCTATGATATGGTATGTCTATGGTATTGATGTTTGAACAATTGTAAATATGTCTCTTAAGCGTCATTCCATCAATGAGGATTTTCTTGTGATGTCACTTAAGCAATGCCTAATCGACGTTTGCGCTATTCTACCGATGTTGGTTTGACAATAGATATGTCTCATAAGCAACACCCATTGATGATCCCTTGCCATGGCAATTGTTCAATGTTTGACACATCACTTAAGTGATGTCAAGATATTTTCAAAGCAAAAAAAGTTGTAGGTGTTTTATTGGGTTAGGGTGGGCAAGTGGGTTAGGAGGAATTATGGGAGCTTATTAGTGCATATAAGGTGTTATGGCAATGATGAAAATCCCTAGATAAAATAATTGCTCAATGTCTCTACTCAAAAGCACTATGGAAATAGATACAACAAGGAACACAAAGTGGCATACCAATGGAGGAGGATATAGGAATGCTTATCTACACATGGCCAAATATAAATTCAAATATAGAATGAGAGTGAGGATGTGGGTAATTTCCCCTAAGTTGGTGCCATGGAACCTTTAGATAGAGCATAATCTTATATTTTTTATGATACTCAAAATTCCCTGAAACATATTTAGGAGGATATAGATAGGAAGTCTGGGATTGAAACAATATCAAGACAATGGACTTATGATATGTAGAATACTATAGACAAAAATTGACATATGTGGGGATCCATATCATTGAATTATCTTACTCTAGCCATAACACTAGATTTAAAGGGCCCAATCTAACTAAGTGGAAAGTTCCATTTCCATTGCATTTTAAACTAAATTAAGATGGAATCTAGAAAGGAAAATAATGTAAAGAAGGCAATGTAGGGATTATTCACAACAAATCAAGGAACCTAGTTGGATATTATTCCCAAAACATAGGAGAATACTAATAACAATGCATGAGTATTGGTTTTGAGAAAATGAATTTCCCTTGATAACATGATAGGAATACAATATATAATTTTTGAAGGAGGATTTCAAATAACCATTTGGAAATTGAGTAGATTGTCAATCTAGTGGGAATGTAGACATACAACTAACAAACTAGAGGTTGAATATCCAACCACTAAAATATATCTTAAGATAATGGCCATCCTTTTCAAATATTAAAATGCTAAATACAATGCATGAAAACATAGAGGAACGTGATAGTGGATAGACTAGCCAACACATGGAGAGGAATAGATTTGGTACAAGAACTACTATTGCTCAAGGATAATCCTGGCATAACATACCTTAGCTAATTACCTAGGGAACTAGAACTATGAATTTGGGTGGAACAATTAGTTGAAAGTATAACAAGAGGAGGTATAATAATTATATGAATATCTATGAAAGAGTAAATAGGAGTGGTAATAAGAGAAAAATGATCTTAGACGAGTCTATAATAAGTTTAGTATCAAGTGAATGAGATGTACTAATGATCATTTCTAGCCTATAGATTTCATTACAAGAATACCATCAAAATAACTAATCTAACTTAATGGTTAAGCGGAAAGAGGGCATAAATAAAATCACCTTAAAAAATAAGACATAGGCCAACTAGACTTTTATTTGAATACACAAGTATATGAGGCATATAAATAAACTATTCTCAATACTGAAAATAAAAATAATAAAGTGTAAGAGGTAGGCATTTTTTACAATATAATACAAAATGAAACGTGTTTAATTTCCTCTCTAACAGAGTTAAAAGAACCTTCACATACTTATAATCATGGAAAACATCACCCCATTCTTGTTCATTTAAAGGCACCACTTGAGCTAGAGCTGGAAAATCCAATGAAAACAAGATTGATAAACAAACAAAAACATGATTAAAATTGTTTATATTTCCTTCAATCTTGCATTAAATTCTATATTGATAAATATTTTTACTTTTGTGTAGAGTAAATGTGTCATACATTATAAAGCTACAATATTACCAAAAGCAGAGACGATATAAGTCAACATATAAGATTGTCAAAATATCCATTGGAGGCTTCTTATACAGTTTTATCCCATCAATATGATTTTATCTTTATTTATAATGAATGGAAGAGACCATGGCTAAACATCACTTCTTAGACTTACAACAAAAGCCACACAAATTTATTACCATTTGATTTGATATGCATATGACAAAAAAAAATAAAAATATAAGAACCCAATGAAAACCTACTTATAAACTATTTAAGGGTTGAGCTCATTAATTGGTCACCAATGTGACAATTCTATCACCATATTTATCTTCTCTTGGCTTAAAGAATGCTTTATTCTCTACTGATAAGACCAACCACAAGAAGGTGGAAGCTCATATTTCCTCCTTTGTAATCATGGTTTTAATATGTTGTATCAAATTAACTAACCAAATCATTTCCTTTATGTTAGCACTATTAGGATTATTGGATTTTGGTGATCATATTTCCCTTAGTGGATATAAAGAAATTTCTTTGTATAATCTCATCCATTCTCTCCTATATACTCATCAACATTGCTAATATCACCATTGTGCTACTTGCTAAACATCAAAACTTCAATGAAGTGATGAGTCTATCTTTCCACTCTAGTTTCTTTGAAAAGGCCATACTATAACTACATATGGGAAGACAAATTGTTATTAAGTCTCTTAACTTGTCTATTTGTTGTTTTGAAATACTATCATTCATCACACCTTTACCAAATTGTAAAAAGGGCATGGATGCATTCAATTGTCTTGCATCAAATAAATCTTTGATTTGAATAAATATGCAAGATTATGCTAATTGTACCTCTACCAACCAAAGCATATAGGAAAACAAGGAAAATAATATTTCCCATTTCCCCCACAAAATATAGACTAGTATAAAACTTTGGAAACCTTGCTAGAATTTTGGTTGATTTTCTTTCAATCACATGTCACGATGCAAAAACTAATGCAACATAAGTTTCTATAGGCTTCGTGTATTTTTTGTGATCTTCAATATAGTATAAAAACAAGATGATTAAGTTTATATATGATCCTTGGATTTCTCGTGGTGACTTCAACTAGATGGATTCATGTTTCTACAGGCTCCTTGAATCCATTTAGTTGAGTTGTTTTCATGTAGTTGAGTTTTTGTCGAAATACAAACTCTTGATTCAGAAATGGAAAAAAAATGAATAAAACATTATTCAACAAGGCCATGAAAAAAATATTAAGTAACGTGGCTCAAGGAGGATGAAATTGAACACCAAAATTTTCTAGTAAACCACCCTTAAAATAAAAACCCATAACATAATTAACAAAATTAAATCCCAAGTGGGGAACATCTTGGAATCCAAAGACACTATGCACCTTATCTCTCATTGAACTCAATGATGTGTGTACCTACTTGATGTATAATACCAACACTTGTAACTATGTAGTGGTTAGTAATGGTACTTCTAAATCTCCTATCTAGACCCACCATTGTATCTCAAAGTGGGCCAATAAACATCGATAAGGATGCTCACTCTAACACAAATATCAAGGTCATAGCTATCAAATTATCTAGTTGAGTTGTTGTGAAAAGGGAATCTCTTGATTCAAAAATGGTAAAACTTGAAGAAAATAATCTTCAATAAGGCACATGAATGATCCCTCTTCAACAACTAAATCATATGGAAGTTCAAGAGGAAATATTTTGATGACAATTTTTTTTAAGGAAGGTGGCTCAAAGAGGATGAAATTGAACACTAAAATTTTCTACTATACCAACTTTAAAATCAATATTCATAACACAATTAATAGAATTAAATCTGAGTTGGGGACATCTTGGAATCCAAAAACACTGTGCACCTTAGCTCTCAGTTAAATCAATGATGTGTGTACCTACTATATGTATAATATAAAAAATCATGTATGTATGTAGTGGTTAGTAATGGTGTTTCTAAAGCTCCTATCAAGACTCCACCATTGTCTCTTGAAGTGGGAAAATAGACATTGATAAGGATGCTCGCTCTAACACAACTATAAATATCCTTGCTATCAAATTCTCTAGTTGATTTGTTGTAATGTAGTTGAGTTTTTGTTGAAAGGAAAACTCTTGATTTGGAAATAGAAAAAATTATAGAAAACATTATTTAATAAGGTCCATGAACAAACCCTTCTTAAAAAACTAAGTCATATGGAAGTTCAAGAGGAAATATTTTGACGACAAAAATATTAAGGCGTCTAAAGGAGTATGAAATTGAACACCAAAATATTCTAATAGACCACTCTTAAATCAACAATCATAACATAATTAATAGAATTAAATACCAAGTAGGGGATATTTTGGAATACAAAGTACAACTAATAGTCAATTAACGTGGTGCTTTTTTGAGTTGCTATTGGAACCTATGATTGTCAATCTTTTGCAATCCAAGAGGTATGTTCACATATACTCACTCTCATTTCTAATAGTAGCGATTAAAATATATGTGGGCCAATTTACTAAGGTGAGGTTTGACATTCCATCTATGATTTAGATAAAGGAGAGCACACTCAGTTTGCATGGGCTTCCATTTATAGTTTGTTTAAATAGTGGGAAAAGCATTATCCCCCAAATTGTGTCCGAAGAATAAAGGGAAAAATCATGTCCAAAGAATAATGGGAAAAATAGAGTCTAAATAATAATGAGGGTTTTGTCACAAGTCAATAGATCTTGGCCATGATGATAGTAGTGCAATATTGGGTCAAGGAAAAAATGTGGTAAGATATAATGAACATAGACTATTTTGTTCAAATTCACATAGGTGCTCCTGATTTGGGAAGCATTGTTGGTCCCCTTAGATAATCACACTTGTCTACCCTATTGCTATTCACTTCAATTTGGTATCCCATGTCTCTATTCACTTCAATCTATTTAGGTTCTATCGCTATTTGGTCTCCCTTGTCGCCATTCACTTCAATTTGGTTGGGGGTTGTTGCTATCTGATTTTCTCAGACACTATTCACTTCAATATAGTCTCCTCTATCACTATTCACTTCACTTTAGTCTCTTCTATTGCTTGATATGGGGTTTCACTTGCACTGTTTCCTTGAACGTGGGTTAAAGGTAGAATGAACTACATTATATTTTTATATGTTACGTGTTAAATGTTTTATTTTATTTATTTATTATTATGTTATCTCTCTCTCTCTCTCTCTCTCTCTCTCTCTATATATATATATATATATATATATATATATATATATATATATATATATATATATATATATATATATATATATATATATATCTTATGATGACAATTATGGAAATGGTGATGACAAAGATGACGACGATGATGATAACAATGAATTGGTGACGACAACAACAATGATGATGCCAATTATGATGATCATCATTGTCATTTTTGGTCATCATTATCAATGAGCTAAAATCCTTTATTTTTCATCATCGTCATCATAATCATATAATAAAATCATCATAATCATCATCATTATTGTCATCATTTTCATCATCATAAATGTACAATCATCATTGTCGTCATCATTAGTACAATTAATATCATCATCATTAATGAGAAAAAATCACTTTTCCCTATCTAATATCCTTCTCTACGTCTTCTCTTACATCTCTTTCTTTTCATCATCATCATGCATTATTGGTTCATCATCATCATCGGTATCGGTTAGAGTTGTATATGATTAGAAAAATAATTTATATGATGATCATCATTGTCAATGCTATCATCATCAACATATAGCCATCGTTGTCATCATCAACTAAACTCTTAGAGAAATTGGTCCTTTTAACCCAAATTATTACTAGTCCATGAAGGAAAATAATGAGGAGGTTTGGAACCTTATTCAATGATGATTCCCAAGTTTCAAAGTGTATTTGACATATCTTCACAAGTTAATGTATTCAACATCCCTAGTTAGGGACCATTGTTATTATAGATACAATTTCCAATTGCAATTGTTAATATTGATAATAAGGGCTATGAGTCATAGTGGTTATGGTTCATATGTATAATCGGTTATTGTGTTTAGGATTATAGTGGTTATAGGTTATAATGTGTGTGTTGTGGGACAATTGTGTTAGGGGTAATACTATGTCTATGGTCATAATGACACCATAGCAGTTAATAGTTAATCTAGTGTGTGAGGGTTCTAAGTTAGGTCAAGGACATCAAGTACATAATCAAAGGTAAATGTATGTTAAAGGTGTTATGGTGTTAGGAATCATAGTGTGTTTGAGGCCATAGTGGTTATGGATTATGATGTTAGAATGTTCCAAGTATGTTTATGGATAAATTGTATTATGGACGGATGCTTGTGTCAAGGATCATAGTGGATAAAGGTAAAAGTGTGTCTTGCATCATAAGGTTAGTAATATAGGTGTTTTCTTGCTAAGGGTACAATTAAAAACATTTATTGGTGGAATAATCCATTTATAGGTAGACTTTTCTTAAAACCTTTATCTCATTGATTGTTTATAATTTTACAATATATATATTTTTTATCATAAGCTTGTATAATATATTAGATCATTTTCATAAAAACAATGTTTATTTCATCAACCAAACAATGAATTGAGTTCCATTATTATACTATACAACAAAGAGGTAATTGGATTATAATACATTCCTTTGGAAAAGGTGATCATAAGGTGAAAATAGATATCTTGAAGATGTTGATATTGACATGTGATTTTATGATGATGAAAATATTGGAAATGATGATTATGACAACACATATCATTATCATAATTTTCAATGTCATGTCCACCATCAATATAACCACCATCATCATCATTGACTATCCTTTGAGAGAAATTGACCCTTTTAACCCATATTATTACAAGTCCATGAAGGAATAAAAGGAGGCTTGAAACCTTAATCAATGATGGCTCCGAAGTTTCAAAGTGTATTTGAAATATCTTCAAAATTTAATGTATTCAACATCCCCAATTAGGAACTATCATAATTGTTGGAATATTATCACCATCATTTTTTATATTTGCATGCATGCATCCAGTCATCATGCATGCATCCAGTCATCAATATGGTGGTATCCCCAACACCTGGAGCCTATTTTTAGCCCCGTAGATCCTGTATACATCCCTTAGTATCCCTCCTACCTACCTGATGTGCCTTGTTTTCCTCACTTGGATGAAATATGTGCCTTATATCACCTACCAAGAGTTTAACAGTCAGTTAGAGTATTGATTGACTAGTTCTTGAATTTATTGCTCAATTTAATTGCCGATAGCTCCCAGTTGTCTATTTTGGAGTGCCACTTGACCTTCTGACAACCTCATGCGCCCTCCTTGGAGTCTCCATCCCCTGATTTGTGCTCACATGGTTCAGTTAGACTCAGTTAGACTCATTTGACTGAATTTTGAGTATTTGTGACTACTGCCACTGATTGGATGATGTCTCCAATGCTATCCAAGATACACACTAAGGAGAATTCAAATGAACTTAGCTCTATTCGAATTCACTTGATAGTTATTGTATTGTATTCAATTTTCACAGTGCCAGCTTACAGCTGATGTATGATTATATTGCAGTTCCTCCATTTTTGAGTTAATGAGTGATTATTGATTCATGTATTCTTCTTTCTTCTCTATTATTCTTCAGTGAGATTAGTGATATTTTCTCCATATGTGTGATATTTCCTGTTGAATTATCACATGGTATCAGAGATGGAGTTAGCTATTCGAATTGCAGCAGTAAAAACTGTAACCATTGCAATAGTTGCAGCAATTCATTGAGCAACTATCTTTCATTGAGCACCAGAAGCCTCTGGATTTCCACAATAATTCCTAGTGCAATTGTCTGGAATTCACTGGAGCAATCCAGTGAGGTCTATCCAGGTGTGAAGGATCCAGTCACATGTGCTCATTGTCCTAAGGAAGAGTTATCTCGATTTGCATCAAATCTCCATCAACAATTTCATTTGTTTTGTAGGTTTATTCCATCATTCGAATTCATCATCAATTCGACTTCAACAACTATCTATGGATCTAAAACTCATTTCATTCAATTATTTCGAATGGAAGGCCAAGATGGACATCTTCATGAAGTCCAAGAGCCTCTCTAGAGTTCTAAATGGAACTGCACTTGATCCCAATGGTGTAGTAGAGAAATCCAAGTACTTGGATAAACTTGATGAAGCAGTAGGACTGCTACTCCTCAGCATTTTTAAAGACCTTCATTTTCATGTCATATATCTAGAAACTCCAAAAGAGGTTTGGTACAAGCTCGAATCTCTTCTTGGACAAAAAGATGACTTGAAAGGTCACAAATTGGAAAATGGGCTAGTCTCACTGAGACCTTGCAGCTTCGACTCCATCAATGAGTTTCTTACCAAGCTTAAAAATATGATTTCACAATGGAAGAGATATGGAATAGAGAGGGAAGAGAAGCAGCTCATCCTTTCCATACTATCAAAATTGGGCCCTAACTACTCAGTATTTGTCTCCACCTTTCAGTTATCGAATCTATCCATTCCAAAATGGAAGTTTCCAAGCCTTAATGACTTCATCTAGTCTCTCACACAAGAGGAGGAGAATTTGATTCAAATGGGAATGATAAAACCCAAGATGGATTCAACACTTGCAGCTGCTAAGGTGAAGAGAGTAAATGGCAAGGCCAAGCAATTTTTTTTGAAAAGAAGTCGAATGAGCAAAAGAAAAAGGAGGCTCCCTATTAGTCAGAAGGGGCTTCGAATTCCAAGAAGACCAAGCATTCTCAAAAGGGGAAATCCAAGTGTACCTATTGCAATAGAGGATTTCATCCTGAGAGTTCTTGTATGAAGAATACTATAGACATGATGGATCAGTTACTTGAAAAGAATAACCTTCCAGTACCTGCATGTGCTAGGAAGAAAGATGCCGAACCTTCTAGATCCGAGGACAAGGAGAGATGCCATGCCCTCATGGAAGGTGCATCAAGAGAGTCCTCCTTCATCATAGATTCAAGAGCATCAAGACATATGTCTTCCTCCACAGATCTCTTCATTAGATTCGAATGCACAGTTGGCCCTTCCATCATGTTGGGGAATGACTCTGAGGTCTCCTCTAAGGGGATTTGAAGGATCAAACTTGATCATGGATACTTCTCTGATGTAATCTATGTGCCTACACTTACTGCTAATCTTATTTCGGTCTACAAAATGACCCATACTAGAGAGCCCAAGAGGGTGATCTTCTCTCCAAATGAGGTCGAAATACAAGATATGGTTTCAGGAAATATCATTGCAAAAGGTGTTGTAAATCACAATTCAAAACTATATGAGTTCTCTCATTTTCTTCCTCTCTCCAAGCAGTTTGCTCTTCACACTCATGCAAATGAAGAGAGTAGACTATGGCATGAAATATTTGGGCATCTCAACTACAAGTACTTGCAAGATATGCATACACAAGAGATGGTTGAAGGACTTACCGAAGTAAAGTTTTCGAAGGGAAACTGTAAGGGTTGCTTGATGGGCAAATATCCCGAAAAGAGGTTTGAGAAAGGAAAGGCAAGGAGAGCCTCTCAAACCCTAGATCCGATCCATAGTGATGTTGCAGGGCCATTTCCAGATCTATATTTGAACAAGGAAAGGTATATTCTTACTTTTATTGATGATTATTCAAGATTTACATGGGTATACTTTCTCAAATTAAAATCAGAAGTATTTGGATACTTTAAGTTTTTCAAGTCTTCTACAGAAACGTTTTCAGATAGAAAGATCAAGGGAATTCACACTGACAATGGTGGTGAGTATATCAAAGGTAATTTTCAATCTTTTTGTGATGATTAAGGCATTGAGATGTAGCATACTGTTCCCTATACACCACAACAGAATGGTGTTGCAGAAAGGAAGAACAAAACATTGAAGGAGATGGCAACTTGCATGCTCAAGTCGAAAGGGTTTCACCCTAGTCTTTGGGCAGAAGCCATCAGCTGTGATGCTTACCTTAAGAACAGAGTCCCTCATAAAGGACTGAAAAATATGACTCCTTTCGAAGCATGGATGGGATACAAACCTGATGTATCCCATCTTAGAGTGTTTGGATCCAGAGCATGGGAAAGGATTCCAAATGAGAAAAGGAGAGCCCTAGATCCACAAAGCAGAGAGTGTATACTGGTGGGATATGCATTGAGTGCAAAGGCCTACAAGATTCTTGATCCTTCTACTATGTCTACATTTCTTGATAGGAGTGTACAGTTTGAGGAATGGCCTCTTCATGATGCTCATCCTGTTGAGCAAGAGAGATTGCCTACCACACCACCATTGCTTGATGAGCTCCAAGAGAGCGAATCTTCATCACATGAAAATTCAGATTCAGAGTATGAGAGTGAAGATGATGAAGAGAAAATGGTAGATCCAGATCCACAAGAACCTGAATATCTAGCACCTAACAGTGAAGATGAGCGAATGGGAGATCCAGATCCAAAAGAATCTGATGATCTTTCACCTGATGATCCTCCTCTTTCGAGATGGGAATCCAATACTCTTAGATCTTCCAGTGATCTTATTGGTGATCCACTTGATCAAAGGAGAATCGGATCTGATTTTCAGAATGGAAGGTTTCATCCTTCTCACATTAATGATCCATTTCTTACCGATCGATCATTCTTCGGTAAAGAGGGTCACTTGCCTCCTTCTAGGGTGAGTGATTCCATGCTACATTATCATCATTCAGTCTATTTTGAGGGAGGGATTTCTTCCCACTGGGTTTTCCCTCTTTCCTCACTTTATTATTTAGATTGTTGTACGGGGTGACCTTTGGTCTCAGTCACCAGGGACCTACTATTTATTTTCTTCTGTTATTAACTCATAGTATATCTTGCAGAGGGGTGTTGGAATATTATAAACATAATTTTTTATATTTGCATGCATGCATGCATGCATTCCGCATGCATCTAGTCATCATGCATGCATCTAGTCATCAGTATGGTGGTCTCCCTATCACTTGGAGCCTATTTTAATCCCCCTAGAGCCTGTCAACAGCCCTCAGTAGCCCTCCTACCTACCTGATGCACCTTGTTTTCCTCACTTGGATGAAATATGCACCTTATCTCACCTACCAGGAGTTTAATAGTCAGTTAGAGCATTGATTGACTAGTTATTTCATTTATTGCTCAGTTTAACTGCCTATAGCTCCCAGTTGTCTATTTTGGAGTGCCACTTGACCTTTTGATAGCCTCATGTGTCCTCCTTGGAGTCTCCATCCCCTGATTTGTACTGACATGGTTCAGTTAGACTCAGCTAGACTCGTTTGACTGAATTTTGACTATTTATGACTACTGCCACTGATTGGATGATGTCTCCAATGCTATCCAAGCCACACAATGAGGAGAATTTGAATGACCTTATCTCTATTCGAATTCACTTGATAGTTATTGTATTGTATTTAGTTTTCACAGTGCTAGGTTACAGCTGATGTATGATTATACTGCAGTTTCTCCATTTTTGATTTAATGAGTGATTATTGATTCATCTATTCTTCTTTCTTCTCTGCCATTCTTGAGTGAGATTAGTGAGATTTGCTCCAGCTGTGTGATCTTTCCTGTTGAATTATCACAATAATAGATATGTTTTCCAATTCCAGTTGTTAATATTATGTTAGTAATGGTTATAAGGGATACAATCCATAGTGGTTATGATTCAATATGTCAAATAGGTTAATTCCATGCTTAAAGTGTTTAAGATCATAGTGGTTAGAGGTTATGGTGTGTGTGTGTGTGTGTTGTGGGGTAATTGTGTTAAGTGTCATACTATTTATACAATCATAATAACACCATAATGGTTAATAGTGAAGATGGTGTGTGAAGGGTTGTAAAGTAGGTTAATGTCAAGTACATAATAAAAGGTAAATATATGCTAAAGGTGTTATGGTGTTAATGGGTTATTGTGTTAGGCATCATAGTGTGTTTGAGGTCATAGTGGTTATGGATTACAATGTACTAGAGTGTTGGAAGCATGCTTACGAATAAAGTGTATTGTGGAGAGATGATTGTGTCAAGGATCATAGTGGATAGAGGTAAAAGTGTGTCTAGGGTCATAAGGTTATGGATCTAGTGTTTTCATGTTAAGCGTGCAATTAAGAACATATATTGGTGGAAAAATCCATTTACATGTAGATTTTTCTTGGAAACTTTATTTCATTGATTGTTTATAAGTTTACTGTGTTTTTCTTATCATAAGTTTGTATCATCAAAAATAATGTTTATGTTATCATCTAAACAATTAATTGAGTTTCATTATTGTACAATACAACAAAATGTGATTGGATTACAATGCATTTCTTTGGAAAAGGTGATCATAAAGTGAAAAGTGATATCTTGAATATGTTGATATCATCATGTTATTATATATTGGAGTTGTTCTCCATGTTTACATTTTTGTACATGGTGTGTGCTTTTTTATATTATGCTTTCTGTTAAAACCCCTATCAATGTTTCTGCAAAGTAAGGAAAGGGAATCCCCCTACTGGAACCCCAAGCATGCCCATCGACCTCCTATGCCACAGAAGAGTCAGAAAACCCAAAAATGACTAAGGGTCAAGAAAATCCGAGCCAAATGATCAAGCTGTAGTGAGAAAAATAGGAAGAACAAGGTAGTGGAATCCTTCCGCAATCTACAGAGGTTGAACGGTCAAGATCGATTAATAGCCAAAGTGGTGGTAGAAGTCTAGATCTGATGGCCCAAAACAATTGCGGAAGACCCATTTGATTGACTGATTTTCCACTTTCAAAGAGAAAATGGACGGTCCAGATTGAAGAGCAGGGACATATCAATGATTGGGAGATGATCCGCAGCACACCTAATCAAGATATTTCCCGCTTTTCCGCTTTCCCTCAGGTCTGAATTTCCGCACCCGCATTGTGGATTGCGGAAGTCAAAACGACATTTCTTCAAGAGCATAAAGTGGGTTTCCAATTCCCGCAACCCACATTGTGGAGGCATAATCCGGGGGCATAGATTTGGGTTTCCAATTTCCACAACCCGCATTATGGAATGCGGAATGCGGATTGCGGAAGCATAATTTTCCAGGGGCGCAAATTTAGGTTTTCGATATCCGCAACCCTCATTGCGGAATGTGGATTGTGGAGGTGATTTTCGCAAGGTTGTGCAATGGATTTCCGATTTTCGCAACCCGCATTGCGGAAGTGATTTTTTCCAAAAGTGTAAAGTTGGATTTCCAATTTTTGAAACCCGAATTGCGGAATGCATATTGCATAGGTGATTTTTGTTTATTTGGTAGCCCCAAATTCCGATATCTACTTTGTGGATTGTGGATTGAGGGAGGATAATTGCAGACCTGAGAAGTTTTATAGGGTAGATTTCGACCGCAGAAATGAAGAATTTCATAGGGAAAATGGCATGATTGGAAGTCGATTTGGAATCCAAAGAGAAGCATAGCATGGTTACCTGTCCAAATCAACCTAAAACGACCCAATCCAAAGGACAAACAGGTGGTTTCCAAGGCCCAAATGCACACTGGAAACGCATAGAGTTGCCCACTTGCACGTCTAATAGACTCAGAGGCAATTGGTTCGAGCAGTTCGGCATGAACGACCTCATCCTTTCCAATTATAGACTGTTGTCAGTTAGTTAGAAGTTGATTGCTATTTTGTAAGCCTATAAAGGCATATTTTGAATTAAATCAAAGGGTTGGATGTTTTCTGGACTCTAAGAGGTTAAAAGCTTTGTGTATGTGTTTAACTCGACCTTTCAATACATGAGAAGACCTGATTTGGGAGTAGAGATTCATGTGATGAGTGTTTTGATGTCTGTTATTTCCTATGCAATGTGTTCTTCATTTGTATTTCCATTAATTGTTTACTTCTGCAATATCTAGATCAAGACTACATGGTCTGAAATTCATACTTTATGATTCAGATGCATATGACTATGTATTCCACCCTTTCTTCTTGAAGTTGCAGGTTAGAATGCATTTGCAAATGCTCTAGCTCTGTGATGGAATTTGTTTCCCTTTCTTCCTTGATTTGCTGATATCTTTGACTTGAAGAAACCTCATCTACCTTGCCTCTTCCTCTTAAATTGTAGTCTAAATCAATCATTTGTGGCTATAAATTCACTGAAGTTTGACTCCATGCCCAATGGTGCTCTTGTCCTTAACCCCAACCAGCTGAAAAATACCTATAAGTCATCACCTGAAGGTCTAGCCACCACTTTACCCATAACCAGCTTGTGCAAATAATATCCTAAGTGCTGAGTGAATTGTGAAAGAGAGAGCCCTCTCTGTGGTTGGAAAGGCTAGTTTCCATCCACCAAAGCTTGGTTTGAAACAATTACCTCATGATACCTTCTACTGCAACCCAGGAGAATCTTGAGTGATAACATTCTAGCGACCGTACTAGGGAGTTATTTCCCATAATAATAATAATTTCAAAGCATCAAATTAGATCTCCGAGGGAAAACAAAAGATCAAAAATTTCAAGGTTGTAAAATTTTCCCTCGCGACTCCAACTTTTAGATTGGAAAATTTCTTGGAATAATTCTGGCTTCTAGAAGGATACCTACCAGAAGTCAGCCAGATCCTAAACTAGAAAAGTTTGTATCAAATCCAGAGAAGATCATCATGGAGGCAAAGAAAGAACAAAAAATTATTTCCCCATTATCTAGGTCTTTTTCTCCACCTAAAGAAGAGGCATAGGCTATAGAGATTGTCTCTTGGGATTTAAAAATTGAACAACCCTCATTTAAGTCTAAATATGAATCAGATCTAAAGAAAACCCTGTTTGACCAAAGAAATTTCCAAACACATTGTTTGAATGCTTTGTGGGAAAATTTACAAGCTAAAAAAGAAAACAATGATTTATTTCTCTTCACTAAAGCTGCTAGCAAAAATAGCCAAGTCTTGATCACTCCCCCTGTTGTTCCAAGCCATAATTTTGTAATACCTACTGTTACCCCTACTCCTAGGAAAAATCTAAGAGTAATGGCTACCATATTTTCCCCTTTGGCTCTCCCTGCTAATCTCCTTGAATTACCTGTGGGATATGCCCAACGCCTCATGAGATTTGATGGCGAAGGAAATGGTTCTGCAAAACAACATGTAGACCACTTTACTGATTTTATAGACCTAGAAGAGGTGGATGAAGATGATGTCAAGATGAGTTTATTTTCCCAAAGTCTAGCAGGAGAAGTGAAGAAGTGGTTCAAATCCCTTCCAAATGGAGGAATTGCTACCTATGAGATATTTGAACAATATTTCCTATCCAGATGGAAGGATAAACAAAATCCTCTCCAAATTCTCACTCAGTATGAAAATACAAAGAAAACCAATATTGAGACTTTCCAAGAGTTTTCAGCCAGATTCATGAGGATGTATAATTCTACCCCTGTGGACATCAAGCCTCCTGTGGGATCAACCAAGCTTCCTTATGCTAATTGTTTTGACATTGGATTTGATCTCATGTTGAGAGAAAGGAGATATGCCACTCTATCTGATATGTTAAAAGATGTTGTACAAGTATAATCGAATTTGATGGCCTCAGGTAAAACGAATCACATAAATGAAGCTGAGAAAAAGAGATCTAATTAGGCATCCCAACCTTCCAAATCCCAATCCATTGATACCATATTTGAGCAGATGATGAGGACTATGAAAAGGTTGGTGGGTAGGATCTCCATTGAAATAACAATTATAGGAGACCTCCTGCCCCACAAGGAAGACCAAGAGAGCCAAGGGATCCTAGAAATGCTGAGAATCAGCCAATTAGACCACATTTTGCTGAGAACTTAATAGCAAGAGATGAAGAAGATGGACACCCTGATGACCAAATCCACTTCTTTGATCAGATCCAACCCCAGTTCTATTTAACTAAAGAGGAGCATGACCATCAACCCTACAGTTAGATAGTAGCCTAGAAGAATCAGAATCTGATCACTAACAAAGAGGCTTCCAAAATGAAATCTATGAATTTCACAGGCAGCATAATTTGAGGGGCAGGAAGGTAGCAGTGGACCAAGGAAAGGCTACTGCTGAGCCATATTCTTCTCAGCCACAGAGAAAAGAAACTTCTAGGAAGGGTGACCCAAAAAATGTAACCTCTGATAAGGCACCTGAGAAGGGGGAAGAAGCTACTAAAAGGGGGCCAGAAGGGAAAGATGAAGGAAATATAAATACAATAGAAAGGGTCCATTCTACTTTTAGTTTAGAGAATGAAATATCTAAGATTAAAATCTCAATTCTTTTGAATGAGTTGGTCAAAAACTCAGAGTGAAAAGATCAGATTTTTAAAGTAGTGAATGGAGAAGAAGGAAAGTAGCCTGATACTCTCAATTTACATGATGACAAACCCACTCTTATGTTTGGTCCCCATGTTGAAAGTGCTCCAGAGGATGATGTTCCTCCCTTCTATATCAGCCTAAACATACATGATCATATTTTACACAATTATATGTTAGGTTCTGGAGCTTCACATAACCTCATGCCAAGATCAGTGGTGGAAAATCTGGGGTTAGAAATCACAAGGCCCTATAAAGATCTATTCTCCTTTGATTCTAGAAGAGTCCAATGTTTGGGGCTGATTAAAGACATGGTGGTCTCACTAACTCAAATACCTCAGACGAATGCAATCATGGATGTGCTAGTGGCTGATATTCCACCTAAATTTGGGATGCTATTATCTAGTTCTTGGGCATCAAAATTAAAAGGAACTATGTAGATGGACATGTATTACAATGTTAGGACATTCCTATACTCCATCCTAGTCCCACCAGTATTTTGATCATTTACATTTTCAGTCATGCATGCACTTTTAGGGTTTGCATGCATTCTAGGGTTTGCATGCATCCCAGTCATCAGTCCAACACCTAGCCCTTAGTTAGCCATCCCCCAGGAGCTTCTCACTATTTAGTTTTATCCCTCCAGTTGCTTAATGTTCCCTTCTTCCTTGATTTTAGGAAGCAACTTGCCCTTCTTCACCTACCAGTCCAGTTGTCTTCATTTTACACTCAGTTACACTCAGTTACAGTCAGCTACACTTAGTTACATTGAGTTACACTGAGTTACACCCACCAAAGTTAGTTTGACTGATGGTTAACAGTTACTTGAGCATTGATGACTCCACTGATGATGATGAAGACTTCCAGTTGTGCTCCGATGATCATGAGGACACCTAGTTGTGCTCCGATGACACTCTATTGATCTTATGATCACTCTGAGAGGCTAATTCGAATTGCCACCTTAGGCATTCGAATCCTCTCTACCATTGTACTATTTATTTGTCCATATTGTGATTAATTAACTAGTGTGTGTGAAGTATTATTGCTTCTATCCGAGTTCTACTGTACCATATTATTTTGTTGCTCATTATATTGTATTGATCACTCTTATTCTATTTTCCTGCTTAATCATAATTACTCTTGTGAGGTATACATCATCTCTTAGATCTGCTATGACGATTTTTCACATGGTATCAGATCATGTTGAGAGTATTGTTTATCTCCATTCCTGGGAGTTTTTTTGCAGGTTATTACCAAGATTTCGAGTGCAGCAGTTTCTGCATTTTTGCAGCAGTAGCAGTTACAGACATTTCTATTGTTTTTGCAGGTCTTCTACAACTTCCATGTATTCATCAAGAATTACTCCTCTTTCTCCATTCAACTATGATGAATGGAAACCACAAATGATAGCACATTTGAAGAGACATGGTCTCTTTGATTATTGTTTTGAAAGAGAGTTCGAATCCTATGCTAAAGAATATGACTGGTTAAGTGAAGGTGAACAAGCTTGTGCAGTCATGTGTTATGCTATGTCTCCTTGCATGGTATATGACCTCCCTTATATTTCATCTCCAATAAAGATATGGGCTTACCTGGATGAAAGATTTGGCAGACAGAATGAAGGGATTGGTCCAAATCCATTCAAAAGCAAGCAAAGTGATCCATTCGCTCCTCTTGATGGTATCTTATATCATGAACCAGTATCATCTCATATTGAAGTTGTTGACAAAGAACTTGCAGATTCTCCACTCATGCTCAAACCTTCTTCTCTTTTTGTGCCAGCTCACACTCTAGATATTGCAGAAGGTCCTAAATCCTCTCTTGCACCAGAGTCTGTTGGTTTTCATCATGATCACATGATTATTTCGGAGGTAAAATCAGCTATTGGAGGTAATGCATTCACTCCTCTCAAGCAATCATCTCTTATTTACTACTATATGATCATTAACACATGCTTTCAGAAGGTTATTGAAGAATATGTCCATTGCCACCCGCTTGAGATAATTTCTCATGCATCCATTGGTTTTGATCTGACCTCTTATAGTTCAAAGGAGATCTCAAGAAACCATTGCCATTCGCTTGGGATAATTTCTCATGCATATGATAGTTTTGATATCACCCCGGTTGGTTCAAAGGAAATCTCAAGAAACTATTCTTCAAGTCTTAAATCTGATTTGGATTTCAAGCAATTATTATTTGATGGTTTTTTTGGCATAATCTCACCCATGATGGTTCGAAGGAGAAGACAAAAGACTATCTGCATATTCATGATTTTGATCCTACCTCAGCTGATTCGAATCATAGGTTCAAGGATCATCCTCATAATTTTGGATTTGTTCTCATCACATTCGATCTAAAGAGCAAGTACAAGCACATGTTTTTTGAGCATGATCCACTTCTTCCCAAGAAGAAGATACCTCCAGACATATGACCAAGCATCACACCTGCTTGAGTTTGGAGCATTTATTTTTTGTGTGTGCCTTACAGTCTGTTTTTGAGGAGGGGGTATGTTTCCCATGAAATTTTCCCACTTCCTTGGATTATTGACTATTATTATTCATTGTATTGGGTGACCTTTGGTCTTAGTTACCAAAGCCCAGGATGGATTAAGGGGGGGTGTTAGGACATTCCTATACTCCATCCTAGTCCCACCAGTATTTTGATCATTTACATTTTCAGTCATGCATGCACTTTTAGGGTTTGCATGCATTCTAGGGTTTGCATGCATCCCATTCATTAGTCCAACAACTAGCCCTTAGTTAGCCAGCCCCCAGGAGCTTCTCACTATTCAGTTTTAGCCCTCCAGTTGCTTAATGCATTCTTCTTCCTTGATTTTAGGAAGCAACTCGCCCTTCTTCACCTACCAGTCCAATTGTCTTCAGTTTATACTCAGTTACACTCAGTTACACTTAGTTACACTCAGTTACACTCAGTTACACTTAGTTACACTCAGTTACAGTCAGTTACAGTCAGTTACAGTAAGTTACACTTAGTTACACTTAGTTACACCTACCAGAGTTAGTTTGACTAATGGTTGACGGTTACTTGAGCATTGATGACTCCAATGATGATGATGAAGACTTCTAGTTGTGCTCCGATCACACTCTATTGATCTTATGATCACTCTGAGAGGCTAATTCGAATTTCCATATTGTGATTAATTAACTAGTGTGTGTGAAGTATTATTGCTTCTATCCGAGTTCTACTGTACCATATTATTCTGTTGCTCATTATACTGTATTGATCACTCTTCTTCTATTTTCCTGCTTAATCATAATTACTCTTGTGAGGTATACATCATCTCTTAGATCTGCTGTGAGGATTTTCACATATGCTACCATCCCCGTTTTTGGGGAAAGTAGAAGAAAATACAGGGAGCATAGACTGTCCTATGTAGTGAGCAGTAAGAGTAATCTTGATAATCATCCCATTTTTTCTGTAGACACTGATATAGGTACCTCAATGTTCTGCTATGACCATGGTGCAGAATAAAATACTGTGAAGATTACTGATCTGCCTGAGACAAATGATAAGTATAGTAATGAGCAAGAGATACAATGCATTGAAAAATCAACAAACCTCGAAGCCAGTGGTCAACAAATGGAGAAAGGAAGTGATGAAAAATCAGAGTTAGAAATGGAAGCTGTAGCCACAATTCAAAAAGAAGAGCATTGGATTATGAAATTTGATGGAACTGTGAATAAAGAAGGAGCTGGGGCATGAGTATGGATCATCCCTCTAGATGAATAAAGTGAATGCACCAGATTGCATACCTTCAAACTAATGTTTGACTGTTCCAATAATGTGGTAGAATATGAAGCCCTACTGTTGGGTCTAAATGCACTCAAATATCTAAGATCTAAAAAGATAAAGGTTTATGGAGATGCATACCTAATAATCCAACAGGTGAATGGAAATTATTAGACTAAACATCCCAAAATGAGAGCTTACAGAAATGTTGTTTGGGATATGTTTGACAATTTCTTCATAGAGCATGATATTTCTTTCATTCCTAGAGAGAAAAATACAATAGTAGACATCTTGGCTATATATGCTAGAATATTTCAACTCCTTGCCTATCCTTCCAGAGCTTACATGATCAACATAAGACATGGATCTTCTGTTCCAGACAATACCAAACATTGGAAAATATTTGAAGATGACCAACAGATCAAGAAATTCCTAGACATGACTGAGGAATTTTCCAACACCCAGATTGATCAAGATAATTGTTCATGTGATGACAGTATAACATACCTTAGCCAATTACCTACGGAACTAGAACTATGAATTTGGGTGGAAAAATTAGTTGACAGTATAACAAGAGGAGGTATAATAATTATATGAATATCTATGAAAGAGTAAATAGGAGTGGTAATAGACATGCAGCATGATGATGGGGTTCTCTCTTCCATCACTTGGGAAGACTCCTCATGTTCCATTCGCTCCAGTTGCAAAAATAATTCCTGAGAGACTTGCTTCGTCCAATACATCCTCTACACAGGTGGAAGGCACATCAGAAGCCTAGATCCAAGTCTAGCACCTGTTTTGGCATCCTACAGGGGATCAACTTGTCAATTTTTTTGCAGAAGGTTTCACTGATGAAAGCTTCCTTATTTTCTGCTTAGTATGATGGTTCTTTGATTTATTTACTCTTCTTTTGAGGGGGGGTATTTTCCCATGAGGTTTTCCCCATTTCCTTGGTTTATGGACAGTTCTTTATTTTTCTATCTTATTTGATTGTATGGGTGACCTTTGGTCCTAGTTACCAGGGCCCAGGATGGAATAAGGGGGGGTGTTAGGATATTCCTATACTCCATCATAGTCCTAATAGCTTTTAAGTTATTTTCATTTTCAGTCTTTTAGGGTTTGCATGCATTCTAGGGTTTGCATGAATTTTGCATGCATCCCCGTCATTAGTCCCAGCACATAGCCCTTAGTTAGCTAGCCCCCGGAGCTTCTTCCTGATCAGTTTCATCCATCCTAGTGCCTAGTGCGCCCTCCTTTCACCTACTACATGAGAGAGGCACACTTCTTCACCTACCAGTCCAGTTATGTTCAGTTAACAAGAGTTCTCTCCCTGATTTTAGGCTTGACTCACTCTTAATTGACCTTATCACTCCGATGGACCTCCAGTGTGACTAGATAGCCTATTCTGACTCCAGTTAGCTCCATGAGCACCCTCCACTGAGCCTCCTTCAGTTCAGTAGTGCTTCGATGTGCTAGTTACACCTACCACATTCAGTTAGACTCAGTTTGACTTCTGGTTGACTATTACTTGTGCATTGATGACTTCACTGATGATGAGTTGGACTCCTAGTTATGCCTTGATGACACTCCACTGATTATGGATCTATCCATGCAGGCTAATTCGAATCACACCTAGTGTATTCGAATCTTGAGCATTGTATATTTACCTTTTTACTATATATATTAATGTAATATGTGTAATTATTCTGCCTCTATCTGAGGTCCTTTGGATCTATGTTCTTCTGCTTTATTCTTCTTCTGTTATTCCTAAGTTATTTCATTGTGAGGTTTACATCATCTCTTTGGATCTATTGTGAGCATCTTCACACATCATTAACCATAAATGTCCCCGAAAGGGTCCCTGTGGAGGTAACACATCTCGCTCCAGGAAATGAAACCATATAATCAGCCAAATCATCAGCCTCATCTCTGTTAACACCTCCAGTGCTTTCCTGTGTGGCTCCTTGGGGGTCCATGTCATGGATACCAACTATAGGTGTAGAAGGTGGATAACTGAATATCTTGGAAGGTATATGAGTTCCTGTGTCACCTAGAATCTGTAGCATTTGTGTATCCCCACTACTACTGATACCATGCATGCCAGGCTCCACAGGTTGCAAAAATATCTGTATAAGAAAGGATAATGTTTCTTCGTTTAGATAACGTAAAATTAAAAAAAAAACTATCATAATTTTTATTCAAAATAAAAATATCGCTTTAAATTATGGTTATTACCTTATATGTGTTAAGCTGTGTCATAACTTGAAAGATCCTTTCTTTGATTTCAGGAGTTTGATCTACAATGTCTAACAATCGATCAAGTTCCATGTTGGATTTATTTATCTTCTTATATATTAGTACATTTTGTTAGGGGGATGAGTACAAATCCGCTTCACCAAGCGAATCATGGGCATCATGGCCCGCAGACTATATATTTCAACAAAATAAGTGTTATTTCAGTTTTCTAAAAAATTAAAATTACTAATTGGCATAGAAATAAGATTATACAACCAAATAATATAATTCACAATAAATCTAAGTTGAAATTGTCACTGGTTTACATGTTCTATGCCTGGCCCTTTTCCATGATCATCCCGCCACATTATAATATAATTAGAACCGCAAAATATTTAAAAAACCGTTGAAGATAAAAAAGCTTATTGCTAGACAAGTAAAATTATACAAGCTAATAATACATTTCATAGTAAATGTAAATTAAAATGGTTGATTGCTTACTAGTTCTGAGGCTATTTCTTTTCCTCGATCAACCTGCCACGTTATAACATAATTACAACCGTGAAATATATAAAAAATTAGTAAAGATAACAAAAAAACTAATTTCCACAAATATAAAATTATATAGACAAATAATAAAATCCATGCTAAATGAAAAACAAAATTGTTAATTGTTTACTTGTTTACTTGTTCTGAGGCAATTCCTTTCCCACGATTAGCCTGCCACAATACAATGAAATTAGAACCATGAACTATTTAATACATTATTTAAGATAAAAAAATATAATGCAATAGGAATATGTTGCTTAAATAGGTGTTGCATAAGTACCCACACAGTATTATTCAATGTATATACTCGATTCAAATGGTAATCCACTAGTAACTCTTCCCCGG
The DNA here is from genome assembly GCA_027924585.1 of Larix kaempferi. Taxonomy (NCBI): domain Eukaryota; kingdom Viridiplantae; phylum Streptophyta; class Pinopsida; order Pinales; family Pinaceae; genus Larix; species Larix kaempferi. Next base: position 22,859,979 of record BSBM01000217.1, read on the forward strand.
GATCTATCTTTTTTATTGCGCACACAACTACACGATTTCTTTCGCCTACCTCAAATAGGAAATTTGGTTTGTTGTTTGTTAGTCTAAGTCGTGTGCTATTTATAAACCATGCGATATTGCCAGAATATTTAGGCCTTCCATCAATATAGATAGTCCCCCCCTTATTTTTATGGTTGTCTTTTACATGTATATAATTTGCGGCAAGTGCATATCTCCACATAATTCACATGTACTATACCAACACAATCCAATCGTTGTAATCGTAACATGGTCTAACATAGTACATCAATTCAATCAATGTATTGTATTTTACATTTATTCCATCCATGGAAAATAACCCCAAGCCATCTAGTGAGGATGGTGTAATGCGATACATCCTATTGTCGACACTGAAGTCAGTGTTCAATGGAGGCAATTCCTTAGGTACCTATTGTTTCACCAAATGCTTATACCTAAGTGTCACCTCGATGTCTCCTATGCTCTCATCATCGTAGGAGCATGATCCTCCTTCAGCAAGAAAAATTTCCATACGTATATGGAATTTTCTTTTGACCTTTTGACCTTTGGTTTTTCTTTGCCTATCATATATACTAGATGCAGATGCATTTCCTTCTGTTTGTCCCAATCTTCCGTCACTCGAAGTAGAAATATTTGACAGGTACCTATTTGGTTCTACCTTCAATCGATGAAATCAGATATATAGTTATCTAAAATTCAAATAAGGGCATAGAAATGACATATAATTCAACATTAAGAAATGTAATATTGTGTGTATCCTTTGACTTTTCAACTTTAGTACTCTAGGTCTATTAAATCCATGCACCTTTAACAAATGCAATTAATCTTTGATGTTGATTTAATTAGTCTTTGAAATTGATGAATAATTTGATCCCTTCCCTCTCAAGGTATATTGTCCATATGTGTTTTGTACAATAACTGCAAGTTTTTATCATCACCATATAAGGAAGGTCCAAATTGGATGATCTCACAATGGAAGAAAAATAGAGGTAGGCATATCAATGAAGTGGAAGGTGAGATCAATGAACTACTATTTCCCCACCTATTGGGGATTTTAATGAATTGAACATACATATTTTAAAAAAAATTGAACAATAGAAACTCAATATTTTCAAGGAAAAAGAACCACAAATGAGGCTAAAATGTAGAGAGACATAGTCGAAGGTAAAAAATGAGAACAACAAATTCATCCCCAAAATTTATTCCCAATGAAAGAACAATTGGAGAAATACGATGGATCATGAGAAAAGTCTTACAGGGAATTTCCAGATATCTTCAATCAGAAATTTTAGAAAATGTATGAGGAACGTCCCTAACCAAAGAAAATATAAATTATCAAGGTGGACTCATTTGTTCCCAATGATAGTGTCAGAAGAGGAAAAAAGAGCCATGTTTGAAAAGATTAGTTCAAATGAGAGTCTTACAAGAATTTGGTCTTTCGAAAGGGATAAGAGTCTAGGAAAAGGAAACTAGAAAATTTAGTTCTTTGAAGGATTCTACAAGGGGTCCTTGTGTTAAATTAATCTTCAGTAACATGTAACCAAAAGTATAAAACTAACAATAAAAAGTCTAATTAAGAGGAATTTAGGGTACTTACCTGGAGTGTGGGACCCTTCCTATTTTATACTTAGAAATTTTACTTTTAGAATGATCTGAGCCTCTTAGAGGCCAACCAATGCTAGGAACTAGCTGACCCTGCTAGAGGGTAAGTACAAACCAGAGAGAGCGAGATGATGGAGCTGAGGTAAAATAAAACATGGATGCTCAATAATAGTCAGAAAACACATTGAAAGTCACAATCAAATCCCAACATAAAGGATGTCCAATAGATGTAAACATAAAATGTCAAAACCTAGGTGATGACAACAATATGAATTCATTTAATCAACACAAAGGATCATGAGAGAACGTGATCTTGATAGAATTGATATGTCCACTACAAGGCCATTTGGTTCAATGTAAATAACCCAAGTTTTAATATGAGGGTAAAAAGTAGACAGCACACACATTTGACCCAATGACAACATTTGAATTTTTTCATATATTGTTATTCATTTGGTACTTATGCTATATAAGCACATTACAATGTACGTTTATATTGGGATAAATGTTAGGGAGGTACACTTCTTGATGTGGTAGTTGACACATGGATATATGACATATTTAATAAGGGAAATTTTTTTGATGAAGATGGGCATTTGGAATACATGAAATAAATGTTAGAGTTTGTACTTTAATTCAATTTAACTAGGATATTTAACTGAAAGAATAACAAGCACAACACAACACAATAGACACAATAATTTTCCTCGGGGAAACCATAAAGGAGAAAACACCGCTACTTCCTCAAAGATAGATTCGTCACTAATACAATATCACAAAATGGAAAACCCAAAAATAAGAAGTCTTCTATATCTCTCTCTCTTTCTCCTCTAGCAAACTTGTCTTCTCTCTCTTGCTTATGCGAACTTGAGTGAGTGAGTGGCATGTCCAAATGAGAGAACAATATCTCTATTTATACTTCATGTTTGGTTGACCTTTTTCCTAATTAGGTCGGCTTGTCTAACTTGACTGGGTTGACCTATCCTAGGGAGACTTGATAATACATTTTACATTTACCTTTTGGGGTGCTATTGCCCCGACTTACAATGGAGGTTTTACCTCAATGACCTAGCATGAACAAACATAATAATGACATCCCCGAACAAAGGCAAAACATTTCCATCGTAGGTACAAGTAAATTACAATAATAATATAAATATAAAATACAAATGAATATATTTTGAAGTTACATTTACAACAACAATCACTCTTAACTAGGAAGGTATTCTCTCACCATAGTCATCAACACCCTGGAAACAAAAATTCTAGACAACGTCATCATTGTTGGATCATCTTCAATGTTGGAACATCATCAAAACTGGATCATCATCATCACTGCTACTATAATCCTCATTTCGTTGATCATTGATTAGTGACATCTCTCGAATCTATCCGTCATAAGAAGTTATACAGAGCCATCCCTTTTTCATGCTAGATGTAGGCCTAGCTCTCATCTAGGTATTCGTCATCTCCATGAGCAAGCCATCAATTAGGTACAAACCAGGACCACACATTACACTGCCACAACAATCACCCATCTCTCCTACTATCATCTCATCGTATCCAGATCATCTCATCATCACACACAAAGATCAGCCCAGATGCACACCTCATGCTCAACAGACCACCTGTGTCTCCCAATGGTTACATCCTAGGAGCACCCCAGGTGCATTATGTCTCTCAACGGTCAACCTGTGTCTACCAGCACGGGAGAATAGCTAGGAGAAACCCAAGTGCATTATGTCCCAAGGACCACCTGCGAATTCCACCATGCGAGAACCAGCCTAGGCGCACACAAAGTGTTTTTGTGACTCAACATCTCCAGCATGGGAGTACAACCAGGAGCAACCCAAGTGCATTACGTCCCAAGGACCACCTATGTATTCCACTATGCAAGAAATAGCTTTGCGTCTTCTCCAGCATGGGAGTACAGCCAAGAGCACCCCAGGTGCATTACGTCCCAAGGAACACCTACATTTTCTACCATGTGAGAAGTAGCCCTAGTGCATATGCATATTTCGGTCTCATCACTCCGTCTTTCGAGGAACCTCGATCTGGATAAAACCAAGCCTCTCTTTGAAGTATCAAACTTCACTCTGTATAATGGCTTGGTCAACACATCGGCTATCTGCTCATCTTTCGCCACATACTGGAGATTCATTGCTCCTCTATGCACCATATCCCGGATATAGTGGTACTTGATATAAATATGCTTCGACTTGTCGTGGAACACCGGGTTCTCAGAAAAATTCACACAACTCTGGTTGTCACAAAAAATGCAAGTTGCATCGATCTCAATATCAAAAAAATATTTCAGTAGCTTTCAGAACCATATTTCCTCACATCTAGCTGAACAAGTTGCAACATACTCTACTTCGGATGTACTCAACACCACGCATGACTGCTTCCTGCTAAACCATGAGATCATACTGGATCCCATATTGAAGCAACATCCTGAAGTGGTATTTCTATCTGTGGCACTTCCTTCCCAATCCGAATAACCAGAACCATGTAGGTTAATATTCTGATTCACCTCATACTTGAGCCCATACTCAACTGTACCCTTCAGGTACCTCAATATATGCTTTGCAGCAAGCAAGTGAACATGTCTCAGATCCGTCAGGAACTGGCTGAGGGTGTTCACAACAAAGCATATGCCTGGCCTCATGTTCTTTAGGTACATCAAAAAACCAATCATCTGCCGATACATCATGGCATCAACTGCTTCTGATGAAGCATCACATAGTAGCTTCAAGTTTGATGCCATTGGTGTGGCCATTTCCTTACAGTCCATCATTCCTAACCTATTCAGAATATCCACTACATACTTTCCTTGACCAAGGAATATACCATCTGCACTTTGCCACACCTCCATGCCTAAAACGTAATGCATCATCCCCAGGTCCTTCATCTCGAAATCTGTGGAAAGCTTCATCTTTGCATCTAAAATGAGCTCATCCTCACATGTCAGAAACAAGTCATCTACATATATCAGAAGTATCACTTGTCTTCTGCCTTCAACCTTGAAATAAAGGTTGGAATCTGCTATACCCTTGGTAAAGCCTAAGCTCGCCAGGAAGCTATCCATCCTTCCGTACTACGTCCTGGGTGCCTGCTTCAATCCGTACAAGGATTTCTTTAACTTGCACACATGAGTCTGTCTGTCATGTGTCTCAAATCCCAATGGCTACTCCATGTACACTTCCTCTTCAACTACACCATTCAAGAATACTGTCTTGATGTCCATCTGGTGTACCTTCCATTTCACTACTGCAACCAATGCAAGTATAGATTTGATGGAAATGTATCTTGCTACAGGTGCAAATGTCTCTTCGTAGTCTATGCCTTCTTTCTGGGAGAAGCCACATTCCACAAATCTTGCCTTGTGTTTTTCAATGCTACCATTTGCAGCATGCTTGATCTCGTAGATCCACTTAGAATTCACAACAGACTTCTCTTCTAGTCTCAGAACTATCTCCCAGACAACATTCTTCATAATCGACTACTACTCCTCGATCATGGAATCCTTCCATTCTTTCTTCTCTGCTAGTTCTTCGTAGTTGGAAGGTTCTTTATCAATGATGTCACATAGTAGGGACACATAACTGGAGTATGGTCTTGGTCTCTTTCTTTCTCTATGCGTCCCATTTGGAGCGCCATACTTCTCTGCATATTGTATTGCTTCTCATGCCCATGATGGTATTCTCTTGTGGGAGTTCTTCTCACGAGGTGGTTCCACATGTTATTGTGGTTCTTCCATGTCGTGGTCTTCATGATCTTTTGGAATCGCTTCTTCCATCACTTTGTCTTTGAATCTGGTTACTTCAAGTTCTTCAATCTCTTCAATAGGTAGTTTTCTTGATTTTATATATGTCGAGTCTTCGTTGAAGGTTATGTCTCTTCTGATGTTGATCTTCTTGAATCCTGGGAAGTACATTCAGTAGGATTTTGAAGTGTCGCTGTATCCCATGAATATTCCCTTCTTTCCTGAAGGATCTACTTTGGTTGTCTTTTCCTTCGGGATGTGTATGTACACTGGGAAGCCAAATATCCTGAGATGGATGAATTCTGGTTTCTCACCTGAGAAAGCTTCTTCGAGAGTCTTGTTTCTTAATACTCGGTGAGGTGTATGGTTCTGTACATACACATTTGTCCTTGCTGCTTCTACCCATAAGTGCATCGGAATATCCTGGTCATGTAGCATTGATTTTGATGTTTCCATTATCATTTTGTTCTTTCGTTCTACAATGCCATTCTGTTGAGGATTGTAGGGAGTGCTCAACTCCCTCTTAATCCTAGATTCTTTGCGAAGATCCTTGAATTCTTCTGAAGTCAATTATCTGCCATTGTTTGATCAGAGGGTCTTGATATTTTTCCCAGTGTGATTCTCGACCAAGGATTTGAATTCTTTGAACTTGCTAAATACCTCATCTTTACTTTTCAAGAAATAAATACAAGTCTTACGAGAAAATTCATATATAAAAGAAACATAATATACATACCTACTTAGTGAGTTGGATGACATGGGAACACATACATCTGAGTGGATTATCTCCAATATTCATTTTGCTTTGATTTCACTGCTAGGACACACCTTCTTTACATTCTTTCCTTGCGCACATCCCTTGCAAATTCCTTCATGTCTTGTCAGGATTTTTGGAAGTCCTGAAACTGCTTTTCTTGCAATAGGTAGTGCTCTATAGTGCACATGTGCAAGCCTTCTATGCCATAGTTCACTTGGTTCCATGGAGTCATGAGCCAATTCTTTTTCAGGTTGTCCCTTGAACTTGTACAAGCCTCCCTCTTGCTCTCTAATTATTGTTGCATCATCTATTGTATTTCCTTTTGGCCACATTAGGACTCGGCCATCAACAAATGAAAACCTCATTCCTTTTGCATCTAGTGTTGATATGGAGAGAATATTCTTCTTTAATCCTGGAACATATAGAACACAGTTAATATTCAAATATTTTCCAGAGTCTATCTTGTAGGAAGCTTCTCCGCTTCCTTTTATGGGGTATTGCTAATCATCCCCAAGTTTCACCTTGTGAGGTGACTCATGTTCAGATATATTGATGAATGATTCTTTGTATCCTATCATGTGCTTGGATGCTCCATTATATACAAGCCAATCATTTTTCCTATGTGTGATAGTACCCATGTGATGAGATTAGGACATATTCTTCATCACTTGAAGAATCGTCTCTTTCTTCTCTGGTTCTTTTCCTTGCTCATTCATCATCTTCAGCGGTGTGAGCATGATGTCTCTTCTTGTTAGTATTCTTGTTGGAGGAACCTTTGTTTTTGGGACAATTTATGGATTAGTGTCCCTTACCATCACATGTGTAACATCTAACACTGGATAGATCTCTTCTGGGTCTCCTTTGTTTTCTGTGATGGTGGTTCTCCCTCTTGGTGTGATTTCTTCTAGTGTGAACTGTGAGATCTTAATCACATTTGCTCCCATCTTCTCTTTCTTGCTATCAACCGAGCTTCTTCTTGAGTGGACTATTCCCATAGTCTGCTGAAAGTGATCAACTTCTTCCTGGCACAAATTCCTTGAATGAATGAGTCCCATGATCTTGGGAGACCATTCAAGGTGGTCATAAGGATCTCTCCTTATACCTTTTCTTCAACTGCTTCAAGTTGTTCCTTGATTTGAGAGACCCTTGTGAATTAGGATTGCATGGTATCCTAGTTTAGGATCTTCACATTATTGAGCTGGTTCCTTAATGTCATATTGCGTTTGATGTTTTTCCCTTCGAATAAATTCGTCAAAGCATCGAACATCTCCTTGGGTGTCTTCAAGGATGACACATGGGGAATGACATGATCTTTAATAGAGTCTGCAATAATTCTCTTGTCCTTGAACAAGTTATTCTTGTGGATTTATTTTGCTTCATCTTCCTCTAGTGCTGGAACCTCCTCATTAACATATTTTTCCAAATAATTTTCTTCAAGGACAAGAGCAATCCTATACTTCCATGCTCAGAAGCTGTCTGCTCCCTCAAGATTATCCTCAATATCGGTGTGGTGATTCATTTTGAAATGAGAACCTCAAATGGAAATAGCAGAGATTTAGATCTTACCAATTTGAGATGCCCAACCTGGTTATGGGGTTGGCTGGCCTAGGGTTTGTTAGAGAAACCCTAATTTTCCAAAGTTGGAATTTTGAACTTTTGGTTGGACAGGAAGATGTGCCTCCTCAAGGTGATTTTTCAAATGCACACCTTTTTCCAAATTGATGGAGGAAAACCCCAAAATCTTGATGCCCTAGTTTTCTCCCAGCACCAGTGTCTGGGTCAAAAATGAAAATTCTCCAAATTCGATTCTTCTTCCTCCAAAAGATGTGCCCTCCTATGGCGAGTTAGCCTGTCCCTCTTTTTCAGATGATCTGTGGAGAGAAGACCTTGAACTAGGAATCCCTAGTTTCCCGTTGCTGCACAATAACTTCTTTTCAGGTTAGCTCTGAAACCATGTTAGAGTTTGTACTTTAATTCAATTTAACTAGGATCTTTAATTGAAAGAATAACAAGCACAGAAAAACACAATAGACACAATAATTTTCCTCGGGAAAACCATAAAGGAGAAAACCCCGCAACTTCCTCAAAGATAGATTTCTCACTAATACAATATCCCAAAATGGAAAACCCAAAAATAAGAGGTCTTCTGTAGCTCTCTCTCTTTCTCCTCCAGTGAATTTGTCTTCTCTCTCTTGCTTATGCGAACTTGAGTGAGTGAGTGGTGTGTCCAAATGAGAGGGAAAGCTCTCTATTTATACTTTATGTTTGGGTGACCTTTTTCCAAATTAGGTCGACTTGACTAACTTGACTGTGCCGACCTATCCTAGGGAGACTTAATAATACATTTTACATTTACCTTTTGGGGTGCTATTACCCCGAATGTAATACCCCAATTTTGACCCTTATGAAATATTGGATTTTAATATAATTATTGTATACATGCAATTTATGTTTTCCTAGAGTGGAGCTCAAGGCCAAGGCCCCGCTAGTGTATGTTCAGATTTTATTTAAAATGGACAAGTATTTGATATTTTATTACCCATGTGCTATTAAGCCATGGAATATTGTAAATTGATGTAAATATTTGATATTGCAATAAAATACCAAAACTGGCTATGGGAGCAACGAATGAGAAGGGGCCATGTGTATCCACTAGGGAGTGGTGAGGGGGTTGTGGGGATGAACCATATGCTGCCAAATGTCATCTTGTGAACCCATTTGACTTACCTTGCTGACATTTAATTCTGTTGTAAGGAAGTTGTTGAAGATTTCGGTCCATGGCTTCAATGGAGCATGGGCAGCCCAGAAATTCGTATGGCAGAGTATGGGATTTGTTTTCTTGTACCACAAGTCACCCTACCTCATGGTTGTTGTTTCTTTATCATTCCCATTCCATTGTGGAAGAGGGCAGCATCATTTTGTATCAAAAAAATGAATTGCCAGCAGGGAGCAAAACCAGAAATTGTAACTTTGCAAGAACCCACGTTTTGAAGAGCCATAAACACCCAAAATTGTTATTTGACAGTAAAATCCAATGGGGAATCCATAGATATGAACCTTGGGGCGAATTTGAGAGTATTAGATACCCTGAAATCTATTGGAAAACCCATTTTTTACAACCCATAAATCAAGTGACAGGATTGAGTTATTGGTTGAAAGAATTGTGAGAAATACAAGTGTGAATGACTGAGCAGGGGTTTGGGTTTTCTTGATAAACCCAATGAAGGATAGAATCTCAAGGAATTAGCAGCTGGACCTTTCTATGCCCATCCTGAAGAGCACTAGAGGGAAGGGACGCATGAAGGATTGTGCAGCAGAGAAGGGGACCTTCCTTGTGTTGGATGGGCAGGTATTTGTTGGCTGTCGATCACCTTCTTGAGGTTTCCAGTGTAGATCCAGGTACTTCGCGGTTCAAGGAACCAACAAAACCCCAATTCACCGGCCCTTTCGGCAATAGGTTGCGTACAGCCTGAGGTCTCACCCAAGGCGAAGCTAAGGGGGTATTTGTGGAATCAAGTTTCCACAACCGGGTGATGTGATGGGGGGAAAGCTAATGAGCAACGCAACGCCTTGCGGGTTGCACGGATAGATAACTGTGCGAACCTTCTGTTCTGCATTGGATACTTCAGCGCGCAACTGCGCTCGCACCTCCAATGACTATTGTGATACATGATACCTTTGCGTTACGACAATAAGCTATCAAGAGCTTACCTCGCAGCAACCTTCAATGACTCGGTGCATCCATGAGACTGCGAGTCCTTGACAGGATGTTCAATTCTAACCATTCTACTTAACGTCCTTTATCCTTTTACTCCATTCAAGTCTTATCAGTAAATTATGGATGGTTTAATAACATACGTTACTGTGCGTGTAGCTAGGGTTTTCACCCTAGCTTGTGCAAATGAGCACCTACTAAGGAGAAGGGCCTTTTTAGTAGCAGTTCAATAAACAGTAAATAAAAGTAGTAAAACAGTATGAAATTTAACCTAGCATGAGCATTAACATAAATAACAAAACATGAAAATATGGTGAAGATCTCTCTTTTTGTGTTAAAAATTACCTCAGATGTAGAGGTTGGTGGAGCCTTTGTAGTAGTCTAAGAGGGTTGCTTCCAAGCTCCAGTGTTGTTCCTTCTCCTTCTTCCAAAAGTGTTTTGGAAATGGGGACAAATGGGGTTCTCAAGTGGAAAGTAGCTCCAAAGGGAGAGCTAGGGTTTCGTGAGAATTTTTGGTAGAGTGAGGATAGGGATGATTGTGGATGAAAAATGGGGAGCCTCCATCACCTATTTATAGGTTTTTAGTGGTGGAGTGCTAACCCATGGTTTTGGGCACCATATGGTTTAGGTCAGCTGTATAGGGTTTTTGCTTCATTTTTTCCCTCTTTTTCCTCTCTTTTGTATTTTTTATTCCCTTTTTAGAGGGTTTTTGCTATTTTTGGAGGAATTTACTTTATTTTGGGGAAAAAAGAGGGTTTTTGGCCTTTTGGAGGCTTTTCAATGGCTTTTTAAGGTTCTGGAGGAAAATATGGTTGGAAATATGGACAAATGAGTCATGTAATGGGGTAGATGAGGTAGTGAGCACTTTTTGGGTGTTAACAGATTGCCCCCTGATGTGTGAGGGTAGGAGCTCATCGTATGGTTGATAGACATCATAGGTATTTTATGGTTTTCCTGGGATGTGGAGAGGAGAAGAAACGAACTAGAGCCCGAAAAAACGGTCCCAAACAAACTGCAAAAACTGAAAGTACATGACCTCAATAATGAATGAGGAATAATCTGAATATATGGACGAGGCGGGCATTCCCATGCTCGTATCAAGATATAGAACAATAACAAGGTGGTCCAAAAAATGGGGACCTGAAATATACATGGCCTCAAATTAGGAAGAATCTCAATATATGGACGAGGCGGGCATACCCATGCTCGTATCTAGAGATATATATATAAAATAACAATGAGGCCCAAAAATGGGGGCCTGAAGGATACATGGAGAACCACTGTGTACATCATAAGGGTCCGGAGGGGACACAAATCTGGGACATACTGCTGGGCTGACCATGTCTGAGCTGAAGAAATGATACACTGGAATAACAACAGTGCTGCTAAGTGTGGTACCAGAGGAACTGATGAGCTGCTGGATCATAGTGATGGGGAGTCATACCCTCAATGGTACACTAAACTAGAACTGAACTAGGTACTCAAGGAAGCATATAACTAGATGGCTTCCGAATATAATCGCCAATGCAACCCGAACATCCACGGGAACATATAACTGGGCGATCCGAGGGGACTCACCAATGTGCTAGAGTTGGGGGAGATCCGGGGTCTTCGACCAATAACTGAAGGGATATATACCCTGCGCGATTCTCAACAATGCGATCAAGGTGTTGAAGTCGAGCATGTGAGAAACAACCACTCGGAGAGGCACTGATGACTCCTCGCAAAAGGAACCGTAGGCACTCACCACAAATGGTGATGAGTCCAAGGTGCAGGGACCTCTGGGTCTATCCTCTGGAATAGATGGGCTGTCGTCGACAGAGGGAGACCTGCAACTAGCAAGGCAATGATGTTTCCTTGATAGGAGCACGAGGTGGAGGACCGGAGGGTGAGAGTACTGATGGTAGGACTGACATACTGTGGGGGTAGGGAATAAATGGGCAAGTAGAGTGGGTGGACTCAAACTTCCTTTTTTCAGAGTATGATGGCGGGGATGATCAGGCAGCATATGAAACTGACTGGTGGGAATGGGATCATAGCTGTAATGGATCAAGGATGGTGACTGGGATGAGTGATACTCAAGTTGGTGTAAGATGGCAGGAGACTGCAGAATACTCTGAACAAAGGCGACCTTATTGGGGGTGATGCCGAGATGATCGATCACGGTGCTGAGAGGCACGGGGGGAACTTCTTCAGGTGTTAAGGAACTAGAAGAAGTGTGTTCAAAATGGTACTGTCGTGTGGATTTATACGAGCCTAAGACAGTTCATGCTCTTGATTGCTTTCAATTTTAAGGAGTCTGAAAGCGATAAGAAGACTTTGAAATAATGGAATGGTACTATCGTGTGGATTTGTATGAGCCCAGGACAGTTCATGCTTGTGGTTGCTTTCAATTTTAGAGAGTCTGAAAGCGATAAGAATACTCGAGGGGGTTTCTTTTTCGTGTGTTAGTCTCCAAGGCCCGAAGAAGCATAAAAGGATGCAATGAAGAACTCTTCTAGCCGGTGTGACTAGAGTATTCCTTTTTCGTAATTAGTCTACCAGGTCCGGAAAAGGGTTAAACTTATACCAGATAGACGCCCTTTCAGGTACTTTAACAAGCATGAAAGGAAGCAAGATTGCTCGGCGATATTTTCATTGTTTTAGGAGTAAGAAAAGAGCTTAACGGTTCGAAAAATGGACTCCGTATGGGTTCAGAATGGCCAAAACAAGAAAAAGTCAATGGACTATAAATAGTAAGTGGGTCCAACATGACAAATGTCATTTGGACTTGTTGACTTTGACTAGAGCTCAGAGTGGACCAGAGTTGAGTTGGTCTTTCTGGATGATTTGACCTACTGTTTGCAGATCCGGGAGTTGCAGGTATTCTGATAAACTCATACCTACATTTTTTATTGGGTTCGGGGGGGTAGTGGGTCCCAGGGGGTTTTCTATACGGTCCATGTGGGGTGGACCGTGGGTTTGCGGGGTGGAACAACAGTCAGGGACCACGGGTTCTGGGTCTGAGCACGTGACCGGGGACCGCGTGTTCTGGGTCGGAATACGTGGTCCTGGACTGTGAGTTCCGAGGCTGGACTCGCGGTTTGGTACCGCGAGTTCGGCTCCTACAGGCGCAGTCCCAGACCGCGACTGTAGCCCTAACAGCCGTGGTTTGAGATCGCGGCAAGGAGCCCTAAAGCCATGATTGGGATCAAGCTTTAGGGTTTCCCTGGGGGGGGAGGGTTATTTCCTTGACATGGGTCTGATGAGTGTGCATTGTGTGATTGACAGGATGCCATTAGTGCTGTGGCGAGAGTGGGAGGTGCCGGACGACATATTGGATGTCATCCGAAGGGATCAGCATGTGCGGTCTACTTTGGGGTTGTGCGGGCTGCTGAAATTCGCACAGGTGCCCATGATGCATTTAGCAGGGCTACTGCTGAATAGTTTAGTGAGCTTTTGGGAGCCTGACATACATGCGTTCAGGGTGCAAGGAGAGAGGGTGGATCTCACCCTCGCAGATGTATATTTCTTGATGGGGTTTCCCTGTCTGGGTAGGGTGGCTAATACGCAGCCACGAGTGTTCGCAGATGTGGATATTGAGGATATGTTGGATCGTTATTGCCCTCAGGAGGCTAGAGTGTAGAGGAATGCACTCTGGATTGTGGACCTACGGGAGCCATCAGTACGCGCGATCATGGTGTGCGTGGTTCAGGTTTTGGGGTCCCAGTCGCCCGAGCGGGTGTTAGGGGACCAGATGCAGCTGGTGGAGCAGGTGCTGGATGGCGTATACTATGCCTGGGGCCATATGTTCCTCACTTGTGTTCAACGGTAGCTGACGTTGGTGAAGGAATCTAGAAAAGGATTCTGTTATGGACCATTTCTTTGTGCCTTCTTCATGGAGAGGGTACCTACACTGCGGTCGCGGGTGCCGATCAGGGCAGCAGGACCTATGGAGCCACGCATGGTGCGGTAAGGAGAGATGATGCACCAACGGGGTGGCAGTGAGGTTGGCAGGTACTTCACCCATGAGCTGTACCTAAAGTGGTTGCAAATGCCACTGACGCTAGATGATTATCCATACAGAGAGATGGACTATATAGGAGATCCGGAGGCACCACGACCACCAGGGCAGGTGTGGGGACCAGATGGTATGTATTGATTTGCTTGATTGTTGTTGATGTCAGGTTTGAGATATTGATATGCTGTTACTGAATGATGTATGATCTGCAGATGTTGGCCCGAGACCACCACCAGGACACATAGACCGTAGGGGGCATGTGGCGATACCGGCCTTTCCAAGCCGAGGGGAGGTGCGTCGACGAGACGCTGAGGGGACTCTGGAGTCCGTACGGGTGCTGCTCGATCATTTGCTGGTTGGAGTGACTGATGATGGGTGGCGAGACTTGGATCCGGAGGTGATTCAGGACTGTTTGAGGGCGCCACGGGATTTCCAATCGATCGTGATCCAGGTGGCCATTTTGGCGGATAGGGGTCGGGCATAGGAGTTTGCAGGGGATGAGGAGCTGCCGGAGGAGGAGCGGGGTGAGGACTCGGAGGCAGCTGATGCAGGCAGTTACGGAGGGTATGACTCTCAGTAGGGAGTACAGAGGACTCCCCCTTGATTTTGTAGCTACGGCATGTATTCTATGAAACTTATTTATGTATAGATATTTTTTGGATAGCTGAGTACGGAGGTACTCAGGACATGTGTAGCACATTGATGTTTATTTTTTGATATATATATATGCACATGGATGCACCTTTTTGCGATGATGATTTAGTGTACACACGTGGATGCGCTTATGGTTTTTTATATGTTTGTACTGCATGTGGATGCAAGTAGTGTAGGATGATGGGCACGTGGATGCCCCTTGTGTATTTTATGTTATGTATTGCACATGGATGCAAATATTTATGTGATGATAGGCACATGGATGCCCCTGGTTGTAAATGCAATCTTTTTGGGTTTTTATATATTTTTTATGAGATGATATGGGATGATGATGCATGATGGATGTTTTACATGGTGTGATTGATATACCAATCTAGGATGTTGTTAGCCATTTGATCTGGGACACTATTCTGAGCTCTTGGGACATGGGGGAATGTTATGGATTCAAATTGTCGGCTGAGTTGTTTTGTGCGCAGGAATTTTCTAAAGAGGCAGGGATCACGCACCTGGTAGCAGTTGTTGAGCTGGGAGACAAGCAGCTGGGATTCAAGGAACACATGAAGGTGACATATGCCCATGTTAAGGGCATCAATCAGGAGACTAGTCACAGCATCATACTTCGCCTGGTTATTGGTGGCAGCGCCTATACACATTCCGTCAAGGTGAATCAACTCATGTGAAGGGGAATATAAGACCCATGTTGCAGAAGCCAGGTTTGGAGACCAGTGGCTTGCTCCATCAGCGAAGCCAATGTAATGAGGTGGAAGATGGTCCATATGTGATCATGAAAAAAAGATGAATGTAAGGTTGCAGTGAAAAAGGTGAAAAACAAAAAGAAAGAAAACTGTACAATACGGACCAATGGGGCCACAGGTTTGTTTAAGGATGCAAGCGTTTAAGATGCAACCCATTACGAGGGTTGCGCAATGGGTTACCTTTTGAGTTAGTTAAAATGTATGCCCCGTTTTCGAGGCAGGTCTGCACGATGTAAGGGCCTTGCCACATGGATTCAAACTCTCCTTTACCAGTCTTGTCGTGGGCTTGGTCATAGGCGAGGACGAGGTCCCGTTCACGGAAAGTTCGAGGGTGGACATGTTTGTCGTAACCAAATTTGGAGCGGTTCTTGGTAGCTTCAATGGTCTGGAGGGTGGCACGACGGTCTTCATCAGCTTGTTCTAGTGATAGCAGACGTTGCTCGAGTGGGGAGGTGTCTGGAAGAAGCTCGACGACGATGTGTAAGGCAGGTATCTGACATTCGATGGGGATGATAGACTCTACACCGTGAACTAAATGAAACGGGGTAAAACCGGTGGTGGTCTTGGTTGATGTACGGTAAGCCCATAATGCAGGGAAAAGCATGTGATGCCAATTGGACTTATGCCGGTCAACAGTGCATTGGAGGATGGTTTTTAAAATTTTGTTAATGGCCTCTACTTGGCTGTTCCCTTGGGGGTAGTAAGCAGAGGAATACTGATGTTCAAACTTTAGTAGGGTGGATAACTCGCGCCAAATGGAATCTTCAAAATGTGAACCATGGTCTGAGACCAGCTGTTTGGGGACCCTGAATCGTGTGATAACATGGTTAAAAAAGAAATGGGCAACGGTGTCAGCTTTACAATTGAAGGTAGGCATGGCTTCAGCCCATTTGGTGAAGTAGTTGATGACGACAATGATGTACTTATCGCCGTTGGCGGATGAAGGTTTACATTCCATGAAGTCGATGGCCCATTTACAAAAGGGACCAACGGTGACGACTGGGTGTAATGGAGCGGGTGGTGTCTGAGCCTTAGGGGAAAAGAGTTGGCAATTATGGCAATGTTTGACCGCTGTGATGCAGTCAGTAAAGAGTGTGGGCCAGAAGTATCTGGCGTGGATGACCTTTTGGGTAGTGGCCATTCCAGAGAAATGTCCACCATAGGCATCGCTATGATAGTCATTGAGGACTTGTTCGGCTTCCTCGTGTGTAAGACAACGACGGAGAATCGTGTCAACCCCTCGCCGGTAAAGGACATCGCCCAAGAGGAGATATCGAGAGGCCTGGTGATGGATACAATGGCGTCCATCATGATTTATGTTGGGTTGAAACTTCTGCGTGCGAAGGTATAACAAAATATCATCGTACCATGGGTCATCGGACGAGATGATGAACAAGTGATTGTCGGGTAACTCATCGGAGATTTGTGGGGACAGCAAAAGGGATGGGAGATTGGTGATGAGCTAGGCAAGCGCGAGGGCTTTAGTGCTCTTAGGGGTTGTGAAAGTGAGGTCATATTCTTGGAGTATAATTACCCATTTAGCAATGCAACCTTGCAGGCGGTGCCGGTTCAAGAGATAGACCATGGGGTTGGAGTTGGCGACAACTGTGGTATGACTGAGTAAAATGTAATGTCGCAATTTTTGGACGGAAAAGACCACAGTAAGGGCTAGTATTTCCTCATACGGGTAACGTAGGGGTGGTCTAGACAAGGTTTGGCTGACGTAATAAATGACATGCTCCTGGCGAGCAGCGTCTTCTTGAACAAGGACTCCGGACACGGCATGATCGAATGCCGAGACGTAAAGGATGAAGTCTTGAGAGAAATCCGGAGGGGAGATCAGAGGGGCTTGCATTAGAGCTTTCTTAAGGGCTTCGAATGCAGCTTGTTCCTGGTCATCCCAAACAAAGGGTATGTGGGTACGAAGCAGGCGTAAGAAACCATGAACAGTGGTGACATAATCAGGAATGAAGCATCGGAGAAAATTAGATTTCCCTTGCAAACTCTGGAGTTGCCGGAGCGTGCGAGGTGCAGGAAGGTCTATGATGGCTTGGACTTTCAGGGGATCAACAACGATTCCTTTATTGGAAACAATGAAACCCAACAACCGGCATGCCAGAACGCAAAAGACACACTTGAGTGGGTTCAAGTGGATTTGATATTTACGACAACGCAGAAAGACTTGCCGGAGGTCATTAAGGTGGTCTGATCGTTTCCAGGAACTAGCTATAAGGGCGTCGAGATAGACTAACAGGATATGAACCAAGTCGTGAAAATAGTAGGTCATGGCCCGCTGGAAGGTGGCACCAGCATTTTTGAGGTCGAAAGGCATGACGCGATAGGCAAAGGTGCCCCAAGGGGTGGTAAAGGTAGTCTTGTACTGATCCTCCTTGCGGATCTGAATCTGGTTGTATCTAGAAAAACCGTCCATAAAAGATAGGACTTCATGCCCTGCACACGCATCGATGAGTTGGTCAATAAATGGCATGGGGAAGTTGTCTTTGGGACAGGCTCGGTTTAAATCGTGGAATTTAGTACATACTCTGATGGTTCCTTGTTTCTTGTTAACAGGGACGGGGTTAGAAACCCAAGTGGTATATGCAATAGGATAAATGAATCCTGCTTTGCGAAGTTTCTCAATCTCAGTTTTAATTGCTGGGAGCTTTGAGGGATGAATGGGGCGCTATTTCTGGTGAACGGGGGGTACATATAGCCATGTGTCAATGTGGTGTTCTATAATAGCGGGGTCAAGACAAGGCATTTCAGTATAGGACTAGGAAAAGAAATCACATAACTCTTGGAAAAGTTTTTTGTACTCTCTGATCTCATGCTCACTGCAAGAGGCTCCTAATGTAATGATTTCAAGAGCACCAGGTGGGTCAGAGATATCGATGTGGATGACGGGTGAGATGTTGGCCATGTTACCTTCCTCAAAGGCATCAGGGGCGGGAATGGGATCCTTAAACCAGTTGACTTTGGTGGGGAGGAAATCTTTGGACTCAACCGCAAATTGGGTGGCTGTGGTGGAGGAGGACTCTTCTAGGAGGAAGTAGGAACGATGGTGCATGTCGTCCCAGGGGTAATCTGGGGCAGTGAGAGCCTCTAGAATCTCCTCATCATTGCGGAAACTTTGAGTTGTCAAATCGGTTGATGAGGACGTGGTAGTAGAAGAGATCATATAGATGGTATTAATATCGCCGGATGAGGGTGATACTGGGGGGTGGATCTCCTCAATTTTGGGGGGCGCCGTCTCAAGGTCCAAATTATTCATCTCATAGAGAGATGCTCTGTAATCTGGGAGATCAGGACAGTGATGTGAGTAATGGCCGTAAATACCGCATATTGCACAAGGGTGGTTGGTACGCAGTGATTTATCACGAGGCTTAGGGGCTGGATCGAGTTGGACAATCGGGATGTTGGGGTCATCATCAAGCATTTGCATGTGCCCTTGTAATGCAGGTAATTGTGGACATTGATGGGTAGGATGACCTAACTCATCACACAAGGAGCATTTAGGAGGAGCACGAAACATGGGGGGGTTTTTAACTGTTTTGGGCGGGGGTACAACAGTGTATGGTTGTGGGCCTCTACCCCCGGTGTTCTTGACAATGGGGGGTGGATTGGTGGATGAGGAAGGAGTAGAGACACCGGGGGGTGGTTTATTAGTAGTGGCGATGGGTTGCACCAGTTGAAGGACAACATTTGGTGTCGGTGGGGGAATGGGAAGCGAAATATACCACATGGGTAGTCCCAAGGTTAACCCGGGGAGGCTGAGAGTAGCCATAACTGAGGCGCTTACTACTCCCAAGGGAGGGAATAGGAAGGGGATTGTGTGGATGGGTGTAACACCAATATGACTAGGTACCAATGGTGGTTTGGGTAACAAGGGCGGTTGATTGTTGGGTGTTTGTGCATTGTGGGAAAGGGTACATAGGTCAGATATTTCGGTCGCTGGTGATGGGGGTGGAATGGATTGGAATGTTGAGGTCATCGGCATATCTGAGTAAACTCTGGGTCCCATGGAGGAAACCAACGAGGCAGATGCACCACAAACAGGTTGTTTAACCATGGGGAGAACATTTTCGGGTGCAGCGGGGGCATTGGGATCGTAATGGGTGAGTTGATCGACCTTGACCATGCATCCATCATGGGGGAACATCATGGTACGAAAAATGGATGAGGCAACCGCCCGCATGGCATACATGTAACTGTGGCCAAGTAAGAGGTTATAATCAAGTTGGGCATTGATGACCTCTATGTCAATGAGCACTGTTTTACCAGCTAACTGGACGGGGACATTAGCTAAGAGACCTTGGGGTTGAGCCGAACAGCCGTCATAGGCTCGCAATGCAGTGGTGGACTGCTGGAGAGTAGGGGATCCCAACTTCTTCCAAACGAATGTGGACATAACGCATGTAGAGGCACCTTCATCGATAATGCACCGATGGATGACAAGATTCCAAACGGATACAGAAACTTGGAATACTAAAGTGGAAGGCAAGCGTGGTTTGGATTGGTCCAAATCGAAGGCCATCAGTCGTGAATCATTTGGGTCAATAGCACCAATGGTGGAGAGCAAAGTCTTGCGGTGTGAAGGACAGTTTTTTAAGACCTCTAACGAAGACATGGCTGCGGGGGACTGGGCTAAGTCATCTACAATGTTGTAATTAGAAGCAGCGCGAGCATTGGGATTATTGTTGATGTGACAAAGTGGGAAGCGAGGTGCTTTGGAGGCGCCATCTAGTGGAGCCAAAGGGATACGTAACAACTGATCAGTGGGATGAGCATTCATGTTTTTGTCAGCGGGGGGGGCTTCAGGGGTGGACCCATATTGGTTTCGACGGGTTTGAAGGTTGACATCGGTGGATGATATCATTAACAAATGATGGGTACCTGAGTCTAACATGGGTTGATCAGGAGCGGCATAAGTGATTTGCTGTTGTGGTGGTGCGTTTCCTTGAGGGGGAGCCAACGTCTGAGTGTTCACTACGCCTTGGGTCGGTAAAGGGTTTTGTAGCACCAAGGGTTGATTCTGAGGTGGTGGGGGGTTGGGTGGCACCTGAGGAGCCGCATGCCCTTGGCGGTGGGCATCATCGATCCAGAGTTTTTGAGCTCACTCCAAATGTGGGAAAGCATGTGTGTAGTGGCCATAGACCCCGCAAATAGAACAAGGATGGTTTGTTCGCAAATTAGGATTTTTGGGTTGTTTGGGCGATCGGTCAGGGTTCTGGTTGGCAGGTGCCGCGTTATTGTTGTTTGGGCGATTGGGAGGTTGACCGCCTTGGTCTGGAGGGGGGTTGTTCCCACGGTTACGGCCTTTACCATGGTTTTGCTGGCCCTATTGGAGCTGGTTATTTTGGTTCTATTGCAGATTCTGTTGGGCATACAATTTCCCTTGGGCAGCAGGTGGGTTCTGGGGTTGTGCAGGTGCAGGAGCAGGCTGTGGTGGATAATAAGTAGGTGGAGGCGGTGTAGGTGCTGAACCTTGTGGGGATTGTTGATATGTCTGTGGAACGGGTTGTGGGTTTGCCGCAGGGGTTGCCTGTGGTGGGTAATAAGCAGGTTGGGCTTGAGAGGATATAGGAGTTGGTGCAGCCTGTGGGTGGTAATATGGTTGAGGTGCGATCGGGGGGGGGGCGTAAGCAAGGGATGCATGACCAAAGCACTGAGGTGGACATGAGGGTCCGTGGGAATGGTGGTGATGTGCCATGGGAGCATACGAATTGGTTTCTCTAGACTGAGATGTAGCCCGCGAAAGGTCGGGGCCGTGGCTAGGACATGCTATGGAAAAGGGTTGGTTATGTGAGGCTATACGGCCAATGTTTCCATCTGCAGCATGGGATGCCCCCGGCGCATCGTGCCGGGAGAAATCACCACGGGGGGCGTCAAGTATGATGGATTATAGATAACTAGACTGGGCGTAAATAAGGTCAAATCGATGGGATTTGAGGATGGCCCCTTCTTCGGACTGGGGTCGCTCGGATACCACATCCTTGGTAATGACAGGAAGGAGAGATTTTAGAAACCAATCTAAGAAGATACGGTCATCTAACTTGATTTTGCAGAGGCTGCGGTGTCGACACCACTCATGAATGTGGTCAGTGATGTGGGTAGCCGTGTTCTGTCTGCAAGACAGTAGAATCTCAACTCCTGCGTCATAGCGGAAAGGTAACTGAAAGAACTGCAGGAAAGTCGAGGCAAGGGAAGTAAAGGTGGCATGGGTCCCATGGGGATGCTCGATGTACCACTTAGCTGCAGAGCCAGTGAGGGTGCGCTGTAATAGACGGAGGTGGACAGAGTCATCCACTATGGAGTTGGAGGAACACCATAGATGGAAGGACATAATATGGTTCTAGGGGTCTTCACCTACCTTGCCTTCAAACCTAGGGATGTCAGAGCGGAGATTGGTGGGAATGTGAGGCCACGCAGGGTCATGTCTGATGGGATCGTTAGTCAATCTAGCCAGGTCAGGAAGGTTAAGACTAGCCATGAATGGAAAAATAGTAGAAGGATGTGACATACTAGTGGTTGTGACCATGTTGGGGCCAATGCCCCCGAGTGGAGGGGCTGGGTTTGGGATGTTGCCCCCAGGTGGAGGAACGAAAGTCGTATGGGATGGTCCTACACTGCCAAGGGTAGTGTGAGTCACTGATGGAGTTGGTATGGGTATGCTAGCTACTGGAATGGGTATAGTGATCGGAATGGTAGATGTGGGCCCCATCGAGAGCATACCCAAAGCAGGTGTGGTAGCTGGTGTGGTGGTGGATGCTCCACCAATGGTCCCTACAAAGAAAGGGTTGGAAGTCATGCCAGCCATGGTGCTGGTTGGTGCAGTGTAAGTGGGGTTCTCGGACTCTGCCTCAAAATCAGAGGTAAAATAAGGGGCATCTATATCGGGTGACGAAGTTCTATGCCGTTGACGAGTGGAGTCAAGTGACAAAGCTCGAGATCTATGATGAGTGGTATCAAGTGAACCGTGCTGTGGGGGCTCACCCCAGAGGCGCCGAGAATGTCTCGGGGACTCAATGGTGACAGATGGTGTCAAGTATCTGGGGGTTGTGTTGAGTGAAAAATAGCTCAAAAACCCTAATGCAACCGAGTGTGCAAAAGGAGAGTGCAAAAAATATGGCACTCGGGCCAACAACCAACTCAAAACACTTACTGTAACAGCTGTGCTACAATAAGCGAAGTATCAACATAAATGGTCAGAATACCAACAAGCAACAGGTTTCCTAGAAAATAAAAATAGTGGACTCGCTAGACCAAAAGGAGGTAAGGGAGCATGCAAACACCTAGCTAAATAGTATTCTGACTCAACCAGACATATCCTCTGCAAGGTGATGAAATCCAAGTCAGACAATATGGATAGTAGAGCCAAGTGGCTAAAGATATCCCCCTACCGGAAGGGACACCGAGTAGTCAATCCTAGAAGAAATACAACTAAGATACCCCATTCATGACACGTCCAGAAAAGGTGAATCTGTAGTTTGGTTCTATCACCACTGTATCCCCATACGGGTGATACACCGAGAACTATGAAAGGTATCCTTCAGTTACTGAATGGAGTGCGGTATTCCACTCAGGCCTCCAGAACCAGTCTAGCTACTTCAACCTTCCTAGGGGAGAGGCCCTCTGATAAACTGGTTGTGACCGTGCCAAAACGTACTAGGGGATTTTGGTTCCCTAATGGGAAACAACTATGTCTCAAGTGTAAGCGATTGAGGGGTGTTATTTGGATGCCTATCCCCTCGACCCTACCTAACTACAATATTCTTTTTTGTTCCCCAAGTGGGGTTAGAATGTTGGTTTTGTTAAGCAGTATTTTAGGGCTCACTTGAATTAGGTGACAGAGTGTGTGCGTGTGAGATAATGAACCCAAACAAAAGTGCCACGGGGTGGGAAACTTTCTAACTAATAATAACAATGCAGAAATTAAACTTTGAAATGCAAAATTTTCTCTTTTCAATTACAATGTTGAAATTTAAAAAATTCTGTAAATGGAATAGAAATAATACTGCAGAAAACGGGCTGTAGGGAAGTAAGGCTGCAGATAGGACAGATGGCTGTGCATATGCAGAAAATATTGCAGGGAAGTACTGGGCTCAAACAGGGAAAAAGTGCAGAAAACAGACCGCGGGTTTGTGATAAATCTGCGAGGTCGGACCGCGGGAAACAGGCCGACAGTCGTGGGCAGATTGCGGGAATATGGCTGAAAGACATAGGAAGACCGTGGGAAAAAGGCTGAAAGTCGCAGGCGGATAGCAAGAAAATGGTTGAAAGCTGCAGGCGGACTGCGGGAAAAAGGCCGAAAGTCGCAGGCGGATAACAGGAAAATGGTTGAAAGCCGCAGGTGGACCGCGGGAAAAAGGCTGAAAGTCACAGGCGGATAGCAGGAAAATAGTTGAAAGCTGCAGGCGGATCATGGGAAAAAGGGCGAAAGTCGCAGGCGGATAGTAGGAAAAGGGGTAAACAGTCGCGGTCAGACTGCACGAAACAGTCTAAGAGCCGCGGTCAGATCGCAGGTAACAGACTAAAAACTGTCGGTAGATCGCTGGAAACAGTCTAAGAGCTGCGGTCGGATCGCAGGTAATAGTCTGAAAGACGCGGTCGGATCGCAACTGCGGGGACGAAAGACACGGTTTATGGCAGCCGAAAGGGATAGCCGAAGGGAAAAAAAAGAAAATTATTGCAGAAAATTAAAAACATTTAAAACTATAACCAGAAATTCAAAGGAACACCAGTGGAGTCGCCAAAACTGTAGCTAGGGTTTTCACCCTAGCTTGTGCAAATGATCACCTACTAAGGAGAAGGGCCTCCTTAGTAGCAGTTCAATAAACAGTAAATAAAAGCCGTAAAAAAATATGAAATTTAACCTAGCATGAGCATTAACATAAATAACAAAACATGAAAATATGGTGAAGATCTCTCTTTTTGTATTAAAAATTACCTTAGATGTATAGGTTGGTGGAGCCTTTGCAGTGGTCCAAGAGGGTTGCTTCCAAGCTCTAGTGTTGTTCCTTCTCCTTCTTCCAAAAGTGTTTTGGAAATGGGGCCAAATGGGGTTCTGAAGTGGAAAGTAGCTCCAAAGGGAGAGCTAGGGTTTCGTGAGAATTTTTGGCAAAGTGAGGATAGGGATGATTGTGGATGAAAAATGGGGAGCTTCCATCACCTATTTATAGGTTTTTAGTGGTGGGGTGCTGACCCATGGTTTTGGGCACCATATGGTTTAGGTCAGCTGTATAGGGTTGTTGCTTCCTTTTTTCCCTCTTTTTCCTCTTTTTTGTATTTTTTATTCCCTTTTTAGAGGGTTTTTGCTATTTTTGGAGGAATTTACTTTATTTTGGGGGGAAAAGGGTGTTTTTGGCCTTTTGGAGGCTTTTTAATGGGTTTTTAAGGTTTTGGAGGCAAATATGGTAGGAAATATGGACAAATGAGTCATGTGATGGGGTAGATGAGGTAGTGAGCACTTTTTGGGTGTTAACAACGCGCTCCAACGCTGCGCTTAAACTCAGTGTTCACTACTTGACCAATAGATAGATTCATGCATTCCAATCGACAAATTCATACATGTTGAATACTTAACATTCCTCTGTGCATGCATTACTTAACATATTATTCCCATTCTCTGCGACGAATACATATAAAAGCAATCACATAACAAAAGTTTCTAGCATTAAACATTCATACCAAGCAATTAAACAATCATAAAAACACATTTGTCACACAACACAAAATTTAACGTGGTTCACCCCTCGGATGGAGGATACGTCCACAAGAACGGTTGTTAATATTGCTCTTAATGGGAAGTGTACAACCGTTCTTAGTCTGCGCACTCAGCTGCAGACTCTCTTCTCTCTCTCAGATAGGTCTCTGCGCACTCAACTGCAGAGCCTTTACAATGGCTTTTCTAAGCTTAAGATTCTACAATAATCAATACTTAACCAAAATGAAGAGTTCAACAACCCAACCAACAAACCTTTCCCATACAAAATCATGCCTATTTATAGATTATGCCCGTAGGCATATCTTTACAATTCATAAGCAAAAACCCTTAGGTCTACAAAACCGGTGTGGCTAACTGCCACCCTAGCTATCACTGTCGACAGCTTACTCCGCATGCTCTAGCTGGGCCACTCGTGGCTCACACGCTCTTCTGACAGCCACAGTCCTCCAAGTGGTTACAATTGCATCATGGCCTATCCCTTTCCACTCTTTTTCCTGCCTGTCACCATCGACGTCATGGCTTAGCTTCTCAACTGCTTGCCGCCACACGTTTGAATGGGTCGCTTTCATCTGTCGTCCACCTGTTCCTTACCCAAAATAGGTCATATCCTCGTCTGACCTTTACCCATGTTCTGCCAAAAAAATAGCTTATGTGCTACCATGCGCATCGTCCTACTGCGCAACCATGCCTTATTCATTGCCATCATGTGACACGCGCAAAACCTCAAATTGTTCGTCGCCTGCCACCGTGCACAATGCGCTTTCATCAAAACTGCTTTCTCTTCCTGCCGTAGCATGCAATGCGCAATTATCAAAATTTCCTTTTCTTCCTGCTGCAGCGCGCTACGTGCGATTTTCCATACTTGTATATTTTTCCAACCCACTTGGTCCCCGCCCAACAGTCCCCTAACACTCACCTGTGGCTCGCTTGAGCCACTTCCACTTGTGGACCCTAGTGCCGCGTCTTTCATCATCCTAAGATTTACTGTGAATCTTTGTAGAGTTTGTTGCAACTCCGCAACTACATTCTTGGATTTCTGTTCGAACCCTTGAAGCGTCTCCAGAGTAGCTTGCGAGACCTTCTCCCGATCCACTTGTTCCTGCATAGTGCCTTCTGCCGACTGAAGTTCTACGAACTTCGCCTCAAATTGCTGCATTAATTCGAGGCCTTCTTGCTCAATAGGATGCATCCTATCCAATGCGGCAACCTCTTTCTCCCTTAGTGTTTCTAGCTCTCTCTGCAGGTCCTTGACCTCATTAAATATCTGCACTTTCTCTCTCGCCAGCGCATTCCTCATCTGTATACTTGCAGCATCTACCTACTGCTGTTTCTATTCTACTTCTGCCCTTACCTGCTGTAGTGCAGGATCTTCATTCAACCCGGTTACTGCTATAGTTATCTGCTCAAGTAAGTCTTGGCATTTCATCACTTTCGACGAATTTCCATCCATGGTTACTTTGACGTCCTCGACTGGGGCTGGGCACTGATCTGACGGAATGACAGGGTGCCAAGCCTCCAACTCTGCGATTTTACCTTTATACATGGTTTCCATTTCCATTTTCTCAGCAGTAAGGGACTCTACCTTGGCCCCAATTTTCTTTATTGTGTCCTCCATGTCATCTTCTTCCTCACATTCTTCTATGTGTGCGCACACAACTGAAATCGTTTCCTTCAGCTTCTGGCCCTTTTCCTTGGCTGCGCTCAATTCTTGCTTGGTGTTATCTGATTCCTGCCTTAACTGATTGATGTCTTCAGTTAACTGTGCACACTTATCATATGAGGTGATGGCTCTCTCATGAATTTCTTCTGCAACTTTGATGTGCAACTCATTCAGGTCCTCCAGGGGTAAGGCCCCAATTTTCAGGTCGAGGCACCCAGTCTTGAGTGCCTCCTTAACCATTTCATTTGGGTAAATTAGGTAGCTAGGTTCAAAGTTCAAGACGTGTGGATACTTACTTCCAGTAACATGTGGTCTTCTTTGCGCGCTTGGCTCTGCTGATTTCCCATTAATACTTGAACTTGATTGCCCCAATCCCATATGGGCTACCAATGTCTTGACCTGTTCCACAACTTGGATTATGGTCAACTGCAGTTGTTCTTGCTTGGCTTCGTTCTCAGCGCGATCCTCTTGCCATGCTTCCTGCACTTTGGTTGCAATGGTCTCACAATCATCGGGATGTAGTTGTGGCCTGAGCTCAGGTTTTGCTGCTGATGAAGCAGAATGTTGACTCTGCATGTCATCCTTTTCTTCCACAATGGGTGTTCCAGCTGGTAGTCCGCCCTTCTTTCCCTTTTTTGTTCTTGTTTCTTCTTTGTCTTCCTGATCTGTTTCTGTGTCTTCCTAATCAGTGTCTTTTACATTGATCTTCTCCCGAAGAGGTTCTTCGTTATGCTCGTAGTCAGAAGCATCATCGCGTGAAGTGGGGATTCTCCATTTGGGCTCCCATATCTCCATCATTCCCTCGATCACCTCCTTATCCAGTCGGTAAAATCCTGGATACCATAAATCCTGCTCCGTTATGTCGCCTCTTGGCTGAATGAATGTTTGGTGTCTTTTTGCTTGAAATCTCATGATGTAGGTGTATTCATCAGCTAGTGTTTTGGAAATGCACGGCATTGCCATAATTGCTTCGCGCAACTGGTGATAGTAAACATAAAACACTTCAGCCATTTGCCACTGCCTAGACGCCTTTGGGCTTGCCCATAGATTGGAAAAGCGTGCTCCTCGGCCTTGTCCAGCTAAGGTGGAAGCTCCTTGGTAATTATCTGGCTCTTTCCAGCCTACAAGGCCTATCAACACTAGCAACCAACTAAAGTGGAACATTGTTCCATCATCTTGGGTATCTTGAACATCTCCCAGGAACTCGTTCAATAAGAACTGGCACCAATTGTAATATTTTCCACGCAATACATTAGCGGCTTCCCTGATTGTGACTGCAGGTACTTTAGGTGGTCTACACTTGTGCAACAACTTTCTTGCAAGCAACCGGGTCGTAAACTCTGTGGCGCGGTCATTGATGTCGACCATTGGGAACCCTCGTCCCTTACGTGCTACGCCGAAATATTTTGCTACTTCAGTGCTAATAGCTCTATCCTGTGCCTTCTTTATGATGAGGTTAGCAGGGTCCTTTCCCCTCTTGTTCAATCCGGTGATGTAATGAATCAGGTTGATACTAATATCAATGCGTGTGTCCAGCCATAGGAATCCTTCATGCATTCAAGTGAGCAGTGTGTGTGCTATGGGGGAAAACTAAACGCTCTTGGTAAAGTAAGGCATTTGCAATAAGTTTAACAAGCCTGACGGCCGGATGGCCCTTAGCCATTCTTGAATTTCCAGGCTACCGGTTCCAATTTGTGCATCCTTGACCCAATTGATATAGGCATCCGGCCTAAACTATGGGTAACATTTTGGTGTTACCAGCATATTCTCTAGTAAGTCTTGGTCATCCAGCTTGCAGCCTAGTATGCCACCCATCAGATTCTCCTCAATCTTAACCCTGGTAGAGATATCGGGTAGCGGGATTTCATACTTGAAGTTCTTTTCTATGTTTATTGGTGGGGCATCGAGCTTCCTTGGGGGAATTTAGTTGGGCATTGGATAAAATGGAAAAACTTGAGTCGAAGCTGTCTGTTGTAATGGCACTTCGGAGCCCCCCTTCTCTGGAGCTGCTGTCTCTTTGCCCTTGCTGCTACCTGTAGCTTGCCATGCTGAACTTCTGGACGGGCCTGGTTTTGTCACCATTATTGCTACTGGAATCCCTGCTTGCTCAAATAAACAAAAAATATCTGCTAACTCAACCGAGTCGCTCATACAATGCTTTGGTCGCTCGGCTCTCGACTAGTTCAAACACTTCGTAAAAGTGGTTAAGTGGCCAAGCGAGGTCTATTTATAGCCGTTGCTGGTCCGCTACGTGGCCTTCCGCAGTGCCCGAGGCCCTTAAATCCATCTTGATTGTCAATTCATGCATATTATCTTGGGCCTGTCAGCTGATCCTTCTCGTGATGCGAATGTTGTTTCCTTAAATGCCCAATGGTTGCCTGTCAAGCCAGCTTGTCAAATCCGTTGATGCCGCGTTAATGGCTTAGCCCGCCCTCCGGATTTCTGTATGAACTAGTCAATTCGGTCTTAATGGGTTCCAAAATGTCCCATCTGCCTTTAAATTGTGAGTTTCCCTATTGCCGCCAATTTGGTTAACGGCCCACTAACTGGCCGACAGATGTCATGGTAACGGTTTTCGTTATAGTGCGCTGGCAGTCGAATCAGATGTTTGGTACCGTAAGTGCACTGGGTGTTCTCTTCTACACGATTGTCATTCCACATTTTTTGCGCGGCGAGCTTCTGGACTTGCTCTACGCGTCCACTCTTCTCTTGCCTCTTTTTTTTTCGCGCGCAACTTCAGCAGTGTTGCGCGGTACACTTCCCCTAATCATATAGGATTCTGCGCAGCCAGACTATCGCGGTAAAACTTTAGTCTGCTACCATTTATCAAACTTGGTAAAGTATCTCCGGCTAATGTAGCTAACTGGACTGCGCCACCGTTAGTAACATGCATTACAGTATATGGGCCAAGCCAATGCATCTTAAATTTTCTAGGAAATTTCATGAATTTGCTATCATACAGGAGGACTAGATCACCTACCTGAAAGTTCTTGTTATTGATGTGGCGATCATGCCAAGCTTTTTCACACTCTTTCTGAACTTGTTGGTGGAATCCTGCGATGAAACGATCTCCCTCTAGCGCAACCAAGTGTAGGAGTCTTTCTTCTAGTGCTGCATGATCGGCCATGCCTGTAAACGTTCCTATTCTCAAGCTGGGAACAATGTATTCCATCAACATTATTGATTCTTGTCCATAGGCCAACCTGAAAGGTGTATGGCTAGTTAGTTTCTTGCAGGTATTCCTGTATGCCCATAGTACAGATGGGATGGCAGGTCCCAATCATCCTGATTGATGTTACATATCTTCGTTAGCGCATTCTCCAACACTTTGTTAAATGCTTCAACAGTTCCATTCGCTTGTGGATGATAAGACGTGTTGCGCTGATGATGAACGTGGAACTCTTCGGTTAAAGCCTTAATGGTCTTATTCAGAAAATGAGTGCCTTGATCACTCATCAATATCTTCAGGCATCCAAACCTTGTAAGAATGTTCTCATATATAAACTCTGCGGATGTAGCTGTGCTACAGTCTTTGACTGGCTTTGCTTCTGCCCATCTGGTGAGATAATCGATAGCAGTGATGATATACCTCACACCAGTTTTTTTACCTGGTGGGTTAATAGGACCCACAAAATCAATGGCCCACTTCTCAAAGGCCTACAATGTCAGTTGTGGATTTAATGGCATTTCATCTCTGCGTGACGGCTTCCCTATCCTCTGACAGACATCGCAATTCTGGCAGTGTTCTTTCAAATCTTTATGAATTGTAGGCCTCCATAGCCCTGTGCACAATATCTTCTGTGCAGTAACTCTTCCTGCATAATGGCCTCCCATGACTCCTGAGTGTGCATCAGCTAGTATAAACGGTTTCTCGTGCTCTAGCACACATCTGCGCAATACTTCATCTGGTCCCTGTTTGTATAGCTAACCTGCAATTATAGTGAAGTCTGCTGCGCACACTACCAGCTGCTTCTTCTGCTGCATAGTGAACTCTGTGGGTGTGAATCCAGTGGTAAAAAAATCAATGATGTCATGGTAGTACTCATTTGCAATTTGTATGGCGAACAACAATGCATCAGGCAGATTGTCTTCCAAATTCGTAGGCTCTTCTCCTGACTCAATTCTTGACAGATGATCAGGTCCCAAATTCAATCTACCTGGCTTAACAACAATATCAAAGTCGTACTCCTGAAAGAGTAGTAACCATATGCATATGCGCCCCCCTAACACTGGCTTATTAACAAGGTATTTCAAGGCAGAATGGCCAGTGAACATGGAGAAGTGCGCACCAAGCAGGTAGTGCCTGAACTTCTGCAACGTATATACCATTGCGAGTCCTTCTCTTTTAGTAGTAGTATAGTTCTTCTCAGTGGATGATAACTTTCTACTGGAAAAGGCAATGGGATGATCAATTCTTCCCTCTCCTGGTTGCGCAAGAACAATACCCAATGCTATGCATCATGCATCCACATGGACGTGAAAAGGCTTCTCCCAGTCTGGGAAAACTAGGATCAACGCAATGACCATTTTCTCCTTCAATGTGTCGAATCCTTTCTCACAATCCTCATTCCAAATGAATGGTACATCTTTCTTCACTAGTTTTTCCATAGCTGCGGTTATCTGCGCATACCCTTTTATGAACTTCCTGTAGTAACTGGTATGCCCCAGTGTAGTGTGCAACTGCTTAATTGAATTGGGTGTAGGCAAGTTTACAATGACTGTGATCTTAGCAGGATCTAACATCAAGCCCTGTTTTCATACAATGTGTCCCAACAAGACTCCATAGGGTACACAGAAGACACACTTCTTCAAGTTTAATGAAATTTGGTGCTGTCTGCATTTTTCCAGCATCATCCTGAGGTTCGCGGCATGGTTCTTTAATAGCCTGAAAATGGTCCAATCATCAAAGTAAACCTCTAGAAACTTATGTATAAAATCCTTAAATGCTGCGACGACCACTCTAGAGAATATGGCGAGTGCATTCTTCAGACCAAAGGGAATCACTGTGTATTGGAACGACCCCCATTATGTAGCAAAAGTCGTCTTGTGCCTATATGCGCAATCAATCCTAATATGATGGTAACCAGAGAATCCATCAGTTAAAGAATAGGCCTCATTCCCTCCAACATTATCTAGCACTTCATCTGTAAGAGGTGTAGGGAATGGGTCATGCATTGAAGCATCGTTTAGTTTTCTGAGATACCAACAAATTCTGATATTGCCCTTTGTTTTCTTGTCCTGGATAACCATCGGGCTTATCCATTCAGATTCTTCAACTGGCTCAATGATCTTTGCATCTAGCATCTT
Source organism: Larix kaempferi (assembly GCA_027924585.1). NCBI lineage: Eukaryota > Viridiplantae > Streptophyta > Pinopsida > Pinales > Pinaceae > Larix > Larix kaempferi. The sequence continues at coordinate 22,891,937 of BSBM01000217.1, forward strand.
ATTGAGTTCTTCCCTAACTCATTGTTTATAGCGTGGGTTCAGTCTGTATGGTATTTGTTTCACAGGTTTTGCGCTAGGATTAAGAGGAATTTTCATCACTCCTACGTCTCCCAAGATACCCTTCATCTCTGTGAACTTGGTCGGGAATAGTTCTTGATGTTCCTGTAATATACCCACGATCTCTTCAACTGTATCTTCATCCCAATAATCTCCAATAGCTGCGAACCTTGGTGCGTCGCTGGTGCCAATGTTCACTTTCCTTGTTTTCACAGGTCCACTCATGTCTGGAATTTCTAGTTGAGATCCTTCTACCTCACGCGATCCCTTTGACTTAGGTATCTGGATGTTGTGCGGGTCCTCCTCATCAATATCTACTGTGTCCTTGGTTTCCCCATCAATGTGATAAAAATCAAGAGCATGTTCTAGCTGCTCTTCCCATTCAGGTTGTAGGCACTCAGGTATGCAGTCTATGCTGAAGAATTCTTCTAGTGTCATGTTTCCTTGTGTACAATCTGGACTGAATATTTTTTTCTTAATGAACTGTAGCGCATCATTGATACTTGGATGCTCGCCTTCAAAGCTGAAATCCTGCTGGAAGGTCGCAGTGAGGCCCGACCAGTCCACTGTGCCTCTGCGCAACTCCAGGTCTAGGTACCATTTCTTTGGAATCGGTTCTTCTAACGTTTGCACAAACAGATGTACCCATTCTGTCTGTGGTATTTCCTTCCATGGTCCTGAACAGACCCGAATGTGCTCTCTTGGAACCATCTGTCCATTATATTTCTCAAAGGATAGGGTAACCTTATCAGCAAACCTGATTTTCATCTTAATTCTACACTAATCCCATGTTGTCAGTATCTTCTTATGCGCAACCCACCATCTGGAAGGTATGCTGCTCAATTCCATGTCTAGAGCTGAGACACGGTGTTCATCTGGAATTGCTGTAGTATATTCTTTGATAAAACAATACACATTAGATAAACCATCAAAGGTAGGGATTGGAGTTACCTCTTTCCCAATCCAGCGAAGAGACTTCATGATTCGTGCGCATTTCCTGGCAAATACTTCATGTAACCTGCTTTGCCAGTTTTCTTGTCCTGCATCGGAATCTAAAATGCAAGAGCGATCACAGCGCCAACTGAGTGTGCCATCTGCAGTTGGATTAATATAGTCAGCAGTATTGGTTGTCATCTTGTAGATACGGTCCAAGTCTTGAGATCTGTATTCCTCTTGAATCGCTTCAACATACCGCTCGCCCTGCGAAGGTTCTAATGGCGCGATGACCCTGATATCACTGCCTTCAAATATCATTTTCATAGTTTTTAAATCAATAATGGCAGAGTTTGTCATTGCCCAATCAATACCCAACAGTGCTGGATAAGGATGACTATCATCCACGATTTCGATTACTTCAAAATCAGCATAGCTACGCACTCCATCAATTTCAACAATGGTGTTGGGTAATCTTCCCAAAGGTATAACTATCCCTTGGTTAGCCATCCTAAATGGTAGAGGTGAACACTGTAACTTGGGTTTACCCATCTGATGCCATGTCTGTTTGGTCAAGACATTTACCTCGGATCCAAGATTGAGAATGATCTCATCCATCTCATAGTCCCCAATCTGTGTAGTGAGTCTCATTTCCCTTCCTGTTCTCTTAGGACTCCTAATATTGTGGACTGCACCATTGGTAGCCCCCTTGTCACTGTTTGGCTCATACTGCATTAGTAGCTTTTCAAATTCCGTAAAAGCATCTGCGCTCTTTAGTAATTTCATGTAGCTGTTTAAAAATTGCGCAATAGAGGTCCCTGCGTCTGTTGCAGCATTTGTCTGATCTTGCGCCGTTGGCATATTCTCTCTTTGTGGTACTTCACTACGCAACTGTGTTTTGGGGGAGCCAGGTGGCGGTGCCCTGAACATGTCTCATGCTTCCTGAAAGGATCCCTTATTTTTCTGTAAATCTAGACCCAATGCTTTCCCAGGAGCTTTCCTAATCCATACCGGCTCTCCAGGATTCTGTCTAGGGTCGTGCATTCCGGAGGTCGAAGCTTCTACGCCTCTGTCCCTTCCTGTATCTATGCCATTGCGCGTTACCACATTTACACTTGGATCCGTAGTTCTGCTCTCTGCTGCAATCAACTCAATATAGGGATTTGGTGGTTCTGTCCTTATTCTCTTCTGCATTTCTACCTCAAGCATAGGGCAATATTCAATAACATGCTCAAATGATTTAAAGTAATTGCATGTAGTGCATGGGTTGGTACAATATCTAGAAACGTGACCTAGCTAGCCATAGTTGTAACAGATTACCTGGCCACGGCCTCTTCCTTGCGCCGGGCCGACATTTCTTCCTCTCCCGCGGTATCCACCACCACAGCCTCTATATCTCGCTTGATCATATTGGGTGGTTTCTTGTTTTAGCTGAGTTTTCTCTTGAACGCGATACATCCTAGCACCTCGCATTGCTTCCATATCGTGCTTTCTTTCGTTCATGAGCTCATATGCACGACAATTGGATTCATCATGTCCAATTGATTTACAGAAATTGCAATACAGGATTTTAGGCGTGTTTACATATTCCTGTATTAGATAATAGTCTTCAGGCCTGTGTCCTCTGGTTTTGCAGATTTCACACCACGGTGCCTGATTGTGGTTCATATTGATTGGGTTTGGTGTGCCACTAGAAAGATAGTCCTGAAATAGAAGGCAATGTTCTCTGGTATGGCATTCTCCTTTGCATCTGGTGCACCAAACTTCATGTCTATGTTCATATCTTTGCTCTTTCCCATTTTTCATACCCTGTAATTCTAATGTTAGCGTAGTCAGCTGGTTCTGAATCTGTGACATCCCAACACTAGTCTCAGCAATTGTTGAAGCCTCTAGATGCATTGCGATCTCTAAGGTCTCTTCCTGCGACACAAGATTCTGCTGCATCAATGGTTGTCTGATGTGAGGCAACACCGTAGCGATAAACCATTCCTTGTGCTATTGTGGAGCTATCACGAAACTAACTTGGTCTAACAATGTTTTAAACTTTTGGTCAAATTCCTAGACCGATTCGGTAGGCTACTACTTGATTTCCTTTAATTTCGTTATGCACTGCGATTCTGACTTTGACTTCTTAAACTCTGTGACCAGTGCATCTTGAATTTCTGTTAGGGTTCTCAGCTCTTCCTGAGAATATTTCATAAACCAATGCAACGCGCCGTCTCTGAAAGTAGTGATGATCTGCACTCTCTTCACAACATCATCTTGGATTTGCTTTAAACTCCATACGGCTTCACATAGAAACCAGTGTTGCTCAGGGTCTTCTAGACCCGTTCCTTTGAATATCGACAGTTTTATATCATTATCTATCATTCTTCTCCCTAGTTGTGCACTGCTCTGAGTAGTGCTGACTATTTGCACGGAGAAAACAAAGGGAATATTCAGAATACCAGGATTCTGTGGACTGGGCTGCGCGACACTCGCAGTGGGTGGGTTCTGAACTAAGGGTGGCATGGATTCTGAGGTGTGATAGGGTGAATAGTGGCTGATAGCGGCGCGGTTTGATTATTAAGATCACATGGGAGTTCGGTATCTATGCGGAGTCCAGGTCCTCCGGGATTCTTTTCTTTATTAAACTTATATCTCTTTGCACTTCTTAGATTATGTGTCTCTTCGTCAGAATCACTATAAATGCTATTGACCATGACAGATGTAAAAATATTACTGCATCCTTAAAACTCCTTTCTCAGCTAAAAGCATTTTAATGTATAGACTGTTAAGAACTTACCTCTAAATCCTTCGAAGAAGTATGCTTCTGCTTGACTGTAGGACTTTAGCGTGTCGACGGAAAATTCCGTTACGAATCCTTCAAGTACGCTATTGACCCAAAAGTCGAATGCTTTCGATAGTGGGTTGTCTATTGCTTTGAGCTGCACTGTGAGCTCTGGATTCCACTCGGTAGGTACTCCTCCTTGAAAACAGTTTTTCTTTTCTGTGAGTCGTGAGATCCACTCATGCAACTCGTTTCCAAATGAAGCCTAGAAAATCTCGTGAATCTCTCTCCACAAATATCTGTTCAACCACTGTACATCAGTGAGACGCGGATGTCTGTTCTCTTTCTTCACAAAATCTCTTTCAATCTTATCACACCAATTCCAGATCTCTTTATTTTCAGGATGCCAATTGTCTGATCCTTCCAGGAACTGGTATTCTTCTTCATACATTACTTTCCAACACTCTATCACATCACTGGTCTTAGCCAAGCAATGGAACCCTTTGTTGGTTGTCGATCACCTTCTTGAGGTTTCCAGTGTAGAGCTAGGTACTTTGCGGTTCAAGGAACCAACAAAACCCCAATTCACCGGCCCTTTCGGCAACAGGCTGTGCATAGCCTGTGGTCTCACCCAAGGAAAGATGAGGGGGTAGTTGCGGAATCACGTTTTCACAACTGAGTGATGCGATGGGGGGAAAGATAATGAGCATCGCAATTCCTTGTGGGTTGCATGGATAGATAACTGCGCGAACCTTCTGTTTCGTGTCAGATACTTCAGCACGCAACTGCGCTCATGCACTTGCGCCTTCAGTGCGCAACTGCGCTCGTACCTCCAATGGTTGTGCGATATAGGATACCTTTGCGTTATGACAGTAAGCTATCAAGAGCTTACCTCGCAGCAACCTTCAATGACTCGGTGTATCCATGAGACTGCACGTCCTTGCTAGGATGTTCAATTCTAACCATTCTACCTAACATTCTTTATCCTTTTACTCCATTCAAGTCTTATCAGTAAATTGTGGACGGTGTAATAACATACATTACTGCGCGCTCCAACACTGCGCTTAAACTCAGTGTTCACTACTTGACTAATAGATAGATTCATGCATTCCAATCGACAGATTCATACATGTTGAATACTTAACATTCCTCTGCGCATGCATTACTTAACATATTATTTCCATTCTCTGCGGCGAATACGTATAAAAGCAATCACATAACAGAAGTTTCCAGCACTAAAAATTCATACCAAGCAATTAAACAATCATAAAAACACATTGGTCACATAACACAGAATTTAACGTGGTTCACCCCCCGGATGGAGGCTACATCCACAAGAACGATTGTTAATATTGCTCTTAATGGGAAGGGTAGAACCATTCTTAGTCCGCGCACTCAACTGCAAACTCTCTTCTCTCTCTCAGATAGGTCTCTGTGCACTCAGCTGCAGAGCCTTTACAATGGCTTTTCTAAGCTTAAGATTCTACAATAATCAACACTTAACCAAAATGAAGAGTTCAACAACCCAACCAACAACCCTTTCCCATACAAAATCATGCCTATTTATAGATTATGCTCATAGGCATATCTTTACAATTCATAAGCGAAAACCCTTAGGTCTACAAAACCGGCATGGATAACTGCCACCCTAGCTGTCGCCATCGAAAGCTTACTCTGCGTGCTCCAGCTGGGCCACTCGTGGCTCACACGCTCTTCTGACAGTCGCAGTCCTCCAAACGGTTACAACTGCATCATGGCCTGTCCCTTTCCACTCCTTCGTCTGCCTATCGCCATCGACGTCGTGGCTTAGCTTCTCAACTGCTTTCCACCACATGTTTGAACAAGTTGCTTTCATCTGTCATCCACCTGTTCCTTACCCAAACTAGGTCATATCCTCGTCTGACCTTTACCCATGTTCTGCCCAAAAAATAGCTTATGCGCTACCATGCGCATTGTCCTGCTGCGCGACCATGCCTTATTCATTGCCATCGCGCGACATGTGCAAAACCTCAAATTGTTCATCACCTGCCGCTGCGCGCAATGCACTTTCACCAAAACTGCTTTCTCTTCCTGCCGCAGCGCGCAATGTGCAATTATCAAAATTTCCTTTTCTTCCTGCTGCAGCGTGCTACGCGTGATTTTTCGTACTTGTATATTTTTCCAACCCACTTGGGCCCCGCCCAACAGTATTGTGAGTGCCTTGACTGTTGAATTAACTTGAGATGCCTGTATCTCTGTGGATGAGCTCACTGGATTAGCATCCTCCTCATTTGTCATTTGTATGCTTGATAAACCCAACTATGTGTTGGCTTAGCATAGCTATTGAGTGAAACCATGGTTGTGAGTGAGCCCAACTAGTTCCTCCTTAGTGGATACATAACCCAGCTCGGGGGTGATCTCTCAGCTGAAAGAATATAGGATGGACAGAGATCTATGGTTGGGTGGAACATTGCTCTCACATAGCCAGTTTTTTGGACAGCTTCATTTTCAAGATAAGTATTCTCTGTGGTTAAATTATATGCATTATGTGTTCTGTAATGTGTTAATTATGAATGATAATTATTCATGTTAATGAAATGAAAGGCATCATGTTTTATGCAATATGATAATTAATGACTATTACATGTATGATTGATATTGGTATGCTGAATGCATGAAGTAATTGTGTGTATGTACAGTGTTTAATTCCGCTGTGTTTGTTGAATATGAGTATGTATCCATAAGTTTTATTTGTCCATGAATTTCTTAGTAACATATGGGGCTGAGATTGTCAAATAATCCTGGTAAGTTTGCTCATGTTCCCTCCCTTGCATCGGATTTACGGGAGGGGACGTGACACCGAATTACAATGGAGGTTTTACCTCAATGACCTAGCATGACCAAACATAATAATGACATCCCCGAACAGAGGAAAAACATCTCTGTTTGAGGTACAAGTAAATTACAATAATAATATAAATATAAAATACAAATGAATATCTTCTGAAGTTACATTTACAACAACAATAAACACCTTGGAGGACGCCATTATTTCAATTATAGGTTGGGATTAGAACCTTTAGAGCATTGGAGCCACCTTGGACATATGTTGAGGAGGAACACTTGAGTTGAAGATCCATTGTTGGAGGACACACCATCTCCCTTAGAGGATTTATTGACATGTGTACATTTTAGCTTAGACGATGCACCAATTTGGGGTTTGTACAAACCTCATTTCACATGTGGAATTCCCAATTTGGGGCTACCCCATTTACTACCAACACAAGCATTAGAATACACATGTACAATATGTCTAGGGTTAAGCCATTCATTTCCGCCATAAGTAATGATAACGTCTAGTAAAACAATTCCCAAGGTTGGAACAAATGAGCTTCATTCAAGGACATTACATCCTAGATATTTTCATCACTATATGGAAATGCATGGAATCTGTACAAACATTGTGGCTAATCAATGATATGACCCAATGAGCATCTATGTGTGTAAATGTATATCATATGACCCCAAGGGGGGCATATATAGGGGTAAATGTATGTAAATTTATATGTAATAGGGTCAACCTAATAAGGAGGGCACATGTGGCCCCCTTATTATCCAAAACGTATTGCATATCACTCTCTTTGACAATATGGAATTTGAAAAATATTACGATGGAGTGGAATGACTTTTCATTATGGTAATGCTTAAGGCTATAAGCTTTGACTCCTTCATTATAGTTGGTGAAACCTTATTTGTTGAGGTATTTTCTAGCCTTTCTATAAATGTGTGTAAGTTTAAGGAGGTGGCCTTGTTTTTCTTTATTAGGTAAGGTTACCCACTTGAACCAATGCTATGTGTTCTATCTTTAGATATGATAGGATAGATTCTATGTTGCAAAGGAAATACATGTCTTATCAAGGGTATCCCTCTTATTGAGTTGGGTGCGAACTATTTGGTGAACAAATATTTCACTAATGATTATTTCCTAACCATACTAAATGATCAACCTTCTTGGGATAATATGATGGAATGCCTCAATACTTTTTTCGTTTGCGTGGTTGTGACATTCAATGGCATAGAACTTATGTTAAAATTGTAGTGAATGGGCAATCCCACACTAGTTGTGTAACATCCCGAAAAATACCAAAATTTAAATTTTTTTAAAATAGCAATAATTATCAATGTCATTAATGCGGAACATATAAACTAATTAGATTTATTAACTAAGATAATTAAAAACGACGACACATCATACTTCTCAAATAAATATGATATAATTGTATTTTCTATTTCAGATTTTAAATGGATGCTAATCTCCTTAACGAAAGATCTTTTTATGATTATGCATAAGAATACAATTTACAGATTTGCTTAAGTTCTAAATATGATTACATGCTGTACATAGTTTGTACTATTATGATGTTCTTGATGAAGTGCTGACAGTTTGTCTGTATGTTGATGAAGGGGTCCTACAAGGTACCCTGGAGTTTACTTAGCTACGTTTAGCTAAGGCATTTGAATCCTGTTTCCATGTGCAGACCACACGTAAGAAATTCTACGCCAACATGTGTTAAGAGTACATGTGTCTTTCAATTCATCGTCAATGTAGAATTAGAATTCTAAGTACTTCCTTGCAAAACAAGTTATTGGAGGTATGGATACTTGGTTCTAAATCTAGTTTGTGTCCTGACTTACAAAACTCTTCAGTGTTATAATTTCACATTGTCCAAGTATTTTGTTATAATGCTGCACTTATTATCATATGACTATTGTCATTATTATTAAAACAGTGATACTAATATCTATTGATAATGCTATTAGGAAGCTTGTAGAAAACAGTGTTTAAGTTTTACTTCTACCGAACTTAGACTATTCTAAGTCCTGAATTCATTATTTGATTATCATTACATAGTTAATATGAAGTCTAGTGACTAGTACTTGTGCTATGAACTCAGCATTATAGTATATAACGTTACCATTTAAACAATACCTTAGGTATTACATCTATTAATTAGACTTTGCAATACATGGCTAGCATATTAAAATGTGTATCACTTATCTATAACTATAGGCTCACACTATTATTATGAATTGGAAATTCGTAGCTATTGTATGAAATCTATAATGTACATAGTATCAAATTATACATTTTCTTAGCTAGAGTTCTAACTATATCTATGGTGTCCATTATCAAATGATTAACAATATATATATATGGATAAGCTTTGTTCTATATATATCTAAACACGAGCCTTAGTAAATGAAATGTTAACATTATAAAGTGACTATACATTCACACTATACCTTGGCATATAATACAATTGTTCGATACATAACAATAAACTATAGAGACTGTTATGAAATCCGATCCATGGGTTTAAAAATGCAATCATTTTGATGTTGACAGGGTATTAAACTTGGCATGCTTTCCAAGCTGGCATTGACAGGCCTAGCATTAACGTTGTTCCATGGATAGGTGATGTGGAAGCCCAGTTGTAAGGTATTCACGTGGTTTATGTTTGAAATGAGCATCAAAACAGCTGAGTTGTGCCATGCACTGGCTCTCGATATGCTTACTTGGAAAATGGTAGATGAAGCAATTGATGCAATATTGATTGCAATCGTGGTTCAATAATAAACGTGACTTAATTAGCAGATCTCCCATTGTTGATCTCTACAAGATCTAGGGCTGTGAATGAAACCCTATCCATGCATTGGTAAGTAATGGAAAAATGGTTTTTGACATTCATTGTTGCATTTTTGGTGGAAGGTCATGGAGCCGACCGTTTGCTGCAATGTAGGGTTTTAGAGTTGGTTGAGAGGAGGACTCCTTCCTCGGTTTCGAACCTTGGATCTGTGAGGATAGTTTTAATAGTTGCAGGCTCACAATATTGTGCCATAGCACTACAATACATCATGGAAGTTGTGTGTGGTTTTTCTTCTGTCAGTAGTTGAATTCATAGTTGACTGGGGTTTGATCCTCCAGTTTGTGAAAAGATCTTCTGTGTTTAAATCGTGGCTGCTGTCAAGTGCCATTAGGCTTCGTCGTTTTTACTGTGTGGTGTGCCAAAGTTCAAGGCTTCATTTCTAATGATAAGTTCTAACGATAATGAAACTAATAATGTGTTACTTGTTTTTATAATTGTGTTTTCATGTTTTGTAACCCTTCGAACTGTATTTTGCAGGTACCCACTTCGTAGGATGATTCTTGTGCATAAGAATTTGGAAAATGGAAATGCTGCTACTGATTCCTGGTAAGCTCCAGTGGTTCTCAAAACCTTGTAGGTGCCTTTGGCATGGTTTTGGTGATGCTTTCTGTATGCCGAGAGTTGGAACCATTCGAATTTGTTTCGGTGATGGTCGAGTGTGAAGTTTTAAAGTCTTGTTTTGATACATACTGTACAGAGGGTAACCCTCATTCGTTAAGTTGCTATTTGGCTATTTGATTCCTGGTTGTGTTGTTGATAAGAACTTCGCACTCATTTTTGTGCTGCTAAAAGTCAAGGGTAAAAGCCTGTGTAGTTTATGGATCTCATCCTCGTTTAAACGTTTGGTTGATAAGGGTTAAACTTCTGTGTAAGGTTGGGAACCTTGATAGGTCCGTAATGTAAACTCTGTTATAATTTTTTAATGTGAAATGAGATCCGAGGGTTCTTCTTTTTGAAAGACAATGGCTCGCTTGAAATGAAAAGACTTTTTTTTTAAATTAATGGTTGAGGAAATAATTGTATAACTATTGTGGGATGCCGAACAATGATGGTTGTTCTTGGCCGAGGGTTATGGTTTGCATAACTGTAATAGTTGTTCCCTGTACTTTTGTTATCGTTGTTGATATTTATGTTTTTGGAATGGCTACTCCACGATGTTCTATTTTATTTCATGATTGAAACCCTACCTGTAGCTTCCATTGGTAATCTTGTTTGTACAAATTCATTCGAACCCACGAACTGGTTCTTAACTCGTACATGTTAATGTTTCGATATTGTGTATGCTTTCTTACTAGGGTTGTAAACTATCATTAGGTAATGATACTGAATTGTGCTTTCTGCTAAGTGATGCTTACTGTCTTGTAGTAGTCTTGAAATTTTTAGTTAGGGTTTGGAAATCTATAACTGTTAGGCTCAGAAAAGAAATGTCTATAGTTTTCCATGAATGGTTTGAGGAGAAAAATTATGAATTGTGTAAACAGAAACTAGGATCTATAATATCTTAGGGTTTGATACTACTGTGCAGATATTTAATATATGAAATCAAAAGTGATAGTTAGTGAAGAAATAAAATATGTATAATTGTAACAAATCTATACAGAGATTAATTCTTGCAGCAGCTATAATTCTTGAAAATATAATTGCTTGAAAAACATGAAATGCATAATATTGAAATGCATTTGTTTACTATTTGAACTAGATAGAGTTAAAAAGAAATATATAGAAATGTGCAGAAACATAATGTGTTTTTCTTTCATGTAATAATTAGATGAATTCTATACAGCTGGTGATACTATACTGTAATGTTTACTGCGTTTAAGTATATGACAAAATTTTAACATGAACACTACTGTATTCATCTTTCCAATCAATGGCATTTTGCCTATCATTTATCTTTCTTAATTTACTTCTCTATACTGGAGTACGATGCAGATAACAGCATGGAAAAAAAATATAGAGATGGTTATCGATTCAATCATTTCATAAATCTCTTTCCTTCAGAATCATACTTAGATCAGAAAATAGATTAGTTTCTTCTATATGACTGTAATTAATAATTCTATTATACAGAAACATTTAACTGTAAACAAAAAGTAAGAACAGTAAAACCTGGTTGATTGTAGGAGAAACAAATAGCCCAGGGAACCTATTCCACCCAACCTATTCCTGAAGACAACCAAGTTACTTTCCTTAGAACCCCCGAGCCTGTTCATTGAACCACCAGGAGGAAGATTCTGTAGAAGCCTTAGTACATCAACTTGCAATAGAATATAGATTGTCCAGTCATCAAGACTCAGCAGTAAAAGAGACCTGCACCAGCACCTCTGGTTTGCCTTCTCAGTATAATTAGCAGACTTACAGTTGCACTCTCACATAGCCTCCCTATTCGAATCTCTAAGTGATCAACTGATGCACTTGAGGAATATTTCTGCAGAAAATATTGTAAGGGGCTGCCTGCCCAATTCGAATTGCCTTATATAGGCTACCTAGGCCTTTTAGTGGTTAATTGGTCATTAATGAGCTGCCTGCTCTCTTCCACCCACCTAGGAGATAATGCCACAAATTTAGGGGTAGTTGTCCCATAAACAACAACTAGTGGTGGAGTGCAAATGCTGCCATCTGTCCCATACCTTCTAACAGTTTCCATTCCTCCTAGTGGGTCAGTGAACACTCATTTAACAGTTCCCTTGGGTGTTTGTCTCCTATTTTAATTTATTAAATAATAATAATCAATAATTACATTCATCCTTGACCAAACTTGGTCATAATTACAAAACTTTGTAATTAAAATTTAACATAAAGTATTTTGCAAATAAAATAATATTCTCAGAATTTGGGTAGGTGACACACACCCTTAAGTCTCAACATTGTCCTTGATGTTGGTTAATCACTCCCTGAGTGTTCCTGAAACAGAGTTGGGTATGCTTCTTGCATACTACTCTCCAACTCCCAGGTTGCCTCTTCTGGGCTAAGTTACTTCCATTGCACCTTTACATGCCCAATGGTGCGATTCCGGAGTAGAGTTTCCCTCCTTTCGAGGATACAATCCGGTTCCACCTGAAAATCGCCATCTTGTCCCACCTGTACATCATTCCAATTTACAACATGAGTAGCATCATGTACATACTTCTTTAAAAATGATATATGAAAAACATTATGTATCTTTAAATTTGGTGGCAAAGCCAATTGGTATGCCACTGGTCCAACCCTTGACAATATTTTGAAAGGACCACAATACCTAGGTGCCAACTTGGCATAGCTTCCCAATTTCAATGAACTCTTTTTCGGTCTTACCTTGAGAAAAACATGTTCACCAACCTGGAACTCTTTATGAGTCCTTCTAAGATCTGCTTGAATCTTTTGCCTATGTTGGGCAGCTTTAAGATTTCTTTGTACCTGTTTCACAATTAGTTCTAACTCCTGCAACAATTCAGGTCCTAAAATAACTCTATTTACTGGATCATTCCAATAAACATGTGCATCACATTTCCTACCATAAATAATTTCAAAAGGGCTAAGTATGGCTGATGCATGATAATGGTTATTATATGCAAATTCTGCTAGATGCAAGTAGTCTTCCCACTTACCAGGTTGATCCTTAACATACATTCTCAACAAGTCTTCTAATAACTGATTCACTCTTTCTGTCTGTCCATCCGTTTGTGGATGAAATGCTGTACTGAATTTTAAGGTTGTATTCAACCCTTTAAATAATGACTTCCAGAAGTTTCCATTAAACTTAGAATCACAGTTTGAAATTATCACTTTCGGTATACCATGTAATCGAAAAATATGCTTCATGAATATTTCTGCAATGTTTGGAGCCTTATGAGTAGTCTTCATAGGTATAAAGTGTGTTGCGTTGCTGAGTTTATCCATTGCCACCATATAGAGTCATTTTGTTTCTGATTTTTTGGTAGTCCAGTAATAAAGTTTATGCTTATCACTTCCCATTTCCAGCTAGGTATAGGCAATGGTTGCAACAGTCTAGCCGAATGTTGATGTTCAACCTTCACTTTTTGACAGTCCAAACACTTAGCTATGTACTTTGCTACTTCATCTTTCATTGTGGGCCAATAGTACTCTTTCCATAGCATAGTGATGGTTTTCTGATAACCTGGATGGCCAGAGTAATGGATTTTGTGCATCTCATTTAAAATCAGAATTTTTACTTCTGGTATGTTGGGTACACACAATCTGTTTTTGTATAATAACAGTCCATTTTCCTTTAAACTGTAATCTGCCATAGAATTTTAAGAATTGTTATTTGCTGTCTTTTCTTGTAATTTTCTGTATTCTTCATCCGTTTCACTCCTTTCAAGGATCTGATTTTCTAAATCTGTTGAGTAAGTACTGATGGCTGAAATAAAATTCAGTTTTTCTTTACGACTTAATGCATCAACAACCTTGTTCTCTTTCCCTTTAATATGCTGAATTTCAAAATCGTATTCACTTAGAAAAGCTAAACATCTAGCTCATCTAGCATTTAGATTTGTCTAATCTAATAAATATTTTAGACCCATGTTATCTGTCAACAAGGTAAATTTTCTGCCAATAGGATGGTGATGCCACATTTTTAAAGCGTAAATTACTGCTAATAACTCTAAATCATAAGTAGAGTAGTTCTTCTCATGTATTTTCAGATTTCTAGATTCGCATGCAACAGCATGTCCCTCTTATGTTAGGACTCCACCGAGTTCGTCATTACATGCATCGGTACATACTATAAAATCCTTATTAGGATCTTCTATCCTCAGAATAGGTGATGTAGTTAATAATTCCTTTAACTTCTTAAAACTGTCTGAACATTTCTGATCCCACACAAATTTCTTCCCTTTCTTTTGTAAGGAGGTTATGGGGTTTGTAATCTTTGAAAAACCCTTTATAAATTTTCTGTAATATCCAATAATTCCCATAAATGATCTCACATCTGACACATCCTTAGGAATCGGCCAATCATTAATGGATTTTATTTTATCGGGGTCAACCAAGATTCCTTCCTTGGAAATTATGTGTCCTAAATATTGAATTTTGTCTTTATGAAAGTCACACTTACTAAACTTAGCGTATAGTTGACGATCTCTCAGAACTTGTAAGATAATACGAAGATGTTTGTCATGCTCTTCTTTGCTTTTAGAACACACTAAAATGTCGTCTATGAACACAATAGCAAACTTATCTAAGTATTTGTGCAAAATATTGTTTATCAAATACATAAATACAGCCGAAGCATTAGTCAAGCCAAATGGCATGACTACGAACTCACAATGTCCATATCGAGTTCTAAAGGTTGTTTTGAAAATATCCTCATCCTTCACACGCACTTGATGATATCCTGACCTTAGATCAATATTTGAAAATATTGTTGCTCCACGCAGTTGATCAAATAGATCGTCTATGCGGGGCAATGGATATCGATTCTTGATTGTCATCTTATTCAGCTGGCGAGAATCTATGCACAGTCTTAGGGTACCATCTTTCTTCTTAACAAACATAAGAGGTGCTCCCCAAGGAGACACGCTGGGTCTTATATAGTTTTTATCAATCATCTCCTTCAACTGTGATTTCAACTCATTTAATTCCAGTATATTCATCCTATATGGAGCTTTAGAATTCGGTACTGCTCCTAGTATTAACTCGATGGTAAAGTCTAAATCTCTCTTAGGAGGTAATCCTGGAATCTCCTCAGGAAAAACATCTTTGAAATCTTTTAGGATAGGTATGTCTTCTAGTTTCAGTTTATCCTCTTTACAAATAAACTCATCATTTACTACATTTACTGCAAACAATTGACACCCTTTTCTAACTGCCATCTTCACTTGCATGGCTGAAATCTTTCTAAGGGATGTCTTTCTTGGAATACCTTTTACTTCTATAGTTTCTCCTTCATCATTTAAACATATAAAATTTTTCTCATAACATTTCAAAATGATATGATGGGCTTCTAACCAGTCCATTCCGATTATAATATCATAGGATCCTAAAGGTAAAACATTCAATTTGGTTTGTGTCTTTAAATGATTCATGGATAAAGCACAATTTTCAATAAAATCAGATACTTTCATTTTCGTTCATGTTGCTAGTCTAACTAACCAAGATTTACTGAATTTTTCTGTTTTCAATTTAAAACTTTCTACAATATCCGGTGATATATAACTTAAGCAAGCACCTGGATCAATCAAAATAGTAACATGATGGTTTTGTAGCATACCTTTAATCTCTACCATAGAGACTTGATGATCCGCTTGTCTGTTGTCGAGTGCTGCATTAATTCTAGGCATCTCCCTTTCCAAGTCTCCAACAGTAGGTTCAGTCTGTATGGAATGAATGTTGTTAGTTGTCCACTTCCTCTTGGGGAATTATGATACATAATGAGGACCTTGACACTCAAAACATTTGAAAGGTGCCTTTTGATCATTAGTTCTGGTAGCATTGGGAGTGTTTCTAGGAGCTGTAAAATTTTGCTGCTGACCGTTTCTGGGATTGTTTCCTTGAAAATTTTGATTCTGAAAATTTTGATTCTGGAAACCAGAATTACCACTAAACTTGAAATTTTTCTTTCTCACCTCAAAATTGATGGGTTTATGACTTTTCCAGTTTGATATTCCTTCTCTTTTTCGATTAGTGTCATAACAGAAAGTTGATTTCCTTATGGCCTCTTCTAAGGTCTTTGGATTGTCATACTCGATTCTATTCTTGATGTTGAAAGGTAGACAACTTAGGTATCTTTGAATCTTCGATTTTTCTTCCATGAGGTATGGCACATATCTTAGTAAATTTAGAAATTTACTGTTCATCTCCTTCATGTTCATACTTCCCAGCTTTAAGTCATAGAAATCCTTTGATTTTTCTTCATAGTATTGTTCCGATAAGAAATTTTTCTTGAAGTATCTTTTAAAGGTGCTCCAATTTACATCCTTGTCTTTGATGCCCTTCACTCTTTTGATGTCCTGCCACCAAATATCTGCTTTCCCAATCAAGTTGTATATTGCCATCTTTGCCTTCAATGATTCTGAATAATCATAAATTTGGAAATACTTTTTCATGCTGGACAACCATGCTTTGGCTGTCTCTCCTTTTTCAGTTTCACCATTGAAGGTTGGGGGTTTGATTTTCTTAAAATCCCCAGAAATCTGTTCACTGTTTGTGACCTTTTCTTTTGGGTTTGTAGTCTCCTTCGCTACTATCACTTGAATAATTTCTTTTCTTTTTGCGTTTGTCATGAGCAGCTTCTGATGATGTTGAAATGTTGTTCGCATCATCAGTTTTCATTTTCTTACCCCTGTAAATATTCAATTTTAGAGGTATTTTCAATTTCTTTATCCTGTTCATCAGTTGGGAATTGTTCAAACAATACTTGATTTAGCTCTTCTTGTTCCTTCAAAATTTTCTCATTGTCTTCTTTTATAGATTTGATTTCTGCCTTTCACTCTTGAAATGCTCGTAATAATTCTAACGAATTGTCATTTAATTCGCCATGGACTTCTTCTTCATAATGTTGTCCCATGCTATGACTGTTGGGTCGAAATCTATCTTCTAAATGTTCAGCTGATCCTTCCATACTTGTAACTTAAAATAATCTCTGTATAACACAATTAGTTTAATTTTTTTGAATTAGTAAGATTTATGCTGTAAATAAATTTTCTGCTGCGTGTTCTTGGACCTTTTTAGGCCTAGAGTTCGAACATGAGCTCTGATACCACATGTAACATTCCGAAAAATACCAAAATTTAAATTTTTTTAAAATAGGAATAATTATCAAAGTCATTAATGCAGAACATATAAACTAATTAGATTTCTTAACTAAGATAATTAAAAACGATGACACGTCATACTTCTCAAATAAATATGATATAATTGTATTTGCTATTTCAAATTTTAAATGGATGCTAATCTCCTTAAGGAAAGATCTTTTATGATTATGCATAAGAATACAATTTACAGATTTGCTTAAGTTCTAAATATGATTACATGCTCTACATAGTTTGTACTATTATGATGTTCTTGATGAAGTGCTGACAATTTGTTTGTATGTTGATGAAGGGGTCCTACGAGGTACCCTGGAGTTTACTTAGCTACATTTAGCTAAGGCATTTGAATCCTATTTCCATGTGCAGACCGCAGGTAAGAAATTCTACGACAACATGTGTTAAGAGTACAAGTGTCTTTCAATTCATCGTCAATGTAGAATTAGAATGCTAAGTACTTCCTTGCGAAACAAGTTACTGGAGGTAT
Organism: Larix kaempferi; assembly: GCA_027924585.1. NCBI lineage: Eukaryota > Viridiplantae > Streptophyta > Pinopsida > Pinales > Pinaceae > Larix > Larix kaempferi. The sequence continues at coordinate 22,909,619 of BSBM01000217.1, forward strand.
GGATACGTGGTTCTAAATCTAGTTTGTGTGCTGACTTACAAAACTCTTCAGTGTTATAATTTCATGTCATCCAAGTATTTTGTTATAATGTTGCACTTATTATCATATGACTACTGTCATTATTGTTAAAACAGTGATACTAATATCTATTGATAATGCTATTAGGAAGCTTGTAGAAAATAGTGTTTATGTTTTACTTCTACCGAACTTAGACTATTCTAAGTCCTGAATTCATTATTTGATTATCATTACATAGTTAATATGAGCGGTCTAGTGACTAGTACTTGTGCTATGAACTCAACATTATAGTATATAATGTCACCATTTAAACTATACCTTAGGTATTACATCTATTAATTAGACTTTGCAATACATGGCTAGCATATTAAAATGTGTATCACTTATCTATAACTATAGGCTCACACTATTATTATGAATTGGAAATTAGTAGCTATTGTATGAAATCTATAATGTACATAGTATCAAATTATACATTTGCTTAGCTAGAATTCTAACTATATCTATGGTCTCCATTATCAAATGATTAACAATATATATATATATATATATATATATATATATATGGCTAAGCTTTGTTCTATATATATCTAAACATGAGCCTTAGTAAATGAAATGTTAACATTATAAAGTGACTATACATTCACACCATACCTTGGCATATAATACAATTGTTTGATACATAACAATAAACTATAGAGACTGTTATGAAATACCATCCACGGGTTTAACAATGCAATCATTTTGATGTTGACAGAGTATTAAACTTGGCATGCTTTCCAAGCTGGAGTTGACAGGCCTAGCATTAACGTTATTCCACGGATAAGTGATGTGGAAGCCCAGTTGTAAGGTATTCACGTGGTTTATGTTTGAAATGAGCATCACAATAGCTGAGCTGTGCCATGCACTGGCTATCGATCTGCTTACTTTGAAAATGGTAGATGACGCAATTAATGCAATATTGATTGCAATCGTGGTTTGATAATCAACGTGCCTTAACTGGAAGATCTCCCACCGTTGATCTCTGCAAGATCCGGGGTTGTGAATGAAACCCTATCCACGCATTGGTAAGTTCGTGGAGCCGATCGTCTGCTGCAATGTATGGTTTTAGAGTTGGTTGAGAGGAGGACTCCTTCCTCGGTTTCGAAGCTTGGACTTGTGAGGATAGTTTTAATAGTTGTAGTTTCACAATCTTGTGCCATAGCACTACGATACAACATCGAAGTTGTGTGTGGTTTTTCTTCTATCAGTAGTTGAATTCATAGTTGACTGGGGTTCGATCCTCCAGTTTGTGAAAATATCTCCGGTTTTTAAATCGTGGCTGCTGTCAAGTGCCATTAGGCTTTGTCGTTTTTACTGTGTGGTGTGCCAAAGTTTAAGGCTTTGTTTCTAATGGTAAGTTCTGATGATAGTGAAACTAATACTGTGTTACTTGTTTTTATAATCACGTTTTCATGTTTTGTAACCCTTCGAACTGTATTTTGCAGGTACCCACTTCGTAGGACGATTCCCGTGCATAAGAATTTGGAAAATGGAAATGCTGCTACTGATTCCTGGTAAGCTCTGGTGGTTCTCAAAACCTTGTAGGTGCCTTTGGCATGGTTTTGGTGATGCTTTCTGTATGCCGAGAGTTGGAACCATTCGACTTTGTTTCGGTGATGTCCGAGTGTGAAGTTTTAAAGTCTTGTTTTGATACATACTGTACAGAGGGTAACCCTCATTTGTTAAGTTTCTATTTGTCTATTTGATGCCTGGCTGTGTCGTTGATAAGAACGTTCTGTGTAAGGCTGGGAAGCTTGACAGGTCCATAATGTAAACTCTGTTATAATTTTTGAATGTGAAATGAGAGCCGAGGGTTCTTGTTTTTGAAAGAAAATGGCTCGCTTGAAATGAAAAGACTTGTTTTAAAATTAATGGTTGAGGAAATAATTGTATAACTGTTGTGGGATGCCGAACAACGATGGTTGTTCTTGGCTGAGGGTTATGGTTTGCATAACTATAATAGTTGTTCCCTGTACTTTTGTTATCGTTGTTGATATTTATGTTTTTGGAATGGCTACGCCACGATGTTCTATTTTATTTCATGATTGAAACCCTAGCTGTAGCTTCCGTTGGTAATCTTGTTTGTACAGATGAATTCGAACCCATGAATTGGTTCTTAACTCGTACATGTGAATGTTTCGATACTGTGTTTGCTTTCTTACTAGGGTTGTAAACTACCATTAGGTAATGACACTGAATTGTGCTTTCTGCTAAGTGATGCTTACTATCTTGTAGTAGTCTCGAAATGTTTAGTTAGGGTTTGGAAATCTATAACTGTTAGGCTCAGAAAAGAAATGTCTATAGTTTTCCATGAATGGTTTGAGGAGAAAAATTATGAAATGTGTAAACAGAAACTAGGATCTATAATATCTTAGGGTTTAATACTACTGTGCAGATATTTAATATATGAAATCAAAAGTGATAGTTAGTGAAGAAATAAAATATGTATAATTGTAACAAATCTATTTAGAGATTAATTCTTGCAGCTGCTATAATTTTTGAAAATATAATTGCTTGAAAAATATGAAATGTATAATATTGAAATGCATTTGTTTATTATCTGAACTGGATAGAGTTAAAAAGAAATATATAGAACTGTGTAGAAAAATAATGTGTTTTTGTTTCATGTAATAATTAGATGAATTCTATATAATCATTGATACTACTGTAATGTTTACTGTGTTTAAATATATGACAAAATTTTAACATGAACACTACTGTATTCATCTTTCCAATCAATGGCATTCTGCCTATCATTTATCTTTCTTAATTTACTTCTCTATACCGGAGTACAATGCAGATAACAACATGGGAAAAAAATATAGAGATGGTTATCGATTCAATCATTTCATAAAGCTCTTTAATTCAGAATCATACTTAGATCAGAAAATAGATTAGTTTATTCTATATGACTGTAATTAATAATTCTATTATACAAAAACATTTAACTGTAAACAGAAAATAAGAACAGTAAAACCTGGTTTACTATAGGAGAAACAAACAGCCCAAGGAACCTGTTCCATCAAACCTATTCCTGAAGACAACCAAGTTACTTGCCTTAGGACCCCCGAGCCTGTTCACTGAACCACGAGGAGGAAGATTCTGTAGAAGCCTTAGTACATCAACTTGCAATAGAATATAGATTGTCCAGTCATCAAGACTCAACAGTCAAAGAGACCTACACCAACACCTTTGGTTTTCCTTCTCAGTATAATTAGCAGACTTACATTTGCACTCTCACATATCCTCCCTATTCGAATCTCTTAGTGATCACCCGATGCACTTGAGGAATATTTCTGCAGAAAATATTGTAAGGGGATGCCTGCCCAATTCGAATTGCCTTATATAGGATGCCTAGGCCTTTTAGTGGTTAACTGGTCATTAATGAGCTGCCTGCTCTCTTCCACCCACCTGGGGGATAATGCCACAAATTTAGGGGTAACTGTCCCATAACCAACAGCTAGTGGTGGAGTGCAAATGCTTCCATCTATCCCATACCTTCTAACAGCTTCCATTCCTCCTAGTGGGTCAGTGAACACTCATTTAACAGTTCCCTTGGGTGTTTGTCTCCTATTTTAATTTATTAAATAATAATAACCAGTAATTACATTCATCCTTGACCAAACTTGGTCATAATTACTAAACTTTGTAATTAAAATTTAACATAAAGTATTTTGCAAATAAAATAATATTCTCAAAATTTGGGTAGGTGACAAGTTGGGCTCAATAAATTGGGCTTGTATTCAATAAGGGAAAGTGTTTAACTTCATGGACATTCCAATGCTTGTCCATTGACTTATGGGATGTTTTAGAAAATGGAAAAGAAGGTTGAAAAATGGATGACTAGGCCCTTAGCCATAGAAACCAAGTTTCATATTTGTACCAAAATATTCATAGTGGATCATGTTTACTACAATCTCTATTGGATCCTTTCCATCAATTCTTAGAGAAATCCCTTGAAAATATTCTTTGGGATAAGGACACAAATGACAAAGGATTTCAGAGAGTCAATTTGGACCATTGTTGCACTACACAAAATTTGGGGACCCTTCATATTATCAAAATGATCATTCATGTAGAGGGTAAAGGTTTCTCATTGGGTAAGAAGGATTACTGTTGATGTATATGTAACTTCAGAATGTATTTCACCCATGTATTTCATCTATGTATATTGTACTCCTATAGAGATGTTATTATTCCTCTATACAAAAGTGTCGTCATTTGTATTGACAAGTGTCACAAGTGTCGTCACTTGCCGATGGGTTATTAGACCACCATGTGTGGGGTTGTCCCTGATTAAGTTAACCATGGTTTATTAGGCTAAGCAAGACAAGTCGGCCCCACTGGTTTATTGGGAAGGACAGGACAAGTATAAATAGAGATCGGGAGATCTCTATTTGATCATTCACTTACTCACTCTTCCATCCCTCAGAAAGTGGCGCACATGTGAGGAGGAAGATCAACTGTTAGGAGAAAACTATCTCTTGTACTTTGGTTGTATCATTTCTCTTTCTATCTTTGAGGAAGTTGTGGGGTTTTTCACCTTTATGGTTTTCCGCAGTGAAACTCTGTGTGTCTATTGTCTCATGTGATTGCTTGGTGTGATTGATATGCATTGTTATACTTGATATGTTGTACATGTTATTCTATCAGTAAAGATCCTAGAGTATATTGAATTAATGCTAAAAAATTAACATGGTATCAGAGCTTCCCTGAGAAGAAGACATTGTGCAGTGGCGGAAACTAGGGTTTCTTGTTTATTGGGTTTCTCTCCACATATTTTGGAAAAGAAGTAAGGTATATTTACTCTAATCATCAAGGCAAATCTATCTCTCCAATCAGAATTCAATTCTGAGCACTTTCAGTTTTGGCCCTAAAAATTAGGGTTTCGTCAAAAATAGGAATTTTTGACATCTGAAGACATAGCTGGAAGATCCTTGGAAAAATCAAAGTTTAGAGCTTTGGATCGAGAATTTTGGTTGGGTGAAGCTCCGGGAAACTCAAACCCTAATTCAAGGTCCTCCCTAGTGAATCTGAGAGATTGAAAAGCATTTCTGAAGAGTGAATCTTTGCAATTTTCAAATTCTGAATATACCAGGATGATCAACTCATCAAGGCGCATCTTTCTATCCTTCCAGAATTTTGAAATTCACATTTTGAATTTTTAGGGGTTCTCTGACAAACCCTAATCCAGGACCAGATCCAGTTTTCAGCAAATCAAGTGGTAAGACCTATATATTTTCTATTTCCATTTGAAGTACTCTTTAAAGATGTCTCACCACACCAAGCGTGAAGATAAGCTTGAAGGGGTTGATAACTTCCGAGCTTGGAAGTATAGGATTGGGTTAATCCTCGAAGAAAATGAATTGGATACTTACATAAGGGAAGAGGTCCCTGGCCCAGAGGAAGAAGAGGCTAAAGCCCTCCATAAGAAGAACTTGGTCAAGGGAAAGAGATCATTGTTGATTCAATCAAGGACCATCTCATCCCACATGTTTCATCTCTAAAGACACCCAAAGAAATGTTTGATTCCCTGACCAAGCTATTTGAAGCGAAGAACATAAATCAGAAGATGACCCTGCGGAACCAATTGAAAGGGGTAAACCTTCAGAATGGAGAAACCATTCAATCTTATTTTTTTAGGGTTTCTCAGATCAAGGAACAACTTGAAGTGGTGGATGAAATAGTGGAGAATGGTGAAATCTTCATGACCACTCTGAATGGCCTACCTAGGTCATGGGATTCCTTTATTCAAGGAATTTGTGCAAGAAGGAAGTTGATCTCCTTTAGCAGACTGCGGGAGGAATGCTCTCAAGAAGAAGCAAGGCTTGTGGCACGAGAATAAAAGATGGGGAATGAAGATCAAGCTCTCACAGCTCACACCAAGAAAGGGAAGCCCAAGAGAGAGCCATGTCACTTCAAGAAATCTCCACACCACCACAAATAAAGGAGAGTATGTTTCACCTGCAATGAGAAGGGACACATTGCTATAAATTGTCCCAAGAAAAAAAAGGACAACAACAACTTCAACAAGAAAAATAAGAACAACAAAAGGAGATATTATGCTCATGCTGATGAGGATGATGAACCTCCCAAGAAGAAGACTAGAGAAGAAAGTGATGATTCATCAAGTGAAGATGAATATGTTCTAATATCTGCTCTCACAGGTACTATCTCTCCTGGATGTAATGATTGGTTAATTGACAGTGGGGCTTTTAAACACATGACTGGGTTTAAAGAATCTTTTGTAAATCTATCTAAACATGAATCACCCCATAAGGTGAAACTTGGGGATGATTATCAATATCCTATCAAAGGAAGTGGGGAAGCCTCCTACAACCTAGACTCTGGAAAGTCTTTGAAGATGAAAGAAGTTATATATGTACCTGGGCTCAAGAAGAACTTACTCTCCATATCTGCATTAGATGCAAAATGCATGAGGGTTGCATTTGTAAATGGCCAAGTTCTAATGTGGCCAAAGGGTAAAACTATTGATGATGCAGTAGTGACTGGAGAACAAGAGGGAGGATTATATAAATTGAAGGGACAACATGAACATGCCATGGTACATGAATCCATGGAGCCAAGTGAAATTTGGCATAGAAGGCTTGCACATGTACACTACAGATCACTACCAATTGCAAGAAAAGTTGTAGAAGGTCTTCTTGAAATCAAGACCAAGCATGAAGGTGTTTGCAAAGGCTGTGCAAAAGGAAAGAACATAAAGAAGGCATTTCCAAGCAGTGAAAGCAAATCAAAAGGAATCTTGGAAATTATCCACTCCGATGTATGCGGTCCGATGTCATCCAGTTCTCTAAGTGGGTATATTTACTATGTCTCTTTCATTGATGACTTCTCTAGGAAGACTTGGGTTTATTTCTTGAAAAACAAAGATGAAGTGTTTGATAAGTTCAAGGAATTCAAAGCCTTGATGGAAAATCAAACTGATAAGAAAATAAAGACATTTAGATCAGACAATGGCGGAGAATTCACTTCAGGTGACTTCAAGAAGCTATGCAGTGATTCATGGATTAAGAGGGAGTTGATTGCTCCCTACAATCCACAACAGAATGGAGTTGCAGAAAGGAAGAATAGAACAATCATGGAAGAAGCACGGGCAATGCTACTTGACCAGGATCTTCCTATGCGTCTATGGGCAGAAGGAGCTAGGACAGCTATATATGTGCAGAACAGAATACCTCACAAGATATTGGAAAACAAGACACCCAAAGAAGTCTTCACCAGTAAGAAACCTGAGGTCAGCCATCTCAGGATATTTGGTTGTCCAGTATACAGACATGTTCTAAAGGAAAAGAGGACAAAGCTAGATCCTTCAGGAAAGAAGGGCATCTTTGTGGGGTACAGTGAAAGCTCGAAGGCTTACAGAATATACTTTCAAGGGTTCAAGAAGATTGATGTCAGCAGGGATGTTACATTTGATGAAAACTCAGCCTTCATCAAATCAAGAAAGACACCTATTGAAGATCATGAAGAACCAAAGGAAAACAGATTTCAAGACACTACCATGACTGAATCAATTCCAAAATCAGATCATGAAGTTGAATATCCACAAATACCTGTAGATCCACCTCGTGAGAATAACTCTCACAAGAGGAAACCTGCATGGGATAGAGAGCTCATTCAAGATGTAGAAAGATATGGCATTCCAGAAGAAGAACACAGAGCAAAGAAGAGAACTAGATCACATACCAGCTATGTTGCTTTACTTTGTGATATTATGAACAAAGAACCTTCCAGTTATGAAGAAACAATGGAAAAGAAAGAATGGAAGGATGCCATGGTCGAAGAATATCAGTCGATCATGAAGAATGATGTTTGGGATGTAGTCCCAAGACTTGAAGGGAAGTCAGTGGTGACTTCCAAGTGGATCTACAAGATCAAGCATGTTGCAGATGACAGCATAGAAAAATACAAAGCGAGATTTGTGGCTTCTCCCAGAAAGAAGGGATTGACTATGAAGAGAATTTTGCTCCTGTGTCCAGATACACTTCCATTAGATCATTTCTTTCTCTGGTTGCAGTGATGAAATGGAAGATACACCAAATGGATGTCAAGACAGCTTTCTTGAATGGTGAAGTTGAGGATGAAGTGTATGTGGAGAAGCCACTTGGTTTTGAGACACATGACAGGGAGTCATATGTGTGCAGACTGAAGAAAGCCTTGTATAGCTTGAAGCAAGCTCCTAGGACTTGGTATGGTAGGATGGATAGTTTTCTATCTAGTTTGGGCTTTACCAAGAGTAAAGCAGATTCCAACCTTTACTACAAGGTTGAGGAAGGAAATACTGTGATACTACTTTTGTATGTGGATGACCTATTTGTTATAGGAGAAGATAGTTTGATTGATGATACCAAGAGGAAGCTTTCTACCGAGTTCAAGATGAAGGACTTGGGGATGATGCACTATTTTCTAGGCATGGAGGTGTGGTAGAGTGCAGATGGGATCTTCCTTGGACAAGGGAAGTATGCAGTAGAGATCCTAAAGGGGTTTGGGATGATGGACTGCAAGGCCATGGCCACACCTATGGAATCAAACCTGAAGCTTCTGTGTGATGCTTCATCTGATCCGGCTGATGTCACTATGTGTCGTCAGATGATTGGGCCCTTGATGTAACTGACGAACACGAGACCAGATATTTGCTTTGCGGTGAACACATTGAGCCAGTTGCTGACAGATCCGAGGAGTGTTCACCTGGTTGCTGTAAAACATATTCTGAGGTACCTGAAGGGTACGGTTGATTATGGGCTCAAGTATGATGCGAATCAAAAGTTTAACTTGCAAGGTTATGTTGATTCAGATTGGGTAGGCAGTGCTGCTGATAGGAAGAGCACATCTGGGTGCTGCTTCAGTATGGGATCAGGTGTGATCTCTTGGTTTAGTAGGAAGTAGTCTTGCGTAGCACTGAGTACAGCCGAAGCAGAGTATGTTGCAGCTTGTTTGGCCAGTTGTGAGGCAGTATGGCTTCGGAAGCTACTGTCTGAGTTATTTGATCTCCCATTGGAGGCTACTGGTATCTTTTGTGACAACCAGAGTTGTGTGAAGCTGTCTGAGAACCTGGTGTTCCCCGACAGGTCAAAGCACATCGAGATCAAATATCACTACATCAGGGATATGGTGCAGAGAGGATAAGTGAAGCTCTTGTATGTTGCAGATGTGCTGACGAAGCCACTAGCCAGAGTGAAGTTTGAGTACTTTAGAGAGAGGCTTGGTGTTCTTCAAATTGATGACACTTCGAGGAAGAAGTGAAGCCAATCCAAGCATGGTGAGAGGAGGATCCTTCACATGGATATGGATGTAAGCGTTGGATGATGCTCCAGTTACTGCTCTGTATATGCATCATATTGGATGCTTGGTATGATCAGTTGGATCATGTATATATATATGCATCATGTTTGATGTGTGTTATGATCAGTTGGATCATGTATATGTATATGCATCATGTTGGATGCTTGTTATGATCAGTTGGATCATGTATATGTATATTCATCATGTTGGATGCTTGTTATGATCAGATGGATCATTTATTTATGTATGTATCAGGTGGATACATTGTATGATCAGGTAGATCATGTATGATATGTATCAGGTATGCATCAGGTGGATGCACTGTATGATCAGGATGATCATGTGTTGATGTACATTAGGATGATGTATGGAGAGTATCAGGATGATACTCTATGGCTGTGGACAGGTTGTGCAGATAAGCATATAATCCAGCCCTGGGAGGTTTGCAGATAGTCTTTCGAGGTTTTTCCTATGGCATGTAATGTGGCCCTAGGATATCTGGAAAACGCTCTTTCAAGGTTTTCCTTTGGGAGGACATATAATCCAGCCCTGGGAGATCTGACAGGTAGAGCTGTGTGCTCGTAACAGCCTGGGATGCTCTTTCGAGGTTTTGTCCTATGGCATGTAATGTGCTCCTGGGAGATCCGACAGGTAGAGAGGAGTGCTCATAACAACCTGGGATGCTACATCCAGGTTTTGCCATGGCCACATGTAATATGCTCCTGGGAGATCCGACAGGTAGAGTTGAGTGCTCGTAATAGCCTGGGATGCTATAGCCATGTTTTGTGGTGATATCACATGTAATGTGCTCCTAGGAGATTCGACAGGTAGAGCTGTGTGTTCGTAACAGCCTAGGATGCTACAACCAGGTTTTGTGATGGGGTCACATGTAATGTGCTCCTGGGAGATCCGACAGGTAGAGCTGTGTGCTCGTAATAGCCTGGGATACTACAACCAGGTTTTTTGATGCACGTAATAAGTCCTGAGGATTCCACAGTATGGCCAGTGATGATGAAGAACTACAAGTGGTGGGCCTACATCCAGTATGAAAAAGGACTGGATCTGTAGAACTTCCAATGACGAATAGATTCAGAGATTGATTGAGATAGCAGCAGCGATGACGATGACGATGATTCGATGACGATGATCCAGAGAAGAAGACTTTTACTAGCAGATCTGTGTCGAGAAATACCTTCCTAGTTAAGAGGGAGTGTTGATGTATGTGTAACTTCGGAATGTATTTCACCCATGTATTTCATCTATGTATATTGTACTCCTATAGAGATGTTATTATTCCTCTATACGGAAGTGTCGTCATTTGTATTGACAAGTGTCTCAAGTGTTGTAACTTGCCGATGGGTTATTAGAACACCATGTGTGGGGTCGGCCCTAATTAACTTAACCATGGGTTATTAGGCTAGTCTAGACAAGTCGACCCCACTAGTTTATTGGGAAGGACAGGACAAGTATAAATAGAGATCGGGAGATATCTATTTGAACATTCACTTACTCACTCTTCCATCACTCAGAAAGTGTCGCACATGTGAGGAGGAGGATCAGTTGCTAGGAGAAGACTATCTCTTGTACTTTGGTTGTATCATTGCTCTTTCTATCTCTGAGGAAGTTGTGGGGTTTTTCACCTTTATGGTTTTCCCCAGTGAAACTCTGTGTGTCTATTGTCTCATGTGATTGCTTGGTGTGATTGATATGCATTGTTATACTTGATATGCTATACATGTTATTCTCTCAGTAAAGATCCTAGAGTATATTGAATTAATGCTAAAAAATTAACACTTACAAAGGTGAAGATCTAAGCGCTAATACTGGAAATACCTCCAAAATGGATGCAACTTCTCACTAACTATTTAGAAAACCCTCAATCCTAGATTTATGCAGAGAACAATCCTTCCTCCAAGCCACCACTATCTCCCAACCATGGAAGGGAGAAATGATCAAGACGCTTGTTGAAAATAATTACCAGGTACCCAATCATAAAATCCCTGATCCATCACATGATTTTATGATGGTATTTATGATTGAACCAAGTCAATGATGATTGAAAAATGACGTCTAGAGTAAAAAAAGAGGAAAAAACCCCAAACAGAGAGAAAACTCACCAATCTAGGAGGAATTCTTGCTGGTAGAGTCTCTGTGTTCATGGTGTTCCTAGTGCCTGGTGTTGGTGTTTGGGGGTGCTGGGTGTTTGTGTTCGTGGTGTTCCTTAGTGGGTTCCTGGTGTACTGTGCTATCCCACTCTGGTGCCTTGTTGGTATGCAACTCCGGTTCTAGTCACGAGAGGCAGAGTTTGTGGAGAAGGAGAGAGGAAGAGTTCGTGGAGGAGGTGATGGGAGGTAGAGTTCGTGGAGGAGGCGAGAGTTTGGCGATGGGAGCAATATTTCATGGAGGAGGCGAGAGTTGGGAGATGAGAGGCAAAGTTTGTGGAGGAGGTGAGTGTTCGACGATGGGAGGCAGAGTTCATGGAGGAGGCGAGAGTTGGGTAGGAGAATCAGGTATAATATTGTTTCTGTTTTGATTTTTTATTTTGTTTTCGTTTTAATTAATAGTTTTTATTTTGAATTTTGTTTTTACTTTTTAATATTTAATAACATTTGTTTTTTAAATTAAATTTTGTTTAATAACATTTCTAAGCCCCATGGATGAAAACTCTAAGGACATTTTATCCTCTCCCATGATCAATGAGAACCCATTAAAGGGGTGAAATAAGGTATGTCATGTCCAATTTTAACAAATGTAGTAGTCTATTGAATACCCACTATTAATCTATAGGGAGTCAACGGGGTAAAAAGGGGTTCGTTGAAGTAGATCCAAATCATCTATTCTAAAGGAAATAGATAAGGGGAAATAGGGGTGGTTTGGAATTGAATGACCTAAGATCCATTTGGATCTAGAAGGTGGAGGGAACATGTTTATGTCTATGGATGAAGACAAAAAAATAAGAAAGATGTTTGGCTTGTAAATAACCTCTTATTAATGGAACAGGTTAGGGGTTTTGCAACTATAAAATATACATAGGTTAATTATGCTGAGTTAGACAAGTAGCCCTAAAACAATGAATGACCTCAACCTACTAGACTATGAGGTGGAAGCCGACCTATATTTGTAACTAGTGTTTATATCTCATTAGGAGATACTTGAAATATGGAAAGTAAGAGAAATTTAAAAGGTGATAAGAATGTTGTCAATGGATAGGTTCAAGTAATTAAAAGTGGTTTCAAAATAAATCCTCCAAACTTTGTAAAGAGAATTTTCTTAGCATATTTTGAAGTTTCAAAATAAATCCTCCAAACTCTATAAATGGGAGTGTAGCTTTGTTCCTTCATGCAATTCTAGTGAGGGATTGCTCTCAAAGATGATCAATGTTTCCACTTGATAATATGTCTAAATAGGGAATACGAAGCATTGGTGGGTCAAAACAAGATGGAAAGGTACACTTCATCACTTTCACGCATTTATTCTATAATTTTTCCATTTGACTGTCGAATATTTGTTTGTGTGAGTGAGGTTTGAGTCTCAAACCCTCCCATACCATCAAAACATGTGTCTACTCTAACCATGTAAAATTTAAGTCCATACTGTTAGGATATTCCTATACTCCATCCTAGTCCTACCAGCATTTTCATCCTTTGCATTTTCAGTCTTGCATGCATTGCATGCATTCGCATGCTTCCCAGTTGTTATGTAGAATTTTGTCCTACGGATAAGCCAAAACTCTCTTAACTTTAAAGCAGACTTTAAACTAACTCTAAAGCAAGAAACAAGTCAAAACAAATGCCACCTTGAATCCCTAGATCTAACAAATATCTCAAGATTAAAATGCTAGAAAAAGTAGAAGAAGTTTGACTAACCTTCTATCTAGACGCTTGTTTTTGGTATTTGCTCCAGTCTCCAAGCCCTCACAAATGAACCTGTCAAAATGGAACCAAGACACAAGAATGCACTATTCTCTAGCAACCTGAAACATGAGTTAGAATCTAAATCTATGAAAGATACATCATATCATTAAAACAATATTAACACAAATGATTTGGGAAAACAAGACAAGTTATTCCATTACAACTTGAAGAATACTTACAAAAGGTGCTTGATGTCCAAGCCAATCCTCCAGCTCCAAGTGTCTTCTCCTCTAGCTATCTCCACAATGCAGCAAGACCATAAGTTTGGTACTCTCAAGAGTCCTCTCTTTTTCCAATGGAATGCCTCTCTTTTATAGTGAATGGTGAGGTTAACCAACAAGAGAGATGGGTGGATCTAAGGAGAGATAAGTGGATCGGGGTTTCTAATCGAAGGAGATGAGTTGAGATCGAATCAAGGACCCCAATCTTCCATTATCTTCGAAAATCCAAAATCCCACAAGCCAAGCAAAAAGGCTATTAAAAGAGTACCGCGCTCTGCAAAGACTGCAGAACGCGGCATTGGCGCGTCTTGGGTAAAGATCATAGCGCGGTAGTGTCTAGTACCGCGTTTTCATAAATGAGCAAGGCGCGGTAGTGTGTGTAGATAAAGTCTAAGGTGGGTCAAAACTTGTCAGGGTAGATTAACCTTCAAGGTTGACTCATCATCTGTCTCTTCTGGATGGTTTAAAACAGTAGGGAAAGTGTCGTCAACTCGTTTTGTGATGGAGATGCGACACTGTGAAACATAGAGGTATAACACCAGTCATCAGGTTGACACCTCCAGCACCTATTCCCTAGTCTTCCAACACTCGGGAGATTATTTCCACTTAGATTGAGCCCTCCTAGCCAGTGATGCTCCCACATCTCATCATCTACTTGACAAAGGTGCCCTTCTTCACCTACCAATCCAGTTGTCTTCAGTTAACTCAGTTCTCTCCTTGATTTTAGGATTGACTCACTCTTAACTGACCTTACCACTCTGATGGACCTCTAGTGTGACTAGAATGCTCATTCTGACTTCAGTTAGCTCCTCATGCGCCCTCCACTGAGCCTCCTTCATTCAGTTAGTTCTAGTTCCACCTACCACACTCAGTTAGACTCAGTTTGACTGATGGTTCACAGTTACTTGAGCATTGATGACTCCACTGATGATGAGATAGACTTCTAGTTGTGCTCCGATGACACGGCAGTGATCTTTTAATCACTCCATGAATGCTAATTCAAATTTCCACCTTGGAATTCGAATCCTCATGCATTATACTACTTATTTGTCCATATTGTGATTAATTAATTAGTGTGTGTGAAGTATTTTTACTTCTATCTGAGTTCTACTGTATTATTATTCTATTGCTCATCTTAGTGCATTGACCACTCTTAATCTTATTCCTAAATTATTTCATTGTGAGGTATACATCATCTCTTAGATATGCTGTGAGTATTTTCACATGGTATCAGATCATGTTGAGAGTATTGTTTATCTCCATTCCTGAGAGTTTTTTGCAGGTTATTATCAAGATTTCGAGTGCAACAGTTGTAGCAGTTTTTGCATCATTTGCAGTAGTAGAAGTTGCAGAATTCTCTATTGTTTTTGCAGGTCTTCTATAGCTTCCATGTATTTAGAAGAAATCTATCCTCCTCCATTCAACTATGATCCTCTTTCTCCATTCCACTATGATGAATGGAAACCAAAGATGATAGCACATTTGAAGAGAAATGGTCTCTTTGATTATTGTTTTGAAAGAGAGTTTGAATCCTCTAAAGAAAGGATTAACTGGTTAAATGATGGTGACAAAGCCATGGAAACCATGATGCTTGCTATGTCTTGATGCTTGGTACATCAATTCATTGATGATGTTGAATCTCCAAAAGAGCTATGGGCCTACCTGGATGAAATATTTGGCATACAGAATGAAGGGATTGGTCCAAACCCTTTCGAGAGCAAGCTAAGTGATGCATTTTCCCTCCTTGATGATATCATTGATCATGAACCAGTATCAAACATATCTCATATTGAAGTTGTCCAAAAAGAAGATGAACTTGCAAATTCTACACTCATGCTCCAAATTTCTTCTATTTCGAATTCTATGCCAGCTCACACTCTAGAAATTGCAGAAGGTCCTAAATCCTCTCTTGCACCAGAGTTTGTTGGTTTGCATCATGATCTATTGAATGTTTCAGAGGTAAAATCAACCATTGGAGGTAATTCATTCGCTCTCCTTGATCACTCACCTCTTATGTACTACTATATGATCATTATTTCATGCTTTCAGAAGGTTATTGAAGATAATGGCCATTGCCATTCGCTTGGGATAATTTCTCATGCATTTACTGGTTTTGATCTCATCTCTAATGGTTCAGAGGAGATCTCAAGAAACCATGATTCAAGTCTTGGATATAATTTGGATTCCAAGCAAACACTGATATTTGATGGCCATTTCTATTCGCTTGGGATACTTTCTCATGCATTCAATGGTTTAGATCTCACCTCAAATGGTTCAAAGGAGATCTTAAGAAACCATTCCTTAAGTCTTGGATCTGATTTGGATTCAAAACATTTACTATTATTTGATGGTTCTTTTTGGCATAATCTCACCCATGATGGTTCGAAGGAGAAGACAAAAGACTATCTGCACATTCATATATTTGATCCTACCTCAGCTGATTCGAATCACAGGTTCAAGGATCATCCTCATATTTTTGGATTTGTTCTCATCATATTTGATCTGAAGAGCAAGTACAAGCACATGCTTTTTGAGCATGATCCACTTCTTCTCAAGAAGAATATACCTCTAGACATACGACTAAGCATCACACCTACTTGAGTTTGGAGCATTTATTTTTGTGTGTGCCTTACAGTCTATTTTGAGGGGGGTATGTTTCCCATGAGGTTTTCCCCATTTCCTCGGTTTATTGACTGTTATTATTCATTTGTATTGGGTGACCTTTGGTCTTAGTTACCAGGGCCCAGGATGGATTAAAGGGGGGGTGTTAGGATATTCCTATACTCCATCCTAGTCCTACCAACATTTTCATCCTTTGCATTTTCAGTCTTGCATGCATTCCTGCATGCAGCATGCATTCTACATGCATTGCATGCATCCGCACGCTACCCAGTCATCAGGTTGACACCTCCAGCACCTATTCCCTAGTCTTCCTGCACTCGGGAGCTTATTTCCACTTAGATTGAGCCCTCCTAGCCAGTGATGCGCCCACATCTCACCATCTACTTGACAAAGGCGCCCTTCTTCACCTACCAGTCCAGTTGTCTTCAGTTAACTGAGTTCTCTCCTTGATTTTAGGATTGACTCACTCTTAACTGACCTTACCACTCCGATGGACCTCCAGTGTGACTAGACTGCTCATTCTGACTTCAGTTAGATCCTCATGCTCCCTCCATTGAGCCTCCTTCATTTAGTTAGTTCCAGTTACACTCAGTTACACCTATCACACTCAGTTAGACTCAGTTTGACTGATGGTTGATAGTTACTTGAGCATTGATGACTCCAATGATGATGAGATAGACTTCTAGTTGTGCTCCAATGACACTCCAGTGATATTTTGATCACTACATGAAGGCTAATTTGAATTTCCACCTTGGCATTCAAATCCTCATGCATTGTACTACTTATTTGTCCATATTGTGATTAATTAATTAGTGTGTGTGAAGTATTTTTGCTTCTATCCAAGTTCTACTGTATTATTATTCTGTTGCTCATCTTACTACATTGACCACTCTTAATCTTATTCCTAAACTCTTTCATTGTGAGGTATACATCATCTCTTAGATCTGCTGTGAGGATTTTCACACATACAAGCACAAATTGAAAAAATCTCAACGTTGGACCCATTCGCATGTCATCAGTTATATATAGTACTATTTCCTGGGTGAGTCATCTTTGAGTTCGAAAAGCCTCCCATATCATGAAGGCATGCGAATAGTCTTCCCAGGTCAAATTTCAGTGCATACTGAAACAATTTGTGGAAATTTCAACGTTGGCCCTGTTCAGAGGTCATTGGCGTTGGCCATGTGTACTGACAGTACAATGTTTTTTAGCATAGCTTTATTATTGCTTATGCATCTCTTAAGTGATGTGTATGAAATATATGTCAATGCCGAGATAAATTATAATGTGGGGGACTTCTATATGAGACTCAAAATCCCTCACAGCTATATTCCATCCAATGCTAGGAGAATGCCTAATATTAACAATTCAAGTTAGACTCGTTGCATCAACATGTATACCATGATACTAGGTAAGCATCGTCTCAATCCTTCTATAGTTTATTATGAAAAATTGGCCAATTTAAGGGTTAACAGGGAGTTGGATCATGTTTTAAGTAGGAAAAGTACCTCATTTATAAGCCCTATGGATGAAAAATCTAAGGAGGTTTTATCCTCTCCCATGATCAATGAGAACCCCTTAAGGTATGTCATGTCCAATTTTAACAAATGTAGTACTCTATTGAATACCCACTATTCATCTATAGGGAGTCAACATGGTACAAAGGGTTCATTGAAGTAGATCCAAATCATCTATTCTAAAGGAAATAGATCAGGGGAAAGAGGGTGGTTTGGAATTATTGAACTAAGATCCATTTGGATCTAGAAGGTGGAGGAACATGTTTATGTCCATGGATGAAGAAAAAACTAAGAAATATGTTTGGCTTGTAAATAACCTCTTATTAATGGAACATATTAGGGTTCTTGCAACTAAAAAATCTACATAGGTTAATTATGCTAAGTTAGGCATGTACGCCCTAAAAAAAATGAAGGAACTCAACCTACTAGACTATGAGGTGGAAGATGACCTATATTTGCAACTAGTGTTTATATCTCATCAGGAGGTACTTGAAAAATGGAAAGTGAGAGACATTTAAAAGTGATAAGAATGTTGACAATGGATAGCTTCAAGTAATTAAAAATGGTTTCAAAATAAATCCTCCAAACTTTGTAAAGAGATTTTTCTTAGCATGTTTTTAAGTTTCAAACTAAATCCTCTAAACTCTCTAAATGAGAGTGTAGCTTTGTTCCTTCATGCAATTCTAGTGAGGGATTGCTGTCAAAGATGACCAATGTTTCCACTTGAGAATATGTCTAAATAGGGAATACAAAGCATTGGTGGGTCAAAACAAGATGGAAAGGTACACTTTCATAAATTGAACACATTTATTTCATAATTTTGTCGTTTTATTTTCGAATACTTGTTTGTGTGAGTGATGTTTGTGTCTCAAACCCCTCCCATACCATCAACACATGTGTCTACTCTAACCATGTCAAATTTCAGTTCATACAAGCACAAATTGAAAAGTCTCAAAGTTGGCCCCATTTGCATGTCATCAGTGATATATAGTACTATTGGCTAGGTAAGTCATCTTTGAGTCCAGAAATCCTCCCATATTGTGAAGGCATGCGAACAATATTCCCAGGTCAAATTTCAGTGCATACTAAAACAATTTGTAGAAATTTCAATGTTGGATGAGGATGATCATGATCATGATCATGAGGATGAGGACGATGATGTGATGATGGTGATGATGTCGATGATGATGATGACAATAACAACGACGACGATGATGATGATGACGACTACGACAATGATGATGATAATGTTGTTGATGATGATAATGTTGATGATGAGTATGATGATGATGATGATGATGACGACGATGACAACGACGACGATGATGATGATGATGATGATAATGATGATGATGATGATGATGATGATGATGATGGTGATGAAAATGATGATGGTGATGATGAGGATTATGATGATGATGAAAATGAAAATGAAATGTCATCTACAACCAAGGTTCAATGGTATAAACATGAATGGCATAAAAACTACCAAAAAAAAAACATATAACATAGGATATAAAAAATTGCATAAAACTTGTAAAAATGTAATAAACTCGCATATGTAAATTATTTAAAGAGAATAATTCATACAAATTAACATATATAACTATGTACCTCGTCCAACTCAATATTTGTATCATTCTTCTTCCGTATGTTCTTCTTCATGCAACTGGACATCTATATCTACAACATCCAATTCATAAATAATGTTCAAAAGATTGTCGATATCATCATGATCGACAACACTGTCAATTTCGAGCATATATTCATCGATATCATCATCAATATATGGTACTACATCATCTCCTACGCCTAGTTCATCTTCTCCATATTCTTCGTATGTCGACACATCATCCTGCTCCGGTTGATTGGCATCATCTTGATCTTATTCAATATCATCTTCTTCCTCTACATTGTAATTTACTGGAAAGCTGTTCGCATGTTGAATAACAGTTGTCTCCTCATTGCATCCATGCAGTAGTAATCTATACGATTTGACATCGAACATAACTAATTTGAAGGAATTAAAGTCACACTCAATTATATCATCCAAATACCCCTAGTATTGATTTTTAGTTTCTCAGGGATGTTTGTCTCTACTAGAGGAAACATTTGTGACCTGGAATAATGTAGTTATCCCATTATCAGAAGTTTTCCTAAAATCATCCAATTTTTTGATACGAAATTTATAGCCATTGCACCACATAGCCTTGTGGTGTTTCAACCGCAATATGTGAGACATGTAAAACATGGATTGAAAATTAATAAACATATTTATATAACTTGGAAAGTATCTGAAAAAAAACAAACCTACAAACACATTAATATAATATAAAATAACTGTATAAAATGAGTGAGTTTT
Source organism: Larix kaempferi (assembly GCA_027924585.1). Lineage (NCBI taxonomy): Eukaryota > Viridiplantae > Streptophyta > Pinopsida > Pinales > Pinaceae > Larix > Larix kaempferi. The sequence goes on from BSBM01000217.1 coordinate 22,929,621, forward strand.
CTTGCCTTGCCATCTTTCAGACCATATGCTAAATATTTTTCCCTTTGTGTAACATCAGCATCTCCATGACGACCAACTTATCTAACCAATTCAGAAAATTGTTGCCATGATAACCTACCACCATGACGTTCTTTACATCTATCAATCCATACCTTCATCCAGTCGAGATTGTTTGCAATGTATAAATGTAGTGCCTCCCAATATCGATGATCTGAATAAAAAAATCATAAATCAACAATATTAGAAATTACTTATAACCATGGTAAATATTAATGAATGATGAGAGAATACATATTAAATGAGTATGAACATATATTAAAATAAAAAGTTGTATGTATCATAAATCTACACAATTTAATTACCTCTTAGTCTCTTGATTCTTCCTTTCCCCAACAACTGCTCCCCTTCAAATTTTCTGATGGAGTTCACATCCCAAATACAATCCACTGCATGCATAGATCGCTCTTCTAACTTAGGAATATAGTGACTAATATACACCATGGATTGATATACCATATATCCCCTCACCATAGAACCCTTGGGACGTGCTCTATGTCTAACTAAATCCTTCAATGATTTCAAGTGCCTCTCTACCATCCACATTGACCTTGTGTGTACAGGTCCACACATTTCAATATCCTCAACTAGGTGTATGAGGTAGTGTTCTTGTGCATTGAAAAAAATTGGAGGTAGAAACTTTTTCATTTCACACATTAGCCTAGGGATTTCTCTCTTCCAATAATTTATATCATCTTGATGGTATATTTCAATGAAAACCATCTACAGATTATGGCGCAAGAAAATAACATGTTTCAACAAAACATAAACTATAAAACACGTCATTAAGTACAAGAACAAATTGAAAAAACATTTTTCATATATATTAGTCACCTCTATAACTTACCTCATGTATTTTCCAAGATCATATATACCTTGTTTGATGTTGTTGTCAAAGTCGTCTGTGAGAGATAGAGGTAGAACATACTGTAATAATAAAAAGGAAACGTTATTGGTTTCAAAATAAACAAAAATACGAAAAGGTAAATACGCCAAATATATAATATGAATAAAAAAATTATTACCTTAATGAATGTAAGCCAGTCATGGGTTTTAACCCCACCAAATTCACCTTTCTTGGTTAATATATTATTTATGTTTGAAGAAAAACCCGTGGGAAATTTAATACTTTGAATGAACTCTTTTACATCATTTCTTTGCTGCTCTATTAATAACCATGGAAGGTGTTAGGATATTTCAATACTCCATCCTTGTACTACCTAGCATTATTTATTTTTCCTAGTTGTTGATGATATCATTTCCCCCCTAGTGGTGTGTAGATGTCATCCAGGATCCATCTACCACCTTCTGAGCCATGCATGCATAATTTTAGGACCACTTCATTCAGTTCCCTATTTTATAAGAAGCTACTAAGTGTTCTAGTGAAGTCCACCTGAGTTAGATGACTCTTCTGGGGGGTTAGAGCTCTGGATGCCACTGATTGTGGCCTCATGCGCCCTTTTCTGAATGGAATGAATGAAAAAATCATTATTGCACCCTCCTTATTCAATTAACAGATTACGTATCCAGTTAGATGAGTTTAGGTTCAGTTCACTTGAGTTTGAGTTTTCCAGAGCACTCCAATGGTGATAATCCCTATGCTAGACCAACTGAGGTTCGAATTATCCTGTGTGATTCAGATTCTCTCCATTGTATCATCATTGTTCATTATACTGATTATTGGATCATGTGACATTATTCTACTCCTATCTGAGTTCTGCTACATAATTATTCTTCTGCTCTTTTTTACTGCATTTTTCACTCTTATTCAACTTTTCTGCTCATTATTTCTTTGTGAGGTATCCTCAGCTCTTAGATCTATTGTGAAATAGAATTTCACATGGTATCAGATCCATTGAGAGAATAGGTTGAGCAACTGCTTTTGGCAGTGCACCAGAAGCCTCTGGATTTCCACAACAAATCCTGGTGCCATTGCATTGAATTCATCGAAAAAATCCAATGAGGTCTTGCCAGGTGTGAAGGATCCGGATAAAATTTCCTACTATCCTAAAGCAGTGCTTAGTAGTATTCTACCTCCATTATTGATATTTTTTTACAGGCTATTCAAATTTTTTGAGTGCAACAGTAGTTTTCTACAGTTGCAGCATTTTTGCTGCAGAAGCAACAATTTTCACCTTGTATTCACTCCAGCAGTTGTAATGGACAATTCGAACTCTCCTCTCTCTCCTAGGATCGTGACACCCTTCAATTACCTTGATTGGAGGGCTGATATGCAAATGGTATTGCACAACAAATCACTGTACAGGGTGACAATGGGGAAGGAGCCCGAACCACAATCAACTATGGAGAAAACCAAGTAGCTAAATAGATTGGATGAAGCATTTGGTTTCATGTGTATTCATATTTCCAGAGATATACTCTTCCACCTCGATGGATTGAAGACTCAAAGAGAATTATGGTTGAAGTTAGAGACCCTCCTTGACAAACAAGATGAGCTAAGAGGCCATATTCTTGAAAATGAGTTGATTTCTATACAACCGAGCAGTTTCGAGACCATTCAATAGTTCTTTTCAAAATTCAAATCTCTAGTTATGAAATGCAAGTAGTATGGCATTCAAAAGAAGAATGAGAAGCTAGTGCTATCCATTTTGATCAATCTAGGTCCCGAGTTCTCCATATTTGTCTCTACCTTCCATTCTGGGTGAATGTCAATCCCTGTTTGGAATATTCCCTCCTTAGATGTTTTCACTGAATCTCTCATCCAAGAACAAGATAAGTTGATCCAAATGGGTGCCTTAAAGGCATCCAAAGATCAATCTCTTATGGATGGAGAAGAAAAAAGTGCGAATGGGAAGGGGAAGCACAAGGGAAAGGATAAGAGGCCATATGAACCCAAGTTGAATTCCAAGTCAATTCCATCAGAAGGATCCTCCATCTCTAAGAAGGACAAACAAAAGGGATTTGAGAAATCCAAGTGTTCCTATTGCAAGAAAGGAAACCGCCCAAAGAGATATTGCACGCAGAAGAAGATAGTTTAGATGACCAAGCTTCTTGAAAAACAAAACATTGCCCTCCCAAAAGGTGCAAGAGAGACTGATTCTGGAAGTGAGTCTGATGGTCATGAGAGATTCCATGCATTGAAGGATGTATTTTCAAAATCACAATCCCTCCTCATAGATTCAGGAGTCTCCAACCACATGGTTGGCTCCAGAGAATCATTTTATTCTTTGGGTATCAAAGATGGTCCGATTATTCACACGGGAGTCAACTCTCAGATCTCTGCTGAAGGTAAGGGAAAAATACATATGGAGCATGGGAAGTTCAAAAATGTTATATTTGTGCCTTCTTTTTCAACAAATTTGTTGTCTGTATATCAGATGACTCACACAGGTTCACCAAAGAAAGTGGTCTTTGGTCCTGACACAATTGATATTGGAGAGATATCTACTAGGAATATTATAGCGAAAGGGTTTTCAAAACATGCCTCCAAGGCATATGAATTCTCACATTTTTTTCCATATTCTCTGCCTACCCCATCGAGATCCGATGAAGATTAGAGTGATATCTCTTCTAATGAAGATGAGGATCAAGATCTTGATGTTGAGAATAAAGTTCAAGGAGATTCAGATACATATCCAGATCCAAGATGTTAATTTTTCAGAATTTACTTCAATATGATCTAGGATCTTAACTGAGAGAACAACATGTACAGCATATCTACAGCATATCAATCATGGACACAATAATGCAAGTACGTAAGAGACACAGAGTTTACTTGGGGAAAACCATAAAGGTGAAAAACCCCAATAACTTCCTCAGAGATAGATAGAGCAATGATACAACCCAAGCATAAGAGATAGACATCTCCTAGCAGTAGCTTCTCCTCCTCCACAAGTGCGCCACTCTCCCGAGAGTGTGAGAGAGAATAGAATGATGAAATATAGCGCCTCCCGCACTCTATTTATACTTGAATTGACTTTCCTAATAACCTTTACTAGGTCGACCTTAACTTAACCACATAACATAATGTTGACTGGGCTGACACCCAATAGGGTGGTCTAATAACCCTTTGACCCACATGGCCGACCCCCAATAGGATGGTCTAATAACCCTTCAACCCACATGACTTATACAGGGCCGACTCCAACAAGGTGGTCTAATAACCCATCAAGTATAAGTTACAACACTTACAATATAAATGACGACACTTCCGTATAGAGGAATAATAACATCTCTATAGGAATACAAACACTTCCGTATAGAGGAATAATACCATCTCTGTAGGAGTACAATATACATATATGAAATACATTCCGAAGTTACATATACATCAACACTCCCTCTTAAGTAGGAATGTATTTATCGACACAGGTCTTCTAGCACAAGTCTTCTTCTCTGGATCATCATCACTGAATAATCGTCATCGTCACTGCTGCTGCTATCTCAATCAATCTCTGAATCTACTCATCATAGGAATTCTACAGAGCCAATCCTTTTTCATACTGGATGTAGGCCCACCACCTGCAGGTCTTCATCATCACTGGTCATTTTGTGGAATCCTCAGGACTTGTTACGTGCATCTGCAAAACCTCGCAAGAGCATTCTAGGCCTTGTACGAGCACACAACCCAACCTATCAAATCTCCCAGGATCTTTTACATGCCACTGCACAACTTGTCCACGAACACATAGTATCAACCTGATACTCACCATACATAACCCTGATGTACATCATCACATGATCATCCTGATCATCATCATCTCTGCGAGCAAGCCAACAAGTAGGTACACCTCAGGACTGATTACACTGCCTCTGCAAAACCTGCAAGATCTCTCAGGACTGATTACACTGCCACTGTAAAACCTGCAAGAGCATCTCACAACTGATCATATGCCTCTCCAAAACCTGTGTACCAAACTGTCACATAATTGTCTTCAGATCACCACATAGTCCATAGAGCACAACCCAGATGCACACACACACAACACTTACACTCACCAGCATGGGAGGACCAACCTACTACCATCTGGGAAAGGATCACAACACTTACATCAACGATCATGGGAGGACAAACCTACCACCATGTCGGAATGGCACAACACTTACATCAACGACCATGGGAGGACCAACCTACCACCATGTCGGAATGGCACAACAATTACATCAACGACCATGGGAGGACCAACCTACTACCATGTTGAAAAAGCTCAACAATTACATCAACAACCATGGGAGGACCAACCTACAACCATGTCGAAAAGCCCATCATCCCTTACAACTCACCATGGGAGGACCAACCTACCACCATGTGAGAATGGCCCATCCCTTACATCTCACCATAGGAGGACCAACCTACCACTATGTGAGAATGGGTCAGCCCTTACATCTCACCATAGGAGGACCAACCTACCACCATGTAAGAATGGCTCAGTGTGCATCTGTGTCTCCGGACTCATCACTTCCCCCTGGAAGGCATCTCGATCTGAAGTACACCAAGTCTCCCTCTAAAGTATTCAAACTTCACTCTGGCAAGCGGCTTGGTCAACACATCGGCTAACTGCTCGTCTGTCGCAACATACAGGAGCTTCACTGCTCCTCTCTACACCATATCCCTGATATAGTGGAACTTGATCTCAATGTGCTTTGACTTTTCATGGAACACTGGGTTCTCTGACAACTTCACACAACTCTGGTTGTCGCAATATATACAAGTATCACTCAACTGGAGATCAAACAAATCAAACAGTATCTTCCTAAGCCATACTGCCTCACAACTAGCTGAACAAGCTGCGACATACTCTGCTTCAGCTGTACTCAGTGCCACACAGGACTGTTTCCTACTAAACCAAGAGATCACACCTGATCCCATACTGAAGCAGCACCCCGAAGTGCTCTTCCGATCAATGGAACTGCCTGCCCAATCTGAATCAACATAACCCTCTAGGTTAAACTTTTGATTCACCTCATACTTGAGCCCATAATCCACTGTACCCTTTAGGTACCTCAAAACATGCTTTGCAGCTATCAGGTGAACATGTCTCGGATCTGTCAGATACTGGCTCAAGGTGTTCACCGCAAAGCAAATGTCTGGCCTCATATTTGTCAGGTACATCAAGGACCCAATCATCTGACGATACATCGTAGCATCAACCGGCTCAGAAGAAGGATCACACAGAAGCTTCAAGTTCGATGCCATAGGTGTGGCCATGGCCTTGCAGTCCATCATCCCGAACCTCTTCAGGATCTCTACTACATACTTCCCTTGCCCAAGGAAGATTCCATTTGCACTCTACCACACCTCCATGCCTAGAAAATAGTGCATCATCTCCAATTTCTTCATCTCGAACTCGGCAGCAAGCTTCCTCTTCGTATTGGAAATCAATGTATCCTCACTTGTTACAAATAGATCATCCACATACAATAGTAGAATCACAGTATTGCCTCCCTCAACCTTGTAGTAAAGGTTGGAATACGCTTTACTCTTGGTAAATCCCAAACTGGATAGAAAGTTGTCTATCCTACCATACCAAGTTCTGCACATATATGACTCCATGTCATGTGTCTCAGAACCAAGTGGCTGCTTCACATACACTTCTTCTTCAACTACACCATTCAAGAAAGCTGTCTTGAAATCCATCTGGTGTATCTTCCATTTCATCACTGCATCCAGAGCAAGTAAGGATCTAATGGAAGTGTATCTGGCTACAGGATCAAAAGTCTCTATGCTACCACCTGCATCATGCTTGATCTTGTAGATCCTCTTGGAAGTCACTACAAACTCCCCTTCAGGTCTTGGGACTGCATCCCAAACATCTTCATGATCGACTGGTACTCCTCGATCATGGCATTCTTCCCAGATCCTGGGAACTTCAATATCTTCAATATTTTCAATAGATAACTTTGTTGCTGAACAAATGTTGTAGTCCTTCTTTTGTAGGTGATGGTATATGATCTTTCCTACACAACAAGTTAAATTGCATGATTAGAAAACATCTCATAGTTTTCAAAACAAATTCTTACATATAAAGAAATATGTCATACAATCATGCAATTATCTTAGCCAATGCTTCAATACAACATTTATCCATATCCCGTAACTTTCTAGATGCCTTCCAATCTCTACCAGAACATTGTTAAGAGTGTGCACAACTCCCAACATGTCAGCAAAGAGGTTTCATTCTAGATAAGTAGCAATGGAATGTTGTACAATGCCATAGGCCACTTACCCATGTATATTAGTAGTATACTGTTCATCAATGCAACTATGCATAATACACAACCTAATTATAGGAACATGAGTATATACCTTATTGAACAGTGTTATTTAAACAATAAAATATGCAAGGAATGATAATTCAATTACTTATCTTTGTTTGTTTGTTGGGTTGACTCCCTCTCAGTCTTTGCTTCTTTTCTGCAACTCCATTATGATGTGGATTGTGAGAAGTGGTCAACTCCCTCTGAATATTTGCATCCTTGCAGAAACTACTGAAGTGTGCTCCTTCTTGGTCTTTGCTTCCTTGCAGGAAACAATTGGAGTGTGCTCCCTCTTGATATTTGCTTCCTGGATTACCTGTCCTTGAACTTATATCCATCACTATGCATGCTTATTAGTATCATCATTGTGTCTCATACATAATCACACATTCATTAGTATAATCTTAATACTATCAAAACACAATAATCTTAAACATGTATAGTCATGATCATTTCAAACACAGATAATAAACATTAGTATTCAAGGTTTCAGGGAAGTCTTCTTTTACTCATGCATATTCTTATTTGATCATAGGATTCTTCTGGTTAGTTAAATCATCAATCAAGATAAGAGACATAAAATGCATAAACCCTTGAATACTTACATTTCTAACTTTATGAATAAACATAACCAATCATACCAAGTATACTTATATAAGGGATCCTAACATCAGGTAGGATTCTAACTTGATATAGGAAAAACATACCTGGATTGGTATGTTAGCTAGTTATGTCTAACATACCCACGTGATGTATTCTTGTTCTCTTCAATGACTTGTGCTAGTAACCTGCATATCTCATAGGTTAACCGTTATAAAACCAAGTTATACATACCTCGCAAATAGATCTTCTAAGTGATTCATGACAATGGATGAATCTTTGTCCTCATGTCATCATGATCATATGTTCTTGAACTAGAACATGATTTGTCTTTCTTGGTGTACCTTTCATGTTAGTGGACAACATAAACCTCATACAACACCATAATGCATTAGTACAATCATAAGTGTCAACACCCTAATCAATGAATATCTTCTATCATGCATTCATAATTTTATTAAGGTGATACGACAGGTCTAAATTTAATCAAGATTGTACTAACCGTAATAACATGAAGACAAACATACCATAAGCGTAATCATGAACAAATCTTGAAACATACCTGGATGAGTCATACCTGCCGAGATTTCTTGTAATCTTCTTATGTAAGGCCTTAGCCTCATCTCCCTCTGAAACATGAACTTCTTCACTTATGTAGGTGACCAATCCATTCTCTTCTAGGATTAACCCAATCCACTTGATTTGCAGGAAATGGATCTAGAGTTGGATTAGGGTTTGTCAGAGAAACACTAAAAATTCAAACTTCCGAAAGGATAGAAATATGCACCTTGATGAGCTGATCAAGCTGGTATACTCATAATTTGAAAATTGCAATGTTTCACCCCTCAAATTTGCCTTTGAAACTTTCAGATTCACTAGACATGACCCTGAACTAGGGTTTGATAAATCCCACCCTTCTTCCCAATCAAAAGGTTCGATCCAAAGCTCTAATCTTCTATTTTTTTGAGGAGCTTCCATCCGTGGTCATAGATTTCAAAAATTTCCATTTTTGCAGAAGCCCTAATTTTCTACTTTTCCGATCAAAGTCCCGAACTAGGGTCTGATCAAGCCCGACCTTCTTACCAACCATAAATTCTGATCTTGGTCTCTAAATTTTGATTTTGATGAGTATCATTCAGCCATAGTCTTCGATTACAAAAATTCCAACTTTCTTCGAAACCCTAAATTCCAGAAGCCATGAATGAAGGTGCTAAAAAATAATTCTGTTTTGACAGAAATATGTACCTGATTGTTTCTGGTGTAAATCCAAACGTTTCGATCCACAGGGTCTAAATTGTTTTCCTATGATAGCCCGACCTATCATCTTTCCAACCCCATAGGTCTGACCTCAAACGGATTCTCTGAGAGAGATTTATGCCAAGTATTATAACGTGACCTGTTTATGGGATAAAACAGGAGAACAAACTTGTACGGCATGCCACGTGTCACTAGTTCAGTTTCAGCCTCTGAAAAAGTTACCTGAGAAAGTGCAGTCCATGCACTACCTATAAAGTTTTACGAAATTTCATTTGGAGCTTCCTAGCCCAAGTTATGACCTTTTTTCCAAGGTCATCTATTTATGACTGAGATCTGGAAGAGGCAGAAACCCTATATTGTACAGATCATAAATCACAAAGTACAACGAATTAGAGGTTTTCCTTTGGACACAAGGTACATGGGGATCTCATATTCACCCTGTATGAATTTCCAACCCTGAAACCTCGCTGACATTTATTTATAACGAAAGTGCTACGATGACTGGTTTTTTCTATATCAAGCCCTAGCTTCGCAATTGCAACAAGTGTCATACATGCCATACCATGCCTTCTTTCAGGATAGCTCTAATACCATGTTAATTTTTCAGAATTTACTTCAATATGATCTAAGATCTTAACTGAGAGAACAACCTGAACAACATATCTACAACATGTCAATCATGGACACAATAATGCAAGCACACAAGAGACACAGAGTTTACTTGGGGAAAACCATAAAGGTGAAAAACCCCAATAACTTCCTCAGAGATAGATAGAGCAATGATACAACCCAAGCATAAGAGATAGACATCTCCTAGCAGCAGCTTCTCCTCCTCCACAAGTGCGCCACTCTCCCGAGAGTGTGAGAGAGAATAGAATGATGAAATAGAATGCCTCCCGCACTCTATTTATACTTGAATTGACTTGCCTAATAACCTTTACTAGGTCGGCCTTAACTTAACCACATAACATAATGCTGACTGGGTTGACACCCAATAGGGTGGTCTAATAACCCATCAAGTATAAGTTACAACACTTACAATATAAATGACAACACTTCTGTATAGAGGAATAATAACATCTCTATAGGAATACAACACTTCCGTATAGAGGAATAATACCATCTCTGTAGGAGTACAATATACATATATGAAATACATTCCAAAGTTACATATACATCAACACAATACATGCTCCCAATCCATGGCCAAGGACAATATGGGATAACAAAGTCCTTGTAGATTCCGGGAACATAGTTAGGGATCCATCTGACAATAGAACCACCAGATCTCAGTATCATGCAAAACTTGCACTATGCCATACAGATCCACTTCTCTCAAAGAGGTGCTACATGATGGTGGGTTTTGATCCACAATATCTTGAGGAGACTTTCCATGGGGGATATACAACCAAGTACAAATCTCATTTGTATGCCAAAAGGTACTCAAAGGTTCATGATTTGGACCACAATGAGCCATTCAATCTAGTAGCAAGAAGGGTTTCTGAAATACTTGTTTTGGAAAATACAAATTCTACATAGTCGAAGGTACATCAGAGGATCATATCCAGATCCAGATCTAGCACTTGCATTGCTATCCTACAGAGGAGCAACTTGCCAATATTTTTGCAAAGGATTTCACTGAGGAAAGTTTTTTCCTTCTTTGCTTAGAATGAAGGTTCTTTGAGTTCCCTACTGCTGTTCTTTTTGGGGGGGTATTTTTCCCATGTGGTTTTTCTCCATTTCTTTGGTTCATGGACAATTCTTTTTATCATTTATTTGATTGTATGGGTGACCTTTGGTCTTAGTAAGTAGGGCCTAGGATGAAAAATTATCGATTAAGGGGGGGGTGTTAGGATATTTCAATACTCCATCCTTGTCCTACCTAGCATTATTTATTTTTCCTAGTTGTTGATGATGTCATTTCCCCCCTAGTGGTGTGTAGATGTCATCCAGGATCCATCTACCACCTTCTGAGCCCTGCATGCATAATTGTTTTAGGTCCACTTCAGTCAGTTCCCTATTTTATAAAAAACCTATTAAGTGTTCCAGTGCAGTCCACCTGAGTTAGTTGACTCTTATGGGGGGTTAGAGCTCTAGATGCCACTCATTGTGGCCTCATGCACCCTTTTCTGACTGGCATGCATGAAAAAATCACTATTGTGCCCTCCTTAGTCAGTTAACTGATTATGTCTTCAGTTAGTTGATTTTAGGTTTAGTTCAGTTGAGTTTGAGTCTTCCAGATCACTCTAGTGGTGATAATCACTATGCTAGACCAAATGAGGTTCTAATTCTCCTATGTGATTCGAATTATATCCATTGTATCATGATTTTTCATTATATTGATTATTGGATCATGTGACATTACTATGCTCCTATTTGAGTTCTGCTGCATAATTATTCTTTTGCTATTTTTTACTGCAGTTTTCATTCTTATTCAATTTTTTTGCTCATTCTTTCTTTGTGAGGTATCATCATCTCTTATATATGTTGTGACATATAATTTCATAGAAGGTTATTTTAGTATCCATCGCTATTTGATCGAAACACACTTCACATTGCATGATTGGATTCCTCAACGTCACAAATTTTGACAATTTTTTCTTTATCCCTCCTGCCATCTATGATTCACCGTAATGTTTCTGTCACATTCTTCCCAATATGCATCATATCAAACAAATGAGCAATTTTTAGTTTCTCATATTAGGGAAACCTCGTGAATTGAGTGGGATAACATTTCATTCCTCGTGGAAGCCCATTATTTATACCTTTACGACAATGAAATTGACGAAGAATAAAAAAATGAAAACAATAATTATCAAACACAATAAATAAATTTAATACTTAAAATATAATTTCAAAATCAAAACAATATTACATATACAATACATAAACAAATTGCTTACCTTGACGATTTCTGTTATACTCCAACCTCCATAGGTGAGGTGTTATTCTTCGTGGTTTTAATACAGTCTCTTCTTTCCCATTGAAAATATGTTTCTAAGTAGTACGAAGCTTATGGGAATTCGAGAGGAAGTGCCTATACTCATCAAACACCATCTTTCCTAAATATTTTGAATAACGATACTTCATCTCAGGACCACAAATTGGACATGCAAATTTACCCTTTGTTTGAAGACCTACAACATATGGATTAATGTCTATTATATGATGGATTATTAAAAAAATGTGCATGATATATTCAAAATAATTAAGAAGTATTAAAGTGCAAGGAAATGTTAATACATACCACAAATATGTGTTAGTCCGGGGGCATCATGAGTTGTCCATACAAGTATTCCACGGAATTGAAATCACTTTTTCCCAATTCGTTTATAGATGTCATACATAGTTATACTATTCCATAATTGTATTAGCTCATCGATAAGAGGCTCGATATATACATTCATATCTTTAACTTGGTACTTTCCTAATTGCTTTAAATTACACATAATTACTACCATGATATGTATATAAAAGTAAATAAATAAGTAAACTATAGTTTACAAAAAACAAGACAAATGAAATTCTCACATTCGAAAAATTAATATAGACAAATTTCCCGGAACAATCATTGTCAACATTATGTGATCCCTCTTTATTGACATCCAAGGAGGAATGTTATTTTTAATAACAAAAATAGGCCACACTGAGTAAATAGATCTAAGCTCTCCGAATGGATTAACACCATCAACTTCCAATGAAAGCCTAATATTACGAGGTTCATCTTTAAAATATGGCCATTTTCCCTTAATTTCCCTAAATGGATATCCATCTGCAGGCATTCGAAGAACACCATCTCCACTTCTATTCTGCGCATGGTAATCCATAAATTGTGCTATGATTTTGCACTTGAATAGTCCCTGCAAATGTGGAATTATGGGAATATGATGAAGAACCTTTCGACGAACCATTTTTGTTACTTGATGGGTTCAATATCTACTAATATGACATTCCAGGCATTCGGTTTTTGACGCATGTTGTCTATAATATATAATATGGTCATTAGGACATGCATCTATACTTTGATACTCCATTCCAATGTCTTTCATAACAACAAGTAAATCTTGATATGTGCGAGGTAAAATATTTGACGATGGTAACAAAAAATTCACCTAACAATCTACATCATAAAAATTAACTAGTTATTGAAAATAATATTAATTGTAAATATTACATTCTTATTTAACACATTAATTAACGTTAAAAAAATGCATAAATGAGAAAAGGTCAACCTTTATGTATATCTGATGAAACATATTATATACCTTAGGATTTGTGTCATACACGTGTTTAAAAAATGATTCATAACCTTTAAGTTCATTGGAAGCAATTTAGCGGAGAGAATATTTTCTCTTGACCCTTTATAAAGCCGTTTATTTACATTTTCCATCAAAGGTTCATCATAAATATCATCACTGTCCCCATCCTCATCTAGTTGAACAAACAAGTCTTGGATCATTTGATTTGTCCCATCATATTTAACTATGTTATGTTCATCATCTGCTTCCATGGGATCATTAAATTGATATTCATTATTCACTTCATGTTCCTCAACTTGTACAACATCATTTCTACTACTACTTGGGGCATTCTGCAAAACGTTAGAGGGAAATTCTAACTTTATAATTACAAGCTATCATGCAAAATTAGTGCATGTATAACAAATACTAAAAAATATAAATTTTACAAATACAATCAATATTAAGAAATATAATTAATATATAGAGAGAGAGCTATTACCATGGGACGATATTCCTTCAATCCCCCATTCACATGACCATATTTCCTACATTTTTTTCTAGCTATTGTTATTAAAATCCTCATGGGACGTCTCATAAAACAACTATTGAAAGGGAAAAAAACATCTACTGTCACCCTCTTCATCTCTTTACCTACCTATAATATTTTCTAACATTCTTCCCACAAAAGGTATAGTGATGATTATAAAAAAATCCACTTTTTGCTTGACAATAAGAGCTTATATCCTTTCTGAACCATCATTCATATATAAAAATTGTCACAACCACTATAAATGGGAGCGTATTTATAAATTTTAAACCGTCAATGTTCTGACGAATTTTGACCAAGTTAACCTTGACTTCCTTAAATTGTGGCAAACCGTTTGGAAAGTGAATGACTACTTTTGTGTTCGTCGTTCTTGTGATGGAATGGGTTATGAAGTCACAACTAAGACAAACTCTTATGTCATCTCTATTGTGACAGTATGATATTCAAAGTCGCAACACCGACGATGATGGATAATCCGTCGCAATACCGACGATATCGAGGAGGTAAAAAAAAGATTTTTTTTACGTTTTCTCTTGAATTTTCTGACATTTGTTGGAACCCTATAGTCTGAATTTGGTCCTAATGTATTAGTGTATTATTCATTTTTTATAATTTCTTAGGTGTTAGATTAGGTTATTGGCCCCATGTTTCCTTGTTAGGCTCACAACTTGTCATCATTATCCACTTGAGATACCTCATATTGATTCTTCCTGCTTTTATGACAATCCAGAATGGTAAGAGCGCACTTCCTACTTTTACACAACTTTTTCTGGTTTTTCTGGTTTTCAGTGGATAAGGATAAAGCATGGTGCCTTTATGGACTTGGAAAGATGTCTACTTTTTGGCCAATACCTCCTCCATATTTTTCTCTCCAAAATTCATCATATTACTTCTTTTTCATCACTCATTAGCTTCCATATCTGATTTATCTAATTCATGAGCCTCTTGACTGGTTTGGAAAGTGATGTTGCCACTATTGGGGTTTTTTTACCTTTTAGTAAGCTTGATTTTGTGAGATTTTTGAATGCATCCTTAAGAATTCTAATTTATAAAGTAATTATATATTTGTACATCCATATTAGTGCCTAAGTTTGGTTGATGTAAAATTATGCATAGAGTTTTATTCTATGCATATATTCTGTCTCATTTTTCACTGTATTTTGCAATATTTGCTTGGAAATTTTGTTAGGAACTTCTTGAGTGCTTATATATGATTAGGATTTGATATTTTCACAAGGTATTGTTGATGTATATGTAACTTCAGAATGTATTTCATCTATGTATTTCATATATATTTAGTGTACCCTTATAAGAGATGTGTTTTTCCTCTATAAGGAAGTGTCGTCATGTGGATTGACAAGTGTCGCAAGTGTGTGTACTTGCCGATGGGTTATTAGACCACCATGTACGGGGTCGGCCCTAAAATATATATTATATTGTGGATGTATCTAGATAAACAATTCAGCCCCATAAGGTCACTGGGAAAACAGGTTAAGTATAAATAGAGATCGAGAGATCTCTATTTGGATCATTCGAAAAGACACACTTCTCTCACTCATAAAGTGGCGCACTAGTGAGGAGGAGGATCATATGCTCTAGGAGACTATCTCAAGTGTATTTTGTTTGTACTTTGGTTGAGCCATTGCTCTCTCTATCTCTGAGGAAGTTGTGGGGTTTTTCACCTTAGGGTTTTCCCCACGGAAACTCTATGTCTCTTGTCTCTCATGCTTTTGATTCTTGTGATGCTTGTCATGCTTATTGTGACTGTTATGCATTGATATACTATATATGTTATTCTCTCAATAAAGATCCAAGAGTATTGTGAATTAATGCTCAAATTTTAACATGGTATCAGAGCTAACCTGAGAAGAAGACATTTTGCAGTGACGGAAACTTGAGTTTCTTGTTTATTGGGTTTCTCTCCACAGTTTTTGGAAAAGCAGTATAGTAGATTGACTCTAATCATCAAGGAGAATCTATCTGTCCAATCAGAATTCAATTCTGAGCTTTTTCAGATTTGGCCCTAAAAACTAGGGTTTCCACAAAAATAGGACTTTCTGAAATCTGAAGACATAGCTAGAAGCTCCTTGCAAAAAGTGAAGTTTAGAGCTTTGGATCGAGATTTTTGGCTAGGTAGATCTCTAGGAAATGCAAACCCTAATTCAGGGCTCTCCCTAGTGAACCCGAGAGGACAAAAAGGAAAATTTGAAGGGTAAAACTTTGCTGATATCAAATTCTGAATACACCAGGCTGATCAGCTCATCAAGGTGCATCTTTCTATCCTTTCAAAAAGTTGAAATTCACATTTTGAATTTTTAGGGTTTTTTCGACAAACCCTAATCCGGGACCAGATCCAGTTTTCAGCATTTCAAGTGGTAAGACCTAAATCTTTTCTATTTCCATTTGAATTACTCTTTAAGATGTCTCACCACACCAAGCTTGAGGATAAGCTTGAAGGGGCTGATAACTTCCGAGCTTGGAAGTATAGGATTGGGTTAATCCTGGAAGAGAATGAGTTGGACTCATATATAAAAGAAGACATCCCTATCCCAGAGGATGAAGAGGCTAAGGTATTGCATAAGAAGAAGTTGGTCAAGGCAACGAGAATCATTACTGATTCTATCAAAGACCATCTCATACCCCATGTGTCTTCTCTAAAGACACCCAAGGATATGTTTGACTCTTTGACCAAGCTATTTGAAGGAAAGAACATAAATCGGAAGATGACCCTACGGAATCAATTGAAAGGGGTTAAGATGTCGAATGGAGAAACCATTCAATCCTATTTCTCCAAGGTCTCTCAGATCAAGGAACAACTTGAAGCTATAGATGAAACGGTGGAGAATGGTGAAATTGTTATGACTACTTTGAATGGCCTACCTAGGTCATGGGACTCTTTTATCCAGGGGATCTGTGCCAGAAAGAAGTTAATCTCCTTCAGCAGATTATGGGAGGAATGTTCTCAAGAAGAAGCAAGGCTTGTGGAAAGAGAAGAGAAGATGGGAAATGAATATCAAGCTCTCACAACTCACACTAAGAAGGGCAAGTTCAAGAGGGAGCCATCCCATCACAAGAAGAAATCTTCTCATCATTTTCACAAAGACAAGAAAGATCTAAGGTGTTTCACTTGTAATGAGAAGGGTCACTTTGCTTCAGAATGTCCCAAGAACAAAAGGGACAACCACAACAACAACAACTCCAGCAAGAAGAAGAAGGGTAACAAAAGAAGGTGCCATGCTCATGCTGCCGAAGATGATTAACCTCCAAAGAAGAAGGCTAGGGCAGAAAGTGATGATAGTAATGATGACTCATCAAGTGAAGAAGAGTATGTTCTAATCTCTACTCTCACAGGTACTATCTCCCATGGTTGTAATGATTGGTTAATTGATAGTGGGGCTTCCAAACACATGACTGGGTTTAAAGAATCCTTTGTAAATCTGTCTGAACAGGAATCACCCCATAAAGTGAAACTTGGGGATGATTATCAATATCCCATCAAACGAAGAGGTGAAGCCTCCTACAACCTAGATTCTCGAAAATCTTTGAAGATGAAAGAAGTCCTTTATGTACCTAGGCTCAAGAAGAACTTACTCTCCATCTCTACATTGGATGCAAAAGGTATGAAGGTTGCATTTGTGGATGGCCAAGTCCTAATGTGGCCAAAGGGAAAGACCATAGATGATGCAGTTGTGATTGGAGAGAAAGAGGGAGGTTTGTATAAATTAAAAGGACAACCTGAACATGCCATGGTGCGTGAATCCATGGAGCCAAGTGAACTTTGGCATAGAAGACTTGCTCATATGCACTATAGGGCACTTCCAATTGCAAGCAAGGCTGTAGAGGGTCTTCCTGAAATCAAGACCAAACATGAAGGTGTTTGCAAAGGATGTGCAAAAGGTAAGAATATTAAGAAGGCTTTCCCAAGCAGTGAAAGCAAGGCAAAAGATATCTTGGAAATCATCCACTCAGATGTATGTGGTCCTATGTCATCCAGTTCTCTAAGTGGGTATGTTTACTATGTCTCATTTATTGATGACTTCTCCAGGAAGACTTGGGTATACTTCTTGAAAAACAAAGATGAGGTGTTTGATAAGTTCAAGGAATTCAAAACCTTGATGGAGAATCAAATTGACAAAAAGATCAAAACATTCAGATCTGACAATGGTGGAGAATTCACCTCAGGTGACTTCAAGAAGCTTTGCAATGATTCAGGGATTAAGATGGAGTTGAATGCTCCTTATAGTCCTCAACAGAATGGAGTTGCAGAAAGGAAGAACGGAACAATCATGGAAGCAGCAAGGGCAATGCTGCATGACCAGGATCTACCTATGCATCTATGGGCAGAAGCAGCTAGAACAGCTGTATATGTGCAGAATAGAACACCCCACAAGATATTGCACAACAAGACACCAAAAGAGGTCTTTTCTGGTAAGAAACCTGAAGTCAGCCATCCAGAATATTTGGTTGTCCAGTATACACTCATGTCCCAAAGGAAAAGAGGACCAAACTAGATCCTTCAGGAAATAAGGGTATCTTTGTGGGTTACAGTGAAAGCTCGAAGGCTTACAGAATATACTTTCCAGGGTTCAAGAAGATTGATGTCAGCAAGGATGTAACATTTTATGAAAACTCAGCATTCATCAAATCAAGGAAGGCACCTATCAAAGTTTATGAAGAACCTAAGGAAACTAGATTTCAAGACACTACCATGACTGAAGCAATTCCAGAAGTTGTTCGTGAGTTTGAAAATCTGCAAGAACCTGTAGATCCACCCCGTGAGGATAACTCTCACAAGAGGAAACCTGCATAGGCTAGAGAGCTCATTCAAGATGCAGAAAGATTTGGCATTCCAGAAGAAGAACACAGAGCAAAGAATAGAACCAGATCACATACCAGCTATGTTGATTTACTTTGTGACATTATGAACAAAGAACCTTCCAGTTATGAAGAAGCAGCGGAAAAGAAAGAATGGAAGGATGCTATGGTTGAGGAATACCAATCAATAATGAAAAATGATGTTTGGGATGTTGTCCCAAGACCTAAAGAGAAGTCTGTTGTGACTTCCAAATGGATCTACAAAATCAAGCATGCTGCAGATGGCAGTGTAGAGATATACAAAGCAAAATTTGTAGCTCATGGCTTCTCTCAGAAAGAGGGAATAGATTATGAAGAAACTTTTGCACCTGTAGCCAGGTATACTTCCATCAGAACAGTACTTTCCCTGGCTGTAGCAATGAAATGGAAAATACACCAGATGGATGTCAAGACTGCTTTCTTGAATGGTGTAGTTGAAGAGGAAGTATACGTGGAGCAGCCACTCGGTTTTGAAATACACGATAGGGAGTCATATGTGTGCAGATTGAAGAAAGCCTTCTATGGCTTCAAGCAAGCTCCCATAACTTGGTATGGTAGGATGGACAGTTTCCTATCTAGCTTGGACTTTACCAAGAGTAAAGCAGATTCCAACCTCTACTACAAGGTTGAGGAAGGAAATCCTATGATTCTACTTCTGTACGTGGATGACTTATTTGTAACAGGAGATGACAGATTGATTGCAGATACTAAGAGGAAGCTTGCTTCTGAGTTCGATATGAAAGATTTGGGAATGATGCATTATTTCCTAGGTATGGAGGTGTGGAAAAATTCAGGTGGGATCTTCCTTGGTCAAGGGAAGTACACAATAGATATCCTGAAGAGATTTGGGATGATAGATTGTAAGGCCACACCCATGGCATTGAATCTAAAGCTTCTATGTGATGCTTCATCTGCAGTTTAACCTGCAGGGTTACGTTGATTCATATTGGGCTGGCAGTGCTGCAAATAGTAAGAGCACTTCTAGGTGCTACTTCAATATGGGATTAGGTGTGATCTCTTGGTTTAGCAGGAAGTAGTCCTGCGTAGCACTGAGTACAGCTGAGGCAGAGTATGTTGCAGCCTGCTCAGCTAGTTGTGAGGCAGTATGGCTACGGAAGCTACTGTCTGATTTATTTGATCTCCCGTTGGATGCTACTGGTATCTTTTGTGATAACCAGAGTTGTGTGAAGCTGTATCAGAACCCAGTGTTTCATGACAGGTCGAAACACATAGAGATCAAATATCACTATATCAGGGATATGGTGCAGAGAGGAGCCATGAAGCTCCTGTATGTTGCAACGGACGAGAAGATTGCAGATGTGCTGACGAAGCCACTAGCCAGGGTGAAGTTCGAGTACTTCAGGGAGAGGCATGGTGTTCTTCAGATAGATGACACTTCGAGGAAGAAGTGATGGACACATTTGCTGAAGCCATTCCAAGCATGTTGGAAGGAGGATCCTTCACATGGCTGTGGATGATGAGCATCAGGACGATGCTCCAGTTATTGCTCTGTATATGCATAATGTTGATGCTAGATATGATCAGTTGGATCATTTATATTTGTATGTATGTACAAATGATGTTGATGCTAGATATGATCAGTTGGATAATTTATATTTGTATGTATGTACGCATCATGTTGGATGCTGGATATGATCGATTGGATCATTTGTATGTATTTGTATATGCATCATGTTGGATGCTGGATATGATCGGTTGGATCATTTGTATGTATTTGTATATGCATCATGTTGGATGCTTGGACCATGTATTCATATATGTATCAGGTGGATAGGTTGTATGATCAGGTAGATCATGTATGTTGATATGTATCATGTATTTGTATTTGTATCAGGTGGATACACTGTATGATCAGATCGATCATGTATGATGATATGTATCAGGTAGATACTTGGTATGCATTAGGTGGATGCATTGTATGATCAGGTTGATCATGATGATGAGCTTCAGGATGTTGCTCCAGATGATATGTACTGGGATGGTACAATGATGATGATCAGTATGATCATGGGCATCAGGATGATGCCTCGTGCGATGATGATCCATTGGATCATGAGTATCAGGTTGATACTTGGAGGTCAGAGATGATATGTGGCAGGTTGTGCAAATAACATGTAATCAGTCTTGGGAGATCTTGTCGGTCATGCTGCGGCACATAAATGTTCCTGGGGTACTCTTTCCGGTATTGCTATGTAGTATGTAATCAGTCCTCAAATATCCGATAGGTTGAGCTATGTGCTCGTAATCAGTCCTGGGATGAGGTATTACTACTAAGACATGTAATCAGTCCTGGAGATCCGAGAGGTTGAGCTATGTGCTCGTAATTAGTCCTGGGATGCTCTTTAGAGATATTGTCGATCGTGTTGCGGCACATAAATGTTCCTGGGATGCTCTTTAAAGGTTTTGTCTATCCACATGTAATCAGTCCTGGAGATCCGATAGGTTGAGCTGTATGCTCGTAATAAGTCCTGGGATGCTCTTTAGAGATCTTACCGGTCATGCTGCGGCACATAAATGTTCCTGGGATGCTCTTTAAAGGTATTGTGGAGGAGATGCATGTAATCAGTCCTGGGAGATCTTGCCGGTCATGCTTAGGCACATAAATGTTCCTGGGATACTCTTTCCGGTATTGCATCTACACATAAAATTAGTCCTAAGAGGCCACCTCTATCAGACCATTCACACAGATGATGAAGACCTGCAGGTGGTGGGCCTACATCCAATATGAAAAAGTGTTAGCTCTGTAGAACTTCCTATGATGAGTAGAGTCAAAGACTGGTTAAGATAGCAGCAGCAGTGACGATGATGATGACGATGATCCCGAGAAGAAGACTTGTCTAGCATAACCGTGTCGAGAAATACCTTCCTAGTTAAGAGGGAGTGTTGATGTATATGTAACTTCGGAATGTATTTCATCTATGTATTTCATATATATTTATTGTACCCTTATAAGAGATGTGTTATTCCTCTATAAGGAAGTGTCATCATGTGGATTGACAAGTGTCGCAAGTGTGTGTAGTTGCCGATGGGTTATTAGACCACCATGTGTGGGGTCGGCCCTAAAATATATATTATATTGTGGATGTATCTAGATAAACAAGTCGGCCCTATAAGGTCACTGGGAATACAGGTTAAGTATAAATAGAGATTGGGAGATCTCTATTTGGATCATTCAAAAAGACACACTTCTCTCACTCAGAAAGTGGCGCACTAGTGAGGAGGAGGATCATCTGCTCTAGGAGACTATCTCAAGTGTATTTTGGTTGTACTTTGGTTGAGCCATTGCTCTCTCTATCTCTGAGGAATTTGTGGGGTTTTTCACCTTAGGGTTTTCCCCATGGAAACTCTGTGTCTCTTGTCTCTCATGCTTTTGATTCTTGCGATGCTTTTCATGATTATTTTGATTGTTATGCATTGATATACTATATATGTTATTCTCTTAGTAAATATCCAAGAGTATTGTGAATTAATGCTCAAATTTTAACAGGTATCAAAGCTTAGGAATCCTAGGGAGAATATCTACAATCAGTAGTGCACCAGAAGCAATGGAGGTTCCACATAAGTCCTAGGGATATTGCCTTGAAGCCATTGTAGCAATCCTTTGGAGTCTACGCAGGTGTGACACACTCTTGAAAGTGCCTAATATCTATTTGTAGAGGTCATTAGATCAAGTTTTTCCTCCTATGTGTTTTTTTTCATTTTCCCGGTTATAGTTTCAGTCTCATCAAGGGTGCAATTAGTTGTCCATGGAGCAATATCAGACTATCATCTTGACTCCATTCAATTTCTTTGATTGGAAAGTGCATATGGAGATTCTGTTGAGGAGAAAATTCCTATACAGAGTGACTATGGCTACTGAACTTGAGCCTAATATAACTGTTGGGAAGGCCTAGTGGCATAAAAAAGGGATGAAGCTTTTGGTCTCTTGTGTCTCGGTACCTTTACGGATCTTCTCTTCCATTTGGATGGTTTAACCATACTGAATGAAGTTTGGGTTAAACTTCATACTTTGTTTGGAAATACTGATGAATTGAGAGGCCATCAATTAGAGAATGAGTTGGTTTCTCTGAGTCCAAGAAACTTTAATAACTTACAATACTTCTTCACTAAATTTAAGTCTTTGGTTCTTCAACTAAAACCATGTGGGATTGAAAAGAAGGATGAGTAGTTGATCTTGGCCATACTTTTAAAATTAGGTCTAGACTATTTTATCTTAGTTTTGACTTTCCATGCTACCAATATCGAAACTAGAAAATTCCCTCTCTGGATGAGTTCATGGAATCTCTAACTTAGGAGAAAGATAAGTTGGTCTTGATGGGATCCATAAAGCCATCAAAATATCATGCATTGGCTGCTGGATATTTGAATAATTCAAAGGGAAATAATAAGGATAAGGAAAAACAACCTTCATATCAAAGGAATGAGAAACCAAAGACACCAGAGGATCCCTCATGCTCCAAGAAGAATCAATAGAAAAATAAGGAGAAGAGCAAGTGTGCATACTGCAATAGGGGCTTTCATCCTCAGAGTTCATGTATGAAGAAGACCATCGACATGATGGCTCATATTCTCGAAAAGAACAATATCCCTCTTCTAGATGGCACAAGGAGGAAGGAAGGAAGTTCAAATTCAAAAGATAAGGAAAGAGTTCATGCCCTGATGGCTAGAACTTTAAAATATTCCTCTTACATCATTGATTCGGGAGCATATAGACATATGGTAGCAACAAGAGAGTATTTTTCCTCTCTTGATTACATTGGTGGTCCAATAATTGTGTTGGGATATGATTAAGTGACTCAATCAAGAGGTAAAGGTAAGATTGATCTAGACCATGGTTCTTTCAATAATGTTTTGTATGTCTCAGGTCTCGATGCCAACCTCCTTTCAGTTTATCAGATGCCTCATACGGGGTCTCCCAAGAGAGTAATATGTACCCCAAATGATGTGGAAATTTATGAAATTTCCATTGGAAGAGTTGTTTCCATAGGAGCTGCTGATCATGACTCCAAAGTTTACAATTTTTCTCATTTTCTTCCCTACTCATCACCCTGTGCACTCCTCAGTCACGCCAATGAAACTAGTAATGTAATATCCCTATTTTGACCCCATTACATTAAAATGTAAATGATGTAATATTTTTATAAAATCATGGTGAGGAGCTCAAGGCCAAGGTCTCAGCATCGATTTAGTGACGCATATGGTTTGCATGCTATCCAGGCACAATGGAATTGCACATATCATGTAAATATGCATTTTAATAAAATACCCACAACTAGATATGCAATGCAATGCAACAAGAGATGGGGGCATGGTTTTTACAAGGAATTGGGAGGGAAATATTCAAACCCTTAGAGCCAATCAAGTCAAGCCAAGTGCCAATGGGAGAACCCATAAACCTTCAACTACCCATGTTGACTTTTGTACCCAATCATTTATTTCTTCCAAGAGTTGGTTGAGGTAGTTAATGCCTTGGGGAATGGAGAGGTATGGATGTCCAAATTCGGGTATGGGAAAGCCATCAATTTTGGAAAAAACATGTTTGGATTCCTTGGAAAGACAGGAGACATGAAATTTCTCCCCAATCCATCATTCACCATTCCCCCCTTGACCCTCATCATTCCCTGGAGACAGTCATTGATTGTGAAGAGAATTTTGTGACTGACATAAATTGTCAATATGGATTGTCTCCATAATGCATGGAAATTATTTTGTGTATTTGTGAGAATGTAATGAGGCATTTCCATGTGTGAATCAATTGTGTGGTTTAGAATTGTGGTAAATGTTTCCATAAGAAAGGAAATGAAGTATCATAGTTGAATAAGGTGCAAGTGTATATAATGGACCTTGAAAAGACTCCTTATGGAGTTAGAATTGAATCAATTGCAGTGATGACAATTGCAGGGAAGTCCAAGAAAGGCCAAATTGAACATTTCCCGAAGCAATTGGAGCAGTAAGGCAATGTTGATAAAGAGGGAAATTTCTCACCTTAAACTATTTATGTTTATAGCATAGGAATTGCATGCTTGAAAAGTAGCAAGTAGGAATGTTATACATGAGTATATGTATTGAATCGCTACTTGGTGAGAAGATCATAGCTAATAATTGCTTGTATGCTTGGTAGAGAGGCCATGAAATTGGATCAAAAATGATGTGGAAGAGGAAATCCATGCTATGATGAGGGATTGGAAAGGGAGAATAATCCCTCCACTACCCTCTTTCTATTGTATTTATAATTCTGAATTTGTCATGCATATAAATTATGGCATAGGGATGCTGGAAATGAAAGAGAGTAGTAGATTAAATGCATATGAATTAGTGGGCATGATTAAAGACTCATGGCATAGTGCATGTGAATTGCTTATGCATGAGTATGATGTTGCATATGAGTAAAGGTAGTGAAGTTACACATGCAATAGCCCATTAATGATATTGACTATGGTTGATGACATTTAATGTCGTTGACCATGGTTGTAGGAATTAGACCATAGAAACATGTCTGAAAATGAAAAGAAGTCACAGCATGTGACCAGCAAACCTGGAGAGGGAAGGATGGAGTAATGATTCATGATCAAAAGGTTGGAAAAAGGACTGTGTAGCCTTGGTTAGAGACCAACTGATCAGGTAACATCAAGCGATGTTAATGACATCCATGCAGGTATTTGTGCTTAATTGCATGAATGTTGAAAGAGGATTTGGTAATATCCCTTCAACTATGTTTACACTTGTTGATTTGGTTTGCATGTGGTACTGAGTGCCTGAATGTGTATATCATCCTATTGAGTATGGTGAGGTGTGGGTAAGTGAAGGAAATGAGCCTTACACCCTATAATTGCTTAGAAACCTCAATGCATTCATATGAAATTATATCATTCCATTTGTGTATGTTGATTATGAGTTTAATAACCAAAGCAAGCAAGGAATTATGGTCCTGTTATGATAGAATGAATGACATGACAATGTAGTATTCATGAATCAATGCAAGCTGGCATTGAGTGGATATTCATTAAGAGATTTTATAAATATTGTGGTTGCATTGAGTGAATGCACATGAAAAGTTTTGCAAATGTTGTAAATTTGCATGCATATGTTAAGATGCATTGTGTGAATGGATGGTTGTGTTATGTATGTTTCATTGCAATTAGATAATAGATGAAATGATGAATTAGGGGTAATTATGGGATCATTTCATGAGATGCTATGAATGCAGGAGAAGATTTGCAAGAAGAAGGTAGTCATGTTTGATGGTATACCAAGTGCTCTGTCGAAAGGACAGAGTTGCATAAAAATAATATGGTTGTGAAGTCATGAATATTGGAGTTTTCATTTAAATTGCAGGGATAATGAGTCTGTGTCTTGCAATTTTATTATGATAATGATATATATATATATATATATATATATATATATATATATATATATATATATATATATATATTTCATTTCATTTCAAATGTTAACAGCTGAAAGTGTTTGAATTATTGAGTGTTGTAATTCTGCGATCACTTCAGTTACTGTTGTAGCAATGAGAAGATTATTTGCATAGATACTCACAACGTGTTTGGCTAATTGAGAGTTTCAGATTTCAGGTAGAAATGGATTGAGTATGGAAATGATGATAAGTCCATAGTAAAGACCGGGATCTACCATGTGCATAAGCCAAAGGTTATGAGAAGGTTCTCATGGTTGTGAAATTTAACTTATACATGGAACAAATTTGTAAATTTCAGGTTTGAAATTTTGCTAATATTTACTAATGGTTGTTTGGATTCTCTAGAATTATGTCAGGAGGACATGTTGTAAGTGGATGTTCATGTATGGTAGAAAACATAAATCCATAATGGACAGAGTGATGCCACTTACATGATCCAAATAATATGAGGATGGCCTCATGGTTAAAACCAATCAATTTCTACAGGAGACAGAATTGTAAATTCATGTTTGAATTTAATGCCACTGATTGATTAGGGAAATCAGATTTGAATTTGATTATTAATTTTCCGCTAATTGTTTGGATGTTTGAGGAGTGTGTCAGGAAGACCATGTGTGATGGCCTGCATAATCCAAACTCCATGGGAAGGATCCCATGATTTGGAAATGGGTTTCGAGTGAAATGCCATTGAAAATTTTGATAATATCCCAGCTGCACTGCATGTTGTAAAACCATGTGAGTGAGATGGTAAAATTATGCCAACAAGGCATATGTGGGTTGTGGAACGTGAAAAGATTGGGGTGGAAAACCGAAGGACTGTTGAATCAGAGAAGGGAGCCCCCATTATTCGCAAATGAAGAGAGAATACATCTGAAAAGAGATAAGTATTTTGTAACCCTAGCTAAGAATATGAATGAATAATTTTAGGGGCGAAATTTAGCCCATGGGAGAAATTTTAGGGGTCACAAAAAATTGATGGGTGAATTTTTAATATGGAGAGGGTTTTTTTAAATTTAATCCATTAGTCCAATATTTATTAAACCAATAATGATGAGAAATCAAATAGCCAACCTCGCGATAAAGGAAAATAGGGATTTAGCCCTCTCAAATATACATGAAATTGTGCATTTACCCCCGTATTTTCAGTAATAGAGGCCAAGAACTGTTACTTCTCCCCTGTATTTTCAGTAATGGAGACTAAGAACTGTTAATTCACCCCAATTTTTCTGTAATGGAGGTGAAGAGGAGTTAGTTAGCCCCCAATTTCAGTTTTGGAGCAATAATTTCGTGAGGATTATGGACCATACAGTTGAATTCGCCCTAAAAATTAGGTAATATTTTCTATAGTGTAATTTTTTCATTTGATGTTTGAAGTTAAATCCCTGTGTGGTTCTCTGTGATGTCAAATTTGATGACGAGTCTGATACGCTTAATATTTTGATGCAAAATGAGGCATTTATTTGAGAGAACATGCGTCTTTTAATTAAAGTTGGCCGGATGATGAAAGTAATTTGTTTTTCATGTTGGTCTTCGGAGGCATCTGTAAAGTTGAAACCCCTTTCTCTAAATTTATGATGGCTTAGTCCTATTCACATGTTTTATGTCTTTAATGTATATGTTTGCTAAAATGGCTATACTTGCTTTTTGAGTTTTAAGCTTGCCGAATCACAATGATGGGTGCTACCGGATGCGGAGGACGTGGCTTTGGTTTTATTGGATTTATTTGGAAAAATGCGTGTTCTATTTTGCTAGTGTTGTTTTATGGCTTGTATTAGGGTTAGATGGAGAAGTGGATTTTACTCCAACATGAATCCCATGAGCACGTTTTTCCCCATATTAATTTTTATAGATCTTGGTGCAGATACTATTTATGAATAGAGAATTATTTCTTGAAGATATAGCAGCTGCATGAGAAACAAAATATGCCTTCAAAAAATGATTGTGTTTAGAATCTAGATAGACTTAGATTTTTAAATAAAATACTTTGGAATACAGAAACATTAGTATGAAAACAATGCTCAGATGGAAAAGGGGCATATTTTAGATGCAAGTAACAACCAACTCCTGAGTTCAAAAACCTAGACTATAGTTACATCCTAGGCCATGGTCTTCATGCCTATAGGAAATGTATTTCGGCTTGTAATTGCAACTAGCGTTGTATTCACAAATAATTCTATCATTAATCAACGCAATGCAAGTTCCAAAAATGTCAAGAATTTTACCTGATGTGCATGACCAATCAATGCTTTTTCCATAGCTACTACTTCAACTACTTTTCTGTAGAAAATGCAAGCCAGGACTTAATTTCATTATCAAGTTTTGTCTCATTTACTAAATCCACATCTATATGGAGAAGAGAGCAGGAAGTGGAGACAAATATTTTTCCTACAATGCAAATAGATGGCATTCTCAGATTAAATAGGAAACCATATGGAATTTCTCAGTCCAAGAGCACCTCAAGCAAGGAAAGATAGCGTGCATAGTGCAAACATACCTTTACCAACAATTGTTTCAAGATCCTTTAAAATTATAAATGATTGTGACAATTCATTAGCCCATACGTTTTGTCCATCAATTACTCCAGCATAAAGGTATTTGTCTCTAGGAAAAGCAATAATTTTGACAAGGCTAAGTGTTTTAGTTCTGTGTATTAGATCTAAGCCAATAGCAGATATAGAATTCAACTGGATGATGGTCCTGAGTTAAGTGGTATATCTCACAGTATTAGAAAATTTAAATTCCCAGACCTACACTCTATGACTTTTGGAATTCAAGTACTATTTAACTGTTTTTGAGAAAATGAATGATGGTGCAAATATTGTATTTCAGAGTATTAGAAAATTTATATCCTTAAAGATAAACTATATGAGTTTTGGAGTTCAAGTACTATCTACCTGTTTTCAATAGAAATGCAGTATCATTTTCATATTGTAAATAAAAATAAAGGTATCATCTACATAAATGGATGCAAAGGATGCCACCTTATCTATAGGTCTCGAAAAGGATATCAACAAAGTATGTTTCTACAAGCAATTTGGTCCCAACAAGTACTTCCTCTAAGAAAGAATAAGCTTTAGCGAAGGCATCGAGGTGATGAGCCTCAAGGTCCATTAGAAGGGAGGGCTTGTCAAACTATATCCATGTTTCCCTAGCTTCCTTCAACTCACCTAAGACCTCCCTAAATTAACCACAACACAAAGAAAATATTTTTTGTCAAATTGTACCATTACTTACAATATCAAGTGCATGAATCTATGACTCAAGGAGGCTTCTACATGAAAACTTACTTGTAGACTGGTAGAATTGCAACAAGCGGAGATAGAAGGTCAAATGTTTTAGGAACACCCTTTGGGGGATTTGATAACAAAAAGTATGACATGGGACCTATGATGACAGGTATAGTCTCAATATCAATTTGCAACCCGAAAAACAAGCATTAATTATACATCCTAAAAGTGGATAAAATCTCACAGAACTTTCATGCAAATGAAATGTGTAAGATGTAGGGATATTTCTCAGTCAAATAATAAAAAGTGGGTACTTTTCATTCTGAGAAGCTAAGGAATACTTCTTCAAATCCAAATCTCATTGTGGTAAATTGAAGAATAATACTAACCTCTTTATCCTCGTATTCATCCACATATTTGTGCAAAGAGTACTTGAATTAAATTTCTAGTCCTAGCTATGGAACTATGTAGTAGCTGAAAGGGCCAAGCTTATCTATGTTTAAATCCTTTTAACAAAAAAATTTTCACAAATCTATTTAGTAAAGTCAGGGTATTCACAACTTGTTAGAGTTTGTAGTGTTTCACTTACTAGTTTGTTTCAAATCACTAGATTGATCATCTCCATAGAAGGAAGCTTAGCACTTCTGCATTCCATTGAGAAGTAAGTTTTGAATCCAATCTCGCCACCAGTCCACCCATATCATGGAGGAACAACCCCAACCATGGAAGTTGTCTCAAGGACCTGATCATAGTAGGAGACCATGTTGCTTGGGATGTATGTTAGACTAGCATCAACCATCTACTTCCATGTTGCATCTCTCAAATCCTTTGCTACATTTTGCAAGTCAGTTGCACTACTCTTGTTGTTCCAAAAGGATTCAAGTTCAAACTTGAGTTCTCTCTTGGGATCAATGCAGGGATGACAAACCACGTGGGAAGCCAAGATTTAAGGACTTTGAATCTTGCTCAAAGGGAAAAAAAGGATGCTTGGAAACTCTAAAAAAAGATCATGGGTGCACTCTGACAAATATCTAAGACAAAATATTTATAAAGGGGGGTACTAAGCACTTCCTATTACTGAACGGATGCAAAAACTATAGAAAGTTGTTATGACATAGAATGTGCATACTTTGTTGATTCCATATTTTAAATAAATCACATTTTCCAAAAACTCCTGTTTTTTAAGAAATCATGTAAACCTTTTAGAAGCTGTGATTTTAAAAAACGAGGGGAAGTAAGTTTTTCTTATTCTCGGTAGCATATGCAAACTATAGAAAGTCATTATGACGTAGAATGTGCATACTTTGTTGATACCATTCATTAAATAAATGACATTAATTTAAAAACTCATGTTTCTAATCAAATCATGTAAACCTTCTAGAAGCTGTGATTTTTAAAAAGGGGGGTACTAAGCACTTCCTATTTTCGAACGCATACGAAAACTATAGAAAGTTGTTATGACATAGAATTTGCATACTTTGTTGATTCCATTTACTAAATAAATCACATTTTTTAAAAACTCTTGTTTTTTTAAGAAATTATGTAAACCTTCTAGAAGCTGTGATTTCTAAAAATGGAGGTTACTAAGCTATTCTTCTTGTCGAACGCATGCGCAAACTATAGAAAGTTGTTATGACGTAGAATGTGCATACTTTGGTGATTCCATTTATTAAATAAATCACATTTTTTAAAAACTCGTGTTTTTATAAGAAATCATGTAAACCTTCTAGAAGCTATGATTTTAATAAAGGAGTGTACTAAGCACTTCCTATTACTGAACGGATGCGAAAACTATAGAAAGTTGTTATGACATAGAATGTGCATACTTTGTTGATTCCATTTTTTAAATAAATCACATTTTCTAAAAACTCGTGTTTTTTAAGAAATCATGTAAACCTTCTAGAAGCTGTGATTTTTAAAAACGGGGGTCCTAAGCACTTCCTATTACCGAATGCATGCGAAAACTATAGATAGTTGTTATGACGTAGAATGCGCATACTTTGTTGATTCCATTTATTAAATAAATCATATTTTTAAAAAACTCGTGTTTTTTTAAGAAATCATGTAAACCTTCTAGAAGCTGTGATTTTAATAAAGGAGTGTACTAAGCACTTCCTATTACTGAACAGATGTGAAAACTATAGAAAGTTGTTATAACGTAGAATGTGCATACTTTGTTGTTTTCATTTTTTAAATAAATCACATTTTCTAAAAACTCGTGTTTTTTAAGAAATCATGTAAACCTTCTAGAAGATGTGATTTTTAAAAACGGGGGTACTAAGCATTTCCTATTACCGAACGAATGCGAAAACTATAGAAAAATGTTATGACATAGAATGTGCATACTTTGTTGATTACCATTATTAAATAAATCACATTTTTTAAAAACTCGTGTTTTTTTAAGAAATCATGTAAACCTTCTAGAAGCTGTGATTTTTAAAAACGGGGGGTACTAAGCTATTCTTCTTGTCGAACGCATGCGCAAACTATAGAAAGTTGTTATGACGTAGAATGTGCATACTTTGGTGATTCCATTTATTAAATAAATGACATTTTTTAAAAACTCGTGTTTTTTTAAGAAATCATGTAAACCTTCTAGAAGATGTGATTTTAATAAAGGAGGGTACTAAGCACTTCCTATTACTGAACGCATGCGAAAACTATAGAAAGTTGTTATGATGTAGAATGTGCATAATTTGTTGATTCCATTTTTTACATAAATCACATTTTCAAAAAACTCGTGTTTTTTAAGAAATCATGTAAACCTTCTACAAGCTGTGATTTTAAAAAACGGGGGTACTAAGCACTTCCTATTATCGAACGCATGCGAAAACTATAGAAAGTTGTTATCATGTAGAATGTGCATACTTTGTTAATTCCAATTATTAAATAAATCACATTTTTTAAAAACTCGTGTTTTTTTAAGAAATCATCTAAACCTTCTAGAAGCTGTGATTTTTAGAAACGGGGGGTAATAAGCTATTCTTCTTGACGAACGTATGCGCAAACAATAGAAAGTTGTTATGACGTAGAATGTGCATAGTTTGGTGATTCTATTTATTAAATAAATCACATTTTTTAAAAACTCGTGTTTTTTTAATAAATCATGTAAACATTCTAGAAGCTGTGATTTTAATAAAGGAGTGTACTAATCACTTCCTATTACTGAACAGATGCGAAAACCATAGAAAGTTGTTATGACGTAGAATGTGCATACTTTGTTGATTCCATTTTTTAAATAAATCACATTTTCTAAAAATTCATGTTTTTAAGAAATCATGTAAACCTTCTAGAAGCTGTGATTTTTAAAAACGGGGGTACTAAGCACTTCCTATTACCGACCTCATGCGAAAACTATGGAAAGTTGTTATGACGTAGAATGTGCATACTTTGTTGGTTCGATTTATTAAATAAATCATATTTTTTAAAATCTCGTGTTTTTTTAAGAAATCATGTAAACCTTCTAGAAGCTGTGATTTTTAAAATCGGGGGGTACAAAGCTATTATTCTTGTCGAACGCATGCGCAAACTATAGAAAGTTGTTATGATGTAGAATGTGCATACTTTGTTGATTCCATTTTTTAAAAAAATCACATTTTCTAAAAACTCATGTTTTGTAAGAAATCATGTAAACCTTTTAGAAGCTGTGATTTCAAAAAATGAGGGGAAGTAAGCTTTTCTTATTCTTGGACGCATATGCAAACTATAGAAACTCGTTATGACATAGAATGTGCATACTTTGTTGATTCCATTTATTAAATAAATGACATTAATTTAAAAACTCATGTTTTTAATCAAATCATGTAAACCTTCTAAAAGCTGTGATTTTTAAAAACGGGGGGTAATAAGCTATTCTTCTTGACGAACGAATGCGCAAACTATAGAAAGTTGTTATGACGTAGAATGTGCATAGGTTGGTGATTCCATTTATTAAAGAAATCACATTTTTTAAAAACCCGTGTTCTTTTAAGAAATCATGTAAACCTTCTAGAAGCTGTGATTTTAATAAAGGAGTGTACTAAGCACTTCACATTACTGAACGGATGCGAAAACCATAGAAAGCTGTTATGACGTAGAATGTGCATACTTTGTTGATTCCATTTTTTAAATAAATCACATTTTCTAAAAACTTGTGTTTTTTAAGAAATCATGTAAACCTTCTAGAAGCTGTGATTTTTAAAAACGGAGGTACTAAGCACTTCCTATTACCGAACGCATGCGAAAACTATAGAAAGTTGTTATGACGTAGAATGTGCATACTTTGTTGTTTCCAATTATTAAATAAATCACATTTTTTAAAAACTCGTGTTTTTTTAAGAAATCATGTAAACCTTCTAGAAGTTGTGATTTTTAAAAACGAGGGGTAATAAGCTATTCTTCTTGTTGAACGCATGCGCAAACTATAGAAAGTTGTTATGACGTAGAATGTGCATACTTTGATGATTCCATTTATTAAATAAATCACATTTTTAAAAAACTCGTGTTTTTTTAAGAAATCATGTAAACCTTCTAGAAGCTATGATTTTAATAAAGGAGTGTACTAAGCACTTCCTATTACTAAAGGGATGCGAAAACTATAGAAAGTTGTTATGACCTAGAATGTGCATACTGTGTTGATACCATTTTTTAAATAAATCACATTTTCTAAAAACTCCTGTTTTTTAAGAAATCATGTAAACCTTCTAGAAGCTTTGATTTTTAAAAACGGGGGTAATTAGGACTTCCTATTACCGAACGCATGCGAAAACTAAAGAACGTTGTTATGACGTAGAATGTGCATAGTTTGGTGATTGCAATTGTTAAATAAATCAGATTTTTTTAAAAACTCGTGTTTTTTTAAGAAATCATGTAAACCTTCTAGAAGCTATGATTTTAATAAAGGAGTGTACTAAGCACTTCCTATTACTGAACGGAGGCGAAAACTATAGAAAGTTGTTATGACGTAGAATGTGCATACTTTGTTGATTCCATTTTTTAAATAAATCACATTTTCGAAAAACTCGTGTTTTTTAAGAAATCATGTAAATCTTCTAGAAGCTGTGATTTTTAAAAACGGGGGTACTAAGCACTTCCTATTACCGAATGCATGCGAAAACTATAGATAGTTGTTATGACGTAGAATGCGCATACTTTGTTGATTCCATTTATTAAATAAATCATATTTTTTAAAAACTCGTGTTTTTTTAAGAAATCATATAAACCTTCTAGAAGCTGTGATTTTAATAAAGGAGTGTACTAAGCACTTCCTATTACTGAACGGATGCGAAAACTAAAGAAAGTTGTTATGACGTAGAATGTGCATACTTTGTTAATTCCATTTTTTAAATAAATCACATTTTCTAAAAACTCGTGTTTTTTAAGAAATCATCTAAACCTTCTAGAAGGTGTGATTTTTAAAAACGGGGGTACTAAGCACTTCCTATTACCGAACGCATGCGAAAACTATAAAAAGTTGTTATGACGTAGAATGTTTATACTTTCTTGATTCCAATTATTAAATAAATCACATTTTTTAAAAACTCGTGTTTTTTAAGAAATCATGTAAACCTTCTAGAAGCTGTGATTTTTAAAAACAGGGGGTAATAAGCTATTCTTCTTGTCGAATGCATGCGCTAACTATAGAAAGTTGTTATGACATAGAAGGTGCATAGATTGGTGATTCCATTTATTAAATAAATCACATTTTTTAAAAACTCGTGTTTTTTTAAGAAATCATGTAAACCTCCTAGAAGCTGTGATTTTAATAAAGGAGTGTACTAACCACTTCATATTACTGAACGGATGAGAAAACTATAGAAAGTTGTTATGACGTAGAATGTGCATACTTTGTTGATTCCATTTTTTAAATAAATCACATTTTCTAAAAACTCGTGTTTTTTAAGAAATCATGTAAACCTTTTAGAAGCTGTGATTTTAAAAAACGAGGGGAAGTAAGTTTTTCTTATTCTCGGTAGCATATGCAAACTATAGAAAGTCATTATGACGTAGAATGTGCATACTTTGTTGATACCATTCATTAAATAAAGGACATTAATTTAAAAACTCATGTTTCTAATCAAATAATGTAAACCTTCTAGAAGCTGTGATTTTTAAAAAGGGGGGTACTAAGCACTTCCTATTACCGAACGCATGCGAAAACTATAGAAAGTTGTTATGACGTAGAGTGTGCATACTTTGTTGATTCCATTTAATAAATAAATCACATTTTTTTTAAACTCGTGTTTTTTTAAGAAATTATGTAACCCTTGTAGAAGCTGTGATATCTAAAATCGGGGGTTACTAAGTTATTCTTCTTGTCGAACGCATGGGCAAACTATAGAAAGTTTTTATGACGTAGAATGTGCATACTTTGGTTATTCCATTTACTAAATAAATCACATTTTTTAAAAACTCATGCTTTTTTAAGAAATCATGTAAACCTTCTAGAAGCTGTGATTTTTAAAAACGGGGGTACTAAGCACTTCCTATTACCGAACGCATGTGAAAACTATAGAAAGTTGTTATGACGTAGAATGTGCATACTTTGTTGATTCCATTTATTAAATATATCACATTTTTTAAAAACTAGTGTTTTTTTAAGAAATCATGTAAACCTTCTAGAAGTTGTGATTTCTAAAAACGGGAGTTTCTAAGCTATTCTTCTTGTCGAACGCATGCACAAACTATAGAAAGTTGTTATGATGTAGAATGTGCATACTTTGGTGATTCCATTTATTAAATAAATCACATTTTTTAAAAACTCATGTTTTTTTAAGAAATCACGTAAACCTTCTAGAAGCTGTGATTTTAATCAAGGAGTGTACTAAGCAATTCCTATTACTGAATCGATGCAAAAAATATAGAAAGTTGTTATGACGTAGAATGTGCATACTTTGTTGATTCCATTTTTTAAATAAATCACATTTTCTAAAAGCTCGCGTTGTTTAAGAAATCATATAAACCTTCTAGAAGCTGCTATTTTTAAAAACGGGGGTACTAAGCACTTCCTATTACCGAATGCATGCGAAAACTATAGAAAGTTGTTATGACGTTGAATGCGCATACTTTGTTGATTCAATTTATTAAATAAATCAGATTTTTTTAAAACTCCTGTTTTTATAAGAAATCATGTAAAATTTCTAGAAGCTGTCATTTTTAAAAACTATAGAAAGTTGTTATGACATAGAATGTGCATACTTTGGTGATTCCATTTACTAAATAAATCACATTTTTTAAAAACTCGTGTTTTTTTAAGAAATCAGGTAAACCTTCTAGAAGCTGTGATTTTAATAAAGGAGTGTACTAAGCACTTCCTATTACTAAACGAATGCGAAAACTATAGAAAGTTGTTATGACGTAGAATGTGCATACTTTGTTGATTCCATTTTTTAAATAAATCACATTTTCTAAAAACTCGTGTTTTTTAAGAAATCATGTAAACCTTCTAGAAGCTGTGATTTTTAAAAACGGGGGTAGTAGGCACTTCCTATTACCGAACGCATGTGAAAACTATAGAATGTTGTTATGACATAGAATGTGCATACTTTGTTGATTCCATTTATTAAATATATCACATTTTTTAAAAACTCGTGTTTTTTTAAGAAATCATGTAAACCTTCTAGAAGCTGTGATTTCTAAAAACGGGGGCTAGTAAGTTATTCTTCTTGTCGAACGTATGCGCAAACTATAGAAATTTGTTATGCCGTAGAATGTGCATACTTTGGTGATTCCATTTATTAAATAAATCATATTTTTTAAAAACTCGTGTTTTTTTAAGAAATCATGTAAACCTTCTAGAAGTTGTGATTTTAATAAAGGAGTGTACTAAGCACTTCCTATTACTGAATGGATGCGAAAAATATAGAAAGTTGTTATGACGTAGAATGTGCATACTTTGATGATTCCATTTTTTAAATAAATCACATTTTCTAAAAACTCGTGTTGTTTAAGAAATCATGTAAACCTTCTAGAAGCTGTGATTTTTAAAAACGGGGGTACTAAGCACTTTCTATTACCGAATGCATGCGAAAACTATAGAAAGTTGTTATGATGTAGAATGTGCATGCTTTGTTGATTCCAATTTTTAAATAACTCACATTTTTAAAAAACTCGTGGTTTTTTAAGAAATCATGTAAACCTTCTAGAAGCAGTGATTTTTAAAAACGGGGGGTAATAAGCTATTCTTCTTGACGAACGTATGCGCAAACTATAGAAAGTTGTTATGACGTAGAATGTGCATACTTTGTTGATTCCATTTATTAAATATATCACATTTTTTAAAAACTAGTGTTTTTTTAAGAAATCATGTAAACCTTCTAGAAGCTGTGATTTTTAAAAACGGGGGATACTAAGCTATTCTTCTTGTCGAACGCATGCGCAAACTATAGAAAGTTGTTATGACGTAGAATGTGCATACTTTGGTGATTCCATTTATTAAATAAATCACATTTTTTAAAAACTCGTGTTTTTTTAAGAAATCATGTAAACCTTCTAGAAGCTGTGATTTTAATAAAGGAGTGTACTAAGCACTTCCTATTACTGAACGGATGCGAAAACCATAGAAAGTTGCTATGACGTAGAATATGCATATTTTGTTGATTCCATTTTTTAAATAAATCACATTTTCTAAAAACTCGTGTTTTTTAAGAAATCATGTAAACCTTCTAGAAGCTGCGATTTTTAAAAACGGGGGTACTAAGCACTTCCTATTACCGAATGCATGCGAAAACTATAGAAAGTTGTTATGACGTAGAATGTGCATACTTTGTTGATTCGATTTATTAAATAAATCATATTTTTTAAAATCTCGTGTTTTTTTAAGAAATCATGTAAACCTTCTAGAAACTGTGATTTTTAAAAACGGGGGGTAATAAGCTATTCTTCTTGATGAACGTATGCGCAAACTATAGAATGTTGTTATGACGTAGAATGTGCATAGTTTCGTGATTCCATTTATTAAATAAAACAAATTTTTTAAAAACTCGTGTTTTTTTAAGAAATCGTGTAAACCTTCTAGAAGCTCTTATTTTAATAAAGGAGTGTACTAAGCACTTCCTATTACTGAACGGATGCGAAAACCATAGAAAGTTGTTATGACGTAGAATGTGGATACTTTGTTGATTCCATTTTTTAAATAAATCACATTTTCTAAAAACTCATTTTTTTTAAGAAATAATGTAAACCTTCTAGAAGCTGTGATTTTTAAAAACGGGGGTACTAAGCACTTCCTATTACCGAACGCATGCGAAAACTATAGAAAGTTGTTATGACGTAGAATGTGCATACTTTGTTGATTCGATTTATTAAATAAATCATATTTTTGAAAATCTCGTGTTTTTTTAAGAAATCATGTAAACCTTCTAGAAGCTGTGATTTTTAAAAACGAGGGGTAATAAGCTATTCTTCTTGACGAACGTATGCGCAAACTATAGAAAGTTGTTATGACGTAGAATGCGCATAGTTTGGTGATTCCATTTATTAAATAAATCACATTTTTTAAAAACTCGTGTTTTTTTAAGAAATCATGTAAACCTTCTAGAAGCTGTGATTTTAATAAAGCAGTGTACTAAGCACTTCCTATTACTGAACGGATGCGAAAACCATAGAAATGTTTTATGACGTAGAATGTGCATACTTTGTTGATTCCATTTTGTAAATAAATCACATTTTCTAAAAACTTGTGTTTTTTAAGAAATCATGTAAACCTTCTAAAAGCTGTGATTTTTAAAAATGGGGGTACTAAGCACTTCCTATTACCGAACGCATGCGAAAACCAGAGAAAGTTGTTATGACGTAGAATGTGCATAGTTTGTTGATTCGATTTATTAAATAAATCATATTTTTTAAAATCTCGTGTTTTTTTAAGAAATCATGTAAACATTCTAGAAGCTGTGATTTTTAAAATCAGGGGGTACAAAGCTATTCTTCTTGTCGAACACATGCGCAAACTATAGAAAGTTGTTATGATGTGGAATGTGTATACTTTGTTGATTCCAATTTTTAAATAAATCACATTTTCTAAAACCTCGTGTTTTGTAAGAAATCATGTAAAGCTTTTAGAAGCTGTGATTTCAAAAAACGAGGGGAAGTAAGCTTTTCTTATTCTCGGACGCATACGCAAACTATAGAAACTCGTTATGACATAGAATGTGCATACTTTGTTGATTCCACTTATTAAATAAACGTCATTAATTTAAAAACTCATGTTTTTAATCAAATCATGTAAACCTTCTAGAAGCTGTGATTTTTAAAAAGGGGGGTGCTAAGCTATTCTTCTTGTCGAACGCATGCGCAAACTATAGAAATTTGTTATGATGTAGAATGGGCATACTTTGTTGATTCCATTTTTTAAATAAATCACATTTTCTAAAAACTCGTGTTTTGTAAGGAATGATGTAAACCTTTTAGAAGCTGTGATTTTAAAAAACGAGGGGAAGTAAGCTTTTCTTATTCTCGGACGCATATGCAAACTATACAAACTCGTTATGACATAGAATGTGCATACTTTGTTGATTACAATATTAAATAAATGACATTAATTTAAAAACTCATGTTTTTAATTAAATCATGTAAACCTTCTAGAAGCTGTGATTTTTAAAAAGGGGGGTTAATAAGCTATTCTTCTTGACGAACGTATGCGCAAACTATAGAAAGTTGTTCTGACATAGAATGTGCATAGTTTGATGATTCCATTTATTAAATAAATCACATTTTTTAAAAACTCGTGTTTTTTTAAGAAATCATGTAAACCTTCTAGAAGCTGTGATTTTAATAAAGGAGTGTACTAAGCACTTCCTATTACTGAACGGATGCGAAAACCATAGAAAGTTGTTATGACGTAGAATGTGCATACTTTGTTGATTCCATTTTTTAAATAAATCACATTTTCTAAAAACTCGTGTTTTTTAAGAAATCATGTAAACCTTCTAAAAGTTGTGATTTTTAAAAACGGGGGTACTAAGCACTTCCTATTACCGAACGCATGCGAAAACCAGAGAAAGTTGTTATGACGTAGAAAGTGCATACTTTGTTGATTCGATTTATTAAATAAATCATATTTTTAAAATCTCGTGTTTTTTTAAGAAATCATGTCAACCTTCTAGAA
The DNA here is from genome assembly GCA_027924585.1 of Larix kaempferi. Taxonomy (NCBI): domain Eukaryota; kingdom Viridiplantae; phylum Streptophyta; class Pinopsida; order Pinales; family Pinaceae; genus Larix; species Larix kaempferi. The sequence goes on from BSBM01000217.1 coordinate 22,970,155, forward strand.
GCTGTGATTTTTAAAATCGAGGGGTACAAAGCTATTCTTCTTGTCGAACGCATGCGCAAACTATAGAAAGTTGTTATGATCTAGAATGTGCATACTTTATTGATTCCATTTTTTAAATAAATCACATTTTCTAAAAACTCGTGTTTTGTAACAAATCATGTAAACCTTTTAGAAGCTGTGATTTCAAAAAACGAGGGGAAGTAAGCTTTTCTTATTCTCGGACGCATACGCAAACTATAGAAACTCGTTATGACATAGAATGTGCATACTTTGTTGATTCCATTTATTAAATAAATGACATTAATTTAAAAACTCATGTTTTTAATCAAATCATGTAAACCTTCTAGAAGCTGTGATTTTTAAAAAGGGGGGTGCTAAGCTATTCTACTTGTCGAACGCATGCGCAAACTATAGAAAGTTGTTACGATGTAGAATGGGCATACTTTGTTGATTCCATTTTTTAAATAAATCACATTTTCTAAACACTCGTGTTTTGTAAGAAATGATGTAAACCTTTTACAAGCTTTGATTTTAAAAAACGAGGGGAAGTAAGCTTTTCTTATTCTCGGACGCATATGCAAACTATAGAAACTCGTTATGACATAGAATGTGCATACTTTGTTTGTTCCATTTATTAAATAAATGACATTAATTTAAAAACTCATGTTTTTAATTAAATCATGTAAACCTTCTAGAAGCTGTGATTTTTAAAAACGGGGGTTAATAAACTATTCTTCTTGACAAACGTATGCGCAAACTATAGAAAGTTGTTCTGACGTAGAATGTGCATAGTTTGATGATTCCATTTATTAAATAAATCACATTTTTTAAAAACTTGTGTTTTTTTAAGAAATCATGTACACCTTCTAGAAGCTGTGATTTTAATAAAGGAGTGTACTAAGCACTTCCTATTACTGAACGGATGCGAAAACCATAGAAAGTTGTTATGACGTAGAATGTGCATACTTTGTTGATTCCATTTTTTAAATAAATCACATTTTCTAAAAACTCGTGTTTTTTAAGAAATCATATAAACCTTCTAAAAGCTGTGATTTTTAAAAACAGGGGTACTAAGCACTTCCTATTACCGAACGCATGTGAAAACCAGAGAAAGTTGTTATGACGTAGAATGTGCATACTTTGTTGATTCGATTTATTAAATAAATCATATTTTTTAAAATCTCGTGTTTTTTTAAGAAATCATGTCAACCTTCTAGAAGCTGTGATTTTTAAAATCGGGGGGTACAAAGCTATTCTTCTTGTCGAACGCATGTGCAAACTATAGAAAGTTGTTATGATGTAGAATGTGCATACTTTGTTGATTCCATTTTTTAAATAAATCACATTTTCTAAAAACTCGTGTTTTGTAAGAAATCATGTAAACCTTTTAGAAGCTGTGATTTGAAAAAACGAGGGGAAGTAAGCTTTTCTTATTCTCGGACGCATACGCAAACTATAGAAACTCGTTATGACATAGAATGTGCATACTTTGTTGATTCCATTTATTAAATAAATGACATTAATTTAAAAACTCATGTTTTTAATCAAATCATGTAAACCTTCTAGAAGCTGTGATTTTTAAAAAGGGGGGTGCTAAGCTATTCTACTTGTCGAACGCATGCGCAAACTATAGAAAGTTGTTATGATGTAGAATGGGCATACTTTGTTGATTCCATTTTTTAAATAAATCACATTTTCTAAAAACTCGTGTATTGTAAGAAATGATGTAAACCTTTTACAAGCTGTGATTTTAAAAAATGAGGGGAAGTAAGCTTTTCTTATTCTCGGACGCATATGCAAACTATAGAAACTCGTTATGATATAGAATGTGAATACTTTGTTTATTCCATTTATTAAATAAATGACATTAATTTAAAAACTCATGTTTTTAATTAAATCATGTAAACCTTCTAGAAGTTGTGATTTTTAAAAACGGGGGTTAATAAGCTATTCTTCTTGACGAACGTATGCGCAAACTATAGAAAGTTGTTCTGACATAGAATGTGCATAGTTTGATGATTCCATTTATTAAATAAATCACATTTTTAAAAACTCGTGTTTTTTTAAGAAATCGTGTAAACCTTCTAGAAGTTGTGATTTTAATAAAGGAGTGTACTAAGCACTTCCTATTACTGAACAGATGCGAAAACCATAGGAAGTTGTTATGACGTAGAATGTGCATACTTTGTTGATTCCAATTATGAAATAAATCACATTTTTTAAACACTCGTGTTTTTTTAAGAAATCTTGTAAACCTTCTGGAAGCTGTGATTTTTAAAAACGGGGTGTAATAAGCTATTCTTCTTGTTCAACGCATGCGCAAACTATAGAAAGTTGTTATGACGTAGAATGTGCATACTTTGGTGATTCCATTTATTAAATAAATCACATTTTTTAAAAACTCGTGTTTTTTTAAGAAATCATGTAAACCTTCTAGAAGCTGTGATTTTAATAAAGGAGTGTACTAAGCACTTCCTCTTACTGAAGGGATGCGAAAACTATAGAAAGTTGTTATGACGTAGAATGTGCATACTTTGTTGATTCCATTTTTTAAATAAATCACATTTTCTAAAAACTAATGTTTTTTAAGAAATCATGTAAACCTTCTAGAAGCTGTGATTTTTAAAAACGGGGGTACTAGGCACTTCCTATTACCGAACGCATGTGAAAACTATAGAATGTTGTTATGACGTAGAATGTGCATACTTTGTTGATTCCATTTATTAAATATATCACATTTTTTAAAAACTCATGTTTTTTTAAGAAATCATGTAAACCTTCTAGAAGTTGTGATTTCTAAAAACGGGGGTTAGTAAGCTATTCTTCTTGTCGATGTAGGACCCCTCCTTTAGGGTCCCCTTGAACTGAACCTGAAACTTTAACAACTTCATACAAACAAATTAGCCATTATAGTTATTAAAAAAATAAAAAATAAAAGAGTAAATAAATTGACAAAAATAAGCAAAACCTTAACCTGTCAACCCGATCCAGCTGGTCCATTGTCATCTGCGTCTTCGGTAGGATCCCTCCAGCAAAGCTCGTTTAACCATTGGCGAAGCAACCATTAGCTTCTCCACCCAACCATAGGCTCATGCTTTCAGTCGCATGGCCTCCCACGAGCTTTGGGTCGTAAAGTTCACACACAATTCTCAAGAAACCCAGCTTGGGTTTCCCCCCCACCAAGATTTCCAGCCAAACCCTCAATAGCAGCAAGTCATGAGGTAACTCAATATTACGATAGTCATCCAGGGTCTGGGTCCTCTACCCATCCCCAAAGTCTTCCTTTTAAAGGAAAATCCCCTGTGACACATGTCGCTTCATGCATAAATAATTATTTAATTAATTCTTTAATGAAAAACAACTCACCCGTCCAAGTGTCAATTTATCTAGGAGATGCACCAACATCCCTAAGTTTGCTCATGTTTGTCCCCTAGATATTTCACTTAACTCCTAGATTTGTGGTGTAGGTGGAGTTGACTAGGTGTCCATGCCTAGGATTCCATTTTGCTCCTAAATAAATATTTATAATATTTTTAAGTAATCAGGAATATCCTTTCATGTGCAATTCCTAAATAACACTTAATATTATTTAAATGCCAAAGTAATCATTTATGTGCAAATGCCTAAAGTGCTCAAATGCATTTCTAAGTAAAGTTCTAGGTGCAAAATTATATGTTTCAACGCAGTTAAGTTTAGCAATCAACTTTTACTAGGGACCCGGTGCCGCACCGTTGGGCCTCCTTGTTCCTTAATTTAATTTCCCTAACATGGCACCACTCTATCGGATCCAGTCATCCGTAGTTTCCATTCATCGGCAAGGCACCACATCGTTGGGTCCTTGCATCCACTCTTTCCATTCTTGGCAGGGTACCGCACTGTTGGGCCCTTCTGTCATCATCCTTCCATTTTGACTTGCGGGAACTTCATGTAGGGATTTCAAGAGCCATTACCTTCCATCCTCTGTCTACACGCTATTAGGGACTAATGGCATTGAGGAGTGAGTCCGTTCTCACTGCCCGCCCCCTAACTCATACGTGACCAGCTCCGTCGTGGCCCACCTCGTACACCCTCACGCTTTTCTCTTGAGCAAGCGGATCAGTGCTTATCTGCTCAAGCGTGGTATTCCGTCAGAAGTCGACATCGTCATCGCTCTCCCTGTGTGTGATTTACTCGTACTCTACAACCCTCATATTCCTTTGTGTGTCCGTCGGTGAACCGTTTCACCTGTCGCTACACACATTTCTCACAAACGTAAATTAGTAGCACTGTCCTCAATAATCACAATTTGGTTTATAAATCTGTTGCTTCATTAAGCATCTATAATTTACACAATCATTACTCATTCATCTAATCACGTAATCAATTGCACAGCTAGTCATTAAGCATCATTCATATGTACAGTTTTCATATCAAATTCAGTCGTTAAACAACATGAAATCGTCCATTCAAAATAACTACCCAAATGCCCATATATCAATCAATCGTAATCATAAATATACTCAAAATAAAATCATAGGGTTATTTTATTAATGTTTCAAACAGTCGGGTGACTCAGCAGGTGCCCTCAATGTCTACAGTAGTCTAGGTGCACTACATACATCCCTACTTATTTAGAATTTCATCCCAAAGTTCAGAATAAAAATGGAAAGCTATGACGCATCTTAGTTGCGTCCTCCCAAGTTTCAAATCTAGGACTGTAACTGTCCTACTGCACTTTAACTTGATCAATCAGGGCTAATCATTAAGCAAGAACTAATCAATCAATTATACCACTCCACATATATAATTTAATTCCTTAATTCATTTATCAATTATTGTCGTCATTCACATCTTCAGGTTTTCCTCAATCTTTTAAGACATATCAAGGCTCAAGAAACCACTTTATCGAATTTGTTCGGATGGATCACTCGATGGGTGCCCTTAAGGTCCACAGTCATTTTAGGGGCATTACATACACCCCCTCTTATAGAACTTCGTCCCAAAGTTAATTTTTGGTCTTGTACTTTCGATTCTAGGATTTTACCTTTAATTTCCCACTCTCATCTTCTTTTCATTCTCTTCCATTTTTCTCAAACAATCATGGCCATAAGTACCAGTGGTTCTAAACATAAGTTTTCTAGATCTTCTAGTATGGTTCCAATACATCCTCAGACACTCAATCAAAATTTCGAGTAATGTAAATCCAATAATACTTCCAATAACTTTCGGTCCCAACTTAGATTTCCTACACCTTCTAGTCATCTGCAAAGGTCTATGATATCCAATTTAAGCTATACAACATCAATAGCCACCCATTAGTTAGAAAATCACCATCAAGCAAGACTCCAAATCTATTCGGTCATCCTTCCCTCCAAGACGAGAAGGTAAACATCATATTCCGTCAATCGAAGATGGGTAAGACATGGTCACATTTTTAACAAATCAAGAGAGAGACCCTCAGATATTCCAAAACCAATTTCCATAAGGTTACTTCCAAAAACCCCTAAATGTTGGTTCTCAACTTGATAGGATTCCAGGCATCGAAACTTAGTGACTTAGTCGAACGTATTAAAATTTAACACTTAGTCCTTTCTTCAGTAAAATCATGTCTAAATCAATGAGCTTATCACACCCTTACCTCATTTCATCATTTACGTTTTCTTAGGACCACTCTAGTGGAATCTTCAAGTCGCAACATGTATGTTTTCTTAACTTCATCAAGTTCCATCTCGAGGGCTAGTCGTCTTTCCATTGAGGTTTGACCATGTCAATTGGTTAGCATCATTGTGCTCAAGTTTTGGTGTTATTAACATTGATATCCTATTTTTCGAATTTTTAAGCCCGTCCTTCTCCCTTGACAATCTCTTAAAGTCTCATCAATCTGAGTATCTAGGTGTCTTTGCAGTTTATCAATTTCCCAACATTTAGTAAATTCATCAAATATATCTATCCACTCGTCTTCTTACCATGGCTATGTAGGAGAGAAAAATATCCTAGCCTATATTCATTCGTTCCTCTACTTTCACATGGTCCTTCAATCCCAATGCAATAGATTTAATAAGTTTCTTGTAATGCATCTTATAAATCTCTATTTGGTTCTAGTCATCATTGTAATTATCAAAATATTTCTAGGCAATGATTGCTTATACCTTCCAAGTCATAACATGTTCATTGTCATAGTCCATGCCACTTCATACAACTATATTGAGGCGTATAAATTTATATTCTCCACCTCTATAACATTAAGTATATCTACTCTTGGATAAATGGTTGATGTAGGGATCCCACCTTGGAGGTCCCAATTAGAAAATTATTAGAAACTTAAAAACACAATATAGCCATTTACACGCATAATCATTTATAAAACTTATCAAATTTGAGAACTAACAAAAATACAAAACCTGTTACTGCAAGTCAAATCCGTTGCTAGAGGGGTAGTCTTCGTCGTCAATCCGATCCTGGTTTCCCTTGCTATCTGCTTCACGTGTTGTTTCCCTCCAAAAGAAGCTCGTTTAACCATTTGCGAAGCAACCGTTAGCTTCATTGCATTCGGTTTACTATGCTAATTGTCTCCATACTTCCTTTTACAAAACATTGTCTTCATTTGACCATTTCGATACCATGGTTAAATTTCAAGTTCGTAGTCCTGAGTTTTCGTAAATGGTTTTGTCATAATGTAAAAATGCATGTCGTTGAGTTCAGCTCATCATACCAATCACACTAATATCTCGTTTTCAAATTTTAAGTTCATTTTGCTCCATCAACAATCTCTTAAAGTATCGTCAATCTAAGTATCTTGGTATCTTGTTAGTCAAAATTTATCATTTTCCCATCATTTAATAAATCCACCAATAAATTCGTCCACTTGTCTTCTTATCATGGTTATGTAGGAAAAGTTTAAAATGTCCTATCCTAGATTCATGCTTTCCTTTACTTTCCACAAGGTCCTTCAATATGAAAGCAACATGCACAAAAGTTGCTTGTAATGCGCCTAATAAATATCCTCTTATTTCTAGTCGTCATTATTTAATTTATAGTATGATGATCACTACCCTTTCATCGTAATTGTTTAGGTTTGTCCCCTGGGTAGGTCTTCCAAGTTACACTTCATCATTTCCACGCCATTATGCATTGCCTTCAGGTTATTCCCATACTTTCCCTCCCAAATCCTAGCTCTATACACCCATATAACATTTAAAAGTATGTACATAACTCTTAAGTTTTAGGGATCGTCCTTCTAGAAGCGATACTCAAGACTACGCACTTTCCAGTTTAAGTTTCTACCAGAGATAAAATTTAATCAAGACTCGTCTCAACATTTTTCATAAATCCACAACCATCCCACTCGAACTTTATGTGTACATTTCTAACGTAAATTCATTAAAGATCAACTATTCATTTCTATCATAAAGATCAATTAGTAAAGTGCACTTATTCTATTTTAAATGTGGTGCATGACTTAACTAGGACTGGTAACAATAAACAATACTAATCCATTTAAGGAATACATAATCCTATTCTTCCCCAACAAGCAATGCATAATTATTCATGATATACATAGAGAGAGAAGAATCAATGAGAATTCACTCAAATTTTAAATGTGGTGCATGACTTAACTAGGACGGGTGACAATAAACAATACTAATCCATTTAAGGAATACATAATCCTATTCTTCCCCAACAAGCAATGCATAATTATTCATGATATACATAGCGAGAGAGAAGAATCAATGAGAATTCACTCAAGAATGGGGTAAAATCTAACTCTAAATTCAATGCCTAACTTTATTAAATACATGAATATACAAGACAATGACATAACTCCACACTAGGGTGTGTAAATCTTATAGGCATAACTTTAATTTATAATTTTATATTTCAAAAAGTAAAATCGAGCCCTTTTAAGTGTGAAAACTTATCCCAATTAATCAAATATATGATTATGCAAAAGAAATACATAACTCCATTTAAATGCATAAGAGTTCATTCTAGGTAATAACAAGATATAACTATGGAAATTAATAATATAAGTTCAGTGGGGATGTAGTGGGTAGGTGGAATAGACATTTAGTAAAAAGTAAATACATTCAACATAAGAGGTAAACTTATCTCAACTACTTGGCTGTGAGTTTTAGATTGGAGTTTTCTACCAAAAGAAATATAAAATGTATGAGCTCGGCATTCAACCTCTAGCCATACTCCTATCTCAACATGTTGTCCACTATACTCCTATTGATGACCATAACCATAACTACGAGTGTAAGGCTTCGGCTAAGGCTCAGCTAACTTTTTTTTTTAACCACCCAGTCACGAAAAGGAATATATATATATATATATATATATATATTCGATACAATTTAGATCAATCCAAGGTCCGCTTAATAAACATTACCTATCTAGTTCCACCATTTCCGTCCTACCATATTTAAGGAAGTGAACATATCCTAAATAATAAAATTTAAATGTATCACTTTTATATATATGGACAATCATTAAATTTCCACAAGAATTAGTTTTGAAAAAATTTAAATAAAGAATTTGAGCGCAATAAGACTTTTTCCGTTTAAGGCACAATTATATAAAAACACTTCATATATAATTTAATAATCCATATGCTACCTCATCTTTTCTTTTCATTGTCTATGTAGAAGTTAAACAATGACCTATTTTTAAATAAGAATTTAAACTTCCAGTGATTTAATACAAATAATTTTTAATGGGTCATTATTAGATATAAGACCATTACAAAATTTTCGAAAGGTATTAGTTTGAAAATTTATAAATAAAGCTTTACAAAATCAATCATACATAAACTGGCAATCGTGAAGGAATTCATTATTTACTAAATGGAGAATATACTTGTATTACATAACGTATATTTTTCTATTCGACAGAGGTTAACTATATTCAGATAGCTGTCACTTGTCACCAGGATATCTAATGACGGTCGAATCCGATCTAGTGATTGCCTTGGGAAGGAATCATAATTAATAGAACGAAGTTCTTATTGCATAAAATAATATACAAGTGGAAGAAGCTTGAAATCCCAAATGGTCACAGATTATACAAAAACAGTGGATAAGCTCTTGGGTCAAAATACATGGTTCGCGGCCCATGCTTTCTACCAAACAAATATGTTCTACAGATCGCCATGCTTCATCCTTTTAATACTTCACCAACCATTTAATATTTCAGTTGAACTAAGGGTAGGAATCCTGTCATAAAATAAAATGAAGCTATCGAATAACCTAAAGGATCATTTCAGAATGTGTACACGAGATATATATATTTAATAGTTTTAAATGTTATGGTGAGTGCACAAGTGTTGGCTACAGTTGCTCGACAGGTAGCAGAGAGGGATTCTATCCAATTCCAGGTGATGGTTAAATTTATAGCAGATACGTATCCTTACCAAGAATCTTAGAGGAAGACACGAGTTCATTAAAGGTGTTGGGGCAGGTGGCATGAAATCCCCAATCGGCCTTCTGTTCTAGGAGGTTCAAGATTTAATTACCCAGATAGCAAGTTCAGGAAAAAAAATGATTTTAGAATTGCAAACAGAGGACAGTAGACATGCTCCGCGAGGTTATGATATCAGTTTAACCGCGATCGTGATAATCCCCAAACTAGGAATTTAACCATCAATTATGGACAGCGATTGCAATGGTAATCAAGAACTATAGACAAAGGTTGTTAATCATTTAACAGTGGTTCCAAGGTTACGGCCTGCGATCCGGATATGGGGGCAAAAGCTTAATCCAGAAATTAAGACACATGTCTGGTGAGTAAGCCAAGCAATCCTTATGATCAGGATGTAGAGTAAGTTTTGGTTGAGATTGCAATCATTCTTAAAAAAATATATATATATATACAGGGCATAGTGAGACTCGCCCAAACGTGATGGTGGAGGGAACACAACCCGCATTAAAGATTAATCTTAATGTACATAGAGGCTTCCTTGCTATTACAATGGAATATGATGATAGAGAGGAGACGCAGGTGGGATCCGGGGATGAGATAACCCACAAGACAATGAGACTCGGGTGCCTCCAGATGTATAATAATCAAAGGATGGAAATATTGGAGCTCTTAGATCAGCTACGACATCTGCTTTCAGATATAAAAAAAAAGATTATAAAGACAAATTGCAGATCGACTTCGACCTCTACCTCGAGGATAATCAATAAATAGCAGATCGACTTATCAATAAATAGTAGATCGACTTCGACCTCTGTTTTCAGGATTTATAAAAGAATTGTAAATTTACCGAGTCTTGGGATCAACTCAAATTCGACCTTCGGGATTATAATGAAATAAGAATGGGGTTTAGATTGGTTCGACCTCAACCTCCAGGATATCGACAATAAAATTATTACATCGTTAGATTACATTTAATATACAGAGAGCATTTTTATTTCTCTTCGCAGTCATATAAATTTCAAAATTTAATTCATAAAAATACCACACAGTCCAGATCTATTCAATCTACAAAAACGGTCTCGATTTCTCTTCTCAGCCATATAAGTTTCACTTTTTAACTCAAATATCACACAGGCCAGATCTATTCAATCGAAAAAGACAGTCTCGATTTCTCTTCCTAAGCAAATATAAACTTCTTAAATAATTCTATATTCTACAAATGTCATGCGAATATAACAGTAATTAAGGAAATGTAACCTGATCAGACGGTCGATCCAGCTGCCGTCGAATAATTGTTGCTCCAGCCATTGTCATTGGTCTTCTCCAAGCCTTCCCGATTTTACCGCAAACCCCTGATAAAATATGTGTCTGGTGCCCTCAAGGCTCGACCAGCTCTGATACCAAATGTAGGACCCCTCCTTTAGGGTCCCCTTGAACTGAACCTAAAACTTTAACAACTTCATACAAACAAATTAGCCATTATAGTTATTAAAAAATAATAAAATAAAAGAGTGAATAACTTAACAAAAATAAGCAAAACCTTAACCTGTCAACCCGATCCAGCTGGTCCATTGTCTTCTGCATCTTCCGTAGGATCCCTCCAGCAAAGCTCGTTTAACCATTGGCGAAGCAACCGTTAGCTTCGCCACTCAACCATAGGCTCATGCTTTCAGTCGCATGGCCTCCCCCGAGCTTTGGGTCGTAAAGTTCACACACAATTCTCAAGAAACCCAGCTTGGGTTTCCCCCCCACCAAGATTTCCAGCCAAACCCTCAATAGCAGCAAGTCACGAGGTAACTCAATATTACGATATTCATCGAGGGTCTGGGTCCTTTACCCATCCCCAAAGTCTTCCTTTTAAAGGAAAATCCCCTGTGACACATGTCGCTTCATGCATAAATAATTATTTAATTAATTCTTTAATGAAAAACAACTCACCCATCCAAGTGTCAATTTATCTAGGATATGCACCACCATCCCTAAGTTTGCTCATGTTTGTCCCCTAGATATTTCACTTAACTCCTAGATTTGTGGTGTAGGTGGAGTTTACTAGGTGTCCATGCCTAGGATTCCATTTTGCTCCTAAATAAATATTTATAATATTTTTAAGTAATCAGGAATATCCTTTCATGTGCAATTCCTAAATAACACTTAATATTATTTAAATGCCAAAGTAATCATTTATGTGCAAATGCCTAAAGTGCTCAAATGCATTTCTAAGTAAAGTTCTAGGTGCAAAATTATATGTTTCAACGCATTTAAGTTTAGCAATCAACTTTTACTAGGGACCCGGTGCCGCGCCGTTGGGCCTCCTTGTTCCTTAATTTAATTTCCATGACATGGCACCACTCCGTCGGGTCCAGTCATCCGTAGTTTCCATTCATCGGCAAGGCACCACATCATTGGGTCCTTGCATCCACTCTTTCCGTTCTTGGCAGGGTACCGCACCGTTGGGCCCTTCTACCATCGTCCTTCTGTTTTGACTTGCGAGAACTTCATGTAGGGATTTCAAGAGCCGTTACCTTCCATCCTCTGTCTACACGCTATTAGGGACTAATGGCATTGAGGAGTGAGTCCGTTCTTACTGCGCGCCCCCCAACTCGTACGTGACTAGCTCCGTCGTGGCCCACCTCGTACACCCTCACGCTTTCCTCTCGAGCAAGCGGATCAGTGCTTATCTGCTCAAGCGTGGTATTCCGTCGGAAGTTGACATCGTCGTCGCTCTCCCTGTGTGTGATTTAATCGTACTCTATGACCCTCATATTCCTTTGTGTGTCCGTCGGTGAACCGTTTCACCTGTCGCTACACACATTTCTCACAAACGTAAATTAGTAGCACTGTCCTCAATAATCACAATTTGGTTTATAAATTTGTTGCTTCATTAAGCATCTATAATTTACACAATCATTACTCATTCGTCTAATCACGTAATCAATTGCACAGTTATTCATTAAGCATCATTCATATGTATAGTTTTCATATCAAAGTCAATCGTTAAACAACATGAAATCGTCCATTCAAAATAACTACCCAATTGCCCATATATCAATCAATCGTAATCATAAATATACTCAAAATAAAATCATAGGGTTATTTTATTAATGTTTCAAACAGTCGGGTGACTCAGCAGGTGCTCTCAATGTCTACAGTAGTCTAGGTGCACTACATATATCCCTACTTATTTAGAATTCCGTCCCAAAGTTCAGAATAAAAATGGAAAGCTATGACACATCTTAGTTGCGTCCTCCCAAGTTGTAGATCTAGGACTGTAACTGTCCTACTGCACTTTGACTTGATCAATCAGGGCTAATCATTAAGCAAGAACTAATCAATCAATTATACCACTCCACATATATAATTTAATTCCTTAATTCATTTATCAATTATTGTCCTCATTCACATCTTCAGGTTTTCCTCAATCTTTTAAGACATATCAAGGCTCAAGAAACCACTTTATCAAAGTTGTTCGGCTGGGTCACTCGACGGGTGCACTTAAGGTCCACAGTCATTTTAGGGGCATTACAGTCGAATGGATGCGCAAACTATAGAAAGTTGTTATGACGTAGAATGTGCATAATTTGATGATTCCATTTATTAAATAAATCACATTTTTTAAAAATTCGTGTTTTTTTAAGAAATCATGTAAACCTTCTAGAAGCTGTGATTTTTAATAAAGGAGTGTACTAAGCACTTCCTATTACTGAATGGATGCGAAAAATATAGAAAGTTGTTATGACGTAGAATGTGCATACTTTGATGATTCCATTTTTTAAATAAATCACATTTTCTAAAAACTCGTGTTGTTTAAGAAATCATGTAAACCTTCTAGAAGCTGTGATTTTTAAAAACGGGTGTACTAAGCACTTTCTATTACCGAATGCGTGCGAAAACTATAGAAAGTTGTTATGACATATAATTAGCATACTTTGTTGATTCCATATTTTAAATAAATCACATTTTCTAAAAACTCGTGTTTTTTAAGAAATCATGTAAACCTTCTAGAAGTTGTGATTTTTAAAAACAGGGGTACTAAGCACTTCCTATTACCAAACGCATGCGAAAACTATAGAGAGTTGTTATAAGGTAGAATGTGCATACTTTGTTGATTCCAATTATTAAATAAATCACATTTTTTAGAAACTCGTGTTTTTTTAAGAAATCATGTAAACCTTCTAGAAGCTGTGATTTTTAAACACGGGGGGTACTAAGCTATTCTGCTTGTCGAACGCATGCGCAAACTATAGAAAGTTGTTATGACGTAGAATGTGCATACTTTGGTGTTTCCATTTATTAAATAAATGACATTTTTTTAAAACTCGTGTTTTTTTAAGAAATCATGTAAACCTTCTAGAAGCTGTGATTTTAATAAAGGAGTGTACTAACCTCTTCTTATTACTAAACGGATGTGAAAACTATAGAAAGTTGTTATGACGTAGAATGTGCATACTTTGTTGATTCCATTTTTTAAGTAAATCACATTTTTTAAAAACTCGTGTTTTTTTAAGAAATCATGTAAACCTTCTAGAAGCTGTGATTTTTAAAAACATGGGTACTGAGCACTTCCTATTACCGAATGCATGTGAAAACTATAGATAGTTGTTATGACGTAGAATGTGCATACTTTGGTGATTCCATTTACTAAATAAATCACATTTTTTAAAAACTTATTTTTTTTAAGAAATCATGTAAACCTTCTAGAAGCTGTGATTTTAATAAAGGAGTGTACTAAGCAACTCCTATTACTGAACGAATGCGAAAATTATAGAAAGTTGTTATGACGTAGAATGTGCATACTTTGTTGATTTCATTTTTTAAATAAATCACATTTTCTAAAAACTCGTGTTTTTTAAGAAATCATGTAAACCTTCTACAAGATGTGATTTTTAAAAACGGGGGTACTAAGCACTTCCTATTACCGAACGCATGCGAAAACTATAGAAAGTTGTTATGACGTAGAATGTGCATACTTTGGTGATTCCATTTACTAAATAAATCACATTTTTTAAAAACTTATTTTTTTTAAGAAATCATGTAAACCTTCTAGAAGCTGTGATTTTAATAAAGGAGTGTACTAAGCACCTCCTATTACTGAACGGATGCGAAAATTATAGAAATTTGTTATGACGTAGAATGTGCATACTTTGTTGATTCCATTTTTTAAATAAATTACATTTTCCAAAAACTCGTGTTTTTTAAGAAATCATGTAAACCTTCTACAAGATGTGATTTTTAAAAATGGGGGTACTAAGCACTTCCTATTACCGAACGCATGCGAAAACTATAGAAAGTTGTTATGACGTAGAATGTGCATACTTTGTTGATTACAATTATTAAATAAATCACATTTTTTAAAAACTCGTGTTTTTTTAAGAAATCATGTAAACCTTCTAGAAGCTGTGAGTTTTAAAAACGGGGGGTACTAAGCTATTCTTCTTGTCGAATGCATGCGCAAACTATAGAAAGTTGTTATGACGTAGAATGTGCATACTTTGGTGATTCCATTTATTAAATAAATCACATTTTCTAAAAACTCGTGTTTTTTAAGAAATCATGTAAACCTTCTAGAAGCTGTGATTTTTAAAAACGGGGGTACTAAGCACTTCCTATTACCGAACGCATGCGAAAACTATAGAAAGTTGTTATGACGTAGAATGTGCATACTTTGTTGATTCGATTTATTAAATAAATAATATTTTTTAAAATCTCGCGTTTTTTTAAGAAATCATGTAAACCTTTTAGAACCTGTGATTTTTAAAAACCGGGGGTAATAAGCTATTCTTCTTGACGAACGTATGCGCAAACTATAGAATGTGCATAGTTTGGTGATTCCATTTATTAAATAAATTACATTATTTAAAAACTCGGGTTTTTTTAAGAAATCATGTAAACCTTCTAGAAGCTCTGATTTTAATAAAGGAGTGTACTAAGCACTTCCTATTCCTGAACGGATGCGAAAACCATAGAAACTTGTTATGACGTAGAATGTGCATACTTTGTTGGTTCCATTTTTTAAATAAATCACATTTTCTAAAAACTCGTGTTTTTTAAGAAATCATGTAAACCTTCTAGAAGCTGTGATTTTTAAAAACGGGGGTACTAAGCACTTCCTATTACCGAACGCATACGAAAACTATCGAAAGTTGTTATAACGTAGAATGTGCATACTTTGTTGATTCGATTTATTAAATAAATCATATTTTTTAAAATCTCGTGTTTTTTTAAGAAATCATGTAAACCATCTAGAAGTTGTGATTTTTAAAAACGGGGGGTAATAAGCTATTCTTCTTGACGATCGTATGCGCAAACTATAGAAAGTTGTTAAGACGTAGAATGTGCATAGTTTGGTGATTCCATTTATTAAATAAATCACATTTTTTAAAAACTCATGTTTTTTTAAGAAATCATGTAAACCTTCTAGAAGCTGTGATTTTTAAAAATGGGGGTACTAAGCACTTCCTATTACCGAACGCATGCGAAAACCAGAGACAGTTGTTATGACGTAGAATGTCCATACTTTGTTGATTCGATTTATTAAATAAATCATATTTTTTAAAATCTCATGTTTTTTTAAGAAATCATGTAAACCTTCTAGAAGCTGTGATTTTTAAAATCAGGGGGTGCAATGCTATTCTTCTTGTTGAACGCATGCGCAAACTATAGAAAATTGTTATGATGTAGAATGTGCATACTTTGTTGATTCCATTTTTTAAATAAATCACATTTTCTAAAAACTCGTGTTTTGTAAGAAATCATGTAAACCTTTTAGAAGCTGTGATTTCAAAAAATGAGGGGAAGTAAGCTTTTATTATTCTCGAACGCATACGCAAACTATAGAAACTCGTTATGACATAGAATGTTCATACTTTGTTGATTCCATTTATTAAATAAATGACATTAATTTAAAAACTCATGTTTTTAATCAAATCATGTAAACCTTCTAGAAGCTGTGATTTTTAAAAAGGGGGGTGCTAAGTTATTCTTCTTGTCGAACGCATGCACAAACTATAGAAAGTTGTTATGATGTAGAATGTGCATACTTTGTTGATTCCATTTTTTGAATAAATCACATTTTGTAAAAACTCATGTTTTATAAGAAATGATGTAAACCTTTTAGAAGCTGTGATTTCAAAAAACGAGGGGAAGTAAGCTTTTCTTATTCTCGGACGTATATGCAAACTATAGAAACTCGTTATGACATAGAATGTGCATACTTTGTTGATTCCATTTATTAAATAAATGACATTAATTTAAAAACTCAAGTTTTTAATCAAATCATGTAAACCTTCTAGAAGCTGTGATTTTTAAAAACGGGGGTTAATAAGCTATTCTTCTTGTCGAACGCATGCGCAAACTATAGAAAGTTGTTATGACATAGAATGTGCATACTTTGGTGATTGCATTTATTAAATAATTCACATTTTTTAAAAATCGTGTCTTTTAAAGATATCATGTAAACCTTCTAGAAGCTGTGATTTTAATAAAGGAGTGTGCTAAGCACTTCCTATTACTGAATGGATGCGAAAAATATAGAAAGTTGTTATGACGTAGAATGTGCATACTTTGATGATTTCATTTTTTAAATAAATCACATCTTCTAAAACTCGTGTTGTTTAAGAAATCATGTAAACCTTCTTGAAGTTGTGATTTTTAAAAACGCGGGTACTAAGCACTTCCTATTACCGAATGCATGTGAAAACTATAGAAAGTTGTTATGACGTAGAATGCGCATACTTTGTTGATTCCATTTATTAAATAAATCATATTTTTTAAAAGCTCGTGTTTTTATAAGAAATCATGTAAACTTTCTAGAAGTTGTGATTTTAATAAAGGAGTGTACTAAGCACTTCCTATTACTGAACAGATGAGAAAACTATAGAAAGTTGTTATGACGTAGAATGTGCATACTTTGTTGATTCCATATTTTAAATAAATCACATTTTCTAAAAACTCGTGTTTTTTAAGAAATCATGTAAACCTTCTAGAAGCTGTGATTTTTAAAAACGGGGGTACTAAGCACTTCCTATTACCGAACGCATGCGAAAACTATAGAGAGTTGTTATGACGTAAAATCTGCATACTTTGTTGATTCCATTTTTTAAATAAATCACATTTTCTAAAAGCTCGTGTTTTTTAAGAAATCATGTAAACCTTATAGAAGCTATGATTTGAAAAAACAAGGGGAAGTAAGCTTTTCTTTTTCTCGGACGCATACGCAAACTATAGAAAGTCGTTATGACATAGAATGTGTATACTTTGTTCAATCCATTTATTAAATAAATGACACTAATTTAAAACTCATTTTTTTAATCAAATCATGAAAACCTTCTAGAAGCTATGATTTTAAAAAAGGGGGTACTAGGATATTCTTCTTGTCAAACGCATGCGCAAACTATAGAAAGTTGTTATGACGTAGAATGTGCATACTTTGGTGATTCCATTTATTAAATAAATCACATTTTTTAAAAACTCGTGTTTTTTTAAGAAATCATGTAAACCTTCTAGAAGCTGTGATTTTAATAAAGGAGGGTACTAAGCACTTCTTATTACTAAACGCATGCGAAAACTATAGAAAGTTGTTATGACGTAGAATGTGCATACTTTGTTGATTAAATTTTTTAAATAAATCTCATTTTCTAAAAACTCGTGTTTTTTAAGAAATCATGTAAACCTTCTAGAAGCTGTGATTTTTAAAAACATGGGTACTAAGCACTTCCTATTACCGAACGCATGTGAAAACTATAGAATGTTGTTATGACGTAGAATGTGCATACTTTGTTGATTCCATTTATTAAATATATCACAGTTTTTAAAAACTCGTGTTTTTTAAAGAAATTATGTAAACCTTCTAGAAGCTGTGATTTCTAAAAATGGGGGTTAGTAAGTTATTCTTCTTGTCGAACGCATGCGCAAACTATAGAAAGTTGTTATGACGTAGAATGTGCATACTTTGGCTATTCCATTTATTAAGTAAATCAAATTTTTTAAAAACTCGTGTTTTTTAAGAAATTATGTAAACCTTTTAGAAGCTGTGATTTTAATAAATGAGTGTGCTAAGCACTTCCTATTACTGAATGGATGCGAAAAATATAGAAAGTTGTTATGACGTAGACTGTGCATACTTTGGTGATTCCATTTATTAAATAAATGACATTTTTTAAAAACTCGTGTTTTTTTAAGAAATCATGTAAACCTTCTAGAAGCTGTGATTTTAATAAACGAGGGTACTAAGCACTTCCTATTACTGAATGCATGTGAAAACTATAGAAAGTTGTTATGACGTAGAATGTGCATACTTTGTTGATTCCATTTTTTAAATAAATCACATTTTCTAAAAACTTGTGTTTTTTAAGAAATCATGTAAACCTTCTAGAAGCTGTGATTTTAAAAAACGGCGGAAAGTAAGCTTTTCTTATTCTCAGACGGATGCGCAAACTATCGAAAGTCATTATGACGTAGAATGTGTATACTTTGTTGATTCCATTTATTAAATAAATGACATTAATTTAAAAACTCATATTTTTAATCAAATCATGTAAACCTTCTAGAAGCTGTGATTTTTAAAAAGGGGGGGTACTAAGCACTTCCTATTACCGAACGCATGCGAAAACTATAGAAAGTTGTTATGACGTAGAATGGGGATACTTTTTTCATTCCATTTATTAAATAAATCATTTTTTTTAAAAACTCGTGTTTTTTTAAGAAATCATGTAAACCTTCTAGAAGTTGTGATTTTAATAAAGGAGTGTACTAAGCACTTCCTATTACTGAACTGATGCGAAAACTATAAAAATTTGTTATGACGTAGAATGTACATACTTTGTTGATTCCATTTATCAAATAAATCACATTTTTTAAAAAATCGTCTTGTTTTAAGAAATCATGTAAACCTTCTAGAAGCTGTGATTTTAATAAAGGAGGGTACTAAGCACTTCCTATTACGGAACGGATGCGAAAACTATAGAAAGTTGTTATGACATAGAATGTACATACTTTGTTGATTCCATTTACCAAATAAATCACATTTTTTAAAAAATCGTCTTGTTTTAAGAAATCATGTAAACCTTCTAGAAGCTGTGATTTTTAAAAACGGAGGGTACTAACCACTTCCTATTACCGAATGCATACGAAAACTATAGAAAGTTGTTATGACGTAGAATGCGCATACTTTGTTGATTCCATTTATTAAATGAATCATATTTTTTAAAAACTCGTGTTTTTTTAAGAAATCATTTAAACCTTCTAGAAGCTGTGATTTTTAAAAACGGGGGCTACTAAGCACTTCTTCTTGCTCAACGCATGCGAAACTATAGAAACTTGTTATGACCTAGAATTTGCATACTTTTGTGATTCCATTTGTTAAATAAATCACATTTTTTTAAAACTCGTGTTTTTTTAAGAAATCTTGTAAACCTTCTAGAAGCTGTGATTTTAATAAACGGAGGTACTAAGCACTTCCTATTACTCAACACATGAGAAAACTATAGAAACTTCTTATGACATAGAATTTGCATACTTTGTTTATAAGATTTATTAAATAACTGACATTTTATGAAAACTCGTGTTTTTTAAGAATTCATGTAAACCTGCTAGAAGCTGTGATTTTAAAAAGTGGGGGGAAGTAAGCTTTTCTTATTCTCGGACGCATGTTCAAACTATACAAATTCGTTATGACGTAGAATGTGCATACTTTGTTGATTCCATTTATTAAATGAAAGACATTAATTTAAAAAGCCATGTTTTTAATCAAATCATATAAACCTTCTAGAAGCGTTGATTTTTAAAAACGGGGGTACTAAGCACTTGCTATTACAGTATGCATGCGAAAACTATAGAAAGTTGTCATGACGTAGAATGCGCATACTTTGTTGATTCCATTTATTAAATAAATCATATTTTTTAAAAACTCGTGTTTTTTTAAGAAATCATGTAAACCTTCTAGAAGCTGTGATTTTTAAAAACGGGGGGGTACTAAGCTATTCTTCTTGTTGAACGCATGCGCAAAATATAGAAAGTTGTTATGACGTAGAAGGTGCATACTTTGGTGATTCCATTTATTAAATAAGTGACATATTTTAAAAACTCGTGTTTTTTTAAGAAATCATGTAAACCTTCCAGAAGCTATGATTTTAATAAAGGAGGGTACTAAGCACTTCCTATTATTGAACGCATGTGAAAACTATAGAAAGTTGTTATGACGTAGAATGTGCATACTTTGTTGATTCCATTTTTTAAATAAATCACATTTTCTAAAAACTCGTGTTTTTTAAGAAATCATGTAAACCTTCTAGAAGCTGTGATTTAAAAAAACGGGGGGAAGTAAGCTATTCTTCTTGTTGAAAGCATGCGCAAATTATAGAAAGTTGTTATTACGTAGAATGTGCATACTTTGGTGTTTCCATTCATTAAATAAATGATATTAATTTAAAAACTCATGTTTTGAATCAAATCATGTAAATCTTCTAGAAGCTGTGATTTTTAAAAAGGGGGGTACTAAGCACTTCCTCTTACCGAATGCATGCGAAAACTATAGAGAGTTGTTATGACGTAGAATCGACATACTTTTCTAATTCCATTTCTTAAATAAATCACATTTTTTAAAAACTCGTGTTTTTTTAAGAAATCATGTAAACCTTCTAAAAGCTGTGTTTTTTAAAAACAGGGGGGTACTAAGCTATTCTTCTTGTCGAACGCAAGCACAAATTATAGAAAGTTGTTATGACGTAGAATGTGCATACATTTGTGATTCCATTTATTAAATAAATCACATTTTTTAAAAACTCGTGTTTTTTTAAGAAATCATGTACACCTTCTAGAAGCTATGATTTTAATAAAGGAGTGTACTAAGCACTACCTATTACTGAACAGTTGCGAAAACTATTGAAAGTTGCTATGACGTAGAATGTGCATACTTTGTTGATTCCATTTTTTAAATAAATCACATTTTCTAAAAACTCGTGTTTTTCAAGAAATCATGTAAACCTTCTAGAAGCTGTGATTTTTAAAAACGGGGGTACTAAGCAGTTCCTATTACCGAACGCAGGTGAAAACTATAGAAAGTTGTTATAATGTAGAAAGTGCATACTTTGTTTATTCCAATTATTAAATAAATCACATTTTTTAAAAATTCGTGTTTTTTTAAGAAATCATGTAAACCTTCTAGGAGCTGTGATTTTTAAAAATAGGGGGTACTAAGCTATTCTTCTTGTAGAACACATGCGCAAACTATAGAAAGTTGTTATGACGTAGAATGTGCATACTTTGGTGATTCGATTTATTAAATAAATCACATTTTTTAAAAACTCGTGTTTTATTAAGAAATCTTGTAAACCTTCTAGGAGTTGTGATTTTAATAAAGGAGGGTACTAAGCACTTCCTATTACTCAACGCATGCGAAAACTATAGAAAGTTGTTATTACGTAGAATGTTCATACTTTGTTGATTCCATTTTTTAAATAAATCACATTTTCTAAAAACTCGTGTTTTTTAAGAAATCATGTAAACCTTCTAGAAGCTGTGATTTTAAAAAACGGGGGGAAGTAAACTTTTTTTATTCTTGGAGGCATGCGCAAACTATAGAAAGTTGTTATGAGGTAGAATGTGCATACTTTTTTGATTCCATTTATTAAATAAATGACATTAATTTAAAAACTCATGTTTTTAATCAAATCATGTAAACTTTCTAGATGCTGTGATTTTTAAAGAGGGGGGTACTAAGCCCTTCCTATTACCGAACGCATGTGAAAACTATAAAAAGTTGTTATGACGTTGAATATGCATACTTTGTTGATTCAATTTATTAAATAAATCACATTTTGTAAAACTCGTGTTTTTTAAAAAATCATGTAAACCTTCTAGAAGCCGTGATTTTAAAAAACGGGGGGAATTAAGCTTTTCTTATTCTCGGACGCATGCGCAAACTATAGAAAGTCGTTATGACGTAGAATGTGCATACTTTGTTGATTCCATTTAGTAAATAAATGACATTAATTTAAAACTCATATTTTTAATCAAATCATGTAAACCTTTAGAAGCTGTGACTTTTAAAAAGGGGGGGTACTAAGCACTTCCTCTTATAGAACGCATGCGAGAAATATAGAAAGTTGTTATGACGTAGAATGTGCATACTTTGTTGATTCCATTTATTAAATAAATCAAATTTTGTAAAAACTCGTGTTTTTTAAGAAATCATGTAAACCTTCTAGAAGCTGTGATTTTAAAAAACGTGGGAAAGTAAGCTTTTCTTATTGTCGGACGCATGCGCAAACTATAGAAGGTCGTTATGCCGTAGAATGTGCATACTTTGTTGATTCCATTTATTAAATAAATGACATTAATTTAAAACCTCATGTTTTTAATGAAATCATGTAAACCTTCTAGAAGCTGTGATTTTTAGAAAGGGGGGTACTAAGCACTTCCTATTACCGAACGCATGCAAAAACTATAGAAAGTTGTTATGACGTAGAATGCGCATACTTTATTGATTCCATTTATTAAATAAATCAAATTTTCTAAAAACTGGTGTTTTTTAAGAAATCATGTAAATATTCTAGAAGCTGTGATTTTAAAAAACGTGGGGAAGTAAGCTTTTCTTATTCTCGGACGCATTCGCAAACTATAGAAAGTCGTTATGATGTAGAATGTGCATACTTTGTTGATTCCATTTATTAAATAAATGACATTAATTTAAAAACTCATGTTTTTAATCAAATCATGTAATCCTTCTAGAAGCTGTGATTTTTAAAAATGGGGGTACAAAGCACTTCCTATTACTAAACGCATGCGAAAACTATAGAAAGTTGTTATGACGTAGAATGTGCATACTTTGTTTATTCCATTTATTAAATAAATCACATTTTCTAAAAACTTCTGTCTTTTAAGAAATCATGTAAACCTTCTAGAAGCTGTGATTTTAAAAAACGGGGGGAAGTAAGCTTTTCTTATTCTCGGACGCATGCGCAAACTATAGGAAGCCGTTATGACGTAGAATGTGCATACTTTGTTGATTCCATTTAGTAAATGAATGAGATTAATTTAAAAACTCATGTTTTTAATCAAATCATGTAAACCTTCTAGAAGTTGTGATTTTTAAAAATGTTGGTACAAAGCACTTCCTATTACCGAATGCATGCGAAAACTATAGAAAGTTGTTATGATGTAGAATGTGTATAGTTTGTTGATTCCATTTACTAAATAAATTGTTAAGATTTAATATGCTAAGACATAAAATAGCAGCATTACATTCCATTTCACAATAATAGCATATACAGGATCACTGAAGAAACAACAAGCATAGCATAAACACACGAGACAGAGATTTATCCTGGGAAACCCTCATGGGGTAGAAAACCCAGCAAAGCTTCCTCAATATAGATGACTAGCAATATACAAAGATGAAACCCTGAGACATGATCTCCTCCTCCACAATAGCAGACCTCTCCTCCACAAGTGTGCTATCCTCAAGTGAGTGAGTGTGTCAAATGAGGAACACACCTCCTCTATTTATACACTACTCTGACATATCTTTTACACAAGTACATGTAGGCTCATATTTAACCAATGGGTTAAATACCCCACTACAACTGACTGGGCCGACCCCTCACTAGGGAAGTCTAATAACCCAAGTTAGAACATTCTGACGGAGGAATAAACATCTCCGGATATACAATAAGATCTTCA
Organism: Larix kaempferi; assembly: GCA_027924585.1. NCBI lineage: Eukaryota > Viridiplantae > Streptophyta > Pinopsida > Pinales > Pinaceae > Larix > Larix kaempferi. The sequence continues at coordinate 22,994,230 of BSBM01000217.1, forward strand.
CGGAGGAATGAAACATCTCTGGAATAATAAAGTACAAATATAATATTCTTTGAAGTTACAATATCTCAACACTCCCCCTTAACGAGAAGGATATTATAACAGCATCTGCACGAGCAAGGAGTCATCAACATCATACATGATACATCTATAAATCATTGGAAGCTTTCTCAACATCATCAGTAACTCAACCAGTTACTGGAACATCTTCAATACTAGAACATCAACATCTTCAGTACTGAGTCTTTATCTTCTGCAGCACCCAAACAACTACAACAACATCAATATATGAATCATCACGATCGTCAGCATCGTCATCACAGGATCATCAGTATCGTCATCGCACGATCATCAACATCGTCATCACACGATCATCAACATCGTCATCACACGATCATCAGCATCGTTATCATACGATTATCAGCATCGGAATCATCTCGATCATCTCGATCTACAACATTTGGATCATCTCGATCTACAGCATCTGGATCATCTCGATCTACAGCATCTGGATCATCACGATCTACAGCATCTGGATCATCACGATCTACAGCATTTGGATCATCTCGATCTACAGCATCTGGATCATCTTGATCTATAGCATCTGGATCATCACGGTCTACAGCATCTGGATCATCTCGATCTATAGCATCTGGATCATCTTGATCTACAGCATCAGGATCATCACGATCTACAACATCTGGATCATCACGATCTACAGCATCTGGATCATCTGTATTAGTATCCACACCAATACATCTATCATCAAAAGCATGTATTCTCACTAATACATCTATCATCAAAGGCATTTATTCTCACTAATACATCTATCATCAAAAGCATGTATTCTCACTAATACATCCATCATCAAAAGCATGTATTCTCACTAATACATCCATCATCAAAAGCATGTATTCTCACTAATACATCTATCATCAAAAGCATGTATTCTCACTAATACATAGCAACCTATCCTGCAACACACACGATCATAGTACAGGATGATCAATCCCGCTCTCTTTAGGACATAGGTCCATGGATGATACAATCCAGATCAAGTTCCAAGATGATCAATCCTTATCACTTTAAGACAAGTATCATGTCTAGGGACGATGCAATCCCGATCCAGTTCCAGGATGATCAGTCCTTATCCATTTAAGACAAATCTCATGTCTAGGGACGATGCAATCCCGATCCAGTTCCAGGATGATCAGTCCTTATCCATTTAGGAAAAATCTCATGTCTAGGGATGATGCAATCCCGATCTATTTACAGGATGATTAGTCCTTATCACTTTAAGACATCTCACCATGTCTAGGGACTAGGCAATCCCAATCTATTTATAGGATGATTAGTCCACTCAATCTCATTTAGGACTATCCTTCCTTTCGAATTACTGGATTTACTGTCCAAGGATGATTTAATCCATTCAATTCATTTAGGACTATCCTTCCTTTCGAAATTACTGGATTTACTGTCCAAGGATGATTTAATCCACTCAATTCATTTACGACTATCCTTCCTTTCGGAATTACTGGATTTACTGTCCAAGGATGATTTAATCCACTCAATTCATTTAGGACTATCCTTCCTTTCGGAGTTACTGGATTTACTGTCCAAGGATGATTTAATCCACTCAATTCATTTAGGACTATCCTTCCTTTCGGAATTACTGGATTTACTGTCCAAGGATGACTCAATCCTCAACCGTACATTTAGGACCACATCCAAGGATGGCTTAATCCTCAACCATACATTTAGGACCATGTCCAAGGATGACTTAATCCTCCACCGTACATTTAGGACCACGTCCAAGGATGAATTAATCCTCAACCGTACATTTAGGACCACGTCCAAGGATGACTTAATCCTCCACCGTACATTTAGGACCACGTCCAAGGATGACTTAATCCTCCATCGTACATTTAGGACTACGTCCAAGGATGACTTAATCCTCAACCGTACATTTAGGACCACGTCCAAGGATGACTCAATCCTCAACCGTACATTTAGGACCACGTCCAAGGATGACTTAATCCTCCACCGTACATTTAGGACTACGTCCAAGGATGAATTAATCCTCAACCGTACATTTAGGACCACGTCCAAGGATGACTTAATCCTCCACCATACATTTAGGACCACGTCCAAGGATGACTTAATCCTCAACCGTATATTTAGGACTATGTCCAAGGATGACTTAATCCTCAACCATCCACCAAGGACTTCATTCTCGAAGACATACGTCTACGGCTCTTCTTTCGGACTGAAGTCCAGGGATGATCCAATCCCCTCACATGTTCACCAAGAACTTCATTCACGAAGACATACGTCTACAGCTCTTCTTTCGGACTAAAGTCCAGGGATGATCCAATCCCCTCACATGTTCACCAAGAACTTCATTCTTGAAGACATACGTCTACGGCTCTTCTTTTGGACTGAAGTCCAGTGATGATCCAATCCCCTCACATGTCCACCAAGGACTTCATTTTCGAAGACATACATCTACGGCTCTCTTTAGAGCAAGTGTTCAAGGATGATACAATCCCTCTTCTTTCTCGGAGACACTTGTCTACGGCTCACTTTAGAACTTGTGTTCAAGGATGATGCAATCCTCACATGTATTCTCATCAATTACTATTGATCCTGGGAACCCATACAGAACCTAATTCACACTTCTTCTTTAATTACACCATTAAGAGAATGGTCTTATCTAGCCACTTGGAGCAAACATCTCATCATGATTCTCTTCTTCTTTCTAAGAGAATCTTCTAGCCACAAGCCTTCTATAGTGTGTTTGATTTGAAAATCTTTTTTTGTTTGTTTAACATCCATCGCTTGTTCAGTGTTCATCATTCATCATGATCTTTCCTACAAATCAAAATTAAGTACATGATTAGTAATACTACATAATCATCAAATCATATGCATACAGATATCATTTACATAGTTATGCAACTATTTTGACCAATACTTTGGCACAACACTTTCCCATATCCTGCATGCATACAGTGGCTATCTAGATGCCTTCCATCTCTACCAGAACATACTATCGAGAGTGTGCACAGCTCTCAGCATGTCAGCAAAGAGGTTTCATTCCAGACAAGCAACAACGGAATGTTTGTCCAACTTACCAATCATATGCATATTAGTAGTATACTTTTCAATGCTCTATGAATGTTTACACTCAGCATGATATATTCTAGGAATACAAATATTCATACAAGCAATATCATTTACTATTTCAAATAACAACTCAAATACTTATCTTTTATGTTTGTGTGGTTGCCTCCCGCTTGATCTTCTATATGTCTTTTGAACTTGTATTCATTCTGTACCACTGTGCATGCTCAAGTGTGCACTACTGTCATCCTCATGATCTCATACACAAACATACGTTCATTAGTATATTCTCCAAACATTCTAATTCTAAATAATCTTGAATATGTATAGTCATGATCATTAGTATTCACGGTTTCAAGGAAGTCTTCTTTTACTCATGCATATTCTTGTTTGATCATAGTACTCTTCTGGTTAATTAAATCATCAAGACAAGAGACATAATATGCATAAACCCTTGATTACTAACTTTATGAATAAGCATAACCAATCATACCAAGAATACTTATATAAGGGATCCTAACACAAGGTAAGATTCTAACTTGACATAAGAAAACATATCTGGATTATTTATGTACAACATACCTAAACAATCTCTTCAATGATTTAGAGATCCTGAGCTAGAACTTGCATGTCTCATAGGTTAAGCATAATATAACAAAGTCATACATACCTCGTAAGTAGAACAAATATTATGGATGAGTCTTTGTCTTCATGTTGTCATGGTCATGGAACTTGATTTGTCTTTTGTGATGTACCTGTATCTTGTTAGCAGACAACATCAACCTTACACAACACCATAATGCATTAGTACAATCATATAGTCCTAATCAATGAATGTCTTCGATCATTCACATGAATTCATACTATTACTAGGGTGATAAGACAATTCTAATAATAATCAAGATTGTACTAATAAATAATATGAAGACAAACACATTATGAACTTAATCAAGAATCATATTTCAAGACATACCTGAACCTCCTTAAGTCATACCTGTCGAGACTTCTTGTAGTCTTCTTATGTAAGGCCTTAGCCTCAACTCCCCCTGAAACTTGATTTGGAGCTTGATTAGGGCTTGCTAGAGAAACCCTAAAAATTCAATCTTTGACTTTCATGCTTCTTAATGGATGGAAGGATGTGTCTTGCTGAGCTGATCAAACTAGCATACTTCACTTTTGAAATCTCCAAAATTTAACCCCTCAAAATTGCCTTCGAAACTTCTGGATCTTCTGGACAGGAACCCGAACTAGGGTTTGATGAAGCCCACCCTTCTGTCCAATCAAAAGGTTCGATCCAAGGCTCTAAACTCTTATTTTTCTGAGGATCTTCCAGCCGTGGTTACAGACTTCAAAAATTCCAACTTTTGCTGAAGCCCTAATTTTCCATCTTTCTGATCAAAATCCCGAACTAGGGTTTGATCAAGCTCGGTCTTCTACCCAACCAAAAAGTTCGATCTTGGTCTCTAAATTTCGATTTTCCTGAGTAGCATTCAGCCGTGGACTCCGATTCCAAAAATTCTAACTTTCTCTGAAACCCTAAATTCCGGAAGCCATGAATAAAGGTGCTCCAAAAATAATTCTGTTTTGACAGAAATATGCACCTGATTGTTTCTGCTATAACTCTGAAATTTTTGCTCCACAGGGTCTGAAATTTTTTTTTATAGTAGCCTGACCTGTCATCTTTCCATCCTGACAGGTCTGACCTCAATTGGATTTTCTAAGAGAGAGTTATGCCAAGTGTCGCAACGTGACCTGTTTATGGGATAAAACAAGAGAGCAAACTTGTACGGCATGCCACATGTCACTGTTTGAACTTCGGCCTTTGAAAACTTTTTCTGAGATATCTTGCCCTGTTATCTTTCTATCCTGACAGGTCTGACCTCAATTGGACTCTCTGAGAGAGAGTTATGCCAAGTGTCGTAACGTGACCTGTTTATGGGATAAAACAGGAGAGAGAACTTGTACAGCGTGCCACGTGTCACTGGTTCACCTTCAGCCTCTGAAAAAGTTTTTTGAGATAGTACAGTCTGTGTATTGGTTCACTTTTTACGAAATTTCATTTGGAGCTTCCTATCCCAAGTTATGACCTTTTTTCCAAGGTTACCTGATTTTGACTGAGATCTGGAAGAGGCAGAAACCCTAACTTGTACTGATCATAACTCATAAAATACAACGAATCTGAGGGTGCCCTTTGGAAAAAAGGTACCTGGGGATGTTATATTCGACTTGTGAACTTTTCAGACCCTGAAACTTCGCATAAATGGATTTATAGTGAAAGTTCCACGATGACTGGTTTTTGCTATGTAAAACCCTAACCTTCAAATTGACGTAAGTAAGTGCCATACCTTGCCTTCCTTCAGGTTAGCTCTGATACCATGTTAAGATTTAATATGCTAAGACAGAAAATAGCAGCATTACATTCCATTTCACAATAATAGCATATACAGGATCACTGAAGAAACAACAAGCATAGCATAAACACACGAGACAGAGATTTATCCTGGGAAACCCTCATGGGGTAGAAAACCCAGCAAAGCTTCCTCAATATAGATGACCAGCAATATACAAATATGAAACCCTGAGACATGATCTCCTCCTACACAATAGCAGACCTCTCCTCCACAAGTGTGCTATCCTCAAGTGAGTGAGTGTGTCAAATGAGGAACACACCTCCTCTATTTATACACTACTCTGACATATCTTTTACACAAGTACATGTAGGCTCGTATTTAACCAATGGGTTAAATACCCCACTACAACTGACTGGGCCGACCCCTCACTAGGGAAGTCTAATAACCCAAGTTACCACATTCTGACGGAGGAATAAACATCTCCGGATATACAATAAGATCTTCACGGAGGAATGAAACATCTCCGGAATAATAAAGTACAAATATAATATTCTTTGAAGTTACAATATCTCAACATAAATCACATTTTTTAAAAACTCGTGTTTTTTTAAGAAATCATGTAAACCTTCTAGAAGCTGTGATTTTTAAAAACGGGGGGCACTAAGCTATTCTTCTTGCCGAACGCATGCGCAAACTATAGAAAGTTGTTATGATGTAGAATTTGCATACGTTGTTGATTCCATTTATTAAATAAATCACATTTTTTAAAAACTCTTGTTTCTTTAAGAAATCATGTAAACCATCTAGAAGCTGTGGTTTTAATAAAGGAGGGTACTAAGCACTTCCTATTACTGAACGGATGCGAAAACTATCGAAAGTTGTTATGACGTAGAATGTGCATACTTTGTTGATTCGATTTATTAAATAAATGAGATTAATTTGAAAACTCATGTTTTTAACCAAATCATGTAAACCTTCTAGAAGCTATGATTTTAAAAAACGGGGGTACTAAGCACTTCCTATTACTCAACGCATGAGAAAACTATAGAAATTTGTTATGACCTAGAATTTGCATACTTTGTTAATTCCATTTATTAAATAAATCACATTTCCTAAAAACTCGTGTTTTTTAAGCAATCATGTAAACCTTCTAGAAGTTGTGATGCATGCACAAACTATAGAAAGTCATTATGACGTAGAATGTGCATACTTTGTTGATTCCATTTATTAAATAAATGACATTAATTTAAAAACTCATGTTTTTAATCAAATCATGTAAACCTTCTAGAAGCTGTGATTTTTAAAAACGGGGGTACAAAGCACTTCCTAATACCGAACGCATGCGAAAACTATAGAAAGGTTGTATGACGTAGAATGTCCATACTTTGTTGATTCCATTTATTAAATAAATCACACTTTCTAAAAAAATTTGTTTTTTAAGAAATCATGTCAACCTTCTAGTAGCTGTGATTTTAAAAAACGGGGGGAAGTAAGCTTTTTTTATTCTCGGACACATGCGCAAACTATAGAAAGTCATTATGACGTAGAATGTGCATACTTTGTTGATTCCATTTAGTAAATAAATGACATTAATTTAAAAACTCATGGTTATAATCAAATCATGTAAACCTTCTAGAATCTATGATTTTAAAAAAGGTGGGTACTAAGCACTTCCTATTACCGAACGCATGCGAAAACTATAGAAAGTTGTTATTACGTATAATGTGCATACATTGTTTATTCCATTTATTAAATGAATCACATTTTTTAAAAACTCGTGTTTTTTTAAGAAATCATGTAAACCTTCTAGAAGCTGTGATTTTAATAAAGGAGGGTACTAACCACTTCCTATTACTGAACGGATCTGAAAACTATAGAAAGTTGTTATGACGTAGAATGTGCATACTTTGTTGATTCCATTTTTTAAATAAATCACATTTTCTTAAAACTCGTGTTTTTTAAGAAATCATGAAACCTTATAGAAGCTGTGATTCTTAAAAACGAGGGTACTAGGCACTTCCTATTACCGAATGGATGTGAAAACTATAGAAAGTTGTTATGATGTAGAATGTGCATACTTTGTTGATTCCTTTTTTTAAATAAATCAAATTTTAAAAAACAGGGGGAAGTAAGCTTTTCTTATTCTCGGACACATGTGCAAAATATACAAAGTCGTTATGTCGTAGAATGTGCATCCTTTGTTGATTCCATTTATTAAATCAATGACATTAATTTAAAAACTCATGTTTTTAATAAAAACATGTAAACCTTCTAGAAGCTGTGATTTTTAAAAAGGGGGTACTAAGCACTTCCTATTACCGAACGCATGCGAAAACTATAGAAAGTTGTTATGATGTAGAATGTGCATACTTTGTAAATTCCTTTTTTTAAATAAATCAAATTTTCTAAATACTCGTGTTTTTTAAGAAATCATGTAAACCTTCTAGAAGCTGTGATTTTAAACAACGTGGAGAAGTAAGCTTTTCTTATTCTCGGACGCATGCGGAAACTATAGAAAGTCGTTATGATGTAGAATGTGCATACTTTGTTGATTCAATTTATTGAATAAATGACATTAATTTAAAAACTCATGTTTTTAATCAAATCATGTAAGTCCTCTTGAAGCTGTGATTTTTAAAAACGATGGTACAAAGCACTTCCTATTACCGAACGCATGCGAAAGCTATAGAAAGTCTGTATGACGTAGAATGTCCATAATTTGTTGATTCCATTTATTAAATAAATCACATTTTCTAAAAACTCGTATTTTTTAAGAAATCATGTAAACCTTCTAGAAGCTGTGATTTAAAAAAACGGGGGGAAGTAAGCTTTTCTTATTCTCAGACGCATGCACAAACTATAGAAAGTCGTTACGACGTAGAATGTGCATACTTTGGTGTTTCCATTTATTAAATAAATCACATTTTTTAAAAACTCATGTTTTTTTAAGAAATCATGTAAACCTTCTAGAAGCTTTGATTTTAATAAAGGAGGGTACTAAGCACTTCCTATTACTAAACGGATGCGAAAACTATTGAAAGTTGTTATGACGTAGAATGTGCATACTTTGTTGATTCAATTTTTTAAATAAATCACATTTTCTAAAAACTTGTGTTTTTTAAGAAATCATGTAAACCTTTTAGAAGCTGTGATTTTAAAAAACGAGGTGAAGTTAGCTTTTCTTATTCTCGAACGCATACGCAAACTACAGAAATTCGTTATGACTTAGAATGTGCATACTTTGTTGATTCCATTTATTAAATAAATGACATTAATTTAAAAACTCATGTTTTTAATCAAATCATGTAAACCTTCTAGAAGCTGTGATGTTTAAAAATGGGGGTACTAAGCACTTCCTATTACCATACGCATGCGAAAACTATAGAAAGTTGTTATGACGTAGAATCGACATACTTTTCTGATTCCATTTATTATATAAATCACATTTTTAAAAAATTCATGTTTTTTTAAGAAATCATGTAAACCTTCTAGAAGCTGTGATTTTTAAAAAAAGGGGCTACTAAGCTATTCTTCTTGTAGAATGCATGCGCAAACTATAGAAAGTTGTTATGACGTAGAATGTACATACTTTGGTGATTCAATTTATTAAATAAATCACATTTTTTAAAAACTCGTGTTTTTTTAAGAAATCATGTAAACCTTCTAGGAGTTGTGATTTTAATAAAGGAGGGTACTAAGCACTTCCTATTACTGAACCCATGCGAAAACTATAGAAGGTTGTTATTACATAGAATGTGCATACTTTGTTGATTCCATTTTTTTAAATAAATCACATTTTCTAAAAACTCGTGTTTTTTAAGAAACCATGTAAACCTTCTAGAAGCTGTGATTTTAAAAAATGGGGGGAAGTAAGCTTTTCTTATTCTCGGACGCATGCGCAAACTATAGAAAGTTGTTACAACGTAGAATGTGCATACTTTGTCGATTCCATTTATTAAATAAATGACATTAATTTTAAAAACTCATTATTTTAATCAAATCATGTAAACCTTCTAGAAGATGTGATTTTTAAAAAGGGGGTACTAAGATCTTCCTATTACCGAATGCATGCAAAAACTATAGAAAGTTGTTGTGATGTAGAATGTGCATACTTTGTTGATTCCATTTATGAAATAAAGCACATTTTCTAAAAACTCGTGTTTTTTAAGAAATCATGTAAACCTTCTAGAAGCTGTGATTTTTAAAAACGGGGGGTACTGAGCTATTATTCTTCCCGGACGCATGTGGAAACTATAGAAAGTTGTTATGACATAGAATGTGCATAATTTGGCGAATCCATTTATTAAATAAATCACATTTCTTAAAAACTCGTGTTTTTTTAAGAAATCATGTAAACCTTCTAGAAGCTGTGATTTTTAAAAACGGGGGTACTAAGCACTTCCTATTACCGAACACATGCGAAAACTATAGAAAGTTGTTATGACGTAGAATGTGCATACTTTGGTGATTCCATTTATTAAAAAAATTACATTTTTAAAAAGATCATGTTTTTTTAAGAAATCATGTAAACCTTCTAGAAGCTGTGATTTTAATAAAGTAGGGTACTAAGCACTTCCTATTACTTAAGGGATGCGAAAACTATAGAAAGTTGTCATGACGTAGAATGCGCATACTTTGTTGATTCGATTTATTAAATAAATGAGATTAATTTAAAAACTCATGTTTTTAATGAAATCCTGTAAACCTTCTAGAAGCTGTGATTTTTAAGAAGGGGGGTACTATCCACTTCCTATTACCGAACGCATGCGAAAACTATAGAAAGTTGTTATGACGTAGAATTTGCATACTTTGGTGATTCCATTTATTAAATGAATCACATTTTTTAAAAACTCGTGTTTTTTTAAGAAATCATGTAAACCTTCTAGAAGCTGTGATTTTTAAAAACGAGGGGTACTAAACTATTCTTCTTTCTGAACGCATGCGCAAACTATAGAATGTTGTTATGACGTAGAATGTGCACACTTTGGTGATTCCATTTATTAAATAAATCACATTTTTTAAAAACTCGTGTTTTTTTAAGAAATCATGTAAACCTTCTAGAAGCTGTGATTTTATTAAAGGAGGGTACTAAGCACTTCTTATTACTGAACGGATGCGAAAACTATAGAATGTTGTTATGACGTAGAATGTGCATACTTTGTTGATCCAATTTTTTAAATAAATCACATTTTCTTAAAACTCGTGTTTTTTAAGAAATCATGAAACCTTCTAGAAGCTGTGATTTTTAAAAACGGGGGTACTAAGCACTTCCTATTACCGAATGCATGTGAAAACTATAGAAAGTTGTTATGATGTAGAATATGCATACTTTGTTGATTCCAATTATTAAATAAATCACATTTTTTAAAAACTCGTGTTTTTTTACGAAATCATGTAAACCTTCCAGAAGCTGTGATTTTAAAAAACAGAGGGAAGTAAGCTTTTCTTATTCTCGGACACATGCGCAAAATATACACAGTCGTTATGCCGTAGAATGTGCATACTTTGTTGATTCCATTTATTAAATAAATGACATTAATTTAAAAACTCATGTTTTTAATGAAATCATGTAAACCTTCTAGAAGCTGTGATTTTTAAAAAGGGGGGTACTAAGCACTTCCTATTACCGAACGCATGCGAAAACTATAGAAAGATGTTATGAGGAAGAATGTGCATACTTTGTTGATTCCATTTATTAAATAAATCACATTTTCTAAAAACTCGTATTTTTTAAGAAATCATGTAAACCTTCTAGAAGCTGTGATTTTAAAAAACAGGGGGAAGTAAGCTTTTCTTATTCTCGGACACATGCGCAAAATATACAAAGTCATTATGCCATAGAATATGCATACTTTGGTGATTCCATTTATTAAATAAATGCGATTAATTTAAAAACTCATGTTTTTAATCAAATCATCTAAAACTCGTGTTTTTTAAGAAATCATGTAAACCTTCTAGAAGTTGTGATTTTAAAAAACGGGCGGAAGTAAGCTTTTCTTATTTCCGGACGAATGCGCAAACTATAGAAATTTGTTATTACGTAGAATGTTACGACATAGAATGTTAATAAATCATGTAAAGCTTCTATAAGCTGTGATTTTAATAAAGTAGGGTACTAAGCACTTCCTATTACTTAAGGGATGCGAAAAGTATAGAAAGTTGTTATGACGTAGAATGTGCATACTTTGGTGATTCCATTTATTAAATAAATGCGATTAATTTAAAAACTCATGTTTTTAATCAAATCATCTAAACCTTCTAGAAGCTGTGATTTTTAAAAAGAGGGGTACTATGCACTTCCTATTACTGAACACATGCACAAACTATAGAAAGTTGTTATGACCTAGAATGTGCATACTTTGTTGAATCCATTTATTAAGTAAATCACATTTTTAAAAAACTCGTGTTTTTTTAAGAAATCATGTAAACCTTCTAGAAGCTGTGATTTTTAAAAACGGGGGGTACTAACCTATTCTTCTTGTCGAACTTATGTGCAAACTATAGAAAGTTGTTATGATGTAGAATATGCATACTTTGGTGATTCCATTTATTAAATAAATCACATTTTTTAAAAATTCATGTTTTTTTAAGAAATCATGTAAACCTTCTAGAAGTTGTGATTTAAATAAAGGGGTGTACTAACCCCTTCCTATTACGGAACGAATACTAAAACTATAGAAAGTTGTTATGACGTAGAATGTGCATACTTTGTTGATTCCATTTATTAAATAAATCACATTTTCTAAAAACTCGTGTTTTTTAAGAAATCGTGTTAACCTTCTAGAAGCTGTGATTTTGAAAAACGGGGCGAAGTAAGCTTTTCTTATTCTCGGACGCATTCGCAAACTATAGAATGTCGTTATGACGTAGAATGTGCATACTTTGTTGATTCCATTTATAAAATAAATGACATTAATTTAAAAACTCATGTTTTTAATCAAATGATGTAAACCTTCTAGAAGCTGTGATTTTTAAAAAGGGGGGTACTAAGCACTTCCTATTACCGAACACATGCAAAAACTATAGAAAGTGGTTACGACGTAGAATGTGCATACTTTGTTGATTCCATTTATTAAATAAATCACATTTTTTTAAAAATCATGTTTTTTTAAGCTATTCTTGTTGTCGAACGCAGGCGCAAACGATAGAAAGTTGTTATGACGTAGAATGTGCATACTTTGCTGATTCCATTTTTTAAATAAATCACATTTTTTAAAAACTAGTGTTTTTTTAACAAATGATGTAAACCTTCTAGAAGATGTGATTTTAATAAATGAGTGTACTAAGCACTTCCTATTACTGAACGGATGCGAAAAATATAGAAATTTGTTATGACGTATAATGTGCATACTTTTTTGATTCGATTTTTTCAATAAATCACATTTTCTAAAAACTTGTGTTTTTTAAGAAATCACGTAAACCTGCTAGAAGCTATGATTTTTAAAAACGGGGTTACTAAGCACTTACTATTACCAAACGCATGCGAAAACTATAGAAAGTTGTTATAACGTAGATCTGCATACTTTGTTCATTCCAATTATTAAATAAATCACATTTTTTAAAAACACGTGTTCTTTTAAGAAATTATTTAAACCTTCTAGAAGCTGTGATTTTTAAAAACGGGGGGTACTAAGCTATTCTTCTTGTCGAACGCATGCAGAAACTATAAAAAGTTGTTATGACGTAGAATGTGCATACTTTGGTGATTCTATTTATTAAATAAATCACATTTGTTAAAAACTCGTGTTTTTTTAAGAAATCATGTAAACCTTCTAGAAGTTGTGATTTTAATAAAGGAGGGTACTAAGCACTTCCTATTACTGAACGCATGCGAAAACTATAGAAAGTTGGTATGGCGTAGAATATGCATACTTTGTTGATTCCATTTTGTAAAAATATCACATTTTCTAAAAACTCATGTCTTTTAAGAAATCATGTAAACCTTCTAGAAGCTGTGATTTTAAAAAACGGGGGGAAGTAAGTTTTTCTTATTCTCGGACGCATGCGCAAACTATAGAAAGTCGTTATGACGTAGAATGTGCATACTTTGTTGATTCCATTTATTAAATAAATGACATTAATTTTTAAAACTCATGTTTGTAATCAAATCATGTAAACCTTCTAGAAGCTGTGATTTTTAAAAACGGGGGTACTAAGCAATTCCTATTACCGAACGCATGCGAAAAATATAGAAAGTTGTTGTGACGTAGAATGTGCATGATTTGTTCGTTCCATTTATTAAATAAATCACATTTTTTAAAAACTCGTGTTTTTTTAAGAAATCATGTAAACCTTCTAGAAGTTGTGATTTTTAAAAACGGGTAGTAAGCTATTCTTCCTTCCGAACGCATGCGCAAACTATAGAAAGTTGTTATGACATAGAATGTGCATACTTTGGTGATTCCAGTTATTAAATAGATCACATTTTTTAAGAACTCGTGTTTTTTTAAGAAATGATGTAAACCTTCTAGAAGCTGTGATTTTAATAAACGGGGGTACTAAGCACTTCCTATTACTCAACGCATGAGAAAACTATAGAAAGTTGTTATGACCTAGAATTTGCATACTTTGTTACTTCCATTTATTAAATAACTGACATTTTCTAAAAACTCGTGTTTTTTAAGAAATCATGTAAAACTTCTAGAAGTTGTCATTTTAAAAAAACATAGGGAAGTAAGCTTTTCTTGTTCTTGGACGCATGTGCAAACTATGGAAAGTCATTATGACGTAGAATGTGCATACTTTGTTCATTCCATTTATTAAATAAATGACATTAAGGTAAAAACGCATGTTTTTAATCAAATCATGTAAACCTTCTAGAAGCTGTGATTTTTAAAAATGGGGGTACTAACCACTTCCTATTACTGAACACATGTGAAAACTATAGAAAGTTGTTATGACGTAGAATGTGCATACTTCGGTGATTCCATTTATTAAAAAAATCACATTTTTTAAAAGCTCGTGTTTTTTAAAGAAATCATGTAAACCTTCTAGATGTTGTGATTTTAATAAAGGAGGATACTAAGCACTTCCTATTACTTAAGGGATGCGAAAACTATAGAAAGTTGTTATGACGTAGAATGTTCATACTTTGTTGATTCCATTTATTAAATAAATGAGATTAATTTAAAAACTCATGTTTTTAATCAAATCATGTAAACCTTGTAGAAGCTGTGATTTTTAAAAAGGGGGGTACTATGCTCTTCCTATTACCGAACGCATGCGAAAACTATAGAAAGGTATTATGACGTAGAATGTGCATACTTTGTTGATTCCATTTATTAAATAAATCACATTTTTAAAAAACTCGTGTTTTTTTCGGAAATCATATAAACCTTCTGGAAGCTGTGATTTTTAAAAACAAGATGTACTAAGCTATTCTTCTTGTCGAACTTATGTGCAAACTATAGAAAGTTGTTATGATGTAGAATTTGCATACTTTGGTGATTCCATTTATTAAATAATTCACATTTTCTAAAACTCGTGTTTTTTAAGAAATCATGTAAAACTTCTAGACGCTGTAATTTTAAAAAACAGGGGGAAGTAAGGTTTTCTTATTCTCTGACGCATGCGCAAACTATAGAAATTCGTGATGACGTAGAATGTGCATACTTTGTTGATTCCATTTATTAAATAAATGACCTTAATTTAAAAAATCATGTTTTTAATCAAATGATGTAAACCTTCGAGAAGCTGTGATTTTTAAAAAGGGGGGTACTAAGCAATTCCTATTACCAAACGCATGTGAAAACTATAGAAAGTTGTTATGACATAGAATGTGAATACTTTGTTGATTCCATTTATTAAATAAATCACATTTTTCAAAAAATCGTGTTTTTCTAAGAAATCATGTAAACCTTTTAGAAGCTGTGATTTTTAAAAATGGGGGGTACAAAGCTATTCTTGGTTTCGAACGCAAGAGAAAACTATAGAAAGTTTTTATGATGTAGAATGTGCATACTTTGCTGATTCCATTTATTAAATAAATCACATTTTTTTAAAACTCGTGTTTTTTTAAGAAATCATGTAAACCTTCTAGAAGCTGTGATTTTAATAAAGGAGTGTACTAAGTAATTCCTATTACTTAACGGATGCGAAAACTATAGAAAGTTGTTAAGACGTAGAATGTGCATACTTTGCTGATTCCATTTTTTAAATAAATCACATTTTCTAAAAACTTGTGTTTTTTAAGAAATCATGTAAACCTTCTAGAAGCTATGATTTTTAAAAACGGGGTTACTAAGCACTTACTATGACTGAACGCATGCGAAAATTATAGAAAGTTGTTATAACCTAGAATGTGCATACTTTGTAGATACCAATTATTAAATAAATCACATTTTTTAAAAACTCGTGTTTTTTTAAGAAATCATGTAAACCTTCTACAAGCTGTGATTTTTAAAAACGGGGGTAATAAGCTAATCTTCTTGTCGAACACATGCGCAAACTATAGAATGTTGTTATGATGTAGAATGTGCATACTTTGGTGATTCCATTTATAAAATAAATCACATTTTTTAAAAACTCGTGTTTTTTTAAGAAATCATGTAAACCTTCTAGAAGCTGTGATTTTAATAAAGGACGGTAGTAAGCACTTCCTATTACTGAACGCATGCGAAAACTATAGAAAAGTTGTTATGGCATAGAATGTGCATACTTTGTTGATTCCATTTTTTAAATAAATCACATTTTCTAAAAACTCGTGTTTTTTAAGTAATCATGTAAACCTTCTAGAAGCTGTGATATAAAAATATGGGGGGAAGAAAGCTTTTCTTATTCTCGGACGCATGCGCAAACTATAGAAAGTCGTTAGGACGTATAATGTGCAAACTTTGTTGATTCCATTTATTAAATAAATGACATTAATTTAAAAACTCATGTTTTTAATCAAATCATGTAAACCGTCTAGAAGCTGTGATTTTTAGAAAGGGGGTACTAAGCACTTCCTTTTACCGAACGCATGCGAAAACTATAGAAAGTTGTTATGACGTAGAATATGCATACTTAGTTGATTCCATTTATTAAATAAATCACATTTTCTGAAACTTGTGTTTTTTTAAGAAATCATGTAAACCTTGTAGAAGCTATGATTTTAATAAAGGACGGTACTAAGCACTTCCTATTACTGAACGCATGCGAAAACTATAGAAAGTTGTTATGGCGTAGAATGTGCATACTTTGTTGATTCCATTTTTTAAATAAATCGCATTTTCTAAGAACTCGTGTTTTTAAAGAAATCATGTAAACCTTCTACAAGCTGTGATTTAAAAAAATGGGGGAAGAAAGCTTTTCTTATTCTCGGACGCATGCGCAAACTTTAGAAAGTCGTTATGACGTAGAATTTGCAAACTTCGTTGATCCCATTTATTAAATAAATGACATTAATTTAAAAACTCATGTTTTTAATCAAATCATGTAAACCGTCTAGAAGCTGTGATTTTTAGAAAGGGGGGTACTAAGCACTTCCTTTTACCGAACGCATGCGAAAACTATATAAAGTTGTTATGACGTAGAATGTGCATACTTTGTTGATTCCATTTATTAAATAAATCACATTTTCTAAAACTCGTATTTTTTAAGAAATCATGTAAACCTTCTAGAAGCTGTGTTTTTCATAAACGGGGGGAAGTAAGCTTTTCTTATTCTCGGACGCATGCGCAAACTATAGAAAGTCGTTATGACATAGAATGTGCATACTTTGTTGATTCCATTTATTAAATAAATGACATTAATTTTAAAAGCTCATGTTTTTTATCAAATCATGTAAACCTACTAGAAGCTGTGATTTTTAAAAGGGTGGGGTACTAAGAACTTCCTATTACCAAACGCATGCGAAAACTATAGAAAGTTGTCATGACGTAGAATGTGCATACTTTGTTGATTCGATTTATTAAATAAATCACATTTTATAAAAAATCGTGTTTTTTTAAGAAATCATGTAAACCTTCTAGAAGCTGTGATTTTTAAAAACGGGCGGTACTAAGCTATTCTTCTTGAAGAATGCATGCACAAATTATAGAAAGTCGTTACAAAGTAGAATGTGCATACTTTGTTGATTCCATTTATTAAATAAATGACATTAATTTAAAAACTCATGTTTTTAATCAAATCATGTAAACCTTCTAGAAGCTGTGATTTTAATAAAGTAGGGAACCAAGCACTTCCTATTACCGAATGCATGCGAAAACTATAGAAAGTTGTTATGATGTAGAATGTGCATACTTTGTTGATTCCATTTTTCAAATAAATCACATTCTCTAAAAACTCATGTTTTTTAAGAAATCATGTAAACCTTCTAGAAGCTGTGATTTTAAAAAACGGGGGGAAGTAAGCTATTATTCTTGTCGAACGCATGCGCAAACTATAGAAAGTTTTTATTACGTACAATGTGCATACTTTGGTGTTTCCATTTATTAAATAAATCACATTAATTAAAAACTTGTGTTTTTTTAAGAATTCATGTAAACCTTCTAGAAGCTGTGATTTTAATAAAGGGGGGTACTAAGCACTTCCTATTTCTGAATGGATGCGAAAACTATAGAAAGTTGTTATGACGTAGAATGTGCATACTTTGCTGATTCCATTTTTTAAATAAATCACATTTTCTAAAAACTCGTGTTTTTTAAGAAATCATGTAAACCTTTTAGAAGCTCTAATTTTAAAAAGCAAGGGGAAGTAAGCTTTTCTTATTCTCGGACGCATACGCAAACTACAGAAAGACGTTAGGACGTAGAATGTGCATACTTTGTTGATTCCATTTATTAAATAAATGATATTAATTTAAAAACTCATGTTTTTAATCAAATCATGTAAACCTTATAGAAGCTGTGATTTTTAAAAAGGGGGGTACTAAGCACTTCCTATTACCGAACGCATGCGAAAACTATAGAAAGCTGTTATGTCGAAGAATGTGCATACTTATGTGATTCCATTTATTAAATAAATCACATTTTTTAAAAACTAGTGTTTTTTTAAGAAATCATGTAAACCCTCTAGAAGCTTTGATTTTAATAAAGAGGTGTACTAAGCACTTCCTATTACTGAACGGATGCAAAAACTATCGAAAGTTGTTATGGTGTAGAATGTGCATACTTTGTTGATTCCATTTTTTAAATAAATCACATTTTCTAAGAACTCGCTTTTTTTAAGAAATCATGTAAACCTTCTAAAAGCTATGATTTTAAAAAACGGGGGTACTAAGCACTTCCTATTACCGAACGCATGCGAAAACTATAGAAAGTTTTTATAATGTAGAATATGCATAATTTGTTGATTCCAATTATTAAATAAATCACATTTTTTAAAGACTCGTGTCTTTTTAAGAAATCATGTAAACCTTCTAGAAGCTGTGATTTTTAAAAATAGGGGGTACTAAGCTATTCTTCTTGTCGAACGCATGTGCAAACTATAGAAAGTTGTTATGACCTGGAATGTGCATACTTTGTTGATTCCACTTATTAAATAAATCAAATTTTCTTAAAACTCGTGTTTTTTAAGAAATCATGCAAACCTTCTAGAAGCTGTGTTTTAAAAAACGAGGGGAAGTAAACTTTTCTTATTATCGGAGGCATGCGCAAACTATAGAAAGTCGTTATGACGTAGAATGTGTAAACTTTGTTGATTCCATTTATTAAATAAATGATATTAATTTAAAAACTCATGTTTTTAATCAAATCATGTAAACCTTCTAGAAGCTGTGATTTTTAGAAATGGGAGTACTAAGCACTTCCTATTATCGAACGCATGCGAAAACTATATAAAGTTGTTATGATGTAGAATGTACATACTTTGTTGATTCTATTTATTAAATAAATCACATTTTCTAAAACTCGTGTTTTTTAAGAAATCATGTAAACCTTTAAGAAGCTGTGATTTTAAAAAACGGGGGGAAGTAAGCTTTTCTTATTCTCGGATGCATGCACAAACTATAGAAAGTCGTTACGACGTAGAATGTGCATACTTTGTTGATTCCATTTATTAAATAAATGATATTAATTTAAAAACTCATGTTTTTAATCAAGTCATGTAAACCTTCTAGATGCTGTGATTTTTAAAGAGGTGGGTACTAAGCACTTCCTATTACCGAACGCATGCGAAAACTATAGAAAGTTGTTATGACGTAGAATGTGCATACTTTGTTGATTCCATTTATTAAATAAATCACATTTTCTAAAAACTCGTTTTTTTTAAGAAATCATGTAAACCTTCTAGAAGCTGTGATTTTAAAAAGCGGGGGGAAGTAAGGTTTTCTTATTCTCGGACGCATGCGCAAACTATAGAATGTCATTATTTCGTACAATGTGCATACTTTGTTGATTCCATTTATTAAATAAATGACATTAATTTAAAAACTCATGTTTTTAATCAAATGATGTAAATCTTCTAGAAGCTGTGATTTTTAAAAAGGGGGGTACTAAGCACTTCCTATTACCGAACGCATGCGAAAACGATAGAAATTGGTTATGACGTAGAATGTGCATACTTTGTTGATTCAATTTATTAAATAAATCGCATTTTTAAAAAAATCATGTTTTTTTAAGAAATCATGTAAACCTTCTAGAAGCTATGATTTTTAAAAATGGGGGGTAGTAAGCTATTCTTGTTGTCGAACGCAGGCGCAAACAATAGAAAGTTGTTATGACGTAGAATGTGCACACTTTGCTGATTCCATTTATTAAATAAATCACATTTTTTTAAAACTCGTGTTTTTTTAAGAAATCATGTAAACTTTCTAGAAGCTGTGATTTTTAAAAACGGGGGGTACTAAGCTATTCTTCTTGTCGAACGCATGCGCAAACTATAGAAAGTTTTTATGGTGTAGAATGTGCATACTTTGGTCATTCCAATTATTAAATAAATCACATTTTTAATAACTCGTGTTGTTTTAAGAAATCATGTAAATCTTCTAGAAGGTGTGATTTTTAAAAACGGGGGGTACTAAGCTATTCTTCTTTTCGAACGCATGCGCAAACTATAGAAAGTTGTTATGACGTAGAATGTGCATACTTTGGTGATTCCATTTATTAAATAAATCACATTTTTTAAAAACTCGTGTTTTTTTAAGAAATCATATAAACCTTCTAGAAGCTGTGATTTTCAATCAAATCATGTAAACCTTTTAGAACCTGTGATTTTTAAAAAGGGGGGTACTAAGCACTTCCTATTACAGAATGCATGCGAAAACTATAGAAAGTTGTTATGACCTAGAATGTGCATACTTTGTTGATTCCATTTATTAAATAAATCACATTTTCTAAAACTCGTGTATTTTAAGAAATCATGTAAACCTTTTAGAAGCTGTGATTTTAAAAGACGAGGGGAAGTAAGGTTTTCTTATTCTCGGACGCATACGCAAACTACAGAAAGTCGTTATGACATAGAATGTGCCTACTTTGTTGATTTCATTTATTAAATAAATGACATGAATTTAAAACTTATGTTTTTAATAAAACCATGTAAAACTTCTAGAAGCTATGATTTTTAAAAAGGGGGGTACTAAGCACTTCCTATTACCGAACACATGCGAAAATTATAGAAAGTTGTGATGACGTAGAATCGGCATACTTTGTTGATTCCATTTATTAAATAAATCACATTTTTTAAAAACTCGTGTTTTTTTAAGAAATCATGTAAACCTTCTAGAAGCTGTGATTTTTATAAACGGGGGGTACTAAGCTATTCTTCTTGTCGAACGCAAGCGCAAACTATAGAAAGATGTTGTGACGTAGAATGTGCATACTTTGTTGATTCCATTTTTTAAATAAATCACATTTTCTAAAAACTCATGTTTTTTAAGAAATCATCTAAACTTTCTAGAAGCTGTGATTTTTAAAAACGGGGTTACTAAGCACTTCCTATTACTGTTAAAATGTAGAATGTGCATACTTTCTTGATTCCAGTTATTAAATAAATCACATTTTTTAAAAACTCATGGTTTTTTAAGAAATCATGTAGACCTTCTAGAAGTTGTGATTTTTAAAAATGGGGGGGTACTAAGCTATTCTTCTTGTCGAACGCATGCGCAAACTATAGAAAGTTGTTTTGACATAGATTGGGCATACTTTGGTGATTCCATTTATTAAATAAATCACATTTTTTAAAAACTCGTGGTTTTTTAAGAAATCATGTAAACCTTCTAGAAGCTGTTAAGGAGGGTGCTAAGCACTTCCTATTACTCAGTGCATGCAAAAACTATAGAAAGTTGTGATGACGTAGAATGTGCATACATTGTTTATTCAGTTTTTTAAAAAATTCACATTTTCTAAAAGCTCGTGTCTTTTAAGAAATCATGTAAACCTTCTAGAAGCTGTGATTTTAAAAAACGGGGGGAAGTAAGCTTTTTTTATTCTCGGATGCATGCGCAAAATATAGAAAGTCGTTATGACGTAGAATGTGCATACTTTGTTGATTCCAATTATTAAATAAATGACTTGAACTTAAAACTCATGTTTTTAATCAAATCAAGTAAACCTTCCAGGAGCTGTGAGTTTTAAAAATGGGGGTACTAAGCACTTCCTATTACTGAACACATCCGAAAACTATAGAAAGTTGTTATGACGTAGAATTTGCATACTTTGTTGATTCTATTTATTAAATAAATCAAATTTTCTAAATACTCGTGTTTTTGAAGAAATCATAAAAACCTTATAAAAAATGTGATTTTAAAAGACGTGGGTAAGTAAGTTTTTCTTAGTTTCGGACATATGCGCAAACTATAGAAAGTCGTTATGATGTTGAATGTGTATACTTTGTTGATTCCAATTATTAAATAAATGACATTAATTTAAAAACTCTTGTTTTTAATCAAATCATGTAAACCTTCTAGAAGCTGTGATTTTTAAAAATGGGGTTACAAAGCACTTCCTATTACCGAACGCATGTGAAAACTATAGAAAGTTGTTGTGACGTAGAATCTGCATACTTTGTTGATTCCATTTATTAAATTAATCACATTTTCTAAAAACTTGTGTTTCTTAAGAAATCATGTAAACCTTCTAGAAGTTGTGATTTTAAAAAACGGGGGGAAGTAAGCTTTTCTTATTATCGGATGCATGCGCAAGCTATAGAAAGTCGTTATGACATAGAATGTACATACTTTGTTGATTCCATTTTTTAAATAAATGACATTAAGGTAAAAACGCATGTTTTTAATCAAATCATGTAAACCTTCTAGAAGATGTGATTTTTAAAAAGGGGGGTACTAAGCACTTCCTATTACCGAACGCATGCGAAAACTGTAGAAAGTTGTTATGACGTAGAATGTGCATACTTTTTTGATTCCATTTATTAAATAAATCACATTTTTTAAAAAATGGTGTTTTTTTAAGAAATCATGTAAACCTTCTAGAAGCTGTGATTTTTAAAAACGGGGGGTACTAGGCTATTATTCTTGTTGAACGCATGTGCAAAATATAGAAAGTTGTTATGACGTAGAATGTACATACTTCGGTGATTCCATTTATTAAATAAATCACATTCTCTAAAAACTCATGTTTTTTAAGAAATCATGTAAACCTTCAAGCAGCTGTGATTTTTAAAAACGGGGGAAAGTAAGCTATTCTTCTTGTCGAATGCATGCGCAAACTATAGGAAGTTGTTATGATGTAGAGTGTGCATACTTTGGTGTTTCCATTTATTAAATAAATCACATTAATTAAAAACTTGTGTTTTTTTAAGAAATCATGTAAACCTTCTAGAAGCTGTGATTTTAATAAAGGGGGGTACTAAGCACTTCCTATTACTGAACGGATGCGAAAACTATAGAAAGTTGTTATGACGTAGAATTTTCATACTTTGTTGATCCCATTTTTTAAATAAATCACATTTTCTAAAAACTCGTGTTTTTTAAGAAGTCATGTAAACCTTTTAGAAGCTGTGATTTTAAAAAACGAGGGGAAGTAAGCTTTTTTTATTCTCAGACGCATACATAAACTACAGAAGGTCATTATGACATAGAATGTGCATACTTTGTTGATTCCATTTATTAAATAAATGACATTAATTTAAAAAATCATGTTTTTAATCAAATCATGTAAACCTTCTAGAAGCTGTGACTTTTAAAAAGGGAGGTACTAAGCACTTCCTATTACCGAATGCATGCAAAAACTATAGAAAGTTGTTATGACGTACAATCGGCATACTTTGTTGATTCCATTTATGAAATAAATCACATTTTTTAAAAACTCGTGTTTTTTTAAGAAATCATGTAAACCTTCTAGAAGCTGTGTTTTTTAAAAGTGGGGGGTACAAAGCTATTCTTCTTGTTGAACGTAAGTGCAAACTATAGAAAGTTTTTATGACGTAGAATGTGCATACTTTGGTGATTCCATTTATTAAATAAATCACATTTTTTAAAAACTCGTGTTTTTTTAAGAAATCATGTAAACCTTCTAGAAGCTGTGATTTTAATAAACGAGGGTACTAAGCACTTCCTATTATTGAACGCATGCGAAAACTATAGAAAGTTGTTATTACGTAGAATGTGCATACTTTGTTCATTCCATTTTTTTTTAAAATAACATTTTCTAAAAACTCATTTTTTTTAAGAAATCATGTACACCTTTTATAAGCTGTGATTTAAAAAAACGGGGCGAAGTAAACTTTTCTTATTCTCGGAGGCATGCGCAAACTATAGAAAGTCGTTATGACGTAGAATGTGCATACTTTGTTGATTCCATTCATTAAATAAATGACATTAATTTAAAAAGTCATGTTTTTAATCAAATCATGTAAACCTTCTAGATGCTGTGATTTTTAAAGAGGGGGGTACTAAGCACTTCCTATTACCGAACGCATGCGAAAACTGTAGAAAGTTGTTATGACGTAGAATGTGCATACTTTGTTGATTCCATTTATTAAATAAATCACATTTTCTAAAACTTTTTTTTTTAAGAAATCATGTAAACCTTCTAGAAGCTGTGATTTTCAAAAACAGGGGGAAGTAAGCTTTTCTTCTTCTCGGATGCATGCGCAAACTATAGAAAGTCGTTATGACATAGAATGTGCGTACTTTGTTGATTCCATTTATTAAATAAATGGCATTAAGTTAAAAACGCATGTTTTTAATCAAATCATGTAAACCTTCTAGAATATGTGATTTTTCAAAAAGGGGGGTACTAAGCACTTCCGATTACCGAACGCATACTTTGCTGATTCCATTTATTAAATAAATCACATTTTTAAAAAAATCGTGTTTTTTTAAGAAATCACTTAAACCTTCTAGAATCTGTGATTTTTAAAAACGGGGGGTACTAAGCTATTCTTCTTTTTGAACGCATGCGCAAACTATAGAAAGTTGTTATGACGTAAAATGTGCATACTTTGGTGATTCCATTTATTAAATAAATCACATTTTTTAAAAACTCGTGTTTTTTTAAGAAATCATGTAAACCTTCTAGAAGTTGTGATTTTAATAAAGGAGGGTACTACGCACTTCCTATTAATAAATGCATGCAAAAACTATAGAAAGTTGTTATGGCGTAGAATGTGCATACTTTGTTGATTCCATTTTTTAAAAATATCACATTTTCTAAAAACTCGTGTTTTTTAAGAAATCATGTAAACCTTCTAGAAGCTGTGATTTTAAAAAATGGGGGGAAGTAAGCTTTTCTTATTCTCGGACGCATGCGCAAACTATGGAAATTCGTTATGACGTAGAATGTGTATACTTTGTTGATTCCATTTATTAAGTAAATGAAATTAATTTAAAAACTCATGTTTTTAATCAAATCATGTAAACCTTCTAGAAGCTGTGATTTTTAGAAATGGGGGTACTAAGCACTTCCTATTACCAAACGCATGAGAAAATTATAGAAAGGTTTTATGACGTAGAATGTGGATACTTTGTTGATTCCATTTATTAAATAAATCACATTTTCTAAAACTCATGTTTTTTAAGAAATCATGTAAAGCTTCTAGAAGCTGTGATTTTAATAAATGGGGGGAAGTAAGCTTTTCTTATTCTCGGACGCATGAGCAAACTATAGAAATCCGTTATGACGTAGAATGTGCATACTTTGTTGATTCCATTTATTAAATAAATGACATTAATTTTAATAACTCATGTTTTTAATGAAATCATGTAAACCTACTAGAAGCTGTGATTTTTAAAAAGGCGGCGTACTAAGCACCTC
This sequence comes from Larix kaempferi, assembly GCA_027924585.1. NCBI lineage: Eukaryota > Viridiplantae > Streptophyta > Pinopsida > Pinales > Pinaceae > Larix > Larix kaempferi. The sequence goes on from BSBM01000217.1 coordinate 23,019,833, forward strand.
CTATTACCAAACACATGCGAAAACTATAGAAAGTTGTTATGACGTAGAATGTGCATACTTTCTTGATTCCATTTATTAAATAAATCAAATTTTCTAAAACTCCTGTTTTTTAAGAAATCATGTAAACCTTTTAGAAGCTGTGATTTTAAAAAACGAGGGGAAGTAAGTTTTTCTTATTCTCGGCAGCATATGCAAACTATAGAAAGTCATTATGACGTAGAATGTGCATACTTTGTTGATACCATTCATTAAATAAATGACATTAATTTAAAAACTCATGTTTCTAATCAAATCATGTAAACCTTCTAGAAGCTGTGATTTTTAAAAAGGGGGGTACTAAGCACTTCCTATTTCCGAACGCATGCGAAAACTATAGAAAGTTGTTATGACATAGAATTTGCATACTTTGTTGATTCCATTTACTAAATAAATCACATTTTTTAAAAACTCTTGTTTTTTTAAGAAATCATGTAAACCTTCTAGAAGCTGTGATTTCTAAAAATGGGGGTTACTAAGCTATTCTTCTTGTCGAACGCATGCGCAAACTATAGAAAGTTGTTATGACGTAGAATGTGCATACTTTGGTGATTCCATTTATTAAATAAATCACATTTTTTAAAAACTCGTGTTTTTATAAGAAATCATGTAAACCTTCTAGAAGCTATGATTTTAATAAAGGAGTGTACTAAGCACTTCCTATTACTGAACGGATGCGAAAACTATAGAAAGTTGTTATGACGTAGAATGTGCATACTTTGTTGATTCCATTTTTTAAATAAATCACATTTTCTAAAAACTCGTGTTTTTTAAGAAATCATGTAAACCTTCTAGAAGCTGTGATTTTTAAAAACGGGGGTCCTAAGCACTTCCTATTACCGAATGCATGCGAAAACTATAGATAGTTGTTATGACGTAGAATGCGCATACTTTGTTGATTCCATTTATTAAATAAATGACATTAATTTTAAAAACTCATGTTTTTAATCAAATCATGTAAACCTTCTAGAAGCTGCGAATTTTAAAAATGGGGGTACTAAGCACTTCCTATTACTGAACGCATGCGAAAACTATAGAAAGTTGTTATGACGTAGAATGCGCATACCTCGGTGATTCCATTTATTAAAAAAGTCACATTTTTTAAAAGCTCGTATTTTTTAAAGAAATCATGTAAACGTTCTAGAAGCTGTGATTTTAATAAAGGAGAGTACTAAGCACTTCCTATTACTTAAGGGATGCGAAAACTATAGAAAGTTGTTATGACGTAGAATTTGCATACTTTGTCGATTCCATTTATTACATAAATGAGATTAATTTAAAAACTCATGTTTTTAATCAAATCATGTAAACCTTCTAGAAGCCGTGATTTTTAAAAACGGGGGTACTATGCTCTTCCTATTACCGAACACATGCGAAAACTATAGAAATTTGTTATGATGTAGAATATGCATACTTTGTTGGTTCCATTTATTAAATAAATCACATTTTTTAAAAACTCGTGTTTTTTTAAGAAATCATGTAAACCTTCTAGAAGCAATGATTTTTAAAAACGGGAGGCTCCAAAAACGTTCTATTACTGAACGCATGCGAAAACTATAGAAAGTTGTTATTACGTAGAATGTGCATACTTTGTTGATTCCAATTTTTAAATAAATCACATTTTCTAAAAACTCGTGTTTTTTAAGAAATCATGTAAACCGTCTAGAAGCTGTGATTTTAAAAAACGAGGGGAAGTAAACTTTTATTATTCTCGGAGGCATGCGCAAACTATAGAAAGTCGTTATGACGTAGAATCTGCATACTTTGTTGATTCCATTAATTAAATTAATGACATTAATTTAAAAACTGATGTTTTTAATAAAATTATGTAAACCTTCTAGATATTGTGATTTTTAAAGAGGGGGGTACTAAGCACTTCCTATTACCGAACGCATGCGAAAACTATAGAAAGTTGTTATGATATAGAATGTGCATACTTTGTTGATTCCTTTTATTAAATAAATCACATTTTCTAAAAACTCGTGTTTTTTAAGAAATCATGTAAACCTTCTACAAGCTGTGATTTTAAAAAACGGGGGGAAGTAAGCTTTTCTTATTCTCGTACGCATGCGGAAACTATAGAAAGTCGTTATGACGTAGAATGTGCATATTTTGTTGATTCCATTTATTAAATAAATGATATTAATTTAAAAACTGATGTTTTTAATCAAATGATGTAAACGTTCTAGAAGCTGTGATTTTTAAAAAGTGGGGTACTAAGCACTTCCTATTACCGAACACATGTGAAAACTATAGAAAGTTGCTATGACATAGAATGTGCATACTTTGTTGATTCCATTTATTAAATAAATCACATTTTTCAAAAAATCGTGTTTTTCTAAGAAATCATGTAAACCTTATGAAGTTTTGATTTTTAAAAACGTGTGGTACTAAGCTATTCTTGGTTTCGAACACAGGAGCAAACTATAGAAAGTTGTTATGGCGTAGGATGTGCATACTTTGTTGATTCCATTTTTTAAATAAATCACATTTGCTAAAAACTCGTGTTTTTAAAGAAATCATGTAAACCTTCTAGAAGCTGTGATTTTAAAAAACGGGTGAAAGTAAGCTTTTCTTATTCTCGGACAGATGCGGAAACTATAGAAAGTCGTTATGACGTAGAATGTGCAAACTTTGTTGATTCCATTTATTAAATAAATGACATTAATTTAAAAACTCATGTTTTTAATCAAATCATGTAAACCTTCTAGAAGCTGTGATTTTTAGAAAGGGGGGTACTAAGCACTTCCTATTACCGAACGCATGTGAAAACTATAGAAAGTTGTTATGACGTAGAATGTGCATACTTTCTTGATTCCATTTATTAAATAAATCACATTTTCTAAAACTCGTGTTTTTTAAGAAATCATATAAACCTTCTAGAAGCTGCGATTTTAATAAACGGGGGGAAGTAAGCTTTTCTTATTCTCGGACGCATGAGCAAACTATAGAAAGTCGTTATGACGTAGAATCTGCATACTTTGTTTATTCCATTTATTAAATAAATGACATTAATTTTAAAAACTCATGTTTTTTATCAAATCATGTAAACCTACTAGAAGCTGTGATTTTTAAAAAGGTGGGGTACGAAGCACTTCCTATTACCAAATGCATGCGAAAACTATAGAAAGTTGTTATGACGTAGAATGTGCATACTTTGTTCATTCCATTTATTAAATAAATCACATTTTTTAAAAACTAGTGTTTTTTTAAGAAATCATGTAAACCTTCTAGAAGTTGTGGTTTTTAAAAACGAGCGGTACTAAGCTATTCTTCTTGCAGAATGCATGTGCAAATTATAGAAAGTCATTATGACGTAGAATGTTCATACTTTGTTGATTCCATTTATTAAATAATCGACATAAATTTAAAAACTCATGTTTTTAATCAAATCATGTAAACCTTCTAGAAGTTGTGATTTTTAAAAAGGCGGGTACTAAGCACTTCCTATTTCTGAATGCATGCGAAAACTTTAGAAAGTTGTTATGAAGTAGAATGTGCATACTTTGTTGATTCCATTTATTAAATAAATCTCATTTTCTAAAACTCGTATTTTTTAAGAAATCATGTAAACATTTTAGAAGCTGTGATTTTAAAAGACGAGGGGAAGGAAGCTTTTCTTATTCTCGTACGCATACACAAACTACAGAAAGTCGTTATGACGTAGAATGTGCATACTTTGTTCATTCCGTTTATTAAATAGATGATATTAATTTAAAAACTCATATTTTTAATCAAATCATGTAAACCTTCTAGAAGCTGTGATTTTTAAAAAGGGGGTACTATGCACTTCCTTTTACCGAATGCATGCAAAAACTATAGAAAGTTGTTATGACATAGAATGTGCATACTTTGGTGATTCCATTTATTAAATAAATCACATTTTTTAAAAACTCGTGTTTTTTTAAGAAATCATGTAAACCTTCTAGAAGCTATGATTTTAATAAACAGGGGTACTAAGCACTTCCTATTACCAAACGCATGCGAAAACTATAGCAAGTTGTTATGACGTAGAATGTGCATACTTTGGTGATTCCATTTATTAAAAAAATCACATTTTTTAAAAGCTCGTGTTTTTTTAAGAAATGATGTAAACCTTCTAGAAGCTGTGATTTTTAAAAAAGGGGTTACTAAGCACTTACTATTACCGAATGCATGCGAAAACTATACAAAGTTGTTATAACGTAGAATGTGCATACTTTGTTGATCCCAATTAGTAAATAAATCACATTTTTTAAAAATTCATGTTTTTTTAAGAAATCATGTAAACCTTTTAGAAGCTATGATTTTTGAAAATGGGGGGTACTAAGCTATTCTTCTTGTCGAACGCATGCGCAAACTATAGAAAGTCGTTATGATGTTGAATGTGCATACTTTGGTGATTCCATTTATTAAATAAATCATGTTTTTTAAAAACTCGTGTTTTTTTAAGAAATCATGTAAACCTTCTAGAAGCTGTGATTTTAAAAGAGGGTACTAAGCACTGCCTATTACTGAATGCATCCGAAAACTATAGAAAGTTTTTATGCCGTAGAATGTGCATACTTCGTTGATTCCATTTTTTAAATAAATCACATTTTCTAAAAACTCGTGTTTTTTAAGAAATCATGTAAACCTAGTAGAAGCTGTGATTTTTAAAAAGGGGGCGTACTAAGCACTTCCTATTACCGAACGTATGCGAAAACTGTAGAAAGTTGTTATGACGTAGAATGTGCATACTTTGTTGATTCCATTTATTAAATAAATCACATTTTTTAAAACTCGTGTTTTTTTAAGAATCATGTAAACCTTCTAGAAGCTGTGATTTTTAAAAACGGCCAGTACTAAGCTATTCTTCTTGCAGAACACATGCGCAAACTATAGAAAGTCGTTATGACGTAGAATGTGCATACTTTCTTGATAGCATTTATTAAATAAATAATATTAATTGAAAAACTCATGTTTTTAATCAAACCATGCAAACCTTCTAGAAGCTGTGATTTTTAAAAAGGGGGATACTAAGCACTTCCTATTACCGAATGCATGTGAAAAGTATAGAAAGTTGTTATGACGTAGAATGTGCATACTTTGTTGATTCCATTTATTAAATAAATCACATTTTCTAAAACTCTTGTTTTTAAAGAAATCATGTAAACCTTCTAGAAGCTGTGATTTTAAAAAACGGGGGGAAGTCAGCTTTTCTTATTCTCGGTTGCTTGCGAAAACTATAGAAATTCGTTATGCCGTAGAATGTGCATACTTTGTTGATTCCATTTATTAAATAAATGACATTAATTTAAAAACTCATGGTTTTAATCAAATCTTGTAAACCTTCTAGAAGCTGTGGTTTTTAAAAACGGGGGTACTAAGCACTTCCTATTTCCGAACTCATGCGAAAACTATAGAAAGTCGTAATGACATAGAATGTGCATACTTTGTTGATTCCATTTATTAAATAAATCACATTCCCTAAAAACTCGTGCTTTTTAAGAAATCATGTAAACCTTCTAGAAGTCGTGATTTTAAAAAATGGGGGGAAGTAAACTTTTCTTATTCTCGGACGCTTGCGCAAACTATAGAAAGTCATTATGACGTTGAATGTGCATACTTTATTGATTCCATTTATTAAATAAATGACATTAATTTAAAAACTCATGTTTTTAATCAAATCATGTAAACCTTCTAGAAGCTGTGATCTTTAAAAACGGGGATACTAAGCACTTCCTATTACCGAACGCATGCGAAAACTATAGGAAGTTGTTATGACGTAGAATGTGCATACTTTGTTGATTCCATTTATTAAATAAATCATATTTTCTAAAAACTCGTGTTTTTTAAGAAATCATGTAAACCTTCTAGAAGCTGTGATTTTAAAAAACGGGAGGAAGTTAGCTTTTCTTATTCTTGGACGCAAGCGCAAACTATAGAAAGTCGTTATGACGTAGAATGTGCATACTTTGTTGATTCCATTTATTAAATAAATGACATTAATTTAAAAACTCATGTTTTAAATCAAATCATGTAAACCTTCTAGAAGCTGCGATTTTTAAAAAGGGGTTTATTTAGCACTTCCTATTACCGAACGCATGTGAAAACTATAGAAACTTGTTATGAGGTAGAATGTGCATACTTTGTTGATTCCATTTATTAACTAAATCACTTTTATATAAAACTCGTGTTTTTTTAAGAAATCATGTAAACCTTCTAGAAGCATTGATTTTTAAAAACGGGGGGTACTAAGCTATTCTTCTTGTCGAACACATGCGCAAACTATAGAAAGTTGTTATGACGTAGAATGTGCATACTTTGGTGATTCTATTTATTAAATAAATTAATTTTTTTAAAAATTTGAGTTTTTTTAAGAAATCATGTAAACCTTCTAGAAGCTGTGATTTTAATAAAGGAGGGTCCTAAACACTTCCAATTACTGAACGGATGCGAAAACTATAGAAAGTTGTTATGATGTAGAATGTGCATACTTTGTTGATTCGATTTATTAAAGAAATGAGATTAATTTAAAAACTCATGTTTGATTCCATTTATTAAAGAAATGAGATTAATTTAAAAACTCATGTTTTTAATCAAATCATGTAAACCTTCTAGAAGCTGTGATTTTTAAAAAGGGGGGTACTAAGCACTTCCTATTACCGAACGCATGCAAAAACTATATAAAGTGGTTATGACATAGAATCGACATACTTTTTTTATTCCATTTACTAAATAAATCACATTTTTTAAAAACTCGTGTTTTTTTAAGAAATCATGTAAACCTTCTAGAAGCTGTGATTTTTAAAAATGGGGGGTACTAAGCTTTTCTTCTTGCCGAACGCATGCGTAAACAGTAGAAAGTTGTTATGATGTAGAATGTGCATACTTTGGTGATTCCATTTATTAAATAAATCACATTTTTTAAACACTCGTGTTTTTTTAAGAAATCATGTAAACCTTCTAGAAGCTGTGATTTTGATAAACGGGGGTACCTAGAACTTCCTATTACTCAACGCATGAGAAAACTATAGAAAGTTGTTATGACCTAGAATTTGCATACTTTGTTGATTCCATTTATTAAATAACTCACATTTTCTAAACACTTGTGTTTTTTAAGAAATCATGTAGACCTTCTAGAAGCTGTGATTTTAAAAAACGGGGGGAAATAAACTTTTCTTATTCTCAGACGCATGCGAAAACTATAGAAAGTCGTTATGACGTACAATGTGCATACTTTGTTGATTCCATTTACTAAATAAATGACATTAATTTAAAAACTTATGTTTTTAATCAAATCATGTAAAACTTCTAGAAGCTCTGATTTTTAAAAAGGGGGGTACAAAGCACTTCATATTACCGAACGCATGCAAAAACTTTAGAAAGTTGTTATGACATAGAATGTGCATACTTTGTTGATTCCATTTATTAAATAAATCACATTTTTTTAAAACTTGTGTTTTTTTAAGAAATCATGTAAACCTTCTAGAAGCTATGATTTTTCAAAACGGGGGGTACTAAACTATTCTTCTTGTCGAACGCATGCAGAAACAATAGAAAGTTGTTATGATGTAGAATGTGCATTCTTTGTTGATTCTGTTTATTAAATAAATCACATTTTTTAAAAACTCATGTTTTTTTAAGAAATCATGTAAACCTTCTAGAAAATGTGATTTTAATAATGGAGAGTACTAAGCACTTCCTATTACTGAATGCATGCGAAACTATAGAAAGTTGTTATGATGTAGAATGTGCATACTTTGGTGATTCCATTTATTAAATAAATCACATTTTTTTAAAACTCGTGTTTTTTTAAGAAATCATGTAAACTTTCTAGAATTTGTGATTTTCATAAACGGGGGTACGAAGCACTTCCTATTAGTTAACGCATGAAAAAAACTATAGAAAGTTGTTATGAACTAGAATTTTCATACTATGTTGATTCCATTTATTAAATAACACACATTTTCTAAAAACTCGTGTTTTTTAAGAAATTATGTAAAGCTTCTAGAAGCTGTGATTTTAAAAAACGGGGGGAAGTAAGCTTTTCGTATTCTCGGACGCATGCGCAAACTATAGAAATACGTTATGATGTAGAATGTGCATACTTTGTTGACTCCATTTATTAAATAAATGACATTAATTTAAAAACTCATGTTTTTAATGAAATCATGTAAACATTCTAAAAGCTGTGATTTTTAAAAATGGGGGTACTAAGCACTTCCTATTACCGGAAGCATGCTCAAACTATAGAAAGTCGTTATGACGTAGAATGTGCATACTTTGCTGATTCCATTTATTAAATAAATCACATTTTTTAAAAACTCGTGTTTTTTAAAGAAATCATGTAAACTTTCTAGAATTTGTGATTTTAATAAACGGGGGTACGAAGCACTTCCTATTAGTTAACGCATGAAAAAACTATAGAAAGTTGTTATGAACTAGAATTTTCATACTATGTTGATTCCATTTATTAAATAACACACATTATCTAAAAACTCGTGTTTTTTAAGAAATTATGTAAACCTTCTAGAAGCTGTGATTTTAAAAAACGGGGGGAAGTAAGCTTTTCGTATTCTCGGACGCATGCACAAACTATAGAAATACATTATGACGTAGAATGTGCATACTTTGTTGACTCCATTTATTAAATAAATGACATTAATTTAAAAACTCATGTTTTTAATGAAATCATGTAAACCTTCTAGAAGCTGTGATTTTTAAAAATGGGGATACTAAGCACTTCCTATTACCGAACGCATGCGAAAACTATAGAAATTTGTTATGACATAGAATTGGCATACTTTGTTGATTCCATTTATTAAATAACTCACATTTTCTAAAAACTCATGTGTTTTAATAAATCATGTAAACCTTCTAGAAGCTGTGATCTTTAAAAACGGGGGGTACTATGCTATTCTTCTTGTCAAATGCATGCGCAAACTATAGAAAGTTGTTTTGACGTAGAATGGGCCTACTTTGTTGATTCCGTTTTTTAAATAAATCACATTTTCTAAAAACTTCGTGTCTTTTAAGAAATCATGTAAACCTTCTAGAAGCTTCGATTTTAAAAAACGGGGGGAAGTAAGCTTTTCTTATTCTCGGACGCATGTGCAAACTATAGAAAGTCGTTATGATGTAGAATTTGCGTACTTTGTTGATTCCATTTATTAAATAGATGACATTAATTTAAAAACTCATATTTTTAATCAAATCATGTAAACCTTCTAGAAGCTGTGATTTTTAAAAAGGGGGGTAATAAGCACCTCCTATTACCGAACGCATGCAAAAACTATAGAAAGTTGTTATGAGGTAGAATTTACATACTTGGTTGATTCCATTTATTAAATAAATCACATTTTTTCAAAACTCGTGTTTTTTTAAGAAATCATGTAAACCTTCTAGAAGTTGTGATTTGAATAAACAGGGGTACTATGCACTTCCTATTACTCAACGCGTGAGAAAACTATAGAAAGTTGTTATGACCTAGAATTTGCATACTTTGTTGATTCCATTTATTAAATAACTCACATTTTCTAAAAACTCGTCTTTTTTAAGAAATCTTGTAAACCTTCTAAAAGCTGTGATTTTAAAAAACGGGGGGAAGTAAGCTTTACTTATTCTCGGACACATGCTCAAACTATAGAAAGTCATTATGACGTAGAATGTGCATACTTTGTTGATTCCATTTATTAAACAAATGACATTAATTTAAAAACTCATGTTTTTAATCAAATCATGTAGACCTTCTAGATGCTGTGATTTTTAAAAAGGGGGGTACTAAGCACTTCCTATTACCGAACGCATGCGAAAACTATAGAAAGTTGTTATGACGTAGAATGTGCATACTTTGTTGATACCATTTATTAAATAAATCACATTTTTTAAAAACTCGTGTTTTTTTAAGAAATCATGTAAACTTTCTAGAAGTTGTGATTTTAAAAAATGGGGGGTACGAAGATATTCTTCTTGCCGAACGCATGCACAAACTATAGAAAGTTCTTATGACGTAGAATGTGCTTACTTTGGTGATTCCATTTATTAAAAAAATCACATTTTTTAAAAGCTCGTGTTTTTTTAAGAAACCATGTAAACCTTCTAGAAGCTGTGATTTTAATAAACGGGGGTACTAAGCACTTCCTATCACTCAACGCATGAGAAAACTATAGAAAGTTGTTATGACCTAGAATTTGCATACTTTGTTGATTCCATTTATTAAATAACTCACATTTTCTAAAAACTCGTGTTTTTTAAGAAATCATGTAAACCTTCTAGAAGCTGTGATTTTAAAAAACTGGGGGAAGTAAGCTTTTCTTATTGTCCGACGCATACGCAAACTATAGAAAGTCGTTATAACGTAGAATGTGCATTCTTTGTTGATTCCATTTATTAAATAAATGACATTAATTTAAAACTGATGTTTTTATTCAAATCATGTAAACCTTCTAGAAGCTTTGATTTTTAAAACGTTGGATACTAAGCACTTCCTATTACCGAATGCATGCGAAAACTATAGAAAGTTGTTATGACATAGAATGTGCATACTTTGTTGATTCCATTTATTAAATAAATCACATTTTCTAAAACATCATGTTTTTTAAGAAATCATGTAAACCTTCTAGAAGCTGTGATTTTAAAAAATGGGGGGAAGTAAGCTTTTCTTATTCTCGGACGCATGCGCAAACTATAGAACGTCGTTATGACGTAGAATGTGCATAATTTGTTGATTCCATTTATTAAATAAATGACATTAATTTAAAAACTCATGTTTTTAATCAAATCATGTAAACCTTCTAGAAGCTATGATCTTTAAAAAGGGGGTAGTAAGCACTTCCTATTACCAAACGCATGCGAAAACTATAGAAAGTTGTTATGACGTAGAATATGCATACTTTGTTGATTCCATTTATTAAATAAATCACATTTTTATAAAAATCGTGTTTTTTTAATAAATCATCTAAACCTTCTAGAAAATGTGATTTTAATAAAGGAGGGTACTAAGCACTACCTATTATTGAACGGATTCGAAAACTATAGAAACTTGTTATGACGTAGAATATGCATACTTTGTTGATTCCATTTTTTAAATAAATCACATTTTTTAGAAACTCGTGTTTTTTAAGAAATCATGAAACCATCTAGAAGTTGTGATTTTTAAAAACGGGGGTACTAAGCACTTCCTATTAACAAACGCATGTGAAAACTATAGAAATTTTTTATGACGTTGAATGTGCATACTTTGTTTATTCCAATTATTAAATAAATCACATTTTTTAAAAACTCGTTTTTTTTTTAAGAAACCATGTAAACCTTCTAGGAGCTGTGATTTTTAAAAACCGGGTGTACTAAGCTATTCTGCTTATCGAACACATGCGCAAACTATAGAAATTTGTTATGACGTAGAATGTGCATACTTTGGTGTTTCCATTTACTAAAGAAATCGCATTTTTTAAAAACTTGTGTTTTTTTACGAAATCATGTAAACTTTCTAGAAGCTGTGATTTTAATAAACGGGCGTACTAAGCACTTCCTATTACTCAACGCATGAGAAAACTATAGAAATTTTTTATGACCTAGAATTTTCATACTTTGTTGATTCCATTTATTAAATAAGTCACATTTTCTAAAAACTCTTGTTTTTCAAGAAATCATGTAAACCTTCTAGAAGGTGTGATTTTAAAAAACGGAGGGAAGTAAGCTTTTCTTATTCTCGGACGCATGCGCAAACTATAGAAAGTCGTTATGACATAGAATGTGCGTACTTTGTTGATTCCATTTATTAAATAAATGACATTAATTTAAAAACTCATGTTTTTAATCAAATCATGTAGACCTTCTAGATGCTGTGATTTTTAAAAAGGGGGGTACTAAGCACTTCCTATTACCGAATGCTTGCGAAAACTATAGAAAGTTGTTATGACGTAGAATGTGCATACTTTGTTGATTCCATTTATTAAATAAATCACATTTTTTAAAAACTCATGTTTTTTTAAGAAATCGTGTAAACCTTCTAGAAGTTGTGATTTTTAAAAACGGGGGGTACGAAGATATTCTTCTTGCCGAACGCATGCACAAACTATAGAAAATTGTTATGACGTAGAATGTACATACTTTGGTGATTCCATTTTTTTAAAAAATCACATTTTTTAAAAGCTCGTGTTTTTTTTAAGAAATCATGTAAACCTTCTAGAAGCTGTGATTTTAATAAACAGGGGGTACTAAGCACTTCCTATCACTCAATGCATGAGAAAACTATAGAAAGTTGTTATGACCTAGAATTTGGATACTTTGTTGATTCCATTTATCAAATAACTCACATTTTCTAAAAACTCGTGTTTTTTAAGAAATCATGTAAACCTTCTAGAAGCTGTGATTTTAAAAAACTGGGGGAAGTAAGCTTTTCTTATTGTCGGACGCATGCGCAAACTATAGAAAGTCGTTATGACGTATAATGTGCATTCTTTGTTGATTCCATTTATTAAATAAATGACATTAATTTAAAACTGATGTTTTTCTTCAAATCATGTAAACCTTCTAGAAGCTTTGATTTTTAAAAAGCTGGATACTAAGCACTTCCTATTACTCAACGCACGAGAAAACTATAGAAAGTTGTTATCACCTATAATTTGCATACTTTGTTGATTCCATTTATCAAATAACTCACATTTTCTAAAAACTCGTGTTTTTTTAAGAAATCATGTAAACCTTCTAGAAGCTGTGATTTTAAAAACGGGGGGAAGTAAGCTTTTCTTATTCTCAGACGCATGCGCAAACTATAGAAAGTCGTTATGACGTAGAATGTGCATACTTTCTTGATTCCATTTACTAAATAAATCACATTAATTTAAAACAAATGTTTTTATTCAAATCATGTAAACCTTCTAGAAGCTGTGATTTTTAAAAAGTGGGGTACTAAGCACTTCCTATTACAGAATGCTTGCAAAAACTATAGAAAGTTGTTATGACGTAGAATGTGCATACTTTGTTGATTCCATTTATTAAATAAATCACATTTTCTAAAAACTCGTGTTTTTTAAGAAATCATGTAAACCTTCTAGAAGCTATGATTTTAAAAAATGTGGGGAAGTAAGCTTTTCTTATTCTCGGACGCATGCACAAACTATAGAAAGTCGTTATGATGTAGAATGTGCATACTTTGATGATTCTATTTATTAAATAAATGACGTTAATTTAAAAACTCATGTTTTTAATCAAATCATGTAAACCTTCTAGAAGGTGTGATTTTTAAAAAGGGGGGGTATTAAGCACTTCCTAATACCGAACGCATGCGAAAACTATAAAAAGTTGTTATGACATAGAATGTGCATACTTTTTTGATTCCATTTATTAAAGAAATGAGATTAATTTAAAAACTCACGTTTTTAATAAAATCATGTAAACATTCTAGAAGCTCTGATTTTTAAAAAGAGGGGTACTAACCACCTCCTATTACCGAACGCATGCGAAAACTATAGAAAGTTGTTCTGACGTAGAATCGGCATACTTTGTTGATTCCATTTATAAAATAAATCACACTTTTCAAAAACTCGTGTTTTTTTAAGAAATCATGTAAACCTTCTAGAAGCCGTGATTTTTAAAAACGGGGGGGGTACTAAGCTATTCTTCTTGCCGAACGCATGCGCAAACTATAGAAAGTTGTTATGACGTAGAATGTGCATACTTTGGTGATTCCATTTATTAAATAAATCACATTTTTTAAAAACTCGTGTTTTTTAAAGAAATCATTTAAACCTTTTTGAAGCTGTGATTTTAATAAATGGGGGTGCTAAGCACTTCCTATTACTCAACGCATGAGAAAACTATAGAAAGTTTTTATGACCTAGAATTTGCATACTTTGTTGATTCCATTTATTAAATAACTCACGTTTTCTAAACAATCGTGTTTTTTAAGAAATCATGTAGACCTTCTAGAAGTTGTGATTTTAAAAAACGGGGGGAAGTAAGCTTTTCTTATTCTTGGACGCATGCGAAAACTATAGAAAGTTGTTATGATGTAGAATGTGCATACTTTGTTGATTCCAATTATTAAATAAATAACATTTTTTTAAAACTCATGTTTTTTTAAGAAATCATGTAAACCTTCTTGAAGCCGTGATTATTAAAAATGGGGGGTATTAAGCTATTCTTCTTGTCGAACACATGCGCAAACTATAGAAAGTTGTTATGATGTAGAATGTCCATACTTTTGTGTTTCCATTTATTAAATAAATCACATTTTTTAAAAACTCGTGTTTTTTTAAGAAATCATGTAAACCTTCTAGAAGCTGTGATTTTAATAAAGGGTTGTACTAAGCACTTCCTATTACTCAACGCATGAGAAAACTATAGAAATTTTTTATGATCTAGAATTTGCATACTTTGTTGATTCCATTTATTAAATAACTCACATTTTCTAAAAACTTGTGTTTTTTAAGAAAACATGTAAACCTTCTAGAAGCTGTGATTTTAAAAAACGAGGGGAGGTAAGCTTTTCTTATTCTCGGACACATGCGCAAACTATAGAAAGTCGTTATGACGTAGAATGTGCATACTTTCTTGATTCCATTTATTAAATAAATGACATTAATTTAAAAACTCATGTTTTTAATCAAATCATGTAAATCTTCTAGAAGGTGTGATTTTTAAAAAGGGGGGGTACTAAGCACTTCCTAATACCGAATGCATGTGAAAACAATAAAAAGTTGTTATGACGTAGAATGTGCATACTTTTTTGATTCCATTTATTAAAGAAATGAGATTAATTCAAAAACTCATGTTTTTAATAAAATCACGTAAACCTTCTAGAAGCTGTGATTTTTAAAAAGGGGGGTAATAACCACCTCCTATTACCGAACGCATGCAAAAACTATAGAAAGTTGTTCTGACGTAGAATCGGCATACTTTGTTGATTCCATTTATAGAATAAATCACATTTTTCAAAAACTCATGTTTTTTTAAGAAATCATGTAAACCTTCTAGAAGATGTGATTTTTAAGAACAGGAAGTACTAAGCTATTCTTCTTGCAGAATGCATGCGCAAACTATAAAAAGTTGTTGTGACGTAGAATGTGCATACTTTGGTGATTCCATTTATTAAATAAATCACATTTTTTAAAAACTCGTTTTTTTTTAAGAAATCATTTAAACCTTCTAGAAGTCGTGATTTTAAAAACGGGGGAAGTAAGCTTTTCTTATTCTCGGACGCATGCGCAAACTATAGAAAGTCATTATGACGTAGAATGTGCATACTTTCTTGATTCCATTTATTAAATAAATGACATTAATTTAAAACTCATGTTTTTATTCAAATCATGTAAACCTTCTAGAAGCTGTGATTTTTAAAAAAGGGGGGTACTAAGCACTTCCTATTACCGAACGCATGCGAAAACTATAGAAAGTTGTTATGAGGTAGAATATGCATACTTTGTTGATTTCATTTATTAAATAACTCACATTTTTTTAAAACTCATTTTTTTTTAAGAAATCATGTAAACCTTCTAGAAAATGTGATTTTAATAAAGGAGGGTACTAACCACGTCCTATTACTCAACGCATGCGAAAACTATAGAAAGTTGTTATGATGTAGAAACTACATACTTTGTTTATTCCGTTTTTTAAAAAAATCGCATTTTCTAAAAACTCGTGTCTTTTAAGAAATCATGTAAACCTTCTAGAAGCTGTGATTTTAAAAAACGGGGGGAAGTAAGCTTTTCTTATTCTCGGACGCATGCACAAACTATAGAAAGTCGTTATGACGTAGAATGTGCATACTTTGTTGATTCCCATTTATTAAATAAATGACATTAATTTAAAACTCATGTTTTTATTCAAATCATGTAAACCTTCTAGAAGCTGTGATTTTTAAAAAGGGGTGGTACTAAGCACTTCCTATTACCGAATGCATGCGAAAACTATAGAAAGTTGTTATGACGTAGAATGTGCATACTTTGTTGATTCCATTGATTAAATAAATCATATTTTCTAAAAACTCGTGTTTTTTAAGAAATCATGTAAACCTTATAGAAGCTGTGATTTTAAAAAACGTGGGGAAGTAAGCTTTTCTTATTCTCGGACGCATGCGCAAACTACAGAAAGTTGTTATGATGTAGAATGTGTATACTTTGTTGATTCCATTTATTAATTAAATTATATTTTTTAAACACTCGTGTTTTTTAAGAAATCATGTAAACCTTATAGAAGCTGTGATTTTAAAAAACCTGGGGAAGTAAGATTTTCTTATTTTTCATCAAATCATGTAAACCTTCTAGAAGGTGTGATTTTTAAAAAGGGGAGGTACTAAGCACTTCCTATTACAGAACGCATGCGTAAACTTGTGTTTTTAATCAAATCATGTAAACCTTCTAGAAGGTGTGATTTTTAAAAAGGAGGGTACTAAGCATTTCCTATTACAGAACGCATGCGAAAACTATAGAAAGTTGTTATGACGTAGAATGGGCATACTTTGTTGATTCCAATTATTAAATAAATCACATTTTTTAAAAACTCGTCTTTTTTTAAGAAATCATGTAAACCTTCTAGAAGCTGTGATTTTTAAAAACGGGGGGTACTAAGCTATTCTTCTTGCCGAACGCATGCAAAACTATAAAAAGTTGTTATGACGTAGAATGTGCATACTTTGGTGATTCCATTTATTAAATAAATCAGATTTTTAAAAAGCTCGTGTTTTTTAAGAAATCATGTAAACCTTCTAGAAGCTGTGATTTTAATAAACGGGGGGTACTAAGCACTTCCTATTATTCAACGCATGAAAAAACTATAGAAAGTTGTTATGACCTAGAATTTGCATACTTTGTTAATTCCATTTATTAAATAACTCACATTTTCTAAAAACTCGTGTTTTTTAAGAAATCATGTAAACCTTCTAGAAGCTATGATTTTAAAAAATGGGGGGGAAGTAAGCTTTTCTTATTCTCGGACGCATGCGCAAACTATAGAATGTCGATATGATGTAGAATGTGCATACTTTGTTGATTCCATTTATTAAATAAATGACATTAATTTAAAAACTCATGTTTTTAATCAAATCATGTAAACATTCTAGAAGCTATGATTTTTTTAAAGGGGGGGTACTAAGCACTTCCTATTACCGAATGCATGAGAAAACTATGGAAAGTTGTTATGACCTAGAATTTGCATACTTTGTTGATTCCATTTATTAAATAACTCACATTTTCTAAAAACTCGTGTTTTTTAAGAAATCATGTAAACCTTCTAGAAGCTGTGATTTTAAAAAACGGGGGGGAAGTAAGCTTTCTTATTCTCAGATGCATGCGAAAACTATAGAAAGTCGTTATGACGTAGAATGTGCATACTTTGTTGATTCCATTTATTAAATAAATGACATTAATTTCAAACGCATGTTTTTATTCAAATCATGTAAACCTTCTAGAAGCTGTGATTTTTAAAAAGGGGGTTACTAAGCACTTCCTATTATTAAACGCATGTGAAAACTATAGAAAGTTGTTATGACGTAGAATGTGCATACTTTGTTGATTCCATTTATTAAATAAATCACAGTTTCTAAAAACGCGTGTTTTTTAAGAAATCATGAAACCTTCTAGAAGCTGTGATTTTTAAAAACGGGGGTAGGAAGGACTTCCTATTACAGAATGCATGCAAAAACTATAGAAAGTTGTTATGACGTAGAATGTGCATACTTTGTTGATTGCAATTACTAAATAAATCACATTTTTTAAAAACTCGTGTTTTTTTAAGAAATCATGTAAACCTTCTAGAAGTTGTGATTTTTAAAAATGGGGGGTACTAAGCTATTCTTCTTGTCGAACGCATGTGCAAACTATAGAAATTTTTTATGGCGTAGAATGTGCATACTTTGGTGTTTCTTTTTATTAAATATGTAATGCCTCTCAAGGGCATTAAGAATTTTAAACTAATTAAATATATAATTTATTTATTTACTTTTGAAATGTATAAGAGTGTCAATACAAGCTCAATATACATCATGTAACCCTAGCAGCATATAAACAACACATAAGCAAAGTTTAACCGTAACAACATATAAGCAAAATATAAGCATTTTGCAATAGCATCAAATAAATAAAATACAACATATAAACGATTTAAAATCACAAGAAAAATACCTCAATATAAGAATGGTGACGGACTCCAAACTGAGCAAGCTTTCATCTTCTTCTCCTCGAGTTGCTTCCATCTTTATTGACCAAAGCGGGACCACGGTTTTACCTCCCAGCCAACTAGGGGCCTAGCCGGCTCCCTAGCCCCAGGAAGCCAATGAACGGTCCCATCCAAATGGCCTCCTGGCCCTCCGTGCCCGAGACCCCCAGAGAACAGAACAGTTATGCACCAGTAGGCTATGTATCAAATCTTCCAAGAGTTCTCAAACTCTTCCAACTCTTCAAGACTTCTCATACCCCAAAATACCCAAAATTCTCCATCCTGGAATACTCTCACCAAAATAATCTTCAAGAGAAAAAGAACCTCCCTCCTTCCACTCTCAAGTCTCATATTTATATCCAAAAATCCTCATCCATCAATAAATTCCCATAAATAATAGTCATCAATCAATAAATTCATTTTCTCCAAATAAATAGAAAGTTGATTTAAATAATTAAAATATTAATAAACATGGGTGCAAAGTCTCATTTGTCATGCTTCCATATTAATGCAACTATGACAACCAATTTCTAAAAATTTGTGCAAATCCTATCTATCCATTTATTTATATTATCCTTTCATTCGTAAGTCAAATAAGATATTTTCATATACTATATTATACTATGACATATTATATGTATATAATTATATGTGTTATTTAATAATCCAATCAATTTGTATAAATCTAAATCATATTAAACAAGTCAACAAACTCATACTTTCAACACACAAGTAATGCTTTCATCAATTCGTCAACCAAGTTACTAATAGATAATATAATCATATTAATTTATTCATCGATCGACCAATCATAGTAATGTAATCACGAATTGACGTATGCATGACCAGTGCACATGTCTTAAGCGTGCATAATAATAATCACATTTAATGCTCCTAATAAATCATTATTACATCCTCACAAACAACATATAGAAGAACAATTAAACACTGCATCATTCATCATTCATAATCATTCATACAGAAACAATAAGACAAAATTAGATAAACATAATGGTGAAATCAAACATATAATCATGATGGTTAATAACAATCAAGAACACCATCCAACCCATCATTGGTACCATCCATCACATCAGTAATCTAGCCCCCTAATCACCACTACTTCCATCTCCTAACCTCACCATCCCGTCCTCTGCTACAATATACTGTGGCGTCGGCTGCACGACCTAACCACATATAGAACCCGTAAGCGGAAGTGTTGATCGACCACATCGACCAAGCTTCCCCAGCAGGCATCCGCTAGTCGTCATCACACGTCTAGGGGAGTGCGCTACACAAACCTCCCACGAGTCCAGGTTTCGGGGGATAAACGGTGGGAAATTCCTCCACCCCCCATAATAGTACTAGGGTCAACATCCTACATCAACCATACTGTGCTATCACTATTCTAAGGGGTCCCTTCATTGAAAAACCACTTTGGGAAAGTCACAATTCCTGTCAAAACTCACACTCACCCACAAGTCATAGAAATATTGGAATTCACAATTAAATAGAATGAAATTGGATATAACATCATTATACTCATGATGTTCAATACATCTCCTGCCCCTTGGCAATATAGGAATCCGCCTATCTCATAGCCAATTAACATGTGGAACAATTCATCATTAACATGAAACATATATAAAACCATACCCAACTCTTTCAAGTGTTAATCCATTTCACTATTACAACATTTACAAATAATCATGTAAGTACTTTTGCAAACAACTAAATTAGCATTCCTCATATGGATATTCTATATTCAATTTTGAATGTTCAAATGAAATAACATATTCATTGTCATTAATAAATTAAAACATTATATTCCATTTACTGTCCACACATAGGGAATCCATATATTCACATAACAATAGTCTTACTCAACTTAGGTGAGTCTAACATATAATAAACAAATGAAAATGTTAAGCTAATTCACATTTAGAGTTTTAATCACTAAGTGTGCAAATATGGGGCATTAAAAAATAAATCACATTTTTTAAAAACTCGTGTTTTTTTAAGAAATCATGTAAACCTTCTAGAAACTGTGATTTTAATAAAGGGTTGTACTAAGCACTTCCTATTACTCAGTGATTCCATTTGCACTTCCTATTAGAATTTGCATACTTTGTTGATTCCATTTATTAAATAACTCACATTTTCTAAAAACTCGTCTTTTTTAAGAAATCATGTAAACCTTCTGGAAGCTGTGATTTTAAAAAACGGGGGGAAGTAAGCTTCTCTTATTCTCGGACACATGCGCAAACTATAGAAATTCGTTATGACGTAGAATGTGCATACTTTTTTATTACATTTATTAAATAAATCACATTAATTTAAAACTCATGTTTTTATTCAACTCATGTAAACCTTCTAGAAGCTGTGATTTTTAAAAAGGGGGCTACTAAGCACTTCCTATTACCGAATGCATGCGAAAACTATAGAAAGTTGTTATGACGTAGAATGTGCATGCTTTGTTGATTCCATTTATTAAATAAATAACATTTTCTAAAAACTCGTGTTTTTTAAGAAATCATGTAAACCTTCTAGAAGCTGTGATTTTAAAAAAAATGGGGAAGTAAGATTTTCTTATTCCCGGACTCATGCGCAAAGTATAGAAAGTCGTTATGATGTAGAATGTGCATACTTTGTTGATTCCATTTATTAAATAAATGACATTAATTTAAAAACGCATGTTTTTAATCAAATCATGTAAACCTTCTAGAAGGTGTGCTTTTAAAAACGGGGGTACTAAGAACTTCCTATTACCGAATGCATGCAAAAACTATAGAAAGTTGTTATGACGTAGAATGTGCATACTTTGTTGATTACATTTATTAAATAAATCACATTTTCTGAAAACTCGTTTTTTTTAGGAAATCATGTAAACCTTCTAGAAGATGTGATTTTAAAAAATGGGGGGAAGTAAGCTTTTCTTATTCTCGGACGCATGTGCAAACTATAGAAAGTCATGATCATGTAGAATGTGCATACTTTGTTGATTCCATTTATTAAATAGATGACATTAATTTAAAAACTCATGTTTTTAATCAAATCATGTAAACCTTCTAGAAGCTGTGATTTTTAAAAAGGGGGGTACTAAGCACTTCCTATTACCGAACGCATGCGAAAACGATAGAAATTTGTTATGACGTAGCATGTGCATACCTTGTTGATTCCTTTTATTAAATAAATCACATTTTTTAAAAACTCATGTTTTTTTAACAAATCATGTAAACCTTCTAGAAGCTGTGATTTTAATACACGGGGGTACTAAGCACTTCCTATTACTCAACGCATGAGAAAACTATGGAAAGTTGTTATGACCTAGAATTTGCATACTTTGTTGATTCCATTTATTAAATAACTCACATTTTCTAAAAACTCGTGTTTTTTAAGAAATCATGTAAACCTTCTAGAAGCTGTGATTTTAAAAAACGGGGGGAAGTAAGCTTTTCTTATTCTCGGATGCATGCGCAAACTATAGAAAGTCGTTATGACGTAGAATGTGCATACTTTGTTCATTCCATTTATTAAATAAATGACATTAATTTAAAACTCATGTTTTCATTCAAATCATTTAAACCTTCTAGAAGCTGTGATCTTTAAAAAGGGGTGTACTAAGCACTTCCTATTACAGAACGCATGCGAAAACTATAGAAAGTTGGAATGACGTAGAATGTGCATACTTTGTTCATTCCATTTATTAAATAAATCACATTTTCTAAAAACTCGTGTTTTTTAAGAAATCATGAAACCTCCTAGAAGCTGTGATTTTTAAAAACGGGGGTAATAATCACTTCCTATTACAGAACGCATGCGAAAACTATAGAAAGTTGTTATGATGTAGAATGTGCATACTTTGTTGATTCCAATTATTAAATAAATCACATTTTTTAAAAATTCGTGTTTTTTTAAGAAATCATATAAACCTTCTAGAAGCTATGATTTTTAAAAATGGGGGGTACTAAGCTATTCTTCTAGTCGAACACATGCGCAAACTATAGAAAGTTGTTATGAAGTAGAATGTGCAGACTTTGGTGTTTCCATTTATTAAATAACTCATATTTTCTAAAAACTCGTGTTTTTTTAAGAAATAATGTAAACCTTCTAGAAGCTGTGATTTTAAAAAATGTGGGGAAGTAAGCTTTTCTTATTCTCGAAAGCATACGCAAACTATAGAAAGTCGTTATGACGTAGAATGTCTATACTTTGTTGTTTCCATTTATTAAATAAATGACATTAATTTAAAAACTCATGTTTTTAATCAAATCATGTGGACCTTCTAGAAGCTGTGATTTTTAAAAAGAGGGGTACTAAGCATTTCCTATTACCGAATGCATTGGAAAACTATAGAAAGTTGTTATGACGTAGAATGTGGATACTTTGTTGATTCCAATTTTTAAATAAATCACATTTTTTAAAAACTCTTGTTTTTTTAAGAAATCATGTAAACCTTCTTGAAGGTGTGATTTTTAAAAATGTGGGGTACTAAGATATTCTTCTTGCCGAATGCATGCGCAAACTATAGAAAGTTGTTATGACGTAGAATGTCCATACTTTGGTGTTTCCATTTATTAAATAAATCACATTTTTTAAAAACTCCTGTTTTTTTAAGAAATCATGTAAACCTTCTAGAAGTTGTGATTTTAATAAAGGGTTGTACTAAGCACTTCCTATTATTCCATTTATTAAATAACTCACATTTTCTAAAAAATCGTGTTTTTTAAGAAATCATGTAAACCTTCTAGAAGCTGTGATTTTAAGAAACGTGGGGAAGTAAGCTTTTCTTATTCTCGGACGCATGCGCAAACTACTGAAAGTTGTTATGCTGTAGAATGTGCATACTTTGTTGATTCCATTTATTAAATAAATGACATTAATTTAAAAACTCATGTTTTTAATCAAATCATGTAAGCCTTCTAGAAGGTGTGATTTTTAAAAAGGGGGGTACTAAGCACTTCCTATTACAGAATGCATGCGAAAACTATAGAAAGTTGTTATGACGTAGAATGGGCATACTTTGTTGATTCCAATTATTAAATAAATCACATTTTTTAAAAACTCGTGTTTTTTTAAGAAATCATGTAAACCTTCTAGAAGCTGTGATTTTTAAAAACGGGGGGTACTAAGCTATTCTTCTTGCCGAACGCATGCGAAACTATAGAAAGTTGTTATGACGTAGAATGTGCATACTTTGGTGATTCCGTTTATTAAAAAAATCACATTTTTTGAAAGCAAGTGTTTTTTTAAGAAATCATGTAAACCTTCTAGAAGCTGTGATTTTAATAAAGGGGGGTACTAAGCACTTCCTATTACTAAACGAATGCGAAAACTATAGAAAGTTGTTATGACGTAGAATGTGCATACTTTGTTGATTCCATTTTTTAAATAAATCACAATTTCTAAAAACTCGTGTTTTTTAAGAAATCATGTAAACCTTTAAGAAGTTGTGATTTTAAAAGATGAGGGGAAGTAAGCTTTTCTTATTCTTGGACGCATACGCAAACTATAGAAAGTCGTTATGATGTAGAATGTGCATACTTTGTTGTTTCCATTTATTAAATAAATGACCTTAATTTAAAAACTCATGTTTTTATTCAAATCATATAAACCTTCTAAAAGCTGTGACTTTTAAAAAGGGGGGTACTAAGCACTTCTTATTACCGAACACATGCGAAAACTATAGAAAGTTGTTATGACGTAGAATGTGCATACATTGTTGATTCCATTTATTGAATAAATCACATTTTCTAAAAACTCGTGTTTTTTAAGAAATCATGAAACCTTCTAGAATCTTTGATTTTTAAAAACGGGGGTAATAAGCACTTCCTATTACAGAACGCATACGAAAACTATAGAAAGTTGTTATGACGTAGAATGTGCATACTTTGTTGATTCCAATTATTAAATAAATCACATTTTTTAAAAACTCGTGTTTTTTTAAGAAATCATGTAAACCTTCTAGAAGCTGTGATTTTAAAAATGGGGGGTACTAAGCTATTCTTCTTGTCAAACGCGTGCGCAAACTATAGAAAGTTGTTATGACGTGGAATGTGCATACTTTGGTGTTTCCATATTACTCAACGCATGAGAAAACTATAGAAATTTTTTATGATCTAGAATTTGCATACTTTGTTGATTCCATTTATTAAATAACTCACATTTTCTAAAAACTCGTGTTTTTTAAGAAATCATGTAAACCTTCTAGAAGCTGTGATTTTAAAAAACGGGGGGAAGTAAGCTTTTCTTATTCTCGGTCCCATGCGCAAACTGTAGAAAGTCGTTATGACGTACAATGTGCATAATTTGTTGATTCCATTTATGAAATAAATGACATTAATTTAAAAACTCATGGTTTTAATCAAATCATGTAGACCTTCTAGAAGCTGTGATTTCTAAAAATGGGGGGTACTAAGCACTTCCTATTACCGAATGCATGCGAAAACTATAGAAAGTTGTTAATACTTAGAATGTGCATACTTTGTTGATTCCATTTATTCAATAAATCACATTTTTTAAAAACTCGTGTTTCTTTAAGAAATCATGTAAACCTTCTATATGCTGTGATTTTTAAAAACGGGGGTTACTAATCTATTCTTCTTGCCGAACGCATGCGCAAACTATAGAAAGTTGTTATGACGTAAAATGTGCATACTTTGGTGATTCCATTTATTAAAACAATCACATTTTTTAAAAGCTCGTGTTTTTTTAAGAAATCATGTAAACCTTCTAGAAGCTGGGATTTTAATAAAGGGGGGTACTAAGCACTTCCTATTACTAAATGGATGCTAAAACTATAGAAAGTTTTTATGATGTGGAATGAGCATACTTTGTTGATTCCATTTTTTAAATAAATCATATTTTCTAAAAACTCGTTTTTTTTAAGAAATCATGTAAATCTTTTAGAAGCTGTGATTTTAAGAGACAAGGGGAAGTAAGCTTTTCTTATTCTCGGACGCATACGAAAACTATAAAAAGTCGTTATGACGTAGAATGTGCATACTTTGTTGTTTCCATTTATTAAATAAATGACATTAATTTAAAAACTCATGTTTTTAATCAAATCATGTAAACCTTCTAGAAGCTGTGATTTTTAAAAAGGGGGAACTAAGTAGTTCCTATTACGGAATGCGTGCGAAAATTATAGAAAGTTGTTTTGACGTAGAATCGGCATACTTTGTTGACTTCATTTATTAAATAAATCACATTTTTTTAGAACTCGTGTTTTTCAAGAAATCATGTAAGCCTTCTACAAGCTGTGATTTTTAAAAACGGGGGTACTAAGCACTTCATATTACAGAACGCATGCGAAAACTATAGAAAGTTGTTATAATGTAGAATGTGAATACTTTGTTGATTCCAATTATTAAATAAATCACATTTTTTAAAAACTCGTGTTTTTTTAAGAAATCATGTAAACCTTCTAGAAGCTGTGATTTTTAAAAACGGGGGGTACTAAGCTATTCTTATTGTCGAATGCATGCGCAAACTATAGAAAGTTATTATGACGTAGAATGTGCATACTTTGGTGATTCCATTTATTAAATAAATCACATTTTTTAAAAACTCGTGTTTTTTTAAGAAATCATGTAACCCTTCCAGAAGCTGTGATTTTAATAAAGGAGGGTAGTGAGCACTTCCTATTACTGAACGCATGTGAAAACTATAGAAAGTTGCTACTACGTAGAATGTGCATACTTTGTTGATTCCATTTTTTAAATAAATCACATTTTCTAAAAACTCATGGTTTTTAAGAAATCATGTAAACCTTCTAGAAGCTATGATTTTAATAAACTGGGGTACTAAGCACTTCCTATCACTCAACGCATGAGAAAACTATAGAAAGTTGTTATGACCTAAAATTTCCATACTTTGTTGATTCCATTTATTAAATAACTCACATTTTCTAAAAACTCGTATTTTTTAAGAAATCATGTAAACCTTCTAGAAGTAGTGATTTTAAAAAACGTGGGGAAGTAAGCTTTTCTTATTCTCGGACGCATGCGCAAACTATAGAAATTCGTTATGACGTAGAATGTGCATACCTTGTTGATTCCATTTATTAAATAAATGACATTAATTTAAAACTCATGTTTTTAATCAAATCATGTAAACCTTCTAGAAGTTGTGATTTTTAAAAAGGGGGGTACTAAGCACTTCCTATTACCGAATGCATGCGAAAACTATAGAAAGTTGTTATGACCTAAAATTTCCATACTTTGTTGATTCCATTTATTAAATAAATCACATTTTCTAAAAACTCGTGTTTTTTAAGAAATCATGTAAACCTTATAGAAGCAGTGATTTTAAAAAACGTGGGGAAGTAAGCTTTTCTTATTCTCGGACGCATAAGCAAACTATTGAAAGTCGTTATGACATAGAATGTGCATACTTTGTTGATTCCATTTATTAAATAAATGACATTAATTTGGAAACTCATGTTTTTAAACAAATCATGTAAACCTTCTTGAAGCTGTGATTTTTAAAAAGGGGGGTACTAAGCACTTCCTATTACCGAATGCATGCGAAAACTATAGAAAGTTGCTATGACGTAGAATGCGCATACTTTGTTGATTCCATTTATTAAATAAATCACATTTTTTAAAAACTCTTATTTTTTCAAGAAATCATCTAATCCTTCTAGAAAATGTGATTTTAATAAAGGAGGGTACTAAGCACTTCCTATTACTGAATGGATGCGAAAACTCTACAAAGTTGTTATGACGTAGAATGTGCATACTTTGTTCATTCCATTTTTAAATAAATCATATTTTCTAGAAACTCGTGTTTTTTAAGAAATCATGAAACCATCTAGAAGTTGTGATTTTTAAAAACGGGGGTACTCAGCACTTCCTATTAACGAACGCATGTTAAAACTATAGAAAGTTGTTATGACGTAGAATGTGCATACTTTGTTTATTCCAATTATTAAATAAATCACATTTTTTAAAAATTCGTGTTTTTTTAAGAATTCGTGTTTTTTTTCTAGAAGCTGTGATTTTTAGAAACGAGGGGTACTAAGCTATTCTGCTTATCGAACGCATGCGCAAACTATAGAAAGTTGTTATGATGTAGAATGTGCATACTTTGGTGTTTCCATTTATTAAATAAATCACATTTTTTGAAAACTTCTGTTTTTTTAAGAAATCATGTAAACCTTCTAGAAGGGGCGTACTAAGCACTTCCTATTACTCAACGCATGAGAAAACTATAGAAATTTTTTATGACCTAGAATTTTCATACTTTTTTGATTCCATTTATTAATAACTCACATTTTCTAAAAGCTCGCGTTTTTTAAGAAATCAAGTAAACCTTCTGGACGCTTTGGTTTTAAAAAACGGGCGGAGGTAAGCTTTTCTTATTCTCGGACGCATGCGCAAACTATAGAAAGTCGTTATGACATAGAATTTTCATACTTTGTTGATTCAATTTATTAAATAAATAACATTAATTTAAAAACTCATGTTTTTAATCAAATCATGTAAACCTTCTAGAAGCTGTGATTTTTAAAAAGGGGGGTACTCAGAACTTCCTATTACCGAACGCATGCGAAAACTATAGAAAGTTGTTATGACGTAGAATGTACATACTTTGTTCATTCCATTTATTAAATAAATCACATTCTTTAAAAACTCGTGGTTTTTTAAGAAATCATGTAAACCTTCGAGAAGCTGTGATTTTTAAAAACAGGGGGTACTAAGCTATTCTGCTTATCGAACGAATGCGCAAACTATAGAAAGTTGTTATGACGTAGAATGTGCATACTTTGGTGTTTCCATTTATTAAATAAATCACATTTTTTAAAAACTTGTGTTTTTTTAAGAAATCATGTAAACCTTCTAGAAGCTGTGATTTTAATAAACGGGCGTACTAAGCACTTCCTATTACTCAACGCATGAGAAAACTATAGAAAGTTTTTATGACCTAGAATGTGCATACTTTGTTGATTCCATTTGTTAAGTAACTCACATTTTCTAAAAACTCGTGTTTTTTAAGAAATCATGTAAACCTTCTAGAAGCTGTGATTTTAATAAACGGGGGTACTAAGCACTTCCTATCACTCAACGCATGCACAAACTATAGAAAGTAGTTATGACGTAGAATGTGCATATTTTGTTGATTCCATTTATTAAATAAATGAAATTAATTTAAAACTCATGTTTTTACTCAAATCATGTAAACCTTCTAGAAGTTGTGATTTTTAAAAAGCAGGGTACTAAGCACTTCCTATTACCGAATGCATGCGAAAACTATATAAAGTTGTTATGACGTAGAATGTGCATACTTTGTTGATTCCATTTATTAAATAAATCACATTTTCTAAAAATTCGTGTTTTTTAAGAAATCATGTAAACCTTCTAGAAGTGGTGATTTTAAAAAACGTGGGGAAGTAAGCTTTTCTTGTTCTTGGACGCATGCGCAAACTATAGAAAGTTGTTATGATGTAGAATGTGCATACTTTGTTCATTCCATTTATTAAATAAATGACATTAATTTAAAACTCATGTTTTTACTCAAATCATGTAAACCTTCTAGAAGCTGTGATTTTTAAAAGCGGGGTACTAAGCACTTCCTATTACCGAACGCATGCGAAAACTATGGAAAGTTTTTATGACGTAGAATGTGCATACTTTGTTAATTCCATTTTTTAAATAAATCACATTTTCTAGAAACCCGTGTTTTTTAAGAAATCATGAAACCATCTAGAAGTTGTGATTTTTAAAAACGGGTGTACTAAGCACTTCCTATTAACGAACGCATGTGAAAACTATAGAAAGTTGTTATGACGTAGAATGTGCATACTTTGTTTATTCCAATTATTAAGTAAATCACATTTTTTAAAAACTTGTGTTTTTTAAGAAATCATTTAAACCTTCTAGAAGCTGTGATTTTTAAAAACGGGGGGTACCAACCTATTCTGCTTATCGAACGCATGCACAAACTATAGAACGTTGTTATGACGTAGAATGTGCATACTTTGGTGTTTCCATTTATTAAATAAATCACATTTTTAAAAAACTTGTGTTTTTTTAAGAAATCATGTAAACCTTCTAGAAGCTGTGATTTTAATAAACGGGCGTACTAAGCACTTCCTATTACTAAACGCATGAGAAAACTATAGAAATTTTTTATGACCTAGAATTTTCATACTTTGTTGATTCCATTTATTAAATAACTCACATTTTCTAAAAATTCGTGTTTTTTAAGAAATCATGTAAACCTTCTAGAAGCTGTGATTTTAAAAAACGGGGGGAAGTAAGCTTTTCTTATTCTCGGACACATGCGCAAACTATAGAAAGTCGTTATGACATAGAATGTGCATACTTTGTTGATTCCATTTATTAAATAAATGACATTAATTTAAAAACTCATGTTTTTAATCAAATTATGTAAACCTTCTAGAAGCTGTGATTTTTAAAAGGGGGGGTACTAAGCACTTCCTATTCTCGAGCGCATGCAAAAACTATAGAAAGTTGTTATGACTTAGAATGTACATACTTTGTTAATTCCATTTATTAAATAAATCACATTCTTTAAAAACTCGTATTTTTTTAAGAAATCATGTAAACCTTCTAGAAGCTGTGATTTTAAAAAACGGGGGGTACTAAGCTATTCTGCTTGTAATGTACCCAGCTGCTGACACAATACAAGGAAGGGAACATGGCACTATTATCTGGGCATTTCATAAAAATCAGCCCACTAATTTAAAACATAAGAATTTAAACATTGGTGTGTAGATATAATCAGGTAATATGCACAGCGGAATTTAAATTCTTATCCACACACACAATTCATGTCCATCTAGCATATCAAAACAGTCATCAAATTGATGTATTGCACAAGTGAATACATAGACTTAAAAGCACTTATCTTCATTTTTGCAACCGCCGAAGCAACTAGCTATGTCGCTGCAACGTTCCACCCAGCCATAGGCTCTTCGACAACTTATACTGAGTCTGTCCGAAGGCCACCCCCGATATGGGCATGATTCCTTCAAGGAAAAGGGGACATTCACACTCTCACAACCAAATAATCATTCCATCTGAGCCAAGCCAGTCCATAGCTGGGTTTATCAGGCTACAATTGGACCATGGATTATCGCACTCAAGCTCAAGCCCCAGCCATGTATACCCATACCCATACCCAACATACTCTTCTCTCACACAGTAAGCACAAACAGGGGCAGGGATACACATTTTAGACAGTGGGATTTACAAATAAGATGGCCATGGGTTTTCCCAAAAACGTTCCCAACCAAAAACAGATTGTGGGATTGGAAAAAAACCACAGGGGGGGAAAAACGATTTCTTCCCCAAATATCTCAGTCTTCAACAGCCCAAAACGGTCTCTATTAAACCCCCATTCGATTTCCCCTCTTCCCCACTGGTATACAACACAGAAAACGCCCTTCTCTACTGGGGAAAATGAAGAAAATGCTGCAACCTGCCTGGAAGACGCCCGGGTAGCTCTAAACTCGTGGGGCAGGAAGAATGATCATGGATAATGGCTTGGGGGAGAAATACATGGCTCTTTTCTTGCCCAAGGAGACAAACACGTTTTTCCATAAAGGGTGGCTTGCCCATACCCAAATTTGGACAGCCATACCTCTCCATTTCCAAGGCATTAACTACCTCAAACAACCCTTGGGAGAAATCAATGGTTGGGTACAAAAGTCAACATGGGTAGTTGAAGGTTTTATGGGTTCTCTCATTGACACTTGGCTTGGCCTGATTGGCTCAAGGGTTTGAATGTTTTCCCTCCCAATTCCTTGTGAAATCATGCCCCCATCTCTTTGTTGCATTGCATAGCTAGTTGTGGGTGTTTTTATTAAAATGCATATTACATGATATTTGAATTTCCAATGTGCATTGCTAGCACGCAAACCATATGAAACACTAAATCGATGGCGGGGCCTTGGCCTTGAGCTCCTCACCATGATTTCCTAACAATATTACATCATTTATAATGTTAATGCCATGGGGTCAAACTGGGGACATTACACTGCTTATCGAACGTATGCACAAACTATAGAAAGTTGTTATGACGTAGAATGTGCATAATTTATTGTTTCCATTTATTAAATAAATCACATTTTTTAAAAACTTGAGTTTTTTTAAGAAATCATGTAAACCTTCTAGAAGCTGTGATTTTAATAAACGGGCGTAGTAAGCACTTCCTATTACTCAACGGATGAGAAAACTATAGAAAGTTTTTATGGCCTAGAATTTGCATACTTTGTTGATTCCATTTGTTAAATAACTCACATTTTCTAAAAACTCGTGTTTTTAAAGAAATCATGTAAACCTTCTAGAAGCTGTGATTTTCAAAAACATGGGGAAGTAAGCTTTTCTGATTCTCGGACGCATGCACAAACTATAGAAAGTCGTTATGATGTAGAATGTGCATACTTTGTTGATTTCATTTATTAAATAAATGACATTAATTTAAAAACTCATATTTTTAATCAAATCATGTAAACCTTCTAGAAAGTGTGATTTTTAAAAAGGGGGGTACTGAGCACTTCCTATTACCAAACGCATGCGAAAACTATAAAAAGTTGTTATGACGTAGAATGTGCATAATTTGTTGATACCATTTATTAAAGAAATGAGATTAATTTAAAAACTCATCTTTTTAATCAAATCATGTAAACCTTCTAGAAGCTGTGATTTTTGAAAAGGGGGGTACTAACCACTTCCTATTACCGAACACATGCAAAAACTATAGAAAGTTGTTATGACGTAGAATCGGCATACTTTGTTGATTCCATTTATAGAATAAATCACATTTTTTAAAAACTCGTGTTTTTTTAAGAAATCATGTAAACAGTCTAGAAGCTGTGGTTTTTAAAAACGGGGGGGTACTAAGCTATTCTTCTTGCCGAACGCATGCGCAAACTATAGAAAGTTATTATGACGTAGAATGTGCATACTTTGGTGATTCCATTTATTAAATAAATCACATTTTTTAAAAACTCGTGTTTTTTTAAGAAATCATGTAAACCTTCTAGAAGCTGTGATTTTAATAAACAGGGGTACTAAGCAGTTCCTATTACTCAACGCATGAGAAAACTATAGAAAGTTGTTATGACCTAGAATTTGCATACTTTGTTTATTCCATTTATTAAATTACTCACATTTTCTAAAAACTCGTGTTTTTAAGAAATCATGTAAACCTTCTAGAAGCTGTGATTTTAAAAAACGGGCGGAAGTAAGCTTTTCGTATACTTGGATGCATGCGCAAACTATAGAAAGTCATTCTGACGTAGAATGTGCATACTTTGTTGAATCCATTTATTAAATAAATGACATTAATTTAAAACTCATGATTTTATTCAAATCATGTAAACCTTCTAGAAGCTGTGATTTTTAAAAAGGGGGTACTAAGCACTTCCTATTACCGAATGCATGCGAAAACTATAGAAAGTTGTTATGACGTAGAATGTGCATACTTTGTTGATTCCATTTATTAAATAAATCATATTTTCTAAAAACTCGTGTTTTTTAAGAAATCATGTAAACCTTCAAGAAGCTGTGATTTTAAAAAACGTGGGGAAGTAAGCTTTTCTTATTCTCGGATGCATGTGCAAACTATAGAATGTCATTATGACGTAGAATGTGCATACTTTGTTGATTACATTTATTAAATAAATGACATTAATTTAAAAACTCATGTTTTTAATCAAATCATGTAAACCTTCTAGAAGCTGTGATTTTTAAAAAGGAGGGTACTAAGCACTTCATATTACCGATCGCATGCAAAAACTATAGAAGCTTGTTATGATGTAGAATGTGCATACTTTGTTGATTCCATTTATTAAATAAATCACATTTTTTAAAAACTCGTGTTTTTTAAGAAATCATGTAAACCTTCTAGAAGCTGTGATTTTTAAAAACGGGGGGGTACTAAGCTATTCTTCTTGCCAAACGCATGCGAAACTATAGAAAGTTGTTATGACGTAGAATGTGCATACTTTGGTGATTCCATTTATTAAATAAATCACATTTTTTGAAAAACTCGTGTTTTTTTAAGAAATCATGTAAACTTTCTATAAGCTGTGATTTTAATAAACGGGGGGTACTAAGCACTTCCTATTAGTCAACGCATGAGAAAACTATAGAAAGTTGTTATGACCTAGAATTTTCGTACTTTGTTGATTCCATTTATTAAATAACTCACATTTTCTAAAAACTCGTGTCTTTTAAGAAATCATGTAAACCTTCTAGAAGCTGTGATTTTAAAAAACGGGGGAAAGTAAGCTTTTCGTATTCTCGGACGCATGCGCAAACTATAGAAATTCGTTATGATGTAGAATGTGCATACTTTGTTGATTCCATTTATTAAATAAATGGAATTAATTTAAAAACTCATGTTTTTTATCAAATCATGTAAACCTTCGAGAAGCTGTGATTTTTAAAAACGGGGGTATTAAGCACTTCCTATTACCGAACGCATGCGAAAACTATAGAAAGTTGTTGTGACGTAGAATTGGCATACTTTGTTGATTCCATTTATTAAATAACTCACATTTTCTAAAAGCTCGTGTTGTTTTATAAATCATGTAAACCTTCTAGACGCTGTGATTTTAAAAAACGGGGGGGTACTAAGCTATTCTTCTTGTCGAACACGTGCGAAAACTATAGAAAGTTGTTTTGACGTAGAATGGGCATACTTTGATGATTCCATTTATTAAATAGATCAGATTTTTTAAAACTCGTGTTTTTTGAAGAAATCATATAAACTTTCTAGAAGCTGTGATTTTAATAACGGGGGGTACTAAGCACTTCCTATTACTCAACGCATGCGAAAACTATAGAATGTTGTTAGGATGTAGAATATGCATACTTTGTTTATTCCGTTTTAAAAAAAATTCACATTTTCTAAAAACTCGTGTCTTTTAAGAAATCATGTAAACCTTCTAGAAGCTGTGATTTTAAAAAACGGGGGGAAGTAAGCTTTTCTTATTCTGGGACGCATGCGCAAACTATAGAAAGTCGTTATGACGTAGAATGTGCATACTTTGTTGATTCCATTTATTAAATAAATGACATTAATTTAAAACTCGTGTTTTTATTCAAATCATGTAAACCTTCTAGAAGCTGTGATTTTTAAAAACGGGGGTAGTAAGCACTTCCTATTACCGAATGCATGCGAAAACTATAGAAAGATGTTATGAAGTAGAATGTGCATACTTTGTTGATTCCATTTATTAAATAAATCACATTTTCTATAAACTCGTGTTTTTTAAGAAATCATGTAAACCTTCTAAAAGCTGTGATTTTAAAAAACGTGGGGAAGTAAGCTTTTCGTATTCTCGGATGCATGTGCAAACTATAGAAAGTCGTTATGACGTAGAATGTGCATACTTTCTTGATTCCATTTATTAAATAAATGACATTAATTTAAAAAATCATGTTTTTAATCAAATCACGTAAACCTTCTAGAAGTTATGATTTTTAAAAAGGGGGGTACTAACCACTTCCTATTACCGAACGCATGCGAAAACTATTGAAAGTTTTTTTGACGTAGAATGTCCATACTTTGTTGATTCCATTTATTAAATAAATCACATTTTTTAAAAACTCGTGTTTTTAAAAGAAATCATGTAAACCTTCTAGAAAATGTGATTTTAATAAAAGAGCGTACTAAGCACTTCCTATTACTGAACGGTTGCGAAAACTATAGAAAGTTGTTATGACGTAGAATCTGCATACTTTGTTGATTCCATTTATTAAATAAATGATATTAATTTAAAAACTCATGTTTTTAATCAAATCATGTAAACCTTCTAGAAGCTGTGATTTTTAAAAAAGGGGGTACTAAGCACTTCCTATTACCGAACGCATGCAAAAACTATAGAAAGTTGTTATGACGTAGAATGTGCATACTTTGTTCATTCCAATTATTAAATTAATCACATTTTTTAAAAACTCGTCTTTGTTTAAGAAATCATGTAAACATTCTAGAAGTTGTGATTTTTAAAAATGGGGGGTACTAAGCTATTCTTCTTGTCGAACGCATGTGCAAACTATAGAAAGTTGTTATGACATTGAATGTGTATACTTTGGTGTTTCCATTTATTAAATAAATCACATTTTTTAAAAACTCGTGTTTTTTTAAGAAATCATGTAAACCTTCTAGAATCTGTGATTTTAATAAACGGGAGTACTAAGCACTTCCTCTTACTCAACGCATGAGAAAACTATAGAAATTTTTTATGACCTAGAATTTGCATACTTTGTTGATTCCATTTATTAAATAATTCACATTTTCTAAAAAATCGTGTTTTTTAAGAAATCATGTAAACCTTCTAGAAGCTGTGATTTTAAAAAACGGGGAGAAGTAAGCTTATCTTGTTCTCAGACGCATGCGCAAACTATAGAAAGTCGTTATGACATAGAATGTGCATACTTTGTTGATTCCATTTATTAAATAAATGACATTAATTTAAAAACTCATGTTTTTAATCAAATCATGTAAACCTTTTAGAAGCTGTGATTTTTAAAAAGGGGGGTACTAAGCACTTCCTATTACCGAACGCATGCGAAAACTATAGAAAGTGTTGATGTATATGTAACTTCGGAATGTATTTCATCTATCTATTTTATATATATTTATTGTACCCTTATAAGAGATGTGTCATTCCTCTATAAGGAAGTGTCATCATGTGGATTGACAAGTGTCGCAAGTGTGTTTATTTTCCGATGGGTTATTAGACCACCATGTGTGGAGTCGGCCCTGAAATATATATATTATAATGCGGATGTACCTAGATAGATAAGTCGGCCCCATAAGGTCACTGGGAAAACAGATTAGTATAAATAGAGATCGAGTGATCTCTATTTAGATCACTCGGAAAAGTAACTCTCTCACTCAGAAAGTGGTGCACTAGTGAGGAGGAGGATCATCTGCTACTAGGAGACTATCTCATTGTATTTTGGTTGTACTTTGGTTGAGCCATTGCTCTCTCTATCTATGAGGAAGTCGTGGGGTTTTTCACCTTAGGGTTTTCCCCACGGAAACTCTGTCTCTTGTCTCTCATGCTTTTGATTCTTGTGATGCTTTTCGTGCTTATTGTGATTGTCATGCATTGATATACTGTATGTGTTATTCTCTCAGCAAAGATCCTAGAGTATTGTGAATTAATGCTCAAAATTTAACATGGTATCAGAGCTAACCTGAGAAGAAGACATTTTGCAGTGACGGAAACTTGAGTTTCTTGTTTATTGGGTTTCTCTCCACAGATTTTGGAAAAGCAGTATAGTAGATTGACTCTACTCATCAAGGCGCATCTATTTGTCCAATCAGAATTCAATTCCGAGCATTTTCAGATTTGGCCCTAAAAATTAGGGTTTCCACAAAAATAGGAATTTCTGAAATCTGAAGACATAGCTGGAAGCTCCTTGCAAAAATCAAAGTTTAGAGCTTTGGATCGATATTTTTGGTTGGGTAGATCTCCGAAAAACTCAAACCCTAATTCAGGGCTCTCCCTAGTGAACCCGGGAGGACAAAAAGGCAAATCTGAAGGGTAAAACTTTGCTGATCTCAAATTCTGAATACACCAGGCTGATCAGCTCATCAAGACGCATCTTTCTATCCTTTCAGAAAATTGAAATTTACATTTTGAATTTTTAGGGTTTTTCCGACAAACCCTAATCTGGGACCAGATCCAGTTTTCAGCGTTTCAAGTGGTAAGATCTAAATCTTTTCTATTTCCATTTGAAGTACTGTTTAAGATGTATCACCACACCAAGCTTGAGGATAAGCTTGAAGGAGCTGATAACTTCCGAGCTTGGAAGTATGGGATTGGGTTAATCCTGGAAGAGAATGAGTTCGACTCATATGTGAAAGAAGACATCCCTATCCTAGAGGATGAAGAGGCCAAGGTATTGCATAAGAAGAACTTGGTCAAGGCAAGGAGAATCATTGCTGATTCCATTAAAGACCATCTCATACCCCATGTGTCCTCTCTAAAGACACCCAAGCAGATGTTTGACTCTTTGACCAAGCTATTTGAAGGGAAGAACATAAATCGAAAGATGACCCTGCGGAACCAATTGAAAGGAGTAAAGTTTCAGAATGGAGAAACCATTCAATCTTATTTTTCAAGGGTCTCCCAGATCAAGGAACAACTAGAAGCAGTGGATGAAATGGTGGAGAATGGTGAAGTGGTGATGACCACTCTAAATGGCCTACCCGGGTCATGGGATTCCTTCATTCAAGGAATTTGTGCAAGGAAGAAGTTGATCTCCTTCAACAGATTGCGGAAAGAATGCTCTCAAGAAGAAGCTAGGCTTGTGGCCCGAGAAGAAAAGATGGGAAATGAAGAGCAAGCTCTCATAGCATATGCCAGGAAAGGCAAGTCCAAGAAGGAATCATCTCATAACAGAAGATCCTAACACCACCATTATCATAAAGATAAGAAAGATCTCAGATGCTTCAATTGCAATGAGAAGGGACACTTTGATTCAGATTGTCCCAAGAAGAAGAAAGACAACAACAACAACTTCAATAAGAAGAAGAAGAATAACAAAAGAAGATATCATGCTCATGCTGCCGAAGATGATGAACCCCCAAAGAAGAAGGCTAGGGCAGAAAGTAATAGTGACGATTACTCATCAAGTGAAGAAGAATATGTTCTAATTTTTGCTCTCACAAGTACTATCTACCATGGTTGTAATGATTGGTTGATTGACAGTGGGGCTTCCAAACACATGATTGGGTTTAAGGAATCTTTTGTGAATCTATCTGAACATGAATCACCCCATAAGGTGAAACTTGGGGATGATTATCAATACCCAATCAAAGGAAGTCGTGAAGCCTCCTACAACCTAGATTCTGGAAAATCTTTGAAGATGAAAGAAGCCCTTTATGTACCTGGGCTCAAGAAGAACTTACTCTCCATCTCTGCATTGGATGCAAAATGTATGAGGGTTGCATTTGTGGATGGCCAAGTCCTAATGTGGCAAAAGGGAAAGAACATAGATGATGCAGTAGTGATTGGAGAGCAAGAGGGAGGTTTGTATAAATTGAAGGGACAACCTGAACATGCCATGGTACATGAATCCATGGAGCCAAGTGAACTTTGGCATAGAAGACTTGCTCATATGCACTATAGAGCACTTCCAATTGCAAGCAAGGCTGTAGAGGGTCTTCCTGAAATCAAGATCAAACATGAAGGTGTTTGCAAAGGATGTGCAAAAAGTAAGAACATTAAGAAGGCTTTCCCAAGCAAGTGAAAGCAAGGCAAAAGACATCCTGGAAATCATCCACTCAGATGTATGTGGTCCTATGTCATCCAGTTCTCTGAGTGGGTATGTTTACTATGTCTCATTTATTGATGACTTCTCCAGGAAGACTTGGGTATACTTCTTGAAGAACAAAGATGAGGTGTTTGATAAATTCAAGGAATTCAAAACCTTGATGGAGAATCAAACTGACAAGAAGATCAAAACAGTCAGATCCGACAATGGTGGAGAATTCACCTCAAGTGAATTCAAGAAGCTTTGTAGTGATTCAGGGATTAAGAGGGAGTTGACTGTTCCTTATAATCCTCAACATAATGGAGTTGCAGAAAGGAATAATAGAACTATCATGGAAGCAGCAAGGGCAATGCTGCATGACCAGGATCTACCTATGCATCTATGGGCAGAAGCAACTAGAACAGCTGTATATGTGCAGAACAGAACACCCCACAAGATATTGGACAACAAGACACCAGAAGAGGTCTTTTATGGTAAGAAACCTGAAGTCAGTCAGCTTAGAATATTTGGTTGTCTAGTATACACTCATGTTCCAAAGGAAAAGAGGACTAAACTAGATCCTTCAGGAACGAAGGGTATCTTTGTGGGTTACAGTGAAAGCTCGAAGGCTTACAGAATATACTTTCCAGGGTTCAAGAAGATTGATGTCAGCAGGGATGTAACATTTGATGAAAACTCAGCATTCATCAAATCAAGGAAGACACCTATCGAAGTTTATGAAGAACCTAAGCAAACTAGATTTCAAGACACTACCATGATTGAAGCAGTTCCAGAAGTTTTTCATGAGTTTGAAGATCTGCAAGAACCTGTAGATCCACCCTGTGAGGATAACTCTCACAAGAGGAAACCTACATGGGCTAGAGAGCTCATTCAAGATGCAGAAAGATTTGGCATTCCAGAAGAAGAACACAGATCAAAGAAGAGAACCAGATCACATACCAGCTATGTTGCTTTACTCTGTGACATTATAAACAAAGAGCCTTCCAGTTATGAAGAAGCAGCGGAAAAGAAAGAATGGAAGGATGCCATGGTTGAGGAATACCAATAAATAATGAAGAATGATGTTTGGGATGTTGTCCCAAGACCTAAAGAGAAGTCTGTTGTGACTTCCAAATGGATCTACAAAATCAAACATGCTGCAGATGGCAGTGTAGAGAAATACAAGGCAAGATTCCTAGCTCGTGGCTTCTCTCAGAAAGAGGGAATAGATTATGAAGAAACTTTTGCACCTGTATACAGGTATACTTCCATCAGAACAGTACTTTCCCTGGCTGCAGCGATGAAATGGAAAATACACCAGATGGATGTCAAGACTGCTTTCTTGAATGGTGTAGTTGAAGAGGAAGTATATGTGGAGTAGCCACTCAGTTTTGAAATACATGGTAGGGAGTCATATGTATGCAGATTGAAGAAAGCCTTGTATGGCTTGAAACAAGCTCCCAGAACTTGGTATGGTAGGATGGACAGTTTCCTATGTAGTTTGGGATTTACCAAGAGTAAAGCAGATTCCAACCTTTACTACAAGGTTGAGGAAGGGAATCCTGTGATTCTACTCCTGTATGTGGATGACTTATTTGTAACAGGAGATGATAGACTGATTGCAGATACTAAGAGGAAGCTTGCTGCTGAGTTCGATATGAAATATTTGGGAATGATGCATTATTTCCTAGGTATGGAGGTGTGGCAAAGTGCAGGTGGGATTTTCCTTGGTCAATGGAAGTACATAGTAGATATCCTGAAGAGATTCGGGATGATGGATTGCAAGGCCATGACCACACCTATGCCATCGAATCTGAATCTTCTATGTGATGCTTCATCTGAGCCAGTTGATGTCTCTATGTATCGTCAGATGATTGGGTCCTTGATGTACCTTATGCACACGAGACCAGATATTTTCTTTGCAGTGAACACATTGAGTTAGTTCCTGACAGATCCGAGGAGTGTTCATCTGGTTGCTGTAAAGCATGTTCTGAGGTACCTGAAGGGTACAGTGGATTATGGGCTCAAGTATGAGGTGAATCAAAAGTTTAACCTGCAGGGTTATGTTGATTCAGATTGGGCTGGCAGTGTTGCAGATAGGAAGAGCACATCTGGGTGCTGCTTCAGTATGGGATCAGGTGTGATCTCTTGGTTTAGCAAGAAGCAGTCCTGCGTAGCACTGAGTACAGCTGAGGCAGAGTATGTTGCAGCCTGTTCAGCTAGTTGTGAGGCAGTATGGCTATGGAAGCTACTGTATGAGTTATTTGATCTCCCATTGGATGCTACTGGTATCTTCTGTGATAACCAGAGTTGTGTGAAGCTGTCCGAGAATCCAGTGTTTCATGACAGGTCGAAACACATAGAGATCAAATATCACTATATCAGGGATATGGTGCAGAGAGGAGCTGTGAAGCTCCTGTATGTTACGACGGACGAGCAGATTGCAGATGTACTAACGAAGCCACTAGCCAGGGTGAAGTTCGAGTACTTTAGAGAGAGGCTTGGCATTCTTTAGATCGAGGACACTTCGAGGATGAAGTGATGGACAGATTTGCTGAATCCATTCCAAGCATGTTGGAAGGAGGATCCTTCACATGGCTATGGATGTAAGCACTGGATGACGAGCATCAGGATGATGTTCTAGTTTCTGCTTGGATATGATTAGTTGGATCATTTTTATATATGTATGTACGCATCATGTTGGATGCTGGATATGATCAGTTGGATCATTTTTATGTATGTATGTATGCATCATGTTGGATGCTGGATATGATTGGTTGGATCATGTGTATGTATTTTGTATAAGCATCATGTTGGATGCTTGGACCATGTATCTGTATATGTATCAGGTGGATACATTGTATGATCAGGTGGATCATGTATGGTGATATGTATCATGTATTTGTATTTGTATCAGGTGGATACACTGTATGATCAGGTGGATCATGTATGATGATATGTATCAGGTAGATACTTGGTATGCATCAGGTAGATGCATTATATGATCAGGATGATCATGGATGCGAGCTTCAGGATGTTGCTCCAGATGACATGCAGCAGGATGTTGCAATGATGATCAGGATGATCATGTGTATATCAGGATGATGTATGGTGAGTATCAGGTTGATACTCTATGGCTGTGGAACAGGTTGTGCAGATAAGCATGTAATTTGTGCCCTGGGAGATTTGCAGATGGTCTTTCGAGGTTTTGCCTATGGCATGTAATTCGTACCTTGGGACATCTGGCAAATGCTCTTTTGAGGTTTTTCTTGGGAGGACATATAATTTGTGCCCTGGGAGATCTGCAGATAGTCTTTCGAGGTTTTGCCTATGGCATGTAATTTGTGCCCTGGGATATCTGGCAGATGCTCTTTCGAGGTTTTGTCCTATGGCATGTAATTTGTGCCTTGGGAGATCCGATAGGTTGAGCCATGTGCTCGTAATCAATCCTGGGATGCTCTTTCGAGGTTTTTCCATGACCACATGTAATTTGTTCCCTGGGAGATCCGATAGGTTGAGCCTTGTGCTCGTAATCAGTCCTGGGATGCTCTTTCGAGGTTTTGTGGTGACCACATGTAATTTGTGCCCTGGGAGATCCGATAGGTTGAGCCTTGTGCTCGTAATCAGTCCTGGGATTCTCTTTCGAGGTTTTGTGGTGGGGTCACATGTAATAAGTCCTGGAGATCTGGACAGGATGAAAAAGGCCTCAAATGCTCTTTAGGGTTCTTGCTAGTCAAGAGACTCTTTTAAGGTTTTGTGACGCACGTAATAAGTCCTGCGATTTCCACAGTATGGCCAGTGATGATGAAGACCTGCAGGTGGCCGGCCTACATCCAGTATGAAAAAGGACTGGCTCTGTAGAACTTCCTATGATGAGTAGAGTCAGAGATTGGTTGAGATAGTAGCAGCAGTGACAATGACGATGCATCGATGACGATGATCCTGAGAAGAAGACTTGTCTAGCAGATCTCTGTCGAGAAATACCTTCCTATTTAAGAGGGAGTGTTGATGTATATGTAACTTCAGAATGTATTTCATTTGTGTATTTTATATATATTTATTGTACCCTTATAAGAGATGTGTAATTCCTATATAAGGAAGTGTTGTCATGTGGATTGACAAGTGTCGCAAGTGTGTGTACTTGCCGATGGGTTATTAGACCACCATGTGTGGGGTCGGCCCTGAAATATATATATTATAATGTGGATGTACCTATCTAGATAGGTCGGCCCCATAAGGTCACTGGGAAAACAGATTAGTATAAATAGAGATCAGGTGATCTCTATTTAGATCACTCAGAAAAGTAACTCACTCTCACTCAGAAAGTAGCGCACTAGTGAGGAGGAGGATCATCTGCTACTAGGAGACTATCTCAGTGTATTTTGTTTGTACTTTGGTTGAGCCATTGCTCTCTCTATCTCTGAGGAAGTTGTGGGGTTTTTCACCTTAAGGTTTTCCCCACGGAAACTCTGTGTCTCTTGTCTCTCACGCTTTTGATTCTTGTGATGCTTGTCATACTTATTGTGATTGTCATGCGTTGATATACTATATATGTTATTCTCTCAGCAAAGATCCTAGCGTATTGTGAATTAATGCTCAAAATTTAACAGAAAGTTGTTATGACGTAGAATGTACATACTTTGATGACTCCATTTATTAAATAAATCACATTTTTTAAAAACTCGTGTTTTTTAAGAAATCATGTAAACCTTCTAGAAGCTATGATTTTAAAAAACGGGGGGAAGTAAGCTTTTCTTATTCTCGGATGCATGCGCAAACTATAGAAAGTCGTTATGACGTAGAATGTGCATACTTTGTTGATTCCATTTATTAAATAAATAACATTAATTTAAAAAATCATGTTTTTAATCAAATCATGTAAACCTTCTAGAAGTTATGATTTTTAAAAAGGGGGGTACTAAGCACTTCCTATTACCGAACGCATGCGAAAACTATAGAAAGTTTTTATGACGTAGAATGTGCATACTTTGTTGATTCCATTTATTAAATAAATCACATTTTTTAAAAACTCGTGTTTTTTTAAGAAATCATGTAAACCTTCTAGAAAATGTGATTTTAATAAAGGAGGGTACTAAACACTTGCTATTACTGAACGGATGCGAAAACTATAGAAAGTTGTTATGACGTGGAATGTGCAAACTTTGATGATTCCATTTTTTAAATAAATCACATTTTCTAAAAACTCGTGTTTTTTAAGAAATCATGAAACCTTCTAGAAGTTGTGATTTTTAAAAATGGGGGTGCTAAGCACTTGCTATTACCAAACGCATGCGAAAACTAAAGAAAGTTGTTATGGTGTAGAATGTGCATAGTTTGTTGATTCCAATTATTAAATAAATCGCATTTTTTAAAAACTAGTCTTTTTTTAAGAAATCATGTAAACATTCTAGAAGCTGTGATTTTTAAAAACGGGGGGTACTAAGCTATTCTTCTTGCCGAATGCATGCGGAACTATAGAAAGTTGTTATGACGTAGAATGTGCATATTTTGGTGATTCCATTTATTAAATAAATCACATTTTTTAAAAACTCTTGGTTTTTTTAAGAAATCATGTAAACCTTCTAGAAGCTGTGATTTTAATAAACGGGGGTACGAAGCACTTCCTATTACTCAACGCATGAGAAAACTATAGAAAGTTGTTATGACCTAGAATTTGCATACTTTGTTAATTCCATTTATTAAATAACTCACATTTTCTAAAAACTCGTGTTTTTTAAGAAATCATGTAAACCTTCTAGAAGCTGTGATTTTAAAAACGGGCGGAAGTAAGCTTTTCTTATTCTCGGACGCATGTGCAAACTATAGAAAGTCGTTATGACGTAGAATGTGCATACTTTCTTGATTCCATTTATTAAATAAATGACATTAATTTAAAACTCATGTTTTTATTCAAATCATGTAAACCTTCTAGAAGCTGTGATTTTTAAAAAGAGGAATACTAAGCACTTCCTATTATCGAATGCATGCGAAAACTATAGAAAGTTGTTATGATGTAGAACATGCATACTTTGTTGATTCCATTTATTAAATAAATCACATTTTCTAAAAACACGTGTTTTTTAAGAAATCATGTAAACATTCTAGAAGCTGTGATTTTAAAAAAAGTGGGGAAGTAAGCTTTTCTTATTCTCGGACGCATGCGCAAAGTATAGAAATTCATTATGATGTAGAATGTGCATACTTTGTTGATTCCACTTATTAAATAACTGACATTAATTTAAAAACTCATGTTTTTAATCAAATCAAGTAAACCTTCTAGAAGGTGTGATTTTTTTAAAGGTGGGTACTGAGCACTTCCTATTACCGAACGCATGCGAAAACTATAAAAAGTTGCTATGACCTAGAATCTACATACTTTTATTGATTCGATTTATTAAATAACTCACATTTTCTATAAACTCGTGTTTTTTAAGAAATCATGTAAACCTTTTTAGAAGCTGTGATTTTAAAAAATGGGGGAAAGTAAGCTTTTCTTATTCTTGGACACATGCGCAAACTATTGGAAGTCGTTATTATGTAGAATGTGCACACTT
The DNA here is from genome assembly GCA_027924585.1 of Larix kaempferi. Lineage (NCBI taxonomy): Eukaryota > Viridiplantae > Streptophyta > Pinopsida > Pinales > Pinaceae > Larix > Larix kaempferi. The sequence continues at coordinate 23,064,789 of BSBM01000217.1, forward strand.
TGTTGATTCCATTTATTAAATAAATGACATTAATTTAAAACTCATGTTTTTATTCAAAACATGTAAACCTTCTAGAAGCTGTAAATTTTAGAAAGGGGGGTACTAAGCACTTGCTATTACCAAATGCATGCGAAAACCATAGAAAGTTGTTATGACGTAGAATGTGCATACTTTGTTGATTCCGTTTTTAAAAAAAATCACATTCTCTAAAAACTCGTGTCTTTTAAGAAATCATGTAAACCTTCTAGAAGCTGTGATTTTAAAAAACGGGCGGAAGTAAGCTTTTCTTATTCTCGGACGTATGCGCAAACTATAGAAAGTCGTTATGACATAGAATGTGCATACTTTGTTGATTCCATTTATTAAATAGATGACATTAATTTAAAAACTCATGTTTTTAATCAAATCATGTAAACCTTCTAGAAGCTGTGGTTTTTAAAAACGGGGGTACTAAGCACTTCCTATTTCCGAACGCATGCGAAAACTATAGAAAGTCGTAATGACGTAGAATGTGCATACTTTGTTGATTCCATTTATTAAATAAATCACATTCCCTAAAAACTCGTGCTTTTTAAGAAATCATGTAAACCTTCTAGAAGGCGTGATTTTAAAAAATGGGGGGAAGTAAGCTTTTCTTATTCTCGGACGCTTGCGCAAACTATAGAAAGTCATTATGACGTTGAATGTGCATACTTTATTGATTCCATTTATTAAATAAATGACATTAATTTAAAAACTCATGTTTTTAATCAAATCATGTAAACCTTCTAGAAGCTGTGATTTTTAAAAACGGGGATACTAAGCACTTCCTATTACCGAACGCATGCGAAAACTATAGGAAGTTGTTATGACGTAGAATGTGCATACTTTGTTGATTCCATTTATTAAATAAATCATATTTTCTAAAAACTCGTGTTTTTTAAGAAATCATGTAAACCTTCTAGAAGCTGTGATTTTAATAAACGGCGATACTAAGCACTTCCTCTTACTCAACGAATGAGAAAACTATAGAAAGTTGTTATGACCTAGAATTTGCATAGTTTCTTGATTCCATTTATGAAATAACTCACATTTTCTAAAAACTCGTGATTTTTAAGAAATCACGTAAACCTTCTAGAAGCTGTGATTTTTAAAAACGGGGGGAAGTAAGCTTTTCTTATTCTCGGACGCATGCGCAAACTATAGAAAGTCGTTATGACGTAGAATGTGCATACTTTGTTCATTCCATTTATTAAATAAATGACATTAATTTAAAACTCATGTTTTTATTCAAATCATGTAAACCTTCTAGAAGCTGTGATTTTTAAAAAAGGGGGGTACTAAGCACTTCCTATTACCGAACGCATGCGAAAACTATAGAAAGTTGTTATGACGTAGAATGTGCATACTTTGTTGATTCCATTTATTAAATGAATCACATTTTCTAAAAAGTCATGTTTTTTAAGAAATCATGAAACCTTCGAGAAGCTGTTATTTTTAAAAACGGGGGTAATAAGCACTTCCTATTACCAAATGCATGCGAAAACTATAGAAAGTTGTTATGATGTAGAATGTGCATAGTTTGTTGATTCAAATTATTAAATAAATCACATTTTTTACAAACTTGTGTTTTTTTAAATAATCATGTAAACCTTCTAGAAGCTGTGATTTTTAAAAATGGGGGGTACTAAGCTATTCTTCTTGTCGAATGCATGCGCAAACTATAGAAAGTTGTTATGACGTAGAATGTGCATACTAAGCTATTCTTCTTTTCGAATGCATGCGCAAACTATAGAAAGTTGTTATGACGTAGAATGTGCATACTTTGGTGTTTCCATTTATTAAAGAAATCACATTTTTTTAAAACTCGTGTTTTTATAAGAAATCATGTAAACCTTCTAGAAGTTGTGATTTTAATAAACGGGTGTACTAAACACTTCCTATTACTCAATGCATGAGAAAACTATAGAAATTTTTTATGATCTAGAATTTGCATACTTTGTTGATTCCATTTATTAAATAACTCACATTTTCTAAAAACTCGTGTTTTTTAAGAAATCATCTAAACCTTCTAGAAGCTGTGATTTTAAAAAACGGGTGGAAGTAAGCTATTCTTATTCTCGGATGAATGCGCAGACTATAGAAAGTCGTTATGACGTAGAATGTGCATACTTTGTTGATTCCATTTATTAAATAAATGACATTAATTTAAAAACTCATGTAAATCTTCTAGAAGCTGGGATTTTTAAAAAGGGGGGTACTAAGCACTTCCTATTACCGAACGAAATAAATCACATTTTTTAAAAAGTCGTGTTTTTTTAAGAAATCATGTAAAACTTCTGGAAGCGGTGATTTTTAAAAACGGGGGGTACTAAGCTATTCTTCTTGCCGAATGCATGCATAAACTATGGAAATTTGTTATGACGTGGAATGTGCATACTTTGGTGATTCAATTTATTAAATAAATCACATTTTTTAAAAACTCATGTTTTAGTAAGAAATCATGTAAACCTTCTAGAAGCTGTGATTTTAATAAACGGGGGTACTAAGCACTTCCTATTACTCAACGCATGAGAAAACTATGGAAAGTTTTTATGACCTAGAATTTTCATACTTTGTTGATTCCATTTATTAAATAACTCACATTTTCTAAAAACTCGTGCTTTTTAAGAAATCATGTAAACCTTTTAGAAGCTGTGAATTTTAATAAACGGGGGGTACTAAGCTATTCTTCTTGCCGAACACATGCGCAAACTATGGAAAGTTGTTATGATGTAAAATGTGCATACTTTGGTTATTCCATTTATTAAATAAATCACATTTTTTAAAAACTCATGTTTTAATAAGAAATCATGTAAACCTTCTAGAAGCCATGACTTTAATAAAGGGGGGTACTAAGCACTTCCTATTACTCCACGCATGAGAAAACTATAGAAAGTTTTTATGACCTAGAATTTGCATACTTTGTTGATTCCATTTATTAAATAACTCACATTTTCTAAAAACTCGTGTCTTCTATGAAATCATGTAAACCTTCTAGAAGCTGTGATTTTAAAAAATGGGGGGAACCAAGATTTTCTTATTCTCGGACTCTTGTGCAAACTATAGAATGTCGTTATGACGTAGAATGTGCATACTTTGTTGATTCCATTTATTAAATAAATGACATTAATTTAAAACTCATATTTTTATTCAAATCATGTAAACCTTCTAGAAGGTGTGATTTTTAAAAACGGGGGTACTAAGCTATTCCTATTATCGAACGCATGTGAAAACTATAGAAAGTTTTTATGACGTAGAATGTGCATACTTTATTGATTCCATTTATTAAATAAATCACATTTTCTAAAAACTTGTGTTTTTTAAGAAATCATGTAAACCTTCTAGAAGCTGTGATTTTAAAAAACGTGGGGAAGTAAGCTTTTCTTATTCTCTGACGCATGTGCAAACTATAGAAAGTCGTTATGACGTAAAATATGCATACTTTCTTGATTACATTTATTAAATAAATTACATTAATTTAAAACTCATGTTTTTATTCAGATCATGTAAACCTTGTAGAAGCTGTGATTTTTAAAAAGGGGGGTACTAAGCACTTCCTATTACCGAATCCATGCGAAAACTATAGAAAGTTGTTATGACGTAGAATGTGCATACTTTGTTGATTCCATTTTTTAAATAAATGACATTTTCTAAAAACTCTTGTTTTTTATGAAATCATCTAAACATTCTAGAAGCTGTGATTTTAAAAAACGTGGGGAAGTAAGGTTTTGTTATTCTCGGATGCATGCGCAAACTATAGAAAGTCGTTATGATGTATAGTGTGCATACTTTGTTGATTCCATTTATTAAATAAATGGCATTAATTTAAAAACTCATGTTTTTAATCAAATCACCTAAACCTTCTAGAAGGTGTGATTTTTAAAAAGGGCCGTACTAAGCACTTCCTATTACCGAACGCATGCGAAAACTATAAAAAGTTGTTATGAAGTAGAATGTGCATACTTTGTTGATTTCATTTATTAAAGAAATGAGATTAATTTAAAAACTCATGTTTTTAATCAAATCATGTAAACCTTCTAGAAGCTGTGATTTTTTAAAAGGTGGGTACTAACGACTTCCTATTACCGAACGCATGCGAAAACTATAGAAATTTGTTATGACGTAGAATCGGCATACTTTGTTGATTCCATTTATTAAATAAATCACATTTTTTTAAAACTCGTGTTTTTTTAAGAAATCATGTAAACCTTCTAGAAGCTGTTGTTTTTAAAAACGGGGGGTACTAAGCTAGTCTTCTGGTCGAACGCATGCGAAACTATCGACATTTTTTATGACGTAGAATGTGCATACTTTGGTGATTCCATTTATTAAATAAATCACATTTTTTAAAAACTCGTGTTTTTTTAAGAAATCATGTAAACTTTCTAGAAGCTGTGATTTTAATAAACGAGGGTACTAAGCACTTCCTATTAGTCAACGCATGAGAAAACTATAGAAAGTTGTTATGACCTAGAATTTTCATACTTTGTTCATTCCATTTATTAAATAACTCACATTTTCTAAAAACTCGTGTTTTTTAAGAAATCATGTAAACCTTCTAGAAGTTGTGATTTTAAAAAACGGGGGGAAGTAAGCTTTTCGTATTCTCGGACGCATGCGCAAACTATAGAAAGTCGATATGACGTAGAATGTGCATACTTTGTTGATTCCATTTATTAAATAAATGAGATTAATTTAAAAACTCATGTTTTTAATGAAATCATTTAAACCTTCTAGAAGCTGTGATTTTTAAAAACGGTGGTACTAAGCACTTCCTATTACTGAAGGCATGCGAAAACTATAGAAAGTTGTTATGACGTAGAATTGGCATACTTTTTAGATTCCATTTATTAAATAACTCACATTTTCTAAAAACTCGTGTTTTTTAAGAAATCATGTAAACCTTCTAGAAGCTGTGATTTTAAAAAACGGGGGGAAGTAAGATTTTCTTATTCTCGGAAGCATGCCCAAACTATAGAAAGTTGTTATGACGTAGAATGTGCATACTTTGTTGATTCCATTTATTAAATAAATGACATTAATTTAAAACTCATGTTTTTATTTAAATCATGTAAACTTTCTAGAAGCTGTGATTTAAATAAACGGGGGTACTAAGCACTTCCTATTTGTCAATGCATGAGAAAACTATAGAAAGTTGTTATGACCTAGAATTTTCATACTTTGTTGATTCCATTTATTAAATATCTCACATTTTCTAAAAACTCGTGATTTTTAAGAAATCATGTAAACCTTCTAAAAGCTGTGATTTAAAAAAATAGGGGGAAGTAAACTTTTCGTATTCTCGGACGCATGCGTAAACTATAGAAAATCGTTATGACGTAGAATGTGCATACATTGTTGATTCCATTTATTAAATAAATGACATTAATTTAAAAACTCATGTTTTTAATGAAATCATGTAAACCTTCTAGAAGCTATGATTTTTAAAAACGGGGGTACTAATCACTGCCTATTACCGAACGCATGCGAAAACTATAGAAAGTTGTTATGACGTAGAATTGGCATACTTTGTTGATTCCATTTATTAAATAATTCACATTTTCAAAAAACTCGTGTTTTTTAATAAATCATGTAAACTTTCTTGTAGTGCCCCTAGACTACTATAGACATTGAGGGCACCTGCTGAGTCACCTGACTATTTGAAACATTAATAAAATAACCCTATGATTTTATTTTGAGTATATTTATGATTACGATTGATTGATATATGTGCATTTGGGTAGTTATTGTGAATGGACAATTTCATGTTGTTTAACGATTAACTCTGATATGAAAACTGTACATATGAATGATGCTTAACGACTAGCTGTGCAATTGATTATGTGATTAGACGAAAGAGTAATGATTAAGTAAATTATAGATGCTTAATGAAGCAACAGATTTATAAACCAAATTGTGATTATTGAGGACAGTGCTACTAATTTACGTGTGTGAGAAATGTGTGTAGCGACAGGTGAAACGGTTCACCAACGGACACACAAAGGAATATGAAGGGTCGTAGAGTACGAGTAAATCACACACAGGGGGAGCGACGACGATGTCGACTTCCGACAAGAATACCACGCATGAGCAGATAAGCACTGATCCGCTTGCTCAAGAGGAATGCGTGAAAGCGTACGAGGTGGGCCACAACGGAGCTGGTCACGTACGAGTTGAGGGGCGCGCAGTGAGAACGGACTCACTCCTCAGCACCATTAGTCCCTAGATAGCATGTAGACGGAGGATGGATGGTAACGATTCCTAAAATCCCTACAAGAGTTCCCGCAAGTCAAAACGGAAAGATGGTGGCAGAAGGGCCCGACGATGCGGTACCCTGTCGAGAACGGAAAGAATGGACGCAAGGACCCAACGATGCGGTACCATGCCAAGGAATGGAAACCATGGATGACTGGACCCGACGGAGTGGTGCCATGTCAGGGAATTAAAATTAAGGAACTAGGAGCCCAACGGCGCGGCACCGTGATCCTAGTGAGTGTGATTGTTAAATTTAACTGCATAAAAACTTATGAGAATAACTCTAGATTATTACTTAGCAAATGCATAAAAATAATTTAGGCATTTACACATGAATAGTTATTTTTGTTGAGCATTTAAAATAATAGAAATCATTATTTAGGAGCAAAATAGAATCCTAAGATTAGACACCTAGTCAACTAAAAGCTAGGAGTTAATTAAAATATCTGGGGGACAAACTAGAGCAAACTTAGGGGTGTTGGTGCACTTCCCAGAGAAACTGACACTTGGATGGGTGAGTGTTTTAATTAAATAATTAATTAAAAATATATAATTATGCATTAAGTGACATGTGTCGCATGAGATTTTCCTTTATAAGGAAGGCTTGGGGAATGGGTAAAGGGCCCATAATTTGGACGATTGTCGTAATTTTCGAATGCCTCAAAGACTTGCTGCTATCTAAGGGTTTGGCTTAGAAATCCTGGTGGGAAGGGAAGCCCAAGCTGAATTTCTGAAATACTTGTGTGAGCTCTACGACCCAGAGCTCGGGGGAGGCCATGCGACTGAAAGCATGAGCCTATGGTTGGGTGGCGAAGCTAACGGTTGCTTCGCCAATGGTTATACGAGCTTTGCTGGAGGGATCCTATGGAAGACGAAGGCGACAATGGACCAGCCGGATCGGGTTGACAGGTTAAGGTTTTGCTTATTTTTGTTAAGTTATTTACGCTTTTTATTTTATTCTTCCAATAACTATGATGGCTAATTTGTTTGTATGAAGTTGTTAAAGTTTCAGGTTCAGTTCAAGGGGACCCTAAAGGAAGGGGCCCTACATTTGGTATCAGAGCCGGTCGAGCCTTGAGGGCACCGGACTCATATTTCTATCAGGGGTTGTCGGTATCTTCTTCAAGAGCTTGGATTGGACCGTGTGGAAACCACTTCGAGAACTTCATCAATCCACTGGACCAGTCATCGGTAACAGGTTCAACGGGTTCATTTTCTAATTGTTAGATTCATGATTTATATGGTTCAGATTTCTTATAAATAATGTCTATTGCCAATCAATGAAACCTTAAAGATTGAAGTATTTCCATTAAGGAATTTATCATTGCTACGAACCTTTGAACACAATAATCCATCTGCGGAATAGTTGCTAGATTTTAAGGTTCCAAGTTTATAATACCGTGTTGTTCAGATTCATCTTTGATGTCAAAACAAAATGTGATTAAGTTTGTTAGTGGTAAAATTTTGGAAGATTTCACTTCTGTGAATACTGTTGTTATATTGTCGCCTTGATCTGCAATTTAAATAAATTTTGATTATGTGAAATGGTACACCGTGATCGATTGTAATCACTGGTATTTGGATATTTTCAACCTCTGCATTTAAATTGAAGATACAAATTAGATCTACACTTTTCTTTTCTTCACCTTCTGAATTCGATTGGACCCTGTTCGCCATTGTTGAATTGAAAGTTCTAATTCCATTCTGGATCTTGAATTCTGTCGGCGATAACATCATTGACTGTATAATTTATAATTTGGAGCCTAATCTCCGTTGTGGATCACCGATCTTGTTGTCTCTGTGTAATTAAATTCAAGGGTGAAATCGCTGTGTGAATTAGCTAATTGATATCCCTGTGTATTTAAATTTCAATGGCGAAATCGTTGTGGATCACCGATATTGTTATCTCCGTGCAATCAAAATTCATTGCAGGAATCGCTAGGTAGATCATCGACCTTGCTATCTCTGCTTAATTAGATTTCGGATTTACAGGAGTTCGTCCTTCCCATCCTCCTGTAGTGGAAAACCGTAATGACACGGATGAGATCTCGTCAGATTCAAACCGTACCCTTCAACTTCTGGTGGATCGATCAATTTATTCCAGTAAGATTGACTGGGAATCAAATCCATGTTCACATTATATATATTCGAGGATATATAAATAAAAGATAATGTGTGTTGTCCACTTCGGTGATTGAACGATCTACTCCTCCCAAGACTACGAAATAAGATCCAATCTCGGTCTTCAATCATGTTGGATGAGATCCAAATGGATCGAAATCGTATCCTTCAATTTTTGTTGAACGACCTTCATCCTAATACTTTTAAATGAAATTCAGATTCTGCTTTCAATCATGTTGGATTATCCCCAAATAGACCAAGATCATGTTCCTTCAAACCATGTGATCGATTCATACATTTCCCTATAATTAAATGAAGATTTAATCACTGTCTTCATATTTATTTCGATGAGATTCAGGTAAGAACCAATTCATGTGGAATATCAATGGTGAACTCTGTGTATCAACCGGACTCTGTGTGATGTCTGTATTAACCTCTGTATTAGATCAACTCATTCACACCACCGATCGCTATCACATACTCTGCGTAATATATCTGTATTAAACTCTATATTTGATCAACGCCATAATTGCCTAGATCACGGCACCAATATCTCTTAACTCTGTATTTCTGCTATTTGAAATATATGAAATCTCGGTGAGGGCTGAACTCCGAAAACGTTGACCGGGAGAGCAATTAATTTGCACTTGCTCTTTAATTTTGTGAGATGAGCATCCGATTCCATCTCCAGGGTTGTCGCGAAGATCAAATCCTGTCTCTTTAATTAAAAACCATGTCTTCAAAATTCTTGAAGGGATAATGCGATATAGGTTCTCTGTATAAAGAAAATCGATACCTGTGTATATTCGATTCTCTCTCAGTCAAGACAGATGGAGGATAACCGGGAGTCTTGATTGGTAAGACGGTGCTATGATGTGCCTTCCCACGCTTAGGTTCTCTTAGTTGATTTAAAAATGCATTTGAAGTATTAACATCATTTTTTATTTGCATTTTGATCTGAGATAGCGCAGAGCATAGATCTCTGTCAAAATCATATTTTGTTGGCATTTGATCTGAGATCTCGGCTGGTAAGCTAGATCCCAAATGCGGTCCTTATATTTTTATACTAATAACTCATCTCTGCGATCTGATCAGCAGATGTATGGTCTTATTGTTTATATATATTTTCAAAGAATTGGTAATGCATGCTCCTCGAGGATTGGTTGGGATTGAACAGTACTTTGAATTGCTCGACACCGTACAGCTGATCGTCGAAAACAGGTTCAAATTATTTAGTTTAATGATCTTGCTTAATTCTTTGTAGTTGATTATGTGAATATGAGTACACTGATTTATTTATTCCAGTTTTATGCATTACACGTGATAGAAATAGATAGATCCAGGATCTATAGCCTTATTAGTTTTCTGAGAAATCGTGTTGGGATTTCTGAATTGGCTTATACTTTAAATCTCTGTGCAACATAAGGAATGCTATCCTGGGTGATCGAATAAGTGTCCAAGCTAATAAAAGAAGTTATATTCTGCGTGTCATTATTCATAGATTTTTTTTGTTGGGTACTATAGGAATGTCTTCTGACATCCCCAATGAAACAAAATCCTGTGTGCTTTATTTATTTCAACCTCTGTTCGTGAGTTCGTGGCAACAAAAACTTTCCAGTTTAATGAAGGGAGTATCTATGCGCTATCTTATGAAGTCTCTGTGTGTAAATTTGTGGGTTGTCAAAACGTTTCCTGCTTAAACGAGTGAAACCGACCTCTGTAGATTTTATTAAATTGATTGCTAAGGGTCTATGCATATCCGCGCAGATTTTATTAAATTGATTGCTAAGGGTCTATGCATATCCGCGCAATCGTTGCTGTAGGATGCATATCCTAGCAGATCCTTGCTGCGAGGGGTTTAAGAAATTCTATGTAGTGTTAAATTTGTAAATCTCGAATATGGAAGTGACAGACCAGGTTTCGCCTCCTTGTGAGGAAGACACAAAGTCTTCCTATCTGCGGCTTGCACTGGGGATAACTACAAAATAAAAATATTATAGATATCCTTTGTTGCGGTATCAGTTAATACAAAGCTAGACCCCATTCTTGAGATATGACTGTTGAGCTGGCGAAAAACTCTCGTCCTCGGTAGCAACGCCTACTTAACAACTCAGCTATCCATAACACGTTATGATTAATTAATTTAATGATCTGATAGACATCTCAAACGATAAGTTAAGTTATTGATTTGTGTCATATCCTTGATAAGCTAAGTAAGGTTAACATACTTAAGGCCATATAGGGCGCAAGCAGATATTATTCAAATGTCTCCGTATTAAAAACAAGTCAAGATAATATTTAATGATTTTGCTTTAAAAAGAAAAAAATCACCTCATACAGAGATCAATCGAAACGCATTGAGAAATACACTCTACGCGGTGGTTTTAGTTAAAAATCTTTTTGTGACCTATACAAATGGAATACGAATAAAAGTTAAGGATTATACATTAATGTATGATTTTCATTCAAGTGCTTTAGAAGAATACGAGAAGATTATTTCCATGTTATGGATTACTATTTTTTTTTTAAAGAAAATTTGTGATAGCCTGCAAACTTTGAAATGCATTAGGAGAGCATGAAAAAGTGATGTCCTTGTTCAAAGCTAACACTTTTATGTAAACTGACATGCTTGCAAATAAGAGTTATGAAAATCATTTCTTTGTGCCTTACATAAATTTTATTTAAATGTATCAAAAGAGCATAGAAGGGTTGTGCCCTTATTCTCGAATAAAACTTATATGTAAATTTGGCCAATTAAATTGCATTGAAAAAGGCATGGTTAGTAACCTGGTCTTAGTTTATATAAATGTTTGACGTTAACATGATTAAAGCACATATATATTATGTATGAAATATTTGTGAGTTATAGGTCAGGTTCAGATTCTTACACTGATCGAAATGCATTCTTGACTAAAGGTTTGAACCCTATTTAATTACTTAAGGGGCTAGGTTAGAAGTATTGTGACTCATGGTTGTGAGGATGGTCTTGAAATTAACAATGATGTTTAAAAAAAAAAAAATTGAGAAATTATGTCATCCTTATTATTGGAATTAGATATATTATGTATCAATAAATGTCTTCATTAATATTGAAATGGCGTTGTCATTATGGAAATAGATATAATATGTTTCAATATAATGTCTTCCAAACATTATTTTGGAAAGGATCTCTATACTATTGGGATATATGGATTATGTCCAACTGAGATGTTAGACATAGATAATGTAGATGCAATAGTAGAGTAGATAACGGGTAATGACCATTTTACATCTAAATACGATACTAGTGGATAGAACAAATAGGATAACAACGAAATCATGTGTCCTTTATGGATAACTGCGGTTTAAGAAGATGTATCATGGTGTAAAAATTACCACCTACATGGACTCTAAAAAGATTGTATTCTAGAGTTTTATATATATATAAAGGTTGAAAGTTTATATTTATTTATTTTTATTTCAAGAACATAGTTGAAAGTTCATATATACATAGATGGAAAATTTCGTGTAAAATTTATTAATATGTATTTAAAAGAAAATATATATTAGTTGATTATATATATATATATAAATTGAAAGCCATGAGTAAATTAGATCTGAAATAGAAAATGTGGTTGGCAAGTAAAAGAAAAAGTGTTCCTTTAAAAAGAGTATACATATAATGATAATGAAGAAATGTTATTGACTATGAAAAGAGAAAGCATTTATTTAGGGTTTTAAGGGAATATTTATTTAAATATGAATATGATTTTAGAAAGATTCTAATGATATGTTACCATCCTCTTGATTGAATGATTAGATCATATTTAGTGTATGAACTTTAAGATAATGGATTAAATACAGTAGAAGTATTTCACTTATGAAAGCTTCAAAACATCCTTGCTACATAATGACAAGTAGTTGGTTAAGGCCGACATGTCGACTAAGTATAATGGTAAATACTGAGGTACCTATTTCTTCTTATCAAAATGTGTACACGATGAATGGACCTTGATTGTTATAAAAAGTAACAATTGGGATAACTTGATTGGATGTAAGTAAATTATCATAATACAGACAAGAAGAATGTCAAACAATCTATCAAAGATGGTTAATTTACATAATGGTGTGATTTGCAACATTACGGAGACCCTTAAGAAATCTATCGAAAGAATCAATTGAAGGCAGTCTTGTTAAACGAAGTATAGAGGTGATAAAATCGATAGTTTAGACGCAATGACACTAACCACCATATAGGATGAAATCTAATCCTTAGGACATGACTCGATGCGATTACGAAAACATGTGACGTGACTTGGAAAGTCCACTGAAATGGTCATATGATCATGGAAACGATGAAATAAGGTAAGGATGTGATAAGCTCATTGACTTGGACATGATACTATTAATGAAAGGACTAAGAGTTAAATTTAAATATGTTCGACTAAGTCACTAAATTTCGACAACTCGAATGCTAACTTATTGAGAACCAACATTATTAGCACAGTTAGAGGTATTTGGAAGTAGTCTTATGGAATTTTGTTTTTGGACTATTTGAGGGTCTCTCCTGATTTGTTAAAACCGTGATTATATCTTACCGAATATTTTATGATGTTTACCTTCTCAGGAGGATAACCAAATAGATTTGAATCCTTGTTTGGATTTGTTATGTTTATAAATTATTGGGTGGCTTTTGATGCAATGGAGCTTGTTGAAAATTTGAACATTGTAGACCCTCGTGAAGGAATAGGAGATAAAAGAAATCTAGTTGGGACTGATAACCCGTGAATGTATCATCAGATCGATATTATGAGAAATCACGACTGAGTTCCTGAGGATGTATTGGAACCATACTAAATGAGATAGGAAATAATGACATGAACCACTTGTGCTTATAGCCTTGATTGTTGGAGAAAAATAGAATAGAATGACTGATAATGAGAATAGAAATTAAGATAAAGCCTAGCGTCGAAAGTACAGAACAAAAATTTAACTTCGAGATGAATTTCTATTTAAGAGGGGGTGTGTGTAATGCCCCTAGAATGACTGTGGACCTTAAGGGCACCTGTCGAGTGACCCAGCTGAACAACTTCGATGTAATGGTCTCTTGAGCCTTGTTATGTCTTAAATGATTGAGGAAAGCCTGAAGATGGGAATGACGACAATAAATTGATAAATGAATTAAAGAATTAAAGTATATGTGTGGAGTGGTATAATTGATTGGTTAGTTCTTGCTTAATGATTAGCCTGGATTGATCAAGTCAAAGTGCAGTAGGACAGTTACAGTCCTAGCTCTGCAACTTGGGAGGATGCAACTGAGATGCGTCATAGATTTCCATTTTTTTATTCTGAACTTCGGGACGAAGTTCTAAATAAGTAGGGGTGTATGTAGTGCCCCTAGACTACTATAGACATTGAGGGCACCTGCTGAGTCACCTGACTATTTGAAACATTAATAAAATAACCCTATGATTTTATTTTGAGTATATTTATGATTACGATTGATTGATATATGTGCATTTGGGTAGTTATTGTGAATGGACAATTTCATGTTGTTTAACGATTAACTCTGATATGAAAACTGTACATATGAATGATGCTTAACGACTAGCTGTGCAATTGATTATGTGATTAGACGAAAGAGTAATGATTAAGTAAATTATAGATGCTTAATGAAGCAACAGATTTATAAACCAAATTGTGATTATTGAGGACAGTGCTATTAATTTACGTTTGTGAGAAATGTGTGTAGCGACAGGTGAAACGGTTCACCAAGGGACACACAAAGGAATATGAAGGGTCGTAGAGTACGAGTAAATCACACACAGGGGGAGCGACGACGATGTCGACTTCCGACAAGAATACCACGCATGAGCAGATAAGCACTGATCCGCTTGCTCAAGAGGAATGCGTGAAAGCGTACGAGGTGGGCCACAACGGAGCTGGTCACGTACGAGTTGAGGGGCGCGCAGTGAGAACGGACTCACTCCTCAGCGCCATTAGTCCCTAGATAGCATGTAGACGGAGGATGGATGTTAACGATTCCTAAAATCCATACAAGAGTTCCCGCAAGTCAAAACGGAAAGATGGTGGCAGAAGGGCCCGACGATGCGGTACCCTGTCGAGAACGGAAAGAATGGACGCAAGGACCCAACGATGCGGTACCATGCCAAGGAATGGAAACCATGGATGACTGGACCCGACGGAGTGGTGCCATGTCAGGGAATTAAAATTAAGGAACTAGGAGCCCAACGGCGCGGCACCGTGATCCTAGTGAGTGTGATTGTTAAATTTAACTGCATAAAAACTTATGAGAATAACTCTAGATTATTACTTAGCAAATGCATAAAAATAATTTAGGCATTTACACATGAATAGTTATTTTTGTTGAGCATTTAAAATAATAGAAATCATTATTTAGGAGCAAAATAGAATCCTAAGATTAGACACCTAGTCAACTAAAAGCTAGGAGTTAATTAAAATATCTGGGGGACAAACTAGAGCAAACTTAGGGGTGTTGGTGCACTTCCCAGAGAAACTGACACTTGGATGGGTGAGTGTTTTAATTAAATAATTAATTAAAAATATATAATTATGCATGAAGCGACATGTGTCGCATGAGATTTTCCTTTATAAGGAAGGCTTGGGGAATGGGTAAAGGGCCCATAATTTGGACGATTGTCGTAATTTTCGAATGCCTCAAAGACTTGCTGCTATCTAAGGGTTTGGCTTAGAAATCCTGGTGGGAAGGGACGCCCAAGCTGAATTTCTGAAATACTTGTGTGAGCTCTACGACCCAAAGCTCGGGGGAGGCCATGCGACTGAAAGCATGAGCCTATGGTTGGGTGGCGAAGCTAACGGTTGCTTCGCCAATGGTTATACGAGCTTTGCTGGAGGGATCCTACGGAAGACGAAGGCGACAATGGACCAGCCGGATCGGGTTGACAGGTTAAGGTTTTGCTTATTTTTGTTAAGTTATTTACGCTTTTTATTTTATTCTTCCAATAACTATGATGGCTAATTTGTTTGTATGAAGTTGTTAAAGTTTCAGGTTCAGTTCAAGGGGACCCTAAAGGAAGGGGCCCTACATTTCTAGAAGCTGTGATTTTTAAAAACGGGGGGTACTAAGCTATTCTTCTTATCGAACGCATGTGCAAACTATAGAAAGTTGTTTTGACGTAGAATGGGCATACTTTGGTGATTCCATTTATTAAATAAATCACATTTTTTAAAAACTCATGGTTTCTTAATAAATCACGTAAACCTTCTAGAAGCTATGATTTTAATAAAGGAGGGTACTAAGCACTTCCTATTACTCAACGCATGCGAAAACTATAGAAAGTTGCTATGACGTAGAATGTGCATACTTTGTTGATTCCGTTTTTAAAAATAATCACATTTTCTAAAAACTTGTGTCTTTTAAGAAATCATGTAAATCTTCTTGAAGATATGATTTTAAAAAACGAGGGGAAGTAAGCTTTTCTTATTCTCGAACGAATGTGCAAACTATAGAAAGTCATTATGATGTACAATGTGCATACTTTGTTGATTCCATTTGTTATATAAATGACATTAATTAAAACACTCATGATTTTAATCAAATCATCTAAACCTTCTTGAAGCTGTGATTTTTAAAAAGGGGGGTACTAAGCCCTTCCTACTACCAAACGCATGCGAAACCTATAGAAAGTTGTTATGACGTAGAATGTGCATACTTTGTTGATTCCATTTATTAAATAAATCACATTTTTTAAAAACTCGTGTTTTTCTAAGCAATCATGTAAACCATCAAGAAGCAATGATTTTTAAAAACGGGGGGTACTAAGCTATTCTTCTTGTTGAACGCATGCACAAACTATAGAAAGTTGTTATGACATAGAATGTGCATACTTTGGTGATTTTATTTATTAAATAAGTCACATTTTTTAAAGACTCATGTTTTTTTAAGAAATCATGTAAACCTTCTAGAAGCTGTGATTTTAATAAAGGAGGGTACTAAGCACTTTCTATTACTGAATGGATACGAAAACTATAGAAAGTTGTTATGACGTAGAATGTGCATACTTTCTTGATTCCATATATTAAAGAAATGAGATTAATTTAAAAACTCATGTTTTTAATCAAATCATGTAAACCTTCTAGAAGCTTTGATTTTTAAAATGGGGGGCACTAAGCACTTCCTATTACCGAACGCATGGGAAAACTATAGAAAGTTGTTATGACGTAGAATCGGCATACTTTGTTGATTCCATTTATTAAATAAATCACATTTTTTAAAAACTCTTGTTTTTTAAAGAAATCATGTAAACCATCTAGAAGCTGTGATTTTTGAAAACGGGGGGTACTAAGCTATTCTTCTTGTTGAACGCATGCGCAAACTATAGAAAATAGTTAGGACGTAGAATGTGCATACTTTAGTGATTCCATTTATTAAATAAATCACATTTTTTAAAAACTTGTGTTTTTTTAAGAAATCATGTAAACCTTCTAGAAGCTATGATTTTAGTAAAGGAGGGTACTAAGCACTTCCTATTACTGAATGGATGCAAAAACTATAGAAAGTTTTTATGACGTAGAATGTGCATACTTTGTTGATTCCATTTATTAAAGAAATGAGATTAATTTAAAAACTCATGTTTTTATTCAAATCATGTAAACCTTCTAGAAGCTCTAATTTTTAAAATGGGGGGCACTAAGCACTTCCTATTACTGAACGCATGGGAAAACTATAGAAAGTTGTTATGACGTAGACTCGACATACTTTGTTGATTTCATTTATTAAATAAATCACATTTTTTAAAAACTCGTGTTTTTTTAAGAAATCATGTAAACCTTCTAGAAGATGTGATTTTTAAAAATGGGGGGTACTAAGATTTTCTTCATGTCGAACGCATGCGCAAACTATAGAAAGTTGTTATGACATAGAGTGTGCATACTTTGGTGTTTCCATTTATTAAATAAATAACATTTTTTAAAAACTCGTGTTTTTTTAAGAAATCATGTAAACCTTCTAAAAGCTGTGATTTTAATAAACGGGCATACTAATCACTTCCTATTACTCAACGCATGATAAAACTATAGAAATTTGTTATCACCTAGAATTTGCATTCTTTGTTGATTCCATTTATTACATAACTCACATTTTCTAAAAACTCGTGGTTTTTAAGAAATCATGTAAACCTTCTAGAAGATGTGATTTTAAAA
This sequence comes from Larix kaempferi, assembly GCA_027924585.1. Lineage (NCBI taxonomy): Eukaryota > Viridiplantae > Streptophyta > Pinopsida > Pinales > Pinaceae > Larix > Larix kaempferi. The sequence goes on from BSBM01000217.1 coordinate 23,082,369, forward strand.
AATTGGGGGAAGTAAGCTTTTATTATTCTCGGACGCATGCACAAACCATGGAAAGTCGTTATGACGTAGAATGTGCATACTTTGTTGATTCCATTTATTAACTAAATGACATTAATTTAAAAACTCATGTTTTTAATCAAATCATGTAAACCTTCTAGAAGCTATGATTTTTAAAAAGGCAGGTATTAAGCACTTCCTTTTACCGAACGCATACGAAAACTATAGAATGTTGTTATGACGTAGAATGTACATACTTTGTTGATTCCGTTTATTACATAAATCACATTTTTTAAAAACTCCTGTTTTTTTAAGAAATCATGTAAACCTTCTAGAAGCTGTGATTTTTAAAAACGTGGGGTACTAATCTATTCTTCTTGCCAAATGCATGTGCAAACTATAGAAAGCTTTTATGACGTACAATGTGCATACTTTGGTGATTCCATTTACTAAATAAATCACATTTTTTAAAAACTCGTGTTTTTTTAGGAAATCATGTAAACCTTCTAGAAGCTGTGATTTTAATAAACGGGGGTACTAAGCACTTCCTATTACTCAACGCATGAGAAACCTAAAGAGAGTTGTCATGACCTAGAATTTGCATACTTTTTGGATTCCATTTATTAAATAACTCACATTTTCTAAAAACTCGTGTTTTTTAAGAAATCATGTAAACCTTCTAGAAGCTGTGATTTTAAAAAACGGCGGGAAGTAAGCTTTTATTATTCTCGGATGCATGTGCAAACGATAGAAAGTCGTCATGCCGTAGAATGTGCATACTTTGTTGATTCAATTATTAAATAAATGAGATTAATTTAAAATCTCATATTTTTAATCAAATCATGTAAACCTTCTAGAAGCTGTGATTTTTAAAAAGGGGGGTACTAAGCACTTCCTATTACTCAACACATGAGAAAACTATAGAGAGTTGTCATGACCTAGAATGTGCATACTTTGTTGATTCCATTTATTAAATAACTCACATTTTCTAAAAACTCATGTTTTTTAAGAAATCATGTAAACCTTCTAGAAGCTGTGATTTTAAAAAATGGCAGGAGGTAAGCTTTTATTATTCTCGGACGCATGCGCAAACTATAGAAAGTCGTTATTCCGTAGAATGTGCATACTTTGTTGATTCAATTATTAAATAAATGACATTAATTTAAAAACTCATGTTTTTAATCAAATCATGTAAACCTTCTAGAAGCTGTGATTTTTAAAAAGGGGGGTACTCAACATTTCTATTACCGAACGCATGCGAAACTTTTAGAAAGTTGTTATGACGTAGAATGTGCATACTTTGTTGATTCCATTTATTAAATAAATCACATTTTTTAAAAACTCCTGTTTTTTTAAGAAATCATGTAAACCTTCTAGAACCTGTGATTTGAATAAACGGGCCTACTAAGCACTTCCTATTACTAAACGCATGACAAAACTATAGAAATTTGTTATGACCTATAATTTGCATACTTTGTTGATTCCATTTATTAAATAACTCACATTTTCTAAAAACTCATGCTTTTTAAGAAATCATGTAAACCTTCTAGAAGTTGTGAATTTAAAAAACGGGGGGAAGTAAGCTTTTCTTATTCTCGGACGCATGCGATAACTATAGAAAGTCGTTATGATGTAGAATGTGCATACTTTGTTGATTCCATTTATTAAATAAATGATATTAATTTAAAAACTCATGTTTTTAATCAAATCATGTAAACCTTCTAGAAGCTGTGATTTTTAAAAAGGGGGGCATTAAGCACTTCCTATTACCGAACGCATGCAAAAACTATAGAAAGATGTTATGACGTAGAATGTACATACTTTGTTGATTCCAATTATTAAATAAATCACATTTTTTAAAAACTCGTGTTTTTTTAAGAAATCATGTAAACCTTCTAAAAGCTGTGGTTTTGAAAAACGGGGGGTACTAAGCTATTCTTCTTGCCGAACGCATGCGCAAACTATAGAAAGTTGTTATAACGTAGAATGTGCATACTTTGGTTATTCCATTTATTAAATAAATCACATTTTTTAAAAACTCATGTTTTTTAAAGAAATCATGTAAACCTTCTAGAAGCTGTGATTTTAAAAAACAGGGGGAAGTAATCTTTTCTTATTCTCGGACGCATGCGCAAACTATAGAAAGTCGTTATGACGTAGAATGTGCATACTTTGTTGATTCCATTTATTAAATAAATGATATTAATTTAAAAACTCATGTTTTTAATCAAATCATGTAAACCTTCTAGAACCTGTGATTTTAAAAAACGTGGGGTACTAAGCTATTCTTCTTGTCGAACAAATGCGCAAACTATAGAAAGTTCTTATGACATAGAATGTGCATACTTTGGTGGTTCCATTTATTAAATAAATCTCATTTTTTAAAAACTCGTGTTTTTTTAAGAAATCATGTAAACCTTCTAGAAAATGTGATTTTAATAAAGGAGGGGACTAAGCAATTCCTATTACTGAACGGATGCGAAAACTATAGAAAGTTTTTATGACGTAGAATGTGCATACTTTGTTGATTCCATTTTTTAAATAAATCACATTTTATAAAAACTCATGTTTTTAAGCAAATCATGCAAACTTCCTAGAAGCTGTGATTTTTAAAAAGGGGGGTACTAAGTACTTCCTATTACCGAACGTATGCGAAAATTATAGAAAGTTGGTATGAAGTAGAATGTTCATACTTTCTTGATTCCATTGATTAAATAAATCACATTTTCTAAAAACTCGTGTTTCTTAATAAATCATGTAAACCATCTAGAAGCTGTGATTTTAAAAAACGGGGGGAAGTAAGCTATTCTTATTCTCGGACGCATGCTCAAACTATAGAAAGTCGTTATATGTAGAATGTACCTACTTTGTTGATTCCATTTATTAAATAAATGACATTAGTTTAAAAACTCATGTTTTTAATCAAATCATGTAAACCTTCTAGAAGCTGCGATTTTTAAAAACGGGGGTACTAAGCACTTCCTATTACCGAACGCATGTGAAAACTATAGAAAGTTTTTATGACGTAGAATGTGCATACTTTTTTGATTCCATTTATTAAATAAATCACATTTTCTAAAAAGTTGTGTTTTTTAAGAAATCATGTAAAACTTCTAGAAGCTGGGATTTTAAACAATGAGGGAAGTAAGATTTTCTCATTCTCGGACGTATGCGCAAACTATAGAAAGTCGTTATGACGTAGAATGTGCATACTTTGTTGATTCCATTTATTAAATAAATGATATTAATATAAAAACTCATGTTTTTAATCAAATCATGTAAACATTCTAGAAGCTGCGATTTTTAAAAAGGGGAGTACTAAGCACATCCTATTACCGAACGCATGCGAAAACTATAGAAAGTTGTTATGACGTAGAATGTGGATACTTTGTTGATTCCATTTATTAAATAACTCACATTTTCTAAAAACTCGTGTTGTTTTAAGAAATCATGTAAACCTTCTAGAAGCTGCGATTTTAAAAAACGGGGGGTACTAAACTATTCTTCTTGGCGAACGCATACGCAAAGTATAGAAAGTTGTTATGACGTAGAATGTGCATACTTTGGTGATTCCATTTCTTAAATAAATCTCATTTTTTAAAAACTTGTGTTTTTTTAAGAAATCATGTAAACCTTCTAGAAGCTGTGATTTTAATAAACGGGGGTACTAGGTAATTCCTATTACTCAACACATGAGAAAACTATAGAAAGTTGTTATGACCTAGAATTTGCATACTTTGTTGATTCCATTTATTAAATAACTCACATTTTCTAAAAACTCGTGTCTTTTAAGAAATCATGTAAACCTTCTAGAAGCCGTGATATTAAAAAACGGGTGAAGTAAGCTTTTCTTATTCTCAGACGCATGCGCAAACTATCGAAAGTCATTATGACGTAGAATGTGCATAGTTTGTTGATTTCATTTATTAAATAAATGATATTAATTTCAAACTCATATTTTTAATCAAATCATGTAAACCTTCTAGAAGCTGTGTTTTTTAAAATGGGGGGAACTAAGCACTTCCTATTTCCGAATGCATGCGAAAACTATAGAATGTTGTTATGATGTAGAATGTGCATACTTTGTTGATTCCATTTATTAAATAAATCACATTTTTTGAAAACTCCTTTTTTTTTAAGAAATCATGTAAACCTTCTAGAAGCTGTGACTTTTAAAAACGGGGGGTACTAAGCTATTCTTCTTGTCGAATACATGCGCAAACTATAGAAAGTTGTTATAACGTAGATGGTGCATACTTTGGTGATTCCATTTATTAAATAAACCACATTTTTTAAAAACTCGTGTTTTTTTAATACATCACATTTTTTAAAAACTCATGTTTTTTTAATAAATCATGAAACCTTCTAGAAAATGTGATTTTAATAAAGGAGGGTACTAAGCACTTCCTATTACTGAACGGATGCGAAAACTATAAAAAGTTGTTATGACGTAGAATGTGCATACTTTGTTGATTCCATTTTTTAAATAAATCACATTTTTTAAAAACTCGTGTTTTTTAATAAATCATGCAAACCTTCTAGAAGCTGTGATTTGAAAAAACGGGGGGAAGTAAGCTTTTCTCATTCTCGGACGCATGTGCAAACTATAGAAAGTCGTTATGCCGTAGAATGTGCATACTTTGTTGATTCCATTTATTAAATAAATGATATTAATTTAAAAACTCTTGTTTTTAATCAAATCATGTAAACATTCTAGAAGCTGCGATTCTTTAAAAGGGGGGTACTAAGCACTTCCTATTACCGAATGCATACGAAAACTATAGAAAGTTTTTATGACGTAGAATGTGCATACTTTGTTGATTCTATTTATTAAATAAATCACATTTTCTAAAAACTCGTGTTTTTTAAGAAATCATGTAAACCTTCTAGAAGCCGTGATTTCTCAAAACGGGGGGTACTAAGCTATTATTCTTGCCGAACGCATGCGCAAACTATAGAAAGTTGTTATGACATATAATGTGCATACTTCGGTGATTCCATTTATTAAATAAATCACATTTTTTTAAAAATCGTGTTTTTTAAAGAAATCATGTAAACCTTCTAGAAGCTGTGATTTTAATAAACGGGGTACTAAGCACTTCCTATTACTCAACGCATGCAAAAATTATAGAAAGTTTCTATGACGTAGAATGTGCATACTTTGATGATTCCATTTATTAAATAAATCACATTTTCTAAAAACTCGTGTTTCCTAAGAAATCATGTAAACCTTCTAGAAGCTGTGATTTTAAAAAACGTGGGGAAGTAAGCATTTCTTATTCTCAGACGCATGCCCAAACTATAGAAATTCGTTATGCCGTAGAATGTGCATACTTTGTTGATTCTATTTATTAAATAAATGAGATTAATTTAAAAACTCATGTTTTTAATCAAATAATGTAAACCTTCTAGAAGCTGTGATTTTAATAAAGGGGGGTACTAAGCACTTCCTACTACTGAACGGATGCGAAAACTATAGAAAGTTGTTATGACGTATAATGAGCATACTTTGTTGATTCCATTTTTTAAATAAATCACATTTTCTAAAAAATCGTGTTTTTTAAGAAATCATGTAAACCTTCTAGAAGCTATGATTTTAAAAAACGGGGGGACGTAAGCTTTTCTTATTCTCGGATGCATGCGCAAACTATAGAAACTCGTTATGATCTAGAATGTGCACACTTTGTTGATTCCATTTATTAAATAAATGACATTAATTTAAAAACTCATGTTTTTAATCAAATCATGTAAACCCTCTAGAAGCTATGGTTTTTAAAAACGGGGGTACTAAACACTTCCTATTACCGAATGCATGCGAAAACTATAGAAATTTGTTATGACGTAGAATGTGCATACTTTGTTGATTCCATTTATTAAATAACTCACATTTTCTAAAAACTCATGTTTTTTAAGAAATCATCTAAACCTTCTAGAACCTATGATTTTAAAAAACGGGGGGAATTAAGCATTTCTTATTCTCGGACACATCCGCAAACTATAGAAAGTCGTTATGCCGTAGAATGTGCATACTTTGTTGATTCCATTTATTAAATAAATGACATTAATTCAAAAAATCATGTTTTTAATCAAATCATGTAAACCTTCTAGAAGCTCTGATTTTAATAAAGGGGGGTACTAAGCACTTCCTACTACTGAACGGATGCGAAAACTATAGAAAGTTGTTATGACGTAGAATATGCATACTTTGTTGATTCCATTTTTAAAATAAATCACGTTTTCTAAAAACTCGTGTTTTTTAAGAAATCATGTAAACCTTCTAAAAGCTGTGATTTTAAAAAATGGGGGGAGGTGAGCTTTTCTTATTCTCGGATGCATGCGCAAACTATAGAAAGTCGTTATGATCTAGAATGTGCATACTTTGTTGATTCCATTTATTAAATAACTCACATTTTCTAAAAACTCATGTTTTTTAAGAAATCATGTAAACCTTCTAGAAGCTGTGATTTTAAAAAACAGGGGGAAGTAAGCTTTTCTTATTCTCGGACACATGTGCAAACTATAGAAAATCGTTATGCCGTAGAATGTGCATACTTTGTTGATTCCATTTCTTAAATAAATGACATTAATTTAAAAACGCATGTTTTTAATCAAATCATGTAAACCTCCGAGAAACTGTGATTTTTAAAAACGGGGGTACTAAGCACTTCCTATTACCGAATGCATGCGAAAACTATAAAAATTTGTTATGACGTAGAATGTGCATACTTTGTTGATTCCATTTATTAAATAACTCACATTTTCTAAAAACTCGTGTTTTTTAAGAAATCATGTAAACCTTCTAGAAGCTGTGATTTTAAAAAACATGGGGAAGTAAGCTTTTCTTATTCTCGGACACATGCGCAAACTATAGAAAGTCGTTATGATGTAGAATGTGCATACTTTGTCGATTCCATTTATTAAATAAATGACATTAATTTAAAAACTCATGTTTTTAATCAAATCATGCAAACCTTCTAGAAGCTGTGATTTTTAAAAACTGGGTTACTAAGCACTTCCTATTACCAAACTCATCTGAAAACTATAGAAACCTTTTATGACGTAGAATGTGCATACTTTGATGATTCCATTTATTACATAAATCACATTTTCTAAAAACTCGTGTTTTTTAAGAAATCATGTAAACCTTCTAGAAGCTGTGATTTTAAAAAACGGGGGGAAGTAAGCTTTTCTTATTCTAGGACACATGCGCAAACTATAGAAAGTCGTTATGCCGTAGAATGTGCATACTTTGTTAATTCCATTTATTAAATAAATGACATTAATTTTAAAACTCATGTTTTTAATCAAATCATGTAAACCTTCTAGAAGCTGTGATTTTTAAAAAGGGGGGTACTACGCACTTCCTATTAACGAACGCATGCGAAAACTATAGAAAGTTGTTATGACGTAGAATGTACTTACTTTGTTGATTCCATTTATTAAATAAATCACATTTTCTAAAAATTCGTGTTTCTTAAGAAATCATGTAAAACTTCTCGAAGCTGTGATTTTAAAAAACGGGGGGAAGTAAGCTTTTCTTATTCTGGAAGGCATGCGCAAACTATAGAAAGTCGTTATGATGTAGAATGTGCATACTTTGTTGATTCCATTTATTATATAAATGACATTAATTTAAAAACTCATGTTTTTAATCAAATCATGTTAACCTTCTAGAGGCTGTGATTTTTAAAAACGGAGGTACTAAGCACTTCCTATTACCGAACGCATGTGAAAACTATAGAAATTTGTTATGACGTAGAATGTGCATACTTTGTTGATTCCATTTAATAGATAAATCACATTTTCTAAAAATTTGTGTTTTTTAAGAAATCATGTAAACCTTCTAGAAGCTGTGATTTTAAAAAACGGAGGAAAGTAAGCTTTTCTTATTCTCGAACGTATTCGCAAAGTATAGAAAGTCGTTATGACATAGAATGTGCATACTTTGTTGATTCCATTTATTAAATAAATGAGATTGATTTAAAAAATCATGTTTTTAATCAAATCATGTAAACCTTCTAGAAGATGTGATTTTTAAAAATGGGTTTACCAAGCACTTCCTATTACAGAACGCATGCGAAAATTATAGAAACTTCTTATGACATAGAATGTGCATACTTTGTTGATTCCATTTATTATGTAAATCACATTTTTCAAAAACTCGTGTTGTTTTATGAAATCATGTAAACCTTCTAGAAGCTATCATTTTTAAAAACGGGGGGTACTAAGCTATTCTTCTTGCCGAACGCATGCGCAAACAATAGAAAGTTGTTATGATGTAGAGTGTGCATACTTTGGTGATTCCAAATATTAAATAAATCACATTTTTTAAAAACTCGTGTTTTTTAAAGAAATCATGTAAACCTTCTAGAAGCTGTGATTTTAATAAACGGGGGTACTAAGCACTTCCTATCACTCAACGCATGCGAAAAATATAGAAAGTTGTTATGACATAGAATGTGCATACTTTGATGATTCCATTTATTAAATAAATCATATTTTCTAAAAAGTCGTGTTTCCTGATAAATCATGTAAACCTTCTAGAAGCTGTGATTTTAAAAAACGTGGGGAAGTAAGCTTTTCTTATTCTCAGACGCATGCGCAAACTATGGAAAGTCGTTATGACGTAGAATGTGCAAAGTTTGTTGATTCCATTTATTAAATAAATTACATTACTTTAAAAACTCGTGTTTTTAATCAAATCATGTAAACCTTCTAGAAGCTGTGATTATTAAAAACAGGGGTACTAAGCATTTCCTATTACCGAACGTATGCGAAAACTATAGAAATTTGTTATGACATAGAATGTGCATACATTGTCCATTCCATTTATTAAATAACTCACATTTTCTAAAAACTCGTGTTTTATAAGAAATCATGTAAACCTTCTAGAAGCTGTGATTTCAAAAAACGGGGGGAAGTAAGCTTTTCTTATTCTTGGACGCATGCACAAACTACAGAAATTCGTTATGATTTAGAATGTGCATACTTTGTTGATTCCAATTATTAAATAAATGGCATTAACTAAAAAACTGATGTTTTTAATCAAATCATGTAAACCTTCTAGAAGCTGTGGTTTTTAAAAACGGGGGTACTAAGCACTTCCTATTACCGAACGCATGTGAAAACTATAGAAACTTGTTATGACGTAGAATGTGCATACTTTGTTCATTCCATTTATTAAATAAATCACATTTTCTAAAAACTTTTGTTTTTTAAGAAATCATGTAAACCTTCTAGAAGTTGTGATTTTAAAAAACGGAGGGAAGTAAGCTTTTCTTATTCTCGGATATATGCGCAAACTATAGAAAGTCGTTATGATGTAGAATGTGCATACTTTGTTGATTCCATTTATTAAATAAATGATATTAATTTAAAAACTCATGTTTTTAATCAAATCATGTAAACATTCTAGAAGCTGCGATTTTTAAAAAGGGGGGTACTAAGCACTTCCAATTACCGAACGCATGCGAAAACCATAGAAAGTTGTTATGACGTTAAATGTGCATACTTTGTTGATTCCATTTATTAAATAAATCACATTTTCTAAAAACTCATGTTTTTTAAGAAATCATGTCAACCTTCTAGAAGCTGTGATTTTAAAAAACGGGGGGAAGTAAGTTTTTCTTATTCTCGGACGCATGCGCAAACTATAGAAAGTCGTTGTGATGTAGAATGTGCATACTTTGTTGATTCCATTTATTAAATAAATGACATTAATTTAAAAACTCATGTTTTTAATCAAATCATTTAAACCTTCTAGAAGCTGTGGTTTCTAAAAACGGGGGTACTAAGCACTTCCGATTACCGAACGCATGTGAAAACTATAGAAAGTTGATATGATGTAGAATTTCCATACTTTGTTGATTCTATTTATTAAATAAATCACATTTTCTAAAAAGTTGCGTTTTTTAAGAAATCATGTAAACCTTCTAGAAGCTGTGATTTTAAAAACCGGAGAAAAGTAAGCTTTTCTTATTCTCAGACGCATGCACAAACTATAGAAAGTAGTTATGATGTAGAATGTGCATACTTTGTTGATTCCATTTATTAAATAAATGACATTAATTTAAAAACTCATGTTTTTAATCAAATCATGTAAACCTTCTAGAAGCCGTGATTTTTAAAAACGGGGGTATTAAGCACTTCCTATTACCGAACGCATGCGAAAACTATAGAAAGTTGTTATGACATAGAATGTGCATACTTTGTTGATTACATTTATTAAATAAATCACATTTTGTAGAAACTTGTGTTTTTTAGGAAATCATGTAAACCTTCTAGAAGTTGTGATTTTAAAAAATGGGGGGAAGTAAGCTTTTCTTATTCTTGGACGCATGCGCAAACTATAGAAAGTCGTTATGACATAGAATCTGCATACTTTGTTGATTCCATTTATTAAATAAATGATATTAATTTAAAAACTCATGTTTTTAATCAAATCATGTAAACCTTCTAGAAGCTGTGATTTTTAAAAAAGGGGGTACTAAGCACTTCCTATTACCGAACGCATGCGAAAACTATAGAAAGTTCTTATGACGTAGAATGTGCATACTTTGTTGATTCTAATTATTAAATAAATCACATTTTTTAAAAACTCGTGTTTTTTTAAGAAATCATGTAAACATTCTAGAAGCTGTGATTTTTATAAACGGTGGGTACTAAGCTATTCTTCTTGTCGAACGCATGTGCAAACTATAGAAAGCTGTTATGACGTAAAATGTGCATACTTTGGTGTTTCCATTTATTAAATAAATCACATTTTTTAAAAACTCATGTTTTTTTAAGAAATCACGTAAACCTTCTAGAAGTTGTGATTTTAATAAACGGCCGAACTAAGCACTTCCTATTACTCAACGCATGCGAAAACTATAGAAATTTTTTATGACCTAGAATATGCATACTTTTTTTATTCCATTTATTAAATAAGCCACATTTTCTAAAAACTCGTGTTTTTTAAGAAATCATGTAAACCTTCTAGAAGCTGTGATTTTAAAAAACGGGGGGAAGTAAGCTTTTGTTATTCTTGGATGCAGGCACAAACTATAGAAAGTCGTTAGGACATAGAATGTGCATACTTTGTTGATTCCATTTATTAAATAAATCACATTTTTTAAAAACTCGTGTTTTTTTAAGAAATCATGTAAACCTTCTAGAAGTTGTGATTTTTAAAAACGGGGGGTACTAAGCTATTCTTCTTTCCGAACGCATGCAAAACTATAGAAAGTTGTTATGATGTAGAATGTGCATACTTTGGTGATTCCATTTATTAAATAAATCACATTTTTTAAAAACTCGTGTTTTTTTAAGAAATCATGTAAACTTTCTAGAAGCTGTGATTTTCATAAACGGGGGTACGAATAACTTCCTATTTGTCAACACATGAGAAAACTATAGAAAGTTTTTATGACCTGGAATTTTCATACTTTGTTGATCCCATTTATTAAATAACTCACATTTTCTAAAAACTCGTGTTTTTTAAGAAATCATGTAAACCTTCTAGAAGCTGTGATTTTAAAAAACGGGGGGAAGTTAGCTTTTCTTATTCTCGGACGCATGCGCAAACCATAGAAATTCGTTATGACGTAGAATGTGCATACTTTGTTGATTCCATTTATTAAATAAATGACATTAATTAAAAAACTCATGTTTTTAATGAAATCATGTAAACCTTCTAGATGCTGTGATTTTTAAAAACGGGGGTACTAAGCACTTCCTATTACCGAACACATGTGAAAACTATAGAAAGTTGTTATGACGTAGAATCGGCATACTTTGTTGATTCCATTTATTAAATAACTCACATTTTCTAAAAACTCGTGTTTTTTATGAAATCATGTAAACATTCTAGAAGCTGTGATTTTAAAAAACGGGGGGTACTAAGCTATTCTTCTTGTCGAACGCATGCACAAACTATAGAAAGTTGTTTTGAAGTAGAATGTGCATACTTTGGTGATTCCATTTATTAAATAAATCATATTTTTTTAAAACTCCTTTTTTTTAAGAAATCACGTAAACCTTCTAGAAGCTGTGATTTTAATAAAGGAGGGTACTAAGCACTTCCTATTACTCAACGCATGCGAAAACTATAGAAATTTGTTATAACGTAGAATGTGCATACATTGTTGATTCCGTTTTTTAAATCAATCAGATTTTCTAAAAACTCGTCTTTTTTAAGAAATCATGTAAACGTTCTAGAAGCTGTGATTTTAAAAAACGGGGGGAAGTAAGCTTTTGTTATTCTCAGACGCATGCGCAAACTATAGAAAGTCGTTATGACGTAGAAAGTACATATTTTGTTTATTCCATTTATTAAATAAATGATATTAATTTAAAAACTCATGTTTTTAATCAAATCATGTAAACCTTCCAAAAGATGTGATTTTTAAAAATTCGGTTACTAAGCACTTCCTATTACCGAACTCATGCGAAAACTATAGAAAGTTTTTATGACATAGAATGTGCATACTTTGTTGACTCCATTTATTAAATAAATCACATCTTTTAAAAACTCGTGTTGTTTTAAGAAATCAAGTAAACCTTCTAGAAGCCGTGATTTTTAAAAACGGGGAGCACGAAGCTATTCTTATTGCCGAACGCATGTGCAAACTATAGAAAGTTGTTATGACGTAGAATGTGCATACTTTGGTGATTCCATTTACTAAATAAATCACATTTTCTAAAAAATTGTGTTTTTTAAGAAATCATGTAAACCTTCGAGAAGCTGTGATTTTAAAAAACATGGGGAAGTAAGCTTTTCTTATTCTCGGACACATGTGCAAACTATAGAAAGTCGTTATGACATAGAATGTGCATACTTTGTTTATTCCATTTATTAAATAGATGATATTAATTTAAAAACTCATGTTTTTAATCAAATCATGTAAACCTTCTAGAAGCTGTGATTTTTAAAAAGGGGGATACTAAGCACTTCCTATTACCGAACGGATGCGAAAACTATAAAAAGTTGTTATGACGTAGAATGTGCATACTTTGTTGATTCCATTTATTAAATAAATCACATTTTTTAAAAACTCATCTTGTTTTAAGAAATCATGTAAACCTTCTAGAAGCTGTAATTTTTAAAAACGGGGGGTACTAATCTATTCTTCTTGTCGAACGCATGCGCAAACTATAGAAAGTTGTTATGACGTAGAATGTGCACACTTTGGTGATTCCATTTATTAAATAAATCACATTTTTTAAAAACTCGTGTTTTTTTAAGAAGCTGTGATTTTTAAAAAGGGGGGTACTAAGCACTTCCTATTACCGAATGCATGTGAAAACTTTAGAAAGTTGTTATGACGTAGAATGTGCATACTTTGTTGATTCCATTTTTTAAATAAATCACATTTTCTAAAAACTCGTGTTTCCTAAGAAATCATGTAAACCTTCTAGAAGCTGTGATTTTAATGAATGTGGGGAAGTAAGCTTTTCTTACTCTCGGACGCATGCGCAAAGTATAGAAAGTTGTTATGCCGTAGAATGTGCATACTTTGTTGCTTTCATTTATTAAATAAATGACATTAATTTAAAAAATCATGTTTTTAATCAAATCAAGTAAACCTTCTAGAAGGTGTGATTTTTAAAAAGGGGGGTACTAAGCACTTCCTATTACCGAACGCATGTGAAAACTATAGAAATTTGTTATGACGTAGAATGTGCATACTTTGTTGATTCCATTTATTAAATAAATCACATTTTCTAAAAACTCGTGTTTTTTAAGAAATCATGTAAACCTTCTAGAAGCTGTGATTTTAAAAAACGGGGGGAAGTAAGCTTTTCTTATTTTCGGACGCATGCACAAACTATAGAAAATCGTTATGACATACAATATACATACTTTGTTTATTCCATTTATTAAATAAATGACATTAATTTAAAAACTCATGTTTTTAATCGAATCATGTAAACCTTCTAGAAGCTGTGATTTTTAAAAACGGGGGTACTAAGCACTTCCTATTACCGAACGCATGTGAAAACTATAGAAAATTGTTATGACGTAGAATGTGCATACTTTGTTGACTCCATTTATTAATAAATCACATTTTCTAAAAACTTGTGTTTTTTAAGAAATCATGTAAACCTTCTAGAAGCTGTTATTTTAAAAAATGGGGGGAAGTAAGCTTTTCTTATTCTCGGACACATGCGCAAACTATAGAAAGTCGTTATGACATAGAATGTGCATACTTTGTTGATTCCATTTATTAAATAAATGATATTAATTTAAAAAATCACGTTTTTAATCAAATCATGTAAACCTTCTAAAAGCTGTGATTTTTAAAAAGTGGGGTACTAAGCACTTTCTATTACCGATCGCATGCGAAAACTATAGAAAGGTTTTATGACATAGAATGTGCATACTTTGTTGATTCCATTTATTAAATAAATCATTTTTTTTTAAAACTCGTGTTTTTTTAAAAAATCATGTAAACCTTCTAGAAGCTGTGATTTTAATAAACGGGGGTACTAAGCATTTCCTATTACTCAACGCATGCGAAAACTATACAAAGTTGTTATGACGTAGAATGTGCATACTTTGTTGCTTCCATTTATTAAATAAATCACATTTTCTAAAAACTCGTGTTTTTAAGAAATCATGTAAACCTTCTAGAAGCAGTGTTTTAAAAAACGGGGGGAAGTAAGCTTTTCTTCTTCTCGGACACATGCGCAAACTATAGAAAGTAGTTATGATGTAGAATGTGCATACTTTGTTGATTCCATTTATTAAATAAATGACATTAATTTAAAAACTCATGTTTTTAATCAACTCATGTAAACCTTCTAGAAGCTGTGATTTTTAAAAACGGGGGTACTAAGCACTTCCTATTACCGAACGCATGTGAAAACTATAGAGAGTTGTTATGACGTACGATGTGCATACTTTTTTGATTACATTTATTAAATAAATCACATTTTCTAGAAACTTGTGTTTTTTAGGAAATCATGTAAACCTTCTAGAAGTTGTGATTTTAAAAAACGGGGGGAAGTAAGCTTTTATTATTCTCGGACGCATGCGCAAACAATAGAAAGTCGTTATGACGTAGAATCTGCATACTTTGTTGATTCCATTTATTAAATAAATGATATTAATTTAAAAACTCATGTGTTTAATCAAATCATGTAAACCTTCTAGAAGTTGTGATTTTTAAAAAGGGGGGTACTAAGCACTTCCTATTACCGAACGCATGCGAAATCTATAGAAAGTTGTTATGATGTAGAATGTGCATACTTTGTTCATTCCATTTATTAAAATAAATCACACTTTTTAAAAACTCGTCTTGTTTTAAGAAATCATGTAAACCTTCTAGAAGCTATGATTTTTAAAAACGGGAGGTACTAATTTATTCTTCTCGCTACCTGCATGCGCAAACTATAGAAAGTTGTTATGACGTAGAATGTGCATACTTTGGTGATTCCATTTATTAAATAAATCATATTTTTTAAAAACTCTTGTTTTTTAAGAAATCATGTAAACCTTCAACAAGATTTGATTTTCATAAACGGGGGTACAATGCGCTTCCTATTACTCAAGGCATGAGAAAACTATAGAGACTTGTTATGACCTAGAATTTGCATACTTTGTTGATTCCATTTATTAAATAACTCACATTTTCTAAAAACTCGTGTTTTTTACGAAATCATGAGACCTTCTAGAAGCTATGATTTTTAAAAACGGGGGTACTAAGCACTTCCTATTCCCGAACGCATGCGAAAACTATAGAAAGTTGTTATGACGTAGAATGTGCATACTTTGTTGATTCCAATTATTAAATAAATCAAATTTTTTAAAAACTTTTGTTTTTTCAAGAAATCATGTAAACCTTCTAGAAGCTGTGATCTTTACAAATGGGGGGTACTAAGCTATTCTTCTCGTCGGATGCATGCGCAAACAATAGAAAGTTGTTATGACGTAAAATGTGCACACTTTGTTAATTCTATTTATTAAATAAATCACATTTTTTAAAAAATCGTGTTTTTTTAAGAAATCATGTAAACCTTCTAGAAGTTGTGATTTTAATAAACGAGGGTACTAAGCACTTCCTACTACTCAACGCATGTGAAAACTATAGAAAGTTGTTATGATGTAGAATGTGCATACTTTGTTGATTCCATTTAATATATAAATCACATTTTCTAAAAACTCATGTTTTTTAAGAAATCATGTAAACCTTCTGTAAGCTGTGATTTTAAAAAATGGGGGGATGTAAGCTTTTCTTATTCTCGGACGCATGCGCAAACTATAGAAATTCGTTATGATGTAGAATGTGCATACTTTGTTGATTCCATTTATTAAATAAATGACATTAATTTTAAAACTCATGTTTTTAATCAAATCATGTAAACCTTCTAGAAGCTTTGATTTTTAAAAACGGAGGTACTAAGCACTTCCTATTACCGAACGCATGTGAAAACTATAGAAAGTTGTTATGACGTAGAATGTGCATACTTTGTTGATTCCATTTATTAAATAAATCACATTTTCTAAAAACTCGTGTCTTTTAAGAAATCATGTAAACCTTCTAGAAGCTGTGATTTTAAAAAACGAGGGGAAGTAAGCTTTTCTTATTCTCGGATGCATGCGCAAACTATAGAAAGTCGTTATGATGTAGAAGGTGCATACTTTGTTGATTCCATTTATTAAATAAATGACATTAATTTAAAACTCATGTTTTTATTCAAATCATGTAAACCTTCTAGAAGCTGTGATTTTTAAAAAGGGGGGTACTAAGCACTTCCTATTAACGAACGCATGCAAAAAAAATAGAATGTTGTTATGACTTAGAATGTGCATACTTTGTTGATTCCATTTATTAAATAAATCACATTTTTTAAAAACTCGTGCTTTTTTAAGAAATCATGTAAACCTTCTAGAAGCTGTGATTTTTGAAAACGGGGGGTATTAAGCTATTCTTCTTGTCGAACGCATGCGCAAACTATAGAAAGTATTTATGATGTAGAATGTGCATACTCATGTGATTCCATTTATTAAATAAATAACATTTTTTGAAAAATCGTCCATTTTTAAGAAATCATGTAAACCTTCTAGAAAATGTGATTTTAATAAAGGAGGGTACTAAGCACTTCCTATTACTGAACGCATATCAAAACTATAGAAAGTTGTTATGATGTAGAATGTGCATACTTTGTTAATTCCATTTTTTAAATAAATCACATTTTCTAAAATCTCGTGTTTTTTAAGAAATCATGAAACCTTCTAGAAGCTGTGATTTTTAAAAACGGCGGTAGTAAGCACTTCCTATTACCGAACGCATGCGAAAACTATAGAAAGTTGTTATGACATAGAATGTGCATACTTTGTTGATTCCAATTATTAAATAAATCACGTTTTTTAAAAACTCGTGTTTTTTTAAGAAATCATGTAAACATTCTAGAAGCTGTGATTTTTATAAACGGTGGGTACTAAGCTATTCTTCTTGTCGAACGCATGCGCAAACTATAGAAAGCTGTTATGACGTAAAATGTGCATACTTCGGTGTTTCCATTTATTAAATAAATCACATTTATGAAAAAGTCGTGTTTTTTTAAGAAATCATGTAAACCTTCTAGAAGTTGTGATTTTAATAAACAGGCGAACTAAGCACTTCCTATTACTCAACGCATGCGAAAACTATAGAAATTTGTTATGACCTAGAATCTGCATACTTTTTTGATTCCATTTATTAAATAACTCACATTTTCTAAAAACTCATGTTTTTTAAGAAATCATGGAAACCTTCTAGAAGCTGTGATTTTAAAAAATGGGGGGAAGTAAGCTTTACTTATTCTCGGACGCATGCACAAACAATAGAAATTCGTTATGACGTAGAATGTGCATACTTTGTTGATTCCATTTATTAAATAAATGATATTAATTTAAAAAATCAAGTTTTTAATCAAATCATGTAAACCTTCTAGAAGGTGTGATTTTTTAAAAGGGCGGTGCTAAGCACTTCCTATTACCGAACCGATGTGAAAACTCTAGAAAGTTCTTATGACGAAGAATGTGCATACTTTGTTGATTCCATTTATTAAATAAATCACATTTTTTAAAAACTCATTTTTTTAGGAAATCATGTAAACCTTCTAGAAGCTGTGATTTTAATAAACGGGGGTACTAAGCACTTCCTATTACTCAATGCATGAGAAAACTATAGAAAGGTTTTATGACCTAGAATTTGCATACTTTGTTGATTCCATTTATTAAATAACTCACATTTTCTAAAAACACGTGTTTTTCATGAAATCATATAAAACTTCTAGAAGCTTTGATTTTAAAAAATGGGGGGAAGTAAGCTTTTTTTATTCTCGGAAGCATGCACAAACTATGAAAAGTCGTTATGATGTAGAATGTGCATACTTTGTTGATTCCATTTATTAAATAAATGACATTAATTTAAAAACTCATGCTTTTAATCAAATCATCTAAACCTTCTAGAAGCTGTAATTTTTAAAACAGGGGGTACGAAGCACTTCCTATTACCGAACGCATTCGAAAACTATAGAATGTTGTTATAACGTAGAATGTGCATAATTTGTTGATTCCATTTATTAAATAAATCACATTTTTTAAAAACTCGTGTTTTTTTAAGAAATCATGTAAACCTTCTAGAAGCTGTGATTTTAATAAACGGGTGTACTAAGCACTTCCTATTACTCAACGCATGAGAAAACTATAGAAATTTGTTATGATCTAGAATTTGCATACGTTGTTAATTCCATTTATTAAATAACTCACATTTCTAGAAGGGTACTAAGCACTTCCTATTACCGAACGCATGCAAAAACTATAGAAAGTTGTTATGACGTAGAATGTGCATACTTTGTGGATTCCATTTTTTAAATAAATCACATTTTCTAAAAACTCGTGTTTTTTGAGAAATCATGAAACCTTCTAGAAGCTGTGATTTTTAAAAACGAGGGTACCAAGCACTTCCTATTGCCGAATGCATGCGAAAACTATTCAAAGTTGTTATGACGTAGAATGTGCATACTTTGTTGATTCCAATTTTTAAATAAATCACATTTTTTAAATTCTCGTGTTTTCTTAATAAATCATGTAAACCTTCTAGAAGCTGTGACTTTTAAAAATGGGGGCTACTAAGCTATTCTTCCTGTAGAATGCATGCGCAAACTATAGAAAGTTGTTATGACGTACAATGTGCATACTTTGGTGTTTCCATGTATTAAATAACTCACATTTTCTAAAAACTTGTGTTTTTTAAGAAATCACGTAAACATTCTAGAAGCTGTGATTTTAAAAAACGGGGAGAAGTAAGCTTTTCTTATTCTCGGACGCATGCGCAAACTATAGAAAGTCGTTATGACATAGAATGTGCATACTTTGTTGATTCCATTTATTAAATAAATGACATTAATTTAAAAACTCATGTTTTTAATCAAATCATGTAAACCTTCTAGAAGCCGTGATTTTCAAAAAGGGGGGTACTAAGCACTTCCTATTACCGAATGCATGTAAAAACTATAGAAAGTTGTTATGACATAGAATGTGCATACTTTGTTGATTCCATTTTTTAAATAAATCACATTTTCTAAAAACTCGTGTTTTTTAAGAAATCATGTAAATCTTCTAGAGCTGTGATTTTAAAAAACGTGGGGAAGTAAGCTTTTCTTATTCTCGGACGCATGCGCAAACTATAGAAAGTGGTTATGATGTAGAATGTGCATACTTTGTTGATTCCATTTATTAAATAAATGACATTAATTTAAAAACTCATGTTTTTAATCAAATCAAGTAAACCTTCTAGAAGGTGTGATTTTAAAAAAGGGGAGTACTAAGCACTTCCTATTACCAAACGCGTGCGAAAACTATAAAAAGTTGTTATGACGTAGAATGTGCATACTTTGGTGATTCCATTTATTAAAGAAATGAGATTAATTTGAAAACTCATGTTTTTAATCAAATCATGTAAACCTTCTAGAAGCTGTGATTTTGAAAAAGGGGGGTACTAACCACTTGCTATTACCGAAAGCATGCAAAATCTTTAGAAAGTTGTTAGGATGTAGAATCGGCATACTTTGTTGATTCCATTTATTAAATAAATCACATTTTCTAAAAACTCGTGTTTTTTTAAGAAATCATGTAAACCTTCTAGAAGCTTTGATTTTTAAAAACGGGGGGTACTAAGCTATTCTTCTTGTCGAACGCATGCGAAACTATAGAAAGTTGTTATGACGTAGAATGTGCATACTTTGGTGATTCTATTTAATAAATAAATCACATTTTTTTAAAACTCGTGTTTTTTTAAGAAATCATGTAAACTTTCTAGATGCTGTGATTTTAATAAACGGGGGTACTAAGCACTTCCTATTAGTCAACGCATGAGAAAACTATAGAAAGTTGTTATGACCTAGAATTTTCTTACTTTGTTGATTCCATTTATTAAATAACTCACATTTTCTAAAAACTCGTGTATTTTTAAGAAATCATGTAAAACTTCTAGAAAATGTGATTTTAATAATGGAGGGTACTGAAGACTTCCTATTACTGAACGGATGCGAAAACTATAGAAAGTTGTTATGACGTAGAATGTGCATACTTTGGTCATTCCATTTATTAAATAAATCACATTTTTTTAAAACTCGTGTTTTTTTAAGAAATCATGTAAACCTTCTAGAAGCTATGATTTTAATAAACGGGGGTACTAAGCACTTCCTATTACTCAACGCATGAGAAAACTATAGAGATTTGTCATGACCTAGAATTTGCATACTTTGTTGATTCCATTTATTAAATAACTCACGTTTTCTAAAAACTCGTGTTTTTTAAGAAATCATGTAAACCTTCTAGAAGCTGTGATTTTAAAAAACGGCGGGAAGTAAGCTTTTATTATTCCCGAACGCATGCGCAAACTATAGGAAGTCGTTATGACATAAAATGTGCATACTTTGTTGATTCCATTTATTAAATAAATGACATTAATTTAAAAACTCATGTTTTTAATCAAATCATGTAAACCTTCTAGAAGCTGTGATTTTTAAAAAGGGGGTTACTAAGCACTTCCTATTACCGAACGCATGCAAAAACTATAGAAAGTTGTTATGACGTAGAATGTGCATACTTTGTTAATTCCATTTATTAAATAAATCACATTTTCTAAAAACTTGTGTTTTTTAAGAAATCATGTAAACCTTCTAGAAGCTGTGATTTTAAAAAACGGGGGGAAGTAAGCTTTTTTTATTCTCGGACGCATGAGCAAACTGTAGAAAGCCGTTATGACGTAGAATGTGCATACTTCGTTGATTCTATTTATTTATTAAATGACATTAATTTAAAAACTCATGTTTTTAATCAAATCATGTAAACCTTCTAGAAGATGTTATTTTTAAAAAGGGCGGTACTAAGCACTTCCTATTACCGAACGCATTCGAAAACTATAGAATGTTGTTATGACGTAGAATGTGCATAATTTGTTGATTGCATTTATTAAATAAATCACATTTTTTAAAAACTCGTGTTTTTTTAAGCAATCATGTAAACCGTCTATAAGCTGTGATTTTTAAAAATGGGGGGTACTAAGCTATTCTTCTTGTCGAACGCATGCGCAAACTATAGAAAGTTGTTATGACGTAGAATGTGCATACTTTGGCAATTCCATTTATTAAATAAATCACATTTTTTAAAAACTCGTGTTTTTTTAAGAAATCATGTAAAACTTCTAGAAGCTGTGATTTTAATAAACGGGGGTACTAAGCACTTCCTATTACTGAACGCATGAGAAAACCATAGAAAGTTGTTATGACCTAGAATTTGCATACTTTGTTGATTCCATTTCTTAAATAACTCACATTTTCTAAAAACTCGTGTTTTTTAAGAAATCATGTAAACCTTCTAGAAGATGTGATGTAATGTCCCTTGTTAGGAATTTTATTAAAATGGCAATTTTTCACTTTTTTCCCTAGTTAGACCTTTGACTAGTTTTGATCTCTAGGTCCCAAATTTGCCCCAAATAATCCCAAATCTTCTGAGAAGGTATATGAATGATATTAGAACATAAATATGTGTTTCAGAGATGCCTTTGGACCTTTAAAATACTTCTGCAAGTCCTCTTTCAATTCTGATCAATGTAGGTTACTTTACTAGTGATTTTCCTTTCACTAGTATTGGTCTCTAGGTCTCAAATTGACTCCAAATGCCTTCAAATCTTCAAGGAAGGTGTATGAATGATATTAGAACTTGAATATGATGTTTATGTATGCCATATGTCCACCAAAAGACCTCTGCAAACTCTCTTAAGATTCTGAACCAATTATGCAATTTTACTAGTAATTTGGGGTTCAAATCCCCCTGGGGTAAGTACTGAAAATGGCTTCCCAAATGCCTCCAAACCCACTAAAATTTATGAAAAGAGGTATGTAATGTGTTAATTATTTTATTAAAGTCTCATATGCACCATTAATGGATTATTACAACTGTTCTCACCCTCTCCCATTCAACTGCAAAAATCCCCAATTCGACCCTTGGGGAAATGGCACTATTTCACCTCCCAATACAACTAAACTGGGTAAAAATGATTCAAATGCTCAAGTACAGTACATGAAACTTGTAGAAGACATCCATGGCAGTATATTAATCACAAATATATCAGATAATCATCCATTCATTCGAAATCATCATCAATACATTGGCTCACAACAAGGTAGTGGGGAAATGGCATTGTTCTTCCATTAAAAATGAGATTTATACATTTTTACTTGGAATTTCGACCTGAAACTTTTTGGAGATGAAGAACAGAGTATTTAATTCATATTACAAAATAAATGGGGCATTAAAATCTTCCCCAAAGAGTACAATAGCTCACCAAAAACGCTCTCCCTCAAGGATCAAGAATATGCCATCAAAACTGGAAATGGTTGAAGGAGTGAGCTGCAATAGAAGAAACCATGAGCTGCCCTGTAGCTTACACCTGCAAATAAATGCTCCATTAAAGCTCCAAATTAAAGGTCTGAATGGCCTTTCCAATTACCAACTTGGATGGGAATCTTTCACCCTCGAAATTGGCTAAGGCAAGAAACTAGTCACCCACTAGCTCTCCCTCTTCACAAATGCAATTGCAAATTCTACAAATGATCAAAAGCTGGTTTCATTCTTTGTTATTGACATTTATAAACTTATAATGTCCTCCATGGGTCGAATTCCATCCAAGAGACTCATGCCAAATCATGTTGGGAAGAGATTCCAAAGAACGTGACTTGTACAACAATTCCTAGTCTCCCACTTCCACCAAATCACATGTGGAAGAATCTTAGCTGCCCTAACACCCTTGAGCGCCCTCTTGGAGTCTATTTTTAGCCCTGACATGTCATATATGTCATATGTCAGCCTTCAGGTCTGATTTGTGTCATAGGTGTCATAGCATCTTCATCATTGTTGTCATAGAGCTAGGGAATCTAGCCCAAGTGTCTCACTAGCTCCAAATTGCCTCTTCCTCTTCCATGGGAGTTACTCTTCCTCTATATTTCGACCTTGGATGAGTCATGCAATGAATAATACCTTTTGGAGTCCCCCAAGTATGTTACCATTCACCTTGAATTCGAATTGGTGAGAGAATGATGCCAAATGTAGTGGAGAAATCTAGCCATATGTGGGTCCCACTTCCTCCATGTGTCTTCATGATGAAATGCCACTTTGATTTTCACTTGTATATATTTTTTTATCTCCTTTATTAAATATTTATGCCATTCTAATGTTCAAACATAATTTATTATCCCCATTATTCCAAATCCCAAAGCTTCCACCCCAAACCTAGGAAACTAGTAATTTTCCTCCTTGGCAATTATTTGACCTTTAGCATCAATTTGACAAACTCTAATGAATAGGGCCAATGTGATTAGGCCATTGTGACCCAATACCAAATTTGGGACATGACAAATCCTCCCTTCCCAATATTGCTTGTCCTCAAGCAATTTTAAATGTGGGTGTTGAAGAACCTGCTTTTTGTATAATTCTTTGAAGTTGCCATTGAATTGCCCAACCTTGAGTCTTTGAGTTTCCATGAAGATTTTAGAGAGGAACCACCATGCTTGCTGCTGCACTACTCTGATTAAAATCACTTTATTAAGTGGGGAATCCATCTCCCATACTGCTTGCTTCCCCAAAAAATATGAAACCCATGAGATAAAAATTATTCCAGGGTCCCATTGCTTGTATTGCACCCCAACAATAAAGAGTGCTCTCCAACCCATACCATCAGATAAGATGATTCTTGGATCCCATTTTCTTGTATGCATTCTTCCAAACATCATGAGTACAAAATATATATCATCAAAGTACATAACTACATAATGAAAATGTACATCAAGGAGGTGCTTCATCAAAGAATCATGAAAGTGCTTGTACCTCCAAGCAAGTAGACCACGATTTTCCAAGTGCATACAATCTTCAAGTGACCAATCAAATCTGCTCCAATGACATAGGTGAGGATCCCATGTCCTATAATGCTGCTCCAAAAGGATGTGATATGCATCAATATATTCAACCATGTATTCTTTCATCCAAGAAGTGAATGAAGAATCTCCACTAAAATCTAAACCAAATAATGAGCAGAAAAAACAAGGAGACTTCAAATGACTCAAAGAAGTCTCACCCATACATCCATGAATGTGAGAATCATAAAGATGTAACAAAGTATGTGGCTTCCAACAAAAATTTTCTCCCATCATAAATCTATTCACCCAAGTGTTGGATGAAGTTCCTCTAACATTGAATGAACCCAGTGTTGAGCAAGAAAAACCATGAGTCTTCAAGTGACTCAAATCCATATCATAGGTGCATCCATGTAGATGTGAATCATCATAAAGTGACAAATTATGCTGCTGCAAATGTGAATAAGAATGTGCTCCAACCATGTCATCATGAAAGTTAAATCTAGGAGTTCCATACTCCTCATATGGCACCATCAAAAAGAACCCTTTCACCCATACTTCATTGAGACTAATGTTGCAAAACATGGAATTGTAGGATGTAGGAGAATGAACTAAATCACCCAAATGATCAAAAAGTGCAGAAGTTTCATCATGGGAAGGATCCATGTGGGTAGTATCATGCAGCTCCTTCAAAAGTGGGAAACCTTTGTCATAGATTGGTTCCAATGTAGAGGAATCATGCTCTTCTTTAAAAATTGCATAAGCTTCATCAAGAGACAATTCAAGTTCCTCTTCCACCACATCAAGTGTTTGGATCTCTTCAAGTTCATATTCAAACACATTAAGCACATTCAAATTTTCACATTTCTCATGATCCACCATGTCATGAGAATCCTCCAAACAATCTACCATTTGACAATCTGAAACATAGGAGGAAAAACAAGTATCTTGCAACTTTTCAAGGAGTTGCTCATTTTGAATTGTGAGCTTATGATTATCCTCATTATTCTTCAAGTATGCATCATGTAACAATTCATTAAGCTCAAAAAAATGGTTTCTATCAAAAAGCAAAGACATGAAATTACCTTTGATGTGGCACATTGCTCTTTGAATCTTCTCCATGTCTTCAAGGAAGGATGTTTCCTCCAATGAAGTAGCTCTCCAACAAGAATTTGACACCAATGCTTGAGTGTCATGGAGAATCCTGAGGGACTCTTGGATCTTCTTTTCATTCATCTTTAAGGACCCTTCAAGAAAATGGGGTTCTTGCAAATGAACCTCCTCATATTCTTCATTTTTTCTTGGACCAACTTCATGAAGCTCAAGTGGTGATGGGGAAGTTGATCTTGGTTATTCTTCAACTGCTACAAGGTCTTCATTATCATGCTTAATGAAACTTGTAGTTGTAGAAACACTTTCAAAAGTGATCTCTATGTCACCAACATAGAGGTGTGAGCACCCATCAGTAGGTACTCCTTCATAGTTTAAGCATCCATCAGTAGATGCTCTTTGGTTCATGTCTAAGCTAGAAGGTGTCTCGAAATGGTCTTCCATATTTTCAATAGAATCTTCTTCATGCTCTTGTGATGTCTCTTCCTTTTGCTCTTTAAAGCAAGCTAATGCATTTTTCCCCTTGTCTTCTTTAGGATCAGTATATTTGGAATCTCTTCTTGAATAAATCTCAAAAGCTCTCCTCAAGGAGGACATCATTTCATGCACACATATATGATACTCACTCCAAGGGTTTTCACAAGAAGGGCATAAACCTTTCTTCACTAACTCCACATCTTCATTTTTGGGCCTATTTTCAAAAACATGTTCAGCATAATACTCAAAAGACATGGCATTTTTTGTATTTTTGCTCGAAGCAAGATATTCTTGATATTTTTGATATTGTTGGGGCAAGGTTTTATATTTTTCTCTCCATCTTTGGAACTCGCTCATAGAATTATCCTTGGTTGGCGTGACACACTCATATTCATCAGATCTAAAGTCATAAGAATAATCTTCATTTCTCTTGAAATTGTAATAAGTGTTGCATGATGGCACCTCTTCCTCATACCACCCACATTCTGCTTCATATTGCTCATAAGCATCTGCATATTCCTCATAAGAATTGTACTCATATGATTCATCATAATAGTAAGACATGGCTGCCAATTATTCTTGAATGTATGTACCTAATACACAGGTGCAAGGACCATGCTCTGATATCACTGTAATGTCCCTTGTTAGGAATTTTATTAAAATGGCAATTTTTCACTTTTTTCCCTAGTTAGACCTTTGACTAGTTTTGATCTCTAGGTCCCAAATTTGCCCCAAATGATCCCAAATCTTCTGAGAATGTATATGAATGATATTAGAACATAAATATGTGTTTCAGAGATGCCTTTGGACCTTTAAAATACTTCTGCAAATCCTCTTTCAATTCTGATCAATGTAGGTTACTTTACTAGTGATTTTCCTTTCACTAGTATTGGTCTCTAGGTCTCAAATTGACTCCAAATGCCTTCAAATATTCAAGGAAGGTGTATGAATGATATTAGAACTTGAATATGATGTTTATGGATGACATATGTCCACCAAAAGACCTCTTCAAACTCTCTCAAGATTCTGAACCAATTATGCAATTTTACTAGTAATTTGGGGTTCAAATCCCCCTGGGGTAAGTACTGAAAATGGATTCCCAAATGCCTCCAAACCCACTCAAATTTATGAACAGAGGTACGTAATGTGTTAAGTATTTTATTAAAGTCTCATATACACCATTAATGGATTATTACAACTGTTCTCACCCTCTCCCATTCAACTGCAAAAATCCCCAATTCGACCCTTGGGGAAATGGCACTATTTCACCTCCCAATACAACTAAACTGAGTAAAAATGATTCAAATGCTCAAGTACAGTACATGAAACTTGTATAACACATCCATGGAAATATATTGATCACAAATATATCATAGAATCATCCATTCATTCGAAATCATCATCAATACATTGGCTCACAACAAGGTAGTGGGGAAATGGCATTGTTCTTCCATTAAAAATGAGATTTATACATTTCTACTTGGAATTTCGACCTGAAACTTTTTGGAGATGAAGAAAAGAATATTTAATTCATATTACAAAATAAATGGGGAATTAAAAGCTTCCCCAAAGAGTACAATAGCTCACCAAAAACGCCCTCCCTCAAGGATCAAGAATATGCCATCAAAACTGGAAATGGTTGAAGGAGTGAGCTGCAATAGAAGAAACCATGAGCTTCCCTATATATTACACCTGCAAATAAAGACTCCATTAAATCTCCAAATGAAAGGTCTGAATGGCCTTTCCAATTACCAACTTGGATGGGAATCTTTCACCCTCGAAATTGGCTAAGGCAAGAAACTAGTCATCCACTAGCTCTCCCTCTTCACAAATGCAATTGCAAATTCTACAAATGATCAAAAGCTGGTTTCATTCTTTGTTATTGACATTTATAAACTTCTAATGTCCTCCATGGGTCGAATTCCTTCCAAGAGACTCATGCCAACTCATGTTGGGAAGAGATTCCAAAGAACGCCACTTGTACAACAATTCCTAGTCTCCCACTTCCACCAAATCACATGTGGAAGCATCTTAGCTGCCCTAACACCCTTGAGTTCCCTCTTGGAGTCTATTTTTAGCCCTGACATGTCATATATGTCATATGTCATCCTTCAGGTCTGATTTGTGTCATAGGTGTCATAGCATCTTCATCATTGTTGTCATAGAGCTAGGGAATCTAGCCCAAGTGTCTCACTAGCTCCAAATTGCCTCTTCCTCTTCCATGGGAGTTACTCTTCCTCTATATTTCAACCTTGGATGAGTCATGCAATGAATAATACCTTTTGGACTCCCCCAAGTATGTTACCATTCACCTTGAATTCCATTTATTAAATAAATCACATTTTTTAAAAACTCATTTTTTTAGGAAATCATGTAAACCTTCTAGAAGCTGTGATTTTAATAAACGGGGGTACTAAGCACTTCCTATTACTCAATGCATGAGAAAACTATAGAAAGGTTTTATGACCTAGAATTTTCTTACTTTGTTGATTCCATTTATTAAATAACTCACATTTTCTAAAAACTCGTGTATTTTTAAGAAATCATGTAAAACTTCTAGAAAATGTGATTTTAATAATGGAGGGTACTGAAGACTTCCTATTACTGAATGGATGCGAAAACTATAGAAAGTTCTTATGACGTAGAATGTGCATACTTTGGTCATTCCATTTATTAAATAAATCACATTTTTTTAAAACTCGTGTTTTTTTAAGAAATTATGTAAACCTTCTAGAAGCTATGATTTTAATAAACGGGGGTACTAAGCACTTCCTATTACTCAACGCATGAGAAAACCATAGAAAGTTGTTATGACCTAGAATTTGCATACTTTGTTGATTCCATTTATTAAATAACTCATATTTTCTAAAAACTCGTGTTTTTTAAGAAATCATGTAAACCTTCTAGAAGCAGTGATTTTAAAAAACGTGGGGAAGTAAGCTTTTCTTATTCTCAGACGCATGCGCAAACTATAGAAAGTCGTTATGATGTAGAATGTGCATAGTTTGTTGATTCCCTTTATTAAATAAATGACATTAATTTAAAAACTCATGTTTTTAATCAAATCATGTAAACCTTCTCGAAGGTGTGATTTTTTAAAAGGGGGTTTACTAAGCACTTCCTATTACCGAACGCATGCGAAAACTATAAAAAGTTGTTATGACGTAGAATGTGCATACTGTGTTGATTCCATTTATTAAATATATCACATTTTTAAAAACTCTTGTTTTTCTAATAAATCATGTAAATCATGTAAGGAGGGTACTGAGCACTTCCTATTACTGAACGGATGCGAAAACTATAGAAAGTTGTTATGACGTAGAATGTGCATACTTTGTTGATTCCATTTATTAAATAAATGACATTAATTTAAAAACTCATGTTTTTAATCAAATCATGTAAACCTTCTCGAAGGTGTGATTTTTTAAAAGGGGGGTACTAAGCACTTCCTATTACCGAATGCATGCGAAAACTATAGAAAGTTGTTATGACGTAGAATGTGCATACTTTGTTGATTCCATTTATTAAATAAATCACATTTTGTAAAAACTCATGTTTTTTTAAGAAATCATGTAAACCTTCTAGAAGCTGTGATTTTTAAAAACAGGGGGTACTAAGCTATTAGTCTTGCCAAACGCATGCGAAACTATAGAAAGTTGTTATGACGTAGAATGTGCATACTTTGGTGAATCCATTTATTAAATAAATCACATTTTTTAAAAACTCGTGTTTTTTTAAGAAATCATGTAAACGTTGTAGAAGCTATGATTTTAATAAACGGGGGTACTAAGCACTTCCTATTAGTCAGCACATTAGAAAACTATAGAAAGTTGTTATGACCTTGAATTTTCATACATTGTTGATTCCATTTATTAAATAACTCACATTTTCTAAAAAGTCGTGTTTTTTAAGAAATCATGTAAACCTTCTGGAAATTGTGATTTTAAAAAACGGGGGGAAGTAAGCTTTTCTTATTCTTGGACGCATGCGCAAACTATAGAAAGTCGTTATGACGTAGAATGTGCATACTTTGTTGATTCCATTTATTAAATAAATGACATTAATTTAAGAACTCATGTTTTTAATGAAATCATGTAAACCTTCTAGAAGCTGTGATTTTTAAAAACGGGTGTACTAAGCACTTCCTATTACCGAACGCATGCGAAAACTATAGAAAGTTTTTATGACATAGAATCGGCATACTTTGTTGATTCCATTTATTAAATAACTCACATTTTCTAAAACCTCTTGTTTTTTAAGAAATCATGTAATGTAATGGATTTATTGGCATTATAAATTTTAATCTAATTAAACATAGATTGTGTGTCTAAACATCATATAATCAACGTGTAACCATAGCAACATATAAGCAAAATGTAAGCATTTTGCAATAGCATCAAATAAATTAGAATATTTAAAACTTCATTGGTGATTCACACAACATAAATTAACATCATAAATCATGTAGCAATAGCATCATATGATAATTTTACAACAACATATAAACAATTAACAATCACAAGAAAAATACCTCGTTATAAGAATGTCGACGGAGTCTAAACTGAGCAAGCTTTCCTCTTCTTCTCCTCAAGTTGCTTCCATCTTTATTTCCCAAAGCGGGACCACGGTTTTACGTCCCAGCCAACTAGGGGCCTAGCCGGATCCCTAGCCCCAGGAGACCATTGAACGGTCCCATCCAAATGGCCTCCTGGCCCTCCGTGCCTGAGACCCCCGGAGAACAGAACAGTGATGCACCAGTAGGCTATGTATCACATATTCCAAGAGTTCTCAAACTCTTCCAACTCTTCAAAACTTCTCATACCCCAAAATACCCAAAATTCTCCATCCTAGAATACTCTCACAAAAATAATCTTCAAGAGAAAAAGAACCTCCCTCCTTCCACTCTCAAGTCTCATATTTATATCAAAAATCCTCATCCATCAATAAATTCCCATAAAAAATAGTCATCAATCAATAAATTCATTTTCTCCAAAAAAGTAGAAATTTGATTTAAATAATTAAAATAATAATAAACATGGATGCAAAGTCTCACTTGTCATGCTTCCATATTAATGCAACTATGACAACCAATTTCTAGAAATTTGTGCAAATCCTATCTATCCATTTATTTATATTATCCTTTCATTCATTATTCAAAATAAGATATTTTCATATACTATATTACATTATGACATATTTTATATTATATGTATATAATTATATATATTATCTAATAATCCAATCAATTTATATAAATCTAAATCATTTTAAACAAGTCAACAAACTCATACTTTCAACACACAATTAATGCTTTCATCAATTTGTCAACCAAGTTACTAATATATAATATAATCATATTAATTTATTCATCGATCGACCAATCATAGTAATGTAATCACGAATTGACGTATGCATGGCCAGTGCACACGTCTTAAGCGTGCGTACTAATAATCACATTTAATGCTCCTAACAAATCATTATTACATCCTCTCAAACAACGTATAGACTAACAATTAAACACTGCATCATTCATCACTCATAATCATTCATACAGAAATAATAAGACAAAATTAGATAAACATAATGGTGAAATCAAACATATAATCATGATGGTTAATAACAATCAAGAACACCATCCAATCCATCATTGGTACCATCCATCACATCAGTAATCCAGCCCCTAAATCACCACTACTTCCATATCCTAGCCTCACCATCCTGTCCTCTGTTGCAATATACTATGGCATCGACTACACAACCTAACCACATATAGAACCCGTAAGCGGAAGTGTCGATCGACCACATCGACCAAGCTTCCCCAGCAGGCATCCGCTAGTCATCATCACACGTCTAGGGGAGTGCGCTACACAAACCTCCCATGACTCCAGGTTTCGGGGGATAAACGGTGGGAAATTACTCCACCCCCGCTAATAGTACTAGGGTCAACACCCTACATCAACCATACTGTTCCATCACTGTTCTAAGGGGTCCCGTCATTGGAAAACCACTTTGGGAAAGTCACAATTCCTGTCAAAACTCCCACTCACCCACAAGTCATAGAAATATTGGAATTCACAATTAAATAGCATGAAATTTGATATAACATTATTATACTCATGATGTTTAATACATCTCGTGCCCCTTGGCAATATAGGAGTCCACCTATCTCATAGACAATTAACATGTGGAATAGTTCATCATTAACATGAAACATATATAAAGCCATACCCAACTCTTTCAAGTGTTAATCCATTTCACTAATACAACATTTACAAATAATCATGTAAGTGCTTTTGCAAACAACTAAATTAGCCTTACTCATATGGGTATTCTATATTCAATTTTGAATGTTCAAATGAAATAACATATTTATTGTCATTAATAAATTAAAACATTATATTCCATTTACTGTCCACACATAGGGAGTCCATTTATTCACATAACAATAGTCTTACTCAACTTAGATGAGTCTAACATATAATAAAACAAATGAAAATGTTAAGCTAATTCACATTAGAGTTTTAATTACTAAGTGTGCAAATATGGGGTATTACATACACCCACCCTTCAAGAAACTTCGTCCCGAAGTTATGGTCATTCACAATTTTAAGAAAAATCTTGATACCATATCTCTATTCCTTCTGACTAAAATACCTTAGCCATGCTAGTCCCATGAGACATTCACATGATCAACATCTTGTTATTATATAATTTTACCTCTTCCACCACATAGGATGTGTTCTCAAGTTACGCTTTACATGATATACACACAATTGCTCTAACTTCATCAAGGATTATCAATTCGCTTAGTCCTAGTTAGTTAACATATAATCATAATCTGTTGTTGTTTTATATATCATAGTTCATAAGAAGACCTTGTCTCCCATATCACATTCCCTTAGGCTCAAGGTGTATTGTTATGACTCATTTATGGATGTTTAGCTTCAATGAATCTTTTCCTAATAATCAATAATTACTTTCTCATTATTATATGCAATTAGACTCAAATCTCAACAGTATCTTGAATGATGTGCTATATAATAATATGGATAGCACCATGTCTATCAATGAGTACACCTCACCAATTAACACTTGTCAAAGGAGAATTGTGACACACGAGTCTCATGCTATGTAGAAAATACTTGTTGTTTCCATTTTACACATAGATCGCTTCCAACCCTTATAGTTTTAACTAATTTGTCTAATAGTGTGATTAACTCATGAACATCGTGAATCTCGACCCACATATCTACATAGGTACATCATATAGCTATATGTTATATGACAAATCTTCTACATCATAACCCTACCTTAGTATATTTTCACGATGGGAAGGGTGCTACTTTACTTAATGCAATTAATCAGATATTGATATTTACTAGGATGCATATGACTAGGCATGTGCTACACATACTCATCCTACTTATTTATTCGATGGTTTTCTAAGGATACTTATAATTTTCCATAAATAAATTCTTTTGCAATTATATCATTGAACCGCACACAATACTGACCACTTATGGCCTCTAGCCCTATTCGATCACTATCCAGCTCCCTCAATCTCTTTTCACTTACAATGAAGGAAGTCCATATGTAGGATGAAGATTCACCTTACTCATGGGTAGGTTTAGAAAATTATGTCCCATTAATGTTTATCATTTACCCTTGGTTTATTTATTAATAAGGAAGACTTCCAAGGTGAACACTATAGTTGCTTTACTAAATATGCATCCTTGCTTGTTAATTTATTAACTAAATCATAAGTTGTTGTCTCTTTTGTTTTTTGTTTGTTTAACCAGTGTTGATACTCTAGCTGATGCTGACCAATTATTTAATAAATTCCCTTACCCACAATAGTATTACAAAACTTGCATAGGTTTACAACTTACTTTCCCTCGGGGTCCATCAACATATTATCTATAATATTACTTGTAATTATTACACTTAGAATTACCCATTCTTAATATCTTCCTCTTCCCTAGTCATGCTTTGTAACAATTTATCTATACCTTATCCTTACATCATAATAACAACATGATCTCTAGTCATTGTACATTTCTTTGGACATCTTATGCTTTTATTCTTACCAAGAATTTTATTTTTATTATGAAAGTTCAACACCGGGGTGAACATGCCCCATGCTCTTTATTAGAGTTGAAACTAACTTTAGTTAACTCCCAAGATTTATCTTGGATTAGTTATATGGAAAATATCCCCTCGAAAACATCATATTAGGCATGCCGATTTCTTTTGGTTAACCTTTATCTTAACCACTAGATAATCTACTCATAATGTGGGAGGAATAATTATTGTCATTATTACAAAATTTCAATCATTTCTCAACACGATTGTTATAGTTCATAAATTCATCAACAAGTATATATTCATACTTAATTATAGGTCAACTAAACCACCTCACCCTAATACTTAATAAGTGAATAATTGGGAAATGGCCCCTATGTTATACGTCACACACCCTTTCCTATTCCATCAAATTCCTTCCTAAGTTACAAACGTGTTGCATTAGGTAACCCAAAACCTTACTACATATAAGACTATACTTAGGTGGTTAATAATACTTTTTACTTTTTACTTCATACTTGAGCCCCTAAGCCCCCCCCACATTGTACTATAATTCAGTGTAGGATAAGCTTGCAATTTTTCCAACTAAGTCACACATATTGCAATTTACGTCAAGATTGGATTTCAAAAGCCCTTTAGAATATGTGATGGTAGGTAGTCACGAATTATTTTCTAACTCTATATCTTTATATATTTATATTTTTATTACAATATTCATTGTCTTTATGTTTTCAATTTTTATTCTATATTTACTTATATACCCTATTTCTTATAATAACATTTATGTACTCTATTTCTTAATTAAGGCACAAGTTATGTATTATTCATCACTTATATATATACACATTATGCTAACTTCGTGACTTATCTCCATTATCACGCATTTATGCATCTATATTCTATGCCATCCTCTTCTCATTGTTTATTTAAAAATACATACTTTATATAGAGAGAAATGTATGGAGAATTAGTGACTACCAAAACTAGGAGACATGTGGCTATAAGAATTACTCATTTACTATTAACAAGATTATGACCGGCGTACTTACGGATTCTATCAGTACCCTTTATGGAATAAATTCATACGTGTACCCTCGATGGAATGAATTCTTTAGGGCTGCGTTTTTTTTTTTTGTTCATTTGATTTTGGAGGAGGCCCGTTCCATGAGGTGACAATCCATGCCCGTTATTTTCTATCCACATATATTTATATTAAAGGTGATTGTTATTGATTAAGGGTAAACGATGTCCTGACGTCCCTGCACACTATCTGCATATCTTATACATATATATATCTTTCTTTCTTTTCTTTTTTTTTTCTTTTTTTTTTGTTAAGGGCAAAATGTCGTAGCACAAGGTAATTAATTGGCATTGAAAAAGTAAATCCTGTCACATACCACAACATCAATTTTAGTCAATCCTATTAATGACTTTTGCACGGAACCGTTAACACGAATCCCATGGACTTCCAATTAGTTATGACATCCATATCTAATAGTTATGACCCTCAAGTATCTCACTGTCACTTCTGACTTTCCAAGATAACTATGGATTGCAGGTTTGAGAATTGCCCAATCCATTTCATGCATTAATGGTAGCAGTCGGCTTCACGCAAGATAGGGAGACTACCTGAAGAAGGGTCTTTCACACTTTATGGCAATTTATTACACAGAGCAAGAACAATTTATGCTTAATTATGTTGTACACAGTTCTCAAATTTTCAATTACTAAAGTAGGAAAACAATCAAAATAATAATGCACTAATAATTACAGAGATAAGTTGTGGTTCTCGATATGGAATTTTTTGTACATTTTACTGATTGATATCATTCAGATGCTCCTGTTAGGAACTCAAATATATATATATATATAATTGAAGCAGAAATGTTTTTAGTGATACCTAATCGCCTTGTTCCTCATAAATTTCCTTCTCATCTCCCTTTCCAAACTATGAAATAAAGCAGTCAAGCACAGCTAAAGGAGCTTTGTGATTTTCGACAGTGGGAGACAATTTCTGGAGTTATATCAGACTCTAGACAGCATGGGAATAATCATCAAACGAAAAGATATATATGGGAATGATGGAAACCCTAGCGGGAGTGTCTAAGATAGCACGAGTTAAATTTAATTACATGGGAAGGTTATTGGGATGTTAGAAATCAAAGACCGTATGATTGAATTTGAAGTCTCTCATTTAGAATTTTATTTTGCTCAGTTATTAGAGATTTAAAGACAGTTTCCGAAGATTGATATATATATATATATATATATATTTTCAAAATAAAATAGTTTACATTTTATTCTCAAATAAAAGTATAAATACTTCGCATTTTATGGGAAAAATTAATATTTACCTATTACTCACATAAACTCACATCTCGTAAATCATGTAATCCTCAATTTTTTTAAGGATGCCTTCCCCCATTTGTTTTTTTTTTTTTGGTTAAGTAAGTTTTTCTCTCTACCAAATAATGCACTTAACACCCGCGTCTATGCATTTCACAGTGGGGTTTTGTCGGTCAATACCCCGGGATGAAAAGCAAGAATCCTGAGGTTTTAATAAATATTTCCTTATTCCTCCAAATTCATAGCAACAAGGAACAAAGTACTGCACCAAACTGTTGGTGAAATATAATTGGAGAATTTTGGTAAATTAATACTTTGTTTGTCACACTGTCAATATTTGCTTGCGCATTGAATGGTCACTTACCAAAAATCGGTGCTTCCTGCATATTTGATTCACATACTCAGAAATTCAGGCTGCGTGGAATCTCTTCATTCAATCGTAGATGTCAACTTTGACTGGCATCTCAACCCTTTCCATTCTTCATGTATAGCAAATTTCAAACAAGGAATAATGTTATCACCATCGATATCAGAACTCTGCCCCATGAACTAATATATATTATTGTTGTTCCTATATGCAATAATTTGTTCTCTGTTGCTCCATTTCGAGCAAAACCTTTTTGTTATAGTTATATATTCATTGGTTGCCCTTAATTTGTCTTAAAAATTTCTCAAGGATCGGATTGCAGCATGAGTGGGATATACTCCAAAATATCCCATCAATACATGCATTAGCTCATCAATCCAATATATACTATTTAATAATAGCAGCCCATAAATATTTGACTTCATTTCATTGAGTTATTGGACTTAGTGAATGCAATTTAAACGCATTTGTCAAACGTGTTCATCCCAGCATTTATATGATTTGATGGCAACATCAATTGTTGCATTGCAGCTACAGCAGTTCACCTTAATGCTTCTATTTCTTTTACAGTCGGTTTCATTCTGGATAGTCGGTGGCAGTGGTCAAAATTGACGCCTGTATGCCCGTTTTTCCACTTTTTAGTTGTCAAATACAGGTAAATTTGAGATAAACACGTCAACGAGGATGTTCAATTAATTTTGGAGGATGTCAATTTGACGGTCACAGTTAAAATTTGCCGGTATTAAAGTTTATATGTTTAAATATATATTAGGTGTAAGTGAACGGATGAGTGTTTTTCACCCACTGCATTAAAATAAGTTGACGTCAAGTTGTCAGCCTATCTACACGTATCCATCTGACGACGATCTCGAATCACATATTAAAATATGGTGTCGAGTTCACATCAAATCTGTCGAAGCTCTAGCTATCAGTTAATAAATTTTGGTTGAAGTTTTGAACAATTACAGCCTGGAAGCCTAGCTAGTAGTGCCATTCATTTTCCTTCTGGAGGGTGTAAACTGTTCAGATGGCCATTAACTCATGTGCGATTATGCTCCGTGCCGCGGTGCTATGAACCATCTGCCTTCACATCTCGGCCATGTTTTTGATCAAAGCACATACATAAGCCATCATTAATGAGAAATGATGTGAGCCTTAAAGCCTTAAGTTGTGGGGTAGGTTGGACAATTATTGATCCATAATCGTGTTAATAGTTATATTTTTTAACCCAATTTTTAACAGCGACAATTTTAGTTCAAATTAACCGGTCCCTTAGCCCAACCGAGCCAGGTAATCTGTAACTCCCACCGGGATTTAAAAAAAAATTGTTAGAGTTGAAGAAATATCCGTAGTGGAGTTTGATCATTAGCAGGTAGCCCCGTTCATCCCAACAATGAATATGCCATCGAAATCGCTATTTTAATCTTATTTGTCATCATCTTGAAGCTCTATTCCTACACCTAGTGCTGCCAATTTCTGCCCCTATTCGCGCATCGCGCTAATTCAGTGGTCTAAATTAAAAAAATGGTGTATTTCATAAACTTCTAAGTCTACAGGAAAAAGTCAATCCCTTCCCAAGGTTGATAAAACAAAAAAAATGATAGAATACGCATTATCTGGCAGGTCCTTCACTGCGAAGACTACCATTGATATGGCTATTGTCTTCCTTGAAAGGGCCGGGTATTCTCATTCAAATATAGCCAAATGGGCTAAAGCTGCAAGTCCCCAACAATCTGGTCAGAGACTTCTAGAGCTCAACCCAAAAGCAGCGAAGGATTTATTGAGAAAAGCAACTGAATGCTTTCTGTCTATCGAAAAAAAAACCAGACTTGGCTGCTGACTGCTTCATTATAATGGGGGACTACAAAGAAGCTGGTAAAATATATGTGGAGAAACATCGACTTCTCTAAAGTGGTAATCGGGGATATGCTTCGAAAGCACCTGCGTGTCCGTCGCGGCATGCTCTGGAGAGTTATGGATATGACTCATATGCAGTTCTCAGATGGGGCTTTTGATGTTGTTATCGACAAAGGAGGATTAGATGCATTAATTGAACCGGAGTTGGGTCCTATACAGGGAATTCAATTCCTCTCTGAGGTGAAGCGAGTACTTAGAAGTGGAGGAAGATACATATGCATCAGCTTAGTCCAGACACATGTGATAGAATTCCTGTTCTCCAAGTTCAGGTTTGGATGGCAAGTTAGTGTTCATGCCATACCATGACAACCTGCTTCTGTTTCAAGTTATCATCCTTTTATAGTAGCTGTAGTGAAAGAAAATTCAAGCGCATTGCATTCAGTTGCAACATCTTTTGATTCTACCTCTCTCACATACAATAAACTGCAGGTTAAAGGCTTGTTAGAGATAATTGCTAAGGAGAACAAACTGCGTAATCAACATAGTGATGGTGAAGACATAGTATATTCATTTGAGGAACTACAAATTGGAGCTAAAGGCAACATGAAACAACTCGTTCCTAGCTGCAGGACAAGAGTGATGTTGTGGTAAGCCTGGCATTTCACGCTTCAACTACAATGCTATAATCATGGATTCTTATGAATGATTTGGACCATTCTCGTATGGTTGTGGAGTTTTTCTGGTACCAAAGGCTAGGGCTCATGAGTGGATTTTTTTTTTTTCATCAGAGGAAGGGCAGTGGCAAGTTGTAGAAAGTGCAAAAGCCGGTCAGCTGATTATGGTATTCTTAGATGCTAACCACTGCTGTGTTGGCATGGAGGATGTGCAGAAAGATCTGTCACCACTTGTGCAAGGTCTTGCTCCTGTACAGTCTGAAAATGGTTCCCAGATTCCATTTATGATGGCTAGTGATGGCATTGCAAAGAGGACTATTGTTCAAGAGGTTGATTCTCCTCTCACAGGTCGAATGGCTTGTAAGTATACTCAAGGGCGATTCTTCTTTTCCTGTGTTGTTGTTTTTTTTTGGTTCTTTTGTTTATGTAAAGCCATTGGAATTAAAATATATGAGTTCCTTAATAAGGAACAATGAAAATTACAGCAAACACCATCATTATTGAAAACTCAGAATTCTTGGTCATTATTTCCTAATGTCATGTAAACCCTTAAGGTTCCTAGTTTTTGAACCTAGGGCTCTGATACCATATGTAATGCCTTTATTGGCATTATAAATTTTAATCTAATTAAACATAGATTGTGTGTCTAAACATCATATAATCAACGTGTAACCATAACAACATATAAGCAAAATGTAAGCATTTTGCAATAGCATCAAATAACTTAGAATATTTAAAACTTCATTGATGATTCACACAACATAAATTAACATCATAAATCATGTAGCAATAGCATCATATGATAATTTTACAACAACATATAAACAATTAACAATCATAAGAAAAATACCTCGTTATAAGAATGGTGACGGAGTCCAAACTGAGCAAGCTTTCCTCTTCTTCTCCTCGAGTTGATTCCATCTTTATTGCCCAAAGCGGGACCACGGTTTTACCTCCCAGCCAACTAGGGGCCTAGCCAGCTCCCTAGCCCCAGGAGACCATTGAACGGTCCCATCCAAATGGCCTCCTAGCCCTCCGTGCCCGAGACCCCCGGAGAACAGAACAGTGATGGACCAGTAGGCTATGTATCAAATCTTCCAAGAGTTCTCAAACTCTTCCAACTCTTCAAAACTTCTCATACCCCAAAATACCCAAAATTCTCCATCCTAGAATACTCTCACCAAAATAATCTTCAAGAGAAAAAGAACCTCCCTCCTTCCACTCTCAAGTCTCATATTTATATCAAAAATCCTCATCCATCAATAAATTCCCATAAATAATAGTCATCAATCAATAAATTTATTTTCTCCAAAAAAATAGAAATTTGGTTTAAATAATTAAAATATTAATAAACATGGATGCAAAGTCTCACTTGTCATGCTTCCATATTAATGCAACTATGACAACCAATTTCTAGAAATTTGTGCAAATCCTATCTATCCATTTATTTATATTATCCTTTCATTCATAAGTCAAAATAAGATATTTTCATATACTATATTATATTATGACATATTTTATATTATATGTATATAATTATATATATTATCTAATAATCCAATCAATTTATAAAAATCTAAATCATTTTAAACAAGTCAACAAAGTCATACTTTCAACACACAAGTAATGCTTTCATCAATTCGTCAACCAAGTTACTAATAGATAATATAATCATATT
Source organism: Larix kaempferi (assembly GCA_027924585.1). Taxonomy (NCBI): domain Eukaryota; kingdom Viridiplantae; phylum Streptophyta; class Pinopsida; order Pinales; family Pinaceae; genus Larix; species Larix kaempferi. Next base: position 23,123,344 of record BSBM01000217.1, read on the forward strand.
AATTTATTCATCGATCGACCAATCATAGTAATGTAATCACGAATTGACGTATGCATGGCCAGTGCACACATCTTAAGCGTGCGTACTAATAATCACATTTAATGCTCCTAATAAATCATTATTACATCCTCTCAAACAACGTATAGAAGAACAATTAAACACTGCATCATTCATCACTCATAATCATTCATACAGAAACAATAAGACAAAATTAGATAAACATAATGGTGAAATCAAACATATAATCATGATGGTTAATAACAATCAAGAACACCGTTCAATCCATCATTGGTACCATCCATCACATCAGTAATGCAGCCCCTAAATCACCGCTACTTCCATCTCCTGACCTCACCATCCCGTCCTCTGCTGCAATATACTGTGGCGTCGAATGCACGACCTAACCACATATAGAACCCGTAAGTGGAAGTGTCGATCGACCACATCGACCAAGCTTCCCCATCAGGCATCCGCTAGTCGTCATCACACGTCTAGGGGAGTGCGCTACACAAACCTCCCATGACTCCAGGTTTCGGGGGATAAACGGTGGGAAATTCCTCCACCCCCCCTAATAGTACTAGGGTCAACACCCTACATCAACCATACTATGCCATCACTGTTCTAAGGGGTCCCGTCATTGGAAAACCACTTTGGGAAAGTCACAATTCCTGTCAAAACTCCCACTCACCCACAAGTCATAGAAATATTGGAATTCACAATTAAATAGCATGAAATTTGATATAACATTATTATACTCATGATGTTTAATACATCTCGTGCCCCTTGGAAATATAGGAATCCGCCTATCTCATAGACAATTAACATGTGGAATAGTTCATCATTAACATGAAACATATATAAAGCCATATCCAACTCTTTCAAGTGTTAATCCATTTCACTAATACAACATTTACAAATAATCATGTAAGTGCTTTTGCAAACAACTAAATTAGCCTTACTCATATGGATATTCTATATTCAATTTTGAATGTTCAAATGAAATAACATATTTATTGTCATTAATAAATTCAAAAATTATATTCCATTTACTGTCCACACATAGGGAGTCCATTTATTCACATAACAATAGTCTTACTCAACTTAGATGAGTCTAACATATAATAAAACAAATGAAAATGTTAAGCTAATTCACATTAGAGTTTTAATTACTAAGTGTACAAATATGGGTATTACATGTAAACCTTCTAGAAGCTGTGATTTTTAAACACGGGGGGTACTAAGTTATTCCTCTTGTCGAACGCATGTGCAAACTATAGAAAGTTGTTTTGATGTAGAATGTGCATACTTTGGTGATTCCATTTATTAAACAAATCACATTTTTTTAAAGCTCGTGTTTTTTTAAGAAATCATGTAAACCTTCTAGAAGCTGTGATTTTAATAAAGGAGGGTACTAAGCACTTCCTATTAATCAACGCATGCGAAAACTATAGAAAGTTGTTATGACGTAGAATGTGCATACTTTGTTGATTCCTTTTTTTAAATAAATCATATTTTCTAAAAACTCGTGTTTTTTAAGAAATCATGTAAACCTTCTAGAAGCTGTGATTTTAAAAAACGGGGGGAAGTAAGATTTTCTTATTCTCGAACGCATGCGCGAACTATAGAAAGTCGTTATGACGTAGAATGTACATACTTTGTTGATTCCATTTATTAAATAAATGACATTAATTTAAAAACTCATGTTTTTTATCAAATCACGTAAACCTTCTAGAAGTTGTGATTTTTAAAAAGGGGGGTACTAAGCACTTCCTATTACCAAACGCATGCGAAAACTATAGAAAGTTGCTATGACGTAGAATGTGCATACTTTGTTGATTCCATTTATTAAATAACTCACATTTTCTAAAAACTCGTGTTTTTTAAGAAATCATGTAAACCTTCTAGAAGCTGTGATTTTAAAAAACGGGGGGAAGTAAGCTTTTCTTATTCTCGGACGCATGCGCAAACTATAGAAAGTTGTTATGACGTAGAATGCGCATACTTTGTTGATTCCATTTATTAAATAAATCACATTAATTTAAAAACTCATGTTTTTAATCAAAACATGTAAACCTTCTAGAAGCTGTGATTTTTAAAAAGCGGGTTACTAAGCACTTCCTATTACCAAACGTATACAAAAACTATAGAAAGTTGTTATGACGTAGAATGTGCATAGTTTGTTGACTCCATTTATTAAATAAATCACATTTTTTAAAAACTTGTGTTTTTTTAAGAAATCATGTAAACCTTCTAGAAGCTGTGATTTTTAAAAACGGGGGGTACTAAGCTATTCTTCTTGTCAAACGCATGCGCAAACTATAGAAAGTTGTTATGATGTAGAATGTGCATACTTTGGTGATTCCATTTATTAAATAATTCACATTTTTTAAAAACTCGTGTTTTTTTAGGAAATCACGTAAACCTTCTAGAAACTGTTATTTTAATAAAGGAGGGTACTAAGCACTTCCTATTACTGAATGGATGCGAAAAATATAGAAAGTTGTTATGACGTAGAATGTGCATACTTTGTTGATTCCATTTATTAAAGAAATGAGATTATTTTAAAAACTCATGTTTTTAATCAAATCATATAAACCTTCTAGAAGAAGCTGTGATTTTTAAAAAGGGGGGTACTAAGCACTTCCTATAACAGAACGCATGCGAAAACTATAGAAAGTTGTTATGACGTAGAATCGACATACTTTGTTGATTCCATTTATTAAATAAATCCTATTTTTTAAAAACTCGTGTTTTTTTAAGAAATCATGTAAACCTTCTAGAAGCTGTGATTTTTAAAAATGGGGGTTACTAAGCTATACTTCTTGTCGAACGCATGCGCAAACTATTGAATGTTGGTATGACATAGAATGTGCATACTTTTGTGATTCCATTTATTAAATAAATCAAATTTTTTAAAAACACGTGTTTTTTAAAGAAATCATGTAAACCTTCTAGAAAATGTGATTTTAATAAAGGAGGGTACTAAGCACTTCCTATTACCAAACGCATGCAAAAACTATAGAAAGTTGTCAAGACGTAGAATGTGCATACTTTGTGGATTCCATTTTTTAAATAAATCACATTTTCTAAAAACTCGTGTTTTTTAAGAAATCATGAAGCCTTCTAGAAGCTGTGATTTTTAAAAACGGGGGTACTAAGCTATTCTTCTTGTCGAACGCATGCGTAAACTATAGAAAGTTGTTATGACGTAGAATGTGCATACTTTGGTGTTTACATTTATTAAATAAATCACATTTTTTAAAAAGTCGTGTTTTTTTAAGAAATCATGTAAACCTTCTAGAATCTGTGATTTTAATAAACGGGCGTACTAAGCACTTCCTATTATTCAACGCATGAGAAAACTATAGAAATTTGTTATGACCTAGAATTTGCATACTTTGTTGATTCCATTTATTAAATAACTCACATTTTCTAAAAACTCGTGTTTTTTAAGAAATCATGTAAACCTTCTAGAAGCTGTGATTTTAAAAAACAGGGGGAAGTAAGCTTTTCTTATTCTCGGACGAATGCGCAAACTATAGCAAGTCGTTATGACGTAGAATGTGCATACATTATTGATTCCATTTATTAAATAAATGACATTAATTTAAAAACTCATGTTTTTAATCAAATCATGTAAACCTTCTAGAAGCTGTGATTTTTAAAAATGGGGGTACTAAGCACTTCCTATTACCGAACGCATGTGAAAACTATAGAAAGTTTTTATGACGTAGAATGTACATACTTTATTGATTCCATTTATGAAATAAATAACTTTTTTCAAAAACTCGTGTTTTTGTAAGAAATCATCTAAACCTTCTAGAAGCTATGATTTTTAAAAACGGGGGGTACTAAGCTATTCTTCTTGCCGAACGCATGCGCAAACTATAGAAAGTTTTTATGACTTAAAATGTGCATACTTTGGTGATTCCATTTATTAAATAAATCACATTTTTTAAAAACTCGTGTTTTTGTAAGAAATCATGTAAACCTTCTAGAAGCTGTGATTTTAGTAAACGGGGGTACAAAGCACTTCCTATTACTCAATGCATGAGAAAACTATAGAGAGTTGTTATGACCTATAATTTGGATACTTTGTTGATTCCATTTATTAAATAACTCAAATTTTCTAAAAACTCGTGTTTTTTAAGAAATCATGTAAACCTTCTAGAAGCTGTGATTTTAAAAAGCGGGGGGAAGTAAGCTTTTCTTTTTCTAGGACGCATGTGCAAACTATAGAAAGTCGTTATGACGTAGAATGTGCATACTTTGTTGATTCCATCTATTAAATAAATGACATTAATTTAAAAACTCATGTTTTTAATCAAATCATGTAAACCTTCTAGAAGCTGTGATTTTTAAAAAGGGGTGTACTATGCACTTCCTATTACCGAACGCATGCGAAAACTATAGAACGTTGTTATGACATAGAATGTGCATAGTTTGTTGATTCCATTTATTAAATAAATCACATTTTTTTAAAACTTGTGTTTTTTTAAGAAATCATGTAAACCTTCTAGAAAATGTGATTTTAATAAAGGAGGGTACTGAGCACTTCCTATTACTGAACGGATGTGAAAACTATAGAAAGTTGTTATGACGTAGAATGTGCATACTTTGTTGATTCCATTTATTAAATAAATGACATTAATTTAAAAACTCATGTTTTTAATCAAATCATGTAAACCTTCTAGAAGCTGTGATTTTTAAGAAGGGGGGTACTAAGCACTTCCTATTACCGAACGCATGTGAAAACTATAGAAAGTTGTTATGACGTAGAAGGTTCATACTTTTTTGATACCATTTATTAAATAAATCACATTTTTTAAAAACTCGTGTTGTTTGAAGAAATCATGTAAACCTTCTTGAAGCTGTGCTTTTTAAAAGTTGCGGGTACTAAGCTATTCTTCTTGCCGAACGCATGTGCAAACTATAGAAAGTTGTTACGACGTAGAATATGCATACTTTGGTGATTCCATTTATTAAATAAATCACATTTTTTTTAAACTCATGTTTTTTTAAGAAATCATGTAAACCTTCTAGAAGCTGTGATTTTAATAAACGGGGGTACTAAGCACTTCCTATTACTCAACGCATGAGAAAACCATAGAAAGTTGTTATGACCTAGAATTTGCATACTTTGTTGATTCCATTTATTAAATAACTCACTTTTTCTAAAAACACGTGTTTTTTAATAAATCATGAAAACCTTCTAGAAGCTGTGATTTTAAAAAATGGGGGGAAGTAAGCTTTTCTTATTCTCGGACGCATGTGCAAAATATAGAAAGTCGTTATGACGTAGAATGTGCATACTTTGTTGATTCCATTTATTAAATAAATGACATTAATTTAAGAATTCATGTTTTTAATGAAAGCATGTAAACCTTCTAGAAACTGTGATTTTTAAAAACGGGGGTACTAAAAACTTCCTATTACCGAACACATGCGAAAACTATAGAAAGTTGTTATGACGTAGAATGTGCATACTTTGTCGATTCCATTTATTAAATAAATCACATTTTTTAAAAACTCATGTTTTTTTAAGAAATCATGTAAACCTTCTAGAAAATGTGATTTTAATAAAGGAGGGTACTAAGCACTTCCTACTACTGAACGTATGCGAAAACTATAGAAAGTTGTTATGACGTAGAATGTGCATACTGTGTTGATTCCATTTATTAAAAAAATGACATTAATTTAAAAACTCATGTTTTTAATCAAATCATGTAAACCTTCTCGAAGTTGTCATTTTTTAAAAGGGGGGTACTAAGCACTTCCTATTACCGAACGCATGTGAAAACTATAGAAAGTTGTTATGACGTAGAATGTGCATACTTTGTTGATTCCAATTATTAAATAGATCATATTTTTTAAAAACTCGTGTTTTTTAAGAAATCATGTAAACTTTGTAGAAGCTGTGATTTTAAGAAACGGGGGTACTAAGCATTTCTTATTACTCAACGCATGAGAAAACCATAGAAAGTTGTTATGACCTAGAATTTGCATACTTTGTTGATTCCATTTATTAAATAACTCACATTTTCTAAAAACTCATGTTTTTTAAGAAATCATGTAAACCTTCTAGAAGCTATGATTTTAAAAAACAGGGGGAAGTAAGATTTTCATATTCTCAGACGCATGCGCAAACTATAGAAAGTCGTTATGACATAGAATGTGCATACTTTGTTGATTCCATTTATTAATAAATGACATTAATTTAATAACTCGTGTTTTTAATGAAATCATGTAAACTTTCTAGAAGTTGTGATTTTTAAAAATGGGGGTACTAAACACTTCCTATTACCGAACGCATGCGAAAACTATAGAAAGTTGTTATGACATAGAATCGGCATACTTTGTTGATTCCATTTATTAAATAACTCACATTTTCTAAAAAGTCCTATTTTTTAAGAAATCATGTAAACCTTCTAGAAGCTGTGATTTTTAAAAATGGGGGGTACTAAGCTATTCTCCTTGTTGAACTCATGCGCAAACTATAGAAAGTTGGTTTGACGTAGAATGTGCATACTTTGGTGATTCCATTTATTAAATAAATCACATTTTTTTAAAGCTCATGTTTTTTTGAGAAATCATGTAAACTTTCTAGAAGCTGTCATTTTAATAAAGGAGGGTACTAAGCACTTCCTATTACTCAACGCATTCGAAAACTATAGAAAGTTTTTATGACGTAGAATGTGCATACTTTGTTGATTCAATTTTTTAAATAAATCACATTTTCTAAAAACACGTGTTTTTTAAGAAATCATGTAAACCTTCTAGAAGCTATGATTTTAAACGGGGGGAAGTAAGCTTTTCTTATTATCGGACACATACGCAAACAATAGAAAGTCGTTATGACGTACAATGCGCATACTTTGTTGATTCCATTAATTAAATAAATGACATTAATTTAAAAACCCATGTTTTTAATCAAATCATGTAAACCTTCTAGAAGCTGTGATTTTTAAAAAGGGGGGTACTAAACACTTCCTATTACCAAACCAATGCGAAAACTAAAGAAAATTGTTATGACGTAGAATGTGCATACTTTGTTGATTCCATTTATTAAATAAATCACATTTTCTAAAAACTCGTGTTTTTTAAGATATCATGTAAACCTTCTAGAAAGTGTGATTTTAAAAAACGGGGGGAAGTAAGCTTTCTTATTCTCGGACGCATGAGCAAACTATAGAAAGTCATTATGACGTACAATGTGCATACTTTTTTCATTCCATTTATTAAATAAATGACATTAATAAAAAAACTCATGTTTTTAATCAAATCATGTAAACCTTCTAGAAGCTGTGATTTTTAAAAACGGGGGGTACTAAGCTACTCTTCTTGTCGAACGCATGCGCAAACTATAGAAAGTCGCAATGACGTAGAATGTGCATACTTTGTTGATTCCATTTATTAGATAAATGACATTAATTTAAAAACTCATGTTTTTAATCAAATCATGTAAACCTTCTAGAAGCTCTGATTGTTAAAAAGGGGGGTATTAAGCACTTCCTATTACCGAACGCATGAGAAAACTATAGAAAGTTGTTATGACGTAGGATGTACATACTTTGCTGATTCCATTTATTAAATAAATGACATTTTTTAAAAACTCATGTTTTTTTAAGAAATCATGTAAACCTTCTAGAAGCTGTGATTTTTTAAAGCGGGGGGTACTAAGCTATTCTTCTTGCCGAAGGCATGGACAAACTATAGAAAGTTGTTATGACGTAGAATGAGGATACTTTGGTGATTCCATTTATTAAATAGATCACATTTTCTTAAGAAATCATGTAAACCTTCTAGAAGCTGTGATTTTAATAAACGGGGGTACTAAGCACGTCCTATTACTCAATGCATCAGAAAACTATAGAGAGTTGTCATGACCTAGAATTTGCATACTTTGTTGATTCCATTTATTAAATAACTCACGTTTTCTAAAAACTCGTGCTTTTTAAGAAATCATGTAAACCTTCTAGAAGCTGTGATTTGAAAAAACGGGGGGAAGTAAGATTTTATTATTCTCGGACACATGCGCAAACTATAGAAAGTTGTTATGACGTAGAATGTGCATACTTTGTTGACTCCATTTATTAAATAAATCAGATTTTCTAAAAACTTTTGTTTTTTAAGAAATCATGTAAACCTTCTAGAAGATGTGATTTTTAAAAACGGGGGTACTAAGCTATTCTTCTTGTCGAACGCATGCGCAAACTATAGAAATTTATTATGACATAGAATTTGCATACTTTGGTGTTTCCATTTATTAAATAAATCACATTTTTTAAAAACTTGTGTTTTTTAAAGAAATCATGTAAACCTTCTAGAAGTTGTGATTTTAATAAAGGAGGGTACTAAGCACTTCCTATTACCGAATGTATGCAAAAACTATAGAAAGTTGTCATCACGTAGAATGTGCATACTTTGTGGATTCCATTTTTTAAACAAATCACATTTTCTAAAAAGTCGTGTTTTTTGAGAAATCATGAAACCTTCTAGAAGCCGTGATTTTTAAAAACAGGGGGAAGTAAGCTTTTGTTATTCTCGGACACATGCACAAACTATAGAAAGTCGTTATGATGTAGAATCTGGATACTTTGTTGATTCCATTTATCAAATAAATGACATTAATTTAAAAACTCATGTTTTTAATCAAATCATGTAAACCTTCTAGAAGCTGTGATTTTTAAAAAGGCGGGTACTAATCACTTCCTATTACCGAGCGCATGCAAAAACTATAGAAAGTTGTTATGATGTAGAATCGGCATACTTTATTGATTCCATTTATTAAATAATTCAAATTTTTTAAAATCTCGTGTTTTTTTAAGAAATCATGTAAACCTTCTAGAAGCTATGATTTTAAAAAACGGGGAGTACTAAGCTATTCTACTTGCGGAACCAATGCGCAAACTATAGAAAGTTGTTATGACGTAGAATGTGCATACTTTGGTGATTCCATTTATTAAATAAATCACATTTTTTTAAAACTCATGTTTGTTTAAGAAATCATGTAAACCTTCTAAAAGCTGTAATTTTTAAAAACGAGGGTACTAAGCACTTCGTATTACCGAACGCATGCGGAAACTATAGAAATTTGTTATGACATAGAATCGGCATACTTTCTTGATTCTATTTATTAAATAACTCACATTTTCTAAAAAGTCGTGTTTTTAAAAAAAATCATGTAAACCTTCTAGAAGTTGTGATTTTTAAAAACGGGGGATAATAAGCTATTCTCCTTGTCGAACGTATGCGCAAACTATAGAAAGTTGTTTTGACGTAGAATGCGCAAACATTTTTTAAAAACTCGTGTTTTTTTAAGAAATCATGTAAACCTTCTAGAACCTGTGATTTTAATAAACAGGGGTACTAAGCACTTCCTATTACTCAACGCATGAGAAAACTATAGAGAGTTGTTATGACCTAGAACTTGGATACTTTGTTGATTCCATTTATTAAATAACTCACATTTTCTAAAAACTCGTGTTTTTTAAGAAATCATGTAAACCTTCTAGAAGCTGTGATTTTAAGAAACGGGGGGAAGTAAGCTTTTATTATTCTCGGACGCATGCGCAAACTATAGAAAGTTGTTATGACGTAGAATGTGCATACTTTGTTGATTCCATTTATTAAATAAATGACATTTTCTAAAAACTTGTGTTTTTTAAGAAATCATGTAAAATTTCTAGAAGTTGTGATTTTAAAAAATGGGGGGAAGTAAGCTTTTCTTATTCTCGGATGCATGCGCAAACTATTGAAAGTCGTTAAGACGTAGAATGTGCTTACTTTGTTGATTCCATTTATTAAATAAATGACATTAATTTAAAAACTCATGTTTTTAATCAAATCATGTAAACCTTCTAGCAGCTGTGATTTTTAAAAAGGGGGGGTACCAAGCACTTCCTATTACCGAATGCATGCGAAAACTATCGAAATTTTTTATGACGTAGAATGTGCATACTTTGTTGATGCCATTTATTAAATAAATCACATTTTTTAAAAACTCGTGTTGTTTTAAGAAATCAAGTAAACCTTCTAGAAGCTGTGATTTTTAACAATGGGGGGTACTAAGCTATTCTTCTTGCCGAACGCATGCGCAAACTATAGAAAGTTTTTATGACCTAGAATGTGCATACTTTGGTGATTCCATTTACTAAATAAATCACATTTTCTAAAAACTCGTGTTTTTTTAAGAAATCATGTAAACCTTCTAGAGGCTGTGATTTTAATAAACAGGGGTACTAAGCGCTTCCTATTACTAAACGCATGAGAAAACTCTAGAAAGTCGTTATGACGTAGAATGTGCATACTTTGTTGATTCCATTTATTAAATAACTCACATTTTCTAAAAATTTGTGTTTTTTCAAGAAATCATGTAAACCTTCTAGAAGTTGTGATTTTAATAAACGGGGGTACTAAGCACTTCCTATTACTCAATGCATGAGAAAACTATAGAGAGTTGTTATGACCTAGAATTTGGATACTTTGTTGATTCAATTTATTAAATAACTCACATTTTCTAAAAACTCATGTTTTTTAAGAAATCATGTAAACCTTATAGAAGCTTTGATTTTAAAAAACGGGGCGAAGTAAGCTTTTATTATTCTCGGACGCATGCGCAAACTATCGAAATTCGTTATGACGTAGAATGTGCATACTTTGTTGATTCCATTTATTAAATAAATGACATTAATTTAAAAACTCATGTTTTTAATCAAATCATGTAAACCATCTAGAAGCTGTGATTTTTAAAAAGGGGGGTACTAAGCACTTCCTATTACCGAACGCATTCGAAAACTATAGAATGTTGTTATGATGTAGAATGTGCATAATTTGTTGATTCCATTTATTAATAAATCACATTTTTTAAAAACTCGTGTTTTTTTAAGAAATCATGTAAACCTTCTAGAAGCTGTGATTTTTAAAAATGGGGGGGTACTTAGCTATTCTTCTTGTCGAACGCATGCGCAAACTATAGAAAGTTGTTATGACGTAGAATGTGCATACTTTGGCAATTCCATTTACTAAATAAATCACATTTTTTAAAAACTCGTGTTTTTTTAAGAAATCATGTAAACCTTCTAGAAGCTGTGATTTTAATAAACGGGGGTGCGAAGCACTTCCTATTACTCAACGCATGAGAAAACCATAGAAAGTTGTTATGACCTACAATTTGCATACTTTGTTGATTCCATTTATTAAATAACTCACATTTTTTAAAAATTCGTGTTTTTTAAGAAATCATGTAAACGTTCTGGAAGCTGTGATTTTAAAAAACGGGGGGAAGTAAGCTTTTCTTATTCTCAGACGAATGCGCAAACTATAGAAAGTCGTTATGACATAGAATGTGCATATTTTGTTGATTCCATTTATTAAATAAATGACATTAATTTACAAACTCATGTTTTTAATCAAATCATGTAAACCTTCTAGACCCTGTGATTTTTAAAAAGGCGGGTACTAAGCAGTTCCTATTACCGAACGCATGCGAAAACTATAGAAAGTTTTTTATGACGTAGAATGTGCATACTTTGTTGATTCCATTTATTAAATAAATCACATTTTTTAAAAGCTCGTGTTGTATTAAGAAATCATGTAAACCTTCTAGAAGCTATGATTTTAAAAAACAGGGGAAGTAAACTTTTGGTATTTCCGGACGCATGCGCAAACTATAGAAAGTTGTTATGACGTAGAATATGCATAGTTTGGTGATTCCATTTATTAAATAAATCACATTTTTTAAAAACTCATGTTTTTTTAAGAAATCATGTAAACCTTTTAGAAGCTGTGATTTTAATAAACGGGGGTACTAAGCACTTCCTATTACTCAACGCATGAGAAAACCATAGAAAGTTGTTATGACCTAGAATTTGCATACTTTGTTGATTCCATTTATTAAATAACTCACTTTTTTCTAAAAACTCGTGTTGTTTAAGAAATCATGTAAACCTTCTAGAAGCTGTGATTTTAAAAAACGGGGGGAAGTAAGCTTTTCTTATTCTCGGACGCATGCGCAAACTATAGAAAGTCGTTATGACGTAGAATGTGCATACTTTGTTGATTCGATTTATTAAATAAATGACATTAACTTAAGAACTCATGTTTTTAATGAAAGCATGTAAAACTTCTAGAAGCTGTGATTTTTAAAAACGGGGGTACTAAAAACTTCCTATTACCGAACGCATGCGAAAACTATAGAAAGTTGTTATGACGTAGAATGTGCATACTTTGTTGATTCCATTTATCAAAAAAATCACATTTTTTAAAAACTCGTGTTTTTTTAAGAAATGATGTAGACCTTCTACGAAATGTGATTTTAATAAAGGAGGGTACTGAGCACTTCCTATTACTGAACGTATGTGAAAACTATAGAAAGTTGTTATGACGTAGAATGTGCATACTTTGTTGATTCCATTGATTAAATAAATGACATTAATTTAAAAACTCATGTTTTTAATCAAATCATATAAACCTTCTCGAAGGTGTAATTTTTTAAAAGGGGGGTACTAAGCACTTCCGATTACCGAACGCATGCGAAAACTATAGAAAGTTGTTATGACGTAGAATGTGAATACTTTGTTGATTCCATTTATTAAATAAATCACTTTTTTTAAAAACTCGTGTTTTTTTAAGAAATCATGTAAACCTTCTACAAGCTGTGATTTTTAAAAACGGGGGTACCAAGATATTCCTCTTGCCAAACGCATGCGAAACTATAGAAAGCTGTAATGACGTAGAATGTGCATACTTTGGTGATTCCATTTATTAAATAAATCACATTTTTTAAAAACTCATGTTTTTTTAAGAAATCATTTAAACTTTGTAGAAGCTGTGATTTTAATAAACGGGGGTACTAAGCACTTCCTATTACTCAACGCATGAGAAAACCATAGAAAGGTTTTATGACCTAGAATTTGCATACTTTGTTGATTCCATTTATTAAATAACTCACATTTTCTAAAAATTCATGTTTTTTAAGAAATCATGTAAACATTCCAGAAGCTGTGATTTTAAAAAACGGGGGAAAGTAAGATTTTATAATTCTCGGACGCATGCGCAAACTATAGAAAGTCTTTATGACGTAGAATGTGCATACTTTGTTCATTCCATTTATTAAAAAAATAACATTAATTTAAGAACTCATGTTTTTAATGAAATCATGTAAACCTTCTAGAAGCTGTGATTTTTAAAAACGCGGGTACTAAAAACTTCCTATTACCGAACGCATGCGAAAACTATAGAAATTTGTTATGACATAGAATCGACATACTGTGTTGATTCCATTTATTAAATAACTCACATTTTCTAAAAAGTCCTGTTTTTTAAGAAATCATGTAAACCTTCTAGAAGCTGTGATTTTTAAAAACGGGCGGTACTAATCTATTCTTCTTGTCGAACGCATGCGCAAACTATAGAAAGTTGTTTTGACGTAGAATGTGCATACTTTGGTGATTCCATTTATTAAATAAATCACATTTTTTTAAAGCTCGTGTTTTTTTAAGAAATCATGTAAACCTTCTAGAAGCTGTGATTTTAATAAAGGAGGGTACTAAGCACTTCCTATTACTCAACGCATGCGAAAACTTTAGAAAGTTGTTATGACGTAGAATGTGCATACTTTGTTGATTCCATTTTCTAAAAAAATCACATTTTTTAAAAACTCGTGTTTTTTAAGAAATCATGTAAACCTTCTAGAAGCTGTTATTTTAAAAAATGGGGGGAAGTAAGCTTTTCTTATTCTCGGACGCATACGCAAACAACAGAAAGTCGTTATGACGTACAATCTGCATACTTTGTTGATTCCATTTATTAAATAAATGACATTAATTTAAAAACTCATGGTTTTAATCAAATCATGTAAACGTTCTAGAAGCTGTGATTTTTAAAAAGGGGGGTACTAAACACTTCCTATTACCGGACGCATGCGAAAACTATAGAAGGTTGTTATGACGTGGAATGTGCATACTTTGTTGATTCCATTTATTAAATAAATAACATTTTCTAAAACCTCGTGTTTTTTAAGATATCATGTAAACCTTCTAGAAGCTGTGATTTTAAAAAACGGGGGGAAGTAAGCTTTCATATTCTCGTACGCATGCGCAAACTATTGAAAGTCATTATGATGTACAATGTGCATACTTTGTTCATTCCATTTATTAAATAAATGATATTAATTAAAAAACTCATGTTTTTAATCAAATCATGTAAACTTTCTAGAAGCTGTGATTTTTAAAAACGGGGGGTACTAAGCTACTCTTCTTGTCGAACGCATGCGCAAACTATAGAAAGTCGCTATGATGTAGAATGTGCATACTTTGTTGATTCCATTTATTAAATAAATGACATTAATTTAAAAACTCATGTTTTTAATCAAATCATGTAAACCTTCTAGAAGTTGTGATTTTTAAAAGGAGGGGTATTAAGCACTTCCTATTACCAAACGCATGCAAAAACTATAGAAAGTTGTTATGACGTAGAATCTACATACTTTGCTGATTCCATTTATTAAATAAATCACATTTTTTAAAAACTTGTGTTTTTTTAAGAAATCATGTAAACCTTCTAGAAGCTGTGATTTTAAAAAATGGGGGGTACTAAGCTATTCTTCTTCTCGAACGCATGCGCAAACTATAGAAAGTTGTTATGACGTAGAATGTGCATACTTTGGAAATTCCATTTATTAAATAAATCACATTTTTTAAAAACTCTTGTTTTTTTAAGAAATCACGTAAAGCTTCTAGAAGTTGTCATTTTAATAAACGGGGGTACTAAGCACTTCCTATTACTCAACGCATAAGAAAACCATAGAAAGTTGTTTTGACGTAGAATTTGCATACTTTGTTGATCCCATTTATTAAATAACTCATATTTTCTAAAGACTCGTGTTTTTCAAGAAATCATGTAAACCTTCTAGAAGCTGTGATTTTTAAAAACGGGGGGAAGTAAGCTTTTCTTATTCTCAGATGCATGCGCAAACTATAGAAAGTCGTTATGACATAGAATGTGCATACTTTGTTGATTCCCTTTATTAAATAAATGACATGAATTTAAAAACTCATGTTTTCAATCAGATCATGTAAACCTTTTCGAAGGTGTGATTTTTTAAAAGGGGGGGTACTAAGCACTTCCTATTACCGAACGCATTCGAAAACTATAGAAAGTTGTTATGACGTAGAATGTGCATATTTTTTTTATTCCATTTATTAAATAAATCACATTTTTTAAAAACTCGTGTTGTTTTAAAAAATCATGTAAACCTTCTTGAAGCTGTGTTTTTTTAAAATTGGGGGTACTAAGCTATTCTTCTTGCCAAACGCATGCGTAAACTATAGAAAGTTGTTATGACGTAGAATGTGCATACTTTGGTGATTCAATTTATTAAATAAATCACATTTTTTAAAAATTCGTGTTTTTTTAAGAAATCATGTAAACCTTCTAGAAGCTGTGATTTTTAAAAATGGGGGGGTACTAAGCTACTCTTCTTGTCGAACGCATGCGCAAACTATAGAAAGTTGTTATGACGTAGAATGTGCATACTTTGGTGTTTCCATTTATTAAATAAATCAAATTTTTTAAAAACTTTTTTTTTTTTTTTAAATCATGTAACCCTTCTAGAAGTTGTGATTTTAATAAACGGGCATACTAAGCACTTCCTATTACTCAACGCATGAGAAAAACATAGAAATTTGTTATGACCTAGAATTTGCATACTTAGTTGATTCCATTTATTAAATAACTCACATTTTCTAAAAACTCGTGTTTTTTAAGAAATCGTGTAAACCTTCTAGAAGCTGTGATTTTAAAAAACGGGGGGAAGTAATCTTTTCTAATTGTCGGACGCATGCGCAAACTATAGAAAGTCACTATGACGTAGAATGTGCATACTTTGTTGATTCCATTTATTAAATAAATGACATTAATTTAAAAACTCATGTTTTTAATCAAATCATGTAAACCTTCTAGAACCTGTGATTGTTAAAAAGGGGGGTATTAAGCACTTCCTATTACCGAACGCATGCGAAAACTATAGAAATTTGTTATGACGTAGAATGTACATACTTGGTTGATTCCATTTATTAAGTAAATCACATTTGTTAAAAACTCGTGTTTTTTTAAGAAATCATGTAAACCTTCTAGAAGCTGTGATTTTTAAAAACAGGGGGTACTAAACTATTCTTCTTGCCGAACGCATGCGAAAACTATAGAAAGTTGTTATGACATAGAATGCGCATACATTGGTGATTCCATTTATTAAATAAATCACATTTTTTTGAAACTCGTGTTTTTTGAAGAAATCATGTAAACCTTCTAGAAGCTGTGATTTTAATAAACGGGGGTACTAAGCACTTCCTATTACTCAACGCATGAGAAAACTATAGAGAGTTGTCATGACCTAGAATTTGCATACTTTGTTGATTCCATTTATTAAATAACTCACATTTTCTAAAAACTCTTGTTTTTTAAGAAATCATATAAACCTTCTAGAAGCTGTGATTTTAAAAAACGGCGGGAAGTAAGCTTTTACTATTCTCGAACATATGCTCGAACTATAGAAAGTCGTTATGCCGTCGAAAGTACATACTTTGTCGATTCCATTTATTAAATAAATGACATTAATTTAAAAACTCATGTTTTTAATCAAATCATGTAAACCTTCTAGAAGTTATGACTTTTAAAAAGGGGGTTACTAAGCACTTCCTATTACCGAACGCATGCGAACACTATAGAAAGTTGTTATAATGTAGAATGTGCATACTTTGTTGATTCCATTTATTAAATAAATCACATTTTCTAAAAACTTGTAAATTTTAAGAAATCATGTAAACCTTCTAGAAGCTGTGATTTTAAAAAACGGGGGGAAGTAAGCTTTTCTTATTCTCGGACGCATGAAAAAACTATAGAAAGTCGTTATGATGTAGAATGTGCATACTTCGTTGATTCCATTTATTAAATAAATGACATTAATTTAAAAACTCATGTTTTTAATCAAATCATGTAAACCTTCTAGAAGATGTTATTTTTAAAAAGGGCAGTACTAAGCACTTCCTATTACCGAACGCATGCGAAAACTATAGAAAGTTGTTATGACGTAGAATGTGCATACTTTATTGATTCCATTTATTAAATAAATCACATTTTTTAAAAACTCGTGTTGTTTTATGAAATCATGTAAACCTTCTAGAATCTGTGATTTTTAGAAAAGTGGGGTACTAAGCTATTCTTCTTGCCGAATGCATGCGCAAACTATAGAAAGTTGTTATGACGAGGAATATGCATACTTTGGTGATTCCATTTATTAAATAAATTACATTTTTTTAAAACTCGTGTTTTTTTAGGAAATCATGTAAACCTTCTAGAAGCTGTGATTTTAATAAACGGTGGTAGTAAGCACTTCCTATTACTCAACGCATCAGAAAACCATAGAAAGTTGTTATGACCTAGAATTTACATACTTTGTTGATTCCATTTATTAAATAACTCACATTTTCTAAAAACTCGTGTTTTTTAAGAAATCATGTAAACCTTCCAAAAGCTGTGATTTTAAAAAACGGGGGAAAGTAAGCTTTTCTTATTCTCGGACGCATTCGCAAACTATAGAAAGTCGTTATGACGTAGAATGTGCATACTTTGTTGATTCCATTTATTAAATAAATGACATTAATTTAAAAACTCACGTTTTTAATCAAATCATGTAAACCTTCTAGAGGCTGTGATTTTTAAAAAGGGGGGTACTAAGCACTTCCTGTTACCGAACACATGCGAAAACTATAGAAAGTTGTTATGACGTAGAATGTGCATACTTTGCTGATTCAATTGATTAAATAACTCACATTTTTTAAAAACTCCTGTTTTTTAAGAAATCATGTAAACCTTCTAGAAGCTGTGATTTTAAAAAATGGGGAGAAGTAAGCTTTTCTTATTCTCGGACGCATGCGCAAACTATAGAAAGTCGTTATGACGTAGAATGTGCATACTTTGTTGATTCCATTTATTAAATAAATGACATTAATTTAAAAACTCATGTTTTTAATCAAATCATGTAAACCTTCTAGAAGCTTTGATTTTTAAAAAGGGGGGTAGTAAGCACTTCCTGTTACCGAACGAATGCGAAAACTATAGAAAGTTGTTATAATGTAGAATGTGCATACTTTGCTGATTCCATTTATTAAATAACTTACATTTTCTAAAAACTCATGTTTTTTAAGAAATCATGTAAACCTTCTAGAAGCTGTGATTTAAACAAACGGGGAGAAGTAAGCTTTTCTTATTCTCGGATGCATGCGCAAACTATAGAAAGTCGTTATGACGTAGAATGCGCATACTTTGTTGATTCAATTTATTAAATAAATTACATTAATTTAAAAACTCGTGTTTTTAATGAAATCATGTAAACCTTCTAGAAGGTGTGATTTTTTAAAAGGGGGGTACTAAGCACTTCCTATTACCGAATGCATGTGAAAACTATAGAAAGTTGTTATGACATAGAATGTGCATACTTTTCTGATTCCATTTATTAAATAACTCACATTTTCTAAAAACTCGTGTTTTTTAAGAAATCATGTAAACCTTCTGGAAGCTGTGATTTTAAAAAACAGGGGGAAGTAAGCTTTTCTTATTCTCGGACACATGCACAAACTATAGAAAGTCGTTATGCCGTATAATGTGCATTCTTTGGTGATTCTGTTTATTAAATAAATGACATTAATTTAAAAACTCATGTTTTTAATCAAATCATTTAAACCTTTTAGAAGTTGTGATTTTTAAAAAGGGGGGTACTAAGCAGTTCCTACTACCCAACGCATGCGAAAACTATAGAAAGTTTTTATGACGTAGAATGTGCATACTTTGTTGATTCCATTTATTAAATAAATCACATTTTTTAAAAACTCGTGTTGTTTTAAGAAATCATGTAAACCTTCTAGAAGCTGTGATTTTTAAAAACGGAGGGTACTAAGCTATTCTTCTTGCCGAATTCATGCTCAAACTATAGAAAGTTGTTATGACGTAGAATGCGCATACTTTGGTGATTCCATTTATTAAATAAATCACATTTTTTAAAAACTCGTTTTTTTTAAGAAATCATGTAAACATTCTAAAAGCTGTGATTTTAATAAACGGGGGTACTAAGCACTTCCTATTACTCAACGCATGCGAAAACTATAGAAATTTGTTATGACGTAGAATGTGCATACTTTGTTGACTGAATTTATTAAATAAATCACATTTTCTAAAAACTTGTGTTTTTTAAGAAATCAAGCAAACCTTCTAGAAGCTGTGATTTTAAAAAACGGGGGGAAGTAAGCTTTTCTTATTCTCGGACGCATGCGCAAACTATGGGACGTAAGCTTCTAGAATGTGCATACTATGTTGATTCCATTTATTAATTAAATGACATTAATTTAAAAACTCATTTTTTTAATCAAATCATGTAAACGTTCTAGAAGCTGTGATTTTTAAAAACGGGGGTACTAAGCACTTCCTATTACCGAACGAATGTGTAAACTATAAAAATTCGTTATGACGTAGAATGTGCATACTTTGGTGATTCCATTTTTTAAATAAATCACATTTTTTAAAAACTCGTGTTTTTTTAAGAAATCATGTAAACCTTCTAGAAAATGTGATTTTAATAAAGGAGGGTACTAAGCACTTCCTATTACTGAACGGATGCGAAAACTATAGAAAGTAGTTATGACGTAGAATGTGCATACTTTAGTGATTCCATTTATTAAATAAATAACATTTTTTTAAAAATCGTGTTTTTTTACGAAATCGTGTAAACCTTCTAGAAGCTATGATTTTAATAAATGGGGGTACGAAGCACTTCCTATTACTCAAGGCATGAGAAAACCATAGAATGTTGTTACGACCTAGAATTTGCATACTTTGCTGATTCCATTTATTAAATAACTCACATTTTCTAAAAACTCGTGTTTTTAGGAAATCATGTAAAACTTCTAGAAGCTGTGATTTTAAAAAACGGGGTGAAGTAATCTTTTCTTATTCTTGGATGCATGCGCAAACTATGGAAAGTCGTTATGACGTAGAGTGTGCATACTTTGTTGATTCCATTTATTAAATAAACGACATTAATTTAAAAACTTATGTTTTTAATCAAATCATGTAAACCTTCTAGAAGCTGTGATTTTTAAAAATGGGGGTACAAAGCACTTTCTATTCCCAAACGCATACGAAAACTATAGAAAGTTGTTATGACGTAGAATGTGCATACTTTGTTGATTCCATTTATTAAGTAGCTCACATTTTCTTAAAAATCGTGGTTTTTAAGAAATCATGTAAACCTTCTAGACGCTGTGATTTTAGAAAATGGGAGGAAGTAAGCTTTTCTTATTCTCGGACGCATGCGCAAACTATGGAAAGTTGTTATGACGTAGAATGTGCATACGTTGTTGATTCCATTTATTAAATAAATGACATTAATTTAAAAACTCATGTTTCTAATCAAATCATGTAAACCTTCTAGAAACTGTGATTTTTAAAAGGGGGGAACTAACCAATTCCTATTACCGAACGCATGCGAAAACTATAAAATGTTGTTATGACGTAGAAGGTGCATACTTTGTTGATTCCATTTTTTAAATAAATCACATTTTCTAAAAACTTGTGTTTTTTAAGAAATCATGAAACCTTCTAGAAGCTGTGATTTTTAAAAAACGGGGGTACTAAGCACTTCCTATTACCGAAGGCATGTGCAAACTATAGAAAGTTGTTATGACGTAGAATGTGCATACTTTGCTGATTCCATTTATTAAATAAATCACATATTTTTAAAACAAGTGTTTTTTTAAGAAATCATGTAAACCTTCTAGAAAATGTGATTTTAATAAAGGAGGGTACTAAACACCTCCTATTACGAAACGGATGCGAAAACTATAGAAAGTTGTTATAACGTAGAATGTGCATATTTTGTTGAGACCATTTTTTAAACAAATCACATTTTCTTAAAACTCGTGTTTTTTAAGAAATCATGAAACCTTCTAGAAGCTGTGCTTTTTAAAAACGGGGGTACTAAGCACTTCCTATTACCGAACACATGCGAGAACAATAGCAAGTTGTTATGACGTAGAATGTGCATATTTTGTCGATTCCAATTATTAAATAAATGACATTAATTTAAAACTCATGTTTTTATTCAAATCATGTAAACCTTCTAGAACCTATGGTTTTTAAAAAGGTGGGTACTAAGCACTTCCTATTACCGAATGCATGTGAAAACTATAGAAAGTTGTTATGACATAGAATGTGCATACTTTGTTGATTCCATTTATTAAATAAATCACATTTTCTAAAAACTCGTGTTTCCTAACAAATCATGTTAAAAAAAAAAACGTGGGTAAGTAAGAATTTCTTATTCTCGGGCGCATGCACAAACTATGGAAAGTCGTTATGACGTAGAATGTGCATAGTTTCTTGATTCCATTTATTAAATAAATGACATTAATTTAAAAACTCATGTTTTTAATCAAATCATGTAAACCTTGTAGAAGGTGTGATGTTTTAAAAGGGGGGTACTAAGCACTTCCTACTACCGAATGCATGCGAAAACTATAGAAAGTTGTTATGACATAGAATGTGCATACTTTGTTGATTCCATTTATTAAATAACTCACATTTTCTAAAAACACGTGTTTTTAAGAAATCATGTAAACCTTCTAGAAGCTGTGATTTTAAAAAACGTGGGGAAGTAAGCTTTTCTTATTCTCGGACACATGCGCAAACTATAGAAAGTTGTTATGACGTAGAATGTGAATACTTGGTTGATTCCATTTATTAAATAATTGACATTAATTTAAAAACTCATGTTTTTAATCAAATACTGTAAACCTTCTAGAAGCTGTGATTTTTAAAAATGGGGGTACTAAGCACTTCCTATTACCAAACGTATGCGAAAACTATAGAAAGTTGTTATGACGTAGAATGTGCATACTTTGATGATTCCATTTATTAAATAAATCACATTTTCTAAAAACTCGTGTTTTTTAAGAGATCATATAAACCTTCTAGAAGCTGTGATTTTAAAAAACGGGGGGAAGTAAGATTTTCTTATTCTCGGACGCATGCGTAAACTATAGAAAGTCGTTATGATGTAGAATGTGCATACTTTGCTGATTCCATTTATTAAATAATTGACATTAATTTAAAAACTCATGTTTTTAATCAAATCATGTAAACCTTCTAGAAGCTCTGATTTTTAAAAAGGCGGGTACTAACCACTTCCTATTACCCAACGCATGTGAAAACTATAGAAAGTTGTTATGACATAGAATGTGCATACTTTGTTGATTCAATTTATTAAATAAATCACATTTTTAAAAAACTCGTGTTGTTTTAAGAAATCATGTAAAACTTCTAGAAGCTGTGATTTTTAAAAACGGGGGTACTAAGCTATTCTTCTTGCCGAACGCATGCACAAACTATAGAGAGTTGTTATGACGTAGAATGCGCATACTTTGGTGATTCCATTTATTAAATAAATCACATTTTTTAAAAACTCATATTTTTTTAAGAAATCATGTAAACCTTCTAGAAGCTGTGATTTTAATAAACGGGGGTACTAAGCACTTCCTATTACTCAGCGCATGCGAAAACTATAGAAAGTTTTTATGACATAGAATGTGCATACTTTGATGATTCCATTTATTAAATAAATCACATTTTCTAAAAACTCGTGTTTTTTAAGAAATCATGCAAACCTTCTAGAAGCTGTGATTTTAAAAAACGGGGGGAAGTAAGCTTTTCTTATTCTCGGACGCATTCCCAAACTATAGAAAGTCGTTATGATATAGAATGTGCATCCTTTGTTGATTCCATTTTTTAATTCAATGACATTAATTTAAAAACTCATGTTTTTAATCAAATCATGTAAACCTTCTAGAAGCTGTGCTTTTTAAAAACGGAGGTACTAAGCCCTTCCTATTACTGAACGCATGTGAAAAATATAGAAAGTTGTTATGACGTATAATGTGCATACTTTGTTGATTCCATTTATTAAATAAATCACATTTTCTAAAAACTTGTGTTTTTTAAGAAATCATGTAAACTTTCTAGAAGCTGTGATTTTAAAAAACGGGGGGAAGTAAGCTTTTCTTATTCTCGGACGCATGCGAAAACTATGGAAAGTCGTTATGACGTAGAATGTGCATACTTTGTTGATTCCATTTATTAGATAAATGATATTAATTTAAAAACTCATGTTTTTAATCAAATCCTATAAACCTTCTAGAAGCTGTGATTTTTAAAAACGGGGGTACTAAGTACTTCCTATTAACGAACGCATGTGAAAACTATAGCAATTTGTTATGACGTAGAATGTGCATACTTTGTTGATTCCATTTATTAAATAAATCTCATTTTTTAAAAACTCGTGCTTTTTTAAGAAATCATGTAAACCTTCTAGAAAATGTGATTTTAATAAAGGAGGGTACTAAGCACTTCTATTACTGAACGAATGCGAAAACTATAGAAAGTTGTTATGACGTAGAATGTTCATACTTTGTTGATTCCATTTTTTAAATAAATCACATTTTCTAATAACTCGTGTTTTTTAAGAAATCAAGAAACCTTCTAGAAGTTGTCATTTTTAAAAATGGGGGTACTAAGCACTTCCTATTACCGAATGCATGCGAAAACAATAGAAAGTGGTTATGATGTAGAATGTGCATACTTTGTTGATTCCATTTACTAAATAAATGACATTAATTTAAAACTCATGTTTTTATTCAAATCAGGTAAACCTTCTAGAAGCTGTGATTTTTAAAAAGGGGGGTACTAAGCTCTTCCTCTTACCGAATGCATGCGAAAACTATAGAAAGTTGTTATGATGTAGAACGTGCATACTTTGTTGATTCCATTTATTAAATAAATCACATTTTCTAAAAACTCGTGTTTCCTAAGAAATCATGTAAACCTTCTAGAAGCTGTGATTTTAAAAAACGTGGGGAAGTAAGCTTTTCTTATTCTTGGACGCATGCGCAAACTATTGAAAATCGTTATGACGTAGAATGTGCATAGTTTGTTAATTCCATTTATTAAATAAATGACATTAATTTAAAACTCATGTTTTTATACAAATCATGTAAATCTTCTAGAAGCTGTGATTTTTAAAAAGGGGGGTACTAAGTACTTCCTATTACCGAATGCATGCAAAAACTATAGAAATTTTTTATGACATAGAATGTGCATACTTTGTTGATTCCATTTTTTAAATAAATCACATTTTTTAAAAATTCATGTTTTTTAAGAAATCATGAAACCTTCTAGAGGCTGTGATTTTTAAAAATGGGGGTACTAAGCACCTCCTATTACCGAAAGCATGAGAAAACAATAGAAAGTTGTTATGATGTAGAATGTGCATACTTTGTTGATTCCAATTATTAAATAAATGACATTAATTTAAAACTCATGTTTTTAGTCAAATCATGTAAACCTTCTAGAAGCTGTGATTTTTAAAAAGGGGGGTGCTAAGCACTTCCTATTACCGAATGCATGCGAAAACTATAGAAAGTTCTTATGACGTAGAATGTGCATACTTTGTTGATTCCATTTATTAAATAAATCACATTTTCTAAAAACTCGTGTTTCCTAAGAAATCATGTAAACCTTCTAGAAGCTGTGATTTTAAACAACGTGGGGAAGTAAGCTTTTCTTATTCTCGGACGCATGCGCAAACTATGGAAAGTCGTTATGACGTAGAATGTGCATACTTTGTTGATTCCATTTATTAAATAAATGACATTAATTTAAAAACTCATGTTTTTAATCAAATCATGTAAACCTTCTAGAAGGTGTGATCTTTTAAAAGGGGGGTACTAAGCACTTCCTATTACCGAATGCATGCGAAAACTATAGAAAGTTGTTATGACGTAGAATGTGCATACTTTGTTAATTCCATTTGTTAAATAACTCACATTTTCTAAAAACTCGTGTTTTTTAAGAAATCATGTAAACCTTCTAAAAGCTGTGATTTTAAAAAATGGGGGGAAGTAAACTTTTCTTATTCTCGGACACATGCGCAAACTATAGAAAGTCGTTATGCCGTATAATGTGCATACTTTGTTGATTCCATTTATTAAATAAATGACATTAATTTAAAAACTCATGTTTTTAATCAAATCATGTAAACCTTCTAGAAGCTGTGATTTTTAAAAAGGGCGGTACTAAGCACTTCCTGTTACGGAACGCATGCGCAAACTATAGAAAGTTGTTATGACGTAGAATGTTCATACTTTGTTGATTCCATTTATTAAATAAATCACATTTTCTAAAAGCTCACGTTTTTTAAGAAATCATGTAAACCTTCTAGAAGATGTGATTTTAAAAAAGGGGGGGAAGTAAGCTTTTCTTATTCTCGGACGCATGCGCAAACTATAGAAAGTCGTTATGATGTAGAATGTGCATACTTTGTTGATTCCATCTATTAAATAAATGACATTAATTTAAAAACTCATGTTTTTAATCAAATCATGTAAACCTTCTAGAAGCTGTGATTTTTAAAAATGGGGTACTAACCACTTCCTATTACCGAACGCATGTGAAAGCTATAGAAATTTGTTATGGCGTAGAATGTGCATACTTTGTTGATTCAATTTATTAAATAAATCACATTTTTTAAAAACTCGTGTTGTTTTAAGAAATCATGTAAACATTCTAGAAGATGTGATTTTTAAAAATGCGGGGTACTAAGCTATTCTTCTTGCCGAACGCATGCACAAACTATAGAAAGTTGTTATGACGTAGAATGTGCATACGTTGGTGATTCCATTTACTAAGTAAATCACATTTTTTTAAAAGTCGTCTTTTTTTAAGAAATGATGTAAACCTTCTAGAAGCTGTGATTTTAATAAATGGGGGTACTAAGCACTTCGTATTACTCAACGCATGTGAAAACTATAGAAAGTTGTTATGACGTAGAATGTGCATACTTTGATGATTCCATTTATTAAATAAATCGCATTTTCTAAAAACTCGTGTTTTATTAAGAAATGATGTAAACCTTCTAGAAGCTGTGATTTTAAAACACGGGGGGAAGTAAGCTTTTCTTATTCTCGGACGCATGCACAAACTATAGAAAGTCGTTATGACGTAGAATGTGCATACTTTGTTTATTCCATTTATTACATAAATCACATTTTTTAAAAACTCATGTTTTTTGAAGAAATCATGTAAACCTTCTAGAAGCTGTGATTTTAATAAAGGAGGGTACTAAGCACTTCCTATTAATCAACGCATGAGAAAACTATAGAAATTTTTTATGACCTATAATTTGCATACTCTTTTGATTCCATTTATTAAATAACTCACATTTTCTAAAAACTCGTGTTTTTTAAGAAATCATGTAAACCTTCCAGAGGCTGTGATTTTAAAAAATGGGGGGAAGTAAGCTTTTCTTATTCTCGGACGCATGCACAAACTATAGAAAGTCGTTATGACGTAGAATGTGCATACTTTGTTGATTCCATTTATGAAATAAATGACATTAATTTAAAAACTCATGTAAACCTTTTAGAAGCTGTGATTTTTAAAAAGGCGGGTACTAACCACTTCCAATTACCCAACGCATGCGAAAACTATAGAAAGTTGTTATGATGTAGAATGTACATACTTTGTTTATTCCATTTATTAAATAAATCACATTTTTCAAAAACTCGTGTTTTTTTAAGAAATCATGTAAACCTTCTAGAAGCTGTGATTTTTAAAAACGGGGGGTACTAAGCTATTCTTCTTGCCGAACGCATGCGCAAACTATGGAAAGTTGTTACGATGTAGAATGTGCATACTTTGGTGATTACATTTACTAAATAAATCACATTTTTTAAAAACTCATGTTTTAATAAGAAATCATGTAAACCTTCCAGAAGTTGTGATTTTAATAAACTGGGGTACTCAGCACTTCCTATTACTCAACGCATGAGAAAACTATAGAAAGTTGTGGTGACCAAGAATTTGCATACTTTGTTGACTCCATTTATTTAATAACTCACATTTTCTAAAAACTCGTGTTTTTTAAGAAATCGTGTAAACCTTCTAGAAGCTGTGATTTTAAAAAACATGGGGAAGTAAGCTTTTCTTATTCTCGGACGCATGCGCAAAGTATAGAAAGTGGTTATGATGTAGAATGTGCATACTTTGTTGATTCCATTAATTAAACAAATGACATTAATTTAAAAACTCTTGTTTTTAATCAAATCATGTAAACCTTCTAGAAGGTGTGATTTTCATAAAGGTAGGTACTAAGCACTTCCTATTACCGAACGCATGCTTAAACTATAAAAAGTTGTTATGACCTAGAATATGCATACTTTGTTGATTTCATTTATTAAATAACTCACATTTTCTAAAAACTCCTGGATTTTAAGAAATCATGTAAACTTTCTAGAAGCTGTGATTTTAAAAAATGGGGGGAAGTAAGCTTTTCTTATTCTCCAACGCATGCGCAAACTATTGAAAATCGTTATGACATAGAATGTGCATATTTTGTTGATTCCATTTATTAAATAAATGACATTAATTTAAAACTCATGTTTTTATACAAATCATGTAAATCTTCTAGAAGCTGTGATTTTTAAAAAGGGGGGTACTAAGCACTTCCTATTACCGAAAGCATGCGAAAACTATAGAAAGTTGTTTTTACGTAGAATGGGCATACATTGGTGATTCCATTTATTAAATAAATCACATTTTTTTAAAACTCGTGTTTTTTTAAGAAATCATGTAAACCTTCTAGAAGTTGTGATTTTAATAAAGGAGGGTACTAAGCACTTCCTATTACTCAACGCATGCAAAAACTATAGAAAGTTGTTATGACGTAGAATGTGCATACTTTGTTGATTACATTTTTTAAAAAAATCACATTTTCTAAAAACTCGTGTCTTTTAAGAAATCATGTAAACCTTCTAGAAGCTGCGATTTTAAAAAATGGGGGGAAGTAAGCTTTTCTTATTATCGGACGCATGCTCAAACTATAGAAAGTCGCTATGATGTAGAATGTGCATACTTTGTTTATTCCATTAATTAAATAAATGACATTAATTTAAAACTCATGTTTTTATTCAAATCATATAAACCTTCTAGAAGCTGTGATTTTTAAAAACGCGGGTACTAAGCACTTCCTATTACCGAATGCATGCAAAAACTATAGAAAGTTGTTATGATGTACAATGTGCATACTTTGTTGATTCCATTTATTAAATAAATCACATTTTCTCAAAACTCGTGTTTTTTAAGAAATCATGTAAACCTTCTAGAAGATGTGATTTTAAAAACCATGGGGTAGTAAGCTTTTCTTATTCTCGAACACATGTGCAAACTATAGAAAGTCGTTATGACGTAGAGTGTGCATACTTTGTTGATTCCATTTATTAAATAAATCACATTAATTTAAAAACTGATGTTTTTAATCAAATCATGTAAACCTTCTAGAAGCTGTGATTTTTAAAAAGGGGAGTACTAAGCACTTCCTATTACCAAACGCATGCGAAAACTATAGAATGTTTTTATGACGTAGAATGTGCATACTTTGTTGATTCCATTTATTAAATAAATCACATTTTTTAAAAACTCATGTTTTTTTAAGAAATGATGTAAACCTTGTGAAAAATGTGATTTTAAAAAATGGGGGGAACTAAGCTATTCTTCTTGCCGAACGCATGCGAAACCATAGAAAGTTGTTATGGCGTAGAATGTGCATAATATGGCGATTCCATTTTTTAAATAAATCACATTTTTTTAAAACTCGTGTTTTTTGAAAAAATCACGTAAACTTTCTAGAAGCTGTGATTTTAATAAACGGGGGCACTAAGCACTTCCTATTAGTCAATGCATGAGAAAACTATAGAAAGTTGTTATGACCTAGAATGTTCATACATTGTTGATTCCATTTATTAAATAACTCACATTTTCTAAAAACTCGTGTTTTTTAAGAAATCATGTAAACCTTCTAGAAGCTGAGATTTTAAAAAACGGGGGGAAGTAAGCTTCTCGTATTCTCGGACGCTTGCGCAAACTATCGAAAGTAGTTATGATGTAGAATGTGCATACTTTGTTGATTCTATTTATTAAATAAATGACATTAATTTAAAAACTCATGTTTTTAATGAAAACATGTAAATCTTCTAGAAGCTGTGATTTTTAAAAACGCGAGTACTAAGCACTTCCTATTACCGAACGCATGCGAAAACTATAGAAAGTTGTTATGACGTAGAATTGGCATACTTTGTTGATTCCCTTTTTTAAATAACTTACATTTTCCAAAAACTCTTGTTTTTTAATAAATCATGTAAACCTTCTAGTAGCTGTGATTTTTAAAAACGGGGGGTACTAAGCTATTCTTCTTGTCGAACGCATTCGAAAACCATAGAAAGTCGTTATGACGTAGAATGTGCATACTTTCTTGATTCCATTTATTAAATAAATGACATTAATTTAAAACTCATGTTTTTATTCAAATCATGTAAACCTTCAAGAAGCTGTGATTTTTAAAAAGGGGGGTACTATGCACTTCCTATTACCGAACGCATGCGAAAACTATAGAAAGTTGTTATGACGTAGAATGTCCATACTTTGTTGATTCCATTTATTAACTAAATCACATTTTTTAAAAACTCGTGTTTTTTGAAGAAATCATGTAAACTTTCTAGAAGCTGTGATTTTAATAAACATGGGTAGTAAGCACTTCCCATTACTCAACGAATGAGAAAACTATAGAAAGCTGATATGACCTAGAATTTTAATACATTGTTGATTCCATTTATTAAATAACTCACATTTTCTAAAAACTCGTGGTTTTTAAGAAATCATGTAAACCTTCTAGAAGCTGTGATTTTAAAAAACACGGGGGAAGTAAGCTTTTCGTATTCTCGGACGGATGCGGAAACTATAGAAAGTCGTTATGACGTAGAATGTGCATACTTTGTTGATTCCATTTATTAAATAAATGACATTAATTTAAAAACTCATGTTTTTAATTAAATCATGTAAACCTTCTAGAAGCTGTGATTTTTAAAAGCGCGAGTACTAAGCACTTCCTATTACCGAATGCATGCAAAAACTATAGAAATTTGTTATGACGTAGAATTGGCATACTTTGTTGATTCCATTTATTAAATAACTTACATTTTCTAAAAACTCGTATTTTTTAATAAATCATGTAAACTTTCTAGTAGCTGTGATTTTTAAAAAAGGGGGTACTAAGCTATTCTTCTTGTCGAACGCATGCGCAAACTATAGAAAGTTGTTTTGACGTAGAATGAGCATACTTTGGTGATTACATTTATTAAATAAATCACATTTTTTAAAAACTCATGTTTTTCTAAGAAATCATGTAAACTTTCTAGAAGCTGTGATTTTTAAAAGCGCGAGTACTAAGCACTTCCTATTACCGAATGCATGTGAAAACTATAGAAAGTTTTTATGGCGTAGAATTGGAATTCACTGTTGATTCCATTTATTAAATAGCTTACATTTTCTAAAAACTCTTGTTTTTTAATAAATCATGTAAACCTTCTAGTAGCTGTGATTTTTAAAAATGGGGGGTACTAAGCTATTCTTCTTGTCGAATGCATGCGCAAACTATAGAAAGTTGTTTTGACGTAGAATGGGCATACTTTGGTGATTCCATTTATTAAATCAATCAATTTTTTTAAAAACTCGTGTTTTTTTAAGAAATCAGGTAAACCTTCTAGAAGCTGTGATTTTAATAAAGGTGGGTACTAAGCACTTCCTATTACTCAACGCATGCGAAAACTATAGAAAGGTTTTATGATGTAGAACGTGCATACTTTGTTGATTCCGTTTTTTAAAGAAATCACATTTTCTAAAAACTCGTGTCTTTTAAGAAATCTTGTAAACCTTCTAGAAGCTGTGATTTTAAAAAATGGGGGGAAGTAAGCTTTTCTTATTATCGGACGCATGCCCAAACTATACAAAGTTGTTATGACGTAGAATGTGCATACTTTGTTCATTCCATTTATTAAATAAATCACATTAATTTAAAACTCATGTTTTCATTCAAATCATGTAAACCTTTTAGAAGCTGTGATTTTTAAAAACGGGGGAACTAAGCACTTCCTATTACCGAATGCATGTGAAAACTATAGAAAGTTGTTATGGCGTAGAATGTGCATACTTTGTTGATAACATTTATTAAATTAATCACATTTTCTAAAAACTCATGTTTTTTAAGAAATCATGTAAACCTTTTAGAAGCTGTGATTTTAAAAAACGGGGGGAAGTAAGCTATGATGTAGAATGTGCATACTTTGTTTATTCCATTAATTAAATAAATGACATTAATTTAAAACTCATGTTTTTATTCAAATCATATAAACCTTCTAGAAGCTGTGATTTTTAAAAACGGGGGTACTAAGCACTTCCTATTACCGAATGCATGCAAAAACTATAGAAAGTTGTTATGACGTACAATGTGCATACTTTGTTGATTCCATTTATTAAATAAATCACATTTTCTAAAAACTCATGTTTTTTAAGAAATCATGTAAACCTTCTAGAAGCTGTGATTTTAAAAACCATGGGGTAGTAAGCTTTTCTTATTCTCGAACACATGCGCAAACTATAGAAAGTCGTTATGACGTAGAGTGTGCATACTTTGTTGATTCCATTTATTAAATAAATCACATTAATTTAAAAACTTATGTTTTTAATCAAATCATGTAAACCTTCTAGAACCTGTGATTTTTAAAAAGGGGAGTACTAAGCACTTCCTATTACCGAACGCATGCGAAAACTATAGAAAGTTTTTATGACGTAGAATGTGCATACTTTGTTGATTCCATTTATTAAATAAATCACATTTTTTAAAAACTCATGTTTTTTCCAGAAATCATGTAAACCTGGTAGAAAATGTGATTTTAAAACACGGGGGGTACTAAGATATTCTTCTTGCCGAACGCATGCGAAACTACAGAAAGTTGTTATGACGTAGAATGTGCATAGTATGGTGATTCCATTTTTTAAATAAATCACATTTTTTTAAAACTCGTGTTTTTTGAAAAAATCACGTAAACTTTCTAGAAGGTGTGATTTTAATAAACAGGGGCACTAAGCACTTCCTATTAGTCAACGCATGAGAAAACTATACAAAGTTGTTATGACCTAGAATTTTCATACATTGTTGATTCCATTTATTAAATAACTCACATTTTCAAAAAACTCGTGTTTTTTAAGAAATCATGTAAACCTTCTAGAAGCTGTGATTTTTTAATAAATCATGTAAACCTTCTAGAAGCTGTGATTTTAAAAAACGGGGGGAAGTAAGCTTCTCGTATTCTCAGACGCATGCGCAAACTATCGAAAATCATTATGATGTAGAATGTGCATACTTTGTTGATTCTATTTATTAAATAAATGACATTAATTTAAAAACTCATGTTTTTAATGAAAACATGTAAACCTTCTAGAAGCTGTGATTTTTAAAAACATGTAAACCTTTGGTGATTTTTAAAAAATCATGTAAACCTTTGGTGATTTGTTTTTTCAAGAAATCATGTAAACCTTGTAGAAAATGTGATTTTAAAAAACGGAGGGTACTAAGCTATTCTTCTTGCCGAACGCATGCGAAACTACAGAAAGTTGTTATGACGTAGAATGTGAATAGTATGGTGATTCCATTTTTTAAATAAATCACATTTTTTTAAAACTCGTGTTTTTTGAAAAAATCACGTAAACTTTATAGAAGGTGTGATTTTAATAAACAGGGGCACTAAGCACTTCCTATTAGTCAACGCATGAGAAAACTATAGAAAGTTGTTATGACCTAAAATTTTCATACATTGTTGATTCCATTTATTAAATAGCTCACATTTTCTAAAAACTCGTGTTTTTTGAGAAATCATGTAAACCTTCTAGAAGCTGTGATTTTAAAAAACGGGGGGAAGTAAGCTTCTCGTATTCTCGGACGCATGCGCAAACTATCGAAAATCATTATGATGTAGAATGTGCATACTTTGTTGATTCTATTTATTAAATAAATGACATTAATTTAAAAACTCATGTTTTTAATGAAAACATGTAAACCTTCTAGAAGCTGTGATTTTTGAAAACATGTAAACCTTTGGTGATTCCATTTATTAAATAAATCACATTTTTTTAAACGTCGTGTTTTTTTAAGAAATCATGTAAACCTTCTAGAAGCTGTGATTTTAATAAACGAGGGTACTAAGCACTTCCTATTACTCAACGCATGCGAAAACTATAGAAAGTTGTTATGACATAGAATGTGCATACTTTGTTGATTCCATTTAAAAAAAAATCACATTTTCTAAAAACTCGTGTCTTTTAAGAAATCATGTAAACCTTCTAGAAGCTGTGATTTTAAAAAATGGGGGGAAGTAAGCTTTTCTTATTATCGGACGCATGCCCAAACTATAGAAAGTCGTTATGATGTAGAATGTGCATACTTTGTTTATTCCATTAATTAAATAAATGACATTAATTTAAAATTCATGTTTTTATTCAAATCATATAAACCTTCTAGAAGCTGTGATTTTTAAAAACGGGTGTACTAAGCACTTCCTATTACCGAATGCATGCAAAAACTATAGAAAGTTGTTATGACGTACAATGTGCATACTTTGTTGATTCCATTTATTAAATAAATCACATTTTCTAAATACTCGTGTTTTTTAAGAAATCATGTAAACCTTCTAGAAGCTGTGATTTTAAAAACCATGGGGTAGTAAGCTTTTCTTATTCTCGAACACATGCGCAAACTATAGAAAGTCGTTATGACGTAGAGTGTGCATACTTTGTTGATTACATTTATTAAATAAATCACATTAATTTAAAAACTTATGTTTTTAATCAAATCATGTAAACCTTCTAGAAGCTGTGATTTTTAAAAAGGGGAGTACTAAGCACTTCCTATTACCGAACGCATGCGAAAACTATAGAAAGTTTTTATGACGTAGAATGTGCATACTTTGTTGATTCCATTTATTAAATAAATCGCATTTTTTAAAAACTCATGTTTTTTCAAGAAATCATGTAAACCTTGTAGAAAATGTGATTTTAAAAAACGGGGGGTACTAAGCTATTCTTCTTGCCGAACGCATGTGAAACTACAGAAAGTTGTTATGACGTAGAATGTGCATACTTTGTTGATTCCAATTATTAAATAAATCACATTTTTAAAAAGCTCATGTTTTTTTAAGAAATCATGTAAACCTTCTAGAACCTGTGATTTTAATAAAGGAGGGTACTAAGCAGTTCCTATTACTGAATGGATGCAAAAACTATAGAAAGTTGTTATGACGTAGAATGTGCATACTTTGTTGATTCCATTTATTAAAGAAATGACATTAATTTAAAACCTCATTTTTTTAATCAAATCATGTAAACCTTCTAGAAGCTGTGATTTTTAAAAAGGGGGGTACTAAGTACTTCCTATTACCAAACGCATGCGAAACTATACAAAGTTGTTATGACGTAGAATCGGCATACTTTGTTGATTCCATTTATTATATAAATCACATTTTTTAAAAACTCGTGCTTTTTTAAGAAATCATGTAAACGTTCTAGAATCTGTAATTTTTAAAAACGAGGGGTACTAAGTTATTCTTCTTGCCGAACGAATGCGCAAACTATAGAAAGGTTTTATGACGTAGAATGTGCATACTTTGGTGCTTCCATTTATTAAATAAATCACATTCTTTAAAAACTCATGTTTTTTAAGAAATCATGTAAACCTTCTAGAAGCTGTGATTTTAAAAAACGGGGGCGGTAAGCTATTCTTCTTGTCGAACGCATGCGCAAACTATAGAAAGTTGTTTTGACGTAGAATGGGCATAGTGTGGTGATTCCATTTTTTAAATAAATCACATTTTTTAAAAACTTGTGTTTTTTTAAGAAATCACGTAAACCTTCTAGAAGCTCTTATATTAATAAAGGAGGGTACTAAGCACATCCTATTACTCAACGCATGCGAAAACTATAGAAAGTTGTTATGACATAGAATGTGCATACTTTGTTGATTCCATTTTTTAAAGAAATCACATTTTCTAAAAACTCGTGTCTTTTAAGAAATCATGTAAACCTTCTAGAAGATGTGATTTTGAAAAATGGGGGGAAGTAAGCTTTCCTTATTCTCGGACGCATGCGCAAACTATAGAAAGTCGTTATGACGTAGAATGTGCATACTTTGCTGAATCCATTTATTAAAAAAATGACATTAATTTAAAAACTCATGTCTTTGATCAAATCATATAAACCTTCTAGAAGCTATGATTTTTAAAAAGGGGGGTACTAAGCAGTTACTATTACCGAACACATGCGAAAACTATAGAAAGTTTTTATAAGGTAGAATGTGCATACTTTGTTGATTCCATTTATTAAGTAAATCACATTTTTTAAAAACTCGTGTTTTTTTAAGAAATCATGTAAACCTTCTAGAAGCTGTGATTTTAAAAAATGGGGGAAGTAAGCTTTTCTTATTTCTGGACGCATGCGCAAACTATAGAAAGTCGTTCTGACGTAGAATGTGCATACTTTGTAGATTCTATTTATGAAATAAAACACATTTTCTAAAAACTCGTGTTTTTTACGAAATCATGTAAACCTTCCAGAAGCCGTGATTTTAAAAAACGGTGCAAGTAAGCTTTTCTTATTTCCAAACGTATGCGCAAACTATAGAAAGTTGTTATGACGTAGAATTGGCATACTTTTTAGATTCCATTTATTAAATAACTCACATTTTCTAAAAACTCATGTTTTTTTAAGAAATCATGTAAACCTTCTAGAAAATGTGATTTTAATAAAGGAGGGTACTAAGCACTTGCTATTACTGAACGGATGCGAAAACTATGGAAAGTTTTTATGATGTAGAATATGCATACTTTGTTGATTCCATTTATTAAATAAATCACATTAATTAAAAAACTCATGTTTTTAATCAAATCATGTAAACCTTCTAGAAGCTGTGATTTTTAAAAAGGGGAGTACTAAGCACTTCCTATTACCGAACGCATGCGAAAACTATAGAATGTTTTTATGACGTAGAATGTGCATACTTTGCTGATTCCATTTTTTAAATAAATCACATTTTTTAAAAACTCATGTTTTTTTAAGAAATGATGTAAACCTTGTGAAAAATGTGATTTTAAAAAATGGGGGGAACTAAGCTATTCTTCTTGCCGAACACATGCGAAACTATAGAAAGTTGTTATGGCGTAGAATGTGCATAATATGGCAATTCCATTTTTTAAATAAATCACATTTTTTTAAAACTCGTGTTTTTTGAAAAAATCACGTAAACTTTCTAGAAGCTGTGATTTTAATAAACGGGGGCACTAAGCACTTCCTATTAGTCAATGCATGAGAAAACTATAGAAAGTTGTTATGACCTAGAATTTTCATACATTGTTGATTCCATTTATTAAATAACTCACATTTTCTAAAAACTCGTGTTTTTTAAGAAATCATGTAAACCTTCTAGAAGCTGAGATTTTAAAAAACGGGGGGAAGTAGGCTTCTCGTATTCTTGGACGCATGCGCAAACTATCGAAAGTAGTTATGATGTAGAATGTGCATACTTTGTTGATTCTATTTATTAAATAAATGACATTAATTTAAAAACTCATGTTTTTAATGAAAACATGTAAATCTTCTAGAAGCTGTGATTTTTAAAAACGCGAGTACTAAGCACTTCCTATTACCGAACGCATGCGAAAACTATAGAAAGTTGTTATGACGTAGAATTGGCATACTTTGTTCATTCCCTTTTTTAAATAACTTACATTTTCCAAAAACTTTTATTTTTTAATAAATCATGTAAACCTTCTAGTAGCTGTGATTTTTAAAAACGGGGGGTACTAAGCTATTCTTCTTGTCAAACGCATTCGAAAACCATAGAAAGTCGTTATGACGTAGAATGTGCATACTTTCTTGATTCCATTTATTAAATAAATGACATTAATTTAAAACTCATGTTTTTATTCAAATCATGTAAACCTTCAAGAAGCTGTGATTTTTAAAAAGGGGGATACTAGGCACTTCCTATTACCGAACGCATCCGAAAACTATAGAAAGTTGTTATGACGTAGAATGTCCATACTTTTTTTATTCCATTTATTAAATAAATCACATTTTTAAAAAACTCGTGTTTTTTGAAGAAATCATGTAAACTTTCTAGAAGCTGTGGTTTTAATAAACATGTGTAGTAAGCACTTCCCATTACTCAACGAATGACAAAACTATAGAAAGCTGATATCACCTAGAATTTTAATACATTGTTGATTCCATTTATTAAATAACTCACATTTTCTAAAAACTCGTGGTTTTTAAGAAATCATGTAAACCTTCTAGAAGCTGTGATTTTAAAAAACACGGGGGAAGTAAGCTTTTCGTATTCTCGGACGCATGCGGAAACTATAGAAAGTCGTTATGACGTAGAATGTGCATACTTTGTTGATTCCATTTATTAAATAAATGACATTAATTTAAAAACTCATGTTTTTAATTAAATCATGTAAACCTTCTAGAAGCTGTGATTTTTAAAAGCGCGAGTACTAAGCACTTCCTATTACCGAATGCATGCAAAAATAAATCATGTAAACTTGTTATGACGTATAATTGGCATACTTTGTTGATTCCATTTATTAAATAACTTACATTTTCTAAAAACTCGTATTTTTTAATAAATCATGTAAACTTTCTAGTAGCTGTGATTTTTAAAAACGGGGGTACTAAGCTATTCTTCTTGTCGAACACATGCGCAAACTATAGAAAGTTGTTTTGACGTAGAATGGGCATACTTTGGTGATTACATTTATTAAATAAATCACATTTTTTAAAAACTCGTGTTTTTTTAAGAAATCATGTAAACCTTCTAGAAGCTGTGATTTTTAAAAGCGCGAGTACTAAGCACTTCCTATTACCGAATGCATGCGAAAACTATAGAAAGTTTTTATGGCGTAGAATTGGAATACACTGTTGATTCCATTTATTAAATAGCTTACATTTTCTAAAAACTCTTGTTTTTTAATAAATAATGTAAACCTTCTAGTAGCTGTGATTTTTAAAAATGGGGGGTACTAAGCTATTCTTCTGGTCGAACGCATGCGCAAACTATAGAAAGTTGTTTTGACGTAGAATGGGCATACTTTGGTGTTTCCATTTATTAAATAAATCAGTTTTTTTTAAAACTCGTGTTTTTTTAAGAAATCAGATAAACCTTCTAGAAGCTGTGATTTTAATAAAGGTGGGTACTAAGCACTTCCTATTACTCAACGCATGCAAAAACTATAGAAAGTTGTTATGACGTAGAACGTGCATACTTTGTTGATTCCATTTTTTAAAGAAATCATGTTTTCTAAAAACCCGTGTCTTTTAAGCAATCTTGTAAACCTTCTAGAAGCTGTGATTTTAAAAAACGGGGGGAAGTAAGCTTTTCTTATTATCGGACGCATGCCCAAACTATACAAAGTTGTTATGACGTAGAATGTGCATACTTTGTTCATTCCATTTATTAAATAAATCACATTAATTTAAAACTCATGTTTTCATTCAAATCATGTAAACCTTTTAGAAGCTATGATTTTTAAAAACGGGGGTACTAAGCACTTCCTATTACCGAATGCATGCGAAAACTATAGAAAGTTGTTATGACGTAGAATGTGCATACTTTGTTGATAACATTTATTAAATTAATCACATTTTCTAAAAACTCATGTTTTTTAAGAAATCATGTAAACCTTCTAGAAGCTGTGATTTTAAAAAACGTGGGGAAGTAAGCTTTTCTTATTCTGGGACGCATATGCAAACTATAGAAAGTGGTTATGAGGTAGAATGTCCATACTTTGTTGATTCCATTTATTAAATAAATGAAATTAATTTAAAAACTTATGTTTTTAATCAAATCATGTAAACCTTCTAGAAGCTGTGATTTTTAAAAAGGGGGGTACTAAGCACTTCCTATTACCGAACGCATGCGAAAACTATAGAAAGTTTTTATGACGTAGAATGTGCATACTTTATTGATTCCATTTATTAAATAAATCACATTTTTTAAAAACTCATTTTTTTTAAGAAATCATTTAAACCTTCTAGAAAATGTGATTTTAATAAAGGAGGGTACTAAACACTTGCTATTACTGAACGGATGCGAAAACTATAGAAAGTTGTTATGACGTAGAATGTGCATACTTTCTTGATTCCATTTTTTAAATAAATCACATTTTCTAAAAACTCGTGTTTTTTAAGAAATGATGAAACCTTCTAGAAGCTGTGATTTTAGAAAACGGGGGGAAGTAAGCTTTTCGTATTCTCGGATGCATGCGCAAACTATAGAAAGTCGTTATGACGTAGAATGTGCATACTTTGTTGATTCCATTTATTAAATAAATGACATTAATTTAAAAACGCATGTTTTTAATGAAATCATATAAACCTTCTAGGAGCTGTGATTTTAAAAAATGCGAGTACTAAGCACTTCCTATTACCTAACGCATGCGAAAATTATAGAAAGTTGTTATGACGTAGAATTGGCATACTTTGTTGATTCCATTTTTAAAAAACTCGTGTTTTTTAATAAATCATGTAAACCTTCTAGTAGCTGTGATTTTTAAAAACGGGGGGTACTAAGCTATTCTTCTTGTGGAATGCATGTGAAAACTATAGAAAGTTGTTATGACGTA
The DNA here is from genome assembly GCA_027924585.1 of Larix kaempferi. NCBI lineage: Eukaryota > Viridiplantae > Streptophyta > Pinopsida > Pinales > Pinaceae > Larix > Larix kaempferi. The sequence continues at coordinate 23,163,009 of BSBM01000217.1, forward strand.
GAATGTGCATACTTTCTTGATTCCATTTATTAAATAAATGACATTAATTTAAAACTCATGTTTTTATTCAAATCATGTAAACCTTCAAGAAGCTCTGATTTTTAAAAAGGGGGGTACTATGCACTTGTTATTTCCGGACGCATGCGCAAACTAATGTAAGTCGTTATGACATAAAATGTGCATACTTTGTTGATTCCATTTATGAAATAAATCACATTTTCTAAAAACTCGTGTTTTTTAAGAAATCATGTAAACCTTCTAGAAGCTGTGATTTTAAAAAACGGGGGGTAGTAAGCTTTTTGTATTCTCGGACGCATGCGCAAACTATAGAAAGTCGTTATGACGTAGAATGTGCATACTTTGTTGATTAGATTTATTAATTAAATGGCATTAATTTAAAAACTCATGTTTTTAATCAAATCATGTAAACCTTCTAGAAGCCGTGATTTTTAAAAATGCAAGTACTAAGCACTTCCTATTACCGAACGCATGCGAAAACTATAGAAAGTTCTTATGACGTAGACATGGCATACTTTGTTGATTCCATTTTTTAAATAACTTATATTTTCTAAAAACTCATATTTTTTAATAAATCATGTAAACTTTCTAGTAGCTGTGATTTTTAAAAACGGGGGCTACTAAGCTATTCTTCTTGTCGAACGCATGCGCAAACAATAGAAAGTTGTTTTGACGTAGAATGGGCATACTTTGGTGATTCCATTTATTAAATAAATCACATTTTTTTAAACCTCGTGTTTTTTTAAGAAATCATGTAAACCTTCTAGAAGCTGTGATTTTAATAAAGGAGGGTACTAAGCACTTCCTATTACTCAACGCATGCGAAAACTATAGAAAGTTGTTATGACATAGAATGTGCATACTTTGTTGATTCCATTTTTAAAAAAAATCACATTTTCTAAAAACTCGTGTCTTTTAAGAAATCATGTAAACCTTCTAGAAGCTGTGATTTTAAAAAATGGGGGGTAGTAAGCTTTTCTTATTCCATTAATTAAATAAATGACATTAATTTAAAACTCATGTTTTTATTCAAATCATATAAACCTTCTAGAAGCTGTGATTTTTAAAAACGGGGGTACTAAGCACTTCCTATTACCGAATGCATGCAAAAACTATAGAAAATTGTTATGACGTACAATGTGCATACTTTGTTGATTCCATTTATTAAATAAATCACATTTTCTAAAAACTCGTGTTTTTTAAGAAATCATGTAAACCTTCTAGAAGCTGTGATTTTAAAAACCATGGGGTAGTAAGCTTTTCTTATTCTCGAACACATGCGCAAACTATAGAAAGTCGTTATGACGTAGAGTGTGCATACTTTGTTGATTACATTTATTAAATAAATCACATTAATTTAAAAACTTATGTTTTTAATCAAATCATGTAAACCTTCTAGAAGTTGTGATTTTTAAAAAGGGGAGTACTAAGCACTTCCTAGTACCGAACGCATGCGAAAACTATAGAAAGTTTTTATGACGTAGAATGTGCATACTTTGTTGATTCCATTTATTAAATAAATCACATTTTTTAAAAACTCATGTTTTTTCAAGAAATCATGTAAACCTTGTAGAAAATGTGATTTTAAAAAACGGGGGGTACTAAGCTATTCTTCTTGCCGAACGCATGCGAAACTACAGAAAGTTGTTATGACGTAGAATGTGCATAGTATGGTGATTCCATTTTTTAAATAAATCACATTTTTTTTAAACTCGTGTTTTTTGAAAAAATCACGTAAACTTTCTAGAAGCTGTGATTTTAATAAACAGGGGCACTGAGCACTTCCTATTAGTCAACGCATGAGAAAACTATAGAAAGTTGTTATGACCTAGAATTTTCATACATTGTTGATTCGATTTATTAAATAACTCACATTTTCTAAAAACTCGTGTTTTTTAAGAAATCATGTAAACCTTCTAGAAGCTGTGATTTTAAAAAACGGGGGGAAGTAAGCTTCTCGTATTCTCGGACGCATGCGCAAACTATCGAAAATCATTATGATGTAGAATGTGTATACTTTGTTGATTCTATTTATTAAATAAATGACATTAATTTAAAAACTCATGTTTTTAATGAAAACATGTAAACCTTCTAGAAGCTGTGATTTTTAAAAACGCGAGTACTAAGCAGTTCCTATTACCGAACGCATGCGAAAATTATAGAAAGTTGTTATGACGTAGAATGTGCATACTTTGTTGATTCCAATTATTAAATAAATCACATTTTTAAAAAACTCATGTTTTTTTAAGAAATCATGTAAACCTTCTAGAACCTGTGATTTTAATAAAGGAGGGTACTAAGCAGTTCCTATTACTTAATGGATGCAAAAACTATAGAAAGTTGTTATGACGTAGAATGTGCATACTTTGTTGATTCCATTTATTAAAGAAATGACCTTAATTTAAAACCTCATGTTTTTAATCAAATCATGTAAACCTTCTAGAAGCTGTGATTTTAAAAAAGGGGGGTACTAAGTACTTCCTATTACCAAACACATGCGAAAACTATACAAAGTTGTTATGAAGTACAATCGGCATACTTTGTTGATTCCATTTATTATATAAATCACATTTTTTAAAAACTCGTGTTTTTTAAGAAATCATGTAAACCTTCTAGAATCTGTGATTTTTAAAAACGGGGGGTACTAAGTTATTCTTCTTGCCGAACGAATGCGCAAACTATAGAAAGGTTTTATGACGTAGAATGTGCATACTTTGGTGCTTCCATTTATTAAATAAATCACATTTTTTAAAAACTCATGTTTTTTTAAGAAATCATGTAAACCTTCTAGAAGCTGTGATTTTAAAAAACGAGGGTGGTAAGCTATTCTTCTTGTCAAACGCATGCGCAAACTATAGAAAGTTGTTTTGACGTAGAATGGGCATAGTGTGGTGATTCCATTTATTAAATAAATCACATTTTTTTAAAACTTGTGTTTTTTTAAGAAATCGCGTAAACCTTCTAGAAGCTCTTATATTAATAAAGGAGGGTACTAAGCACATCCTATTACTCAACGCATGCGAAAACTATAGAAAGTTGTTATGACATAGAATGTGCATACTTTGTTGATTCCATTTTTTAAAGAAATCACATTTTCTAAAAACTCGTGTCTTTTAAGAAATCATGTAAACCTTCTAGAAGCTGTCATTTTGAAAAATGGGGGGAAGTAAGCTTTCCTTATTCTCGGACGCATGCGCAAACTATAGAAAGTCGTTATGACGTAGAATGTGCATACTTTGCTGAATCCATTTATTAAAAAAATGACATTAATTTAAAAACTCATGTCTTTGATCAAATCATATAAACCTTCTAGAAGCTATGATTTTTAAAAAGGGGGGTACTAAGCAGTTACTATTACCGAACGCATGCGAAAACTATAGAAAGTTTTTATAAGGTAGAATGTGCATACTTTGTTGATTCCATTTATTAAATAAATCACATTTTTTAAAAACTCGTGTTTTCTTAAGAAATCATGTAAACCTTCTAGAAAATGTGATTTTAATAAAGGAGGGTACTAAGCACTTGTTATTACTGAACGGATGCGAAAACTATGGAAAGTTTTTATGACGTAGAATGTGCATACTTTGTTGATTCCAATTATTAAATAAATAACATTTTTTAAAATTCGTCTTTTTTTGAGAAATCATGTAAACCTTTTAGAAGCTGTGATTTTTCAAAACGGGGGGTACTAAGCTATTCTTCTTGCCGAACGCATGCGAAACTATAGAAATTTGTTATGACGTAGAATGTGCATACTTTGGTGATTCCATTTACTAAATACATCGCATTTTTTAAAAACTTGTGTTTTTTTAAGAAATCATGTAAACCTTCTAGAAGCTGTGATTTTAATAAACGGGGGTACTAAGCACTTCCTATCACTCAACGCATGAGAAAACTATAGAAAATTGTTATGAACTAGAATTTGCATACTTTGTTGATTCCATTTATTAAATAACTCACATTTTCTAAAAGCTCGTGTTTTTTAAGAAATCATGTAAACCTTCTAGAAGCTGTGATTTCAAAAAACGGGGGAAGTAAGCTTTTGTTATTTCCGGACGCATGCCCAAACTATAGAAAGTCGTTATGACGTAGAATGTGCATACTTTTTTTATTCCATTTATTAAATAAATGACATTAATTTAAAAACTCATGTTTTTAATCAAATCATGTAAAACTTCTAGAAGCTGTGATTTTTAAAAAGGGGGGTGCTAAGCACTTCCTATTACCGAAAGCATGCGAAAACTATAGAAAGTTGTTATGACGTAGCATGTGAATACTTTGTTGATTCCATTTATTAAATAAATCACATTTTTTAAAAACTCGTGTTTTTTTAAGAAATCATGTAAACCTTCTAGAAAATGTGATTTTAATAAAGGAGGGTACTAAAAGCTTCCTATTACTGAACGGATGCGAAAACTATAGAAAGCTGTTATGACGTAGAATGTGCATACTTTGTTGATTCCATTTTTTAAATAAATCACATTTTCTAGAAACTCGTTTTTTTTAAGAAATCATGAAACCATCTAGAAGTTGTGATTTTTAAAAACGGGGGTACTAAGCACTTCCTATTAACGAACGCATGTAAAAACTATAGAAAGTTGTGATGACGTAGAATGTGCATACTTTGTTTATTCCAATTATTAAATAAATCACATTTTTTAAAAACTTGTGTTTTTTTAAGAAATCTTGTAAACCTACTAGTAGTCATGATTTTTAAAAACGGGGGGTACTAAGCTATTCTTCTTGACGAACGCATGCGCAAACTATGGAAAGTTCTTATGACGTAGAATGTGCATACTTTGGTGATTCCATTTATTAAATAAATCACATTTTTTAAAAACTCATGTTTTAATAAGAAATCATGTAAACCTTCTAGAAGCTGTGATTTTAATAAATGGGGTTACAAAGCACTTCCTATTACTGAATGGATACGAAAACTATAGAAAGTTGTTATGTCGTAGAATGTGCATGCTTTGTTGATACCATTTTTTAAATAAATCACATTTTCTAAAAACTCGTGTTTTTTAAGAAATCATGAAACCTTCTAGAAGTTGTAATTTTTAATAACGGGGGTACTAAGCACTTCCTATTACCGAACGCATGCAAAAACTATAGAAAGTTGCTATGACGTAGAATGTGCATACTTTTTTTATTCCAATTATTAAATAAATCATATTTTTTTAAAACTCGTGTTTTTTTTAAGAAATCATGTAAACCTTCTAGAAGCTGTGATTTTAAAAAATGGGTGGAAGTGAGCTTTTCCTGTTCTCGGACGCATACCCAAACTATAGAAAGTCGATATGACGTAGAATGTGCATACTTTGTTGATTCTATTTATTAAATAGATGACATTAATTTAAAACTCATGTTTTTAATCAAATCATGTAAACCTTCTAGAAGCTGTGATTTTTAAAAAGGGGGGTAATAAGCACTTCCTATTACTGAATGCATCCGAAAACTATAGAAAGTTGTTATGACGTAAAATGTACATACTTTGTTGATTCCATTTATTAAATAAATCACATTTTCTAAAAACTCGTGTTTTTTAAGAAATCATGTAAACCTTCGAGAAGCTGTGATTTTGAAAAACGTGGGGAAGTAAGCTTTTTTTATTCTCGGACGCATGCGCAAAGTATAGAAAGTCGTTATGATGTAGAATGTGCATACTTTGTTGATTCCATTTATTAAATAAATGACATTAATTTAAAACTCATGTTTTTAATCAAATCATGTAAACCTTCTAGAAGCTGTGATTTTTAAAAAGGGGGGTACTAAGCACTTCCTATTACCGAATGCATGAGAAAACTATAGAAAGTTGTTATGACGTAAAATGTACATACTTTGTTGATTCCGTTTTTTAAAAAAATCACATTTTCTAAAAACGCGTGTCTTTTAAGAAATCATGTAAACCTTGTAGAAGCTGTGATTTTAAAAATCGGGGGAAAGTAAGTTTTTCTTATTCTCAAACGCATGCGCAAACTATAGAAAGTCGTTATGACGTAGAATGTGCATACTTTCTTGATTCCATTTATTAAATAAATGACATTAATTTAAAAATCATGTTTTTATTCAAATCACGTAAACCTTCTAGAAGCTGTGATTTTTAAAAAGGGGAGTAATAAGCACTTCCTATTATAGAACGCATGCGAAAACTATAGAAAGTTGTTATGACATAGAATGTGCATACTTTGTTGATTCCAATTATTAAATAAATCAGATTTTTTAAAAACTCGTGTTTTTTTAAGAAATCATGTAAACCTTCTAGAAGCTGTGATTTTTAAAACCGGGGGTACTAAGCTATTCTTTTTGTCGAACGCATGTGCAAACTATAGAAAGTTGTTATGACGTAGAATGTGCATACTTTGGTGTTTCCATTTATTAAATAAATCACATTTTTTAAAAACTCGTCTTTTTTTAAGAAATCATCTAAACCTTCTAGAAGCTGTGATTTTAATAAAGGGTTGTACTAAGCACTTCCTATTACTCAACGCATGAGAAAAGTATAGAAATTTTTTATGATCAAGAATTTGCATACTTTGTTGATTCCATTTATTAAATAACTCACATTTTCTAAAACCTCGTGTTTTTTAAGAAATCATGTAAACTTTCTAGAAGCTGTGATTTTAAAAAATGGGGGGAAGTAAGCTTTTCTTATTCTCGGACGCATGCGCAAACTACAGAAAGTCGTTATGACTTAGAATGTGCATACTTTGTTGATTCCATTCATTAAATAAATGACATTAATTTAAAAACTGATGTTTTTAATCAAATCATGTAGACCTTCTAGAAGCTATGATTTTTAAAAAGGGGGGTACTAAGCACTTCCTATTACCGAACGCATGCGAAAACTATAGAAAGTTGTTATGATGTATAATGTGCATACTTTGTTGATTCCATTTATTAAATAACTCGCATTTTTTAAAAACTCGTATTTTTTTAAGAAATACTGTAAACCTTCTAGAAAATGTGATTTTAATAAAGGAGGGTACTAAGCACTTGCTATTACTGAACGGATGCAAAAACTATAGAAAGTTGTTATGACGTAGAATGTGCATACTTTGTTGATTCCATTTTTTAAATAAATCACATTTTCTAAAAACTCGTGTTTTTTAAGAAATCATGAAACCTTCTAGAAGTTTTGATTTTTAAAAACGGGGGTACTAAGCACTTCATACTACAGAACGCATGTGAAAAATATAGAAAGTTGTTATGACATAGAATGTGCATACTTTGTTGATTCCAATTATTAAATAAACCACATTTTTTAAAAACTCGTCTTTTTTTAAGAAATCATGTAAACCTTCTAGAAGCTGTGATTTTTAAAAACAGGGGGTACTAAGCTATTCTTCTTGCCGAACGCATGCGAAACTATAAAAAGTTGTTATGACGTAGAATGTGCATACTTTGGTGATTCCATTTATTAAATAATTCACATTTTTTTAAAACTCGTGTTTTTTTTATGAAATCATGTAAACCTTCTAGAAACTGTGATTTTAATAAACGGGGGTACTAAGCACTTCCTATTACTCAACGCATGAGAAAACTATAGAAAGTTGTTATGACGTAGAATTTGCATACTTTGTTAATTCCATTTATTAAATAACTCACATTTTCTAAAAACTCATGTTTTTTAAGAAATCATGTAAACCTTCTAGAAGCTGTGATTTTAAAAAACGGGGGGAAGTAAGCTTTTCTTATTCTCGGACGCATGCGCAAACTATAGAAGGTCGTTATGACGTAGAATGTGCATACTTTGTTGATTCCATTTTTTTTAAATCACAGTTTCTAAAAACTCGTGTCTTTTAAGAAATCATGTAAACCTTCTAGAAGCTATGATTTTAAAAAGCGGGGGGAAGTAAGCTTTTCTTATTCTCGGACGCATGCGCAAACTATAGAAAGTTTTTATGACGTAGAATGTGCATACTTTGGTGATTCCATTTATTAAATAAATCACATTTTTTAAAAACTCATGTTTTAATAAGAAATCATGTAAACCTTCTAGAAGCTATGATTTTAATAAACGGGGGTAATAAGCATTTCCTATTACTAAACGCATGAGAAAACTATAGAAAGTTGTTATGACTTAGAATTTGCATACTTTGTTGATTCCATTTATTAAATAACTCACATTTTCTAAAAACTCGTGTTTTTTAAGAAATCATGTAAACCTTCTAGAAGCTGTGATTTAAAAAAACTGGGGGAAGTAATCTTTACATATTCTCGGACGCATGCGCAATCTATATAAAGTCGTTATGACGTAGAATGTGCATACTTTGTTGATTCCATTTAGTAAATAAATGACATTAATTTAAAACTCATGTTTTTATTCAAATCATGTAAACCTTCTAGAAGCTGTGATTTTTAAAAAGGGGTGTACTAAGCACTTCCTATTACCAAATGCATGCGAAAACTATAGAAAGTTGTTATGACGTAGAATGTGCATACTTTGTTGATTCCATTTATTAAATAAATCACATTTTCTAAAAACTCGTGTTTTTTAAGAAATCATGTAAACCTTCTAGGAGCTGTGATTTTAAAAAACGTGTGGAAGTAAGCTTTTCTTATTCTCGTACGCATGTGCAAACTATAGAAAGTCGTTATGACATAGAATGTGCATCATTTGCTGATTCCATTTATTAAATAAATGAGATTAATTTAAAAACTTATGTTTTTAATCAAATCATGTAAACCTTCTAGAAGCTGTGATTTTTAAAAAGGGGGGTACTAAGCACTTCCTATTACCGAACCCATGCGAACACTATAGAAATTTGTTAGGACTTAGAATGCGCATACTTTGTTGATTCCAATTATTAAATAAATCACATTTTTTAAAAACTCGTGTTTTTTTAAGAAATCATGTAAACCTTCTAGAAAATGTGATTTTAATAAAGGAGGGTACTAAGCACTTCCTATTACTGAACGGATGCGAAAACTATAAAAAGTTGTTATGACGTAGAATGTGCATACTTTGTTGATCCCACTTTTTAAATAAATCACATTTTCTAAAAACTCGTGTTTTTTAAGAAATCATGAAACCTTCTATAAGTTATGATTTTTAAAAATGGGGGTACTAAGCACTTCGTATTACCGAACGCATGCAAAAACTATAAAAAGTTGTTATGACGTAGAATGTGCATACTTTTTTTATTCCAATTATTAAATAAATCATATTTTTTAAAAACTCGTGTTTTTTTAAGAAATCATGTACACCTTCTGGAAGCTGTGATTTTTAAAAACGGGGGGTACTAAGCACTTCCTATTACTCAACGCATGAGAAAACTATAGAAATTTTTTATGACCTAGAATTTGCATATTTTGTTGGTTCCATTTATTAAATAACTCACATTTTCTAAAAACTCGTGTTTTTTAAGAAATCATGTAAACCTTCTAGAAGCTGTGATTTTAAAAAATGGGGGGAAGTGAGCTTTTCTTATTCTCGGACGCATGCGCAAACTATAGAAAGTCGATATGACGTAGAATGTGCATACTTTGTTGATTCCATTTATTAAATAAATGACATTAATTTAAAACTCATGTTTTTAATCAAATCATGTAAACCTTCTAGAAGCTGTGATTTTTAAAAAGGGGGGTACTAAGCACTTCCTATTACCGAATGCATGCGAAAACTATAGAAAGTTGTTATGACGTAGAATGTATGTAGTGCCCTGGTTTTACAGCAGAGCACTAGGTGGAATTTCTGAGTTAATTTTTCTATGTTTTAAGTTTATTCAGGTATATGGGAGTAATTTCCAACCATTTTCTAATCTTGTAAATGAGATTTAGTTTACCGTTTTTCCCTTAAAATTCATACATGCGTATCAAAAAAAAAAAAAACTAATCATATCAATACTTTCTTGCAACAATTGTTTTCAGCAAAGAACATGTTTCACCGTAATAGTTCAGTAGATAGCAAAGTATTTGCAGGTAAAAGTAAGTCTCAGCATAATAATTAAATTAAATTAATAACAAGGAAATCACCTGATGCTGATGCTAGTCAACCGTGGGCTGTAGTAGGTGATGATATACTTCTTAGTCAGCCAAAAACGATGTTTCCACCCTACCGACCAGCTATTATCTTGCTGGCTCTTAGAAATTCAAGGATTTCCAAGCCCCTGAGCTCACGAACTGATAATCCTGAGAGCAGAATTCCTTTGGTTCTCCAAACCTTTCTCTGCACTTGCCGCCATCTCCCCTTTACCTTCCCCTTCATACCCTCTATATACCTCTTTTCCTACTCGAGAAGGCCTTGGGCTTACTCCACCGCCCCCCAAACTCCCTTCTCGAGCCCCTCAACCATTAACTCCTTTCCTTTTGTATTAAATGTTATTAATGTCATTAATAAAATATTTTATAAATAGTTGACCCTATTATGTCTAACTTAAAAATGTAATTATCCACACTTTAATCATTTGTTAATCAATATTTAAATATTTACCTATATTGCCATTGTTATGACATGGGTATTTATTCGAATATCATTAATTAAGTCATAACATTAATTAAATCTCATAATATTAATTAAATCTACACAAGGTAATAATAAAATGGTGAATTTAATAAAATGTCTTTTAAGTCAATTGTTTATCACAACGTTTACCAACAAGTAATACATAGCTTAAATTAATGCATGATTAACATATTTACTTACGACAACTTATACATTTGTTCAATATGTTTAGTGTTTGTATATCGATACTAATGTACATGTGCAAGGTGTGCATGCATGGCCAGCGTATGCACAGATCATAAATGTACTATAGACAAACCCCATCCCGCCTATGCATACTTGCTAACTAGTAGTAGTATTTACCCTTATGTAGAAGAACAAGCATAATATATATATAGTACAATTACTTTAACATCCTCAGTTATTTAACAGTTAATTCTTTACGATTTCACATCATTATCTTTATCTTTACATTAGTTTAATCAATCAGGTACAAGGAAGGGTACCTACTACCACTAACTCATAATCAAGGAATACCCAACCCTCAACAGTACTAACTAACACCTCCTCCCATCATAACCTACATCCAGCATCCTCCCTATCCTTCCTCTGCTAGTACAAAAGTGGACGTCGGACTCACCGATCTGACCACATGGAACTTGAGAGCGATAGTGTCGGCTGAACAGTGGACCTATCCTCTCCTAGCAGGCATCCAACCATCGTCATCACAACTACATGGGGAGAGTGTCTCAGCACGACCCTCCCACGACCTCGGGTATCATGGAAACACAGGGTGGGAAACACATCCATCCCTCTCAACATACTGGGCCTACGCCCTTATAAACTCATACTTGCTGCTATCAGGATTATCAGTTTGTGTTATCGTATCATCATCTTGGCTGCTAAGGTTTACTGTACGAACAAGTTTTCTTTGTGTCCCATATATCAGATCAAGTAACTGGCTATCCGGTAGCCCCTGTGTCCTGTAGGTTAGTATTTTGCATAGTGCAATTTATAGAAAGCATTTCCCATTGATCACCAATTGATCCATGTTATCAAAAATCATTTTATTTCATGTAACCCTTTTAGTTCATCATAAATGCGCATGACATATAATACTTCAATAATTCATATAAGAAGATGGTATCCAAGTACCGAAAACATATAAACATATACTGTAATCGTAAAATAAAGAAATCATTTGATAATCATGATATCGTAACCACATAACATAGCAACGTCTTAATCATAGTGAAATAATAAAACAAGGTAGCATCATATAATGAGGTCCATCATATCGTAATATAGTTTACTCAGTCAAGCTGAGTTCAACAAAGCATATAAGAAAATAAAGCATGGTGTGTCTAACTGATAAATATGCCTAATCAAAATATGGGCGTTACAATGTACATACTTTGTTGATTCCAATTATTAAATAAATGACACTACTTTAAAAACTCATGTTTTTAATCAAATCATGTAAACCTTCTAGAAGTTGTGATTTTTAAAAAGGGGGGTACTAAGCAGTTCCTGTTACCGAATGCATGGGAAAACTATAGAAAGTTGTTATGACGTAGAATGTGCATACTTTGTTGATTCCGTTTTTTAAAAAAATCACATTTTCTAAAAACTCGTGTCTTTTAAGAAATCATGTAAACCTTCTAGAAGGTGTGATTTTAAAAAACGGGGGGAAGTAAGCTTTTCTTATTCTCGGACGCATGCGCAAACTATAGAAAGTTGTTATGACGTAGAATGTGCATACTTTGTTGATCCATTTATTAAATAAATGACATTAATTTAAAACTCACTTTTTTATTCAAATCATGTAAACCTTCTAGAAGGTGTGCTTTTAAAAACGGGGGTACTAAGCACTTCATATTACCGAATGCATGCGAAAACTATAGAAAGTTGTTATGACGTAGAATGTGCATACTTTGTTGATTCCATTTATTAAATAAATCACATTTTCTAAAAACTCGTGTTTTTTTAAGAAATCATGTAAACCTTCTAGAAGCTATGATTTTTAAAAACGGTGGTACTAAGCACTTCCTATTACCGAACGCATGCAAAAACTATAGAAAGTTGTTATAATGTAGAATGTGCATACTTTGTTTATTCGAATTATTAAATAAATCACATTTTTTTAAAACTCGTGTTTTTTTAAGAAATCATGTAAACCTTTTAGAAGCTGTGATTTTTAAAAACAGCGGGTACTAAGCTATTCTTCTTTTCGAATGCATGCACAAACTATAGAAAGTTGTTATGACGTAGAATGTGCATACTTTGGTGATTTCATTTATTAAATAAATCACATGTTTTAAAAACTCGTGTTTTTTAAAGAAATCCTGTAAACCTTCTAGAAGCTGTGATTTTAATAAAGGAGGGTACTAAGCACTTCGTATTACTGAACGCATGTGAGAACTATAGAAAGTTGTTATTATGTAGAATGTGCATACTTTGTTGATTCCGTTTTTTAAAAAAATCACATTTTCTAAAAACTCGTGTCTTTTAAGAAATCATGTAAACCTTCTAGAAGATGTGATTTTAAAAAACGGGGGGAAGTAAGCTTTTCTTATTCTCGGACGCATGCGCAAACTATAGAAAGTCGTTATGACGTAGAATGTGCATACTTTGTTGACTCCATTTATTAAATAAATGACATTAATTTAAAACTAACATTTTTATTCAAATCATGTAAACCTTCTAGAAGGTGTGATTTTTAAAAACGGGGGTACTAAGCATTTCCTATTAGCGAATGGATGCGAAAACTATAGAAAGATGTTATGACGTAGAATTTGCATACTTTGTTGATTCCATTTATTAAATAGATGACATTAATTTTAAAACTCATATTTTTAATCAAATCATGTAAACCTTCTAGAAGCTATGATTTTTAAAAAGAGGGGTACTAAGCACTTCCTATTACCGAACACATGCGAAAACGATAGAAAGTTGTTATGACGTAGAATGTGCATACTTTGTTGATTCCATTTATTAAATAAATCACATTTTTTAAAAACTCATGTTTTTTTAAGAAATCAGGTAAACCTTCTAGAAGCCTTGATTTTAATAAACGGGGGTACTAGCACTTCCTATTACTCAACGCATGGTAAAACTATGGAAAGTTGTTATGACCTAGAATTTGCATACTTTGTTGATTCCATTTATTAAATAACTCACATTTTCTAAAAACTCGTGTTTTCTAAGAAATCATGTAAACCTTCTAGAAGCTCTGATTTTGAAAAACGGGGGGAAGTAAACTTTTCTTATTCTCGGACGCACGCGCAAACTATAGAAAGTCGTTATGACGTAGAATGTGCATACTTTGTTGATTCCATTTATTAAATAAATGACATTAATTTAAAACTCATGTTTTTATTAAAATCATGTAAACCTTCTAGAAGTTGTGATTTTTAAAAGGGGGGGTACTAAGCACTTCCTATTATCGAACGCATGCGAAAACTATAGAAAGTTGTTATGACGTAGAATGTGCATACTTTATTGATTCCATTTATTAAATAAATCAAATTTTCTAAAAACTAGTGTTTTTTAAGAGATCATCAAACCTTCCAGAAGCTGTGATTTTTAAAAACGGGGGTAATAAGCACTTCCTATTACAGAATGCATGCGAAAACTATAGAAAGTTGATATGACGTAGAATGTGCATACTTTGTTGATTCCATTTATTAAATAAATGACATTAATTTAAAACTCATGTTTTTAATCAAATCATGTAAACCTTCTAGAAGCTGTGATTTTTAAAAAGGGGGGTACTAAGCAGTTCATGTTACCGAATGCATGCGAGAACTATAGAAAGTTGTTATGACGTAGAATGTGCATACTTTGTTGATTCCGGTTTTTAAAAAAATCACATTTTCTAAAAACTCGTGTCTTTTAAGAAATCATGTAAACCTTCTAGAAGCTGTGATTTTAAAAAATGGGGGGAAGTAAGCTTTTCTTCTTCTCGGATGCATGTGCAAACTATAGAAAGTCGTTATGACGTAGAATGTGCATACTTTCTTGATTCCATTTATTAAATAAATCACATTAATTTAAAACTCATGTTTTTATTCAAATCATGTAAACCTTCTAGAAGCTGTGATTTTTAAAAAGGGGGGTACTAAGCACTTCCTATTACCGAACGCATGCGAAAACTATAGAAAGTTGTTATGACATAGAATGTGCATACTTTGTTGATTCCATTTATTAAATAAATCACATTTTCTAAAAACTCATGTTTTTTAAGAAATCATGAAACCTTCTAGAAGCTGTGATTTTTAAAAACGGGTGTAATAAACACTTCCTATTACAGAACGCATGCGAAAACTATAGAAAGTTGTTATGACATAGAATGTCCATACTTTGTTGATTCAATTTTTTAAATAAATCTCATTTTCTAAAAACTTGTGTTTTTTTAGAAATCATGTAAACCTTCTAGAAGCTGTGATTTTTAAAAACGGAGGGTACTAATCTATTTTGCTTATCGAAAGCATGCGCAAACTATAGAAAGTTGTTATGATGTAGAATGTGCATACTTTGGTGTTTCCATTTAGTAAATAAATCACATTTTTTAAAAACGTGTGTTTTTTTAAGAAATCATGTAAACCTTCTAGAAGCGTTATTTTAGTAAACGGGCGTACAAAGCACTTCCTATTTCTCAACGCATGAGAAAACTATAGAATTTTTTTATGACCTAGATTTTTCTTACTTTTTTTATTCCATTTATCAAATAACTCACATTTTCTAAAAACTCGTGTTTTTTAAGAAATCTTGTAAACCTTCTCGAAGCTGTGATCTTAAAAAACGGGGGGAAGTAACCTTTTCTTATTCTCGGACGCATGCGCAAAGTATAGAAAGTCATTATGACATAGAATGTGCATACTTGGTTGATTCCATTTATTAAATAAATAACATTAATTTAAACACTCATGTTTTTAATCAAATCATGTAAACCTTCTAGAAGCTATGATTTTTAAAAAGGGGGTTACTAAGCACTTCCTATTAACGAACGCATGCGAAAACTATAGAAAGTTGTTATGACGTAGAATGTACATACTTTGTTCATTCCATTTATTAAATAAATCACATTCTTTTAAAACACGTGTTTTTTTTAAAAATCATGTAAACCTTCTAGAAGATGTGAGTTTTAAAAACGGGGGGTACTAATCTATTCTGCTTATCGAATGCATGCGCAAACTATAGAAAGTTGTTGTGACGTAGAATGTGCATACTTTGGTGTTTCCATTCATTAAATAAATCACATTTTTTTAAAACTTGTGTTTTTTTAAGAAATCATGTAAACCTTCTAGAAGCTGTGATTTTAATAAACGGGCATACTAAGCACTTCCTATTACTCAACGCATGAGAAAACTATAGAAAGTTTTTATGACCTAGAATTTGCATACTTTGTTGATTCCATTTGTTAAATAACTCACATTTTCTAAAAACTCGTGTTTTTTTAAGAAATCATGTAAACCTTCTAGAAGCTGTGATTTTAATAAACGGGCGTACTAAGCACTTCCTATCACTCAACGCATGAGAAAACTATAGAAATTTTGTATGACCTAGAGTTTTCATACTTTGTTGATTCCGTTTATTAAATAACTCACATTTTAAAAAAACTCGCGTTTTTTAAGAAATCATGTAAACCTTCTAGAAGTTGTGATTTTAAAAAACAGGGGAAAGTAAGCTTTTCTTATTCTCAGACGCATGCGCAAACTATAGAAAGTCATTATGACATAGAATGTGCATACTTTGTTGATTCCATTTATTAAATAAATGACATTAATTTAAAAACTCATGCTTTTAATCAAATCATGTAAACCTTCTAGAAGCTGTGATTTTTAAAAAGGGGGGTATTAAGCACTTCCTATTACCGAACGCATGCGAAAACTATAGAAAGTTGTTATGACGTAGAATGTACAAACTTTGTTGACTCCATTTATTAAATAAATCATATTTTTTAAAAACTCGTGTTTTTTTAAGAAATCATCTAAACCTTCTAGAAGCCTTGATTTTTAGAAACAGGGGGTACTAAGCTATTCTTCTTGCCGAACGTTTGCGCAAACTATAGAAAGTTGTTATGACGTAGAATGTGTATAGTTTGGTGTTTCCATTTATTAAATAAATCACATTTTTTAAAAAATCGTGTTTTTTTAAGAAATCATGTAAACCTTCTAGAAGCTATGATTTTAATAAACGGGCATACTAAGCCCTTCCTATTACTCAACGCATGAGAAACTATAGAAATTTGTTATGACCTAGAATTTGCATACTTTGCTGATTCCATTTATTAAATAACTCATATTTTCTAAAAACTCATGTTTTTTGAGAAATCATGTAAACCTTCTAGAAGCTGTGATTTTAAAAAACGCGGGGAAGTAAGCTTTCCTTATTTTTGGATGCATGCGCAAACTTTAGAAAGTCGTTATGACGTAGAATGTGCATACGTTGTTGATTCCATTTATTAAATAAATGACATTAATTTAAAAACTCGTGTTTTTAATCAAATCATGTAAACCTTCTAGAAGTTGTGATTTTTAAAAAGGGGGGTATTAAGCACTTCCTATTAGCGAACGCATGCGAAAACTATAGAAAGGTTTTATGACGTAGAATGTACATACTTTGTTGACTCCATTTATTAAATAAATCACATTTTTTTAAAACTCGTGTTTTTTTAAGAAATCATATAAACCTTCTAGAAGCCTTGATTTTTAGAAACGGGGGGTACTAAGCTATTCATCTTGCCGAACGTTTGTGCAAACTATAGAACGTTGTTATGACGTAGAATGTGCATACTTTGGTGATTCCATTTATTAAATAAATCACATTTTTTTAAAACCTCGTGTTTTTTAAGAAATCATGTAAACCTTATAGAAGCTGTGATTTTAATAAACGGGGGTACTAAGCACTTCCTACTACTCAACGCATGAGAAAACTACAGAGAGTTGTCATGACCTAGAATTTGCATACTTTGTTGATTCCATTTATTAAATAACTGCCATTTTCTAAAAACTCGTGTTTTTTAAGAAATCATGTAAACCTTCTAGAAGCTATGATTTTAAAAAACGGAGGGAACTAAGCTTTTATTATTCTCGGACGCACGCACAAACTATAGAAAGTCGTCATGCCATAGAATGTGCATACTTTGTTGATTCCATTTATTGAATAAATGACATTAATTTGAAAACTCATGTTTTTAATCAAATCATGTAAACCTTCTAGAAGCTGTGATTTTTAAAAACGGGGGTACTAAGCACTTCCTATTTCCGAGCGCATGCGAAAACTATAGAAAGTTGTTATGACGTAGAATGTACATACTTTGTTGATTCCATTTATTAAATAAATAACATTTTTTAAAAACTCGTGTTTTTCTAAGAAATCATGTAAACCTTCTAGAAGCTGTGATTTTTAAAAAGGGGGGGTACTAAGCTATTCTTCTAGCCGAACGCATGCGCAAACTATAGAAAGTTGTTATGTTGTAGAATGTGCATACTTTGGTGATTCCATTTTTTAGAAACTCGTGTTTTTTTAAGAAATCATGTAAACCTTCTAGAAGCTGTGATTTTAATAAACGGGGGTACAAAGCACTTCCGATTACTCAACTCATGAGAAAACTATAGAGAGTTGTTATGACCTAGAATTTGCATACTTTGTTGATCCCATTTATTAAATAACTCACATTTTCTAAAAACTCGTGTTTTTTAAGAAATCATGTAAACCTTCTAGAAGTTGTGATTCTGAAAAACGACGGGAAGTAAGCTTTTATTATTGTCGGACGCATGCGCAAACTATAGAAAGTCGTTATGCCATAGAATGTTCATATTTGTTCATTCCATTTATTAAATAAATGACATTAATTTAAAAACTCATGTTTTTAATCAAAGCATGTAAACCTTCTAGAAACTGTGATTTTTAAAAAGGGGGGTACTAAGCACTTCCTATTACCGAACGCATGCGAAAACTATAGAAAGTTGTTATGACGTAGAATGTGCATACTTTGTTGATTCCATTTATTAAATAAATCACATTTTCTAAAAACTTGTGTTTTTTTAAGAAATCATGTAAACCTTCTAGAAGCTGTGATTTTAAAAAATGGGGCGAAGTAAGCTTTTATTATTCTCAGGCGCATGCGCAAACTATAGAAAGTCATTATGACGTAGAATGTGCATACTTTGTTTATTCCATTTATTACATAAATCACATTTTTTAAAAACTTATGTTTTTTAAGAAATCATGTAAGCCTCTTCGAAGCTGTGATTTTAATAAAGGAGGGTACTAAGCACTTCCTATTACTGAATGGATGTGAAAACTATAGAAATTCGTTATGACGTGGAATGTGCAATCTTTGTTGATTCCATTTATTAAATAAATGACATTAATTTAAAAGCTCATGTTTTTAATCAAATCATGTAAACCTTCTAGAAGCTGTGATTTTTAAAAAGGGGGCTACTAAGCACTTCCTATTACCGAACGCATGCAAAAACTATAGAAAGTTGTTATGACGTAATATGTGCATACTTGGTTGATTTCATTTATTAAATAAATCACATTTTCTAAAAACTCGTGTTTTAATATGAAATCATGTAAACCTTCTAGAAGCTGTGATTTTAAAACACGGGGGGAAGTAAGCTTTTCTTATTCTCAGACGCATGCGTAAACTATAGATAGTCGTTATGACGTAGAATGTGCATACTTTGTTTATTGCATTTATTACATAAATCCCATTTTTTAAAAACTCATGTTTTTTTAAGAAATCATGTAAACCTTCTAGAAGGTGTGATTTTTAAAAAGGGCGGTACTAAGTACTTCCTATTACCAAACGCGTGCGAAAACTATAGAAAGATGTTATGAAGTAGAATCGGCATACTTTGTTGATTCTATTTATTAAATAAATCACATTTTTTAAAAACTCATGTTTTTTTAAGAAATCATGTAAACCTTCTAGAATCTGTCATTTTTAAAAACGGGGGGTACTAAGTTATTCTTCTTGCCAAACGAATGTGCAAACTATAGAAAGTTGTTATGACGTAGAATGTGCATAATTTGGTGATTCCATTTATTAAATAAATCACATTTTTTAAAAACTCATTTTTTTTAAGAAATCATGTAAACCTTCTAGAAGTTGTGATTTTAATAAACGGGGATACTAAGTACTTCCTATTACTCAACCCATGAGAAAACTATAGAAAGTTGTTATGACCTAGAATTTGCATACTTTGTTGATTCCATTTATTAAATAACTCACATTTTCTAAAAACTCGTGCTTTTTAAGAAATCATGTAAACCTTCTAGAAGCTGTGATTTTAAAAAACGGGGGAAGTAAGCTTTTCTTATTCTCATACGCATGCCCAAACTATAGAAAGTCGTTATGACGTAGAATGTGCATACTTTCTTGATTCCATTTATTAAATAAATGACATTAATTTAAAACTCACGTTTTTATTCAAATCATGTAAACCTTCGAGAAACTGTGATTTTTAAAAAGGGGGGTACTAAGCACTTCCTATTACCGAACACATGCGAAAACAATCAAAAGTTGTTATGACGTAGAATGTGCATACTTTGTTGATTCAATTTATTAAATAAATGACATTAATTTAAAAACTGATGTTTTTAATGAAATCATGTAAACCTTCTAGAAGCTGTGATTTTTAAAAACGCAAGTACTAAGCACTTCCAATTACCGAACGCATGCGAAAACTATAGAAAGTTCTTATGACGTAGAATTGGCATACTTTGTTGATTCCATTTTTTAAATAACGTATATTTTCTAAAAACTCGTGTTTTTTAATAAATCATGTAAACCTTCTAGTAGCTGTAATTTTAAAAAACTGGGGGAAGTAAGCTTTACATATTCTCCGACGCATGCGCAATATATAGAAAGTCGTTATGACGTAGAATGTGCATACTTTGTTGATTCTGTTTAGTAAATAAATGACATTAATTTAAAACTCATGTTTTTATTCAAATCATGTAAACCTTCTAGAAGCTGTGATTTTTAAAAAGGGGTGTACTAAGCACTTCCTATTACCAAATGCATGCGAAAACTATAGAAAGTTGTTATGACGTAGAATGTGCATACTTTGTTGATTGCATTTATTAAATAACTCACATTTTCTAAGAACTCGTGTTTTTTAAGAAATCATGTAAACCTTCTAGAAGCTGTGATTTTAAAAAACGGGGGGAAGTAAGCTTTTCTTATTCTCGGACACATGCGCAAACTATAGAAAGTCATTATGACGTAGAATGTGCATACTTTGTTGATTCCATTTATTAAATAATTGATATTAATTTAAAAACTCATGTTTTTAATCAAATCATGTAAACCTTCTAGAAGCTGTGATTTTTAAAAAGGGGGGTACTAAGCACTTCCTATTACCGAACGCATGCGAAAACTATAGAAATTTGTTATGACGTAGAATATGCATACTTTGTTGATTCCATTTATTAAATAGATGACATTAATTTAAAAACTCATGTTTTTAATCAAATCATGTAGACCTTCTAGAAGGTGTGATTTTTAAAAAGCGGGGTACTAAGCACTTGCTATTACCGAACGCATGCGAAAACTATAGAAAGTTATTATGACGTAGAATTTACATACTTTGTTGATTCCATTTATTAAAATAAATTACATTTTTTAAAAACTCATGTTTTTTTAAGAAATCATATAAACTTTCTAGAAGCTGTGATTTTTAAAAACGGGGGGTACTATAGAAAGTCATTATGACGTAGAATGTGCATACTTTAGTTATTCCATTTATTAAATAAATCACATTTTCTAAAAACTCGTGTTTTTTAAGAAATCATGTAAACCTTCTAGAAGCTGTGATTTTAATAAAGGAGTTTACTAAGAACTTCCTATTACTCAATGCATACAAAAACTGTATAAAGTTTTTATTACGTAGAATGTGCATACTTTGTTGATTCCATTTATTAAATAAATCACATTTTTTAAAAACTCGTGCTTTTTTTAAGAAATCATGTAAACCTTCTAGAAGCTGTGATTTTTAAAAACGTGGGCTACTAAGCTATTCTTCTTGCCGAACGCATGTGAAACTATAGAAAGTTGTGATGACGTAGAATGTGCATACTTTGGTGATTCCATTTATTAAAATAAATTACATTTTTTAAAAACTCATGTTTTTCTAAGAAATCATGTAAACTTTCTAGAAGCTGTGATTTTAATAGACGGGGGTACTAAGCACTTCCTATTAGTCAATGCATGAGAAAACTATAGAAAGTTTTTATGACCTAGAATTTTCATACTTTGTTGATTCCATTTATTAAATAACTCACATTTTCTAAAAACTCGTGTTTCTTAAGAAATCATGTAAACCTTCTGCAAGCTGTGATTTTAAAAAACGGCGGGAAGTAAGCTTTTCGTATTATCCGACGCATGCGCAAACTATAGAAAGTCGTTATGATGTAGAATGTGCATAATTTGTTGATTCCATTTATTAAATAAATGACATTAATTTAAAAACTCATGTTTTTAATCAAATCATGTAGACCTTCTAGAAGGTGTGATTTTTAAAAAGGGGGGTACTAAGCACTTCCTATTACCGAACGCATGCGAAAACTATAGAAAGTTGTTATGACGTAGAATTTACATACTTTGTTGATTCCATTTATTAAATAAATCACATTTTTTAAAAACTCGTGTTTTTTTAAGAAATCATATATACCTTCTAGAAGCTGTGATTTTTAAAAACGGGGGGTACTAAGCTATTCTTCTTACCAAACGCATGCGCAAACTATAGAAAGTTGTTATGACGTAGAATGTGCATACTTTGGTGATTCCATTTATTAAATAAAGCACATTTTTTAAAAACTCATGTTTTAATAAGAAATCATGTAAGCACTTCCTATTACTCAACGCATGCGAAAACTATAGAAAGTTGTTATGACGTAGAATGTGCATACTTTGTTGATTCCGTTTTTAAAAAAAATCACATTCTCTAAAAACTCGTGTCTTTTAAGAAATCATCAGACCATCTAGAAGTTGTGATTTTTAAAAACGGGGGTACTAAGCACTTCCTATTACCGTACGCATGTGAAAACTATAGAAAGTTGTTATGACGTAGAATGTGCATACTTTTTTTATTCCAATTATTAAATAAATCACATTTTTTAAAAATTCGTGTTTTTTTAAGAAATCATGTAAACCTTTTAGAATCTGTGATTTTCAAACACGGGGGGTACAAAGCTATTCTTCTTGTCGAATGCATATGCAAACTATAGAAAGTTGTTATGACGTAGCATGCGCATACTTTGGTGTTTCCATTTATTAAATAAATCACATTTTCTAAAAACTCGTGTTTTTTAAGAAATCATGAAACCTTCTAGATGCTGTTGTAAAATTAGTCACAGCAGATCTAATGAACAAGTAAATCAATCACAACAGATGAACATAGAAAATATGGTGCAAAACTGTGCAAAACATGCAGCAGTGCTCTCTATCCCAGAAAGGGTGAATGAATTACAATACAAACTGTCACAATGAACAGAGCAATTCGAATTGCCTAAGGAGGTCATTCGAATCACTGAATGGAGTAGCTTGACTCTATCTAGGAGTCCTCATCAATCATCGGTGTTGCTCATCAATCACAACAACCAGTCATCCAGGTGTCAAGCTGAGTCTAACTGATCATAATAAATGTAACTGAAGTGTGTAGCACTGATATAGGATCTGGAGGCTCAGTGGGGGCGCATGGGAGGCTAACTGGAGTCAGAACAAGTCACCTAATCGAACTGGAGGTCAATCGGAGGTGAAACAGTCAGTCATGAGTGAAATCAATCAGAATCGGAGTGAAATCAATCAGAATCGGAGCTAACTGAATGTAACTGGAGTGAATCTGCAGTGGTAGGTGAACAAGTGCGCCCTTCTCTGTCAGTAGGTGAGAAGAGGGCGCCTTTCAGCTTGGGAGGGCTAAAACTCTGTGGTAAGTGGCTCCCGGGTGCTAGAAGAAGGTGGATAAGGTATTGGAGGCATCAAACTGGTGACTGGACTGCATATCCTGAAATAGATCATGCAATATCCTGAAGTAGATATGTATCCTGAAATAGATGATCCTGAAATAGATATGTATCCTGAAATAGATGATGGATATCCGAACACCCCCCCTCAAGCTAGACTATGATGTGCCAACTAAAATAATGTGGGGCCCTGGTAACTAAGACCAAAGGTCACCCCAATACAATAATCCAAAAAATGTTGAAAATAAACTAAGTGAGGAAAGAGGGAAAACCCAGTGGGAAGAAAGCCCCCCCTCAAGTCTAAAGCATAATAATGAATCAATCTGTCTCCACCATGATGGAACTCACCCCCAATAGTGAACGGAGGTAAGAGAACTTCTTCTCAGTGAAGCTCTTGGTGAAGATGTCTGCAATTTGCTCATCGGTAGGGCAATATTGCAGAATGATGGTGCGGTCATGCACCAACTGTCGAATGTAATGCATATGAATCTCAATGTGCTTGGTCCTCTGCCGCTGAACTGGATCTGTGGAGATCTTGATAGCACTTTGATTGTCACAAAATAGGACAGTCGAAGTAGTGCCACCAAAACCAAACTCGGAAAGAATACCCTGCAACCAAACTGCCTGAATGCAGGCATTGAATGCCCCTCGATACTCTGCCTCTGCTGAAGAAAGTGCAATGGCTGCTTGCTTTTTGCTGGACCAGCAAATAGCACCATGACCAATCATGAAAACATAACCGGAAGTGGACTTCCGATCAATGCTATCACCTGCCCAATCTGAATCAGTAAAACCAATGAAATCTAGCTCAGAATCTGCAGCATAATGTATGCCAAACTGTCTCGTACCTTGCACATACTGCAAGATCCGCTTGGCTGCTCGCCAATGAAGCTCATGTGGCTGCTGCATATATCTTGACACGGCACTCACGGCATATGAGATATCAGGCCGTGAATGTGTCAAATAAAGTAGTGAACCAATCAACTGTCGATACATACTGCAATCTGCAAGCGGTGTGGAATCTCCCTCCTCAAGACTGATTCCTGAGAGGAATGGGAACGGGGATGCCTTACATTCAGCCATATTAAACTTCAATAACAGGTCGGAAGCATATTTTTGCTGAGATATAGTGATCCCATCGAAATTTTGAGCTATCTCCAAGCCCAAAAAGTGACTCAGCAAGCCCAAATCGCTCATGTCAAAAGCTAGATTTAAGGCAGTTTTTAGCTTGTTTATTGAAGTAAGTGTGCTACCAGTAATAAGCAGATCATCAACATAAAGTACAATAACCAACAAATTACCTTTAACTCGCTGAAGATAGACATTCGGATCAGATTTGCATCTTTGGAAATTCTGAGAAAGAAGGAAGGAGTCCATCTTTGCGTACCAAGCTCTTGGGGCCTGTTTTAACCCGTACAAAGACTTCTTCAATCTACAAACCAATGATGGATCTGATGTATAACCCTCTGGCTGCTGCATATAGACCTCTTCAGCAAGGTCTCCATGTAAAAATGCACTCTTCACATCCATGTGATGCACCTCCCAGTGCTTGGATGCGGCAATAGCTAAAACAAGGCGGATGGAATCCATCTTTGCAACCGGTGCAAAGGTCTCTGTGTAGTCCACTCCTTGGACTTGGGAAAAACCTTTTGCCACCAACCTTGCTTTATATTTGCTGATAGTGCCATCAGCAGCAACTTTAGTACGGTAGACCCATTTACACTTCACTAATTTTCTTCCAGGTGGAAGAGAAACTAGCTCCCATGTATTGTTCTTTTGAAGAGAACTGTACTCTTCATCCATGGCATCTTTCCATCTCGGATCTCGATGGGATGAATAGTATGATTGGGGATCTGAACCAGCCATCAAATAACAAATCTCAGGAAGAAATGGATCAGCAATAGAAAGAGCCATACCTGCCCTTTGAAAGTCTCCTCTTGTTCGTCTCGGATCAGCAGGATTTCCAAGACTAGAACCAGCAGATTGTAGAGTATTTTGGGCCCACTTTGGTAACTGAGGGAGATCTGAATGGTCGGATTCCGAACCTGATATGTCATGATCATCATATACTGCTGAAATATCAGAAATATCAGAACTCATACCTTCATTATCGCTGCACGGATCTTCTTCTGGTGAAGGCGGTGAATCGGCAGTCTCTTCCTCGACTAGTTGCAATTCTTGAAGCGGTTCTTCAAACTGCACACTGCGCTCTATGAATATCTTTTTAGATCTGATATCCATGAGTTTATATGCTTTTGATTCTTCCCCATATCCTATCAATATGCACTCAATACTTTGTGGATCCAAAGCTCGTCTCTTCTCAGAAGGAATTCTAGCCCATGCAGTAGAGCCAAAAACTCTCAAATTTGACACATCCGGTTTGTGACCAAAGAATGCTTCGAAAGGAGTCATACCTTTCACGGATGAATGTGGAACTCGGTTCTGTATATATGCAGCAACATTGATTGCTTCAGCCCAAAGATTTGCAGCCAAACCTTTTGATTCAATCATGCATGTAGCCATCTCTTTCAGTGACCGGTTTTTCCTTTCCGCTACACCGTTCTGCTGGGGTGTGTAGGGAACTGTATGTTGGATCTTGATTCCGCTTTGGGCACAAAGTTGCAGCAACTCGGACTTGATATATTCCCCACCATTATCAGATCTAAGAGCTTTTATCTTGCTCTCAGTGGTGGTCTCAACAGAAGCCTTAAAATCCTTGAATTTTCCAAGCACTTCTGACTTGTTTTTGAGAAAGAATACCCATGTAAAGCGAGAATAATCATCAATAAATGTCAAAACATACCTTGAACCATTTAATGACATATGGGGCAGCGGACCGCTGATATCAGAATGGATCAATCCCAAAATAGTAGAGGCTCTGCTAGCCTTGCCGCGGTCGAATCTGTGCTCG
Source organism: Larix kaempferi (assembly GCA_027924585.1). NCBI lineage: Eukaryota > Viridiplantae > Streptophyta > Pinopsida > Pinales > Pinaceae > Larix > Larix kaempferi. The sequence continues at coordinate 23,189,366 of BSBM01000217.1, forward strand.
GGGTGCTTCCCAATAATGCAACCGGTGCATATTCCCTTCGAGGAACGGAGTTGTGGAAGCCCATCAACCATGGATTTATTTGATAGCAGCAGCAAATACTTATAATTTAGATGTCCAAATATTTCATGCCAAATCCTACTAACCTCATTACCATGTGTACGAAGAGCAGTGGGCTTTGCAAGCGGAATAAAGTGCGAAAACTCATAACATTTTGCAGTGTGGTTTGCCTTTCCAACCGCAACTAGTCTTCCACTTTTGATATCAGAAATTTCAACTGTATTAGGGCTGAATGTGACTTTCTTTGGATCACCAGTATGTGTCATTTGATACACATAAAGGAGATTCGAAGCTAAGGAAGGCACATAGAGAACATTCTGAAAGCATCCATGATCTACATGAATCGTACCTTTGCCCTTTGAAGAAATTTTTGAGTCATCTCCCAAATGGATGGGGATGGAGCTGTTTGGATCGAATGAGGAAAAAGAATCAATATTTGCAGCCATATGATTTGATGCACCCGAATCTATCAAGAGAGTTGAGGGCTTCGAAACCGTTGCCATGAGTGCTTGTCCTCTTTCATGATCATCATTCCGATCTTTCTTCCTTGCACCGTCAGGAAGGGTTATGTTGTTCTTTTCCAAAAGGAGGGCCATTTGATCTATAATCTTCTTCATACATGAACTTTCGGGATGAAAGCCACGGTTACAATAAGTACATTTAGATTTTTGGTTACCTTCTTTGCCCTTTTGCTTGGATTTCGAACTGGATGGTGCATCCGTTTGCTTGCCTTTGTCTTTTTGCTTGTGAGGCTCGAATTTGGGCTTCTCCTTCTTTAGCTTTCCTTTACCATTCGAGATCTTGGGTCCTTGAACAAATAGGGCTGAATCTTTGGAGCTTATGGACCCCATTTGAATCAACTTGTCATGCTCTTTCGTAACGGACTCAATGAAGGCATTCAAGGTAGGCATCTTCCAATTCGGGGTAGTTAGCCGACCGGAATTGAAAGTGGAGACAAATACCGAATAATCTTTCCCAAGCTTGCTTAGAATGGAGAGGATCAACTGTTTATCCTCTTTGATAACACCACTGTTCTTCAATTGCAAGTTCAAGTTCTTGAATTTTGTGAAGAATTCATTGATGCTCTCGAAATTCTCAGGATTAAGGCCAATCAATTCATTCTCTAATTGAAAAGCCCTAAGCTCATCCTGCTTGCCGAATAGTGTCTCAAGTTGCTCCCATATGGATTTTGGAGTCTTCAATCCGCTGAGATGGAAGTGAAGATCCTTGGAGATGGAGAGACAAAGAAGACCGTAAGCTTCATCAATCTTATTGTAGTGTTTGGTTCTTTCTGCCACATTGTTTGGCTCCAATTCAAGACCAAGAGTGACTCGGTAGTATCCTTTTGAACGTAATATGATCTCCATATCATCTTTCCAATCAAAATAATTGAATGGGGTGAGGATAGGCTTTGAAGAAGAGTATTCCATTGCTAGGAGCGAGTCAAATGATGAAGAAGAAGCTTGCATGCAGACTATAGCGAATGGAAATGCTGTAGGGAAGCTTGCATGCAGAATGTAGCGAGTGCACTTGGAGGAGATAATTAACCTGCAAATCACATAAGAACAATCACAATAAGGTCGAACAATCCACCCTTTGAGAGTTGCATCACACCTGGGATTGGATTTCAAGCAATGTTGAATAGGTCCAATGTATCAGATCCAGGAATTATGTGGTAACTCAAGCTTCTGGAGTGGTATTGGAGTATTTTTCAAGCTTTGCATGCACAGGAGCGAATGCCCTTGAGATATCTCATGCCAAACTTTTTGCAATTTTTTTTAGCAATTCAGTCAAATCTTCTTGTATAAACACCTGTAGAAAAGAGATCTTGTCCCTGCAATGGCTCTGATACCATGTAAAATTAGTCACAGTAGATCTAATGAACAAGTAAATCAATCACAACAGATGAACATAGAAAATATGGTGCAAAACTGTGCAAAACATGCAGCAGTGCTCTCTATCCCAGAAAGGGTGAATGAATTACAATACAAACTGTCACAATGAACAGAGCAATTCGAATTGCCTAAGGAGGTCATTCGAATCACTGAATGGAGTAGCTTGACTCTATCTAGGAGTCCTCATCAATCATCGGTGTTGCTCATCAATCACAACAACCAGTCATCCAGGTGTCAAGCTGAGTCTAACTGATCATAATAAATGTAACTGAAGTGTGTAGCACTGATATAGGATCTGGAGGCTCAGTGGGGGCGCATGGGAGGCTAACTGGAGTCAGAACAAGTCACCTAATCGAACTGGAGGTCAATCGGAGGTGAAACAGTCAGTCAGGAGTGAAATCAATCAGAATCGGAGTGAAATCAATCAGAATCGGAGCTAACTGAATGTAACTGGAGTGAATCTGCAGTGGTAGGTGAACAAGTGCGCCCTTCTCTGTCAGTAGGTGAGAAGAGGGCGCCTTTCAGCTTGGGAGGGCTAAAACTCTGTGGTAAGTGGCTCCCGGGTGCTAGAAGAAGGTGGATAAGGTGCTGGAGGCATCAAACTGGTGACTGGACTGCATATCCTGAAATAGATCATGCAATATCCTGAAGTAGATATGTATCCTGAAATAGATGATCCTGAAATAGATATGTATCCCGAAATAGATGATGGATATCCGAACAGCTGTGACTTTTAAAAAGGGGGGTACTAAGCACTTCCTATTACCGAACGCATGCAAAAACTATAGAAAGTTGTTATGACGTAGAATGTGCATACTTTGTTGATTCCATTATTTAAATAAATCAAATTTTCTAAAAACTTGTGTTTTTTAAGCAATCATGTAAACCTTCTAGAAGCTGTGATTCTAAAAAACGTGCAGAAGTAAGCTTTTCTTATTCTCGGACGCATGCGCAAACTATAGAAAGTCGTTATGATGTAGAATGTGTATACTTTGTTGAATCCATTTATTAATAAATGACATTATTTTAAAAACTCATGTTTTTAATCAAATCATGTAAGCCTTCTAGATGCTGTGTTTTTCAAAAATGGGGGTACAAAGCACTTCCTATTAACTAATGCATGCGAAAACTATAGAAACGTTGTATGATGTAGAATGTCCATACTTTGTTGATTTCATTTATTAAATAAATCACATTTTCTAAAAACTTGTGTTTTTTAAGAAATCATGTAAACATTCTAGAAGCTGTGATTTTAAAAAACGGGGGGAAGTAAGCTTTTTTATTCTCGGACACATGCGCAAACTATAGAAAATCGTTATGACGTAGAATGTGCATACTTTGTTGATTCCATTTAGTAAATAAATGACATTAATTTAAAAACTCATGGTTTTAATCAAATCATGGAAACCTTCTAGAAGCTGTGATTTTTAAAAAGGGGGGTACTAAGCACTTCATATTACCGAACGCATGCGAAAACTATAGAAAGTTGTTATGACGTAAAATGTGCATACATTGTTGATTCCATTTATTAAATGAATCATATTTTTAAAAACTCGTGTTTTTTTAAAAAATCATGTAAACCTTCTAGAAGCTGTGATTTTTAAAAACGGCGGTACTAAGCACTTCCTATTACTGTTAAAATGTAGAATGTGCATACTTTGTTGATTCCAATTATTAAATAAATCACATTTTTTAAAAACTCATGTTTTTTTAAGAAATCATGTAAACCTTCTAGAAGCTGTGATTTTTAAAAACGGGGTGTACTAAACTATTCTTCTTGTCGCACGCATGCGCAAACTATAGTAAGTTGTTTTGACATAGAATGGGCATACTTTGCTGATTCCATTTATTAAATAAATCACATTTTTTAAAAACTCGTGTTTTTTTAAGAAATCATGTAAACCTTCTAGAAGCTGTAAAGGAGGGTGCTAAGCACTTCCAATTACTCAACGCATGCGAAAACTATAGAAAGTTGTGATGACGTAGAATGTGCACACTTTATTGATTCCGTTTTTAAAAAAAATCACATTTTCTCAAAACTCGTGTCTTTTAAGAAATCATGTAAACCTGTTAGAAGCTGTGATTTTAAAAAACGGGGGAAAGTAAGCTTTTCTTATTCTCGGACACATGCGCAAAATATAGAAAGCCGTTATGATGCAGAATGTGCATACTTTGTTGATTCCAATTATTAAATAAATGACATTAATTTAAAACTCATGTTTTTAATCAAATCAAGTAAACCTTGCAGAAGCTGTGAGTTTTAAAAAGGGGGGTACTAAGCACTTCCTATTACTGAACACATGCGAAAACTATAGAAAGCTGTTATGACGTATAATTTGCATACTTTGTTGATTCCATTTTTTAAATAAATCAAATTTTCTAAAAACTCCTGTTTTTTAAGAAATCATGTAAACCTTCTAGAAAATGTGATTTTAAAAAACGTAGGGAAGTAAGCTTTTCTTATACTCGGATGTATGCGCAAACTATAGAAAGTCGTTATGATGTAGAATGTGCATACTTTATTGATTCCATTTATTAAATAAATGACATTAATTTAAAAACTCAAGTTTTTAATCAAAGCATTTAAACCTTCTAGAAGGTGTGCTTTTTAAAAAGGGGGGTACAAACCACTTCCTATTACCGAACATATGCGAAAACTATAAAAAATTGTTATGTCGTAGAATGTGCATACTTTGTTGATTCCATTTATTAAAGAAATGAGATTAATTTAAAAACTCATGTTTTTAATCAAATCATGTAAACCTTCTAGAAGATATGATTTTTAAAGAGGGGGAATCCACTTCCTATTACCGAAAGCATGCGAAAACTATAGAAAGTTGTTATGACGTAGAATCGGCATACTTTGTTGATTCCACTTATTAAATAAATCAAATTTTTTAAAAACTGATGTTTTTTTAAGAAATCATGTAAACCTTCTAAAAGCTGTGATTTTAAAAAACGGGGGGCACTAAGGTATTCTTCTTGCCGAACGAAAGCGCAAACAATAGAAAGTTGTTATGACGTAGAATGTGCATACTTTGGTGATTCCATTTATTAAATAACTCACATTTTCTAAAAACTCGTGTTTTTTAAGAAATCATGTAAACCTCCTAGATGTCGTGATTTTTAAAAACGGGGGGTACTAAGATATTCTCCTTGTTGAACGCATGCGCAAACTATAGAAAGTTGTTTTGACGTAGAATGGGCATATTTTGGTGATTTCATTTATTAAATAAATCACATTTTTTAAAAACTCGTGTTTTTTAAAGAAAACATGTAAACTTTCTAGAAGCTGTGCTTTAAAAAAACGGGGGGAAGTAAGCTTTTCCTATTCTTGGACGCATGCCCAAACTATAGAAATTCGTTATGACGTAGAATGTGCAATATTTGTTGATTCCATTTATTAAATAAACGACATTAATTTAAAACTCATGTTTTTATACAAATCATGTAAACCTTTTAGAAGCTGTGATTTTTAAAAAGGGGGGTACTAAGCAGTTCCTATTACCGAATGCATGCAAAAACTATAGAAAGTTGTTATGATGTAGAATGTGCATACTTTTTTGATACCATTTATTAAATAAATCACATTTTCTAAAAACTCGTGTTTTTTAAGAAATCATGTAAATCTTCTAGAAGCTGTGATTTTATAAAGCGTGGGGAAGTAAGCTTTTCTTATTCTCGGACGCATGCGCAAACTATAGAAAGTCGTTATGACGTAGAATGTGCATACTTTGTTGATTCCATTTATTAAATAAATCACATTTTCTAAAAACTCGTGTTTTTTAAGCAATCATGTAAACCTTCTAAAAGCTGTGATTTTAATAAACTAGGGTACTAATCACTTCCTTTCACTCAACGCATGTGAAAACTATAGAAAGTCGTTATGAGGTAGAATGTGCTTACTTTGTTGATTCCATTTATTAAATAAATGACATTAATTTAAAACTCATGTTTTTATTCAAATCATGTAAACCTTCTAGAAGCTGTGATTTTTAAAAAGGGGGGAACTAAGCACTTCCTATTACCGAATGCATGCGAAAACTATAGAAAGTCGTTATGATGTAGAATGTGCATACTTTGTTGATAACATTTATTAAATAAATCACATTTTCTAAAAACTCGTGTTTTTTAAGAAATCATGTAAACCTTCTAGAAGCTGTGATTTTAAAAAACGTGGGGAAGTAAGCTTTTCTTGTTTTCGGACGCATGCGCAAACTATAGAAAGTCATTATGACGTAGAATGTGCATACTTTAGTTATTCCATTTATTAAATAAATCACATTTTCTAAAAACTCATGTTTTTTAAGAAGTCATGTAAACCTTCTAGAAGCTGTGATTTTAATAAAGGAGTTTACTAAGAACTTCCTATTACTCAATGCATGTGAAAACTATAGAAAGTTGTTATGAGGTAGAATGTGCTTACTTTGTTGATTCCAATTATTAAATAAATGACATTAATTTAAAACTCATGTTTTTAATCAAATCAAGTAAACCTTGCAGAAGCTGTGAGTTTTAAAAAGGGGGGTACTAAGCACTTCGTATTACCGAACACATGCGAAAGCTATAGAAAGCTGTTATGACGTAGAATTTGCATACTTTGTTGATTCCATTTTTTAAATAAATCAAATTTTTCAAAAACTCGTGTTTTTTAAGAAATCATGTAAACCTTCTAGAAAATGTGATTTTAAAAAACGTGGGGAAGTAAGTTTTTCTTATTTTCGGACGCATGCGCAAACTATAGAAATTCGTTATGATGTTGAATGTGCATACTTTGTTGATACCAATTATTAAATAAATGACATTAATTTAAAAACTCATGTTTTTAATCAAATCATGTAAACCTTCTAGTCAACCTGTGATTTTTAAAAATAGGGGTACAAAGCACTTCCTATAACCGAACGCATGCGAAAAATATAGAAAGTTGTTGTGACGTAGAATGTGCATACTTTGTTGATCCCATTTATTAAATAAATCACATTTTCTAAAAACTTGTGTTTTTTAAGAAATCATGTAAACCTTCTAGAAGCTGTGACTTTAAAAAAAGGGGGGAAGTAAGTTTTTCTTATTCTCGGATGCATGCACAAACTATAGAAAGTCGTTATGACGTAGAATGTGCATACTTTATTGATTCCATTTATTAAATAAACGACATTAAGGTAAAAAAGCATGTTTTTAATCAAATCATGTAAACCTTCTAGAAGATGTGATTTTTAAAAAGGGGGCACTAAGCACTTCCTATTACCGAACGCATGTGAAAACTATATAATGTTGTTATGACGTAGAATGTGCATACTTTGTTGATTCCATTTATTAAATAAATCACATTTTTTAAAAAGTCGTGTTTTTTTAAGAAATCATGTAAACCTTCTAGAAGCTGTGAGTTTTAAAAATGGGGGGTACTAAGGTATTCCTCTTGCCAAACGCATGCGCAAACTATAGAAAGTTTTCATGACGTAGAATGTGCATACTTTGGTGATTCCATTTGTTAAAAAAATCACATTTTTTAAAAGCTCGTGTTTTTTTAAGAGATCATGTAAAGCTTCTAGAAGTTCTGATTTTAATAAAGGAGGGTACTAAGCACTTCCTATTACTTAAGGGAATGCGAAAACTATAGAAAGTTGTTATGAAGTAGAATGTGCATACGTTGTTGATTCCATTTATTAAATAAATGAGATTGATTTAAAAACTCATGTTTTTAATCATATCATGTAAACCTTCAAGAAGCTGTGATTTTTAAAAAGGGGGGTACTATGCACTTCCTATTACCGAACACATGCGAAAACTATAGAAAGTTGTTATGATGTAGTATGTGCATACTTTGTTGATTCCATTTTTTAAATAAATCACATTTTCTAAAAACTCGTATTTTTTAGGAAATCATGTAAAACTTTTAGAAGCTGTGATTTTAAAAAACGAGGGGAAGAAAGCTTTTCTTATTCTCGGACGCATACGCAAACTACAGAAATTCGTTATGACGTAGAATGTGCATACTTTGTTGATTCCATTTATTAAATAAATGACATTAATTTAAAAACTCCTGTTTTTAATCAAATCATGTAAACCTTCTAGAAGCTGTGATTTTTAAAAAGGGGGTTACTAAGGACTTCCTATTACCGAACGCATGCGAAAACTATAGAAATTAGTTATGACGTAGACTCGGCATACTTTGTTGATTTTATTTATTAAATAAATCACATTTTTTAAAAACTCGTGTTTTTTTAAGAAATCATGTAAACCTTCTAGAAGCTGTGATTTTAAAAAACGGCGGGAAGTAAGCTTTTCTTATTTCCGGACGCATGCACAAACGATAGAAAGTCGTTATTACGTAGACTGTGCATAGTTTGCACATACGCAAATTATAGAAAGTTGTTATGACGTAGAAACTCATATTTTTAATCAAATCATGTAAATCTTCTAGAAACTGTGATTTTTAAAAATGGGGGTACTAAGCTCTTCCTATTACAGAATGCATGCGAAAACTATACAAAGTTGTTATGACGTAGAATGTGCATACTTTGTTGATTCCATTTATTAAATAGATTAGATTTTCTAAAACTCATGCTTTTTAAGAAATCATGTAAACCTTCTAGAAGCTGTGATTTTAAAAAACGGGGGGAAGTAAGCTTTTCTTATTCTCGGACGCATGCGCAAACTATAGAAAGTCGTTATGACGTAGAATGTGCATACATTGTTGATTCCATTTAGTAAATAAATCACATTTTTTAAAAACTCGTGTTTTTTTAAGAAATCATGTAAACCTTCTAGAAAATGTGATTTTAATAAAGGAGGGTACGAAGCACTTGCTATTACTGAATGGATGCGAAAACTATGGAAAGTTGTTATGACGTAGAATGTGCATACTTTGTTGATTCCAATTATTAAATAAATCACATTTTTTAAAAACTCGTCTTTTTTTGAGAAATCGTGTAAACCTTCTAGAAGCTGTGATTTTTAAAAGCGGGGGGTACTAAGCTATTCTTCTTGCTCAACGCATGCGAAACTATAGAAAGTTGTTATGACATAGAATGTGCATACTTTGGTGATTCCATTTATTACTCAACGCATGAGAAAACTATATGAAATTTTTATGACCTAGAATTTGCATACTTTGTTAATTCCATTTATTAAATAACTCACATTTTCTAAAAACTCATGTCTTTTAAGAAATCATGTAAACCTTCTAGAAGCTGTGATTTTAAAAAACAGGGGGAAGTAAGCTTTTCTTATTCTCGGATGCATGCGCAAACTATAGAAGGTCGTTATGACGTAGAATGTGCATACTTTGCTGATTCCATTTATTAAATAAATGACATTAATAAAAAAAACTCATGTTTTTAATCAAATCATATAGACCTTCTAGAAGCTGTGATTTTTAAAAAGTGGGGTACTAAGCTCTTCCTATTACCGAATGCATGCGAAAACTATAGAAAGTTCTTATGACGTAGAATGTACATACTTTGTTGATTCCATTTATTAAATAAATCACCTTTTTTAAAAACTCGTGTTTTTCAAGAAATCATGAAACCTTATACAAGCTGTGATTTTTAAAAACGGAGGTAATAAGCACTTCCTATTACAGAACACGTGCGAAAACTATAGAAAGTTGTTATGACGTAGAATGTGCATACTTTGTTAATTCCAATTATTAAATAAATCACATTTTTTAAAAACTTGTGTTTTTTAAGAAATCATGTAAACCTTCTAGAAGCTATGATTTTAATAAACGGGGGTACTAAGCACTTCCTATCACTCAATGCATGAGAAAACTATAGAAAGTTGATATGACCTAGAATTTGCATACTTTGTTGATTCCATTTATTAAATAACTCACATTCTCTAAAAACTCATGTTTTTTAAGAAATCATGTAAACCTTCTAGAAGCTGTGATTTTTAAAAACAGGGGTACTAAGCACTTCCTATTACCGAACGCATGCGAAAACAATAGAAAGTTGTTATGACGTAGAATGTGCATACTTTGTTGATTCTATTTATTAAATAAATCACATTTTTTAAAAACTCATGTTTTTTTAAAAAATCATGTAAACCTTCTAGAAGCTGTGATTTTAATAAACGGGGGTACTAAGCACTTCCTATTACTCAACGCATGAGAAAACTATGGAATGTTGTTATGACCTAGAATTTGCATACTTTGTTGATTCCATTTATTAAATAACTCACATTTTCTAAAAACTCGTGTTTTTTAAGAAATCATTTAAATCCTCTAGAAGCTGTGATTTTAAAAAACGGGGGGAAGTAAGCTTTTCTTATTCTCGAACTCATGTGCAAACTATAGAAAGTCGTTATGATGTAGAATGTGCATACTTTGTTGATTCCATTGATTAAATAAATGATATTAATTTAAAACTCATGTTTTTATTCAAATCATGTAAACCTCCTAGAAGCTGTGATTTTTAAAAACGGGGGTACTAAGCACTTCCTATGACTGAATGCATGTGAAAACCTTAGAAAGATGTTATGACGTAGAATGTCCATACTTTATTGATTCCATTTATTAAATAAATCACATTTTCTAAAAACTCATGTTTTTTAAGAAATCATGTAAGCCTTCTAGAAGCTGTGATTTTAAAAAATTTGGGGAAGTAAGCTTTTCTTATTCTTGGATGCATGCGCAAACTATAGAAATTCGTTATCACATAGAATGTGCATACTTTGTTGATTCCATTTATTAAATAAATGACATTAATTTTAAAACTCATGTTTTTAATCAAATCGTGTAAACCTTCTAGAAGCTGTGATTTTTAAAAAGGGGGTGTACTAAGCACTTCCTATTACCGAACGCATGCGAAAACTATAGAAAGTTGTTATGACGTAGAATGTACATACTTTGTTGATTCCATTTATTAAATAAAACACATTTTTTAAAAACTCGTGTTTTTTTAAGAAATCATGTAAACCTTCTAGAAAATGTGATTTTAATAAAGGAGGGTACTAAGCGCATCCTATTACTGAACGGATGTGAAAACTATAGAAAGTTGTTATGATGTAGAATGTGCATACTTTGTTGATTCCATTTTTTAAATAAATCACATTTTCTAGAAACTCGTGTTTTTTAAGAAATCATGAAACCATCTAGAAGTTGTGATTTTTAAAAACGGGGGTACTAAGCACTTCCTATTAACGAACGCATGTGAAAACTATAGAAAGTTGTGATGACGTAGAATGTGCATGCTTTGTTTATTCCAATTATTAAATAAATCACATTTTTTAAGAACTCGTGTTTTTTTAAGAAATCACGTAAACCTTCTAGAAGCTATGATTTTTAAAAACGGGGGGTACTAAGCTATTCTGCTTATCGAACGCATGCGCAAACTATAGAAAGTTGTTACGACGTAGAATGTGCATATTTTGGCGTTTCCATTTATTAAATAAATCACATTTTTTAAAACCTTGTGTTTTTTTAAGAAATCATGTAAACATTCTAGAAGCTGTGATTTTAATAAACAGGCGTACTAAGCACTTCCTATGTAGTGCCCTATCTAGGCACTGGGTCTCTATTTATCCATTTATGTGTGAATACCAAATTTTTCTTCGTTTGCTTCCTAAAAGAAGAGAATCAACCGTCTATATTTCAGGTTTCTAAAAGTTCATAAGTATTTGCAAATTAAATAAACATAAACTTAAGGATTTTCATTCTAACCCTGTTCTTATTTCATGCATAATCTGAAAATAAAGAGAAATACAATTCATTTAAGGCAGCTGAGTAAAATAACCGGGCCCGTAGATTTGCAGTAAGATCAGAAGACTTACGTGGTGAATTCTGTATGGTACCTTAGCAACCCAAAATGATGTGTCCACCCTGCCGATCAGCTATTATCGTGCTGACCCTAGTAAATCAACGGATTTCCTAGCCCCCGAGCCCACAGACCGATAACCCCGACAACAACTTTCCATCGAACCTTTTCATGGTAAAATTTTGCTGAGTTAACCCCCTCCTCAGTCTTTTCTTTTTAGTTTCCCACCTCCTCAAAGCTTCGAGTTAACCCCCTCCTCGGCATTCCTCCTTTTTCACAAAAATCCTCACAGTTCTCCCACAATAATCCCCCTTACAACTTTGTTCAAATCCCTCTTATAGGATTCCACCTCCTTCATAAAGTCAACTTCCTTATCACTCCACCGCCCTAGCTGTCGTGGTATTGGAAGTACAAATCATTAATGCATCCCCTTTTTAAGGTAAAAAGGTGGTTATATATTATTTTAAATCACCCAAATTTCTCTCGGGTAGTGGAATTATTCAATAATTTATTTTAACAATCCTTTTAATTTACTTGGAATGGTTCCGTTAATTAATTAAATGAATACTCTATTTCATAAATTTATTATTATTCAATCCACTATGCTTTATTAAAAGGATTATTAACACTATTATTATTAATTTAATAATAATATTAACAACATTAATGATTAATAATAATAGTGATTAAATTAATTGTGAATGATAATTAAGATATATATTTGTTAATTTGATATGTGGAAACATAGTACTTCTGGGTATAAATAATGAAATACACTTAATGGTTTAATTAATCATAATCAACAATGACAGAGTGCACTCTTCCAGTATTAATGTTTAACTTTCATACTTCATATTGGAGACACATTCACTTGAGGATACTTGCAAATAATGACACTTATTTTAATCGTTCATTACCATGTTCACACACAAAGACTAATTAACTTCTTTTACACATTAGAACTTGACAATCCTTCACTAATTAAGTCATTCAGTAAATACTTAATTGAGTTATCTATGATAACTTATAACATTGTTAAATCTTGATAAGTAGGTTGTAAACCAATATTATTGCGCGTGTGCATAATGTGCATGCGTGGCTAGCGTATGCACAAGACGGACATGTACTATAAACATACGTCATATTCCTATGCATAACAACTAACTAATAGTAATAATACTTTATGCAAACTGAACAAGTATACATTCATCATAATATTACTAAAACATCGTCGGTTATTTTATCAGTTAACCTTTAAGATTCCATTTCATTATTTTTGTGATTACATTTGTTCAATCATTCAAGTGCAAGGGAAGCTACCTACTACCACTAACTCTGGGTCAAGGAATACCCAACCCAAAACAGTACTACTATCATATCCTCCCATCCTAACCTACTGCCACATCCTCCCTATCCTTCCTCTGCTAGTATAAAAGTGGATGCCGAACTCATCGACCTGACCACATAGAACTTGAGAGCGATAGCGTCGGCTGTACAGCGGACCTATCCTCCCCCTAGCAGGCATCCGACCATCGTCATCACAACTACATGGGGAGCGTGTCTCAGCACGGCCCTCCCACGACCTCGGGTATCATAGGAACATAGGGTGGGAAACACATCCATCCCTCTCAACATACTGGGCCTACGCCCTTATCAAATCATACTCTGCTGCTCTCGATATTATCAGTCCATGTCATCGTTTCATCAATTTCAGTTGCTAAGGTTTACTACTTGGATAGGTTCTTCTCCGTATATCAGATCAAGTACCCGGCTTTCCCATAGCCCTCGTATCCTGTAGGTTAGGATTTCGCAGAATACACATTTTATAACAAGCATTTCTGTTTGATCATCAATTGATCCACATCATCAACATCATTTTATTTCACGTCACAATTTTATCACATCACAGGTGTGTATGGAATATAACAGTTCTATCAATCTCATCATAGGATGGCATCCACGTACAACATCATATATTTTACATTTCATCAATGAAAATGCTAAAACATATATTTTCCATTCTATCATTGTCTGATCCATATTGTCAGCATCATTTATTTCATCACATAAAATCATTAAATCGATCACAGCATAATTACCACATCATATATATCACATTTCCTCCAGGACGATTATCAAACATACCCTGTCATTATGAAATAAAAGAATCTCATGATAATCATAACTTAATAACCGCATGAATATAGTAACACTATTAACACAGTAGCAACACATCATCATGTCTATCATGCCGAAAATATAGTGCACTCTGTCTAGCTGAGTCAAACAGATAACAAGCAATAAAGTGAGAGGGGTCTATCTCATAAACACGCTTAGTCAAAATATGGGGTGTTACATCCTATTACTCAACGCATGAGAAAACTATAGAAATTTTTTATGACCTAGAATTTTCATACATTGTTGATTCCATTTATTAAATAACTCACATTTTCTAAAAACTCATGTTTTTTAAAAAATCATGTAAACCTTCTAGAAGCTGTGATTTTAAAAAACTGGGGGAAGTAAGCTTTTCTTATTCTCGGACGCATGCGCAAACTATAGAAAGTCGTTATGACATAGAATGTGCATACTTTGTTGATTCCATTTATTATATAAATGACATTAATTTAAAAACTCATGTTTTTAATCAAATCATGTAAACCTTCTAGAAGCTGTGATTTTAAAAAGGGGTACTAAGCACTTCCTATTACCGAACACATGCGAAAACTATAGAAAGTTGTTATGACGTAGAATGTCCATACTTTGTTGATTCCATTTATTAAATAAATCACATTCTTTAAAAACTTGTGTTTTTTTAAGAAATCATGTAAACTTTCTAGAAGCTGTGATTTTTAAAAATGGGGGGTACTAAGCTATTGTGCTTATCGAACGCATGCTCAAACTATAGAAAGTTGTTATTGCATAGAATGTGAATACTTTGGTGTTTCCATTTATTAAATAAATCACATTTTTTAAAAACTTGTGTTTTTTTAAGAAATCACGTAAACCTTCTAGAAGTTGTGATTTAAATAAACGGGCGTACTAAGCACTTCCTATTACTCAACGCATCACAAAACTATAGAAAGTTTTTATGACCTAGAATCTGCATACTTTGTTGATTCCATTTGTTAAATAACTCACATTTTCTAAAAACTCATGTTTTTTTAAGAAATCATGTAAACCTTCTAGAAGCTGTGGTTTTAATAAAGGAGGTTGCTAAGCACTTCCTATTACTGAGAGCATGCGAAAACTATAGAAAGTTGTTATTACGTAGAATGTGCACACTTTGTTGATTCCATTTTTTAAATAAATCACATTTTTTTAAAACTTGTGTTTTTTTAAGAAATCATGTAAACCTTCTAGAAGCTGTGATTTTAATAAACGGGCGTACTAAGCACTTCCTATAACTCAATGCATGGGAAAACTATATAAAGTTTTTATGACCTAGAATTTGCATACTTCGTTGATTCCATTTGTTAAATAACTCACATTTTCTAAAAACTCGTGTTTTTTAAGAAATCATGTAAACCTTCTCGAAACTGTGATTTTAAGAAATGTGGGGAAGTAAGCTTTTCTAATTCTTGGACGCATGCACAAACTATAGAAAGTCGTTATGATGTAGAATGTGCATACTTTGTTGATTTCATTTATTAAATAAATGACATTAATTTAAAAACTCATGTTCTTAATCAAATCATGTAAACCTTCTAGAAACTGTGATTTTTAAAAAGGGGGGTACTGAGCACTTCCTATTACCGAACGCATGCGAAAACTATAAAAAGTTGTTATGACGTAGAATGTGCATACTTTGTTGATTCCATTTATTAAAGAAATGAGATTAATTTAAAAACTCATGTTTTTAATCAAATCATGTAAACCTTCTAGAAGCTGTGATTTTTAAAGAGGGGGATACTACCCACTTCCTATTATCGAACGCATGCGAAAACTATAGAAAGTTGTTATGACGTAGAATCGGCATACTTTGTTGATTTCATTTATAAAATAAATCACATTTTTAAAAAACTCGTGCCTTTTTAAGAAATCATGTAAACCTTCTAGTAGGTGTGATTTTTAAAAACGGAGGGTACTAAGCTATTCTTCTTGCTGAACGGATGCGCAAACTATAGAAAGTTGTTATCACGTAGAATGTGCATACTTTGGTGATTCCATTTATTAAATAAATCACATTTTTTAAAAACTCGTGTTTTTTTAAGAAATCATGTAAACCTTCGAGAAGCTGTGATTTTTAAAAATGGGGGTACTAAGCACTTCCTATAACCAAACGCATGCGAAAACTATAGAAAGTTGTTATGACGTAGAATTGACATACTTTGTTGATTCCATTTATTAAATAACTCACATTTTCTAAAAACTCGTGTTTTTTGATAAATCTTGTAAACCTTCTAGAAGCTGTGATTTTAAAAAACGGGGGGCACTAAGCAATTCTTCTTGTCGAACGCATGCGCAAACTATAGAAAGTTGTTTTGACGTAGAATGGGCATACTTTGGTGATTCCATTTATTAAGTAAATCATATTTTTTAAAAACTCGTGTTTTTTAAAAACTCGTGTTTTTTTAAGAAATTATGTAAACCTTCTGGAAGTTGTGATTTTAATAAAGGAGGGTACTAAGCACTTCCTATTACTCAATGCATGCGAAAACTATTGAAAGTTGTGATGATGTAGAATGTGCATACTTTGTTCATTCCGTTTTTTTTTTAAATCACATTTTCTAAAAACTCGTGTCTTTTAAGAAATCATGTAAACCTTCTAGAAGCTGTGATTTTAAAAAACGGGGGGAAGTAAGATTTTCTTATTCTCAGACGCATGCGCAAACTATAGAAAGTCGTTATGACGTAGAATGTGCATACTTTGTTGATTCTGTTTATTAAATAAATGACATTAATTTAAAAACTCATGTTTTTAATCAAATCATGTAAACCTTCTAGAAATTATGATTTTTAAAAAGGGGGTACTAAGCACTTCCTATTACCGAAAGCATGCGAAAATTATAGAAAGTTTTTATGACGTAGAATGTGCATACTTTGTTGATTCCATTTATTAAATAAATCACATTCTTTAAAAACTCATGTTTTTTTAAGAAATCATGTAAACGTTCTAGAAAATGTGATTTTAATAAAGGAGGGTACTAAGCACTTGCTATTACTGCACGGATGCGAAAACTATAGAAAGTTGTTATGACGTGGAATGTGCATACTTTGTTGATACCATTTTTTAAATAAATCACATTTTCTAAAAACTCGTGTTTTTTAAGAAATCATGAAACCTTCTAGAAGTTGTGATTTTTAAAAACGGGGGTACTAAGCACTTCCTATAACAGAACGCATGCGAAAACTATAGAAAGTTGTTATGACGTAGAATGTGCATACTTTGTTGATTCCAATTATTAAATAAATCACATTTTTTAAAAACTCGTCTTTTTTTAAGAAATCATGTAAATCTTCTAGAAACTGTGATTTTAATAAACGGGGGTACTAAGCACTTCCTATTACTCAACGCATGAGAAAACTATACAAAGTTGTTATGACCTAGAATTTGGATACTTTGTTAATTCCATTTATTAAATAACTCACATTTTCTAAAAACTCGTGTTTTTAATGAAATCATGTAAACCTTCTAGAAGCTGTGATTTTAAAAAAGGGGGGAAGTAAGCTTTTCTTATTCTCGGATGCATGCGTAAACTATAGAAGGTCGTTATGATGTAGAATGTGCATACTTTGCTGATTCCATTTATTAAATAAATGACATTAATTTAAAAACACATGTTTTTAATCAAATCATGTAGACCTTCTAGAAGCTGGGATTTTTAAAAAGGGGAGTACTAAGCACTTCCTATTACCGAACGCATGCGAAAACTATAGAAAGTTGTTATGACGTAGAATGTACATACTTTGTTGATTCCGTTTATTAAATAAATCACATTTTTTAAAAACTCGTGTTTTTCTAAGAAATCATGTAAACCTTCTAGAAGCTGTGATTTTTAAAAACGGGGGGTACTAAGCTATTCTTCTTGCCGAACGCATGCGCAAACTATAGAAAGTTGTTATGACATAGAATGTGCATACTTTGGTGATTCCATTTATTAAATAAATCACATTTTTTAAAAACTCATGTTTTAATAAGAAATCATGTAAACATTCTAGAAGCTGTGATTTTCATAAACGGGGGTAATAAGCACTTCCTATTACTCAACGCATGAGAAATTATTAGAAAGTTGTTATGACGTAGAATTTGCATACTTCGTTGATTCCATTTATTAAATAACTCACATTTTCTAAAAACTCATGTTTTTTAAGAAATCATGTAAACCTTCTAGAAGCTGTGATTTTAAAAAACAGGGGGAAGTAAGCTTTTCTTATTCCCGGACGCATGCGCAAACTATAGAAAGTTGTTATGACATAGAATGTGCATACTTTGTTGATTCAATTTATTATATAAATGACACTATTTTAAAAACTCATGTTTTTAATCAAATCATGTAAACCTTCTAGAAGCTGTGATTTTTAAAAAGGGGCGTACTAAGCACTTCCTATTACCGAACGCATGCGAAAACTATAGAAAGTTGTTATGACGTAGAATGTACATACTTTGTTGAGTCCATTTATTAAATAAACCACATTCTTTAAAAAATCGTGTTTTTTTAAGAAATCATGTAAACCTTCTAGAAGCTGTGATTTTTAAAAACGGGGGGTACTAAGCTATTGCGCTTATCGAACGCATGCTCAAACTATAGAAAGTTGTTATTGCGTAGAATGTGGATACTTTGGTGTTTCCATTTATTAAATAAATCACATTTTTTAAAAACTTGTGTTTTTTTAAGAAGTTACGTAAACCTTCTAGAAGTTCTGATTTTAATAAACGGGCGTACTAAGCAGTTACTATTACTCAACGCATGACAAAACTATAGAAAGTTTTTGTAACCTAGAATTTGCATACTTTGTTGATTCCATTTGTTAAATAACTCACATTTTCTAAAAACTCGTGTTTTTTTAAGAAATCATGTAAACCTTCTAGAAGCTGTGATTTTAATAAAGGAGGGTACTAAGCACTTCCTATTACTGAACGCATGCGAAAATTATAGAAAGTTGTTATTACGTAGAATGTGCATACTTTGTTGATTCCATTTTTTAAAAACTTGTGTTTTTTTAAGAAATCATGTAAACCTTGTAGAAGCTGTGATTTTAATAAACGGGCGTCCTAAGCACTTCCTATAACTCAATGCATCAGAAAACTATAGAAAGTTTTTATGACCTAGAATTTGCATACTTTGTTGATTCCATTTGTTAAATAACTCACATTTTCTACAAACTCGTGTTTTTTAAGAAATCATGTAAACCTTCTAGAAGCTGTGATTTTAAGAAACGTGGGGAAGTAAGCTTTTCTGATTCTCGGACGCATGCACAAACTATAGAAGGTCGTTATGATGTAGAATGTGCATACTTTGTTGATTTCATTTATTAAATAAATGACATTAATTTTAAAAGTCAGGTTTTTAATCAAATCATGTAAACCTTCTAGAAACTGTGATTTTTAAAAAGGGGGGTACAGAGCACTTCCTATCACCGAACGCATGCGAAAACTATAAAAAGTTGTTATGACGTAGAATGTGCATACTTTGTTGATTCCATTTATTAAAGAAATGAGATTAATTTAAAAACTCATGTTTTTAATCAAATCATGTAAGCCTTCTAGAAGCTATGATTTTTAAAGAGGGGGATACTAAACACTTCCAATTACCGAACGCATGTGAAAACTATAGAAAGTTGTTATGATGTAGAATCGGCATACTTTGTTGATTCCATTTCTAAAATAAATCACATTTTTTAAAAACTCGTGTTTTTTTAAGAAATCATGTAAACCTTCTAGAAGCTGTGATTTTTAAAAACGAGGGGTACTAAGCTATTCTTCTTGCTGAACGGATGCGCAAACTATAGAAAGTTGTTATCACGTAGAATGTGCATACTTTGGTGATTCCATTTATTAAATAAATCACATTTTTAAAAAAATCGTGTTTTTTTAAGAAATCATGTAAACCTTCGAGAAGCTGTGATTTTTAAAAACGGGGGTACTAAGCACTTCCTATAACCGAACGCATCCGAAAACTATAGAAAGTTGTTATGACGTAGAATTGACATACTTTGTTCATTCCATTTATTAAATAACTCATATTTTCTAAAAACTCGTGTTTTTTGATAAATCATGTATACCTTCTAGAAGCTGTGATTTTAAAAAACGGGGGGTACTAAGCAATTCTTCTTGTCGAACGCATGCGCAAACTATAGAAAGTTGTTTTG
Source organism: Larix kaempferi (assembly GCA_027924585.1). Lineage (NCBI taxonomy): Eukaryota > Viridiplantae > Streptophyta > Pinopsida > Pinales > Pinaceae > Larix > Larix kaempferi. The sequence continues at coordinate 23,209,386 of BSBM01000217.1, forward strand.
ATGTCGAATGGGCATACTTTGGTGATTCCATCATTAAATAAATCACATTTTTTAAAAACTCATGTTTTTTTTAAGAAATCATGTAAACCTTCTAGAAGCTGTGATTTTAATAAAGAAGGGTACTAAGCACTTCCTATTACTCAATGCATGCGAAAACTATAGAAAGTTGTTATGATGTAGAATGTGCATACTTTGTTGATTCTATTTTTTTTTTAAATCACATTTGCTAAAAACTCGTGTCTTTTAAGAAATCATGTAAACCTTCTAGAAGCTGTGATTTTAAAAAACGGGGGGAAGTAAGCTTTTCTTATTCTCAGACGCATGCGCAAACTATAGAAAGTCATTATGACGTAGAATGTGCACACTTTGTTGATTCCATTTATTAAATAAATGACATTAATTTAAAAATTCATGTTTTTAATCAAATCATGTAAACCTTCTAGAATCTATGATTTTTAAAAAGGGGGTACTAAGCACTTCCTATTACCGAAAGCATGCGAAAATTATAAAAAGTTTTTATGACTTAGAATGTGCATACTTTGTTGATTCCATTTATTAAATAAATCACCTTTTTTAAAAACTCGTGTTTTTTTAAGAAATCATGTAAACCTTCTAGAAAATGTGATTTTAATAAAGGAGGGTACTAAGCACTTGCTATTACTGAACGGATGCGAAAACTATAGAAAGTTGTTATGACGTAGAATGTGCATACAATGTTGATTCCATTTTTTAAATAAATCACATTTTCAAAAAATTCGTGTTTTTTAAGAAATCATGAAACGTTCTAGAAGTTGTGATTTTTAAAAACAGGGGTACTAAGAAATTCCTATTACAGAACGCATGCAAAAGCTATAGAAAGTTGTTATGACGTAGAATGTGCATACTTTGTTGATTCCAATTATTAAATAAATCACATTTTTTTAAAACTCGTCTTTTTTTAAGAACTCATGTAAACCTTCTAGAAACTGTGATTTTAATAAACGGGGGTATTAAGCACTTCCTATTACTCAACGCATGAGAAAACTATAGAAAGTTGTTACGACCTAGAATTTGCATACTTTGTTAATTCCATTTATTTAATAACTCACATTTTCTAAAATTTCGTGTTTTTTAAGAAATCATGTAAACCTTCTAGAAGCTGTGATTTTAAAAAATGGGGGGAAGAAAGCTTTTCTTATTCTCGGACGCATGCGAAAACTATAGAATGTCGTTATGACGTAGAATGTGCATACTTTGTTGATTCCATTTATTAAATAAATGACATTAATTTAAAAACACATGTTTGTAATCAAATCATGTAGACCTTCTAGAAGCCGGGATTTTTAAAAAGGGGGGTACTAAGCACTTCCTATTACCGAACGCATGCGAAAACTATAGAATGTTGTTATGACGTAGAAGGTACATACTTTGTTGATTCCATTTATTAAATAAATCACATTTTTTAAAAACTCGTGTTTTTTTAAGAAATCAAGTAAACCTTCTAGAAGCTATGATTTTTAAAAACGGGGGGTACTAAGCTATTCTTCTTGCTGAACGCATGTGCAAATTATAGAAAGTTGTTATCACGTAGAATGTGCATACCTTGGTGATTCCATTTATTAAATAAATCACATTTTTTAAAAACTGATGTTTTAATAAGAAATCATGTAAACCTTCTAGAAGCTGTGATTTTAATAAAAGGGGGTAATAAGCACTTCCTATTACTCAACGCATGAGAAAACTATAGAAAGTTTTTATGACTTAGAATTTGCATACTTTGTTGATTCCATTTATTAAATAACTCACATTTTCTAAAAACTCGTATTTTTTAAGAAATCATGTACACCTTCTAGAAGCTGTGATTTTAAAAAATGGGGGGAAGTAAGCTTTACTTATTTTGGTACGCATGCGCAATATATAGAAAGTCATTATGGCGTAGAATGTGCATACTTTGTTGATTCCATTTATTAAATAAATAACATTAATTTAAAACTCATTTTTTTATTCAAATCATGTAAACCTTCTAGAAGCTGTGATTTTTAAAAAGGGGTGTACTAAGCACTTGTTATTACTCAATGCATGCGAAAACTATAGAAATTTGTTATGACGTATAATGTGCATACTTTTTTGATTCCATTTATTAAATAAATCACATTTTTTAAAAACTCGTGTTTTTTTAAGAAATCATGTAAACCTTCTAGAAAATGTGAGTTTAATAAAGGAGGGTACTAAGCACTTCCTATTACTAAACGGATGTGAAAACTATTGAAAGTTGTTATGACGTAGAATATGCATACTTTGTTGATCCCATTTTTTAAGTAAATCACATTTTCTAAATACTCGTCTTTTTTAAGAAATAATGAAACCTTCTAGAAGTTGTGATTTTTAAAAACGCGGGTACTAAGCACTTCCTATTACCTAACGCATGCAAAAACTATAGAAAGTTGTTATCACGTAGAATGTCCGCACTTTGTTGATTTCAATTATTAAATAAATCACATTTTTTAAAAACTCGTGTTTTTTTAAGAAATCATGTAAACCTTCTGGAAGATGTGATTTTTAAAAACGGGGGGTACTAAGCTATTCTTCTTGTCGAACGCATGCACAAACTATAGAAAGTTTTTATGACCTAAAATTTGATTTTAATAAAGGAGGGTACTAAGCACTTCCTTTTACTGAACGGATGCAAAAACTATAGAAAGTTGTTATGACGTACAATGTGCATACTTTGTTGATCCCATTTTTTAAATAAATCACATTTTCTAAAACTCGTGTTTTTTAAGAAATCATGTAAACCTTCTAGAAGCTATGATTTCAGTAAACGGGCGTACTAAGCACTTCCTATTACTCAATGCATGAGAAAACAATAGAAATATTTTATGTCCTAGAATTTGCATATTTTGTTGATTCCCTTTATTAAATAACTCACATTTTCTAAAAACTCGTGTTTTTTAAGAAATCATGTAAACCTTCTAGAAGCTGTGATTTTAAAAAATGGGGGGAAGTAAGCTTTTCTTATTCTCGGACGCATGCGCAAACTATAGAAAATCGATATGACGTAGAATGTGCATAGTTTGTTGATTCCGTTTATTAAATAAATGACATTAATTTAAAAACTCATGTTTTTAATCAAATCATGTAAACCTTCTAGAAGCTATGATTTTTAAAAAGGGGGGTACTAAGCACTTCCTATTACTGAACGCATGCAAAAACTATAGAAAATTGTTATGACGTCGAATGTGCATACTTTGTTGATCCCATTTTTTAAATAAATCACATTTTCTAAAAACTCGTGTTTTTTAAGAAATCATGTAAACCTTCTAGAAGCTATGATTTCAATAAACGAGCGTACTAAGCACTTCCTATTACTCAACGTATGAGAAAACAATAGAAATATTTTATGTCCTAGAATTTGCATATTTTGTTGATTCCCTTTATTAAATAACTCACATTTTCTAGGTAAGTGAGCCTTTCCTGTTCTCGGACGCATGCGCAATCTATAGAAAGTCGATATGACTTAGAATGTGCATACTTTGTTGATTCCATTTATTAAATAGATGACATTAATTTAAAACTCATGTTTTTAATCAAATCATGTAAACCTTCTAGAAGCTGTGATTTTTAAAAAGGGGAGTACTAAGCACTTCCTATTACCGAATGCATGCTAAAACTATAGAAAGTTGTTATGACGTAGAATGTACATACTTTGTTGATTCCATTTATTAAATAAATCACATTTTCTAAAAACTCGTGTTTTTTAAGAAACCATGTAAACCTTCTAGAAGCTGTGATTTTTAAAAACGTAGGGAAGTAAGCTTTTCTTATTCTCGGATGCATGCGCAAAGTATAGAAAGTCATTATGATGTAGAATATGCATACTTTGTTGATTCCATTTATTAAATAAATGACATTAATTTAAAAACTCATGTTTTTAATCAAATCACGTAAACCTTCTAGAAGCTGTGATTTTTAAAAAGCGGGGTACTAAGTAGTTCCTGTTACTGAATGCATGCGAAAACTATAGAAATTTGTTATGACGTAGAATGTGCACACTTTGTTGATTCCGGTTTTAAAAAAAATCACATTTTCTAAAAACTCGTGTCTATTAAGAAATCATGTAAACCTTCTAGAAGCTGTGATTTTAAAAAACGAGGGGAAGTAAGCTATTCTGCTTATCCAACGCATGCGAAACTATAGAAAGTTGTTATGACATATAATGTGCATACTTTGGTGATTCCATTTATTACAAAAATCACATTTTTTAAAAGCTCGTGTTTTTTTAAGAAATCATGTAAACCTTCTGGAAGCTATGATTTTAATAAAGGGGGGCACTAAGCACTTCCTATTACTGAATGGATGCAAAAAATATAATGGGCATACTTTGTTGATTCCATTTTTTAAATAAATCACATTTTCTAGAAAGTTGTTATGACATAGAATGGGCATACTTTGTTGATTCCATTTTTTAAATAAATCACATTTTCTAGAAACTCGTGGTTTTTAAGAAATCATAAAACCATCTAGAAGTTGTGATTTTTAAAACCGGGGGTACTAAGCACTTCCTATTAACGAACGCATGTGAAAACTATAGAAAGTTGTTATGAAGTAGAATGTGCATACTTTGTTTATTCCAATTACTAAATAAATCACATTTTTTAAAAACTCATGTTTTTTTAAGAAATCATGTAAACCTTCTAGAAGCTGTGATTTTTAAAAACGGCGGCTACTAAGCTATTATGCTTATCGAATGCATGCAAAAACTATAGAAAGTTGTTATGATGTAGAATGTGCATACTTTGGTGTTTCCATTTATTAAGTAAATCACATTTTTTAAAAACTTTTGTTTTTTTAAGAAATCATGTAAACCTTCTAGAAGCTGTGATTTTAATAAACGGGCGTACTAAGCACTTCCTATTACTCAACGCATGAGAAAACTATAAAAAAAAATTTATGACCTAGAATTTTCATACTTTGTTGATTCCATTTATTAAATAACTCACATTTTCTAAAAACTCATGTTCTTTAAGAAATCAGTAAACCTTCTAGACGCTGTGATTTTAAAAAACGGGGGGAGGTAAGCTTTTCTTATTCTCGGAGGCATGCGCAAACTATAGAAAGTCGTTATGACATAGAATGTGCATACTTTGTTGCTTCGATTTATTAAATAAATAACATTAATTTAAAAACTCATTTTTTTAATCAAATCATGTAAACCTTCTAGAAGCTGTGACTTTTAAAAAGGGGGTACTAAGCACTTCCTATTACCGAATGCATGCGAAAACTATAGAAAGTTGTTATGATGTATAATGTACATACTTTGTTGATTCCATTTATTAAATAAATCACATTCACTAAAAATTCGTGTTTTTTTAAGATATCATGTAAAGCTTCTAGAAGCTATGATTTTAATAAACGGGCGTACTAAGCACTTCCTATTACTCAACGCATGAGAAAACTATAGAAAGTTTTTATGACCTAGAATTTGCATACTTTGTTGATTCCATTTGTTAAATAACTCACATTTTCTAAAAACTCGTGTTTTTTTAAGAAACCATGTAAACCTTCTAGAAGTTGTGATTTTAATAAACGAGGGTACTAAGCATTTCCTATTACTGAACGCATGCGAAAACTATAGAAAGTTACTATTACATAGAATGTGCATACTTTGTTGATTCCGTTTTTTAAATAAATCACATTTTCTAAAAACTCATGTTTTTAAAGAAATCATGTAAACCTTCTAGAAGCTCTGATTTTAATAAACGGGCGTACTAATCACTTCCTATAACTCAATGCATGCGAAAACTATAAAAAGTTGTTATGACCAAGAATCTGCATACTTTGTTGATTCCATTTATTAAATGACTCACATTTTCTAAAAACTCGTGTTTTTTAAGAAATCATGTAAACCTTCTAGAAGCTATGATTTTAAAAAACGGGGGGAAGTAAGCTTTTCTTATTCTCGGACGCATGCGCAAACTATAGAAAGTCGTTATGATGTAGAATGTGCATACTTTGTTGATTCCATTTATTAAATAAATGACATTAATTTAAAACTCATGTTTTTATTCAAATCATGTAAGCCTTCTAGAAGCTGTGGTTTTTAAAAAGCTGGGTACTAAGCACTTCCTATTACCGAATGCATGCGAAAACTATAGAAAGTTGTTATGACGTAGAATGTGCATACTTTGTTGATTCAATTTATTAAATAAATCAGATTTTCTAAAAACTCATGTTTTTTAAGAAATCATGTAAACCTTCTAGAAGCAGTGATTTTAAAAAAAGTGGGGAAGTAAGCTTTTCTTATTCTCGGACGCATGCACAAACCATAGAAAGTCGTTATGATGTAGAATGTGCATACTTTGTTGATTCCATATATTAAATAAATGAGATTATTTAAAAACTCATCTTTTTAATCAAATCATGTAAACCTTCTAGAAGCTGTGATTTTTAAAAAGGGGGGTACTAACCACTTCCTATTTCCGAACGCATTCGAAAACTATAGAAAGTTGTTATGACGTAGAATCGACATACGTTGTTGATTCCATTTATAGAATAAATCACATTTTTTAAAAACTTGTGTTTTTTTAAGAAATCATGGAAACCTTCTAGAAGCTGTGATTTTTAAAAACGGGGGGTACTAAGCTATTCTTCTTGCTGAACGCATGCGCAAACTATATAAAGTTGTTATGACGTAGAATGTGCATACTTTGGTGATTCCATTTATTAAATAAATCACATTTTTTAAAAACTCGTGTTTTTTTAAGAAATCATGTAAACCTTCTAGAAGCTGTGATTTTAATAAACGGGGGTACTAAGCACTTCCTATTACTCAACGCATGAGAAAACTATAGAAAGTTGTTATGACCTAGAACTTGCACACTTTGTTGATTCCATTTATTAAATAACTCACATTTTCTAAAAACTCGTGTTTTTTAAGAAATCATGTAAACCTTCTAGAAGCTGCGATTTTAAAAAACGGGCGGAGGTAAGCTTTTCATATACTCGGACGCATGCGCAAACTATAGAAAGTCGTTATGACGTAGAATGTCCATACTTTGTTGATTCCATTTATTAAATAGATGACATTAATTTAAAACTTGTGTTTTTATTCGAATCAAGTAAACCCTCTAGAAGCTGTGATTTTTAAAAAGGGGGGTACTAAGCACTTCCTATTACCGAATGCATGCGCAAACTATGGAAAGTTGTTATGACGTAGAATGTGCATACTTTGTTGATTCCATTTATTAAATAAATCATATTTTATAAAAACTCGTGTTTTTTAAGAAATCATGTAAACCTTCTAGAAGCTGTGATTTTAAAAAACGTGGGGAAGTAAGCTTTTCTTATTCTCGGACGCATGCGCAAACTATAGAAATTCGTTATGACGTAGAATGTGATACTTTGTTGATTCCATTTATTAAATAAATGACATTAATTTAAAAACTCATGTTTTTAATCAAATCATGTAAACCTTCTAGAAGGTGTGATTTTTAAAAAGGGGGGTACTAAGCACTTCCTATAACCGATGGCATGCGAAAACTATAGAAAGTTGTTATGACGTAGAATGTGCATACTTTGTTGATTCCATTTATTAAATAAATCACATTTTTTAAAAACTCGTGTTTTTTTAAGAAATCATGTAAACCTTCTAGAAGCTGTGATTTTTAAAAACGGGGGTACTAAGCTATTCTTCTTGCCAAATGCATGCGAAACTATAGAAAGTTGTTATGACATAGAATGTGCATACTTTGGTGATTCCATTTATTAAATAAATCACATTTTCTAAAAACTCGTGTTTTTTAAGAAATCATGTAAACCTTCTAGAAGCTGTGATTTTAAAAAACGTGGGGAAGTAAGATTTTCTTATTCTCGGACACATGTGCAAACTATAGAAAGTCGTTATGACGTAGAATGTGCATACTTTGTTGATTCCATTTATTAAATAAATGACGTTAATTTAAAAACTCATGTTTTTAATCAAATCATGTAAACCTTCTAGAAGCTGTGATTTTTTAAAAGTGGGGTACTAACCACTTCCTATTACCAAACGCATGTGAAAACTATAGAAAGTTTTTATGACGTAGAATGTGCATACTTTGTTGATTCCATTTATTAAATAAATCACATTTTTTAAAAACTCGTGTTTTTTTAAGAAATCATGTAAACCTTCTAGAAAATGTGATTTTAATAAAGGAGGGTACTACGCACTTCCTATTACTGAACGGATGCGAAAATTATAGAAAGTTGTTATGACGTAGAATGTGCATACTTTGTTGATTCCATTTTTTAAATAAATCACATTTTCTAAAAACTCGTGTTTTTAAAGAAATCATGAAACCTTCTAGAAGTTGTGATTTTTAAAAACGGTGGTACTAAGCACTTCCTATTACCAAACGCATGCGAAAACTATAGAAAGTTGTTATTACGTAGAATGTGCATACTTTGTTGATTCCAATTATTAAATAAATCACATTTTTTAAAAACTCGTCTTTTTTTAAGAAATCATGTAAACATTCTAGAAGCTGTGATTTTTAAAAACGGGGGGTGCTAAGCTATTCTTCTTGTCGAACGCATGTGCAAACTATAGAAAGTTGTTATGACGTAGAATGTCCATAATTTGGTGTTTCCATTTATTAAATAAATCGCATTTTTTAAAAACTCATGTTTTTTTAAGAAATCATGTAAACCTTCTAAAAGCTGTGATTTTAATAAACGGGAGTACTAAGCACTTCCTATTACTCAACGCATGAGAAAACTATAGAAATTTTTTATGACCTAGAATTTGCATACTTTGTTGATTCCATTTTTAAATAACTCACATTTTCTAAAAACTCGTTTTTTTTAAGAAATCATGTAAATCTTCTAGAAGCTGTGATTTTAAAAAATGGGGGGAAGTAAGCTTTTCTTATTCTCGGACGCATGCGCAAACTATAGAAAGTCGTTATGACGTAGAATGTGCATACTTTGTTGATTCCATTTATTAAATACATGACATTAATTTAAAAACTCATGTTTTTAATCAAATCATGTAAAGCTTTTAGAAGCTGTGATTTTTAAAAAGGGAGGTACTAAGCACTTCCTATTACCGAACGCATGCAAAAACTATAGAAAGTTTTGATGTATATGTAACTTCGGAATGTATTTCATCTGTGTATTTTATATATTTTTATTGTACCCTTATAAGAGATGTGTCATTCCTCTATAAGGAAGTGTCGTCATGTGGATTGACAAGTGTCGCAAGTGTGTTTACTTGCCGCTGGGTTATTAGACCACCATGTGTGGAGTCGGCCCTGAAATATATATATTATAATGTCGATGTACCTAGCTAGATAAGTTGGCCCCATAAGGTCACTGGGCAAACAGATTAGTATAAATAGAGATCAGGTGATCTCTATTTAGATCACTCGGAAAAGTAACTCACTCTCACTCAGAAAGTGGTGCACTAGTGAGGAGGAGGATCATCTGCTACTAGGAGACTATCTCAGTGTATTTTGGTTGTACTTTGGTTGAGCCATTGCTCTCTCTATCTCTGAGGAAGTTGTGGGGTTTTTCACCTTAGGGTTTTTCCCACAGAAACTCTGTGTCTCTTGTCTCTCATGCTTTTGATTCTTGTGATGCTTGTCATGCTTATTGCGATTGTCATGCATTGATATACTATATATGTTATTCTCTCAGCAAAGATCCTAGAGTATTGTGAATTAATGCTCAAAATTTAACATGGTATCAGAGCTAACCTGAGAAGAAGACATTTTGCAGTGACGGAAACTTGAGTTTCTTGTTTATTGGGTTTCTCTCCACAGATTTTGGAAAAGCAGTATAGTGGATTGACTCTACTCATCAAGGCGCATCTATCTGTCCAATCAGAATTCAATTCCGAGCATTTTCAGATGTGGCCCTAAAAATTAGGGTTTCCACAAAAATAGGAATTTCTGAAATCTGAAGACATAGCTGGAAGCTCCTTGCAAAAATCGAAGTTTAGAGCTTTGGATCGAGATTTGTGGTTGGGTAGATCTTCGGAAAATGCAAACCCTAATTCAGGGCTCTCTCAGTGAACCCGGGAGGACAAAAAGGAAAATCTGAAGGGTAAAACTTTGCTGATCTCAAATTCTGAATACACCAAGCTGATCAGCTCATCAAGGCGTATCTTTCTATCCTTTTAGAAAATTGAAATTCACATTTTGAATTTTTAGGGTTTTTCCGACAAAACCTAATCCGGGACCAGATCCAGTTTTCAGCATTTCAAGTGGTAAGATCTAAATATTTTCTATTTCCATTTGAAGTACTCTTTAAGATGTCTCACCACACCAAGCTTGAGGATAATCTTGAAGGAGTTGATAACTTTCGAGCTTTGAAGTATAGGATTGGGTTAATCCTGGAAGAGAATGAGTTCGACTAATATGTGAAAGAAGACATCCCTATCCCAGAGGATGAAGAGGCCAAGGTATTGCATAAGAAGAACTTGGTCAAGGCAAAGAGAATCATTTTTGATTCCATTAAATACCATCTCATACCCCATGTGTCCTCTCTAAAGACACCCAAGGAGATGTTTGACTCTTTGACCAAGCTATTTGAAGGGAAGAACATAAATCGAAATATGACCCTACCGAACCAATTGAAAGGAGTAAAGTTTCAGAATGGAGAAACCATTCAATCTTATTTTTCAAGGGTCTCCCAGATCAAGGAACAACTAGAAGCAGTGGATGAAATGGTGGAGAATGGTGAAATGGTGATGACCACTCTAAATGGCCTACCCAGGTCATGGGATTCCTTTATTCAAGGAATTTGTGCAAGGAAGAAGTTGATCTCCTTCAACAGATTGCGGGAAGAATGCCAAGAAGAAGCTAGGCTTGTGGCCCGAGAAGAAAATATGGGAAATGAAGATCAAGCTCTCACAGCACATGCCAGGATAGGCAAGTCCAAGAAGGAATCATCTCATAACAGAAGATCCTCACACCACCATTATCATAAAGATAAGAAAGATCTCAGATGCTTCAATTGCAATGAGAAGGGACACTTTGATTCAGATTGTCCCAAGAAGAAGAAAGACAACAACAACAACAACTTCAATAAGAAGAAGAAGAATAACAAAAGAAGATATCATGCTCATGCTGCCGAAGATGATGAACCCCCAAAGAAGAAGTCTAGGGCATAAAGTAATAGTGATGATCACTCATCAAGTGAAGAAGAATATGTTCTAATTTCTGCTCTCACATGTACTATCTCCCATGGTTGTAATGATTGGTTGATTGACAGTGGGGCTTCCAAACACATGACTGGGTTTAAGGAATCTTTTGTGAATCTATCTGAACATGAATCACCCCATAAGGTGAAACTTGGGGATGATTATCAATACCCAATCAAAGGAAGTGGTGAAGCCTCCTACAACCTAGATTTTGGAAAATCTTTGAAGATGAAAGAAGTCCTTTATGTACCTGGGTTCAAGAAGAACTTACTCTCCATCTCTGCATTGGATGCAAAAGGTATGAGGGTTGCATTTGTGGATGGCCAAGTCCTAATGTGGCAAAAGGGAAAGAACATAGATGATGTAGTAGTGATTGGAGAGCAAGAGGGAGGTTTGTATAAATTGAAGGGACAACCTGAACATGCCATGGTACATGAATCCATGGAGCCAAGTGAACTTTGGCATAGAAGACTTGCTCATATGCACTATAGAGCACTTCCAATTGCAAGCAATGTTGTAGAGGGTCTTCCTGAAATCAAGACCAAACATGAAGGTGTTTGCAAAGGATGTGCAAAAGGTAAGAACATTAAGAAGGCTTTCCCAAACAGTGAAAGCAAGGCAAAAGACATCCTGGAAATCATCCACTCAGATGTATGTGGTCCTATGTCATCCAGTTCTCTGAGTGGGTATGTTTACTATGTCTCATTTATTGATGACTTCTCCAGGAAGACTTGGGTATACTTCTTGAAGAACAAAGATGAGGTGTTTGATAAATTCAAAACCTTGATGGAGAATCAAACTGACAAGAAGATCAAAACATTCAGATCTGACAATGGTGGAGAATTCACCTCAGGTGACTTCAAGAAGCTTTGTAGTGATTCAGCGATTAAGAGGGAGTTGAATGCTCCTTATAATCCTCAACAGAATGGAGTTGCAGAAAGGAAGAATAGAACTATCATGGAAGCAGCAAGGGCAATGCTGCATGACCAGGATCTACCTATGCATCTATGGGCAGAAGCAACTAGAACAGCTGTATATGTGCAAAACAGAACACCCCACAAGATATTGGACAACAAGACACCAGAAGAGGTCTTTTATGGTAAGAAACCTGAAGTTAGTCATCTCAGAATATTTGGTTGTCTATACACTCATGTTCCAAACGAAAACAGGACTAAACTAGATCCTTCAGGAAAGAAGGGTATCTTTGTGGGTTACAGTGAAAGCTCAAAGGATTACAGAATATACTTTCCAGGGTTCAAGAAGATTGATGTCAGCAGGGATGTAACATTTGATGAAAACTCAGCATTCATCAAATCAAGGAAGGCACCTATCGAAGTTTATGAAGAACCTAAGGAAACTAGATTTCAAGACACTACCATGACTGAAGCAGTTCCAGAAGTTGTTCGTGAGTTTGAAGATCCGCAAGAACCTGTAGATCCACCCTGTGAGGATAACTCTCACAAGAGGAAACCTGCATGGGCTAGAGAGCTCATTCAAGATGCAGAAACATTTGGCATTCCAGAAGAAGAACACAGAGCAAAGAAGAGAACCAGATCACATACCATCTATGTTGCTTTACTCTGTGACATTATGAACAAAGAGCCTTCCAGTTATGAAGAAGCAGTGGAAAAGAAAGAATGGAAGGATTCCATGGTTGAGGAATACCAATAAATAATGAAGAATGATGTTTGGGATGTTGTCCCAAGACCTAAAGAGAAGTCTGTTGTGACTTCCAAATGGATCTACAAAATCAAGCATGCTGCAGATGGCAGTGTAGAGAAATACAAGGCAAGATTCCTAGCTCGTGGCTTCTCTCAGAAAGAGGGAATAGATTATGAAGAAACTTTTGCACCTGTAGCCAGGTATACTTCCATCAGAACAGTACTTGCCCTGGCTGTAGCGATGAAATGGAAAATACACTAGATGGATGTCAAGACTGCTTTCTTGAATGGTGTAGTTGAAGAGGAAGTATATGTGGAGCAGCCACTCGGTTTTGAAATACATGGTAGGGAGTCATATGTATGCAGATTGAAGAAATCCTTGTATGGCTTGAAACAAGCTCCCATAGATTGGTATGGTAGGATGGACAGTTTCCTATCTAGTTTGGGCTTTACCAAGAGTAAAGCGGATTCCAACCTTTACTACAAGGTTGAGGAAGGGAATCCTGTGATTCTACTCCTGTATGTGGATGACTTATTTGTAACAGGAGATGACAGACTGATTGCAGATACTAAGAGGAAGCTTGCTGCTGAGTTCGATATGAAAGATTTGGGAATGATGCATTATTTCCTAGGTATGGAGGTGTGGCAAAGTGCAGGTGGGATTTTCCTTGGTCAAGGGAAGTACATAGTAGATATCCTGAAGAGATTCGGGATGATGGATTGCAAGGCCATGACCACACCTATGGCATCGAATCTGAAGCTTCTATGTGATGCTTCATCTGAGCCGGTTGATGTCTCTATGTATCATCAGATGATTGGGTCCTTGATGTACCTGACGAACACGAGACCAGATATTTGCTTTGCAGTGAACACATTGAGTCAGTTCCTGACAGATCCGAGGAGTGTTCATCTGGTTGATGTAAAGCATGTTCTGAGGTACCTGAAGGGTACAGTGGATTATGGGCTCAAGTATGAGGCGAATCAAAAGTTTAACTTGCAGGGTTATGTTGATTCAGATTAGGTTGGCAGTGCTGCAAATAGGAAGAGCACATCTGGGTGTTGCTTCAGTATGAGATCAAGTGTGATCTCTTGGTTTAGTAGGAAGCAGTCCTACGTAGCACTGAGTACAGCTGAGGCAGAGTATGTTGCAGCCTGTTCAGCTAGTTGTGAGGCAGTATGGCTATGGAAGCTACTGTCTGAGTTATTTGATCTACCATTGGATGCTATTGGTATCTTCTGTGATAACCAGAGTTGTGTGAAGCTGTCTGAGAATCTAGTGTTTCATGACAGGTCGAAACACATAGAGATCAAATATCACTATATCAGGGATATGGTGCAGAGAGGAGCTATGAAGCTCCTGTATGTTGCGACAGACGAGCAGATTGCAGATGTGTTGACGAAGCCACTAGCCAGGGTGAAGTTTGAGTACTTCAGAGAGAGGCTTGGCGTTCTTCAGATCGAGGACACTTCGAGGACGAAGTGATGGACACATTTGCTGAAGCCATTCCAAGCATGTTGGAAGGAGGATCCTTCACATGCCTGTGGATGTAAGCGCTGGATGACGAGCATCAGGATGATGTTCTGGTTTCTGCTTGGATATGATCAGTTGGATCATTTTTATATATGTATGTATGCATCATGTTGGATGCTGGATATGATCAGTTGGATCATTTTTATGTATGTATGTATGCATCATGTTGGATGTTGGATATGATCAGTTGGATCATTTTTATGTATGTATGTATGCATCATGTTGGATGCTGGATATGTTCGGTTGGATCATGTGTATGTATTTTGTATAAGCATCATGTTGGATGCTTGGACCATGTATTTGTATATGTATCAGGTGGATACATTGTATGATCAGGTGGATCATGTATGGTGATATGTATCATGTATTTGTATTTGTATCAAGTGGATACACTGTATGATCAGGTGGATCATGTACGATGATATGTATCAGGTAGATACTTGGTATGCATCAGGTAGATGCATTATATGATCAAGATGATCATGGATGACGAGCTTCAGGATGTTCCTCCAGATGACATGCAGCAGGATGTTGCAGTGATGATCAGGATGATCATGTGTATATCAGGATGATGTATGGTGAGTATCAGGTTGATACTCTGTGGCCGTGGAACAGGTTGTGCAGATAAGCATGTAATTTGTGCCCTGGGAGATTTGTAGATGGTCTTTCGAGGTTTTGCCTATGGCATGTAATTCGTACCCTGGGACATCTGGAAAATGCTCTTTCGAGGTTTTGCTTGGGAGGACATATAATTTGTGCCCTGGGAGATCTGTAGATAGTCTTTCGAATTTTTTCCTATGGCATGTAATTTGTGCCCTGGGATATCTGGCAGATGCTCTTTTGAGGTTTTGTCCTATGGCATGTAATTTGTGCCCTGGGAGATCCGATAGGTTGAGCCATGTGCTCGTAATCAGTCCTGGGATGCTCTTTCGAGGTTTTTCCATGACCACATGTAATTTGTGCCCTGGTAGATCCGATAGGTTGAGCCTTGTGCTCGTAATCAGTCCTGGGATGCTCTTTCAAGGTTTTGTGGTGACCACATGTAATTTGTGCCCTATGAGATCCGATAGGTTGAGCCTTGTGCTCGTAATCAGTCCTGGGATTCTCTTTCGAGGTTTTATGGTGGGGTCAAATGTAATAAGTCCTGGAGATCTGGACAGGATGAAAAAGGCCTCAAATGCTCTTTAGGGTTCTTGCTAGTCAAGAGACTCTTTCAAGGTTTTGTGACGCACGTAATAAGTCCTGAGATTTCCACAGTATGGCCAGTGATGATGAAGACCTGCAGGTGGTGGGCCTAAATCCAGTATGAAAAAGGACTAGCTCTGTAGAACTTCCTATGACGAGTAGAGTCAGAGATTGGTTGAGATAGCAGTAGTAGTGACGATGACAATACATCGATGACAATGATCCCGAGAAGAAGACTTGTCTAGCAGATCTCTGTCGAGAAATACCTTCCTAGTTAAGAGGGAGTGTTGATGTATATGTAACTTCGGAATGTATTTCATCTATGTGTTTTATATATATTTATTGTACCCTTATAAGAGATGTGTCATTCCTCTATAAGGAAGTGTTTTCATGTGGATTGACAAGTGTCGCAAGTGTGTGTACTTGCCGATGGGTTATTAGAGCACCATGTGTGGGGTCGGCCCTGAAATATATATATTATAATGTGGATGTACCTAGCTAGATAAGTCGGCCCCATAAGGTCACTGGGAAAACAGATTAGTATAAATAGAGATCAGGTGATCTCTATTTAGATCACTCGGAAAAGTAACTCACTCTCACTCAGAAAGTAGCGCACTAGTGAGGAGGAGGATCATCTGCTACTAGGAGACTATCTCAGTGTATTTTGGCTGTACTTTGGTTGAGCCATTGCTCTCTCTATCTCTAAGGAAGTTGTGGGGTTTTTCACCTTAGGGTTTTCCCCACGGAAACTCTGTGTCTCTTGTCTCTCATGCTTTTGATTCTTTTGATGCTTGTCATGCTTATTGTGATTGTCATGCATTGATATACTGTATATGTTATTCTCTCAACAAAGATCCTAGAGTATTGTGAATTAATGCTCAAAATTTAACAGAAAGTTGTTATGATGTAGAATGTACATACTTTGTTGACTCCATTTATTAAATAAATCACATTTTTTAAAAACTCGTGTTTTTTAAGAAATCATGTAAACCTTCTAGAAGCTGTGATTTTAAAAAAAGGGGGGAAGTAAGCTTTTCTTATTCTCGGACGCATGCGCAAACTATAGAAATTTGTTATGACGTAGAATGTGCTTACTTTGTTGATTCCATTTATTAAATAAATGACATTAATTAAAAACTCATGTTTTTAATCAAATCATGTAAACCTTCTAGAAGCTATGACTATTAAAAAGGGGGGTACTAAGCACTTCCTATTACCGAACGCATGCGAAAACTATAGAAAGTTTTTATGACGTAGAATGTAAAGCTTCTAGAAGCTGTGATTTTAAAAAACGGGCAGAAGTAAGCTTTTCTTATTTCCGGACGAATGCGCAAACTATAGAAAGTTGTTATTACGTAGAATGTTCATACTTTGTTGATTCCATTTATGAAATAAATCACATTTTCTAAAAACTCGTGTTTTTTTAAGAAATCATGTAAACCTTCTAGAAAATGTGATTTGAATAAAGGAGGGTACTAAGCACTTTCTATTACTGAACATATGCGAAAACTATAGAAAGTTGTTATGACGTGGAATGTGCAAACTTTATTGATTCCATTTTTTAAATAAATCACATTTTCTAAAAACTCGTGTTTTTTAAGAAATCATGAAGCCTTCTAGAAGTTGTGATTTTTAAAAACAGGGGTACTAAGCACTTCCTATTACCGAATGCATGCGAAAACTATAGAAAGTTGTTATGACGTATAATGTGCATACTTTGTCGATTCCAATTATTAAATAAATCACATTTTTTAAAAACTCTTCTTTTTTTAAGAAATCATGTAAACCTTCAAGAAGCTGTGATTCTTAAAAACGGGGGGGTACTAAGCTTTCTTCTTGTCGAACGCATGCGCACACTATAGAAAGTTCTTATGACGTAGAATGTGCATACTTTGGTGTTTCCATTTAATAAATAAATCACATTTTTTAGAAATTCATGGTTTTTTAAGAAATCATGTAAACCTTCTACAAGCTGTGATTTTAATAAACTGGCTTACTAAGCACTTCTTATTACTCAATGCATGACAAAACTATATAAATTTTTTATGACCTAGAATTTGCACACTTTGTTGATTCCATTTATTAAATAACTCACATTTTCTAAAAATTCATGGTTTTTAAGAAATCATGTAAACCTTCTCGAAGTTGTGATTTTAAAAAACGGGGGGAAGTAAGCTTTTTTTATTCTCAGACGCATGCGCAAACTATAGAAAGTCGTTATGACATAGAATGTGCATACTTTGTTGATTCCATTTATTAAATAAATGACATTAATTTAAAAACTCATGTTTTCAATCAAATCATGTAAACCTTCTAGAAGCTGTGATTTTTAAGAAGGGGGGTACTATGCACTTCCTATTACCGAATGCATGCGAAAACTATAGAAATTTGTTATGACGTAGAACGTGCATACTTTGTCGATTCCATTTATTAAATAAATCACATTTTTTAAAAACTCGTGTTTTTTAAGAAATCATGTAAACCTTCTAGAAGCTGTGATTTTAATAAACGGGGGTACTAAGCACTTCCTATTACTCAACGCATGAGAAAACTATAGAAAGTTGTTATGACCTAGAATTTGCTTACTTTGTTGATTTCATTTATTAAATAACTCACATTTTCTAAAAACTCATGTTTTTTAAGAAATCATGTAAACCTTCTAGAAGCTGTGATTTTAAAAAACCGGGGGAAGTAAGTTTTTCTTATTCACGGATGCATGCGCAAACTATAGAAAGTCGTTATGACGTAGAATGTGCATACTTTGTTCATTCCATTTATTAAATAAATGACATTAATTTAAAACTCATGTTTTTATTCAAATCATGTAAACCTTCTAGAAGCTGTGATTTTTAAAAAGGGGGGTACTAACCACTTCCTATTACCGAACGCATGCGAAAACTATAGAAAGTTGTTATGACGTAGAATGTGCATACTTTTTTGATTCCATTTATTAAATAAATCACATTTTCTAAAAACTCGTGTTTTTTAAGAAATCATGAAACCTTCTAGAAGCTGTGATTTTTAAAACCAGGGGTAATAAGCACTTCCTATTACCGAACGCATGCGAAAACTATATAAAGTTGTTATGACGTAGAATGTGCATAGTTTGTTGATTCCAATTATTAAATAAATCACATTTTTTAAAAACTCGAGTTTTTTTAAGAAATCATGTAAACCTTCTAGAAGCTGTGATTTTAAAAATGGGGGGTACTAAGTTATTCTTCTTGTCGAACGCATGCGCAAACTATAGAAAGGTGTTATGACGTAGAATGTGCATACTTTGGAGTTTCCATTTATTAAATAAATCACATTTTTTAAAAACTCGTGTGTTTTTAAGAAATCATGTAAACCTTCTAGAAGCTGTGATTTTAATAAACGGGTGTACTAAGCACTTCCTATTACTCAATGCATGATAAAACTATAGAAATTTTTTATGATCTAGAATTTGAATACTTTGTTGACTCCATTTATTAAATAACTCACATTTTCTAAAAATTCGTGTTTTTTAAGAAATCACGTAAACCTTCGAGAAGCTGTGATTTAAAAAAACGGGGGGAAGTAAGCTTTTCTTATTCTCGGACACATGTGCAAACTATAGAAAGTCGTCATGACGTAGAATGTGCATACTTTGTTGATTCCATTTATTAAATAAATGACATTAATTTAAAACTCATGTTTTTATTCAAAGCATCTAAACCTTCTAGAAGCTGTGATTTTTAAAAAGGGGGGTACTAAGCACTTCCTATTACCGAATGCATGCGAAAACTATAGCAAGTTGGTATGACGTAGAATGTGAATACTTTGTTGATTCCATTTATTAAATAAATCACATTTTCTAAAAACTCATGTTTTTTAAGAAATCATGTAAACCTTCTAGAAGCTGTGATTTTAAAAAACGTGGGGAAGTAAGCTTTTCTTATTCTCGTAGGCATGCACAAACTATAGAAAGTCATTATGATGTAGAATGTGCATACTTTGTTGATTCCATTTATTAAATAAATGACATTAATTTAAAAACTCATGTTTTTAATCAAATCACGTAAACCTTCGAGAACCTATGATTTTAAAAAAAGGGGGGTACTAAGCACTTCCTATTGCCGAACGCATGCGAAAAAGATAGCAAGTTGTTATGACGTAGAATGTGCATACTTTGTTGATTCCATTTATTAAATAAATCACATTTTTTTAAAACTCGTGTTTTTTTAAGAAATCATGTAAACCTTCTAGAAAATGTGATTTTAATAAAGGAGGGTACTAAGCACTTCCTATTACTGAACGGATGCGAAAACTATAGAAAGTTGTTATGACATAGAATGTGCATACTTCGTTGATTCCGTTTTTTAAATAAATCACATTTTCTAAAAACTCGTGTTATTTAAGAAATCATGAAACCTTCTAGAAGTTGTGATTTTTAAAAACGGGCGTACTAAGCACTTCCTATTACCGAACGCATGTGAAAACTATAGAAAGTTGTTATGACGTAGAATGTGCATGCTTTGTTCATTCCAATTATTAAATAAATCACATTTTTTAAAAACTCGTGTTTTTTTAAGAAATCATGTAAACCTTCTAGGAGCTGTGATTGCTAAAAACGGGGGGGTACTAAGCTTTCTTCTTGTCGAACGCATGTGCAAACTATAGAAAGTTGTTATGATGTCGAATGTGCATACTTTGGTGATTCCATTTTTTAATAAATCACATTTTCTAAAAACTCTTGTTTTTTAAGAAATCATGTAAACCTTCTAGAAGCTGTGATTTTAAAAAACCGGGGGAAGTAAGCTTTTCTTATTCTCGGACGCATGCGCAAACTATAGAAAGTCGTTATGACGTAGAATGTGCATACTTTGTTGATTCCATTTATTAAATAAATGACATTAATTTAAAACTCATGTTTTTATTCAAATCATGTAAACCTTCTAGAAGCTGTGATTTTTAAAAAGCGGGGTACTATGCACTTCCTATTACCGAACGCATGCGAAAACTATAGAAAGTTGTTATGACACAGAATGTACATACTTTGTTGATTCCATTTATTAAATAAATCACATTTTTTAAAAACTCGTGTTTTTTTAAGAAATCATGTAAACCTTCTAGAAGCTGTGATTTTTAAAAATGGGGGGTACTAAGCTATTCTTCTTCCCGAACACCGGCACAAACAATGGAAAGTTGTTATGACGTAGAATGTGCATACTTTGGTGATTCCATTTATTAAATAAATCACATTTTTTAAAAACTAATGTTTTAATGAGAAATCATGTAAACCTTCTAGAAGCTGTGATTTTAATAAATGGGGGTACTAAAAGCTTCCTATTACTCAATGCATGAGAAAACTATAGAAATTTTTTATGACCTATAATTTGCATACTTTGTTGATTCCATTTATTAAATAACTCACATTTTCTAAAAACTCGCGTTTTTTAAGAAATCATGTAAACCTTCTAGAAGGTGTGATTTTAAAAACGGGGGGAAGTAAGCTTTTCTTACGCTTGGACGCGTGCGCAAACTATAGAAATTCGTTATGATGTAGAATGTGAATACTTTCTTGATTCCATTTACTAAATAAATGACATTAATTTAAAACTCATGTTTTTATTCAAATCATGTAAACCTTCTAGAAGCTGTGATTTTTAGAAAGGGGGGTACTAAGCACTTCTTATTACCAAATGTATGCGAAAACTATAGAAACTTGTTATGATGTAGAACGTGCATACTTTGTCAATTCCATTTATTAAATAAATGACATTTTATAAAAACTCGTGTTTTTTAAGAAATCATGTAAACCTTCTAGAAGCTGTGATTTTAATAAACGGGGGTACTAAGCACTTCCTATTACTCAACGCATGAGAAAACTATAGAAAGTTGTTATGACTTAGAATTTGCATACTTTGTTGATTCCATTTATTAAATAACTCACGTTTTCTAAAACTCAAGTTTTTTAAGAAATCATGTAAACCTTCTAGAAGCTGTGATTTTAAAAAACGGTGGGAAGTAAGCTTTTCTTATTCTCAGACGCATGGGCAAACTATAGAAAGTCGTTTATGACGTAAAATGTGCATACTTTGCTGATTCCATTTATTAAATAAATGACATTAATTTAAAACTCATGTTTTTATTCAAATCATGTAAACCTTCTAGAAGCTGTGATTTTTAAAAACGGGTGTAATAAGCACTTCCTATTACCGAACGCATCCGAAAACTATAGAAAGTTCTTATCATGTAGAATGTGCATACTTTGTTGATTTCGTTTTTAAAAAAAATCACATTTTCTAAAAACTCGTGTCTTTTAAGAAATCATGTAAACCTTCTAGAAGCTGTGATGTTAAAAACGGGGGGAAGTAAGCTTTTCTTATTCTCGGACGCATGCGCAAACTATAAAAAGTCGTTATGACGTAGAATGTGCATACTTTGTTGATTCCATTTATTAAATAAATGATACTAATTTAAAACTCATGTTTTTATTCAAATCATGGAAACCTTCTAGAAGCTGTGACTTTTAAAAAGGGGGGTACTAAGCACTTCCTATTACCGAATGCATGCGAAAACTATAGAAAGTTGTTATGACATAGAATGGGCATACTTTGTTGATTCAATTTATTAAATAAATGACATTAATTTAAAAACTCATGTTTTTAATCAAATCATGTAAACCTTCTAGAAGCTGTGATTTTTAAAAAGGGGGTGACTAAGCACTTCCTATTACCGAACGCATGCGAAAACTATAGAAATTTTTTATGACGTAGAATGTGCATACTTTGTTGATTCCATTTATTAAATAAATCACATTTTCTAAAAACTCGTTTTTTTTTTAAAATCATGTAAACCTTCTAGAAGCTATGATTTTAAAAAACGGGTGGAAGTAAGCTTTTCTTATTCTAGGACGTATGCGCAAACTATAGAAAGTCGTTATGACATAGAATGTCCATACTTTGTTAATTCCATTTATTAAATAAATGACATTAATTTAAAAACTCATGTTTTTAATCAAATCATGTAAACCTTCTAGAAGCTGTGATTTTTAAAAAGGGGGGTACTAAGCATTTCCTATTACCGAACGCATGCAAAAACTATAGAAAGTTGTTATGACATAGAATGTACATACTTTGTTGATTCCATTTACTAAATAAATCACATTTTTAAAAAGTCGTGTTTTTTTAAGAAATCATGTAAAACTTCTAGAAGCGGTGATTTTTAAAAACTGGGGGTACCAATCTATTCTTCTTGTCGAACGCATGCGCAAACTATGGAAAGTTGTTATGACGTGGAATGTGCATACTTTGGTGATTCCATTTATTAAATAAATCACATTTTTTAAAAACTCATGTTTTAGTAAGAAATCATGTAAACCTTCTAGAAGCTGCGATTTTAATAAACGGGGGTACTAAGCACTTCCTATTACTCATCGCATGAGAAAACTATAGAAAGTTTTTATGACCTAGAATTTGCATACTTTGTTGATTCCATTTATTAAATAACTCACATTTTATAAAAACTCGTGTTTTTTAAGAAATCATGTAAACCTTCTAGAAGCTGTGATTTTTAAAAACGGGGGTACTAAGCTATTCTTCTTGCCGAACGCATGCGCAAACTATGGAAAGTTGTTATGATCTAGAATGTGCATACTTTGGTGATTCCATTGATTAAATAAATCACATTTTTTAAAAACTCATGTTTTAATAAGAAATCATGTAAACCTTCTAGAAGCTGTGATTTTAATAAACGGGGGTACTAAGCACTTCCTATTACTCCACGCATGATAAAACTATAGAAAGTTTTGGTGACCTAAAATTTGCATACTTTGTTGATTCCATTTATTAAATAACTCACATTTTCTAAAAACTCTTGTTTTTTAAGAAATCATGTAAACCATCTAGAAGTTGTGATTTTAAAAACGGGGAGAAGTAAGCTTTTCTTATTCTCGGACGCATGCGCAAACTATAGAAAGTCGTTATGACGTAGAATGTGCATACTTTCTTGATTCCATTTATTAAATAAATGACATTAATTTAAAACTCATGTTTTTATTCAAATCACGTAAACCTTCTAGAAGTTGTGATTTTTATAAAGGGGGGTACTAAGCACTTCCTATTACCGAATGCATGCGAAAACAATAGAAAGTTGTTATGACGTAGAATGTGCTTACTTTGTCGATTCCATTTATTAAATAAATCACATTTTCTAAAAACTTGTGTTTTTTAAGGAATCATGTAAACCTTCTAGAAGTTGTGATTTTAGAAAACATGGGGAAGTAAGCTTTTCTTATTCTCGGACGCATGGGCAAAGTATAGAAAGTCGTTATGATGTAGAATGTGAATACTTTCTTGATTCCCTTTATTGAATAAATGACATTAATTTAAAAACTCATGTTTTTATTCAAATCATGTAAACCTTCTAGAAGGTAGGATTTTTATAAAGGGGGATACTAAGCACTTCCTATTACCGAACGTATGCGAAAACTATAAAAAGTTGTTATTACCTAGAATCTGCATACTTTGTTGATTCCATTTATTAAATAACTCACATTTTCTAAAAAACTCGTGTTTTTTAAGAAATCGTGTAAACCTTCTAGAAGCTGTGATTTTAAAAAACGGGGGGAAGTAAGCTTTTCTTATTCTCGGACGCATGCGCAAACTATTGAAATAGGTTATGACGTAGAATGTGCAAACTTTCTTGATTACATCTATTAAATAAATCACATTTTTAAAAAACTCATGTTTTAGTAAGAAATCATGTAAACCTTCTAGAAGCTGTGATTTTAATAAACGGGGGAACTAAGCACTTCCTATTACTCAACGCATGAGAAAACTATAGAAAGTTTATATCACCTAGAATTTGCATACTTTGTTGATTCCATTTATTAAATATCTCACATTTTCTAAAAACTCGTGTTTATTAAGAAATCATATAAACCTTCTAGAAGCTGTGATTTTAAAAAGGGAAGGAAATAAGCTTTTCTTATTCTCGGACGCATGCGCAAACTATAGAAAGTCGTTATGACGTAGAATGTGCATACTTTGTTGATTCCATTTATTAAATAAAGACATTAATTTAAAACCCATGTTTTTATGCAAATCATGTAAACCTTCTAGAAGCTGTGATTTTTATAAAGGGGGGTACTAAGCACTTCCTATTACCGAATGCATGCGAAAACCATAGAAAGTTGTTATGACGTAGAATGTGCATTCTTTGTCGATTCCATTTATTAAATAAATCACATTTTCTAAAAACTCGTGTGTTTTAAGAAATCATGTAAACCTTCTAGAAGCTGTGATTTTTAAAAACGTAGGGAAGTAAGCTTTTCTTATTCTCGGACGCATGCGCAAAGTGTAGAATGTCGTTATGATGTAGAATGTGCATACATTCTTGATTCCATTTATTAATTAAATGACATTAATTTAAAAAATCATGTTTTTAATCAAATCATGTAAACCTTCTAGAAGGTGTGATTTTTATAAAGGGGGGTACTAAGTACTTCCTATTACCGAACGCATGCGAAAACTATAAAAAGTTGTTATGACCTAGAATCTGCATACTTTGTTGATTCCATTTATTAAATAAATCACATTATCTAAAAACTCGTGTTTTTTAACAAATCATGTAAACCTTCTAGAAGCTGTGATTTTAAAAAACGTGGGGAACTAAGCTTTTATTATTCTCGGACGCATGCGCAAACTATCGAAAGTCGTTATGATGTAGAATGTGCATACTTTCTTGATTCCATTTATTAAATAAATGACATTAATTTAAAAACTCATGTTTTTAATCAAATCATGTAAACCTTCTAGAAGGTGTGATTTTTATAAAGGGGGGTACTAAGCACTTCCTATTACAAAACGCATGCAAAAACTATAGAAATTTGTTATGACGTAGAATGTGCATACTTTGTTGATTCCATTTATTAAATAAATCACATTTTTTAAAAACTCGTGTTTTTTTAAGAAATCATGTAAACCTTCTAGAAGCTGTGATTTTAATCAACGGGGGTACTAAGCACTTCCTATTACTCAACGCATGAGAAAACTATAGAAAGTTGTTATGACCTAGAATTTGCATACTCTGTTGATTCCATTTATTAAATAACTCACATTTTCTAAAAACTTGTGTTTTTTAAGAAATCACGTAAACAATCTAGAAGCTATGATTTTAAAAAACAAGGGGAAATAAGCTTTTCTTATTCTTGGACGCATGCGCAAACTATAGAAATTTGTTATGGCGTAGAATGTGCATACTTTGGTGTTTCCATTTATTAAATAAAGCACATTTTTTAAAAACTCGTGTTTTTTTAAGAAATCATGTAAACTTTCTAGAAGCTGTGATTTTAATAAACGGGCGTACCAAGCACTTCCTATTACTCAACGCATGAGAAAACTATAGAAATTTTTTATGACCTATAATTTGCATACGTTGTTCATTCCATTTATTAAATAACTCACATTTTCTAAATTCTCTTGTTTTTTAAGAAATCATGGAAACCTTCTAGAAGCTGTGATTTTTAAAAACGAGGGGTACTAAGCTATTCTTCTTGTCGAACGCATGCGCAAAATATGGAATCTTTTTATGACGTGGAATGTGCATACTTTGTTGATTCCATTTATTAAATAAATCACATTTTTTTAAAACTCATGTTTTAATAAGAAATCATCATGTAAACCTTCTAGAAGCTGTGATTTTAATAAACGGGGGTACTAAGCACTTCCTATTACTCAACGCATGAGAAAACTATAGAAAGTTTTTATGACCTAGAATTTGCATACTTTATTGATTCCATTTATTAAATAACTCACATTTTCTAAAAACTCATGTTTTTTAAGAAATCATGGAAAACTTATGGAAGCTGTGATTTTAAAATCGGGGGGAAGTAAGCTTTTCTTATTCTCGGATGCATGCGCAAACTATAGAAAGTTGTTATGACGTAGAATGTGCATACTTTCTTGATTCCATTTATTAAATAAATGACATTAATTTAAAACTCATGTTTTTATTCAAATCATGTAAACCTTCTAGAAGCTGTGATTTCTAAAAATGGTGTTACTAAGCACTTCCTATTACAGAACGCATGTGAAAACTATAAAAAGTTGTTATGACGTAGAACGTGCATACTTTGTTGATTCCATTTATTAAAGAAATGAGATAAATTTAAAAACTCATGTTTTTAATCAAATCATGTAAACCTTCTAGAAAGTTGTTATGACGTAGAATCGGCATACTTTGTTGATTCCATTTATGGAATAAATCACATTTTTTAAACTCGTGTTTTTTAAAGAAATCATGTAAACCTTCTAGAAGATGTGATTTTTAAAAACGGGGGGTACTAAGCTATTCTTCTTGCCGAATGCATGCACAAACTATAGAAAGTTGTTATGACGTATAATGACGGGGGTACTAAGCACTTCCTATTACTCAACACATGAGAAAACTATAGAAAGTTTTTATGACCTATAATTTGCGTACTTTGTTGATTCCATTCATTAAATAACTAACATTTTCTAAAAACTCGTGTTTTTTAAGAAATCATGTAAACCTTATAGAAACTGCGATTTTAAAAAATGGGGGGAAGTAAGCTTTTCGTATTCTCCGATGCATGCGCAAACTATATAAAGTCATTATGACATAGAATGTGCATACTTTGTTGATTCCATTTATTAAATAAATGACATTAATTTAAAAACTCATGTTTTTATTCAAATCATGTAAACCTTCAAGAAGCTGTGATTTTTAAAAAGGGGGGTACTAAGCACTTCCTATTACCGAATGCATGCGAAAACTATAGAAAGTTGTTATGACGTAGAATGTGCTTACTTTGTTTATTCCATTTATTAAATAAATTACATTTTTTAAAAACTCCTGTTTTTTTAACAAATCATGTAAACCTTATAGAAGCTGTGATTTTTAAAAACGGGGGGTACTAAGCTATTATTCTTGCCGAACGCATGCCAAACTATAGAAAGTTGTTATGACTTAGAATGTGCATACTTTGGTGATTCCATTTATTAAATAAATCACATTTTTTAAAAACTCATGTATTTTAAAGAAATCATGTAAACTTTCTAGAAGCTGTGATTTTAATAAACGGGGTTACTAAGCACTTCCTATTAGTCAATGCATGAGAAAACTATAGAAAGTTGTTATGACCTAAAACTTTCATACTTTGTTGATTCCATTTATTAAATAACTCACATTTTCTAAAAACTTGTGTTTTTTAAGAAATCACGCAAACATTCTAGAAGCTGTGATTTTAAAAAACGGGGGGAAGTAAGCTTTTCTTATTCTCGGACGCATGCTCAAACTATAGAAAGGCGTTATGACGTACAATGTGCATACTTTGTTGATTCCATTTATTAAATAAATGACATTAATTTAAAAACTCATTTTTTTAATCAAATCATGTAAACCTTCTAGAAGCTGTGATTTTTAAAAAGGGGGATACTAAGCACTTCCTATTACCGAACGCATGTGAAAACTATAGAAAGTTGTTATGACGTAGAATGTACATACTTTGTTCATTCCGTTTATTAAGTAAATCACATTTTTTTAAAACTCGTGTTTTTTTAAGAAATCATGTAAATCTTCTAGAAGTTGTGATTTTTAAAAACGGGGGTACTAAACTATTCTTCTTGCCGAACGCATGCGCAAACTATGGAATGTTGTTATGACGTGGAATGTGCATACTTTGGTGATTCCATTTATTAAATAAATCACATCTTTTAAAAACTCATGTTTTAATAAGAAATCATCATGTAAACCTTTTAAAAGGTGTGATTTTTAAAAACGGGGGTACTAAGCACTTCCTATTACTGAATCCATGCGAAAACTATAGAAAGTTGTTATGATGTAGAATGTGCATACTTTGTTGATTCCATTTATTATATAAATCACTTTTTTTAAAAACTAATGTTTTTTAAGAAATCATGTAAACCTTCTAGAAGCTGTGATTTTAAAATATGTGGGGAAGTAAGCTTTTCTAATTCTCGGACGCATGTGCAAACTATAGATAGTCGTTATGATGTAGAATGTGCATACTTTTTTTATTTCATTTATTAAATAAATGACATTAATTTAAAAACTCATGTTTTTAATGAAATCATGTAAACCTTCTAGAAGCTGTGATTTTTAAAAAGGGGGGTACTAAGCAAATCCTATTACCGAACGCATGCGAAAACTATAAAAAGTTGTTATGACGTAGAATGTGCATACTTTGCTGATTCCATTTATTAAAGAAATGAGATTAATTTAAAAACTCATGTTTTTAATCAAGTCATGTAAACCTTCTAGAAGCTGTGATTTTTAAAAAGGGGAGTACTAAGCACTTCCTATTACCGAACGCATGCAAAAACTATAGAAAGTTGTTATGACGTAGAATGTACATACTTTGTTGATTCCATTTATTAAGTAAATCACATTTTCTAAAAACTCGTGTTTTTTTAAGAAATCATGTAAATCTTCTAGAAGTTGTGATTTTTAAAAACGGGGGTACTAAACTATTCTTCTTGCCGAACGCATGCGCAAACTATGGAATGTTGTTATGACGTGGAATGTGCATACTTTGGTGATTCCATTTATTAAATAAATCACATCTTTTAAAAACACATGTTTTAATAAGAAATCATCATGTAAACCTTCTCGAAGCTGTGATTTTAATAAACGGGGCTACTAAGCACTTCCTATTACTCAACGCATGGGAAAACTATAGAAAGTTTTTATGACTTAGAATTTGCATACTTTTTTTATTCCATTTATTAAATAACCCACATTTTATAAAAACTCGTGTTTTTTAAGAAATCATGGAAACCTTCTGGAAGCTGTGATTTTAAAAACAGGGGGAAGTAAGCTTTTCTTATTCTCGGACGCATGAGCAACCTATAGAAAGTCATTATGACGTAGAATGTGCATACTTTCTTGATTCCATTTATTAAATAAATGACATTAATTTAAAACTCATGTTTTTATTCAAATCATGTAAACCTTCTAGAAGGTGTGATTTTTAAAAACGGGGGTAGTAAGCACTTCGTATTACCAAATCTATGCGAAAACTATAGAAAGTTGTTATGACGTAGAATGTGCATACTTTGTTGATTCCATTTATTAAAGAAATGAGATTAATTTAAAAACTCATGTTTTTAATCAAATCATGTAAACCTTCTAGAAGTTGTGATTTTTAAAAAGGGGGGTACTAACTACTTCCTATTACCGAACGCATGCAAAAACTATAGAAATTTGTTATGACGTAGAATGCGCATACTTTGTTGATTCCATTTATTAAATAACTCACATTTTCTAAAAGCTCGTGTTTTTCAAGAAATCATGTAAACCTTCTAGAAGCTGTGATTTTAAAAAACGGGGGGAAGTAAGCTTTTCGTATTCTCCGACGGATGCGAAAACTATAGAAAGTTGTTATGAGGTAGAATGTGCATACTTTGTTGATTCCAATTATTTAATAAATCACATTTTTTAAAAACTCGTGTTTTTAATCAAATCATGTAGACCTTCTAGAAGGTGTGATTTTTAAAAAGGGGGGTACTAAGCACTTACTATTGCCGAATGCATGCGAAAACTATAGAAAGTTGTTATGACGTAGATTGTGTATACTTTGTTGATTCCATTTATTAAATAAATCACAATTTTTAAAAACTTGTTTTTTTTAAGAAATCATGTAAACCTTCTAGAGGCTGTGATTTTAAAAAACGTGGGGAAGTAAGATTTTCTTATTCTCGGACGCATGTGCAAACTATAGAAAGTCGTTATGACGTAGAATGTGATTACTTTGTTGATTCCATTCATTAAATAAATCACATTTTTTAAATACTCGTGTTTTTTAAGAAATCATGTAAATCTTCTAGAAGCTGTGATTTTTAAAAACGGGGGGTACTAAGCTAATCTTCTTGCCGAACGCATGCAAAACTATAGAAAGTTGTTATGACGTAGAATGTGCATACTTCGGTCATTCCATTTATTCAATAAATCACATTTTTTAAATACTCATATTTTTTTAAGAAATCATGTAAACCTTCTAGAAGCTGTGATTTTAATAAACGGGGGTACCAAGCACTTCCTATTAGTCAACGCATGAGAAAACTATAGAAAGTTGTTATGACCTAGAATTTTCATACTTTGTTGATTCAATTTATTAAATAACTCACATTTTCTAAAAACTTGTGATTTTAAGAAATCATGTAAACCTTCTAGAAGGTGTGATTTTAAAAAACGGGGGGAAGTAAGCTTTTTTTATTCTCGGATACATGCGCAAACTATAGAAAGTCGTTATGACGTAGAATGTGCATACTTTGGTGATTCCATTTATTAAATAAATGACATTTTTTAAAAACTCGTATTTTTTTAAGAAATCATGTAAACCTTCTAGAAGCTGTGATTTTAATAAAGGAGGGTACTAAGCACTTCCTATTACTGAACGCATGCGAAAACTATAGAAAGTTGTTATGATGTAGAATGTGCATACTTTGTTTATTCCATTTTTTAAATAAATCACTTTTTCTGAAAACTCGTGTTGTTTAAGAAATCATGTAAAACTTCTAGAAGATGTGATTTTAAAAAACGGGGGGAAGTAAGCTTTTCTTATTCTCGGACGCATGCGCAAACTATCGAAAGTCGGTATGATGTAGAATGTGCATAGTTTGTTGATTCCATTTATTAAATAAATGACATTAATTAAAAAACTCATGTTTTTAATCAAATCATGTAAACCTTCTAGACGCTGTGATTTTTAAAAAGGTGGGTAGTATGCACTTCCTATTACTGAACGGATGCGGAAACTATAGAAAGTTTTTATGAGGTACAATGTGCATACTTTGTTGATTCCAATTATTTAATAAATCACATTTTTTAAAAACTCGTGTTTTTAATCAAATCATGTAGACCTTCTAGAAGGTGTGATTTTTAAAAAGGGGGGTACTAAGCACTTCCTATTACCGAATGCATGCGAAAACTATAGAAAGTTGTTATGACGTAGAATGTGCAAACTTTGTTGATTCCATTTATTAAATAAATCACATTTTTTTAAAACTCGTGTTTTTTTAAGAAATCATATAAACCTTCTAGAAGCTGTGATTTTTAAAAACGAGGGGTACTAAGCTATTCTTCTTGCCAAATGCATGCGCAAACTATAGAAAGTTGTTATGACGTAGAATGTGCACACTTTGTTTATTTCAATTATTAAACAAATCACATTTTTTAAAAACTCGTGTTTTTTTAAAAAATCATGTAAACCTTCTAGAAGCTGTGATTTTTAAAAATGGGGGGTACTAAGGTATTCTTCTTGTCGAATGCATGCGCAAACTATAGAAAGTTGTTATAACATAGAATGTGCATACTTTGGTGTTTCCATTTATTAAATAAAGCACATTTTCTAAAAACTCGTGTTTTTTAAGAAATCATGAAACCTTCTAGAAGCTGTGATTTTTAAAAATGGGTGTACTAAGCACTTTATTTTACCGAACACATGCGAAAACTATAGAAAGTTGTTATGAGGTAGAATGTGCATACTTTGTTGATTCCAATTATTAAATAAATCACATTTTTTAAAAACTCATGTTTTTTTAAGAAATCATGTAAACATTCTAGAAGCTGTGATTTTTAAAAACGGGAGGTACTAAGCTATTCTTCTTATCGAACGCATGTGCAAACTATAGAAACTTGTTATTCTCGGACGCATGTGCAAACTATAGAAGGTTGTTATTCTCGGACGCATGTGCAAACTATACAAATTCATTATGACGTAGAATGTGCATACTTTCTTGATTCCATTTATTAAATAAATGACTTTAATTTAAAACTCGTGTTTTAATTCAAATCATGTAAACCTTCTAGAAGCTGTGATTTTTAAAAAGGGGGGTATTAAGCACTTCCTATTACCAAATGCATGCGAAAACTATAGAAAGTCGTTATGATGTAGAATGTGCATACTTTGTTGATTCCATTTATTTAATAAATGACATTTTCTAAAAACTCGTGTGTTTTTAAGAAATCATGTAAACCTTCTAGAAGCTGTGATTTTAAAAAACGAGGGGTGCTAAGCACTTCCTATTACTGAATGGATACGAACACTATAGAAAGTTGTTATGACATAGAATGTGCATACTTTGTTGATTCCATTTTTTAAATAAATCACATTTTCTAAAAACTCTTGTTTTTTAAGAAATCATGTAAACCTTCTAGAAGCTGTGATTTTAAAAAGCGGGGGGGAGTAAGCTTTTCTTATTCTCGAATGCATGAGCAAACTATCGAATGTCATTATGACGTAGAATGTGTATACTTTGTTGATTCCATTTATTAAATAAATGACATTATTTTAAAAATTCATGTTTTTAATCAAATCATGTAAACCTTCTAGAAGCTGTGATTTTTAAAAAGGGGGGTACTAAGCACTTCCTATTACTGAACGCATGCGAAAACTATAGAAAGTTTTTATGACGTAGAATGCGCATACTTTGTTGATTCCATTTATTAAATAAATCATTTTTTTTTTTAAATCGTGTTTTTTTAAGAAATCATGTAAACCTTCTAGAAGCTGTGATTTTAATAAAGGAGTGTACTAAGCACTTCCTTTTACTGAACGGATTTGAAAACTATAGAAATTTGTTATGAAGTAGAATGTGCATACTTTGTTGATTCCATTTTTTAAAGAAATCACATTTTCTAAAAACTCGTGTTTTTTAAGAAATCATGTAAACCTTCTAGAAGCTGTGATTTTAAAAAACGGGGGGAAGTAAGGTATTCTTCTTGTCGAACGCATGCGCAAATTATAGAAAGTTGCTATTATGTAGAATGTGCATACTTTGGTGTTTCCATTTATTAAATAAATCACATTTTTTAAAAACTCGTGTTTTTTTAAGAAATCATGTAAACCTTCTAGAAGCTATGATTTTAATAAAGGGGGGTACTAAGCACTTCCTATTACTGAACGGATGTGAACACTATAGAAAGGTGTTATGACGAAAGCTGTGATTTTAAAAAAATGGGGGGAAGTAAGCTTTTCTTATTCTCAGACGCATGCGGAAACTATCGAAAGTCGTTATGACGTAGAATGTGTATAGTTTGTTGATTCCATTTATTAAATAAATGACATTAATTTAAAAACTCATGTTTTTAATCAAATCATGTAAACATTTCAGAAGCTGTGATTTTTAAAAAGGGGGGTACTAAGCAATTCCTATTACCGGACGCATGCAAAAACTATAGAAAGTTGTTATGACGTAGAATGCGCATATTTTGTTGATTCCATTTATTAAATAATTTTTTTTTTAAAAACTCGTGTTTTTTAAGAAATCATGTAAACCTTCTAGAAGCTGTGATTTTAATAAAGGGGGGTACTAAGCACTTCCTATTACTGAACGGATGCGAACACTATAGAAAGTTGTTATTACATAGAATGTGCATACTTTGTTGATTCCATTTTTTAAATAAATCACATTTTTTAAAAACTCGTGTTTTTTAAGAAATCATGTAAACCTTCTAGAAGCTGTGACTTTAAAAAACGGGGGGAAGTAAGCGTTTCTTATTCTCGGACGCATGCGCAAACTATCGAATGTGTTTTTTTAAGAAATCATGTAAACCTTCTAGAAGCTGTGATTTTAATAAAGGAGTGTTATAAGCACTTCCTATTACTGAACGGATGCGAAAACTATACAAAGTTGTCAGGACGTAGAATGTGCATACTTTGTTGATTCCATTTTTTAAATAAATCACATTTTTTAAAAACTCGTGTTTTTTAAGAAATTATGTAAACCTTCTAGAAGGTGTGATTTTTAAAAACGGGGGTACTAAGCACTTCCTATCACTGAACGCATGCGAAAACTATAGAAAGTTGTTATGACGTAGAATGCGCATACTTTGTTGATTCCATTTATTAAATAAATCATATTTTTTAAAAATTTTGTTTTTTTAAGAAATCATTTAACCTTCTAGAAGCTGTGATTTTGAAAAACGGGGGTACTAAGCACTTCCTATTACCGAACGCATGCGAAAACTATAGAAAGTTGATATGACGTAGAATGTGCATACCGAACGCATGTGAAAACTATAGAAAGTTGTAATGACGTAGAATGTGCATACTTTGTTGATTCCGTTTTTTAAATAAATCACATTTTCTAAAAACTCGTGTTTTTTAAGAAATCATGTAAACCTTCTAGAAGCTGTGATTTTAAAAAACGGGGAAAAGTAAGCTATTCTTCTTGTCGAACGCATGCCTAAAATATAGAAAGTTATTATGACGTAGAATGTGCATACTTTGGTGATTCCATTTATTAAATAAATGACATTTTTTATAAACTCGTCTTTTTTTAAGAAATCATGTAAACCTTTTAGAAGCTGTGATTTTAATAAAGGAGGGTACTAAGCACTTCCTATTACTGAACGCATGTGAAAACTATAGAAAGTTGTTATGAAGTAGAATGTGCATACTTTGTTGATTCCATTTTTTAAATAAATCACATTTTCTAAACACTCTTGTTTTTTAAGAAATCATGTAAACCTTCTAGAAGCTGTGATTTTAAAAAACGGGGGGTACTAAGCACTTCCTATTACCGAACGCATGCGAAAACTATAGAAACTTGTTATGACGTAGAATGCGCATACTTTGTTGATTCCATTTATTAAATAAATCATTTTTTTTTAAACTCGTGTTTTTTTAAGAAATCATGTAAACCTTCTAGAAGCTGTGATTTTAATAAAGGAGTGTACTAAGCACTTCCTATTACTGAACGGATGCGAAAACTATAGAAAGTTGTTATGACTTAGAATGTGCATACTTTGTTGATTCCATTTTTAAATAAATCACATTTTTTAAAAACTTGTGTTTTTTAAGAAATCAGGTAAACCTTCTAGAAGCTATGATTTTTAAAAACGGGGGTCCTAAGCACTTCCTATTACCGAACGCATGCAAAAACTATAGAAAGTTGTCATGACGTAGAATGCGCATACTTTGTTGATTCCATTTATTAAATAAATCATATTTTTTAAAAACTCGGGTTTTTTTAAGAAATCATCTAAACCTTCTAGAAGCTGTGATTTTTAAAAACGGGGGGTTCTAAGCTATTCTTCTTGCCGAACACATGCGCAAAGTATAGAAAGTTGTTTTGACGTAGAATGCGCATACTTTGGTGATTCCATTTATTAAATAAATGACATTTTTTAAAAACTCGTGTTTTTTTAAGAAATCATGTAAACCTTCTAGAATCTGTGATTTTTAAAAACGGGGGGTACTTAGCTATTCTTCTTGTCGAACGCATGCGCAAACTATAGAAGGTTTTTCTGACGTAGAATGTGCATACTTTGGTGATTTCATTTATTAAATAAATGACATTTTTTAAAAACTCATGTTTTTTTAAGAAATCATGTAAACCTTCTAGAAGCTGTGATTTTAATAAAGGAGGGTACTAAGCACTTCCTATTACTGAACGCATGCAAAAACTATAAAAAGTTCTTATGATGTAGAATGTGCATACTTTGTTTATTCCATTTTTTAGATAAATCACTTTTTCTAAAAACTCGTGTTTTTTAAGAAATCATGTAAACCTTCTAGAAGCTGTGATTTTTAAAAACGGGGGGAAGTAAGCTTTTCTTATTCTTGGACGCATGCGCAAACTATCGAAAGTCATTATGACGTAGAATGTGCATACTTTGTTGATTCCATTTATTAAATAAATGACGTTTATTTAAAAACTCTTATTCTAATCAAATCATGTAAACCTTCTAGAAGCTGTGATTTTTAAAAAGGGGGGTACTAAGCACTTCCTATTACCGAACGCATGCGAAAACTATAGAAAGTTGTTATGACGTAGAATGAGCATACATTGTTGATTCCATCTATTAAATAAATCATTTTTTTTTAAAACTCGTGTTTTTTTAAGAAATCAAGTAAACCTTCTAGAAGCTGTGATTTTAATAAAGTAGTCTACTAATCACTTCCTATTACTGAACGGATGCGAAAACTATAGAAAGTTGTTATGACGTAGAATGTGCATACTTTGTTGATTCCATTTTTTAAATAAATCACATTTTTTAAAAACGCGTGTTTTTTAAAAATCATGTAAACCTTCTAGAAGCTATGATTTTTACAAACGGGGGTACTAAACACTTCCTATTACCGAATGCATGCGAAAACTATAGAAAGTTGTTATGATGTAGAATGTGCATTCTTTGTTGATTCCATTTATTAAATAAATCATATTTTTTAAAAACTCATGTTTTTTTAAGAAATGATGTAAACAATCTAGAAGCCGTGATTTTAATAAAGGAGGGTACTAAGCACTTCCTATTACTGAACGCATGCGAAAACTATGGAAGGTTATTATGATGTAGAATGTGCATACTTTGTTTATTCCATTTTTTAGATAAATCACTTTTTCTAAAAACTCGTGTTTTTTAAGAAATCATGTAAACCTTCTAGAAAATGTGATTTTAAAAAACGGGGGTACTAAGCTATTCTTCTTGTCGAATGCATGCGCAAACTATAGAAAGTTGTTATGACGTAGAATGTGCATACTTTCGTGATTCCATTTATTAAATAAATGACATTTTTTAAAAACTCGTGTTTTTTTAAGAAATCATGTAAACCTTCTAGAAGCTGTGATTTTAATAAAGGAGGGTACTAAGCACTTCTTATTACTGAACGCATGCGAAAACTATAGAAAGTTCATACATAATTTATTCCATTTTTTAGATAAATCATTTTTTTTAAAAACTCGTGTTTTTTTAAGAAATCATGTAAACCTTCTAGAAGCTGTGATTTTTAAAAACGGGGGTACTAAGCACTTCCTAGTACCGAACGCATGTGAAAACTATAGAAAGTTGTTATGGCGTAGAATGCGCATACTTTGTTGATACCATTTATTAAATAAACCATATTTTTTAAAAACTCGTGTTTTTTTAAGAAATCATTTAAACCTTCTAGAAGCTGTGATTTTTAAAAACGGGGGGTACTAAGCTATTCTTCTTGCCGAACTCATGGGCAAACTATAGAAAGTTGTTATGACGTAGAATGTGCATACTTTGATGATTAAATTTGTTAAATAAATGAAATTTTTTAAAAACTCGTGTTTTTTTAACAAATCATGTAAACCTTCTAGAAGTTGTGATTTTTAAAAGCGGGGGGTACTAAGCTATTCTTCTTGTCGAACGCATGCGCAAACTATAGAAAGTTGTTATGACGTAGAATGTGCATACTTTCGTGATTCCATTTATTAAATAAATGGCATTTTTTAAAAACTCGTGTTTTTTTAAGAAATCATGTAAACCTTCTAGAAGCTGTGATTTTAATAAAGGAGGGTACTAAGCACTTCTTATTACTGAACGCATGCGAAAACTATAGAAAGTTCTTATGATGTAGAATGTGCATACATTGTTTATTCCATTTTTTAGATAAATAGCTTTTTCTAAAAACTCGTGTTTTTTAATAAATCATGTAAACCTTCTAGAAGCTATGATTTTAAAAAACGGGGGTACTAAGCACTTCCTATTACCGAACGCATGCGAAAACTATAGAAAGTCGTTATGACGTAGAATGTGCATACCGAATGCATGCGAAAACTATAGAAAGTTGTTATGACGTAGAATGTGCATATTTTGTTGATTCCATTTTTTAAATAAATCACATTTTCTAAAAACTCGTGTTTTTTAAGAAATCATGTAAACCTTCTAGAATCTGTGATTTTAAAAAACGGGGGGAAGTAAGCTATTCTTCTTGTTGAACGCATGCACAAAATATAGAAAGTTGTTATGATGTAGAATGTGCATACTTTGGTGATTCCATTTATTAAATAAATGACATTTTTTAAAAACTCGTGTTTTCTTAAGAAATCATGTAAACCTTCTAGAAGTTGTGATTTTAATAAAGGAGGGTACTAAGCACTTCCTATTACCGAATGCATGTGAAAACTATAGAAAGTTGTTATGACGTAAAATGCGCATACTTTGTTGATTCCATTTATTAAATAAATCTTTTTTTTTAAAACCTCGTGTTTTTTTAAGAAATCATGTAAACCTTCTAGAAGCTGTGATTTTAATAAAGGAGTCTACTAAGCACGTCCTATTACTGAATGGATGCGAAAACTATAGAAAGTTGTTATGACGTAGAATGTGCATACTTTGTTGATTCCATTTTTTAAATAAATCACATTTTCTAAAAACTCATGTTTTTTAAGAAATCATGTAAACATTCTAGAAGCCGTGATTTTAAAAAACGGGGGGTACTAAGCACTTCCTATTACCGAACACATGCGAAAACTATAGAAAGTTGTCATCACGTAGAATGCGCATACTTTGTTGATTCCATTTATTAAATAAATCATATTTTTTAAAACTCGTGTTTTTTTAAGAAATCATGTAATGCTTCTAGAAGCTTTGATTTTAATAAAGGAGTCTACTAAGCACTTCCTATTACCGAATGCATGCGAAAACTATAGAAAGTTGTTATGACGTAGAATGTGCAGCCTTTGATGATTCCATTTATTAAATAAATGACATTTTTTAAAAACTCGTGTTTTTTTAAGAAATCATGTAAACCTTCTAGAAGCTGTGATTTTAAAAACGGGGGGTACTAAGCTATTCTTCTTGTCGAACGCATGCGCAAACTATAGAAAGTTGTTATGACGTAGAATGTGCATACTTTGGTGATTCCATTTATTAAATAAATGACATTTTTAAAAACTCGTTTTTTTTTTATGAAATCATGTAAACCTTCTAGAAGCTGTGATTTTAATAAAGGAGGGAACTAAGCACTTCCTATTACTGAACGCATGCGAGAACTATAGAAAGTTCTTATGATGTAGAATGTGCATACTCTGTTATGACATAGAATGTGCATACTTTGGTGATTCCATTTATTAAATAAATGACATTTTTTAAAAACTCGTGTTTTTTTAAGAAATCATGTAAACCTTCTAGAAGCTGTGATTTTTAAAAACGGGGGTACTAAGCACTTCCTATTACCAAACGCATGTGAAAACTATAGAAATTTGTTATGACGTAGAATGCGCATACTTTGTTGATACCATTTATTAAATAAATCATATTTTTTAAAAACTGGTGTTTTTTTAAGTAATCATTTAAACCTTCTAGAAGCTGTGATTTTTAAAAACGAGGGGTACTAAGCTATTCTTCATGACGAACGCATTTGCAAACTATAGAAAGTTGTTATGACGTAGAATGTGCATACTTTGGTGATTCCATTTATTAAATAAATGACATTTTTTAAAAACTCGTGTTTTTTTAGGAAATCATGTAAACCTTCTAGAAGCTGTTATTTTTAAAAACAGGGGGTACTAAGCTATTCTTCTTGTCGAACGCATGCGCAAACTATAGAAAGTTGTTATGACGTAGAATGTGCATACTTTCGTGATTCCATTTATTAAACAAATGACATTTTTTAAAAACTCGTGTTTTTTCTAAGAAATCATGTAAACATTCTAGAAGCTGTGATTTTAATAAAGGAGGGTACTAAGCACTTCCTATTACTGAACGGATGCGAAAACTATAGAAATTTCTTATGATGTAGAATGTGCATACTTTGTTTATTCCATTTTTTAGATAAATCGCTTTTTCTAAAAACTCGTGTTTTTTAAGAAATCATGTAAACCTTCTAGAAGCTGTGATTTTAAAAAACGGGGTTACTAAGCACTTCCTACTACCGAACGCATGCGAAAACTATAGAAAGTTGTTATGACGTAGAATGTGCATACCGAATGCATGCGAAAACTATAGAAAGTTGTTATGACTTAGAATGTGCATACTTTGTTGATTCCATTTTTTAAATAAATCACATTTTCTAAAAACTCATGTTTTTTAAGAAATCATGTAAACCTTCTAGAAGCTGTGATTTTAAAAAACGAGGGGAAGTAAGCTATTCTTCTCGTCGAACTCATGCACAAAATATAGAAATTTGTTATGACGTAGAATGTGCATACGTTGGTGATTCCATTTATTAAATAAATGACATTTTGTAAAAACTCGTTCTTTTTTAAGAAATCATGTAAACCTTCTAGAAGCTTTGATTTTCCTAAAGGAGGGTACTAAGCACTTCCTATTACTGAACGCATGTGAAAACTATAGAAAGTTTTTATGAAGAAGAATGTGCATACTTTGTTGATTCCATTTTTTAAATAAATCACATTTTCTAAAAACTCGTGTTTTTTAAGAAATCATGTAAACCTTCTAGAAGCTGTGATTTTAAAAAACGGGGGGTACTAAGCACTTCCTATTACCGAACGCATGTGAAAACTATAGAAAGTTGTCATGACGTAGAATGCGCATACTTTGTGATTCCATTTATTAAATAAATCATTTTTTTTTAAACTCCTGTTTTTTTAAGAAATCATGTAAACCTTCTAGAAGCTGTGATTTTAATAAAAGAGTCTACTAAGCACTTCCTATTACTGAACGGATGTGAAAACTATAGAAAGTTGTTATGACATAGAATGTGCATACTTTTTTGATTCCATTTTTTAAATAAATCACATTTTTTAAAAACTCGTGTTTTTTAAGAAATCATGTAAACCTTCTAGAAGCTGTGATTTTTAAAAATGGGGGTACTAAACACTTCCTATTACCGAACGCATGCGAAAACTATAGAAAGTTGTTATGACATAGAATGTGCATACTTTGATGATTCCATTGATTAAATAAATGACATTTTTTAAAAACTCGTGTTTTTTTAAGAAATCATGTAAACCTTCTAGAAGCTGTGATTTTTAAAAACGGGGGGTACCAAGCTATTCTTCTTGTGGAACGCATGCGCAAACTATAGAAAGTTGTTATGACGTAGAATGTGCATACTTTGGTGATTCCATTTATTAAATAAATGACATTTTTTAAAAACTCGTGTTTTTTTAAGAAATCATGTAAACCTTCTAGAAGCTGTGATTTTAATAAAGGAGGGTACTAAGCACTTCCTATTACTGAACGCATGCGAGAACTATAGAAAGTTCTTATGATGTAGAATGTTGTAATGCCCCTAAAATGACTGTGGACCTTAAGGGAACCTGTCAAGTGACCCGGTTGAACAACTTTGATATAGTGGTCTCTTGAGCCTTGGTATGTCTAAAATGATTGAGAAAAACCTGAAGATGTGAATGACGACAATAATTGATAAATGAATTAAATTATATGTAGAGTGGGATAATTAATTGATTACATCTTGCTTAATGATTAGCCTTAATTGATCAAGTCAAAGTGTAGTGGGACAGTGACAGTCCTAGCTTTACGATTTGGGAGGATGCAATTGAGATGCTTCATAGATTTCTACATTTATTGGTGTATGTAGTGCCCCTAGACTACTGTAGACATTGAGAGCACCTGTTGAGTGACCCGACTGTTTGAAACATTAATAAAATAACCCTATGATTTTATTTTGAGTATATTTATGATTACGATTGATTGATATATGTGCATGTGGGTAGTTATTGTGAATGGACGATTTCATGTTGTTTAATGATTAACTTTGATATGAATGATGCTTAACGACTAGCTATTCAATTGATTATGTGATTAGATGAATGAGTAATTATTGAGTAAATTATAGATGCTTAATGAAGCAACAGATTTATAAATCAAATTGTGATTATTGAGGACAGTGCTACTAATTTACGTTTGTGAGAATAGTGTGTAGCGACAGGTGAAACGGTTCACCGACGGACACACAAAGGAATATGAAGGGTCGTAGAGTACGGGTAAATCACACACAGGGAGAGCGACGACGATGTCGACTTCCGACAGAATACCACACTTGAGCAGATAAGCACTGATCCGCTTGCTCAAGAGGAAAGCATGAGGGCGTACGAGGTGGGCCACGACAGAGCTGGTCGCGTACGAGTTGGGGGGCGCGCAGTGAGAACGGACTCACTCCTCAACGCCATTAGTCCCTAATAGCATGTAGATGGAGGATGGAAGGTAACGGCTCCTGAAATCCCTACATGAAGTTCCCGCAAGTCAAAATGGAAGGATGACGGCAGAAGGGCCCGACGCTGCGGTACCCTGCCGAGAACGAAAAGGGTGGACACAAGGACCCAATGATGTGGTACCTTGCCGAGGAATGGAAACTACAGATGACTGGACCCGATGGAGTGGTTCCATGTCGGGAAAATTAAATTAAGGAACAAGGAGGCCCAATGGTGTGGCACCGGAGTCCTAGTAAAAGTTGACTACTAAACTTAACTGCATTGAAACGTATAAGTTTGCACCTAGAACATTACTTAGAAATGTATTTGAGTACTTTAGGCATTTGCACATAAATGATTACTTTGGCATTTAAATAATATTAAGTGTTATTTAGGAATTTGCACATGAAATGATACTCCTGATTATTTAAATATATTATAAAGATTTATTTATGAGCAAAATGGAATCCTAGGCATGGACACCTAGTCAACTCCACCTACACCACAAATCTAGGAGTTAAGTGAAATATCTAGGGGACAAACTTGAGCAAACTTAGGGATGTTGGTGCATCTCC
Organism: Larix kaempferi; assembly: GCA_027924585.1. Lineage (NCBI taxonomy): Eukaryota > Viridiplantae > Streptophyta > Pinopsida > Pinales > Pinaceae > Larix > Larix kaempferi. The sequence goes on from BSBM01000217.1 coordinate 23,252,378, forward strand.
TAGAGAAACTGACACATGGATGGGTGAATTTTATTAATTTATTAATTTAATAAAATGAATATTTTTGCATGAAGCGACATGTGTCACATGAGATTTTCCTTTATAAAGAAGACATTGGGAATGGGTAAAGGACACAGACCCTGGATGACTATCATAATTTTGAGTTACCTCATGACTTGTTGCTATTGAGGGTTTGGCTGGAAATCTTGGTGGGGGGGGAACCCAAGATGGGTTTCTGGATTATTGTGTGTGAGCTCTATGACCCAAAGCTCGGGGGAGGCCATGCGACTAAAAGCATGAGCCTATGGTTGGGTGGCGAAGCTAACGGTTGCTTCGCCTATGGTTAAACGAGCTTTGCTAGAGGGATCCTACGGAAGACGCGGACGGCAGTGGACAAGATGGTATCAGAGACAGGTTATGGTTTGTTATAATTTGTATAAGTTATTCATTTATTTAATTTATTTATCTAGTCATTATGTTTTCTAATCTCTTTTGTATCAAGTGGTTGAGTTTCAAGTTAAACATGAAGGACCCTACAGGAGGGGCCCTACAAATGTGCATATTCTGTTGATTCCATTTTTACATAAATCACATTTTTTAAAAACTCGAGTTTTTTAAGAAATCATGTAAACCTTCTAGAAGCTATGATTTTAAAAAACAGGGGTCCTAAGCACTTCCTATTACCGAACGCGTGCGAAAACTATAGAAAGTTGTTATGACGTAGAATGTGCATACCGAACGCATGCGCAAACTATAGAAACTTGTTATGACATAGAATTTGCATACTTTGGTGATTCCATTTGTTAAATAAATCACATTTTTTAAAAACTCGTGTTTTTTTAAGAAATCATGTAAACCTTCTAGAAGCTGTGATTTTAATAAACGGAGGTACTAAGCATTTCCTATTACTCAACGCATGAGAAAACTATAGAAACTTCTTATGACCTAGAATTTGCATACTTTGTTGATAACATTTATTAAATAACCCACATTTTCTCAAAACTCGTGTTTTTTAAGAAATCATGTAAACCTTCTAGAAGCTGTGATTTTAAAAAACGGGGGGAAGTAAGCTTTTCTTATTCTCGGACGCATGCACAAACTATCGAAAGTCGTTATGACGTAGAATGTGTATACTTTGTTGATTCCATTTATTAAATAAATGACATTAATTTAAAAACTCATGTTTTTAATCAAATCATGTAAACCTTCTAGAAGCTGTGATTTTTAAAAAGGGGGGTACTAAGCACTTCCTATTACCGAAAGCATGCGAAAACTATAGAAAGTTGTTATGACGTAGAATGCGCATACTTTATTGATTCCATTTATTAAATAAATCTTTTTTTTTAAAACTCGTGCTTTTTTAAGAAATCATGCAAACCTTCTAGAAGCTTTGATTTTAATAAAGGAGTATACTAGGCACTTCCTATTACTGAACGGATACGAAAACTATAGAAATTTGTTATGAAGTAGAATGTGCATACTTTGTTGATTCCATTTATTAAATAAATCACATTTTTTTAAAACTCGTGTTTTTTTAAGAAATCATGTAAACCTTCTAGAAGCTGTGATTTTTAAAAACGGGGGGTACTAAGCTATTCTTCTTGTCGAACGCATGCGCAAAATATAGAAAGTTGTTATGACGTAGAATGTGCATACTTTCGTGATTCCATTTATTAAATAGATGACATTTTTTAAAAACTCGTGTTTTTTTAAGAAATCATGTAAACCTTCTAGAAGCTGTGATTTTTAAAAACGGGGGTACTAAGCACTTCCTATTACCGAACGCATGTGAAAAATATAGAAAATTGTTATGACGTAGAATGCGCATACTTTGTTGATACCATTTATTAAATAAATCGTATTTTTTCAAAACTGGTGTTTTTTTAAGAAATGATTTAAACCTTCTAGAAGCTGTGATTTTTAAAAATGGGGGGTACTAAGCTATTCTTCTTGACGAACGCATGCGCAAACTATAGAAAGTTGTTATGACGTAGAATGTGCATACTTTGGTGATTCCATTTATTAAATAAATGACATTTTTTAAATACTCATGTTTTTTTAAGAAATCATGTAAACCTTCTAGAAGCTGTGATTTTTAAAAACAGGGGGTACTAAGCTATTTTTCTTGTCGAACGCATGCGCAAACTATAGAAAGTTGTTATGACGTAGAATGTGCATACTTTCGTGATTCCATTTATTAAATAAATGACATTATTTAAAAACTCGTGTTTTTTTAAGAAATCATGTAAACCTTCTAGAAGCTGTGATTTTAATAAAGGAGTGTACTAAGCACTTCCTATTACTGAACGGATGCGAAAACTATAGAACGTTCTTATGATGTAGAATGTGCATACTTTGTTTATTCCATTTCTTAGATAAATCGCTTTTTCTAAAAACTCGTGCTTTTTAAGAAATAAAGTAAACCTTGCTGTGATTTTAAAAAACGGGGGTACTAAGCACTTCCAATTACCGAACGCATGCGAAAACTATAGAAAGTTGTTATAAAGTAGAATGTGCATACCGAACGCATGCGAAAACTATAGAAAGTTTTTATGACGTAGAATGTGCATACTTTGTTGATTCCATTTTTTAAATAAATCACATTTTCTAAAAACTCGTGTTTTTAAAGAAATCATGTAAACCTTCTAGAAGCTGTGATTTTAAAAAACGGGGGAAAGTAAGCTATTCTTCTTGTCGAACCCATGCGCAAAATATAGAAAGTTGTTATGACATAGAATGTGCATACTTTGGTGATTCCATTTATTAAATAAATGACATTTTTTAAAAACTCGTGTTTTTTTAAGAAATCATGTAAACCTTCTAGAAGATTTGATTTTAATAAAGGAGTGTACAAAGCACTTCCTATTACTGAACGGATGCGAGAACAATAGAAAGTTGTTATGACGTAGAATGTGCATACTTTGTTGATTCCATTGTTACATAAATCACATTTTTTTAAAACTCGTGTTTTTTAAGAAATCATGTAAACCTTCTAGAAGCTATGATTTTTAAAAACGGGGGTCCTAAGCACTTCCTATTACCGAACGCATGCAAAAACTATAGAAAGTTGTTATGACGTAGAATACGCATACTTTGTTGATTCCATCTATTAAAAAAATCATATTTTTTAAAAACTCGTGTTTTTTTAAGGAATCATTTAAACCTTCTAGAAGCTGTGATTTTTAAAAACGGGGGGTACTAAGCTGTTCTACTTGCCAAACGCATGCGCAAACTATAGAAAGTTGTTATGACGTAGAATGTGCATACTTTGGTGATTCCATTTATTAAATAAATGACATTTTTTAAAAACTCGTGTTTTTTTAAGAAATCATGTAAACCTTCTAGAAGCTGTGATTTTTAAAAATGGGGGGTACTAACCTATTCTTCTTGTCGAACGCATGCGAAAACTATAGAAAGTTCTCATGATGTAGAATGTGCATACTTTGTTTATTCCATTTTTTAGATAAATCACTTTTCCTAAAAACTCGTGTTTTTTAAGAAGTCATGTAAACCTTCTAGAAGCTGTGATTTTAAAAAACGGGGGGAAGTAAGCTTTTCTTATTCTCGGACGCATGCACAAACTATCGAAAGTCGTTATGACGTAGAATGTGCATACTTTGTTGATTCCATTTATTAAATAAATGACACTAATTTAAAAACTCATATTCTAATCAAATCATGTAAACCTTCTAGAAGCTGTGATTTTTAAAAAGGGGGGTACTAAGCACTTCCTATTACTGAACGCATGCGAAAACTATAGAAAGTTGTTATGACGTAGAATGCGCATACTTTGTTGATTCCATCTATTAAATAAATCATTTTTGTTTAAAACTCGTGTTTTTTAAAGAAATCATGTAAACCTTCTAGAAGCTGTGATTTTAATAAAGGAGTGTACTAAGCACTTCCTATTACTGAACGGATGCAAAAACTATAGAAAGTTGTTATGACGTAGAATGTGCATACTTTGTTGATTCCATTTTTAAATAAATCACATTTTTTTAAAACTCATGTTTTTTAAGAAATCATGTAAACCTTCTAGAAGCTATGATTTTTAAAAATGGGGGTCCTAAGCACTTCCTATTACCGAACGCATGCAAAAACTATAGAAAGTTGTGATGACATAGAATGCGCATACTTTGTTGATTCCATTTATTAAATAAATCATATTTTTTTAAAACTCGTGTTTTTTTACGAAATCACTTAAACCTTCTAGAAGCTGTGATTTTTAAAAACGGGGGGTACTAAGCTATTCTTCTTGCCGAACGCATGCGCAAACTATAGAAAGTTGTTATGACGTAGAATGTGCATACTTTGGTGATTCCATTTATTAAATAAATGACATTTTTTAAAAACTCGTGTCTTTTTAAGAAATCATGTAAACCTTCTAGAAGCTGTGATTTTTAAAAATGGGGGGTACTAAGCTATTCTTCTTGTTGAACGCATGCGCAAACTATAGAAAGTTGTTATGACGTAGAATGTGCATGCTTTAGTGATTCCATTTATTAAATAAATGACATTTTTTAAAAACTGGTGTTTTTCAAAAAAATCATGTAAACCTTCTAGAAGCTGTGATTTTAATAAAGGAGGGTACTAAGCACTTCCTATTACTGAACGCATGCGAAAACTATAGAAAGTTGTTATGATGTAGAATGTGCATACTTTGTTTATTCCATTTTTTAAATAAATCACTTCTTCTAAAAACTCGTGTTTTCTAAGAAATCATGTAAAACTTCTAGAAGCTGTGATTTTAAAAAACGGGGGGAAGTAAGCTATTCTTCTTGTCGAATGCATACGCAAATTATAGAAAGTTGTTATTACGTAGAATGTGCATACTTTGGTGTTTCCATTTATTAAATAAATCACATTTTTTTTAAACTCGTGTTTTTTTAAGAAATCATGTAAACCTTCTAGAAGCTGTGATTTTAATAAAGGGGGATACTAAGCACTTCCTATTACTAAACAGATGCGAACACTATAGAAAGTTGTTATGACCTAGAATGTGCATACTTTGTTCATTCCATTTTTTAAATAAATCACATTTTCTAAAAACTCGTGTTTTTTAAGAAATCATGTAAACCTTGTAGAAGCTGTGATTTTAAAAAACGTGGGATGTAAGCTTTTCTTATTCTCAGACGCATGCGGAAACTATCGAAAGTAGTTATGACGTAGAATGTGTATACTTCTTTGATTCCATTTATTAAATAAATGACATTAATTTAAAAACTCATGTTTTTAATCAAATCATGTAAACCTTCTAGAAGCTCTGATTTTTAAAAAGGAGGGTACTAAGCACTTCCTATTACCGAACGCATGCGACAACTATAGAAAGTTGTTGTGACGTAGAATGCGCATACTTTGTTGATTCCATTTATTAAATAAATCATTTTTTTTTTAAACTCGAGTTTTTTTAAGAAATCATGTAAACCTTCTAGAAGCTGTGATTTTAATAAAGGAGTGTACTAAGCACTTCCTATTACTGAACAGATGCTAAAACTATAGAAAGTTGTTATGACATAAAATGTGCATACTTTGTTCATTCCATTTTTTAAATAAATCACATTTTTTAAAAACTCGTGTTTTTTAAGAAATCATGTAAACCTTCTAGAAGCTGTGATTTTTAAAAACGGGGGTACTAAGCACTTCCTATTACCGAACGCATGCGAAAACTATAGAAAGTGGTTATGACGTAGAATGCGCATACTTTGTTGATTCCATTTATTGAATAAATCATATCTTTTAAAAACTCGTGTTTTTATAAGCAATCATTTAAACCTTCTAGAAGCTGTGATTTTTAAAAACGGGGGGTATTAAGCTATTCTTCTTGTTGAACGCATGCGCAAACTATAGAAACTTGTTATGACGTAGAATTTGCATACTTTGGTGATCCCATTTGTTAAATAAATCACATTTTTTAAAAACTCATGTTTTTTTAAGAAATCATGTAAACCTTCTACAAGCTGTGATTTTAATAAACGGAGGTACGAAGCACTTCCTATTACTCAACGCATGAGAAAACTATAGAAACTTCTTATGACCTAGAATTTGCATACTTTGTTGATAAGATTTATTAAATAACCCACATTTTCTGAAAACTCGTGTTTTTTAAGAAATCATGTAAACCTTCTAGAAGCTGTGATTTTAAAAAACGGGGGGAAGTAAGCTTTTCTTATTCTCGGACGCATGCACAAACTATCGAAAGTCGTTATGACGTAGAATGTGTATACTTTGTTGATTCCATTTATTAAATAAATGACATTAATTTGAAAACTCATGTTTTTAATCAAATCATGTAAACCTTCTAGAAGCTGTGATTTTTAAAAATGGGGGTACTAAGCACTTCCTATTACCGAAAGCATGCGAAAACTATAGAAAGTTGTTATGACGTAGAATGCGCATACTTTATTGATTCCATTTATTAAATAAATCTTTTTTTTTTAAATTCGTGCTTTTTTAAGAAATCATGTAAACCTTCTAGAAGCTTTGATTTCAATAAAGTCGTGTACTAGGCACTTCCTATTACTGAACGGATGCGAAAACTATAGAAATTTGTTATGACGTAGAATGTGCATACTTTGTTGATTCCATTTTTTTTAAAACTCGTGTTTTTTAAGAAATTATGTAAACCTTCTAGAAGCTATGATTTTTAAAAACGGGGGTACTCAGCACTTCCTATTACCGAACGCATGCAAAAACTAGAGAAAGTTGTTATGACGTAGAATGTGTATACCTTGTTGATTCCATTTATTAAATAAATCATATTTTTTTAAAACTCGTGTTTTTTTAAGAAATCATTTAAACCTTCTAGAAGCTGTGATTTTTAAAAAAGAGGGGTACTAAGCTATTCTTCTTGTCGAACGGATGCACAAAATATAGAAAGTTGTTATGACGTAGAATGTGCATACTTTGGTGATTCCATTTATCAAATAAATGACATTTTTTAAAAACTCGTGTTTTTTTAAGAAATCATGTAAACCTTCTAGAAGCTGTGATTTTAATAAAGGAGGGTACTAAGCACTTCGTATTACTGAACGCATGTGAAAACTATAGAAAGTTGTTATGACGTAGAATGTGCATACTTTGTTGCTTCCTTTTTTTAAATAAATCACATTTTCTAAAAACTCGTGTTTTTTAAGAAATCATGTAAACCTTCTAGAAGCGGTGATTTCAAAAAACGGGGGGTACTAAGCTATTCTTCTAGTCGAACGCGTGCGCAAATTATAAAATGTTGTTATTACGTAGAATGTGCATACTATGGTGTTTCCATTTATTAAATTAATCACATTTTTTTAAAACTCGTGTTTTTTTAAGATATCATGTAAACCTTCTAGAAGCTGTGATTTTAATAAAGGGGTGTACTAAGCACTTCCTATTACTGAACGGATGCGAACACTATAGAAAATTGTTATGACATAGAATGTTCATACTTTGTTGATTCCATTTTTTAAATAAATCACATTTTCTAAAAACTCATGTTTTTTAAGAAATCATGTAAACCTTCTAGAAGCTGTGATTTTAAAAAACGGGGGGAAGTAAGCTTTTCTTATTCTTGGACGCATGCGCAAACTATCGAAAGTCGTTATAACGTAGAATGTGTATACTTTGTTGCTTCCATTTATTAAATAAATGACATTAATTTAAAAACTCATGTTTTTAATCAAATCATGTAAACCTTCTAGAAGCTGTGATTTTTAAAAAGGGGGGTACTGAGCACTTCCTATTACCGAACGCATGCGAAAACTATAGAAAGTTGTTATTTCGAAGAATGCACATACTTTGCTGATTAGATTTAGTAAATAAATCATTTTTTTTTAAACTCGTGTTTTTTAAGAAATCATTTAAACCTTCTAAAAGCTGTGATTTTAATAAAGGGGGGTACTAAGCACTTCAAATTACTGAACGGATGCAAACACTATAGAAATTTGTTATCACACAGAATGTGCATACTTTGTTGATTCCATTTTTTAAATAAATCAAATTTTCTAAAAACTCGTGTGTTTTAAGAAATCATGTAAACCTTCTAGAAACTGTGATTTTAAAAAACGGGGGTAAGTAAGCTTTTCTTATTCTCAGACGCATGCGCAGAATATCGAAAATCGTTATGTCGTTGAATGTGTATACTTTGTTGATTCCATTTATTAAATAAATGACATTAATTTAAAAACTCATGTTTTTAATCAAATCATGTAAACCTTCTAGAAGCTGTGATTTTTAAAAACGGGGGTACTAAGCACTTCCTATTACCGAACGCACGCAAAAACTATAGAAAGTTGTTATTTCGAAGAATGCGCATACTTTTTTGATTCCATTTATTAAATAAATCATTTTTTTTAAAACTCGTGTTTTTTTAAGAAATCATTTAAACCTTCTAGAAGCTGTGATTTTAATAAAGGGGGGTACTAAGCACTTAAAATTACTGAACGGATGCGAACACTATAGAAATTTGTTATGACATAGAATGTGCATACTTTGTTGATTCCATTTTTTAGATAAATCACATTTTCTAAAAACTCGTGTTTTTTAAGAAATCATGTAAACCTTCTAGAAGCTGTTATTTTAAAAAACGGGGGTAAGTAAGCTTTTCTTATTCTCAGACGCATGCACAAAATATCGAAAGTCATTATGACGTAGAATGTGTATACTTTGTTGATTTCATTTATTAAATAAATGACATTAATTTAAAAACCCATGTTTTTAATCAAATCATGTAAACCTTCTAGAAGCTGTGATTTTTAAAAACGAGGGTACTAAGCACTTCCTATTACCGAACGCATGCGAAAACTATAGAAAGTTGTTATGACGTAGAATGCGCATACTTTGTTGATTCCATTTATTAAATAAATCATATTTTTTAAAAACTCGTGTTTTTTTAAGAAATCATTTAAACATTCTAGAAGCTGTGATTTTTAAAAACTGGGGGTACTAAGCTATTCTTCTTGCCGAACGCATGCGCAAACTATAGAAACTTGTTATGACGTAGAATTTGTATACTTTGGTGATTCCATTTGTTAAATAAATCATATTTTTTAAAAACTCGTGGTTTTTTAAGAAATCATGTAAACATTCTAGAAGCTGTGATTTTAATAAACGGAGGAACTAAGCACTTCATATTACTCAACGCATGAGAAAACTATAGAAACTTGTTATGACCTAGAATTTGCATACTTTGTTATAACAGTTATTAAATAACTCACATTTTCTGAAAACTCGTGTCTTTTAAGAAATCATGTAAACCTTCTAGAAGCTGTGATTTTAAAAAATGGGGGGAAGTAAGCTTTTCTCATTCTCGGACGCATGCACAAACTATAGAAAGTCGTTATGACGTAGAATGTGCATACTTTGTTGATTCCATTTATTAAATAAAAGACATTAATTTAAAAACCCATGTTTTTAATCAAATCATGTAAACCTTCTAGAAGCGTTGATTTTTAAAAACGGGGGTACTAAGCACTTCCTATTACCGAACGCATGCGAAAACTATAGAAATTTGTTATGACGTAGAATGCGCATACTTTGTTGATTCCATTTATTAAACAAATCATATTTTTTAAAAACTCGTGTTTTTTTAAGAAATCATGTAAACCTTCTAGAAGCTGTGATTTTAAAAAACGGGGTAGTAAGCTATTCTTCTTGTCGAACGCATGCGCAACATATAGAAACTTGTTATGACGTAGAATGTGCATATTTTGGTGATTCCATTTATTAAATAAATGGCATTTTTTAAAAATTCATGTTTTTTTAAGAAATCATGTAAACCTTCTAGAAGCTATGATTTTAATAAAGGAGGGTACTAAGCACTTCCTATTACTAATCGCATGTGAAAACTATAGAAAGTTGTTATCATGTAGAATGTGCATACTTTGTTGATTTCATTTATTAAATAAATCAAATTTTTTAAAAACTCTTTTTTTTTAAGAAATCATGTAAACCTTCTAGAAGCTGTGATTTTAAAAAACGGGGGGAAGTAAGCTTTTCTTATTCGCGGACGCATGCACAAACTATCGAAAGTCGTTATGACGTAGAATGTGCATACTTTGTTGATTCCATTTATTAAATCAATGACATTAATTTAAAAACTCATGTTTTTAATCAAATCATGTAAACCTTCTAGAAGCTGTGATTTTTAAAAAGGGGGGTAGTTTGCACTTCCTATTACTGAACGGATGCGAAAACTATAGAAAGTTGTTATGACGTAGAATGTGCATACTTTTTTTATTCCATTTTTTAAATAAATCACATTTTCTAAAAACTCGTGTTTTTTAAGTAATCATGTAAACCTTCTAGAAGCTGTGATTTTAAAAGACGGGGGGAAGTAAGCTTTTCTTATTCTCGGACGCATGCACAAACTATAGAAAGTCGTTATGACGTAGAATGTGCATACTTTGTTGATTTCATTTATTAAATTAATAACATTAATTTAAAAACTCATGTTTTCAATCAAATCATGTAAACCTTCTAGAAGCTGTGATTTTTAAAAAGGGCGGTACTAAGCATTTCCTATTACCGACCGCATACAAAAACTAGAGAAAGTTGTTATGACGTAGAATGTGCATACTTTGTTGATTCCATTTATTAAATAAATCACTTTTTTTAAAACTCATTTTTTTAAGAAATAATGTAAACCTTCTAGAAGCTGTGATTTTTAAAAACGGGGGGTACTAAGCTATTCTTCTTGCCGAACGCATGCACAAACTATAGAAACTTGTTATGACGTAGAATTTGCATACTTTGGTGATTCCATTTTGTTAAATAAATCACATTTTTTTAAAAATCGTGTTTTTTTAAGAAAACATGTAAACCTTCTAGAAGCTGTGATTTTAATAAACGGAAGTACTAAGCACTTCCTATTACTCAACGCATAAGAAAACTATAGAAACTTCTTATGACCTAGAATTTGCATACTTTGTTGATAACATTTATTAAATAACTCACATTTTTTGAAAAATTGTGTTTTTTAAGAAATCATGTAAACCTTCTAGAAGCTGTGATTTTAAAAAACGGGGGGAATTAAGCTTTTCTTATTCTCAGATGCATGCGCAAAATATAAAAATTCATTATGACGTAGAATGTGAATACTTTGTTGATTCCATTTATTAAATAAATGACATTAATTTAAAAACCCATGTTTTTAATCAAATCATGTAAACCTTCTGGAAGCTGTGATTTTTAAAAACGGGGGTACAAAGCACTTCCTATTATCGAACGCATGCGAAAACTATAGAAAGTTGTTATGACGTAGAATGCGCATACTTTGTTGATTCAATTTTTTAAAGAAATCATATTTTTTAAGAACTCGTGCTTTTTAAGGAAATCAAGTAAACCTTCTAGAAGTTGTGATTTTTAAAAACAGGGGGTACTAAGCTATTCTTTTTGTCGAACGCATGCGCAAAATATAGAAAGTTGTTATGACGTAGCATGTGCATTCTTTGGTGATTCCATTTATTAAATAAATGACATTTTTTAAAAACTCGTGTTTTTTTAAGAAATCATGTAAACCTTCTAGAAGCTGTGATTTTAATAGAGGGTACTAAGCACTTCCTATTACTGAACGCATGTGAAAACTATAGAAAGTTGTTATGACGTAGAATGTGCATACTTTGTTGATTCCATTTTTTAAATAAATCACATTTTCCAAAAACTCGTGTTTTTTAAGAAATCATGTAAACCTTCTAGAAGCTATGATTTTAAAAAACGGGGGGAAGTGAGCTATTCTTCTTGTCGAAAACATGCGCAAATTATAGAAAGTTGTTATTACGTAGAATGTGCATACTTTGGTGTTTCCATTTTTTAAATAAATCACATTTTTTAAAAACTCGTGTTTTTTTAAGAAATCATGTAAACCTTCTAAAAGCTGTGATTTTAATAAAGGGGGGTACTAAGCACTTCTTATTACTAAACGGATGTGAACACTATAGAAAGTTGTTTTGACATAGAATGTGCATACTTTGTTGATTCCATTTTTTAAATAAATCACATTTTCTAAAAACTCGTGTTTTTTAAGAAATCATGTAAACCTTCTAGAAGCTATGATTTTAAAAAACGGGCGGAAGTAAGCTTTTCTTATTCTCAGATGCATGCGCAAACTATCGAAATTCGTTATGACGTAGAATGTGTATACTTTGTTGATTCCATTTATTAAATAAATGACATTAATTTAGAAACTCATGTTTTTAATCAAATCATGTAAACCTTCTAGAAACTGTGATTTTTAAAAAGGGGGGTACTAAGCACTTCCTATTACCGAACGCATGCAAAAACTATAGAAAGTTGTTATGACGTAGAATGCGCATACTTTGTTGATTCCATTTATTAAATAAATCATATTTTTTAAAAACTCGTGTTTTTTTAGGAAATCAAGTAAACCTTCTAGAAGCTGTGATTTTTAAAAACGAGGGGTACTAAGCTATTCTTTTTGTCTAACGCATGCGGAAAATATAGAAAGTTGTTATGACGTAGAATGTGCATACTTTGGTGATTCCATTGATTAAATAAATGACATTTTTTAAAAACTCGTGTTTTTTTAAGAAATCATGTAAACCTTCTAGAAGCTGTGATTTTAATAAAGGAGGGTACTAAGCACTTCGTATTACTGAACGCATGTGAAAACTATAGAAAGTTGTTATGACGTAGAATGTGCATACTTTGTTGATTCCATTTTTTAAATAAATCACATTTTCTAAAAACTCGTGTTTTTTAAGAAATCATGTAAACCTTCTAGAAGCTGTGATTTTAAAAAATGGGGGGAAGTAAGCTATTCTTCTTGTCGAACGCATGCGCAAATTATAGAAAGTTGTTATTACGTAGGATGTGCATACTTTCGTGTTTCCATTTATTAAATAAATCACATTTTTTAAAAACTCGTGTTTTCTTAAGAAATCATGTAAACCTTCTAGAAGCTATGATTTTAATAAAGGGGGGTACTAAGCACTTCCTATTAATGAACGGATGCGAACACTATAGAAAGTTGTTATGACATAGAATGTGCATACTTTGTTGATTCCGTTTTTTAAATAAATCACATTTTCTAAAAACTTGTGTTTTTTAAGAAATCATGTAAACCTTCTAGAAGCTGTGATTTTAAAAAACGGGGGGAAGTAAGCTTTTCTTATTCTCAGACGCATGCGCAAACTATCGAAAGTCGTTATGACGTAGAATGTGTATACTTTGTTGATTCCATTTATTAAATAAATGACATTAATTTAAAAACTCGTGTTTTTAATCAAATCATGTAAACCTTCTAGAAGCTGTGATTTTTAAAAAGGGGGTTACTAAGCACTTTGTTCAGAAATCCACATCATCTTTTTCAGTATCTTGCATGCAATTAGGGTTTGCATGCAAATTCTATGGTTTGCATGCATTTTGCATGCATCCCAGTCACCAGGTTCATGCCTCCAACACCTTAGCCACCTTATTCTAACACTCGGGAGCCACTTACTTCAGAGTTTTAGCCCTCCTAGTCTGAAAGGTGCCCACTTCTCACCTACCGCTATAGAGGGGCGGACTTCTTCACCTACCACTGCAGTTCCTTTTCAGTTACACTCAGTTAGCTCCGATTCTCCCTAATTTGAGGCTAGTTTCACTCCTGACTGACTGTTTCACTTCCGTTGGACCTTCAGATTGACTAGATGACTTGTTCTGACTTCAATTAGCCTCCCATGCACCCCCCACTGAGCCTCCTTCCCTTAATCAGTGCTACACACTTCAGTTACACTTGTTACACTCAGTTAAACTCAGATTGACACCTAGATGACTAGTTCTTGTGCATTGATGACCACCACCAATTGATGATGAGGACTCCTAGTTGGATTCAAGCTACTCCATTCAGTGATTCGAATGACCTTCTTAGGCAATTCGAATTGCTCAGTCAGATTATTGTATTGTAATTATTCACCCTCATTGGGATATTTAGCACTGATGCATGTTTTGCACAGTTTTACACCATTTTTCTGAGTTTCATCTATTGTGATTGATTTACTTGTTCATTAGATCTGCTGTGACTAATTTTACATGGTATTAGAGCCATTGCAGGGACAAGATCTCTTTTCTACAGGTGTTTCTACAAGAAGATTTGAGTGAATTGCTCAAAAATTGCAAAAAGTTTTGGCATGAAATATCTCAAGGGCATTCGCTCCTGTGCATGCAAAGCTTGAAAATACATCCAACACCACTCCAGAAGCTTGAGTTTCCACATAATTCCTGGATCTGATACATTGGACCCATTCAACATTGTTTGATCTCCAATCCCAGGTGTGATGCAACTCTAAAAGGGTGGATTGTTCGACCTCATTGTTCTTGGTTTATTGTTATTTGCAGGTTATTGTCTCCATCAATTGCATTCGCTACTCTGCCCTTGCAAGCTCCTCTACATCAGTGTGCACTCGCTCCTAGCAATGGAATACTCTTCTTCAAAGCCTATCCTCACCCCATTCAATTATTTTGATTGGAAAGATTATATGGAGATCATATTACGTTCAAAAGGTTACTACCGAGTCACTCTTGGTCTTGAATTGGAGCCAAACAATCTGTCAGATAGAACCAAACACTACAACAAGCTTGATGAAGCTTATGGTCTTCTTTGTCTCTCCATCTCCAAAGATCTTCACTTTCATCTCAGCGGATTGAAGACTCCAAAAGCTATATGGGAGCAACTTGAAACACTATTTGGAAAGCAAGATGAGCTTAGGGATTTTCAATTAGAGAATGAATTGATTGCCCTTAGTCCTGAGAATTTCAAGACCATTAATGATCTCTTCACAAAATTCAAGAACTTGAACTTGCAGTTGAAGAACAGTGGAGTTATCAAAGAGGATAAACAATTGATCCTCTCCATTCTCAGCAAGCTTGGTAAAGATTATTCGGTATTTGTCTCTACTTTCAATTCCGGTTGGCTAACTACCCCGAATTGGAAGATGCCTACCTTGAATGCCTTCATTGAGTCCGTCACAAAAGAGCATGACAAGTTGATTCAAATGGGGTCCATAAGCTCCAAAGATTCAGCCCTATATGTTCAAGGACCCAAGATCTCGAATGGTAAAGGAAAGAAAAAGAAGGAGAAGCCCAAATTCGAGCCTCACAAGCAAAGAGAGAAAGGCAAACCGACGGATGCACCATCAAGTTCAAAGTTCAAGCAAAAGGGAAAAGAAGGTAACCAAAAATCTAAATGTAATTATTGTAATCGTGGCTTTCATCCCGAAAGTTCATGTATGAAGAAGACTATAGATCAAATGGCCCTCCTTTCGGAAAAGAACAACATAACTCTTCCTGACGGTGCAAGGAAGAAGGATAGGAATGATGATCATGAAAGAGGACAAGCACTAATGGAAACTGTTTCGAAACCCACTACTCTCTTGATAGATTCGGGTGCATCGAATCATATGGCTGCAAATATTGATTATTTTTCTTCATTCGATCCAAACAGCTCCATCCCCATCCATTTGGGAGATGACTCAAAAATTTCTTCAAAGGGCAAAGGTATGATTCATGTAGATCATGGAAGCTTTCAGAATGTTCTCTATGTGCCTTCCTTGGCTTCAAATCTTCTTTCTATGTATCAAATGACACACACTGGTGAACCGAAGCAAGTTACATTCAGCCCTAATACAGTTGAAATTTTTTATATCAAAAGTGGAAGACTTGTTGCAGTCGGAAAGGCAAACCACACTGTAAAATGCTATGCGTTTTCACACTTTATTCCGCTTGCAAAGCCCACTGCTCTTCGCACACATGGTAATGAGGTTAGTAGGCTTTGGCATGAAATATTTGGACATCTTAATTATAATTATTTGCTGTTGCTATCAAACAAATCCATGGTAGATGGTCTTCCACAACTCCGTTCCTCGAAGGGAATATGCACTGGTTGCATTATTGGGAAGCACCCCGAGCACAGATTCGACCGCGGCAAAGCTAGCAGAGCTTCTACAGTTTTGGGGTTGATACATTCTGATATCAGTGGTCCGCTGCCCCATATGTCATTAAATGGTTCAAGGTATGTTTTGACATTTATTGATTATTTTTATCGCTTTACATGGGTATTCTTTCTCAAAAACAAGTCAGAAGTGCTTGGAAAATTCAAGGATTTTAAGGCTTCTGTTGAGACCCGCCACTGAGAGCAAGATCAAAGCTCTTAGATCTGATAATGGTGGAGAATATATCAAGTCCGAGTTGCTGCAACTTTGTGCCCAAAGCGGAATTCAGATCCAACATACAGTTCCCTACACACCCCAGTAGAATGGTGTAGCGGAAAGGAAAAATCGGTCACTGAAAGAGATGGCTACATGCATGATTGAATCAAAAGGTTTGGCTGCAAATATTTGGGCTGAAGCAATCAATGTTGCTGCATACATACAGAACCGTGTTCCACATTCATCCGTGAAAGGTATGACTCCTTTCGAAGCATTCTTTGGTCACAAACCGGATGTATCAAATTTGAGAGTTTTTGGCTCTACTGCATGGGCTAGAATTCCTTCCAAGAAGAGACGAGCTTTGGATCCACAAAGTATTGAGTGCATACTGATAGGATATGGGGAAGAATCAAAAGCATATAAACTCATGGATATCAGATCTAAAAATATATTCATAGAGCGCAGTGTGCAATTTGAAGAACCGCTTCAAGAATTGCAACTAGTCGAGGAAGAGACTGCCGATTCACCGCCTTCACCAAAAGAAGATCTGTGCAGCGATAATGAAGGTATGAGTTCTGATATTTCTAATATTGTAGCAGCATATGATGATCATGACATATCAGGTTCGGAATCCGACCATTATGATCCTCCTCAGTTACCAAAGTGGGCCCAAAACACTCTTCAATCTGCTGGTTCGAACCTTGGAAATCCTGCTGATCCGAGACGAACAAGAGCAGACTTTCAAAGAGCAGGTATGGCTCTTTCTATTTCTGATCCATTACTTCCTGAGATTTTTTATTTGATGGCTAGTTCAGCTCCCACATCATACTATTCTGCCCACCGAGATCCGAGATGGCAAAGTGCCATGGATGAAGAGTACAGTTCTCTTCAAAAGAACAATACATGGGAGCTAGTTTCTCTTCCACCTGGAAGAAAATTAGTGAAGTGTAAATAGGTCTACCGCACGAAAGTTGCTGCTGATGGCTCTATAAGCAAATACAAAGCAAGGTTGGTGACAAAAGGTTTCTCCCAAGTCCAAGGAGTGGACTACACTGAGACCTTTGCACCAGTTGCAAAGATGGATTCCATCCGCCTTGTTTTGGCTATTTCCGCATCCAAGCACTGGGAAGTGCACCACATGGATGTGAAGAGTGCATTTCTACATGGAGACCTTGCTGAAGAGGTATATATGCAGCAGCCAGAGGGCTACACATCAGATCCATCATTAGTTTCCAGATTGAAGAAATCTTTGTACAGGTTAAAACAGGCCCCAAGAGCTTGGTACGCAAAGATGGACTCCTTCCTTCTCTCTCAGAATTTCCAAAGATGCAAATCTGATCCGAATGTGTATCTTCAGCGAATTAAAGGTAATTTGTTGGTTATTGTACTTTATGTTGATGATCTTCTCATTACTGGTAGCACTCTTACTTCAATAAACAAGCTAAAAACTGCCTTAAATCTAGCTTTTGACATGAGCGATTTGGGCTTGCTGAGTCACTTTTTGGGCTTTGAGATAGCTCAAAATTTTGATGGGATCACTATATCTCAGAAAAAATATGCTTCCGACTTGTTATTGAAGTTTAATATGGCTGAATGTAAGGCAACCCCATTCCCATTCCTCTCAGGAATCAGTCTTGAGGAGGGAGATTCTACACCACTTGCAGATTGCAGTATGTATCGACAGTTGATTGGTTCACTACTTTATTTGACACACTCAAGGCCTGATATTTCATATGTCGTGACTGCCATGTCAAGGTATATGCAGCAGCCACATGATCTTCATTGGCGAGCAGCCAAGCGGATCTTGCAGTATGTGCAAGGTACGAGACAGTTTGGCATACATTATGTTGCAGATTCTGAGCTTGATTTCATTGGTTTAACTGATTCAGATTGGGCAGGTGATAGCATTGATCAGAAGTCCACTTCCGGTTATGTTTTCATGATTGGTCATGGTGCTATTTGCTGGTCCAGCAAAAAGCAAGCAGCCATTGCACTTTCTTCAGCAGAGGCAGAGTATCGAGGGGCAGTCAATGCCTGCATTCAGGCAGTTTGGTTGCAGTGTATTCTTTCCGAGTTTGGTTTTGGTGGCACTACTTCGAATGTCCTATTTTGTGACAATCAAAGTGCTATCAAGATATCCACAGATCCAGTTCAACGGCAGAGGACCAAACACATTGAGATTCATATGCATTACATTCGACAGTTGGTGCATGACCGCACCATCATTATGCAATATTGCCCTACTGATGAGCAAATTGCAGACATCTTCACCAAGAGCTTCACTGAGAAGAAGTTCTCTTACCTCCATTCACTGTTGGGGGTGAGTTCCATCATGGTCGAGACAGATTGATCCATTATTATGCTTTAGCTTGAGGGGGGGCTTTCTTCCCACTGGGTTTTCCCTCTTTCCTCACTTAGTTTATTTTCAGCATTTTTGGATTATTGTATTGGGGTGACCTTTGGTCTTAGTTACCAGGGCCCCACATTATTTTTTTTTTGCACATCATAGTCTAGCTTGAGGGGGGGTGTTCGGATATCCACATCATCTTTTTCAGGATCTTGCATGCAATTAGGATTTGCATGCAAATTCTAGGGTTTGCATGCATCCCAGTCACCAGGTTGATGTCTCCAGCACCTTAGCCACCTTATTCTAGCACCCGGGGGCCACTTACTTCAGATTTTTAGTCCTCTTAGTCTGAAAGGTTCCCACTTCTCACCTACTTCCAGAGAAGGGTGCACTTCTTCACCTACCACTGCAGTTCCACTTTAGTTACACTCAGTTAGCTCCGATTCTCCATGATTTGAGGCTAGTTTCACTCCTGACTGACTGTTTCACTTCCGTTGGACCTTCAGATTGACTAGAAGACTTGTTCTGACTTCAGTTAGCCTCCCATGCGCCCCCCACGGAGCCTCCTTCCCTTAATCATTGCTACACACTTCAGTTACACTTGTTACACTCAGTTAGACTCAGATTGACACCTGGATGACTGGTTATTGTGCATTGATGACCATCACCGATTGATGATGAGGACTCCTAATTGGAGTCAAGCTACTCCATTCAGTGATTCGAATGACCTCCTTAGGAAATTCGAAGTGCTCATTTAGATTATTGTATTGTAATTATTCAACCTCATTGGGATATTGAGCACTTATGCATGTTTTGCACAGTTTTACACCATTTTTCTGAGTTTCATCTATTGTGATTGATTTACATGTTCATTAGATCTGCTGTGACTAATTTTACACACTTCCTATTACCAAACACATGCAAAAACTATAGAAAGTTGTTATGACGTAGAATACGCATACTTTGTTGATTCCATTTATTAAATAAATCATTTTTTAAAAAAACTTGTGTTTTTTTAAGAAATCATGTAAACCTTCTGAAAGCTGTGATTTTAATAAAGGGGGGTACTAAGCACTTCCTATTACTGAACGGATGCGAACACTATAGAAATTTGTTATGACATAGAATGTGCATACTTTGTTGATTCCATTTTTTAAATAAATCACATTTTCTAAAAACTTGTGTTTTTTAAGAAATCATGTAAACCTTCTAGAAGCTGTGATTTAAAAAAATGGGGGGAAGTAAGCTTTTCTTATTCTCAGACGCATGCGCAAACTATTGAAATTCGTTATGACGTAGAATGTGTATACTTTGTTGATTCCATTAATTAAATAAAAGACATTAATTTAAAAACCCATGTTTTTAATCAAATCATGCAAACCTTCTAGAAGCGTTGATTTTTAAAAACGGGGGTACTAAGCACTTCCTATTACCGAACGCATGCGAAAACTATAGAAAGTTGTTATGACGTAGAATGCGCATACTTTGTTGATTCCATTTATTAAATAAATCATATTTTTTTAAAACTCGTGTTTTTTAAGAAATCATTTAAACCTTCTAGAAGCTGTGATTTTAAAAAACGGGGGGTAGTAAGCTATTCTTCTTGTCGAACGCATGCACAAAATATAGAAAGTTGTTATGACGTAGAATGTGCATACTTTGGTGATTCCATTTATTAAATAAATGGCATTTTTTTAAAACTCGTGTTTTTTTAAGAAATCATGTAAACCCTCTAGAAGCTGTGATTTTAATAAAGGAGGGTACTAAGCACTTCCTATTACTGAGCCCATGTGAAAACTATCGAAAGTTGTTATGACGTAGAATGTGCATACTTTGTTGATTCCATTTTTTAAATAAATCACATTTTCTAAAAACTCGTGTTTTTTAAGAAATCATGTAAACCTTCTAGAAGCTGTGATTTTAAAAAACGGGGGGAAGTAAGCTATTCTTCTTGTCGAACGCATGCGCAAATTATAGAAAGTTGTTATTACGTAGAATGTGCATACTTTGGTGTTTCCATTTATTAAATAAATCACATTTTTTTAAAACTCGTGTTTTTTTAGGAAATCATGTAAACCTTCTAGAAGCTGTGATTTTAATAAAGGGGGGTACTAAGCAATTCCTATTACTGAACGGATGCGAAAACTATAGAAAGTTGTTATGACATAGAATGTGCATACTTTGTTCATTCCATTTTTTAAATAAATCACATTTTATAAAAACTCGTGTTTTTTAAGAAATCATGTAAACCTTGTAGAAGCTGTGATTTTAAAAAACGGGGAGAAGTAAGCTTTTGTTATTCTCAGGCGCATGTGCAAACTATTGAAAGTCGTTATGACTTAGAATGTGGATACTTTGTTGATTCCATTTATTAAATAAATGACATTAATCTAAAAACTCATGTTTTTAATCAAATCATGTAAACCTTCTAGAATCTATGATTTTTAAAAAGGGGGGTACTAAGCACTTCCTATTACCGAATGCATGCGAAAACTATAGAAAGTTGTTATGACGTAGAATGCGCATACTTTATTGATTCCATTTATTAAATAAATCATTTTTTTAAAAAACTCGTGTTTTTTTAAGAAATCATGTAAACCTTCTAGAAGCTGTGATTTTAATAAAGGAGTGTACTAAGCACTTCCTATTACTGAACGGATGCAAAAACTATAGAAAGTTGTTATGATATAGAATCTGCGTACTTTGTTGATTCCATTTTTTAAATAAATCACATTTTTTAAAAACTCGCGCTTTTTAAGAAATCATGTAAACCTTCTAGAAGCTGTGAATTTTAAAAACGGGGGTACTAAGCACTTCCTATTACCGAACGCATGCGAAAACTATAAAAGTTGTTATGACGTAGAATGCGCATACTTTGTTGATTCCATTTATCAAATAAATCATATTTTTTAAAAACTCGTGTTTTTTTAAGATATCATTTAAACCTTCTAGAAGCTGTGATTTTTAAAAACGGGGGGTACTAAGCTATTCTTCTTGTCGAACGCATGCACAAAATATAGAAAGTTGTTATGACGTAGAATGTGCATACTTTGGGGATTCCATTTATTAAATAAATGACATTTTTTAAAAACTCGTGTTTTTTTAAGAAATCATGTAAACCTTCTAGAAGTTGTGATTTTAATAAAGGAGGGTACTAAGCACTTCCTATTACTGAACGCATATGAAAACTATAGAAAGTTGTTATGACGTAGAATGTGCATACTTTGTTGATTCCATTTTTTTTAAAAATGACATTTTCTAAAAACTCGTGTTTTTTAAGAAATCATGTAAACCTTCTAGAAGCTATGATTTTAAAAAACGGGGGGAAGTATGCTTTTCTTATTCTCGGATGCATACACAAACTATAGAAAGTCGTTATCACGTAGAATGCGTATACTTTGTTGGTTTTTAATCAAATCATGTAAACCTTCTAGAAGCTGTGATTTTTAAAAAGGGGGGTACTAAGCACTTCCTATTATCGAGCGGATGCGAAAACTATAGAAATTTGTTATGACGCAGAATGCGCATTCTTTGTTGATTCCATTTATTAAATAAATCATATTTTTTAAAAACTCGTGTTTTTTTAAGAAATCATTTAAACCTTCTAGAAGCTGTGATTTTTAAAAACAGGGGGTACTAAGCTATTCTTCTTGTCGAACGCATGCACAAAATATAGAAAGTTGTTATGACGTAGAATGTGCATACTTTGTTGATTCCATTTATTAAATAAATGACATTTTTTAAAAACTCGTGTTTTTTTAAGAAATCATGTAAACCCTCTAGAAGCTGTGATTTTAATAAAGGAGGGTACTAAGCACTTCCTATTACTGAGCGCATGTGAAAACTATAGAAAGTTGTTATGATGTAGAATATGCATACTTTGTTGATTCCATTTTTTAAATAAATCACATTTTCTAAAAACTCGTGTTTTTTAAGAAATCATGTAAACCTTCTAGAAGCTGTGATTTTAAAAAACGGGGGGAAGTAAGCTATTCTTCTTGTCGAACGCATGCGCAAATTATAGAAAGTTGTTATTACGTAGAATGTCCATACTTTGGTGTTTCCATTTATTAAATAAATCACATTTTTTAAAAACTCATGTTTTTTTAGGAAATCATGTAAACCTTCTAGAAGCTGTGATTTTAATAAAGGGGGTTACTAAGCACTTCCTATTACTGAACGGATTAGAACACTATAGAAAGTTGTTATGACATAGAATGTGCATACTTTGTTGATTCCATTTTTTAAATAAATCACATTTTCTAAAAACTTGTGTTTCTTAAGAAATCATGTAAACCTTGTAGAAGCTGTGATTTTAAAAAACGGAGGGAAGTAAGCTTTTCTTATTCTCGGACGCATGCGCAGACTATCGAAAGTCGTTATGACTTAGAATGTGGATACTTTGTTGATTCCATTTACTAAATAAATGACATAAATTTAAAAACTCATGTTTTTAATCAAATCATGTAAACCTTCTAGAAGCTGTGATTTTTAAAAAGGGGGGTACTAAGCACTTCCTATTACAGAATGCATGCGAAAACTATAGAAAGTTGTTATGATGTAGAATGCGCATACTTTATTGATTCCATTTATAAAATAAATCATTTTTAAAAAAAGCTCGTGTTTTTTTAAGAAATCATGTAAACCTTCTAGAAGCTGTGATTTTAATAAAGGAGTGTACTAAGCACTTCCTATTACTGAACGGATGCGAAAACTATAGAAAGTTGTTATGATGTAGAATGTGCATACTTTGTTGATTCCATTTCTTAAATGAATCACATTTTTTAAAAACTCGTGCTTTTTAAGAAATCATGTAAACCTTCTAGAAGCTGTGATTTTTAAAAACGGGGGTACTAAGCACTTCCTATTACCGAACGCATGCGAAAACTATAGAAAGTTGTCATGACGTAGAATGCGCATACTTTGTTGATTCCATTTATTAAATAAATCATATTTTTTTAAAAGTCCTGTTTTTTTAAGAAATCATTTAAAGCTTCTAGAAGCTGTGATTTTTAAAAATGGGGGGTACTAATCTATTCTTCCTATCGAATGCATGCACAAAATATAGAAAGTTGTTATGACGTAGAATGTGCATACTTTGGTGATTCCATTTATTAAATAAATGACATTTTTTAAAAACTTGTGTTTTTTTAAGAAATCATGTAAACCTTCTAGAAGTGTTGATTTTAATAACGGAGTGTACTAAGCACTTCCTATTACTGAACGTATATGAAAACTATAGAAAGTTGTTATGACGTAGAATGTGCATACTTTGTTGATTCCATTTATGAAATAAATCACATTTTCTAAAAACTCATGTTTTTTAAGAAATCATGTAAACCTTCTAGAAGCTATGACTTTAAAAAACGGGGGGAAGTATGCTTTTCTTATTCTCGGACGCATACGCAAACTATAGAAAGTCGTTATGACGTAGAATGCGTATACTTTGTTGATTCCATTTATTAAATAAATGACATTAATTTAAAAACACATGTTTTTAATCAAATCATGTAAACCTTCTAGAAGCTGTGATTTTTAAAAAGGGGGGTACGAAGCACTTCCTATTACCGAACGCATGCGAAAACTATAGAAAGTTGTTATGACGTAGAATGCGCATACTTTGTTGATTCCATTTATTAAATAAATTATTTTTTTTTAAAACTCATGTTTCTTAAGGAAATCATGTAAACCTTCTAGAAGCTGTGATTTTAATAAAAGAGTGTACTAAGCACTTCCAATTACTGAACGGATGCGAAAACTATAGAAATTTGTTGTGACATAGAATGTGCAAACTTTGTTGTTTCCAATTATTAAATAAATCCCTTTTTTTTAAAACTCGTGTTTTTTTAAGAAATCATGTAAACCTTCTAGAAGCTATGATTTTAATAAAGGAGTGTACTAAGCATTTCCTATTACTGAACGGATGTGAAAACTATAGAAAGTTGTTATGACGTAGAATGTGCATACTTTGTTGATTCCATTTTTTAAATAAATCACATTTTCTAAAAACTCGTGTTTTTTAAGAAATCATTTAAACCTTCTAGAAGCTGTGATTTTAAAAAACAAGGGGAAGTATGCTTTTCTTATTCTCGGACGCATACGCAAACTATAGAAATTCGTTATGACGTAGAATGCGTATACTTTGTTGATTCCATTTACTAAATAAATGACATTAATTTAAAAACTCATGTTTTTAATCAAACCATGTAAACCTTCTAGAAGCTGTGATTTTTAAAAAGAGGGGTAGTATGCACTTCATATTACTGAACGGATGCGAAAACTATAGAAAGTTGTTATGACGTAGAATGTGCATACTTTTTTGATTCCTTTTTTTAAATAAATCACATTTTCTAAAAACTCGTGTTTTTTTAAGAAATCATGTAAACCATCTAGAATCTGTGATTTTTGAAAACGGGGGGTACTAAACTATTCTTCTTGTCGAATGCATGCACAAAATATAGAAAGTTGTTATGACGTAGAATGTGCATACTTTGGTGATTCCATTTATTAAATAAATGACATTTTTTAAAAACTCGTGTTTTTTTAAGAAATCATGTAAACCTTCTAGAAGTGTTGATTTTAATAAAGGAGGGTACTAAGCACTTCCTATTACCGAACGTATATGAAAACTATAGAAAGTTGTTATGACGTAGAATGTGCATACTTTGTTGATTCCATTAATGAAATAAATCACATTTTCTAAAAACTCATGTTTTTTAAGAAATCATGTAAACCTTCTAGAAGCTGTGACTTTAAAAAACGGGGGGAAGTATGCTTTTCTTATTCTCGGACGCATACGCAAACTATAGAAAGTCGTTATGACGTAGAATGCGTATACTTTGTTGATTCCATTTATTAGATAAATGACATTAATTTAAAAACTCATGTTTTTAATCAAATCATGTAAACCTTCTAGAAGCTGTGATTTTTAAAAAGGGGGGTACGAAGCACTTCCTATTACCGAACGCATGCGAAAACTATAGAAAGTTGTTATGACGTAGAATGCGCATACTTTGTTGATTCCATTTATTAAATAAATTATTTTTTAAAAAAACTCATGTTTTTTAAGGAAATCATGTCAACCTTCTAGAAGCTGTGATTTTAATAAAAGAGTGTACTAAGCACTTCCAATTACTGAACGGATCCGAAAACTATAGAAAGTTGTTGTGACATAGAATGTGCAAACTTTGTTGATTCCAATTATTAAATAAATCCCATTTTTTAAAAACTCGTGTTTTTTTAAGAAATCATGTAAACCTTCTAGAAGCTATGATTTTAATAAAGGAGTGTACTAAGCATTTCCTATTACTGAACGGATGTGAAAACTATAGAAAGTTGTTATGACGTAGAATGTGCATACTTTGTTGATTCCATTTTTTAAATAAATCACATTTTCTAAAAACTCGTGTTTTTTAAGAAATCATTTAAACCTTCTAGAAGCTGTGATTTTAAAAAACAACGGGAAGTATGCTTTTCTTATTCTCGGACGCATACGCAAACTATAGAAAGTCGTTATGACGTAGAATGCGTATACTTTGTTGATTCCATTTACTAAATAAATGACATTAATTTAAAAACTCATGTTTTTAATCAAACCATGTAAACCTTCTAGAAGCTGTGATTTTTAAAAAGGGGGGTAGTATGCACTTCCTATTACTGAACGGATGCGAAAAATATAGAAAGTTGTTATGACGTAGAATGTGCATACTTTTTTTATTCCTTTTTTTAAATAAATCACATTTTCTAAAAACTCGTGTTTTTTTAAGAAATCATGTAAACCATCTAGAATCTGTGATTTTTAAAAACGGGGGGTACTAAACTATTCTTCTTGTCGAATGCATGCGCAAAATATAGAAAGTTGTTATGACGTAGAATGTGCATACTTTGGTGATTCCATTTATTAAATAAATGACATTTTTTAAAAACTCATGTTTTTTTAAGAAATCATGTAAACCTTCTAGAAGCTGTGATTTTAATAAAGGAGGGTACTAAGCACTTCCTAATACTGAACGGATGTGAAAACTATAGAAAGTTTTTATGACGTAGAATGTGCATACTTTGTTGATTCCATTTTTTAAATCAATCACATTTTCTAAAAACTCGTGTTTTTTAATAAATCATGCAAACCTTCTAGAAGCTGTGATTTTAATAAAGGAGGGTACTAAGCACTTCCTATTACTGAACGCATGCAAAAACTATAGAAAGTTGTTATGATGTAGAATGTGCATACTTTGTTTATTCCATTTTTTTTAATAAATCACTTTTTCTAAAAACTCCTGTTTTTTAAGAAATCATGTAAACCTTCTAGAAGCTGTGATTTTAAAAAACGGGGGGAAGTAAGATTTTCTTATTCTCGGACGCATCCGCAAACTATTGAAAGTCGTTATGACGTAGAGTGTGCATGCTTTGTTGATTCCATTTATTAAATAAATGACATTAATTAAAAAACTCATGTTTTTAATCAAATCATGTAAACCTTCTAGAAGTTGTGATTTTTAAAAAGGGGGGTAGTATGCACTTCCTATTACTGAACGGATGCAAAAACTATAGAAAGTTGTTATGACGTAGAATGTGCATACTTTTTTTATTCCATTTTTTAAATAAATCACATTTTCTAAAAACTCGTGTTTTTTATGTAATCATGTAAACCTTCTAGAAGCTGTGATTTTAAAAGACGGGGGGAAGTAAGCTTTTCTTATTCTCGGACACATGCGCAAACTATAGAAAGTCGTTATGACGTAGAATTTTCATACTTTGTTGATTCCATTTATTAAATTAATAACATTAATTTAAAAACTCATGTTTTTTAATCAAATCATGTAAACCTTCTAGAAGCTGTGATTTTTAAAAAGGTGGGTACTAAGCACTTCCAACTACCGACTGCATGCAAAAACTAGAGAAAGTTGTTATGACGTAGAATGTGCATACTTTGTTCATTCCATTTATTAAATAAATCACATTTTTTAAAAACTCGTTTTTTTTTAAGAAATCATGTAAACCTTCTAGAAGCTGTGATTTTTAAAAACGGGGGGTACTAAGCTATCCTTCTTGCCGAACGCATGCGCAAACTATAGAAACTTGTTATGACGTAGAATTTGCATACTTTGGTGATTCCATTTTGTTAAATAAATGACATTTTTTAAAAACTCGTGTTTTTTTAAGAAATCATGTAAACCTTCTAGAAGCTGTGATTTTAATAAACAGAGGTACTAAGCACTTCCTATTACTCAACGCATGAGAAAACTAAAGAAACTTCTTATGACCTAGAATTTGCATACTTTGTTGATAACCTTTATTAAATAACTCACATTTTCTGAAAAGTCGTGTTTTTTAAGAAATCATGTAAACCTTCTAGAAGCTGTGATTTTAAAAAACGGGGGGAAGTAAGCTTTTATTATTCTCAGACGCATGTGCAAACTATCGAAAGTCGTTATGATGTAGAATGTGTATACTTTGTTGATTCCATTTAGTAAATAAATGACATTAATTTAAAAACTCATGTTTTTAATCAAAT
Organism: Larix kaempferi; assembly: GCA_027924585.1. Lineage (NCBI taxonomy): Eukaryota > Viridiplantae > Streptophyta > Pinopsida > Pinales > Pinaceae > Larix > Larix kaempferi. Next base: position 23,280,357 of record BSBM01000217.1, read on the forward strand.
CATGTAAACCTTCTAGAAGCTGTGATTTTTAAAAAGGGGGTTACTAAGCACTTCCTATTACCGAACGCATGCAAAAACTATAGAAAGTTGTTATGACGTAGAATGCGCATACTTTGTTGATTCCATTTATTAAATAAATCATATTTTTTAAAAACTGTTGTTTTTTAAGGAAATCAAGTAAACCTTCTAGAAGCTGTGATTTTTAAAAACGGGGGGTACTAAGCTACTCTTTTTGTCGAACGCATGCGGAAAATATAGAAAGTTGTTATGACGTAGAATGTGCATACTTTGGTGATTCCATTGATTAAATAAATGACATTTCTTTAAAACTCGTGTTTTCTTAAGAAATCATATAAACCATCTAGAAGCTGTGATTTTAATAAAGGAGGGTACTAAGCACTTCCTATTACTGAACGCATGTGAAAACTATAGAAAGTTGTTATGACATAGAATGTGCATACTTTGTCGATTCCATTTTTTAAATAATCACACTTTTTAAAAACTCTTGTTTTTTTAAGAAATCATGTAAAGCTTCTAGAAGCTGTGATTTTTAAAAATGGGGGGTACTAAGCTATTCTTCTTGTCGAACGCATGCGCAAACTATAGAAAGTTGTTATGACGTAGAATGTGCATACTTTGGTGATTCCATTTATTAAACAAATGACATTTTTAAAAACTCGTGTTTTTTTAAGAAATCATGTAAACCTTCTAGAAGTTGTTATTTTAATAAAGGAGGGTACTAAGCACTTCCTATTACTGAACACATGCGAAAACTATAGAAAGTTGTTGTGATGTAGAATGTGCATACTTTGTTTATTCCATTTTTTAAATAAATCACTTTTTCTAAAAACTTGTGTTTTTTAAGAAATCATGTAAACCTTCTAGAAGCTGTGATTTTAAAAAACGGGGGGAAGTAAGCTTTTCTTATTCTCGGACGCATCCGCAAACTATCGAAAGTCGTTATGATGGAGAATGTGCATACTTTGTTGATTCCATTTATTAAATAAATGATATTAATTTAAAAAATCATGTTTTTAATCAAATCATGTAAACCTTCTAGAAGCTGTGATTTTTAAAATGGGGAGTAGTATCCACTTCCTATCACTGAACGGATGCGAAAACTATAGAAAGTTGTTATGACGTAGAATGTGAATACTTTTTTTATTCCTTTTTTAAAAAAATCACATTTTCTAAAAACTCGAGTTTTTTTAAGAAATCATGTAAACCTTCTAGAAGCTGTGATTTTTAAAAACGGGGGGTAGTAAGCTATTCTTCTTATCAAGCGCATGCGCAAAATATAGAAAGTTGTTATGACGTAGAATGTGCATACTTTGGTGATTCCATTTATTAAATAAATGACATTTTTTAAAAACTCGTGTTTTTTTAAGAAATCATGTAAACCTTGTAGAAGCTGTGATTTTAATAAAGGAGGGTACTAGGCACTTCCTATTACTGAACGGATGTGAAAACTATAGAAAGTTGTTATGACGTAGAATGTGCATACTTTGTTGATTCCATTTTTTAAATAAATCACATTTTCTAAAAACTCGTGTTTTTTAAGAAATCATGTAAACCTTCTAGGAGGTGTGATTTTAAAAAATGAGGGGAAGTAAGCTATTCTTCTTGTCAAACGCATGTGCAAATTATAGAAAGTTGTTATTACGTAGAATGTGCATACTTTGTTGTTTCCATTTATTAAATAAATCACATTTTTTAAAAACTCGTGTTTTTTTAAGAAATCATGTAAACCTTCTAGAAGCTGTGATTTTAATAAAGGGGGGTACTAAGCAAGTCCTATTACTAAACGGATGCAAACACTATAGAAAGTTGTTATGACATAGAATGTGCATACTTTGTTGATTCCATTTATTAAATAAATGACATTAATTTAAAAATTGATGTTTTTAATCAAATCATGTAAACCTTCTAGAAGCTGTGATTTTTAAAAAGGGGGGTACTAAGCACTTCCTATTACCGAAGGCATGCGAAAACTATAGAAAGTTGTTATGACGTAGAATGCGCATACTTTGTTGATTCCATTTATTAAATAAATCGCATTTTTTAAAAACTCGTTTTTTTTTAAGAAATCATGTAAACCTTCCAGAAGCTGTGATGTTTAAAAACGGGGGGGACTAAGCTATTCGTCTTGGCAAACGCATGCACAAACTATAGAAACTTGTTATGACGTAGAATTTGCATACTTTGGTGATTCCATTTCTTTAAATAAATCACATTTTTTAAAAACTCGTGCTTTTTTAATAAATCATGTAAACCTTCTAGAAGCTGTGATTTTAATAAACGAAGGTACTAAGCACTTCCTATTACTCAACGCGTAAGAAAACTATAGAAACTTCTTATGACCTAGAATTTGCAAACTTTGTTGATAACATTTATTAAATAACTCACATTTTCTGAAAACTCGTGTTTTTTAAGAAATCATGTAAACCTTCTAGAAGCTGTGATTTTAAAAAACGTGGTGAAGTAAGCTTTTCTTATTCTCGGACACATGTGCATACTATAGAAAGTTGTTATGACGTAGAATGCGCATACTTTGTTGATTCCATTTATCAAATAAATCATATTTTTTAAAAACTCGTGTTTTTTAAGGAAATCAAGTAAACCTTCTAGAAGCTGTGATTTTTAAAAACGGGGGGTACTAAGCTATTCCTTTTGTCGAACGCATGCGAAAAATATAGAAAGTTGTTATGACGTAGAATATGCATACTATGGTGATTCCATTGATTAAATAAATGACATTTTTTAAAAACTCATGTTTTTTTAAGAAATCTTGTAAACCTTCTAGAAGCTGTGATTTTAATAAAGGAGGGTACTAAGCACTTCGTATTACTGAACGCATATGAAAACTATAGAAAGTTGTTATGACGTAGAATGTGCATACTTTGTTGATTCCATTTTTTAAATAAATCACATTTTCTAAAAACTCGTGCTTTTTAAGAAATCATGTAAACATTTTAGAAGCTGTGATTTTAAAAAACGGGGGGAAGTAAGCTTTTCTTATTCTCGGACGCATGCGTAAACTATCGAAAGTCGTTATGACGTAGAATGTGCATACTTTGTTGATTCCATTTATTAAATAAATGACATTAATTTAAAAACTCATGTTTTTAATAAAATCATGTAAACCTTCTAGAAGCTGTGATTTTTAAAAAGGGGGGTAGTATGCACTTCCTATTACTTAACGGATGCGAAAACTATAGAAAGTTGTTATGACATAGAATGTCCATACTTTGTTGATTCCATTTATTAAATAAATCACATTTTTTAAAAACTCATTTTTTTTAAGAAATCATGTAAACCGTCTAGAAGCTGTGATTTTTAAAAACGGAGGGTACTAAGCTATTCTTCTTGCCGAACGCATGAGCAAACAATAGAAACGTGTTATGACGTAGAATTTGCATACTTTGGTGATTCCATTTTGTTAACTAAATCACATTTTTTAAAAACTCGTGCTTTTTTAAGAAATCATGTAAACCTTCTAGAAGCTGTGATTTTAATAAACGGAGGTACTAAGCACTTCCTATTACTCAACGCATGAGAAAACTATAAAAACTTCTTATGACCTAGAATTTGCATACTTTGTTGATAACATTTATTAAATAACTCACATTTTCTGAAAACTCGTGTTTTTTAAGAAATCATGTAAACCTTCAAGAAGCTGTGATTTTAAAAAATGGGGGGAAGTAAGCTTTTTTTATTCTCGGACGCATGTGCATACTATAGAAAGTCGTTATGACGTAGAATGTGAATACTTTGTTGATTCCATTTATTAAATAAAAGACATTAATTTAAAAACCCATGTTTTTAATCAATTCATGTAAACCTTCTAGAAGCTGTGATTTTTAAAAACGGGGGGAAATAAGCTTTTCTTATTCTCGGACGCATGCGCAAACTATCGAAAGTCGTTATGACATTCAATTTGCATACTTTGTTGATTTCATTTATTAAATAAATGACATTAATTAAAAAACTCATGTTTTTAATCAAATCATGTAAACCTTCTAGAAGCTGTGATTTTTAAAAAGTGGGGTAGTATGCACTTCCTATTACTTAACGGATGCAAAAACTTTAGAAAGTTGTTATGACGTAGAATGTGCATACTTTTTTTATTACATTTTTTAAATAAATCACATTTTCTAAAAACTCGTTTTTTTAAGAAATCATGTAAACCTTCTAGAAGCTGTGATTTTAAAAAACGGGGGGAAGTAAGCTTTTCTTATTCTCGGACGCATGTGCAACCTATAGAAAGTCGGTATGACGTAGAATGTGCATACTTTGTTGATTCCATTTATTAAATTAATAACATTAGTTTAAAAACTCATGTTTTTAATCAAATCATGTAAACCTTCTAGAAGCTGTGATTTTTAAAAAGGCGGGTACTAAGCACTTTCTATTACCGACCGCATGCGAAAACTATAGAAAGTTGTTATGACGTAGAATGTGCATACTTTGTTGATTCCATTTATTAAATAAATCACCTTTTTTTAAAACTCTTTTTTTTTAAGAAATCATGTAAACCTTCTAGAAGCTGTGATTTTTAAAAACGGGGGGTAGTAAGCTATTCTTCTTTCCGAACGCATGCGCAAACAATAGAAACTTGTTATGACGTAGAATTTGCATACTTTGGTGATTCAATTTTGTTAAATAAATCACATTTTTTAAAAACTCGTGTTTTTTTAAGAAATCATGTAAACCTTCTAGAAGCTGTGATTTTAATAAACGGAGGTACTAAGCACTTCCTATTACTCAACGCATGAGAAAACTATAGAAACTTCTTATGACCTAGAATTTGCAAACTTTGTTGATAACATTTATTAAATAACTCACATTTTCTGAAAACTCGTGTTTTTTAAGAAATCATGTAAACCTTCTAGAAGCTGTGATTTTAAAAAACGTGGTGAAGTAAGCTTTTCTTATTCTCGGACACATGTGCATACTATAGAAATTCGTTATGACGTAGAATGTGCATACTTCGTTGATTCCATTTATGAAATAAATCACATTAATTTAAAAACCCATGTTTTTAATCAAATCATGTAAACCTTCTAGAAGCTGTGATTTTTAAAAACGGGGGTACTAAGCACTTCATATTACCGAACGCATGCGAAAACTATAGAAAGTTGTTATGACGTAGAATGAGCATACTTTGTTGATTCCATTTATTAAATAAATCATATTTTTTAAAAACTCGTGTTTTTTAACGAAATCAAGTAAACGTTCTAGAAGCTGTGATTTTTAAAAACGGGGGGTACTAAGCTATTCCTTTTGTCGAACGCATGCGAAAAATATAGAAAGTTGTTATGACGTAGAATATGCATACTATGGTGATTCCATTGATTAAATAAATGACATTTTTTAAAAACTCATGTTTTTTTAAGAAATCATGTAAACCTTCTAGAAGCTGTGATTTTAATAAAAGAGGGTACTAAGCACTTCGTATTACTGAACGCATATGAAAACTATAGAAAGTTGTTATGACGTAAAATGTGCATACTTTGTTGATTCCATTTTTTAAATAAATCACATTTTCTAAAAACTCGTGCTTTTTAAGAAATCATGTAAACATTCTAGAAGCTGTGATTTTAAAAAACGGGGGGAAGTAAGCTTTTCTTATTCTCGGACGCATGCGCAAACTATCGAAAGTCGTTATGACGTAGAATGTGCATACTTTGTTGATTCCATTTATTAAATAAATGACATTAATTTAAAAACTCATGTTTTTAATAAAATCATGTAAACCTTCTAGAAGCTGTGATTTTTAAAAAGGGGGGTAGTATGCACTTCCTATTACTGAACGGATGCGAAAACTATAGAAAGTTGTTATGACGTAGAATGTCCATACTTTGTTGATTCCATTTATTAAATAAATCACATTTTTTAAAAACTCATTTTTTTGAAGAAATCATGTAAACCTTCTAGAAGCTGTGATTTTAAAAAACAGGGGGAAGTAAGCTTTTATTATTCTCAGACGCATGTGCAAACTATCGAAAGTCGTTATGACGTAGAATGTGTATACTTTGTTGATTCCATTTAGTAAATAAATGACATTAATTTAAAAACTCATGTTTTTAATCAAATCATGTAAACCTTCTAGAAGCTGTGATTTTTAAAAAGGGGGTTACTAAGCACTTCCTATTACCGAACGCATGCAAAAACTATAGAAAGTTGTTCTGACGTAGAATGCGCGTACTTTGTTGATTCCATTTATTAAATAAATCATATTTTTTAAAAACTCATGTTTTTTAGGAAATCAAGTAAACCTTCTAGAAGCTGTGATTTTTAAAAACGGGGGGTACTATGCTACTCTTTTTGTCGAACGCATGCGGAAAATATAGAAAGTTGTTATGACGTAGAATGTGCATACTTTGGTGATTCCATTGATTAAATAAATGACATTTCTTTAAAACTCGTGTTTTCTTAAGAAATCATGTAAACCTTCTAGAAGCTGTGATTTTAATAAAGGAGGGTACTAAGCACTTCCTATTACTGAACGCATGCGAAAACTATAGAAAGTTGTTATGACGTAGAATGCGCATACTTTGTTGATTCCATTTATTAAATAAATCGTATTTTTTTAAAACTTGTGTTTTTTTAGGAAATCAAGTAAACCTTCTAGAAGCTGTGATTTTTAAAAATGGGCGGTACTAAGCTATTCTTCTTGGTGAACGCATGCGCAAACTATAGAAAGTTGTTATGACGTAGAATGCGCATACTTTGTTCATTCCATTTTTTAAATAAATCATTTTTTTTAAAACTCATGTTTTTTAAGAAATCATGTAAACCTTCTAGAAGCTGTGATTTTAGTAAAGGAGTGTACTAAGCACTTCCTATTACTGAACGGATGCTGTAGCTAGGGTTTTACCCCTAGCTTGTGCAAATGAGCACCTACTAAGGAGAATGGACTCCTTAGTAGCAGTTCAGTAAATTAAACTAATTAAGCTAAAACAGAAATTAAATTAATTCTAAAACATGCATGGAACATAAACATCAAATGAAAAGAATGACTTTTTCTATTAATGTTACCTTCAATGTAAAGGTTTGATGAAGCCCTTTGCAGTGTCCAAGAGGATGCTCCAAGCTTCAATATGCTCCTTCTCCTTCTCCAATGGTGTGGATGGGCCAAAGGTGGCTCTCAAGGTGAAAATAGTTCAATGGTGAACTAGGGTTTCGAGAGAGATTTTGGCAGAGTAAGGGTGCTTGTGATTGTGGATATGGAATAAGGGATCTCCATCACCTATTTATAGTTTTTTGGTGGTGGAGTGCTGACCCATGGTTTTGGGAAATACATGGTTTTAGGCAGCTGTATAGGGTTTTTTCCTCATTTTCCTCATTATTTTATATTTTTTATTCCCTTTTTAGGGGATTTTTGCTATTTTTTGAGGAAAAGGGGGTTTTTTAGCCTTTTTTTAGGCTATTTTGATGGTTTTGTGGCCTTTTGGAGGCATTTTAGGCCTTTTGGAGTCTTTTTAGGCCTTTTGGAGGCTTTTTAATGGGATTTTTGGGGATTTTAAGGGAAAAATGGTAGGAAAATGGACAAATGAGCCATATAATGTGGTAATGAGGTAGTGAACACTTTTTGGGTGTTAACAGATTGCCCCCTGATGTGCGAGGTCAGGAGCTCATCGTATGGCCGATGGACATCATAAGTCATGAATGGTTTTCCTGGGATGTGGAGAGAAGAGAAGAAACAAACTGAAGCCCGGAACAACGATCCTGAACAACTGCAAGAGCTAAAAGTACATAACCTCAATAATGGATGAGGAATCATCTGATCATATGGACGAGGCGGGCATTCCCATGCTCGTATCAGGATATAACATAACATAAACAATGGGGTCCAAAAAAGGGGACCTGAAATATACATGACCTCAAATACTGACTGAGGAATAATCTCAATATATGGACGAGGCGGGCATACCCATGCTCGTATCAAGATACATAAACAGAACTGTGAGGCCCGAAAAGGGGGACCTGTAAGATACATAGCCACTGTGTACATCATAAGAGTCCAGAGGGGACACAAATCTGGGACATACTGCTGGGCTAACCATGTCTAAGCTGAAAAACTGATACACTGGAATAATCAACAGTGCTACTGAGTGTGGTACCAAAGGAACTAATGAGCTGCTGGATCAGAGTGACAAGGGGTACACTCGTAATGGTACACTGAACTGGAACTGATCTGGGACGGAAACTGGGTACTCAAGGAAGCATATAACTGGATGGCTTCCGAATACGATCGCCAACGCAACCCGGACATCCACGGGAACATATAACTGGGCGTTCCAAAGTGACTCACCAATGTGCTAGAGTCGGGGGAAATCCGGGGTCTTCGACTAAAAACTGATGGGATATAATCCTACGCGATCCTCAACGATGCGATCAAGGTGCTGAAGTCGAGCATGTGAGGAACAACCACTCGGAGAGGCAATGATGACTCCTCTCAGAATGATCCGTAGGCACTTACCACAGATGGTGATAAGTCCAAGGCGTAGGGACCTCTGGGCCTATCCTCTGGAATAGAGGAGCTGTCGTCGACAGAGGGAGACCTGTAACTATCAAGGCAATGATGTTTCCTTGACAGGAGCGCGAGGTACAAGACCGAAATGTGATAGTGTTGATGGCAGGACTGACCGAAATGTGATAGTGCTGGGGGGACAACTGGGCAAGTAGAGTGGGTGGACTCAAACTTCCTTTGTTCAGAGTATGATATTGGGAATGATCTGGCAGCATATGAAACTGACTGAGGGGAAAGGGATCATAGCTGTAATGGATCTGGGAGGATAACTGGCTGAGGGAGACTCAAGCTGGTGTAAAATGGCAGGAGACTGCAGAATACTCTGAACAAAGGCGACCTGATTGGGGGTGCTGCCGAGATGATCGATCATAGTTCCAGGAGGCACAGGAGGGTACTTCTTCATGGGTTAAGGGACTAGAAGAAGTTTGTGTAAAAATGATACTGTCGTGTGGATTTTACGAGCCCAGGACAGTTCATGCTCGTGGTTGCTTTCAATTTTAAGGAGTCTGAAAGCGATAAGAAGACTCTGAAATGATGGAATGGTACTGCCGTGTGGATTTAACTAGCCCAGGACAGTGCATGCTCGTGGTTGCTTTCAATTTTAGAGAGTCTGAAAGCAAATAAGAAGACTCCAGGGGGTTGCTTTTTCGTAGATTTAGTCTCCAAGGCCCAAAGAAGCATAAAAGGATGCAATGAAGAACTCTTCTAGCCGATGTGACTAGATTATTCCTTTTTCGTAATTAGTCTACCAGGTCCGGAAAAGGGTTAAACTTATACCAGATAGACGCCCTTTCAGGTACTTTAACGAGCATGAAAGGAAGCAAGATTGCTCGGCGATCTTTTCATTCTTTTAGGAGTCAGAAAAGAGCTTAACGAAAACTCCCTAAGTGCCTTTTTCGTAAAGGAGTTGTCCGGCCCGAAAAAGGGATAAAATTATACCGAACAAAAGGAATGGTCGGGCAAGGAGGAAGTGTTCAATCAAGGATCAGTAAGGATGATCAAGAGCGAGGGTAGTGGGGAACACTGGTGGGCCTCCTTGCGGGGTAAATGGAATGGTGGCAAAATAACGAAACATTTGCAGTATGACAGGAGTGAATGGCTCGTGTATAAATGTGGAACAATCCGATAGCGGCCGATGTGGTGCGCAAATCGAGGAAACAAGGTGTCGGGACACAATGTGGAAATTGTACCAAGTGAGAGCGAGAAATGATCTCAAGCATCATCACGAGCTCGGAAAAATGAATCCGGCGATATAAAGGGTGTCAAAAACGGGTAACGGCCGATGTGGCACGCACACAGAGGCGACGAGGGCGTTTTGGAAAAATACCCAAAAAATTGGGGGGTGAGAGCGAGAAATGATCTCAAGCATCATCACCAGCTCGGAAAAATGAATCCGATGATATAAAATATTTTGAAAAACGGAGAACGACCGATGTGGCACGTAAACCGAGGCGACTAGTGGCATCTGGACACAATGTTGATATTGGTCCTGGTGAGAGCGAGAAATGATCTCAAGCATCATCACGAGCGCGGAAATATGAATCCGACGGTGCAAATGGTGCGAAAAACGGAGGTCATAAGGACTCCGGAATGGTCAAAGGAAAGAACTATGCGTATCAAATCCAATGTACAAGTGACACGTGACCTCAAAAATGGTTGAGATCACAAATGTGAAAAAGTGAGCAGGGTTAATGACTTGCCCCCATGCTATGTGCATGGGGTTTGTGATTATGGATCACATATGTGTGGGTTTGAACAATGGGTTCATTGACGTGCTGAGATAGATGTGATAGGGAAGGTTCAAAATGATTGATCATGCCCCCTATCCCAGGGTCGAGGGAATCTATTATGCCCCTTGACTCAGAGGTGTCAAGGTGGTGCTCTATAATGGCGGGGTCGAGACCGGGCATCTCAGTATAGGACCAGGCAAAGACATCACGGAATTCCTGGAAGAGTTTTTGGTACTTCTCAATCTCTTGTTTACTGCAGAATGCTCCTAAAGTGATGAGTTCAGGGGCACGTCCTGGGGCAGCGATATCAACTTGGATAACAGGTGAGATGTTGGCCATGTTACCTTCCTCGAAGGCATCAGGAGCCGGAATAGGGTCCTTGAACCAGTCGACCTTAGTGGGAAGGAAGTCTTTGGACTCAACTGTGAATTGGGTAGCTTTTCTAGAGGAAGACGCTTCTGGGAGGAAGTAGGAACGATGATGCATATCATCCCAGGGATAATCCGGGGCAGTAAGGGCCTCAAGAATATCCTCATCGGTACGGAAAGTTTGCGTCGTCAAATCGGTTGACGAGGGGGAAGTGGTTGAAGAGATCATATAGATGGTATTAACCTCTCCGGAAGGTGAAGAGTCTGGGGGGTAGATCTCCTCAATGGTAGGTGGTGCCGTCTCAAGATCCAGGTTGTTCATCTCATAGAGTGCTGCTCTGTAATCCGGGAGATCAGGCCAATGATGTGAATAATGCCCGTAAATACCGCATATGGCGTAGGAGTGGTTGGTACATAGGGACTTATCTTTAGGCTTGGGAGTGGGGTTTAGTTCGACAGTTGGGATGTTGGGGTCATCGTCGAGCATTTGCATGTGCTTCTGCAATGCTGGTAACTGTGGGCATTGGTGGGTCGCATGGCCCAATTCGTCGCATAGCGAGCATTTAGGAGGAGCACGAAATATTGGAGGGTTTTTTACTGTCTTGGGAGGTGGGACAGTAGTGTAAGGTTGTGGACCTCTGCCCCCAGTGGGTTTGGGATTAGTAGGAGGTGTCGTGGAGGACGAAGGGGTAGAGACACCGGGAGGTGGCTGAGTGGTAGTAGCCATGGGTTGCACCGGTTGGAGGACGACATATGGTGTCGGCGGGCGAACGGGAGGCGAGAGATACCATACAGGTAATCCCAAGGTTAACCCAGGGAGGCTAAGGGTAGCCATGACCGGGGCGCATACTACTCCTGATGGAGGGACTAGGAAGGGGATCGTATGGATCGGTGTAACACCAATGTGGCTAGGTACCAATGGTGGTTTTGGAAACAAGGGTGGTTGAGTATTAGGTGGTAGGTTGTCGTGAGACAAGGTACATAAGTCAGACATTTCGGGCGTAGATGACAGCGGAGGAATGGATTGAAAGGTGGAGGTCATCGGCGCGTCTGAGTAGACTCCAGGCCCCGTAGAGGAAACAAACGAGGTGGTGGCAGGAGAAACGGGTTGTTCAACCATGGGGAGAACATTCTCAGGTGCCGCAGGAGCACTGGGATCATAGTAAGTGAGTTGGTCAATCTTAACCATGCGTCCCTCATGGGGGAACATCATGGTGCGAAAGACGGAAGAGGCAACCGCCCTCATGGCATACATGTAGCTGCGGCCAAGTAAAAGGTTATAATCCAATTGGGCATTGATTACCTCAATGTCAATGAGTACAGTCTTGCCACCTAACTGGACGGGGACATTGGCTAGGAGGCCTTGGGGCTGAGCCGAACGACCGTCGTAGGCGCGTAATGCAGTGGTGGACTGCTGGAGAGGAGGGGACCCCAGCTTCTGCCATACAAATGTGGACATGACGCATGTGGAGGCACCCTCATCGATGATGCACCGATGGATGACAAGATTCCTAACGGAGACAGTAACTTGGAATGCTAAGCTGGAAGGTAGGCGTGGTTCAGACTGGTCTAAATCAAATGCCATCAAATGCGAATCATTTGGGTCAATCCCCCCAATGGCGGAGAGTAAAGTCTTGCGCTGGGAAGGGCAGTTCTTCAAGACTTCTAACGCAGACATGGCGGCAGGAGACGGGCTAGATCGTCTACGATGCTGTAGTTTGACGCAGCGCGCGCATTGGGGTTATTGTTGATTCATCGAAGTGGGAAACGAGGTGCTTTCGCAGCGCCGTCGATGGGTGGCGGAGGTATACGTAACGCCTGATCGGTGGGATGGGCGTTAGTAGGTTTATCCGTGGGAGTGGCTTCAGAGGTGGAGCCATATTGGTTCCGACGGGTCTGGAGGTTGACGTCAGTAGATGACATCATCAGCAAGTGGTGGGTACCTGAGTCAAACATGGGTTGATCAGGAGCGGCGTATGTGATCTGTTGTTGTTGGGGTTGCGCGTTAGCTTGAGGGGCCAACGGCTGAGTGTTCACCACGCCTTGGGTTGGTAAGGGGTTTTGCAGCACCAAAGGGGGTTGTTGAGGTTGGGGGGGTTGGGCGGTGCTTGGGGAGCCGCATGCCCTTGGCGATGGGCCTCATCAACCCAGAGTTGCCGAGCTCGCTCCAAGTGTGGGCAAGCATGGATATAGTGTCCATAGACCCCACAAATAGAACAAGGGTGGTTCGTTCGCAAATTGGGGTTTTTAGCCTGCTTGGGCGGGCGATCAGGGTTTTGATTAGCGGGGGCCACATTGTTGTTGTCAGGGGGATTAGCCGGTTGACCAGCTTGGTCTGCAGGTTGGTTGTTCCCCCGATTACGGCCCTTGCCGCGGTTTTGTTGGCCCTGGTTTCGTTGGTTATTCTGGTTTTGCTGCGGGTTCTGTTGGGCGTAAACTTGCCCTTGGGCAGCAGGTGGATTTTGAGGTTGCGCAGGTGCTGGAGCAGGCTGCGGAGGATGATATGTAGGTTGAGGCTGAGCAGGTGCAGCAACTTGAGGGGGTTGCTGATAGGACTGCTGAGCAGGTTGTGGGTGTGCCGCAGGGGCTACCTGTGGCGGATAATAAGCTGGTGGGGCTTGTGAAGGCGCAGGGGCTGAGGCAGCCTGCTGATGGTAGTAAGGCTGAGGGGTGACTGGAGGAGCATAAGCAGGAGTCGCATACCCGAAGCACTGAGGTGGACATGAGGGTCCATGGGAATGGTGATGTGTCAGGGGAGCATATGAGTTGGTTGCTCCAGACTGTGAGGTATCCCGCGACAGGTCGGGGGCAGGGGTAGGACGTGCTATAGAAAAAGGTTGGGGATGCAAAGAAACACGGCCAATGATACCATCTGCAGCGTGGGATGCCCCCGGCGCATCATGCTGGGAGGACTCGCCGCGAGGGGCGTCAGGTATAATGGTATAAAGGTAACCCGATTGGGCGTAAATGAGGTCAAACTGTTGTGCCTTAAGGATGGCCTCTTCTTCAGACTGGGGTCTTTCAGAGGCTACATCCTTAGCGATAACAGGGAGAAGGGATTTGAGGAACCAATCTAGGAAGATACGGTCGTCAAGTTTGATCTTACATAAGCTACGGCGTCGACGCCACTCATGGATGTGGTCCGTGATATGGGTAGCCGTGTTTTGTCTACAAGATAGAAGGATTTCAACGCCCGCGTCATAGCGGACAGGCAACTGGAAGAACTGCAAGAATGTCGAGGCAAGGGAAGCAAAGGTGGCATGGGTCCCATGAGGTTGCTCGATATACCATTTGGCTGCAGAGCCAGTAAAGGTGCGCTGTAAGAGACAGAGGCGAACAGAGTCATCCACTATGGAGTTAGAGGAACACCATAGGTGGAAAGACATGATATGGTTTTGTGGGTCCTCACCGGCCTTGCCCTCGAACTTAGGGATGTCAGAGGGTAATTTGGTAGGCATATGAGGCCACGTAGGGTCGTGTCAAATAGGATCGTTGGTCAATCTGGCCAGGTCAGGTAGGTTGAGGCTAGCCATGAATGGCAAACTGGAAGAAGGCTGCGACACAGTAGTGCTTTGGACCAAGTTGGGGCCAGTGCCCCCAAGTGGAGGGACAAGATTTAGGGTGGTGCCCCCAAGTGGGGGAACTGAGGTAGTGGAGGATGTTCCAGCACCACCATGGGTAGTGTGAGCCACTGACGTAGTGGGGATAGGTATTCCCGCTGTGGGAATAGGTACCGTGAGGGGAACGGTAGATGGGTGCCCCATGGAGGGCATACCCAAAACAGGTGTAGTAACTGGTGTAGTGGTGGATGTGCCACCAATAGTCCCTATGACAAATGGAGTGGAAGTCGTGCCAGCCATGGGGCTAGTAGGGGCAGTGTAAATAGGGTTCTCAGACTCTTCATCAGAATCAGAGGTAAAGTAAGGGGCGTCACTATCTGGTGACGGAGTCCTACGTCGCTGACGAGTGGAGTCAAGTGACAAGGCTCTAGATCTGTGATGAGTGGTATCAACGGATAATGATCGGAATCTATGACGGGTGGTGTCAAGAGAACCGTGCTGTGGGGGCTCGCCCCTGAGGCACCGAGAATGTCTCGGGGACTCAATGGTGACAGATGGTGTCAAATCTATGTGGGTTGAGGTGAGTATAAAAACAGCTCAAAAATCCTAATGCAACCGAGTGTGCAGAAGGAGAGCTAAAAAGCAAGGCACTCAGGCCAACAACCAACTCAAAACACCTACTGCAGCAGCTGTGCTACAATAGGTGGAGTAACAACAAAGATGGTCAGAATACCAACAAGCAGCAGGTTTCCTAGAAATGAAAAAAATGGTGGACTCACTAGACCAAAGGGAGGTAAAGGAGCATGCAAACACCTAGCTAAAAGTATTCTGACTCAACTAAACATATCCTCTGCAAGGTGATGAAATCCAAGTCAGACAATATGAGTAGGAAATCCAAGTGGCTATGATATCCCCCTACCGGGAGGGACACCGGGTAGTCAATCCTAGAAGAATGGAAACTAAGATACCCCGTTCATGACACGTCCAGAAAGGTGAATCTGCCGTTTAGTTCGTTGACCGCAATACCCCTATACAGGGATATCCCGCGAACCGCGAAAGGTAGCCCTTCGGTTACTGAATGGAGTGCGGTATTCCACTCAGGCCTCCGGAACCAGTCTCCCGACTTCAACCCTCCTAAGGGAGAGGCCCTCTGATAAACTGGTCGTGACCGTGCCAAAAAGTACTAGGGGATTTTGGTTCCCTATTTGGACAACAACTATGTCTCAAGTGAAATAACCAAGGGGTGTTATTGGAAGCCTATCCCCCTGATCCTACCTAACTACAATGATTCTTTTGTGTTCCCCAAGTGGGGTTAGAATGTTGGTTTAGTTAGGTACTTTTTAAGGCTCACTTGATTTATGTGACAGAGTGTGTGCTCGTGAGGTGATGAACCCAAAAATAGAAGTGCCTCAAGGGGGGCAACTTCCAACTATCAATAATACTGAAATTGAAAGTTTAACTTGCAAAATTTTCTGATTTTAAAAATAATGAAATTTGTAAAATGAAATCTGTAAAAGGAACAGAAATGATGTTGCAGAAAGGCTGTAAGGTAGTGAGGCTGCAGGTGGGACAGAGGGCTGTTCAATTGCAGAAAATATTGCAGCAAAAGGGGCTGGGCTCAAGACAGGAAAAGAGCAGAAATCAGACCGCGGGTCTGTGGCTAATCGGAACAGGCGGACCGCGGGTTTGAGGAAAACAGACGCGGTCAGGTCGCGGATTTCGGGCCAACAGACGCAGTCGGGATGCGGGAAATAGGGAAAAAGACGCAGTCGGGTCGCGGTAGAAGGGCCAACAGGCGCAGTCGGGACGCACGAAAGAGGCAGAAAACCGCAGTCTGGACGCGGGAAAAAGGCCGACAGGCGCAGTCAGATCGCGGCAAACAGGCTGATTAGCCACGGTCGGATCGCAGGTAACAGACGTAAATCCGCCGGCGGGGCGTCGGAAGCAGTCTGAGAGCCGCGGTCGGATCGTAGGTAAAGGCCTGAAAGGCGCGGTCGGGACGCGACTGCAGAGGGAGAAGACGCGGTACGCGGCGGCCGAAAGGGACGGCCGAAAAGAAAAAATTAAAAACGAAAATAAGAAATTCAAAATCTAGGGGAGTCGCCAAAACTGTAGCTAGGGTTTTACCCCTAGCTTGTGCAAATGAGCACCTACTAAGGAGAATGGACTCCTTAGTAGCAGTTCAGTAAATTAAACTAATTAAGCTAAAACAGAAATTAAATTAATTCTAAAACATGCATGGAACATAAACATCAAATGAAAAGAATGACTTTTTCTATTAATGTTACCTTCAATGTAAAGGTTTGATGAAGCCCTTTGCAGTGTCCAAGAGGATGCTCCAAGCTTCAATATGCTCCTTCTCCTTCTCCAATGGTGTGGATGGGCCAAAGGTGGCTCTCAAGGTGAAAATAGTTCAATGGTGAACTAGGGTTTCGAGAGAGATTTTGGCAGAGTAAGGGTGCTTGTGATTGTGGATATGGAATAAGGGATCTCCATCACCTATTTATAGTTTTTTGGTGGTGGAGTGCTGACCCATGGTTTTGGGAAATACATGGTTTTAGGCAGCTGTATAGGGTTTTTTCCTCCTTTTCCTCATTATTTTATATTTTTTATTCCCTTTTTAGGGGATTTTTGCTATTTTTTGAGGAAAAGGGGGTTTTTTAGCCTTTTTAGAGGCTATTTTGATGGTTTTGTGGCCTTTTGGAGGCATTTTAGGCCTTTTGGAGGCTTTTTAGGCCTTTTGGAGGCTTTTTAATGGGATTTTTTGGGATTTTAAGGGGAAAATGGTAGGAAAATGGACAAATGAGCCATATAATGTGGTAATGAGGTAATGAACACTTTTTGGGTGTTAACAGATGCGAAAACTATAGAAAGTTTTTATGACGTAGAATGTGCATACTTTGTTCATTCCATTGATTAAATAAATGACATTAATTTGAAAACTCATGTTTTTAATCAAATCATGTAAACCTTCTAGACGTTGTGATTTTTAAAAAGGGGGGTAGTATGCACTTCCTATTACTGAACGGATGCAAAAACTATAGAAAGTTTTTATGACGTAAACTGTGCATACTTTTTTTATTCCATTTTTTAAATAAATCACATTTTCTAAAAACTCATGTTTTTTAAGTAATCATGTAAACCTTCCAGAAGCTGTGATTTTAAAAGACGGGGGGAAGTAAGCTTTTCTTATTCTCCGACACATGCGCAAACTATAGAAAGTCGTTATGACGTAGAATGTGCATACTTTGTTGATTCCATTTATTAAATTAATAAAATTAATTTAAAAACTCATGTTTTTAATCAAATCATGTAAACCTTCTAGAAGCTGTGATTTTTAAAAAGGGGGGTACTACGCACTTCCTATTACTGACCCCTTGCAAAAACTAGAGAAAGTTGTTATGACGTAGAATGTGCTTACTTTGTTGATTCCATTTATTAAATAAATCACATTTTTTAAAAACTCGTTTTTTTTTAAGAAATCGTGTAAACCTTCTAGAAGCTGTGATTTTAAAAAACGAGGGGGAGTAAGCTTTTCTTATTCTCGGACGCATGCGCAAACTATCGAAAGTCGTTATGACGTAGAATGTGCATACTTTGTTGATTCCATTTATTAAATAAATGACATTAATATAAAAACCCATGTTTTTAATCAAATCATGTAAACCTTCTAGAAGCTGTGATTTTTAAAAATGGGGGTACTAAGCACTTCCTATTACCGAACGCATGAGAAAACTATAGAAAGTTGTTATGACGTAGAATGCGCATACTTTGTTGATTCCATTTATTAAATAAATCATATTTTTTAAAAACTCATGTTTTTTTAGGAAATCAAGTAAGCCTTCTAGAAGCTGTGATTTTTAAAAACAGGGGTTACTAAGCTATTCTTTTTGTCGAACGCATGCGCAAAATATAATAAGTTGTTATGACGTAGAATGTGCATACTTTGGTGATTCCATTTATTAAATAAATGACATTTTTTTAAAACTCGTGTTTTTTTAAGAAATCATGTAAACCTTCTAGAAGCTGTGATTTTAATAAAGGAGGGTAGTAAGCACTTCCTATTACTGAACGCATGTGAACACCATAGAAATTTTTTATGACGTAGAATGTGCATACTTTATTGATTCCATTTTTTAAATAAATCACATCTTCTAAAAACTCGTGTTTTTTAAGAAATCATGTAAAACTTCTAGACGCTGTGATTTTAAAAAACGGGGGGAAGTGAGCTATTCTTCTTGTCGAACGCATGCGCAAATTATAGAAAGTTGTTATTACGTAGAATGTGCATACTTTGGTGTTTCCATTTAATAAATAAATCACATTTTTTAAAAACTCGTGTTTTTTTAAGAAATCATGTAAACCTTATAGAAGTTGTGATTTTAATAAAGGGGGGTACTAAGCTCTTCTTATTACTGAACGGATGCAAACACTATAGAAAGCTGTTATGACATAGAATGTGCATACTTTGTTGATTCCATTTTTTAAATAAATCACATTTTCTGAAAACTCGTGTTTTTTAAGAAATCATGTAAACCTTCTAGAAGATGTGATTTTAAAAAACGAGGGGAAGTAAGCTTTTATTATTATCAGACGCATGTGCAAACTATCGAAAGTCGTTATGACGTAGAATGTGTATACTTTGTTGATTCCATTTAGTAAATAAATGACATTAATTTAAAAACTCATGTTTTAAATCAAATCATGTAAACCTTCTAGAAGCTGTGATTTTTAAAAAGGGGGTTACTAAGCACTTCCTATTACCGAACGCATGCAAAAACTATAGAAAGTTGTTATGACGTCGAATGCGCATACTTTATTGATTCCATTTATTAAATAAATCACATTTTTTAAAAACTAGTGTTTTTTTAGGAAATCAAGTAAACCTTCTAGAAGTTGTGATTTTTAAAAACGGGGGGTACTAAGCTACTCTTTTTGTCGAACGCATGCGGAAAATATAGAAAGTTGTTATGACGTAGAATGTGCATACTTTGGTGATTCCATTGATTAAATAAATGACATTTCTTTAAAACTCGTGTTTTATTAAGAAATCATGTAAACCTTCTAGAAGTTGTGATTTTAATAAAGGGGGGTACTAAGCACTTCCTATTACTGAACGGATGCGCACACTATTGAAAGTTGCTCTGACATAGAATGTGCATACTTTGTTGATTCCATTTTTTTAATAAATCACATTTTCTAAAAACCTCGTGTTTTTTAATAAATCATGTAAACCTTCTAGAAGCTGTGATTTTAAAAAACGGGGGGAAGTAAGCTTTTCTTATTCTCAAACGCATGCACAAACTATCAAAATTCGTTATGACATAGAATGTGTATACTTTGTTGATTCCATTTATTAAATAAATGACATTAATTTAAAAACTCATGTTTTTAATCAAATCATGTAAACCTTCTAGAAGCTGTAATTTTTAAAAAGGGGGGTAGTATGCACTTCCTAATACTGAACGGATGCGAAAACTATAGAAAGTTGTTATGACGTAGAATGCGCATACTTTGTTGATTCCATTTATTAAATAAATCATTTTTTTTTAAAATCATGTTTTTTTAAGATATCATGTAAACCTTCTAGAAGCTGTGATTTTAATAAAGGGGGGTACTAAGCACTTCCTATTACTGAACGGATGCGAACACTATAGAAAGTTGTTATGATGTAGAATTTGCATACTTTGGTGATTCCATTTTGTTAAATAAATCACATTTTTTAAAAAGTCTTGTTTTTTTAAGAAATCATGTAAACCTTCTAGAAGTTGTGGTTTCAATCTCGCAGGCATCGTCCGCAACCCACCAAAGCCAGGGACGTACACAGGGAAGTTCCTATAGAGGAGCAAGGGGTTTTAGAGGAACCAGGGGAAGGAACTCATCTCAGAGGATTCCTTCGAGCAACATGCAAGCCCCTCCCAATCTCTCTTGTTGGGGATGCGGAGGTCCTCATTTCCAGCGAGACTGTCCCAAGGGTCAGTCAAGCAGCAGGCACAGGGGAGGAAAAGCACCCATGGATAGTTCCGGTAACAGTCATCGGATTCATGCAGCGGTTCATAACCACCAAGCAGAACATCAGTCTACCGTAGTAGAATCCACTGGTAATGTAAACAATGTCAAACTTAAAATTTTGTTTGATCCAGGAGCAACTGATAGTTTTATTTCACCATTTGCATTAGATAAATGTGGGTTGGCAGCCTACGAGCACGATGATTTCAAACTGGTTGAAATGGCTTCAGGAGCAAAGCAACCAGTAGGTCTTAAAGTGACAGGTTGTGAGGTTGACTTAGGAGTTGGCACCACTAAGTTGGATGCTTATGTCACCAATTTGGGGACTTATGACCTCATTATTGGCATGGATTGGTTAGAAGACCATAGAGCTTTCATAGACTGCTATGCCAAGAAGGTGTTGTGCCTCGATGACGAGGGAAGGACAATTCAAATCCAAGGCTTGAAGAGGAAGGTATCCCTCCGTTTCATCTCTATGGTGAAAGCTAAGCGGTGCCTAAGACAAGGATGCAAGTTGTTCGTAGTGGAGGCCGTGAGCGATAGTAAAGGGCCTTCCTTGAATTCTTACCCAGTGCTTTCCGAGTTCAAGGATGTCTTTCCGAAGGAATTACCAGGACTACCTCCAGAAAGAGAGCTCGATTTCACAATCGAACTAAAACCTGGTGCAGAACCTATCTCAAAAACTCCGTATAGAATGACAACTCCAGAGCTCCGTGAGTTACAGATCCAGTTAAAAGAATTGCTAGATTTGGGACTGATTAGACCTAGTATCTCACCGTGGGGAGCACCAGTGATCTTCGTTAAGAAGAAGGATGGATCTCTGCGACTGTGCATAGATTACAGAGATTTGAACAAGGCCACCGTGAAGAACAGGTATCCCATACCAAGAATTGATGACCTCTTTGATCAAATGAAAGGTGCGTCAGTCTTCTCAAAGATTGATTTACGATCAGGGTATCACCAGTTGAGGATCAAGGAAGGCGACATTCCTAAGACTGCCTTTCGAACTCGATTTGGGCATTACGAGTTTGTAGTGGTACCATTTGGTTTGACCAATGCTCCAGCTGTATTCATGAGCCTCATGAATGGGGTCTTCCGAAAATACTTGGACCGCTTTGTTCAGGTCTTCTTAGATGATATTCTTATCTATTCTAAGAATGAGAAGGAGCACGAGGAACACTTGCGGTTAGTCTTGACATGCTTAAGGGAACATAAACTTTATGGTAAATTGTCAAAGTTTTCCTTCTTCCAAAAAGAGATTCACTACTTGGGACACATCATCTCAGGTGAAGGGATCTCTGTAGACCCGGAAAAGGTAAAGGCCATTGAAGATTGGCCAATTCCAAGGAATGCTCATGAGGTGCGCAGCTTCATGGGGTTAGCAGGCTATTACCGGAGGTTTGTGGAAGGATTTTCTAAAATTGCAAAACCTATTACCACCTTGCAACGCAAGGGAATCCGGTATGAATGGACCGATGAATGCGATGCCGCTTTTACAGAGTTAAAAAGATTGTTGACAAGTGCACCAATCTTGCGGGTACCAGACATGGATAAAGATTTCATGGTATGCACCGATGCCTCGAAGCAAGGATTAGGAGCGGTGTTGATGCAGGAAGGTGGGGTAATAGCTTATGCATCTCGAAAGTTGAAACTTCATGAGGAGCAGTATGCCACGCATGATCTAGAATTGGCAGCAGTAATGTTGGCACTAAAATTATGGAGGCACTACCTAGTTGGTAGAAGCTTCACCCTTAAAACAGACCATCAGAGCTTGCAGTACATCTTTACCCAAAGGGATTTGAATGCTAGGCAAAGGAGATGGAGTGAGTTCATGAGTGAATATGACTTTGGTATCTCTTACATCAAAGGAAAGGAGAATGTGGTGGCAGACGCTCTAAGCCGAAGGCCGAGACTTTTCTCCTTAATTCCCTTGAAGGTTGACTTGAGGGAAAGGGTACTAGGACAACTATTGGGCGATAGTTGGTATCTAAAAGTAACCTCAGCTATTCAGAATGGAAAGGAACGGGAATTGAAGTATGATGGGTACCATCTTGAGGAAGATGGATTGTTGCGGTATCAGGGAAGGATGTATGTTCCTAAGGAAGGTGATATCAGGAAAACAATCCTTAGAGAGGCCCATAGATCACATTACTGTGCGCACCCAGGGGTGAAGAAGATGTATGCTGACATGAAGCAACTCTTCTTTTGGCCAGGTATGAAGATGGATGTAGTGGATTTTGTTTCGAAGTGCCTTGAGTGTCAACAAGTTAAGGCAGATCATCGTCACCCGGCCGGTCTCCTACAACCGCATGATATTCCTATGACTAAATGGGAAGTCATTTCCATGGACTTCGTTGTAGGATTACCACTCACATATCTGAGACATAATGCTATTTTGGTGGTAGTCGACAAACTGACCAAAAGTGCTCACTTCATACCAGTCAGAGACACCTATGATGTGACAGATGTGGCAAGGGTATTCATAAATGAGATTGTACATCTTCATGGAGTTCCTAAAAAGATAATCTCTGACAGAGACCCTAAGTTCACCTCCAGATTTTGGACAAGCATGCAGTCAGCATTAGGGACACAGTTGAACTTAAGCTCAGCTTATCACCCCGAGACAGATGGACAGACTGAGAGGGTGAATCAAGTGATGGAGGACATGCTTAGGATGTATGTTATGGATCAACAGACACAGTGGGAGAAATATATTCCTTTAGTGGAGTTTGCATACAACAACAGTCATCACAGCTCCATTGGTATGCCGCCATATCAGGCATTGTATGGGAGGCCGTGCATGACACCACTCAGTTGGGACAGGTTAGAGGATCGAGTTTTAATTGGGCCTGAATTGATTCAGGAAATGGAGGAGCAAGTGTTACAGATTAGGCAGCGGCTGAAGGAAGCACAGGATAGGCAAAAGAGTTACGCTGATGCACATAGATCAGATAGAACTTATGAAGTAGGGGATCATGTATTTATTCGCATCAGACCAAATAAAAGTACCATTCGGTTTGGGAAGGGTACCAAGTTGTCACCTCGCTTTATAGGTCCATTTGAGATTCTTGAGAAAATCAGACCAGTTGCTTATCGTCTTGCGCTGCCACCCCACTTGCATAAAACTCATAATGTATTTCATGTTTCTGTATTACAACATTACATAGCTGATGAGACTCACAAAATTCATTGGAAGGAATTGCAGGTCTCGGACGAGGGAACCTTTAGGGTCGAACCATTACGTATACTTGATCGTAGGGTTCGACAGCTCCGTAGTCGCCATGTGGACCAGGTTAAGGTCCAATGGGACAAGTATAGCCCCGGGTCTGCTACCTGGGAGGACGCAGAGACCATGCGTCGATATTTTCCCTCACTATTTTGACCATAACTTCGGGACGAAGTTTCCCGAAGGGTGGGTGTATGTAATGCCCATATTTTTGATTCGGCATATTTATTAGTTAGACACACCATACTTTATTTCTTATATATTCTGTTGAACTCAGCTCGACTGAGTAAACTATATTGGACCTCATTATATGATGTTACTCTGTCTTATGATTTCACCATGATTATGATGTTACTATGTTATGCAGTTATGATGTCATGATTATCATATGATTTCTTTATTTTACGATTACAGTATATGCTTATATGTTTTCATTGATGAAATGTGAAATATATGATTCGGTACGTGGATACCATCTTCTTATATGAATTATTGAAGTGTTATATGTCATACGCATCTATGATGAGCTAAAAGGGCTGCATGAAATAAAATGATTTTTGATAGCATGGATCAATTGGCGATCAATGGGAAATGTTTTCTATAAATTTGTATTTCGCAAAATACTAACCTACAGGACACAAGGGCTATGGGATAGCCAGTTACTTGATCTTATATATATTGGAAAGGAAAAACATGTTCATACAGCAAACCTTAGCAGCCAAAATGAGGATACGATAACACAAACTGATAATCCCGATAGCAGCAAAGTATGAGTTGATAAGGGCGTAGGCCCAGTATGTTGAGAGGGATGGATGTGTTTCCCACCCTATGTTTCCATGAGACCCGAGGTCGTGGGAGGGCCGTGCTGAGACACGCTCCCCATGTTGTTGTGATGACGATGGTCAGATGCCTGCTAGGGGAGGATAGGTCCGCTGTTCAGCCGACGCTATCTCTCTCAGGTTCTATGTGGTCAGATCGGTGAGTCCGACATCCACTTTTGTACTAGCAGAGGAAGGATAGGGAGGATGCTGGACGTAGGTTATGATGGGAGGATGTGTTAGTTAGTACTGTTGGGGGTTTAGTATTCCTTGATTCCGAGTTAGTGGTAGTAGGCACCCTTCCTTGTACATGATCGATTAAACTAATGTAAAGATAAAGATAATGATGTGAAATCGTAACGAACTAACTGTTAAATAACTGAGAATGTTGAAGTAATGGTACTATATATATATTATGTTTGTTCTTCTGCATGGGGGTAAATACTACTATTAGTTAGCAGGTATGCATAGACGGGATGGGGTTTGTCTATAGTACATTTATGATCTGTGCATACGCTGGCCACGCATGCACACCTTGCACATGTACACTAGTATCGATATACAAACACTTAACATATTGAATAAATGTATAAGTTGTCATAAGTAATTAGGTTAATCATGCATTGACCGAATTCAGATAATGGATATAAAGTTATCTAAGATGTGTAAAACAAGTCAATTAAGCTACGCATTACCCGTTGGCAAACATTGTGATATACAATTGAGACAAGTGTCATCAGTTAACATTGTCGTCTGAGAATTGTTGTAAATAAGGTAATGGTACCGTTTAATTATTTAGTAAGGTTGTTTAAGCACTTAAGGGTGCTTTGTTTAGAATAACGACGATACTATATAGATGTTAGGGTACTCATGTGATAAACAAATGATGTAAAATACATCTTTATTAAATTCACCATTATTGTTACCTTATGGGGATTTAATTAAGATTATTACTTAAAATTTATTTTAAATATTACTACCCATGTCATAACAATTGCAAAATAGATAAAATGTAAATAATGATTAATGAATGATTAGAATGTGATTATTTTACATTTCCAAAATTAGACATAATAGGATAACAATTTTTGGAATGAACGTGATGTGATGGAAAATGGGTTATTAATATTTAATTATTCAATATGAATCGTAGAATTTAAATCTCAAGATAAGTGATCTCGACGGATAAGGTAGACCCTTAAGACACGCCATGTCCAAGTTGAAAGGGGTCAAATATTTTTATAATATTTTATTAAATACCTTAATAACAATAAATACAAGGTTTGGTGAAAAGACTTGTAATTAATAAACCTTGTCCCGAATGGATAACATTTGGGTGATAATTTCCACCGTAATAAATACTTACGACCGTCAATCCCAAAACCAAATAAATTTTCCATGAGAGTAATTAATTATACATTTTTATAAAGAACCGTGTATGAATGAACTGGTAATAGGAGTAAATGTTGAGGGGCTCGAGAGGGGGATTTTGGGGCGGTGGAGTAAGCCCAAGATCTTCTCGAGGAAGGGAAAGTATATAGAGGGGGAGAGCTTGGAGTAAAAGGGGAGGTTTTTTTTTCTGGGGGAAGAAGAGAAGGTTGGGAGAACATAGAGTTTTGAGAACAGAAAGTTTGGAGAACCGAAGAGAGGACTGCTCTCGGGATTATCAGATTGTGGGCTCGGGGGCTTGGAAATCCTTTGATTTCCAAGGGCCAGCAAGATAATAGCTGGTCGGTAGGGTGGACACTCTATTTTGGCTACCTAATAGGTTATACAACCTGCTACAACCTATGGTTAGCATCAGCATCAGGTAATTTCCTTGTTATTTACGTTATTCGATTATTATGCTAAATCTTACTGTAAACATGCATAACTTGCTATTTACTGATTTACTAAGTTGTGAAACATATTCTTATGCTGGAACATGATTGTTGAAAAGAAAATAATGATATGCTTGTTTATTTTAAATTACGAATGTAAGGTTGATGGAAAACACGACAGCACACTAAATATCATTTAGGCACATAGTAATTGTTAGAAATTTACTTCCATACACTTGATAAAGTTTAAAACGTAGAAAATTAACTCTGAAATTTTACTCAGTACTCTGCTGTAAAAACCAGAGCACTACACTCGTGTTTTTTAAGTAATCATGTAAACCTTCTCAAAGCTGTGATTTTAAATGAGGGGGGGAAGTAAGCCTTTCTTATTCTCGGACGTATGCCCAAACTATAGAAAGTCGTTATGACATAGAATGTGCATACTTTGTTGATTCCATTTATTAAATTAATAACATTAATTTAAAAACTCATGTTTTTAATCAAATCATGTAAACCTTCTAGAAGCTGTGATTTTTAAAAAGGGGGGTACTAAGCACTTCCTACTACCGACCACATGCAAAAACTAGAGAAAGTTGTTATGACGTAGAATGTGCATACTTTGTTGATTCCATTTATTAAATAAATCGCATTTTTTAAAAACTCGTTTTTTTTAAGAAATCATGTAAACCTTCTAGAAGCTGTGATTTTTAAAAACGGGGGGTACTAAGCTATTCTTCTTGGCGAACGCATGCACAAACTATAGAAACTTGTTATGACGTAGAATTTGCATACTTTGGTGATTCCATTTTGTTAAATAAATCACATTTTTTAAAAACTCGTGTTTTTTTAAGAAATCATGTAAACCTTCTAGAAGCTATGATTTTAATAAACGGAGGTACTAAGCACTTCCTATTACTCAACGCATAAGAAAACTATAGAAACTTCTTATGACCTAGAATTTGCATACCTTGTTGATAACATTTATTAAATAACTCACATTTTCTAAAAACTCATGTTTTTTAAGAAATCATGTACACCTTCTAGAAGCTATGATTTTAAAAAAGGGGGGGAAATAGGCTTTTCTTATTCTCGGACGCATGCGCAAAATATCGAAAGTCGTTATGACGTAGAATGTGCATACTTTGTTGATTCCATTTATTAAATAAATGACTTTAATTTAAAAACCCATGTTTTTAATCAAATCATGTAAACCTTCTGGAAGCTGTGATTTTTAAAAACGGGGGTACTAAGCACTTCCTATTACCGAACACATGATAAAACTATAGAAAGTTGTTATGACGTAGAATGCGCATACTTTGTTCATTCCATTTATTAAATAAATCATATTTTTTAAAAACTCGTGTTTTTTTAGGAAATCAAGTAAACCTTCTAGAAGCTGTGATTTTTAAAAACGGGGGGTACTAAGCTATTCTTTTTGTCGAACGCATGCGGAAAATATAGAAAGTTGTTATGACGTAGAATGTGCATACTTTGGTGATTCCATTGATTAAATAAATGACATTTCTTTAAAACTCATGCTTTTTTAAGAAATCATGTAAACCTTCTAGAAGCTGTGATTTTAATAAAGGAGGGTACTAAGCACTTCGTATTACTGAACGCATGTGAAAACAATAGAAAGTTGTTATGACGTAGAATGTGCATACTTTGTTCATTCCATTTTTTAAATAAATCACATTTTTTTAAAACTCGTGTTTTTTAAGAAATAATGGAAACCTTCTAGAAGCTATGATTTTAAAAAACGTGGGGAAGTAAGCTATTCTTCTTGTCGAACGCATGCGCAAATTATAGAAAGTTGTTACTACGTAAAATGTTCATACTTTGGTGTTTCCATTTATTAAATAAATCAATTTTTTTTAAACTCGTGTTTTATTAAGAAATCATGTAAACCTTCTAGAAGCTGTGATTTTAATAAAGGGGGGTACTAAACACTTCCTATTACTGAACGGATGCGAACACTATTGAAAGTTGTTCTGACATAGAATGTGCATACTTTGTTGATTCCATTTTTTTAATAAATCACATTTTCTAAAAACTCGTGTTTTTTAAGAAATCATGTAAACCTTCTAGAAGCTGTGATTTTAAAAAACGGGGGGAAGTAAGTTTTTCTTATTCTCAGACGCATGCGCAAACTATCGAAAGTCGTTATGACATAGAATGTGTATACTTTGTAGATTGCATTTATTAAATAAATGACATTAATTTAAAAACTCATGTTTTTAATCAAATCATGTAAACCTTCTAAAAGCTGTAATTTTTAAAAACAGGGGTAGTATGCACTTCCTAATGCTGAATGGATGCGAAAACTATAGAAAGTTGTTATGACGTAGAATGCGCATACTTTGTTGATTCCATTTATTAAATAAATCATTTTTTTTAAAACTCGTGTTTTTTTAAGAAATCATGTAAACCTTCTAGAAGCTGTGATTTTTAAAAACGGGGGGTACTAAGCTATTCTTTTTGTCGAACGCATGCTGAAAATATAGAAAGTTTTTATGACGTAGAATGTGCATACTTTGGTGATTCCATTGATTAAATAAATGACATTTTTTAAAAACTCGTGTTTTTTTAAGAAATCATGTAAACCTTCTAGAAGCTGTGATTTTAATAAAGGAGGATACTAAGCACTTCGTATTACTGAACGCATATGAAAACTATAGAAAGTTGTTATGACGTAGAATGTGCATACTTTGGTGTTTCCATTTATTAAATAAATCACATTTTTTAAAAACTCATGTGTTTTTAAGAAATCATGTAAACCTTCTAGAAGTTGTGATTTTAATAAAGGGGGGGTACTAAGCACTTCCTATTACTGAACGGATGCGAACACTATAGAAAGTTGTTATGACATAGAATGTGCATACTTTGTTGATTCCATTTATTAAATAAATCACATTTTCTAAAAACTTGTGTTTTTTAAGAAATCATGTAAATCTTCTAGAAGTTGTGATTTTAAAAAACGGACTGAAGTAACCTTTTCTTATTCTCGGACGCATGAGCAAACTATAGAAAGTCGTTATGACGTAGAATGTGCATACTTTGTTGATTCCATTTATTAAATAAATGATATTAATTTAAAAACTCATGTTTTTAATCAAATCATGTAAACCTTCTAGAAGCTGTGATTTTTAAAGAGGGGGGGTACTAAGCACTTCCTATTACCGAACGCATGCGAAAACTATAGAAAGTTGTTATGACGTAGAATGTGCATACTTTGTTGATTCCATTTATTAAATAAATCACATTTTTTAAAAACTCGTGTTGTTTTAAGAAATCATGTAAACATTCTAGAAGCTGTGATTTTTAAAAACGAGGGGTACTAAGCTATTCTTCTTGCCGAATGCATGCGCAAACTATAGAAAGTTGTTATGACATAGAATGTGCATACTTTGGTGATTCCATTTATTAAATAAATCACATTTTTTAAAAACTAGTCTTTTTTTAAGAAATCATGTAAACCTTCTAAAAGCTGTGATTTTAATAAATGGGGGTACTAAGCACTTCCTATTACTCAACGCATGCGAAAACTATAGAAAGTTGTTATGACGTAGAATGTGCATACTTTGATGATCCCATTTATTAAATAAATCACATTTTCTAAAAACTCGTGTTTTATTAAGAAATCCTGTAAACCTTCTCGAAGCTGTGATTTTAAAACATGAGGGGATGTAAGCTTTTCTTATTCTCGGACGCATGCGCAAACTATACAAAGTTGTTATGACGTACAATGTGCATACTTTGTTTATTCCATTTATTACATAAATCACATTTTTTTAAAACTCATGTTTTTTTAAGAATGCATGTAAACCTTTTAGAAGCTGTGATTTTAATAAAGGAGGATACTAAGCACATCCTTTTACTGAATGGATGCGAAAACTATAGAAAGTTCTTATGACATAGAATGTGCATACTTTGTTGATTCCATTTATTAAATAAATCACATTTTTTAAAAACTCGTGTTGTTTTAAGAAATCATGTAAACCTTCTAGAAGCTGTGATTTTTAAAAACGGGGGGTACTAAGCTATTATTCTTGCCGAACCCATGCGCAAAGTATAGAAATTTGTTATGACGTAGAATGTGAATACTTTGGTGATTCAATTTCTTAAATAAATCACATTTTTTTAAAACTCGTGCTTTTTTAAAAATCATGTAAACCTTCTAGAAGCTGTGATTTTAATAAACGGGGGTACTAAGCACTTCCTATTACTCAACGCATGAGAAAACTATAGAAAGTTGTTATGATCTAGAATTTGCATTTGTTGATTCCATTTATTAAATAACTCACATTTTCTAAAAACTCGTGTTTTTTAAGAAATCATGTAAACCTTCTAGAAGCTATGATTTTAAAAAACGGGGGGAAGTAAGCTTTTCTTATTCTCGAACGAATGCGCAAACTATGGAAAGTCGTTATGATGTAGAATGTGCATACTTTGTTGATTCCATTTATTAAATAAATGACATTAATTTCAAAACTCATGTTTTTAATCAAATCGTGTAAACCTTCTAGAAGCTGTGATTTTTAAAAAGGGGGGAACTAAGCACTTCCTCTGTCCGAACAGATGCGAAAACTATACAATGTTGTTATGATGTAGAATGTGCATACTTTGGTGATTCCATTTATAAAATAAATCACATTTTTTAAAAACTCATCTTTTTTAAGAAATCATGTGATCCTTCTACAAGCTGTGATTTTAATAAACGGGGGTAATATGCACTTCATATTACTCAACGCATGCGAAAACTATAGAAAGTTTATATGACGTAGAATGTGCATACTTTGATGATTCCATTTATTAAATAAATCACATTTTCTAAAAACTCGTGTTTTTTAAGAAATTATGCAAACCTTCTAGAAGCTGTGATTTTTAAAAACGGGGGAGAGTAAGCTTTTCTTATTCTCGGACGCATGCGCAAACTATAGGAAGTCAGTATGATGTAGAATGTGCATACTTTGTTGATTCAATTTATTGAATAAATGACATTAATTTAAAAACTCATGTTTTTAATCAAATCATGTAAACGTTCTAGAAGCTGTGATTTTTAAAAACAGAGGTACTAAGCACTTCCTATTACCGAACGCATGTGAAAACTATAGAAAGTTGTTATGACGTAGAATGTGCATACTTTGTTGATTCCATTTATGAAATAAATCACATTTTCTAAAAACTTGTGTTTTTTGAGAAATCATGTAAACTTTCTAGAAGCTGTGATTTTAAAAAACGGGGGGAAGTAAGCTTTTCCTATTCTCGGACGCATGCGCAAACTATAGAAAGTCGTTATGACGTAGAATGTGCATACTTTGTTCATTCCATTTATTAAATAAATCACATTTTTAAAAACTCGTGTTTTTTTAAGAAATCATGTAAACCTTCTAGAAGCTGTGATTTTAATAGAGGGTACTAAGCACTTCTTATTACTAAACGCATGTGAAAACTATAGAAAGTTGTTATGACATAGAATGTGCATACTTTGTTGATTCCATTTTTTAAATCAATCACATTTTCTAAAAACTCGTGTTTTTTAAGAAATCATGTAAACCTTCTAGAAGCTGTGATTTTAAAAAACGGGGGGAAGTAAGCTATTCTTCTTGTCGAACGCATGCGCAAATTATAGAAAGTTGTTATTACGTAGAATGTGCATACTTTGGTGTTTCCATTTATTAAATAAATCACATTTTTTAAAAACTCGTGTTTTTTTAAGAAATCATGTAAACCTTCTGGAAGCTGTGATTTTAATAAATGGGGGTACTAAGCACTTCCTATTACTGAACGGATGCGAACACTATAGAAATTTTTTATGACATAGAATGTGCATACTTTTTTTATTCCATTTTTTAAATAAATCACATTTTCTAAAAACTCGTCTTTTTTAAGAAATCATGTAAACCTTTTAGAATGTGTGATTTTAAAAAACGTGGGGAAGTAAGCTTTTCATACTCTCGGACGCATGCGCAAACTATAGAAAGTCGTTATGACGTAGAATGTGCATACTTTGTTGATTCCATTTATTAAATAAATGACATTAATTTAAAAACTCATGTTTTTAATCAAATCATGTAAACCTTCTAGAAGGTGTGATTTTTTAAAAGGGGGGTACTAAGCACTTCCTATTACCGAATGCATGCGAAAACTATAGAAATTTGTTATGATGTAGAATGTGCATACTTTGTTGATTCCATTTATTAAATAACTCACATTTTCTAAAAACTCGTGTTTTTTAAGAAATCATGTAAACCTTCTAGAAGCTTTGAATTTAAAAAAAGGGGGGAAGTAAGCTTTTCTTATTCTCGGACACATGCACAAACTATCGAAAGTCGTTATGTCATAGAATGTGCATAGTTTGTTGATTCCATTTATTAAATAAATAACATTAATTTAAAAACTCATGTTTTTAATCAAATCATATAAACCTTCTAGAAGCTGTGATTTTTAAAAAGGGGGGTACTAAGCACTTCCTATTACCGAACGAATGCGAAAACTATAGAAAG
This sequence comes from Larix kaempferi, assembly GCA_027924585.1. Taxonomy (NCBI): domain Eukaryota; kingdom Viridiplantae; phylum Streptophyta; class Pinopsida; order Pinales; family Pinaceae; genus Larix; species Larix kaempferi. The sequence goes on from BSBM01000217.1 coordinate 23,312,930, forward strand.
TTGTTATGACGTAGAATGTGCATACTTTGTTGATTCCATTTATTAAATAAATCACATTTTTTTAAAACTTGTGTTGTTTTATGAAATCATGTAAACCTTCTAGAAGCTGTGATTTTTAAAAACGGGGGGAAGTAAGCTTTTCTTATTCTCGGACGCATGCGCAAACTATAGAAAGTCGTTATGACATAGAATGTGCGTACTTTGTTTATTCCATTTATTAAATAAATCACATTTTCTAAAAACTTGTGTTTTTTAAGAAATCATGTAAACCTTCTAGAAACTGTGATTTTTAAAAAGGGGGGTACTAAGCAATTCCTATTACCGGACGCATCCGAAAACTATAGAATGTTGTTATGACGTAGAATGTGCATACTTTGTTGATTCCATTTATTAAATAAATCGCATTTTTTAAAAACTCGTATTTTTTTAAGAAATCATGTAAACCTTCTAGAAGTTGTGATTTTTAAAAACGGGGGGTACAAAGCTATTCTTCTTGTCGAACGCATGCGCAAACTATACAAAGTTGTTATGACGTAGAATGTGCATACTTTGGTGTTTACATTTATTAAATAAATCACATTTTAAAAAAACTCACGTTTTTTTAAGAAATCATGTAAACCTTCTAGAAAATGTGATTTTAATAAAGGAGGGTACTAAGCACTTCCTATTACTGAAGGGATGCGAAAACTATAGAAAGTTGTTATGACGTAGAATTTCCATACTTTGTTGATTCCATTTTTTAAATAAATCACACTTTCTAAAAACTCATTTTTTTAAGCAATCATGAAACCTTCTAGAAGCTGTGATTTTTAAAAACGGGGGTACTAAGCACTTCCTTTTACCGAATGCATGCGAAAACTATAGAAAGTTGTTATGATGTAGAATGTGCATACTTTGTTGATTCCAATTATTAAATAAATCACAATTTTTTTAAAACTCGTGTTTTTTTAAGAAATCATGTAAACCTTCTAGAAGCTGTGATTTTTATAAATGGGGGGGTACTAAGCTATTCTTCTTGTCGAACGCATGCGCAAACTATAGAAAGTTATTATGACGTAGAATGTGCATACTTTGGTGTTTACATTTATTAAATAAATCACATTTTAAAAAAACTCACGTTTTTTTAAGAAATCATGTAAACCTTCTAGAAGCTGTGATTTTTATAAACGGGCGAACAAAGCACTTCCTATTACTCAATGCTTGAGAAAACTATAGAAATTTGTTATGACCTAGAATCTGCATACTTTGTTGATTCCATTTATTAAATAACTCACATTTTCTAAAAACTTGTGTTTTTTAAGAAATCATGTAAACCTTCTAGAAGTTGTGATCTTATAAAACCGGGGGAAGTAAGCTTTTCTTATTCTCACACGCATGCGCAAATTATAAAAAGTCGTTCTGATGTAGAATGTGCATACTTTGTTGATTCCATTTATTAAATAAATGACATTAATTTAAAAACTCATGTTTTTAATCAAATCATGTAAACCTTCTAGAAGCTATGATTTTTAAAAATGGGGGTACTAAGCACTTCCTATTACCGAACGCATGTGAAAACTATAGAAAGTTGTTATGACGTAGAATTTTCATACTGTGTTGATTCCATTTATTAAATAAATCGCATTTTCTAAAAATTGTGTTTTTTAAGAAATCATGTAAACCTTCTAGAAGCTGTGATTTTAAAAAATGGGGGGAAGTAAGCTTTTCTTATTCTCGGACACATGCGCAAATTATGGAATGTCGTTATGACGTAGAATTTGCATACTTTGTTGATTCCATTTATTAAATAAATGACATTAATTTAAAAACTCATGTTCTTAATCAAATCATGTAAACCTTCTAGAAGCTGTGATTTTTAAAAAGGGGGGTACTAAGCACTTCCTATTACAGGACGCATCCAAAAACTATAGACTGTTGTTATGACGTAGAATGTGCATACTTTGTTGATTCCATTTATTAAATAAATCGCATTTTTTCAAAACTCGTATTTTTTTAAGAAATCATGTAAACCTTCTAGAAGCTGTGATTTTTAAAAACGGGGGGTACAAAGCTATTCTTCTCGTCGAACGCATGCGCAAACTATAGAAAGTTGTTATGACGTAGAATGTGCATACTTTGGTTATTCCATTTATTAAATAAATCACTTTCTTTAAAAACTCATGTTTTTTTAAGAAATCATGTAAACCTTCTAGAAAATGTGATTTTAATAAAGGAGAGTACTAAGCACTTCGTATTACTTAACGGATGCGAAAACTATAGAAAGTTCTTATGACGTAGAATGTGCATACTTTGTTGATTCCATTTTTTAAATAAATCACATTTTCTAAAAACTCCTTTTTTTAAGAAATCATCAAACCTTCTAGAAGCTATGATTTTTAAAAACGGGGGTACTAAGCACTTCCTGTTACCGAACGCATGCGAAAACTATAGAAAGTTGTTATGACGTAGAATGTGCATACTTTGTTGATTCCAATTATTAAATAAATCACATTTTTTAAAAACTCGTGTTTTTTTAAGAAATCATGTAAACCTTTAGAAGTTGTGATTTTTATAAACGGCGGGTACGAAGCTATTCTTCTTGTCGAACGCATGCGCATACTATAGAAATTTGTTATGTCGTAGAATGTGCATACTTCGGTGTTTCCATTTATTAAATAAATCACATTTTTAAAAAACTCACGTTTTTTTAAGAAATCATGTAAACCTTCTAGAAAGTGTGATTTTTATAAACGAGCGAACGAAGCACTTCCTATTACTCAATGCATGAGAAAACTATAGAAATTTGTTATGACCTAGAATCTGCATACTTTGTTGATTCCATTTATTAAATAACTCACATTTTCTAAAAAAAATTGTTTTTTAAGAAATCTTGTAAACCTTCTAGAAGCTGTGATCTTATAAAACGGGGGGAAGTAAGCTTTTCTTATTCTCGGATGCATGCGCAAACTATAGAAAGTTGTTATGATGTAGAATGTGCATACTTTGTTGATTCCATTTATTAAATAAATCACATTTTTTAAAAACTCGTGTTTTTTTATGAAATCATGTAAACCTTCTAGAAGCTGTGATTTTAATAAACGGGGGTACTAAGCACTTCCTATTACCGAACGCATTCGAAAACTATAGAAAGTCGTTATGACGTAGAGTGTGCATACTTTGTTGATTCCATTTATTAAATAAATCACATTTTTTAAAAACTCGTGTTGTTTTAAGAAATCATGTAAACCTTCTAGAAGCTGTGATTTTTAAAAACTGGGGGTATTAAGCTATTCTTCTTGCTGAACGCATGCGCAAACTATAGAAAGGTTTTATGACATAGAATCTGCATACTTTGTTGATTCCATTGATTAAATAACTCACATTTTCTAAAAACTTGTGTTTTTTAAGAAATCATGTAAACCTTCTAGAAGCTGTGATTTTAAAAAACGGGGTGAAGTAAGCTCTTCTTATTCTCAGACGCATGCGCAAACTATAGAGAGTCGTTATGATTTAGAATGTGCATACTTTGTTGATTCCATTTATTAAATAAATGACATTAATTTAAAAACTCATTTTTTTAATCAAATCATGTAAACCTTCTAGAAGCTGTGATTTTTTAAAATGGGGGGTACTAAGCACTTTCTATTACCGAACGCATGTGAAAACTATAGAAGGTTGTTATGACGTAGAATGTGCATACTTTGTTGATTCCATTTATTAAATAAATCACATTTTCTAGAAACTTGTGTTTTTTAAGAAATCATGTAAACCTTCTAGTAGCTGTGATTTTAAAAAACGGGCGAAAGTAAGCTTTTCTTATTCTCGGACGAATGCGCAAACTATAGAAACTCGTTATGAAATAGAATGTGCATACTTTGTTGATTCCATTTATTAAATAAATGATATTAATTTAAAAACTCATGTTTTTAATAAAATCATGTAAACCTTCTAGAAGCTGTGATTTTTAAAAAGGGGGGTACTAAGCACTTCCTATTACCGAACGCATGCGAAAACTATAGAAAGTTCTTATGACATAGAATGTGCATACTTTGTTGATTCCATTTTTTAAATAAATCACAATTTTTAAAAACTCGTGTTGTTTAAGAACTCATTTAAACCTTCTAAAAGCTGTAATTTTTAAAAATAGGGTGTACTAAGCTATTCTTCTTGCCGAACGCATGCGCAAACTATAGAAAGTTGTTATGACATAAAATGTGCATGCTTTTGTGATTCCATTTATTAAATAACTCACATTTTCGAAAAATCGTGTTTTTTAAGAAATTATGTGAACCTTCTAGAAGCTGTGATTTTAAAAAACGGGGGGAAGTAGGCTTTTCTTATTTCCGGACGCATGCGCAAACTATAGAAAGTCGTTATGACGTAGAATGTGCATACTTTCTTGATTCCATTTATGAAATAAATCACATTCTCTAAAAACTCGTGTTTTTTAAGAAATCATGTAAACCTTCTCGAAGCTGTGATTTTAAAAAACGGTGGACGTAAGCTTTTCTTATTTCCGGACGCATGCGCAAACTATAGAAAGTCGTTATGACGTACAATGTGCACACTTTGTTGATTCCATTTATTAAATAAATGACATTAATTTAAAAACTCATGTTTTTAATCAAATCATGTAAACCTCCTAGAAGCTGTGATTTTTAAAAGGGGGGGGTACTAAGCACTTCCTATTACTGAACGCATGCGAAAACTATAGAAAGTTGTTGTGACGTAGAATGTGCATACTTTGTTGATTCCATTTATTAAATAAATCACATTTTCTAAAAACTCCTGTTTTTTAAGAAATTATGTAAACCTTCTAGAAGCTATGATTTTAAAAAACGGGGGGAAGTAAGCTTTTCTTATTCTCGGACGCATGCGCAATCTATAGAAATTCATTATGACGTAGAATGTGCATACTTTGTTGATTCCATTTATTAAATAAATGACATTAATTTAAAAACTCATGTTTGTAATCAAATCATGTACACCTTCTAGAAGCTGTGATTTTTAAAAAGGGGGGTACTAAGCACTTCCTATTACCGAACGCATGCGAAAACTATAAAAAAAAATTATGACGTAGAATGTGCATACTTTGTTGATTCCATTTATTAAATAAATCACATTTGTTAAAAACTCGTGTTTTTTTAAGAAATCATGTAAACCTTCCAAAAGTTGTGATTTTAATAAAGGAGGGTACTAAGCACTTCCTATTACTCAACGCATGCGAAAACTATAGAAAGTTGTTATGACGTAGAATGTGCATACTTTGTTGATTCCGTTTTTTAAATAAATCACATTTTCTAAAAACTCGTGTTTTTTAAGAAATCATGTAAACGTTCTAGAAGCTGTGATTTTAAAAAATGGGGGGAAGTAAGCTTTTCTTATTCTCGGACGCATGCGCAAACTATAGAAAGTCGTTATGACGTACAATGTGCATACTTTGTTGATTCCATTTATTAAATAAATCACATTAATTTAAAAACTCATGTTTTTAATCAAATCATGTAAACCTTCTAGAAGCTGTGATTTTTAGAAAGGGGGGTACTAAGCACTTCCTATAACCGAACGCATGCAAAAACTGTAAAAAGTTGTTATAACGTAGAATGTGCATAATTTGTTGATTCCATTTATTAAATAAATCACATTTTTTAAAAACTCGTGTTTTTTTAGGAAATCATGTAAACCTTCTGGAAGCTATGATTTTAATAAAGGAGGGTACTAAGCACTTCCTATTACTGAATGGATGCGAAAACTATAGAAATTCGTTATTACGTAGAATGTGCATACTTTGTTGATTCCATTTATTAAATAAATCACATTAATTTAAAAACTCATGTTTTTAATGAAATCATGTAAACCTTCTCGAAGCTGTGATTTTTAAAAACGGGGGTACTAAGCAGTTCCTATTACCGAATGCATGCGAAAACTATATAAAGTTGTTATGACGTAGAATCGGCATACTTTTTTCATTCCATCTATTAAATAAATCACATTTTTTAAACACTTTTGTTTTTTTAAGAAATCATGTAAACCTTCTAGAAAATGTGATTTTAATAAGGGAGGGTACTAAGCACTTCCTATTACTGAACGGATGCGAAAACTATAGAAAGTCTTTATGACGTAGAATGTGCATACTTTGTGGATTTCATTTTTTAAATAAATCACATTTTCTAAAAACTCTTGTTTTTTAAGAAATCATGAAACCTTCTAGAAGCTGTGATTTTAAAAAACGGGGGTATTAAGCACTTCCTATTACCGAGCGCATGCGAAAACTATAGAATGTTGTTATGACGTAGAATGTGCATACTTTGTTGATTCCAATTATTAAATAAATCACATTTTTTAAAAACTCGTGTTTTTCTAAGAAATCATGTAAACCTTCTAGAAGCTGTGATTTTTAAAAACGGGGGGTACTAAGCTATTCTTCTTGCCAAACGCATGCGCAAACTATAGAAATTTGTTATGACGTAGAATGTGCATACATTGGTGATTCCATTTATTAAATAAATCATATTTTTTAAAAACTCGTGTTTTTTTATGAAATCATGTAAACCTTCTGGAAGATCTGATTTTAATAAACGGGGGTACTAAGCACATCCTATTACTCAACACATGCGAAAACTATAGAAAGTTGTTATGACGTAGAATGTGAATACTTTGGTGTTTCCATTTATTAAATAAATAACATTTTTTAAAAACTCACGTTTTTTTAAGAAATCATGTAAACCTTCTAGAAGCTGTGATTTTAATCAATTGGCGAACAAAGCACTTCCTATTACTCAATGCATGAGAAAACTATAGAAATTTGTTATGACCTCGAATCTGCATACTTTGTTGATTCCATTTATTAAATAACTCACATTTTCTAAAAACTTGTGTTTTTTAAGAAATCATGTAAACCTTCTAAAAGCTTTGATCTTATAAAACGAGGGAATGTAAGCTATTCTTATTCTCGGACGCATGCGCAAACTATAGAAAGTCGTTATGACGTAGAATTTGCATACTATCTTGATTCCATTTATTAAATAAATGACATTAATTTAAAAACTCATGTTTTTAATCAAATCATGTATACCTTCTAGAAGCAGTGATTTTTAAAAAGGGGGGTACAACGCACTTCCTATTACCGAACACATGCGAAAGCTATAGAATGTTGTTAAGACGTAGAATGTGCATACTTTGTTGATTCCATTTATTAAATAAATCACATTTTTTTAAAACTCGTATTTTTTTAATAAATCATGTAAACCTTCTAGAAGCTGTGATTTTTAAAAGCGGGGGTACTAAGCTATTCTTCTTGTTGAACGTATGCGCAAACTATAGAAAGTTGTTATGACGTAGAATGTGCATACTTAGGTTATTCCATTTACTAAATAAATCACATTTTTTAAAAACTTGTGTTTTTTTAAGAAAACATGTAAACCTTCTAAAAAATGTGATTTTAATAAAGGAGGGTACTAAGCACTTGCTATTACTGAACGGATGCGAAAACTATTGAAAGTTGTTATGATGTAGAATGTGCATACTTTGTTGATTCCATTTTTTAAATAAATCACATTTTCTAAAAAGTCCTTTTTTTAAGAAATCATGAAACCTGCTAGAAGCTGTGATTTTTAAAAACGGGGGTACTAAGCACTTCCCGTTACCGAACGCATGCGAAAACTATAGAAAGTTGTTATGACGTAGAATTTGCATACTTTGTTGATTCCAGTTATTAAATAAATCACATTTTTTAAAAACTCGTGTTTTTTTAAGAAATCATGTAAACCTTCTAGAAGCTGTGATTTTTATAAACGGGGGGTACTAAGCTATTCTTTTTGTCGAACGCATGCGCAAACTATAGAAAGTTGTTATGACTTAGAATGTGCATACTTTGGTGTTTCCATTTATTAAATAAATCACATTTTTTAAAAACTCACATTATTTTAAGAAATCATGTAAACCTTCTAGAAGCTGTGATTTTAATAAACGGGCGAACTAAGCACTTCCTATTACTGAATGCATGAGAAAAATATAGAAATTTGTTATGACCGATAATCTCCATACTTTGTTGAATCCATTTATTTAATAACTCACATTTTCTAAAAACTTGTGTTTTTTAAGAAATCATGTAAACCTTCTAGAAGCTGTGATCTTATAAAACGGGGGGAAGTAAGCCTTTCTTATTCTCAGACGCATGCGCAAACTATAGAAAGTCGTTATGACGTAGAATGTGCATACTCTGTTAATTCTATTTATTAAATAAATGACATTAATTTATAAACTCATCTTTTTAGTCAAATCATGTAAACCTTCTAGAAGCTGTGATTTTTAAAAAGGGGGGTACTAAGCACTTCTTATTACCGAACACATGCGAAAACTATAGAAAGTTGTTATGACGTAGAATGTGCATACTTTGTTGATTCCATTTATTAAATAAATCACATTTTTTAAAACCTCGTGTTGTTTTAAGAAATCATGTAAACCTTCTAGAAGCTATGATTTTTAAAAACGGGGGGTACTAATTTATTCTTCTTGCCAAACGCATGCGCAAACTATAGAAAGTTGTTATCATGTAGAATGTGCATACTTTGGTGATTACATTTATTAAATAAATCACATTTTTTAAAAACTCGTGTTTTTTTAAGAAATCATGTAAACCTTCTAGAAGCTGTGATTTTAATAAACGGGGGTACTAAGCACTTCCTATTACTCAACGCATGAGAAAACTATAGAAAGTTGTTATGACCTAGAATTTGCATACTTTGTTGATTCCATTTATTAAATAACTCACATTTTCTAAAAACTCGTGTTTTTTAAGAAATCATGTAAACCTTCTAGAAGCTGTGATTTTAAACAACCGGGGGAAGTAAGGTTTTCTTATTCTCGGATGCATGCGCAAACTATGGAAGGTCGTTATGACGTTGAATGAGCACACTTTGTTGATTCCATTTATTAAATAAATGACATTAATTTAAAAACTCTTGTTTTTAATCAAATCATGTAAACCTTCTAGAAGCTGTGCTTTTTAAAAAGGGGGGTACTAAGCACTTCCTATTACCGGACGCATGTGAAAACTATAAAATGTTGTTATGACGTAGCATGTGCATACTTTGTTGATTCCATTTATTAAATAAATCACATTTTTAAAAACTCGTATTTTTTTAAGAAATCGTGTAAACCTTCAAGAAGCTATGATTTTTAAAAACGGGGGGTACTAAGCTATTCTTCTTGTCGAACGCATGTGCAAACTATAAAAAGTTTTTATGACGTAGAATGTGCATACTTTGGTGATTCCATTTATTAAATAAATCACATTTTTTTAAAACTCCTGTTTTTTTAAGAAATCGTGTAAACCTTCTAGAAAATGTGATTTTAATAAACGAGGGTACTAAGCACTTCCTATTCCTGAATGGATGCGAAAACTATAGAAAGTTGTTATGACGTAGAATGTGCATACTTTCTTGATTCCATTTTTTAAATAAATCACATTTTATAAGTACTCCTGTCTTTTAAGAAATCATAAAACCTTCCAGAAGCTGTGATTTTTAAAAATGGGGGTACTAAGCACTTCTTGTTTCCAAACGCATGCGAAAACTATAGAAAGTTGTTATGACGTAGAATGTGCATACTTTGTTCATTCCAGTTATTAAATAAATCACATTTTTTAAAAACTCGTGTTTTTTTAAGAAATCATGTAAACCTTCTAGAAGCTGTGATTTTTATAAACTGGGGGTACTAAGCTATTCTTCTTGTTGAACGCATGCCCAAACTATAGAAAGTTGTTATGACGTAGAATGTGCATACTTTGGTGTTTCCATTTATTAAATAAATCACATTTTTTAAAAACTCACGTTTTTTTAAGAAATCATGTAAACCTTCTAGAAGCTGTGATTTTAATAAACGGGCGAACTAAGCACTTCCTATTCCTCAAAGCATGAGAAAACTATAGAAATTTACTATGACCTAGAATCTACATACTTTGTTGATTCCATTTATTAAATAACTCACATTTTCTAAAAACTTTTGCTTTTTAAAAAATCATGTAAACCTTCTAGAAGCTGTGATCTTAAAAAACGGGGAAAGTAAGCTTCTCTTATTCTCGGACGCATGCACAAACTATAGAAAGTCGTTATGACGTAGAATGTGCATACTCTGTTAATTACATTTATTAAATAAATGACATTAATTTAAAACTCATGTTTTTAATCAAATCATGTAAACCTTCTAGAAGCTGTGATTTTTAAAAAGGGGGGGTACTAAGCACTTCCTATTACAGTACACATGCAAAAACTATAGAAAGTTGTTATGACGTAGAATGTGCATACTTTGTTGATTCCATTTATTAAATAAATCACATTTTTTTAAAACTCATGTTGTTTTAAGAAATCATGTAATCCCTCTAGAAGCTGTGATTTTTAAAAACGGGGGGTACTAAGCTATTCTTCTTGCCGAACGCATGCGCAAACTATAGAAAGTTGTTATCACGTAGAATGTGCATACTTTGGTGATTCCATTTATTAAATAAATCACATTTTTTAAAAACTCGTGTTTTTTTAAGAAATCATGTAAACCTTCTAGAAGCTGTGATTTTTAAAAACGGGGGGTACTAAGCTATTCTTCTTGTCGAACGCATGCGCAAACTATAGAAAGTTGTTATCACGTAGAATGTGCATACTTTGGTGATTTCATTTATTAAATAAATCACATTTTTTAAAAAGTCGTGTTTTTTCGAGAAATCATGTAAACCTTCTAGAAAATGTGATTTTAATAAAAGAGGGTACTAAGCACTTCCTATTACTGAACAGATGCAAAAACTATAGAAAGTTGTTATGACGTAGAATGTGCATACTTTGTTGATTCCGTTTTTCAAATAAATCACATTTTCTAAAAACTCGTGTTTTTTAAGAAATCATGTAAACCTTCTAGAAGCTGTGATTTTAAAAAACGGGGGGTACTAAGCACTTCCTATTACCGAGCACATGCGAAAACTATAGAATGTTGTTTTGACGTAGAATGTGCATACTTTGTTGATTCCAATTATTAAATAAATCACATTTTTTAAAAACTCGTGTTTTTATAAGAAATCATGTAAACATTCTAGAAGCTGTGATTTTTTTAAACGGGGGGTACAAAGCTATTCTTCTTGTCGAACGCATGCGCAAACTATAGAAAGTTATTATGACGTAAAATGTGCATACTTTGGTGTTTCCATTTATTAAATAAATCACATTTTTTAAAACTCGTGTTTTTTTAAGAAATCATGTAAACCTTCAAGAAGCTGTGATTTTAATAAACGGACGAACTAAGCACTTCCTATTACTCAACGCATGAGAAAAGTATAGAAATTTGTTATGACCTAGAATCTGCATACTTTGTTGATTCCATTTATTAAATAACTCACATTTTCTAAAAACTTGTGTTTTTTAAGAATGTGCATACTTTTTTGATTCCATTTATTAAATAAATGACATTATTTTAAAAACTCATGTTTTTAAAGAAATCATGTAAACCTTCTAGAAGCTGTGATTTTTAAACACGGGCGATACTAAGCTATTCTTCTTGTCGAACGCATGCGCAAGCTATAAAAAGTTGTTATGACATAGAATGTGCATACTTTTTTTATTCCATTTATTTGATAAATCACATTTTTTCAAAACTCGTGTTTGTTTAAAGAATCATGTAAACCTTCTAGAAGCTGTGAGTTTAAAGAACGGGGGGTACTACACACTTCCTATTACTGAACGCATGTGAAAACTATAAAAAGTTGTTATGACCTAGAATGTGCATACTTTGTTGATTCGATTTATTAAATAAATCACATTTTTTTAAAAACTCATGTTTTTTAAGAAATCACGTAAACCTTCTAGAATCTGTGATTTTAAAAAATGACGGGTAGTAAGCTTTTCTTATTCTCGGACACATGCACGAACCATAGAAATTCATTATCACGTAGAATGTGCATACTTTGTTGATTCCATTTATCAAATAAATGACATTATTTTAAAAACCCATGTTTTTAAATAGATCATGTAAACCTTCTAGAAGCTGTGATTTTTAAAATCGGGGGGTACTAAGCTATTCTTCTCGTCGAATGCATGCGCAAACTATAAAAAGTTGTTATGACATAGAATGTGCATACGGGCTGTAGTAAGCTTTTCTTATTCTCGGAGGCATGCACAAACAATAGGAAGTCGTTATGATGTAGAATGTTCATACTTTGTTGATTACATTTATTGAATAAATGACATTATTTTAAAAACTCGTTTTTTTAAACAAATCATGTAAACCTTCTAGAAGCTGTGATTTTTAAAAACGGGGTGTACTAAGCTATTCTTCGTGTCGAACGCATGCGCAAACTATAAAAAGTTGTTATTACGTAGAATGTGCATACTTTGTTGATAACATTTATTAAATGAATCACATTTTTTCAAAACTCATGTTTTTTTAAGAAATCATGTAAACCTTCTAGAAGCTGTGATTTTAAAAAACAGGGGGTACTGTCATGTACCCACCTGCTGACCCAATGCAAGGCAGGAAACATGATGTCAAACTCAGGGCTTTACATGATCTCAGCCCAATACTAGATTCACATAATTAATAAGTGGGTGTGCAGATGTAAACAATCAATTATGCACAGCGGAAACAATATCCATGCAATCTTCATATGCATTCAAGATTTCAGGCATTAATAAAAACATTTCATAAATAAATACATAGACAGAGACACTTATCTTCATTTCAATTGTCCTGAGCAACTAGCTATGTCGCTGCAATGTTCCACCCAACCGTAGGCTCTTCGACAGCTTATACTGAGTACGTCCGAAGGCCACCCCCGAGCTGGGCATGATTCTCACAAGGACAAAGGGGACATTCACGCTCACACACAGTCTATTAACCATTTTATTTTAGCCAAGCCAGTCTAACTGGGTTTATCAGGCTGCACTTGCACAATGGATGCTCATTCCCAATCTCAAGCCAGAGCCAGGGATTACCCATCACCCATGCCCATCATACTCTTCTTTCTCACAACAAAAACGATTATTGACAGGGTTACACATTTACAACAGAGGTGTTCACAAAACAGGGTCCACATTGGTTCTCCCAACTCGTGGTTCACCCAACGAATTGTGGAATTTCGATTTCAACCCCAGGGAGCAAAACCGATTTCTCTCCACTGGTTAGGATCCCTTCCAATGGCCTAAACGACCCCCAGGAAGACCCAAAACGTTCTGCTCTCTTTCCCCATGGGTAACCAACACAAAAACGCCCCTTCCCAGCTAAAAGATGGAGGGAGACACAGAAAAACGAGGGAGGAAAACGCCCAAGCAGCTTGAGCTGCGTGAGAGAGCAGGGCCATGGTGAATAATGGCTTAGGCAGCCATTTCGTGGCTCTATTCTTGCCCAAAAAGACCAACACGTTTTTCCATGAAGGGTGTCTTGCCCATACCCGATTTTGGACAGCCATACCTCCCCATTCCCAAGGCAATAACTTCCCCAACCAACTCTTGGGAGAAATCAATGGTTGGGTACAAAAGTCAACATGGGTAGTTGAGGGTTTGATGGGTTCCCTCATTGACACTTGGCTTGACTCTATTGGCTCAAGGGTTTGAATGTTTTCCCTCCCAATTCCTTGTAAAATCATGCCCCCATCTCTTTGTTGCATTGCATAGCTAGTTGTGGGTATTTTTATTAAAATGCATATTACATGATGTTGAAATTCCAATGTGCCTGGCTAGCACGCAAAGCATATGCATCAATAAATCGATGGCGGGGGCCTTGGCCTTGAGCTCCTCACCATGATTTCATAACAAATATTACATCATTTATAATGTAAATGCCATGGGGCCAAACTGGGGACATTACAGGTACTAAGCGCTTTCTATTACTGAATGCATGCGAAAACTATATAAAGTTGTTATGACCTATAATTTGCATACTTTGTTGAATCCATTCATTAAATAAATCACATTTTTTAAAAACTCGTGTTTTTTAAGAAATCATGAGGCGTTCTAAGCTGTCATTTTAAAAAACAAGGGGTAGTAACTTTTACTTATTCTCGGATGCATGTGAAAACTATAGAAAGTCATTATGACGTAGAATTTGCATACTTTGTTGATTCCATTTATTAAATAAATGACATTGTTTTAAAAACTCATGTTTTTAAACAAATCATGTAAACCTTCTAGAAGCTATGATTTTTAAAAACAGGGGGTACTAAGCTATTCTTCTTGTCGAACGCATGCGTAAACTATAAGAAGTTGTTACGACGTAGAATGTGCATACCTTTTTGATTCCAATTATTATATAAATCACATTTTTTTAAAACTCATGTTTTTTTAAGAAATCATCTAAACCTTCTAGAAGCTGTGATTTTAAAAAACGGGGGGTAGTAAGCTTTTCTTATTCTTAGACGCATGCACAAACTATAGAAAGTTGTTATGACGTAGAATTAGCATACATTTTTTATTCCATTTATTAAATAAATGACATTATTTTAAAAACTCATGTTTTTAAAGAAATCATGTAAACATTCTAGAAACTGTGATTTTTAAACACGGGCGGTACTAAGCTATTCTTCTTGTCGAACGCATGCGCAACCTATAAAAAGTTGTTATGACATAGAATGTGCATACTTTTTTTATTCCATTTATTAAAGAAATCACATTTTTTTAAAACTCGTGTTTGTTTAAAAAATCATGTAAACCTTCTAGAAGCTGTGAGTTTAAAAAACATAGGTGCTATGCACTTCCTATTATTGAACGCATGCAAAAACTATAGAAAGTTGTTATGACCTAGAATGTGCATACTTTGTTGATTCCATTTATTAAATAAATCACATTTTTTACAAACTCGTTCTTTTTAAGAAATAATGTAAACCTTCTAGAAGTTGTGATTTATAAAAATGGGGGGTAGTAAGCTCTTCTTATTTTCAAAAGCGTGCGCAAACTATAAAACGTTGTTATGATGTAGAATGTGCATACTTTGTTTATTCCATTAATTAAATAAATGACATTATTTTAAAACTCATGTTTTTAAACAAATCATGTAAACCTTCTAGAAGCTGTGATTTTTAAAATTGGGGGGTACTAAGCTATTTTTCTTGTCGAACGCATGCACAAACTATAAAAAGTTTTTATGACGTAGAATGTGGATACTTTCTTGATTCCATTTATTAAATAAATCACATTTTTTAAAAACTCGTGCTTTTTTAAGAAATCATGTAAACCTTCTAGAAGTTGTGATTTTAAAAAACGGCGGTACTAAGCACTTTCTATTATTGAACGCATGCGAAAACTATAGAAAGTTGTTATGACCTAGAATTTGCATACTTTGTTGAATCCATTTATTAAATAAACCACATTTTTTTTAAAATTGTTTTTTTTAAGAAATCATGAAGCGTTCTAAGCTTTGATTTTAAAAAACATGGGGTAGTAACCTTTTCTTATTCTCGGACGCATACGAAAACTATAGAAAGTCATTATGACGTAGAATTTGCATACTTTGTTGATTCCATTTATTAAATAAATGACATTTTTTTAAAAACTCATATTTTTAAGCAAATCATGTAAACCTTCTAGAAGCTGTGATTTTTAAAAACGGGGGGGTACTAATTTATCCTTCTTGTTGAATGCATGCGTAAACTATAAAAAGTTGTTATGACGTAGAATGTGCATACTTTTATGATTCCATTTATTAAATAAATCACATTTTTTCAAAACTCGTGTTTGTTTAAAAAATCATGTAAACCTTCTAGAAGCTGTGAGTTTAAAAAATGGGGGGTACTAAGCACTTCCTATTACTGAACGCATGCGAAAACTATAGAAAGTTGTTATGACCTAGAATGTGCATACTTTGTTGGTTCCATTTATTAAATAAATCACATTGTTTAAAAACTTGTGTTTTTTAAGAAATCATGTAAACGTTCTAGAAGCTGTGATTTTAAAAAATGGGGGGTAGTAGGCTTTTCTTATTCTCAGACGCAAGTGAAAACTAAAGAAAGTCGTTATGACGTAGAATGTTCATACATTGTTTATTCCATTAATTAAATAAATAACATTATTTTAAAAACTCATGTTTTTAAACAAATCATGTAAACCTTCTAGAAGCTGTGACTTTTAAAAACGGGGGGTACTAAGCTATTCTTCTTGTCAAATGCATGCACAAATATAAAAAGTTGGTATGACATAGAAAGTGCACAATTTGTTGATTCCATTTGTTAAATAAATCACATTTTTTTAAAACTCGTGTTTTTTTAAGAAACATGTAAACCTTCTAAAAGCTGTGATTTTAAAAAACGGGGGGCACTAAGCACTTCCTATTACTGAACGCATGCAAAAACTATTGAAAGTTGTTATGACCTAGAATTTTCATACTTTGTTGAATCCATTTATTAAATAAATCACATTTTTTAAAAACTCGTGTTTTTTAAGAAATCCTTTAAACCTTCTAAGCTGTGATTTTAAAAAACAGGGGGTAGTAACCTTTTCTTATTCTCGTACGCATGCACAAACTATAGAATGTCATTATGATGTAGAATGTGCATACTTTTTTTATTCCATCTATTAAATAAATGACATTATTTAAAAAACTCATGTTTTTAAAGAAATCATCTAAACCTTCTAGAAGCTGTGATTTTTAAAAATAGGGGGTACTAAGCTATTCTTCTTGTCGAACGCATGCGCAAATTATAAAAATTTGTTATGAGGTAGAATGTGCGTACTTTGTTGATTCCATTTATTAAATAAATCACCTTTTTTCAAAGCTTGTGTGTTTTTAAGAAATCATGTAAACCTTCTAGAAGCTGTGATTTTTAAAAACGGGGGGGGTACTAAGCACTTCCTATTACTGAACGCATGCGAAAACTATAGAAAGTTGTTATGACCTATAATGTGCATACTTTTTCTGATTCCATTTATTAAATAAATCACATTTTTTAAAAACTTCTGTTTTTTAAGAAATGATGTAAACCTTCTAGAAGTTGTGATTTTAAAAAACAGGGGGTAGTAAGCCCTTCTTATTCTCGAACGCGTGCGCAAACTATAAAAAGTTGTTATGACGTAGAAGGTGCATACTTTGTTTATTCCATTAATTAAATAAACGAAACTATTTTAAAAAATCATGTAAACCTTCTAAAAGCTGTGATTTTTAAAAACGGGGGGTACTAAGCTATTCTTCTCGTTGAACACAATCGCACACTATAAAAAGTTGTTATGACGTAGAATGTGCATACTTTGTTGATTCCATTTATTAAATAAATCACATCTTTTAAAAACTCGTGTTTTTTTAAGAAATCATGTAAACCTTCTAGAAGTTGTTAGTTTAAAAAATGGGGGTACTAAGCACTTCCTATTACTGAACGCATGCGAAAACTATAGAAATTTGTTATCACCTAGAATGTGCATACTTTGTTGAGTCCATTTATTAAATAAATCACATTTTTTAAAAACTCGTGTTTTTTAAGAAATCATGTAAACCTTCTAGAAGCTGCGATTTTAAAAAACGGATGGTAGTAAGCTTTTCTTATTCTCGGACGCATGCACAAACTATAGGAAGTCATTATGACGTAGAATGTTCATACTTTTTTTATTCCATTTCTTAAATAAACAACATTATTTTAAAAACTCATTTTATTAAAGAAATCATGTAAACCTTCTAGAAGCTGTGATTTTTAAAAATGGGGGGGTACTAAACTATTCATCTTGTCGAACGCATGCGCAAACTATAAAAATTATTTATGACGTAGAATATGCATAGGTTTTTATTCCATTTATTAAATAAATCACATTTTTTCAAAACTTGTGTTTTTTTAAGAAATCATGTAAACCTTCTGGAAGCTGTGATTTTAAAAAACGGGGGTACTAAGCGCTTTCTATTACTAAATGCATGCGAAAACTATAGAAAGTTGTTATGACCTATAATTTGCATACTTTGTTGAATCCATTTATTAAATAAATCACATTTTTTAAAAACTCGTGTTTTTTAAGAAATCATGTAAGCCTTCTAAGCTGTGATTTTAAAAAACAAGGGTTAGTAACATTTTCTTATTCTCGGATGCATGCGCAAACTATAGAAATTCGTTATGACGTAGAATGTGCATACTTTGTTGATTCCATTTATTAAATAAATGAGATTATTTTAAAAATTGATGTTTTTAAGCAAATCATGTAAACCTTCTGGAAGCTGTGATTTTTAAAATCGAGGGGTGCTAAGCTATTCTTCTCGTCAAACGCATGCACAAACTATAAAAAGTTGTTATGACATAGAATGTGCATAATTTATTGATTCCATTTATTAAATAAATCAATTTTTTTTAAAACTCGTGTTTTTTTAAGAAAGCATGTAAACCTTCTAGAAGTTGTGATTTTAAAAAACGGGGGGTACTAAGCTATTCCTCTTGTCGAACACATGCGCAAACTATAAAAGTTGTTATGACGTAGAATGTGCATACTTTGATGATTCCATTTATTAAATAAATCACGTTTTTTAAAAACTCGTGTTTTTTAAGAAATCATGTAAACCTTCTAGAAGCTGTGATTTAAAAATATGGGCGGTAGTAATCTTTTCTTATTCTCAGACGCATGCGCAAACAATAGGAAGTCATTATGACGTAGAATGTTCCTACTTTGATGATTCCATTTATTTAATAAATGACATTATTTTAAAAACTCATGTTTTTAAACAAATCATGTAAACCATCTAGAAGCTGTGATTTTTAAAAACGGGGTGTACTAAGCTATTCTTCGTGTCGAACGCATGCGCAAACTATAAAAGTTATTATTACGTAGAATGTGCATACTTCGTTGATAACATTTATTAAATGAATCACATTTTTTCAGAACTCGTGTTTTTTTAAGAAATCATGTAAACCTTCAAGAAGCTGTCATTTTAAAAAACAGGGGGTACTAAGCACTTCCTATTATTGAACGCATGCGAAAACTAAAGAAAGTTGTTATCACCTACAATGTGCATACTTTGTTGATTCCATTTATTAAATAGATCACATTTTTTAAAAACTCATGTTTTTTAAGAAATCATGAAGCGTTCTAAGCTGTGATTTTAAAAGACAGGGGGTAGTAACCTTTTCTTATTCTCGGACGCATGCGAAAACTATAGAAAGTCGTTATAACGTAGAATGTGCATGCACGAACCATAGAAGCTGTGATTTTTAAAAACGGGGGGTACTAAGCTATTCTTCTTATCAAACGCATGCGTAAACTATAAAAAGTTGTTATGACGTAGAATGTGCATACTTTGTTGATTCCATTTATTAAATAAATTACATTATTTTAAAAACTCATGTTTTCAAACAAATCATGTAAACCTTCTAGAAGCTGTGATTTTTAAAAACGGGGGGTACTAAGTTATTCTTCTATGTGATTGTTATGACGTAGAATGTTCATACTTTGTTGATTCCATTTATTGAATAAATGACATTATTTTAAAAACTCATATTTTTAAACAAATCATGTAAACCTTCTAGAAGCTGTGATTTTTAAAAATGGGGTGTACTAAGCTATTCTTCGTGTTGAACGCATGCGCAAACTATAAAATGTTGTTATTACATAGAATGTGCATACTTTGTTGATGCGAAAACTATAGAAAGTCGTTATGACGTAGAATGTGCATACTCTGTTGCTTCCATTTATTAAATAAATGACATTATTTGAAAAACTCATGTTTTTAAGCAAATCATGTAAACCTTCTAGAAGCTGTGATTTTTAAAAACGGGGGGTACTAAGCTATTCTTCTTGTCGAACAAATGCACAAACTATAAAAATTTGTTATGACGTAGAAAGTGGATACTTTCTTGATTCCATTTATTAAATAAATCACATTTTTTAAAAACTCGTGTTTTTTTAAGAAATCATCTAAACCTTCTAGAAGCTGTGATTTTAAAAAACGGGGGGTAGTAGGCTTTTCTTATTCTCGGACAAATGCGAAAACTATAGAAAGTCGTTATGACGTAGAATTTGCATACTTTGTTTATTCCATTAATTAAATAAATAACATTATTTTAAAAACTCATGTTTTTAAACAAATCATGTAAACCTTCTAGAAGCTGTCATTTTTAAAATCGGGGGGTACTAAGCTATTCTTCTCGTCGAATGCATGCGCAAATATAAAAAGTTGTTATGACGTAGAATGTGCACAATTTGTTGATTCCTTTTATTAAATAAATCACATTTTTTCGAAACTCATGTTTTTTTAAGAAATCATGTAAACCTTCTAGAAGTTGTGATTTTAAAAAACGGGGGGTACTAATCACTTCCTATTACTGAACGCATGTGAAAACTATTGAAAGTTGTTATGACCTAGAATTTGCATACTTTGTTGAATCCATTTATTAAATAAATCAATTTTTTTTAAAACTCGTGTTTTTTAAGAAATATTGTAAATCTTCTAGAAGCTGTGATTTAAAAATAGGGGTGGTAGTAAGCTTTTCTTATTCTCGGATGCATGCGCAAACAATAGGAAGTCGTTATCACGTAGAATTTTCATACTTTGTCGATTCCATGTAAACATGTAAACCTTTTTTTATTCCATTTATTAAATAATCCACATTTTCTCAAAACTCGTGTTTTTTTAAGAAAACATGTAAACCTTCTAGAAGCTGTGATTTTCAAAAACGGGGGGTACTAAGCTATTCCTCTTGTCGAACACATGCACAAACTATAAAATTTACTATGACGTAGAATGTGCATACTTTGTTGATTCCATTTATTAAAGAAATCACATTTTTTAAAAACTCATGCTTTTTCTAAAATCATGTAAACCTTCTAGAAGCTGCGCTTTTAAAAAATGGGGGGTAGTAAGCTTTTCTTATTCTTGGACGCATGCGCAAACTATAGAAAGTCGTTATGACGTAGAATGTGCATACTTTGTTGATTCCATTTATTAAATAAATGACATTTTTTTAAAAACTCAAGTTTTTAAACAAATCATGTAAACCTTCTAGAAGCTGTGTTTTTTAAAAACGTGGGGTACTAAGCTATTCTTCTTGTCAAACGCATACACAAACTATAAAAAGTTGTTATGATGTAGAATGTGCGTACTTTGTTGATAACATTAATTAAATAAATCACATTTTTTCAAAACTCGTGTTTGTTTAAAAAATCATGTAAACCTTCTACAAGCTGTGAGTTTAAAAAATAGGGGGTAGTAAACACTTCCTCTTACTGAACGGATTCGAAAACTATAGAAATTTGTTATGACCTAGAATGTGCATACTTTGTTGAGTCCATTTATTAAATAAATCACATTTTTTTAAAAATCATGTTTTTTAAGAAATCATGTAAACCTTTTAGAAGCTGTGATTTAAAAATACGGGTGGTAGTAAGCTTTTCTTATTCTCGGACGCATGCGCAAACAATAAAACGCATGCGCAAACTATAAAACGTTATTATTACGTAGAATGTGCATACTTTGCTGATAACATTTATTAAATGAATCACATTTTTTTAGAACTCGTGTTTTTTTAAGAAATCATGTAAACCTTCAAGAAGCTGTCATTTTAAAAAACAGAAGGTACTAAGCAGTTCCTATTACTGAACGCATGCGAAAACTAAAGAAAGAAAGTTGTTATCACCTACAATTTGCATACTTTGTTGATTCCATTTATTAAATAGATCACATTTTTTAAAAACTCGTGTTTTTTAAGAAATCATGAAGTGTTCTAAGCTGTGATTTTAAAAAACAAGGGGTAGTAACCTTTTCTTATTCTCGGACGCATGCAA
Organism: Larix kaempferi; assembly: GCA_027924585.1. Lineage (NCBI taxonomy): Eukaryota > Viridiplantae > Streptophyta > Pinopsida > Pinales > Pinaceae > Larix > Larix kaempferi. Next base: position 23,334,625 of record BSBM01000217.1, read on the forward strand.
AAACTATAGAAAGTCGTTATGACATAGAATGTGCATGCGCGAACCATAGAAGCTGTGATTTTTAAAAACGGGAGGTACTAAGCTATTCTTCTTGTCGAACGCATGCGTAAACTATAAAAAGTTGTTATGACGTAGAATGTGCACACTTTGTTGATTCCATTTATTAAATAAATTACATTATTTTAAAAACTCATGTTTTTAAACAAATCATGTAAACCTTCTAGAAGCTGTGATTTTTAAAAACGGGGGGTACTAAGCTATTCTTCTACGTGATTGTTATGATGTAGAATTTTTATACTTTGTTGATTCCATTTATTGAATAAATGACATTATTTTAAAAACTCATATTTTTAAACAAATCATGTAAACCTTCTAGAAGATGTGATTTTTAAAAATGGGGTGTACTAAGCTATTCTTCGTGTTGAACGCATGCGCAAACTATAAAAAGTTGTTATTACGTAGAATGTGCATACTTTGTTGATAACATTTATTAAATAAATCACATTTTTTAAAAACTCGTGTTTTTTAAGAAATCATGAAGCATTCTAAGCTGCAATTTTTAAAAACGGGGGGAAGTAACATTTTCTTATTCTCGGACGCATGCGAAAACTATAGAAAGTCATTATGACGTAGAATGTGCATGCTTTGTTGCTTCCATTTATTAAATAAATGACATTATTTTAAAAACTCATTTTTTTAAGCAAATCATGTAAACCTTCTAGAAGCTGTGATTTTTAAAAACGGGGAGTACTAAGCTATTCTTCTTGTCGAACAAGTGCACAAACTATAAAAAGTTGTTATGACATAGAAAGTGGATACTTTCTTGATTCCATTTATTAAATAAATCACATTTTTTAAAAACTCGTGTTTTTTTAAGAAATCATCTAAACCTTCTAGAAGTTGTGATTTTAAAAAACGGGGGGTGGTAAGCTTTTCTTATTCTCCGACAAATGCGCAAACTATAGAAGGTTGTTATGATGTAGAATGTGCATACTTTTTTCATTCCATTTATTAAATAAATGACATTATTTTAAAAACTCATGTTTTTAAAGAAATCATGTAAACCTTCTAGAAGCGGTGATTTTTAAACACGAGCGGTACTATGCTATTCTTCTTGTCGAACGCATGGGAAAACTATAAAAAGGTGTTATAGTACAGAATGTGCAGACTTTTTTTATTCCATTTATTAAATAAATCACATTTTTTCAAAACTTGTGTTTGTTTAAAAAATCATGTAAAGCTTCTAGAAGCTGTGAGTTTAAAAAACGGGGGGTACTAAGCACTTCCTATTACTGAACGCATGCAAAAACTATAGAATGTTGTTATGACCTAGAATGTGCATACTTTGTTGGTTCCATTTATTAAATAAATCACTTTTTTTAAGAACTCGTGTTTTTTAAGAAATCATGTAAATGTTCTAGAAGCTTTGATTTTAAAAAATGGGGGTAGTAGGCTTTTCTTATTCTCGGACGCATGCGAAAACTATAGAAAGCCGTTATGACATAGAATGTGCATACTTTGTTTATTCCATTAATTAAATAAATAACATTATTTTAAAAACTCATGTTTTTAAACAAATCATGTAAACCTTCTAGAAGCTTTCATTTTTAAAATCGGGGGGTACTAAGCTATTCTTCTCGTCAAATGCATGCGCAAATATAAAAAGTTGTTATGACGTAGAATGTGCACAATTTGTTGATTCCATTTATTAAATAAATCACATTTTTTTGAAACTCATGTTTTTTTAAGAAATCATGTAAACCTTCTAGAAGCTTTGATTTTAAAAAATGGGGGGTACTAATCACTTCCTATTACTGAACGCATGCGAAAACTATTGAAAGTTGTTATGACCTATAATTTGCATACTTTGTTGAATCCATTTATTAAATAAATCAAATTTTTTAAAAACTCGTGTTTTTTAAGAAATCTTGTAAATCTTCTAGAAGCTGTGATTTAAAAATACGGGCGGTAGTAAGTTTTTCTTATTCTCGGACGCATGCACAAACAATAGGAAGTCGTTATCACGTAGAATTTTCATACTTTTTCGATTCCATGTAAACCTTTTTTTATTCCATTTATTAAATAAATCGCATTTTTTCAAAACTCGTGTTTTTTTAAGAAAACATGTAAACCTTCTAGAAGTTGTGATTTTAAAAAACGGGGGGTACTAAGCTATTCATCTTGTTGAACGCATGCGCAAACTATAAAAAAAATTATGACGTAGAATGTGCATACTTTGTTGATTCCATTTATTAAATAAATCACATTTTTTAAAAACTCATTTTTTTTCAGAAATCATGTAAACCTTCTAGAAGCTGCACTTTTAAAAAATGGGGGGTAGTAAGCTTTTCTTATTCGTGGACGCATGCGCAAACTATAGAAATTCGTTATGATGTAGAATGTGCATACTTTGTTGATTCCATTTATTAAATAAATGACATTTTTTTAAAAACTCAAGTTTTTAAACAAATCATGTAAACCTTCTAGAAGTTGTGATTTTTAAAAATGGGGGGTACTAAGTTATTCTTCTTGTCGAACGCATATGCAAACTATAAAAAGTTGTTATGATGTAGAATGTGGGTACTTTGTTGATAACATTTATTAAATAAATCACATTTTTTCAAAACTCGTGTTTGTTTATGTAGGGCTTCGGGTTGAGTAATTTTTTTTTTTTTGTACTAACAACTCGTAAGACTTAAACAATTTGCACTTGTCTCAATACAATTTGTTTTCTAGGTTATAAATAGAACTTCACCAATTGTCACTTTGAATGTATTACACATGTACGACTTAAATTACTCTTCCAAAACTTGAAATGTATTTAAATTCATGATCACGATCCTTCACAATATGACCATAATGCAACTCACCTATAAATCCAAATTAAGAACAATCGATTTCATAACAACCACAAAACACACCTTTATGTTTATAACTATATTTCATTTATCTAGCTACAAGCAACATTTTGTCATGTTCTTCTTATCCATTTACTAACTGTGAACGACACATTTTTATATGGAGTCGATCTCTTGGCTAGTTATAATTACCGCCTTGGGGTAAACTTGCATTCATTTTCTTCGTTGCTTAGAATCACACTTATCTATACATATTCTCTATGTGAATTCACTACAGCTAATACATTTGAATAATAAATAGTTACATCTCATTTCTAATCTAGCATAATATATTTTACATCATCCTTTGACCATAATCAATACATTGGGAGATAAAATGTAGACACATTTCAATTCTATATTAATAACATGACATTTTCTACTTTATAATTCTGCCACATATTTTATTTTATAATTCTGCCATAATCAATTCGTTTAAAATACAAGGTAGTAACAATTCAATTCCATATCGCTAATAACATGACATTTTCCACTTTATAACTCATCAATACATTGGGAGATAAAATGTAGACACATTTCAATTCTATATTAATAACATGACATTTTCTACTTTATAATTCTGCCACATATTTTATTTTATAATTCTGCCATAATCAATTTGTTTAAAATACAAGGTAGTAACAATTCAATTCCATATCGCTAATAACATGACCTTTTCCACTTTATAACTCTGCCACATATTCTATTTTAAAATTCTGCCATAATCAATACATTTAAAATACAAGGTAGTAACAATTCAATTCCATATCACTGATAACATATTCCAGGCTTATTCTTTAATAAAAAAATTGTCATGACTTTATAAAAGGTTGTTCTATTCATATAATCCAACATATTTTCAAATGAACTGTTCTGTTCTATCAAGCATATAGAATGCCAAATTCTAATAAACTATCGTTCCAGAAAAGTAAATTTCACTTAAATGACACATGAAAGAATTATCAAGATCATCAAGGACATCGTGATCAACAATCGTCCTTATTTAAAATTAGTGTGCTTATTACCATACAGTTAAAATGTGAACCAAATTCTGCATGTTCCAGTTCTATAATTTACATTACAATATACGTCTACAAACCCTGTCAGATGGAATCGCTAATGGTTTGAGCTTTGGGGAATTTTAGACACAACTAACAGATTTGAATTCACTGTTAATGGAATCGCCCAGGTGTAATAAAATTGCTATCGATCTGGAAATGTGATCACAACAACAGATTTGGGAATTCACTGTCAATTAAATAGCTTAATGAATTGAAACTTGGGAATTTTTGACACAACCTCCAAAATGAGTCACTGTCAGCCGAGATCACTAGATGGAATCGCTAATGGTTTGAACGCTGGGGAATTTAGACACAACTAATATATTTGAATTCGTTGTTAATGAAATCGCCCAGGTGTAATAAAATTGCTATCGATCTGGAAATGTAATCACAACAACAGATTTGGGAATTCGCTGTCAATTAAATAGCTTATTGAATTGAAACTTTGGGAATTTTAGACACAACTAACAGATTAAAAACATTCTCAATGCAATCGTTTGGATTTGGGATATGGTCACGATCGCTGTCAATAAATGTTGTAAATTGAAATATTGGGGATAAATATAATCACGAACAATAGATTAAAATCAATCTCAATGCAATCGTTTGGATCTGGGATATGGTCACGATCACTATCAATAACACACTGTAGATTTAAATATTGGGGATAAATATAATCACGAACAATAGATTAAAAATCAATCTCAATGCAATCGTTTAGATTTGGGATATGGTCACGATCACTATCAATAACACGCTGTAGATTGAAATATTGGGGATAAATTTCGACGGAGAAGAATTTAAAATAATTGAGGTCGATTTCTCATTAGATGGGGAATCGAATCCCACTAAGTAGTAGATCTGGAAACGATGCATCAATGAAACCAAAAATCAAATCCTGAAATCGATTTTTATACACATACATAGAAATAGCTCTAGAAACCATGTGATCCATCATTGATCAATGGTGCAGAGTCTCATCACTACAATGGCAAGTTTAAATCCGAGAAATATTTCAATAGAGATACAGAGTCGAATCATAGCTTAAGAAAAATATCTACGAAAAGAAGAAGTGAGCGTTGTAATTAAAATACAGGTCAATATTTATGGACCTCAGAAAGGATTATTTACTAATCAATCTGAGCGTTAAATAGATTCTTCGGGTAGAGGGCCGATCATCCATTTAGATCGATCTCTGTAAAAGAAATACAGAGTCTATCCATCTTAAATAAAACTGATCATATCAAATTGCAATTACAGTAACAGTATAAAAATAAATGAAGCTACATTACTTCATACAGAGTTCGATCCGTCTAGAGATTGATCCTTCTTAAATAAAAATGATCATATCAAATTGCGATTACAGTAACAGTATAGAAAAATAAAGCTACATTACTTCATACAGAGTTCAATCTGTCTAAAGATTAATCCATCTTAAATACAACTGATCATATCAAATTGTAATTACAATAACAATATATAAAAACAAAGCAACATTACTTCATCACCATATTATTCAAATCCAGAAAGTTCGATTCATTTCAAAAATGCTAAGAGCAAAGAGTTTCGGTTTCAAAAAAACAATTATTAATAATAAGCATATCAAAACACAAGGAATACCTCTCCGGTGGTCGCTTGGAGAAGTCTGAAGATGGTGTTGAAGATGATCCTTGCCATACTACTACTGAAGACCTCAACCGTTCACCACGGGACACCTCGGTAAACCACCCAACCACTCTGGAAGTACTCTGGACTAGGCACGTTTATGAGTTAGACACCTTTCACTTAATTGCTTGTTGTCTGTTTGACTCAGCTAGACAGCGTGAACTATATTTTCGGCGTGATGGACATGATGATATGTTGCTACTGTGTTAATGATGTTACTATATTCATGCAGTTATTAAGTTATGATTATCATGAGATTCTTTTATTTCATAATGATAGTGTATGTTTGATAATCGTCCTGGAGGAAATGTGATATATATATATGATGTGGTAAATATGGTGTGATCGATTTAATGATTTTATGTGATGAGATAAATGATGATGACAATATGGATCAGACAATGATAGAATGTAAAATATATGGTGTAGTACATGGATGCCATCCTATGATGAAATTCATAGAACTGTTATATTCCATACATACCTGTGATGAAAGTGTGACGTGAAATAAAATGATGTTGATGATATGGATCAATTGGTGATCGAATGGAAATGCTTGTTATAAAAGGTGTATCTTGCGGAATACTAACCTACAGGACACAAGGGCTATGGGATAGCTGGGTAATTGATCTGGTATACAGAGAAGAACCTATCCATGCAGTAAACCTTAGCAACCGAAATTGACGAAACGATGACATGGACCGATAATCTCGAGAGCAGCAGAGTATGATTTGATAAGGGTGTAGGCCCAATATGTTGAGAGGGATGGATGTGTTTCCCACCCTATGTTCCTATGATACCCGAGGTCATGGGAGGGTCGTGCCGAGACACGCTCCCCATTTAGTTGTGATAACGATGGTCGGATGCCTGCTAGGGGAGGATAGGTTCGCTGTTCAGCCGACGCTATCGCTCTCATGTTCTATGTGGTCAGGTCGATGAGTCCGACATCCACTTTTGTACTAGCAGAGGAAGGATAGGGAGGATGTGGTAGTAGGTTAGGATGGGAGGATATGATAGTTAGTACTGTTGAGGTTTGGGTATTCCTTGACCCGGAGTTAGTGGTAGTAGGTAGCTTCCCTTGTACCTGAATGATTGATCAAATGTAATCATAAAAATAACGAAATGAAATATTAAAGGTTAATTGATAAAATAACCGATGATGTTTTAGTAATATTATGATGAATGTATACTTGTTCAGTTTGCATAAAGTATTATTAGTGTTAGTTAGCTGTTATGCATAGGATATATATATGTGACATATGTTTATAGTACATGTCTGTCTTGTGCATACGCTGGCCACGCATGCACATTATGCACATGCGCAATAATATTGGTCTACAACCTACTTATCAAGATTTAACAATGTTATAAGTTATCATAGATAACTCAATTAAGTATTTACTGAATGACTTAATTAGTAAAGGATTGTCCAGTTCTAATGTGTAAAAGAAGTTAATTAGTCTTGTGTGTGAACATGGTAATGAACAATTAAAATAAGTGTCATTAATTGCAAGTATCCTTAAGTAAATGTGTCTCCAATATGAAGTATGAAAGTTAAACACTAATACTGAAAGAGTGTACTCTATCATTGTTGATTATGATTAATTAAACCATTAAGTGTATTTCATTATTTATACCCAGAAGTACTATGTTGACACTTATCAAATTAACAAATAAATATTTTAATTATTATTCACAATTAATTTAATCACTATTATTATTAATCATTATTGTTATTAATATTATTATTAAATTAATAATAATAGTGATAATAATCTTTTTATAAAGCATAGTGGATTGAATAATAATAATTTTATTAAATAGATTATTCATTTAATTACTTAACGGAATCATTCCAAGTAAATTAAAAGGATTGTTTAAATAAATTATTGAATGATTCCACTACCCGAGAGAAATTTGGGTGATTTAAAAATAATATATAATCCACCTTTATGCCTTAAAAAGGGTGTTGCATTAATGATTTGTACTTCCTAAGACCACGACAGCTAGGGCGGTGGAGTGATAAGGAAGTTTGACTTTATGAAGGAGGTGGATTCCTATAAAGAGGGGATTTTAACAAGTAGTAAGGGGGATGGTGGGAGAACGGAGATGATTTTTTTATGAAAAAGGAAGAATGCTGAGGAGGGGGTTAACTCGATGCCGAGGAGGGGGTTAACTCAAAGCTTTGAGGAGGTGGGAAACTCAAATGAAAAGACTGAGGAGGGGGTTAACTCAGTAAAAGATTACCATGGAAAGGTTCGATGGAAAGCTGCTGTCGGGATTATCGGTCTGTGGGCTCAGGGGCTAGAAAATCCGTTGATTTCCTAGGGTCAGCACGATAATAGTTGATCGGCAGGGTGGACACATCATTTTGGGTTGCTAAGGTACCATACAGAATTCACCACGTAAGTCTTCTGATCTTACGGCAAATCTACAGGTCCAGGTATTTTACTGAGCTAGCTTGAATAAAAGGTATTTTCTTTATTTTCAAATTATGCATGTTAAAATAACAGAGCTGTAATGAAGATTTAAGTTTATGATTATTTAAATTGTAGAGGCATGTAAACATTTAGATAACAGATACATAGACGATAATGGATTAGAGACCCAGTGCCTAGATAGGGCACTACATTTGGTATCAGAGCTTTGGCTCAAACCCTGAGACCTTAGGGCCTAACTATGCCTGGAAAATATAGTGAAATTTACTAGAAAAAAACAACCAAACATGATGTCTGAAAGAAAAAAGAAAAAAAAAGAAGAAGGGGATAACTTGAAGAGCCCTTTTTCCTATTTAGTTACACAACATAACAGAAACAGAACTTGAACGATAAATATATATATACATATTTTGAACAGAAAATTTTGGAATTATGTGTAAATCTAGTATCCTCCACCGAGAAGATTGAACATAAAGTTTTGAGAAAAGCTAGGAGGCTGCCTGGAAAGTAAACGAACCCCCATACTCCAAATCTATGGCGGATGGGCATATTCTTCCTGTAAAATATTAAAAAAAAACTAGGTTAATAAATGTATGCAACAAAAAAAATGGCTTAATTGTGTGAAAGACGTTTAAAAATCTAGTTTCAAATTTCAATTTAATAGGTGTGACTCATTGAAACTCCAATGCACATGAAATATAAAATACAAGTTCAAATTGCTAAGACGCGAGAAGAGGATCGTAATTACGAATTAGATGCCCAACATACTATTTGAAGGTATTTAATGACAAGGTGTAGATATGTTTTATTTTTATGATTTTAAATTAAGTATGTCGGTTCTCGCGCAAAAGACAACTCACGGGAATTATGAATTCAGGGTTTAGGAATTATGCTGTATAAACGTTAAAATAAAACTTAAATAGTTATAAAATATTAAAATAAAGGGGGAGTAGTTACTCATTTTTTTTTTAAGGGGGTTGGATTTTATTACCACGAGTTACCCATATACATATGTATATATGAAAAGTTAAAAATTAAACGAGACGGTAATAAATTTCAACCAATAAAATAGTTAATATGTATAAAATAAAATAAAACTTCATGGATGGTTTCCGCATTTCCCCTTGAATGGTTTGCCCTACCGGTTTTTAAAATGCGGATGTATCAAAAATTGACACGTGTAATGGTGGGTTTCTTACCACAACCACCAACCGCCCTTATCTCGCGTGCGAGTTGACGACGCGGGACCGATAGAGAGCCGTCGGTCTTTCTCTACGGCTCTTGCAACTCTCCAAACGATATGAACTTTACCATGCCGGCACATAAATACAAGATATTAATTGGGTGAAAAAATGAAGATGGGTGTCTATTTTGGGGGGTCTTGTGAGAAAATAATTCTGGTTTTTTCATGTTTTTCAACTTCGGGCGAACAAAAGTGATATTTTCGTTTAAAATTTCACTTTGCCGTAAAAAGAAAACTTTTATAGAATTATGTTAGCTTTCTATTCATAATTTTTTCAATTTTTTTTATTAAGATTTGATATGTCGATTTCGCAAATGTTTGACAGTGTGTTTTTATAAAATGAAAAGACTACAAAAGAGTTATGATTTGTTGCGCCACTAAAATCGTTGTTAGACTTATTTTTTGCAAAAACAGAAAATGCTACGACAATCTACACACAATGTACTAGTGCCTGACTATAAGTTTGCAACCAATGGATCTATATACTAATTATTATATTTTTTTAAAGTCGATCAATGGAGAAACTCAGTCAATTTTCAACAACTTTTTTGTTGCACCACTTTTCTCTCAATCCGCTATAAAAGCAAAAAATCTACGAACATCCTTTTGAAGTAGACACGCCAATTAAGAGTCCCACATTTTTTCGATTTTTTTGGTGTGGTATTTTTTAAGTTATGGATTTTTCTTTTCGCCGTTTTTTTAAAGAGTTGAATCGTAACTCGACACATGTTACGAAAATAAAACTTTAAAAATATCAGTTCTTATCTATATACAACAAAATTTATACCCACGTAAAGTAGATTCAATGACGAACCTAATGGTATGAAGTCCGACATTCGTTTTTTTGTGTAAGAGGTGGTTTTTCCCTTCCAAAAATGGAGAAACCTGAAAATTCTGCAGAAAAGTGAATCTATCATGTTTCAGAGATTATTCGGCCGAACTAATTATTCGGCCGAATAACATTTTTCCGTAACGGCGCCGTGAATCATGATGAAGGTTATTCGGCCGAATAATGAAACGGAAAAAAAAACTCGTCGGCCAGAAAAAAATAAAATAAAATAAAATTTATACTCATATAAATAAACCTAAAGTTGATTCATTATTTTCGCATGTTTTAACTTAGCATTTTTTTGTCAATCCAATTTTGAAAGGAGGAGACATTTTTTGCAAAAGGAGGTTTTTACAAGGTATGTTTCTTCTTCTTTTTTACAAAAGGCACATTGAAGGAATTTTTTTTCTAAGGCATATTTGCAAGAAGTTTTTTTTCTAAGGCATATTTGCAAGGAGTTTTTTCAAAATATTTCTTTTCTTATTGCATATTTGCAAAGAAGACATTTTTTGCAAAAGGAGGTTTTTACAAAGTATGTTTCTTCTTCTTTTTTCCAAAAGGCACATTGAAGGTGATTTTTTTCTAAGGCATATTTGTAAGGAGTTTTTTCAAAATATTTATTTTCTTATTGCATATTTGCAAAGAAGACATTTTTTGCAAAATGAGGTTTTTACAAAATATGTTTCTTCTTTTTTTTTCCAAAAGACACATTGAAAGTGTTTTTTTTTTAAGGCATATTTGCAAGGAGTTTTTTCAAAATATTTATTTTCTTAGACATGTTTGCAAGGAGATTCTTTGCAAGGATTTTATTTAAAAAGTGTGTATTCCAAAGTATTTTTGCAAAAAAAATGTATTTTTCCTTTTTATTTCTTTGAAATAGATTTTTTCAAAGAGTTGTTTTGGTAAGATAATTTACAAATGGTTTTTTTCCAAAGTAGCTTTGCACTTTTTATTTATTTGAAAGAGGTTTTTTTCAAATAATTGTTTTGCTAAGGTATTTTGCAAAGGGTTTTTACCAAAGTAGTTTTGCACTTCTTATTTATTTGAAAGAAGTTTTTTCAAATAGTTATGTTGCTTTAAGGTATTTTGCAAAGGGTTTTTTGCAAGGTAGTTTTGTACTTCTTATTTCTTTGAAATGAGTTTTTTCAAAGAGTTATTTCTTTACAATGGTTTTTTCCAAGATATGTTTACAAATAAGTTTGTTTTTCAAAGTACTTTTTCCTAGTGGCTTTTTTCGTATATATTTTTTCAAAGAGGTTTTTTTCCAATGATTTTTATAACAAAGATTTATTTACAAGGTGTTTTTATTATTTTCCAATGGGTAGGTAATTTATTGTCAAGGAGTTTCTTATTTCTTTCCAAGAAGGTTTTTTTCAAAGAAGATTTTTGTTCAAAGAGTTTTTTCAAAGGAAAGTTAATTCCAAAGAGATCTTCTTCAAAAGACTCTTACAAAAATTTTATAAGGTGAAGCAAATTTCAGTTCATATTTTTATAAATTTCGTAAATGTTTTTAAATCTTAATTTATTTATTTTTACTATAAAGTAACATGATTCTTTAATTTATCATCTATATATTAAACAACCATTGGCAATAAGAGAAAACATCAAAGAAAAGGTGATCGTAAACGTGATGATGATAGTAATAGAGAGAAACAAAAACTCAGATATATTGCCAAAAAATAAAGGGTTGCCGAAACGGAAGAGAGAACTATTGAAGATATAAATACAGATTTACATGATAATGTTGAAGAGATGGAAATTGAAAATAGAGTACAAGAAGAACAAATTGAAGTTGAAAAGAACATTGTAGAAGATTTAAATAGTGATTTACATGCTAATGTCGATGAAGTCAATATTGAAGATCAAGTTCAAGATCCAGAAATTGGACCTGGTATGTATATATCATATATTTTTCAAATTCATTTTTTTGTAATGAATTTTATTTTTGGATATATGTTAAATTAAATTTAACTTGATGTATAGGTACTTTTACTATTGATGATGAAATGTTAGAAGACATTGATTGCGACAAATATGGAGAAAAACTACCAATACATGTTGCACGATATCGTGCTACAAAATTTTATGATGAAGTTCTCAAGGATTACTCAATAGAAGGACAAGCACAAATTTTGAGATGTTTATTAGTGTCCAAGAAATTAGAAGGTGCTACATCATTATTGGGTATTCACAAAGCGACAAAAGAGTCGAAATTGAAACAAAATGTGATGAAAAATATAGGTGATGCAATAAAAAAAATTGAAAAATCCAGGAAGAAAGATATCAGTGCTGCACGTAAAGCAATTCATACAGCAATTCTTTCAGCTAGTACTAAACAAAAGCATTTGACAACAGAACTAGCAAAAGCAGTTGAAACATCAAGAAAGACATTATACAAACATAGCAAATTCAGAATGCAAATAGATGAAAATAATGAACTTGCTTGCTGGGCAATTATTTGTAGAAAACCTTAAAAAGATAGATTAGGAGCAGGTGTTACAGATATTGAACGAGACTATTGGTTGGAACATGCTTGAATTTCACCAAATTCAAGAGATGTGATACGCAAAAGAATATCACAAAATGTATATGAAAGCCAACCAAAACATATAATGGACATGACACAAGTACAATTGTTCAATAAATTCAAGGAAGATCATCGTGGAATTAGTATATCAATCACTACATTTGTGCAACAAAAACCATGGTATGTTAGACCTATTACTATACGTGATACATGTTGTTGCCATTATCATGTGCAATTTCAGTTATATTATGACACATTTCTTGAATTTGGTAAAATGTTTTGGACAAATTTACCACCTCCGTCGACGATACGTGAATTCATATCTCAAATTTTATGTGAGAGAAATCACGATGAAGTATTTTATTCAAAGAAATGTGTCAATGGAAAACATTGTCATCATTGCGGAAATCTGGTGCTATTCCACAATAAATATCCTATCGATAATGATCAATCGTTGTCAAATGTAAATGTTGATTGGAGGAGATACGAATACATCAACTATAGTACAAGTTCTAGTGATTCACACTCCAAAAGAATTGATTTGATAGAAGACAAGATATGCGTCACAGATTTTCTAAAAAAATTTGAAAGCGAAATTTATAAATACACCCAGCATTCACATAGAGCACGATGGCAAGATCTTTAATTCAAACAGTCTCGTGAAATTTTTCCACCCGGAACAATTTTGTCCGTAGTTGATTTTGCTGAAAACTATACATTTGCTGCACAAAAAGAGATACAGAGTGAATACTATCACTCTGACCAAGTTTCGATATTTGTCCATGTTGTATATAGACATTCTCAACGGGATTTTGATGGCATTGAAAGCACATGTGACAATCGAGATGTGATTAAAGAATATCACTTCTATATCAGCGATGATCGTACACACGATACACATTTTGTTCAACATTGTATAGAAAATATTTTCTATGACTCACTGAAAAAACGCGAAGTCAAATTCAATGAGCATTGGATATGGTCTGATGGATGTGCGGGTCAATTTAAATCTTCACGGTCATTTTCTTGGTTATGTTGACTTCATAAAGCGCTGAACATTAAACATCGCTGGAATTTCTTTGAAACTGGGCATGGAAAAGGTGAGCATGATGGTGTAGGAGCATGCGTAAAAAGAGCACTTCGAAGATGGCAAATGAACTATTCTTCTGCACGGTTTCATTCAGCTGCAGAGGTTGTCCAATGGTGTCAATTAAATCTAAGCCATGATTATAATCAACAATCAAAAGATGTGCGTAGGTATGTACACTATTTTTTTATTTTATATTATTTCTTGAAATTTAAAAAAATGTATGTACTAACATTTAAGTACATGTACACTAACATTAAAAGTTGTTCTTTGAAAGTGATTCATCATTTATTGTGTAGGTTTTTTTGGCTTGTTGGGGTCCAAGATATAAATAGATCAATACCATATGACGCTAGCACCATACATGGGACTAGAGATCTTCACTCTATTCAAACAAAATCATTTCACAACGTGTTTGCATTTGATAGTAGAAAGCAATCATGCTTTTGTCATATTTGCAATGAAAATGTTGAATCTAAAGAAGTTTGTGAAAACATGACAAACAACTACGTAAAAGCTTGGAAACACACAAAGATTAATGCAAAAGGAAAAATGCCACTGGCAAGTGTAGAAGAGTTAGAATCAGAAGAAATAGCAATATCCTCTGATGGCGATAGAATTTCAGATCTTGTTAGAGAAGGTATTAAACTTGTTCTTGACTTTTAAGTTAATTGTTCATTCTAGTCCATCGCCATAAGTATAGTCAATTTAATTCATTTAAAAACGCTAACACCAATTATAATTTGCGCAGGAGATGTTTTCGCTGTGATTGCACCTGTAGACAACAACGAAAATGTCAAGTATTATTTGATGCGATGCACTGAAGGAAAAATGAAGTTATTGGAGGACTACAACGACAACGGATTTACATACGAAAGAGGATCCATCATTTTAAAAGGCTATTTTTTTCAGCAGACGCATATGACTAAAAATTATGTCTACTTTCAAGATTATGAACCCGATGTTATATGTTGTCAGTATAGTCATTTAGTATGTGCATCTCGAATAAATTTGGTACAAGTTCCATCAAAAAAACAGTTAAAAACCAAAAAATGGAAACTATCCATATGTGACCATGAACGGATAGTTAAGGATGGCATTCCATTGCGATGTTTTTAACTACATATCAAAAATAAATTGATCTATATTTTTGTCCATGTCAATGGTTGTGTACAATATATTTTTTGTCCATGTGTCACAATTGTTGTGCATAGTATATTCTTTCATTGAGTTTTTATGAATATTTTCTTGAATGACAACTAACATAAGAGCTTCAATGATTGTACTTTAACATGCTTAAAAATGAATTCAAATATTATTTGGGAATTCAAAAGTACTTTATTCGGGTCCCCATATGTCTATTAGACCACTAAGGGATGAGATAACGGATGTGGCTATCCCCACTCCGCCCCGAATTTTTACTTTTGATTGATTGATGCCAATGAAAAATCACCAAAAAATCTACTAAATTTTGTATTCTTTTAATCCATCGAACATGTTTCTTTAATATACTTCATCATAAATATGATCTGAATGAATTTTTTAAAACAAGTTGTTAATCTATATAAGTTTTAAATATATGATTGTTGCACAAAAATAATATATCTCTCACATGTAAGTTCACATAACTGAAATCATGGCAAATGAAGATAACAATCATTTGATTTTTAATCACAAACAAGAATTCCTAGATTGTGAAGCTTATGCTAAATTAGAGAAATGATTATTTATAACAAATCGATAAAAATTCATCGAATTGTTGTCTAAAATTCATTGCTCTAACTTAGCATAAGCTTCACAATCCGGAAATCCTCACTTATGATTAAAAAACAAAAAATCATTATCCTCATTTGCCATGATTTCAACATTTAGAAATTCACGAACTACAAAGTACCTGAACAATGAACATATGAAAAATATTAGTTAAATTTTGAAATTTACATATGCATATCATACAATAAACATATGAAAAACATTAATTAAAATTTAAAATTTATATATGAATCAAACTACCAAAAAATTGAAACTTTTATCAAACAATTCGTAGATTTTCTATCAAGAATTCCTATCATTTCATTTCTTTACATTTTAGCATCCCATTTCTTAGTTCATTTTAAACCTTCATTCTTATGGTTCAACACTTTCTCAACATTCATTCTTTCCATAACATTTCTCAACATAACAAAATGAAAAAAATTTACAAATTCAACATTTCCAAACATTACAGATTCAAACGTTCCATCCACTCTTTGAACATTTTTGACACCTCCCATTCATTTTTACAAATTCAAACGTTCCATTCACTCTTTAAACATTTTTGACACCTCCCATTCATTGTTACAAATTCAAACGTTCGATTCACTCTTTGAACATTTTTGACACCTCCCATTCATTTTTACAAATTCAAACATTCCATTCACTCTTTGAACATTTCCAAACTTTACAAATTCAAACGTTCCATTCACTCTTTGAACATTTTTGACAACTCCCATTCATTTTTTCCCCACATTGATTCTTACCAACATTCATTCTTGGCATTGAACATTTTCTAACTTTAGATTAATCATTTTAAATAGACACCTCCCATTCATTCTTTCCCAACATTCCTTCTTCCATAACATTCATTCTCAACATTCAACATTTCCTAACTTTAAATTACCTACTCAATGTTTCATTCACTCTTAACAACTTTAAATTACCTATCAAATGTTTCATTCACTCTTAACATTTCAAACATTTTTGACACCTCCCATTCATTTTTTCCCAACATTGATTCTCACCATAACATTCATTCTCAACATTGAACATTTCCTAGCTTAGATTAACATTTTAAACATTCATAACACCTCCCATTCATTCTTTCCCAACATTCATTCTTCCATAACATTCATTCTCATCATTCAACATTTTCTAACTTTAGATTTGCACCTATCAAGACATTTTAAACATTCATGCAAAACATATTATAAACATTATCAAAACATTTTAAACATGCATGCAAAACATATTATAAACATTATCAACACATTTTAAACATTCATACAAAACATATTCTAAACAATTTACCAAATGAGAAATAATTAACATGTACTCATATATAATCCAAAAAAGAGTTAATGAACATGTGAGTTCAATGTGCATATATGTATAATCAAAAAATAAATACCCTTCATGTTCAAAACAACTACAATATATATATATCAACAAAAACAATAAAGTCTGAACCACTGTCCATCTGGACCAATATATTTCCACTATTTTCCACTAGGACCTTCCCTGGGACTCAACTCGGCCTACAATACACAGAAAAACAAATTATAAATCTAGATCATAAATTATTTAAACAATTTTAAACTAAATTCAAGACATTAAGATATTAAACTTATACTAAAAAAACAATTCAATTATTAAAAAAATCGTACATCAAATTCTTTGAATGCATGTCCACCACTTTTTTCCACTAGAGCCTTCCCCTTGACTCCAAAGGATCTCAAAGAGCCAAACTGCAACATGTACAAAATTAATTTATGAATCCTAAAGAATGCAAACAATTTTCAAATAAATCCAAAAAATATAAAACATTAAACTTATATCAGAGATCATTTCTAGTTCAACAAAATTACCTCGGTGCCAATATCCGCATTCATCAAAGAACCTACATCTTCACCCCCAATTTCCAAATGGTCTCTCCCCTAAAATTTAAATTTTGTTAATGAATAAAACATAGTAGATACATATAATAAATTAAGCAATTAACTTAAAACCAAAACAAAAAAATTAAAATCATTAGCTCACAAGAGATGGTAAATCATCTAAAAAGTTGGAATCCAAAGAAACCTGCATAAATAAGTCAAATTAACAATAAGATACATTGATATTTATTAAAATTCAAACAAACAAAAAAAATCAAGTTCAATCATAAATATTATAATTAAAATACATCTCCAAAACGCTCTTCATTTTGACTAGGAGGCTCTTCATTTTGACTACTGGAGACTCGAAAATTATGTGCATTTAACATTCTAGAAAACTGCAAACAAAATACATTTGCTTAATATATTTATTACTATGTAACAAAAAATTCAATTCAAAATGAATAATAAAAAATCAAATAGATTGTGATAGCATAATCAACAAACCTCTCCCATACTCGATGTGTCATTGGATAACACATCTGAAGCTATATCTCGACAAGACTTAGCATAAGCCCTGAGATCATCGATGCTAAATCCATCTACCTCGTCATTCGTCTTGTAAACAAAATTTTGACGAACAGTAGCACGAGCCCTCTCTCGACCCAAACCCACTTCTAATCCAACAAGAGCTGATGCTAAACCATCACCTACCGATTCCCTTGCAGCTGTCCCTAGTTGGGATGTGGGCTCCATCTCTGATCTTAAAGCCACAACCCTTGGTGGACGAGATATCTCAGGTGGAGGTTGAAGAGTAGTAGGGTCTCTGAGAGCACCTTTTCGATTATATATTCGACCTTTTCCAACTCCATAAAAGTCAGAAGGAACATCAGTATAGTTTGGCTTCATACCTAAAAAAAACTCCGCATAGAAAAATCTAGCAAAATAATTAGGAACCTCATCGTTCCATGGCAATCGACCATAAGCTGCAAGAAACCGATCATACATTAAATGTGCAATTTGAGGATGCTTGAAATATTGCACTTTCAACATTTTTCGCTTAAGGCCTTCTTTGAAATTAAACATTGAATTGGCTTGTTCTCTGGTGACTCTCTCCTTCACAACCTCCCACTTGTCTGGACCCATAACTTGTTCCCTTCGCCTCCGCATCAAATGAACAAAACCATTCGTAGTTGGTCCAAGTTCCTTGTATGCATCAATGAATTTTTGCAAAGACCCCAAAACAATCTCTAGACTTTGTCGGCTCTCTGGAGGGAGATCCAAAGAACAAAGATCATTGTTCAACCTGTCATAGTGGGATCTACAACTTTCAAGAATAGTTTGTTGCACAACACCTTCCCATGGAAGCTCATCAGGTAAATCAGACGGATAAATTGATATAGGTGTACAACCCTCAGCTAGTGGAACATATGTCGTCCTAGCTCTAGGAGGATCTTCAGGACCCTGCTCTGCACCCACACCTATTCCATCATCTACAATCCTATCTTGATCTTCCTCTTGCTCTGTCGAATTACGCACATCTTCTGAACCTCGCTCTGCTTCAAATATCGCCGTAGTCAAAAGTTAACCTTGTCCAAAAATTCAAAACACACAAAAATACAAATTATACATGATTAAACACTAATGTTCATACCAACAGAAGGTTGAGATCGACGCTCTCCCACAGAAGACAAAGGAGAATCATTTGTACCCCTATCAACTTGTTGGTGATCAGATGACTGTGACCCATACAATAAACTCGAACCCCGGGGTGAATTCGGCAACCTTTGACTACCAATTGGAACACCAATTCCTGATGAATGTGATGACCTCCTACGCTTTCGCTTCGAAGACTCCACTCTATCCATTTGATATGATTTCTAAATTTACACAAATGTCAACTCATAACATATTGAAATTGTACATGTTTATTCTACAAGCATAAAGACATATCTAATAAAGAACTACATACCAAATGTAAAGGTGTCTAAAGTAGTATAAGTGAGGGTTTTTTTTTAAGTCTCTCTCCTAACTCTAATTAATTAACTAAACTTCCTTACCATCACTACTATTGCAACATAAAGATATATTTAATAATCATTTCGTTATCAAATATAAGTTTTAACGCAGTTAATTGTAGTAGTATAGTAACCTTAAAAACTTTTCACCCATCAAATATGATTGAATTATATATCTCAATGTACAAACATCTCACAAAATATATATATATATACACTTATTAAAAGATTTCTACTTTATATTCATGATAAAAGAATTTACGCATATTGAAGTTTTAATTGTTAATTCTACAGACTTAAAAACATATCTCATAAAGAACTGCATACCACATGTAGAGGTGCCTAAAGTAGTATAACTTAATTTTTTTGTAAGTCCCTCTCCTAACTCTAGCACCACTACTATTGCACCATAAAGATAACATTAATAATCATCTCATAATCAGATAAAAATTATAATGCAGTTAATTGTAGTAGTATACTAACCTTACAAATTCTTCATCGATCACTTATAATTTCATTCTATATGTCAATAAACAAACATTTCTTAATATTTATAAAACAAAAATAATTAAGGACTTACAACAATATGAATTTTTAAGTGACAAACAATATATATTAATATATATATATATATATATATATATATATATTTTAAATACTTTTATAAGAATTTAAATGCATATATAAAATAAAAAATATAAATAAAAGTTAATTTATAATCTATAATACTATAAATATTACAAATACTAACTTTTATAAAATTTAAATTAAATTCTAATAATATGAAATACTGCTTATTAACTTACTAAGAAAATTAACAATTTAATAAATTAGTATCCACTATATACACACAAATTCCTGTTGTTGAAATCTGTTCAACAACAGAGTCCTTGAACTCTGTTCAACAACAGAGTTCAAGAACTCTGTTCAACAACGGAGTTCAAGAACTCTGTTCAACAACAGAGTTCAAGAACTCTGTTCAACAACAGAGTTCAAGAACTCTGTTCAAGAACAGAGTTCAAGAACTCTGTTCAACAACAGAGTTCAAGAACTCTATTACAAATACTAACTTTTATCAAATTTAAATTAAATTCTAATAATATGAATCACTGCTTATTAACTTACTAAGAAAATTAACAATTTAATAAATTAGTATGAAACATCAACATACTTAAACTGTCAATTTAAAATTTCTTTTATTATACACTATGTATCACACAAATTCCTGTTCTGGAACTCTGTTCAAGAACAGAGTTCTGGAACTCTGTTCAGGAACTCTGTTCAAGGATATACAGCCTTAACTCATGATCATAAAATTACATATACAAAAACTATTCTTGCCAATACAAAATATTGGGAGAGGAGCAGCGTTCCGAACAATTTTTACCCATAAAGAATATCGGAAACGATACATACCTTTAACCCAAAAACGCAGTGAAGATATCGTCAATCCACAACGCCGCAGCACGTCAAACCACCAACTCGCCAAACAACAAATATTTCCTTCACAAAACAACAAATTTTGTTAGCAACTGAAAGCTTTAAAAATTCGAAAACAAAACCAAAACAACACAACTCAACGAGAAAACGTACCTTCAGATGGCGAACTATCAACCCTGCGCGGAAAGCCGAAACACCAACGACGCACCGATAACAACCCCAGAAATACAAACGAAATAACCTGCCAAACTACCGCATTTCAACAAAAGATTAGAAAATGGAAAGGAATTATAAAATTCTAAAACTACCACATACATCAAAACATAATATTCGAAAACCAAAAATAGGATATAAAACTGATTTACCTTCACAAACGATAACTCCTCGTCATTACGCCGACCTACAAACAAACACCAACTACATTGCAGATCCGCCAGGCACACTCGTCAACAAACACAGCATCCACAGCTGCAACACAAAATAACAACAAAGCAGGCGGCGGATCGGGGATGGGCTGGAGCAACAACGGTCGAGCGTCGTCGACGCAGCGGCAGACGAGCGTCGTCGTCAAGCATGCAGGGCGGTGGCAAGGAACAAAGAGGGGCCCGCTTGCGGGGTCCAGAATAATGCAACAGCAACTGCCAAATGGCGGACGATGCCGGCCTTTTATGCAGAAAAATTGTTCGGCCGAACGATTATTCGGTCGAATAACCGTTAATCCGAACAATTGTTCGGCCGAACAATTATTCAGCCGAATAAACTACAATCAAAAAAAATTTCCCGTCCGGCAATGGTTTGCACGCATTTTGAGGATCCCCGTTAAACTAAACGGAGAACTGTTAGTAGGTATTCGGCCAAATAACTTCTACATTATTCGGCCGAATAATGGAAATTATTTGGCCAAATAATATTTATTATTCGGTCTAATAATCTCCGCTAAGACGATTTTGCAGTAGTTTCTCACGAAAGTGTTACCCACCTTCACGTTTTTACCCTAATTCAAGACCAAAAGAAAGAAACTTCAGGTTCAAGCCTACAACGCTCGAATAAATCTGACTTTAAAATTTTCCCGAGGAGCATTGAGATGATTAAGGTAAACCTGAAACGGAGCAGCATCCCATAGATGCAAGAACAACTGAAAACATAACAAAATAACAAAGTGTAGGTAACACCCAACCCTTTTAAATATTCGAATATCGTATACAAGGTAGGAATAATTCTACGCCCATATTAGGATGTTAAGGTCTAAACAATTCTATATATAAAGTAATTTAATGCCCATATACTAAGTGTTATCTCCCTAATTGACCACCGTCTTTTTGGGTGATAGAATGGGTAATGGGTAAAAATTTTATTTCTGTGAGTCTTGGGTTTCAAAATTCGAAAATTTAAGCTTTCAGCAGTTAACTGAGTCTGTGGAAGTTTGCTTAATGGCCGAAAAGGATTAGTTTCCGCAGCTAATATGGTTTACCAGAATGACTTTAGCCGCCGAAAAACATATCCATGTGCAAAAACCAAAGATTGCTTCGTACTCATCAAATCATCAAACGAGCCTGTTGTAACTGCCGAAAGGAAGGATTGATGGTGCATTGCTTGCTCATTATTATAGTGGATTGAGAAATTGTTGCTGAAACATTTTGATATTCTCGGGCTGTTATGGAATTTGACTGTGAGGAGCACACAAATTAAGAAGGCAGAACTGAAGTTTGATAAAGTCAGGGCGATTTCGCTGGGGAAGTGGAAAGCTAGCAAGGAACCGTTTCAGAGGTGTTTTCATCAGAGCAGTTATCCATTTCAATCGGGAAGAGTCAGCATTCAATCCTAAATCACGAGATTTCAGTATGAGGTTTCTCAAAGCTTCTGTTACAGAGAAATTTTTTGCTAAAATCGCGTGATCTTGCGGGGCAATTTTGACGGCCTTCCCGAACTCCAAATTCAGATCTGCAAGCCCCAGTGGATAGCTTATGATCTGTAGATCAAAATCGACTATTCGAACATGCAAAATGGACATCGGACGGTTGAGAAAATCGATTTTTTCCAAAGGCAGTTTTTCAGGAATCCTACAGGTTTCGGCAGCTTAGGCGAGACCCACAGAGCTCATTAGCTGCCAAAAGGTCTGACTTCCGGCGGCTAAGGCACGAAATCAGCAGAAAGCAGCGTTTTTGGGTTTTAATTTTTGAAACAGTTATAGCTTTCGGCATCTTAGACGAGCCTCCAAGAGCTCATTAGCTGCCGAAAAGGCTGACTTTCGGCGGCTAAGACACGAAATCAACAGAAGAGTTAACTGCCGAAAGCCTGTTTTTGCCAATTTTCTCTAATTTCGCCCAGATCTCAGTTTTGTTCATTGAACTAGCAGAAAGCCGATCAGAATGAATGGATTATAAATTATTTTATCAATATCTTGAGGCTTTTGAGCGAGATTTAAGTCAGTAGGGCACCTTGGCTAAGTTTCACCTTGTTTGGAGGGACCATTCTAGAAATCGACTGCCACATCATCCATCTCAAGTTGCTGTGCGCCCAGCTAAGTTCACCAAGCCTTGGGAGGCTGCTACACTTCATCAACCACCGAGATTTGAAGCGGATTGACACATCAGCAAGTGCCTTGATTCAAGGAATCAGTTCCTATCTTTTGCATTTACTATTCCATGTTGATGTTTTAGTTAACTGAACCAGATCCACGTTTTTAGGATCTGTGAACTATTGTGTAAAGGCTATAAATCCTGAGAACCAAGTCATTGTGAAGGGTTCGATTTTGGATGGAATAATGAGCTACTTATTTCAGTTTTTCTCATGCTAATATAGATCACAGGTTTCCCTCAGTTTCGATATCAGTTGTCATCTTCTATTTCACTGTATCAGTTTGTCTAGCTTTGAATGTGAATGTTTCTTTACATTGTTTAGCTCACTGCTTGATTCCAGTTCTTTCATGTATCTCTAGCCCTACTTTGTACTGGTTGGGTTACATGTTTTCTTCATCCACCTTTGATATTATATATGCTGATCAATCGTTTCTTGAGGGCACTGTTTCATCTGTTTACATGTTGAATGTCTAAATACTGTACTTTGATTTAGTCATCCCATTGATCCACCTTTGTTTTAAAAGACACAAAAGACATATTTTCTGAAGTTACCAGGCATACCTAGTTTATAACCCTAGGTAGTTTCCTGGAGTGATAACAAATTGGCGCCGTTGCCGGGGAGCGAGGTGAGAAGATGATCTTCCTGGGAGACGACATAGATCTACTCTTTGATGATAGACAAGGGGTAGACATTTATTGGTTATAATCATCTATCTGGCGACTCCATGAAGGACGAATTCAGTGGCGACTCCACAATATTCAGATGTCAAAAGCATTTGCTTCTCTTTTGGCTCGGAGGTTTGCACCTCTTGACTTCTCTTCAATTCCTGGTTTCCCACATGCAGTACCTGATATATCAGAATGGGGAGATTTTTTACCTATTTTCAAAGAGAAGAAAGATGATAATCCTGCTGAACACCTCCTCAAGTTTCATGAATGCATGGACCTATTAGATCTGCAGCATGAAGATGTTCGTATGAAGATGTTCATGTATTCGTTGTATGGTGATGCACGTGTATGGTATTCTTCTTTACCTCCTTCATGTATTTCATCTTTGAAAGACTTTCATAAAGCATTCAATGAGCGTTGCAAAAAGTTCTTTCCAAATGAGCTTTTATTTGATAATTGTTGTCAAGAATTTAACTTGCATAACAAGGCTGAAGATGTAAAGAAGGAAAGATCTCTCCATCATCTTTCTAATGATCTTCATGATACTGTGCCTTCTCATCAAGATAAACCACAAATGGATGATAAAGGAGCTGAAGATTCTCCTATTAATAGTATTTTTGTTTTTCATCAATCTGAAGAATTAGTTTCTTTAGATATCCATCATAGGGATCAGTTTTCATCTGAGGTTTATGAAGGTTTGGTTACTTCTGAAATACCAACTGTCCACCAAAGAGATGATCAGAAATGTATGCATGCTGTGGTTAAGGACACTCATAAAGATTATGCTGCTGTAGAAAATACTCTTCATTATGATCAAGAGATCGTTTATCCACATCATGATAGCCATAGTGATGCTTTTGTTATTGCATCAAATGCATCTCCCAACTTATGTTGTCATGAAGATAAGATTGTTCCTATTGAAAATTTGAAAAGTGAAGAGCAGATTTTTATATCAGCAAGTGACAGTTTCAGATCTACAGAGATTAAAGAGGATAGTCTACAAAGTCCAGATTTGCAAGGACTGTCCAAACTTCAGTTAGAACACATGAATCATGATCCCGAATGTGTTGATGTTGTAGCAGCATATGTTATGAGCAGCCCATATTTTCCAGACTTGCAGAAAAAGGTAGATCACAGCACGTATGAAAAGAGTGATGGAGACGAGGATCTAAAAGGTCCAGATCATCAATCTGTCTTATGTGTTTCTCCAACAGATCTCGAGCAGCCTGCATTCAACAATGAGATTATTAAAGGCAGTTTTCATCATCTTTTCAATTTACAGTTGGATCAGCAGTTTAATGAGGTATTGCTCTGTGATTTTGATGACCCTATTGCTGTCTATTTAGATTTCATGAGCAGCATAAATTTGAGGATATTTTTATTAAAGGGAGATTGTCTTTATCCTCTGTTCGAACATCTTTTCTGCATAATATGGTTTCCATTGTTTTTCGGGTCAGGATCTAGCATGATGGCATTAAAAAAGTATCTGACATGGCTGCATTGGAAATCCAGTGTTACTTGATCATGCTGCTCCTATTAGTTAGTGTAGGAGTAGATAGGAAAATAAAGCTCTTCTTATGAGCACGTAGATCATTTTCAGTTGTTGTTGAATAAGCAGAACAGGCCGCATGAAAGTTGCAGGTGGGATACAGGTTTGCAGAGGGACCAGCGCTGATGGCTCAATGACTCCATGCCCAATGCTAAAGGCTACTGGAACTACTTGGTTCTGGGATTCTTCGGAACCTCACTGGGAGGATTCCAACCCCGAGTAGGAGCCAGATGTTATCTCCCTAATTGACCACCGTCTTTTTGGGTGATAGAATGGGTAATGGGTAAAATTTTTATTTCTGTGAGTCTTGGGTTTCAAAATTCGAAAATTTAAGCTTTCAGCAGTTAACTGAGTCTGTGGAAGTTTGCTTAATGGCCGAAAAGGATTAGTTTCCGCAGCTAATATGGTTTACCAGAATGACTTTAGCCGCCGAAAAACATATCCATGTGCAAAAACCAAAGATTGCTTCGTACTCATCAAATCATCAAACGAGCCTGTTGTAACTGCCGAAAGGAAGGATTGATGGTGCATTGCTTGCTCATTATTATAGTGGATTGAGAAATTGTTGCTGAAACATTTTGATATTCTCGGGCTGTTATGGAATTTGACTGTGAGGAGCACACAAATTAAGAAGGCAGAACTGAAGTTTGATAAAGTCAGGGCGATTTCGCTGGGGAAGTGGAAAGCTAGCAAGGAACAGTTTCAGAGGTGTTTTCATCAGAGCAGTTATCCATTTCAATCGGGAAGAGTCAGCATTCAATCCTAAATCACGAGATTTCAGTATGAGGTTTCTCAAAGCTTCTGTTACAGAGGAATTTTCTGCTAAAATCGCGTGATCTTGCGGGGCAATTTTGACGGCCTTCCCGAACTCCAAATTCAGATCTGCAAGCCCCAGTGGATAGCTTATGATCTGTAGATCAAAATCGACAATTCGAACATGCAAAATGGACATCGGATGGTTGAGAAAATCGATTTTTTCCAAAGGCAGTTTTTTCAGGAATCCTACAGGTTTCGGCAGCTTAGGCGAGCCCCACAGAGCTCATTAGCTGCCAAAAGGTCTGACTTCCGGCGGCTAAGGCACGAAATCAGCAGAAAGCAGCGTTTTTGGGTTTTAATTTTTGAAACAGTTATAGCTTTCGGCATCTTAGACGAGCCTCCAAGAGCTCATTAGCTGCCGAAAAGGCTGACTTTCGGCGGCTAAGACACGAAATCAACAGAAGAGTTAACTGCCGAAAGCCTGTTTTTGCCAATTTTCTCTAATTTCGCCCAGATCTCAGTTTTGTTCATTGAACTAGCAGAAAGCCGATCAGAATGAATGGATTATAAATTATTTTATCAATATCTTGAGGCTTTTGAGCGAGATTTAAGTCAGTAGGGCACCTTGGCTAAGTTTCACCTTGTTTGGAGGGACCATTCTAGAAATCGACTGCCACATCATCCATCTCAAGTTGCTGTGCGCCCAGCTAAGTTCACCAAGCCTTGGGAGGCTGCTACACTTCATCAACCACCGAGCTTTGAAGCGGATTGACACATCAGCAAGTGCCTTGATTCAAGGAATCAGTTCCTATCTTTTGCATTTACTATTCCATGTTGATGTTTTAGTTAACTGAACCAGATCCACGTTTTTAGGATCTGTGAACTATTGTGTAAAGGCTATAAAGCCTAAGAACCAAGTCATTGTGAAGGGTTCGATTTTGGATGGAATAATGAGCTACTTATTTCAGTTTTTCTCATGCTAATATAGATCACAGGTTTCCCTCAGTTTCGATATCAGTTGTCATCTTCTATTTCACTGTATCAGTTTTTCTAGCTTTGAATGTGAATGTTTCTTTACATTGTTTAGCTCACTGCTTGATTCCAGTTCTTTCATGTATCTCTAGCCCTACTTTGTACTGGTTGGGTTACATGTTTTCTTCATCCACCTTTGATATTATATATGCTGATCAATCGTTTCTTGAGGGCACTGTTTCATCTGTTTACATGTTGAATGTCTAAATACTGTACTTTGATTTAGTCATCCCATTGATCCACCTTTGTTTTAAAAGACACAAAAGACATATTTTCTGAAGTTAACAGGCATACCTAGTTTATAACCCTAGGTAGTTTCCTGGAGTGATAACACTAAGCTACTTCCTCGACTTTGTCATGTAAAACAAGACAGAGTCACCGGAACAAGCAATGAAACCCTAGCAAAATCGGAATTAAAATCCTCGATAAATCAGACCGTTTAACTATAACTGTTTTAACTCATACGATATTCTCTTACTGAAAACTGTTCTGAACTAACCAACTATTACAGATATTGGATTTACTAAATATCCCCAACTGAGCCCTTGAATGAAAAAAAAATACCGACTCTTCGCAGAACATGTCGTTATATACAGTTGCAAGTACAGTCCAGGGTCAGACCACGAATACAGATTCAATTAAAGCTTAGCAAAACTATAATAAATCGATTTTAAGTAGCTGGGGTAAGTGAGAACTACACCTAACTGGAATGATCGGTATAAATTTCATACTGTGCAATTAACTAGTTTCCAGTCGAGGAGCTTTTAAGATTTCTGACGTAGTGGTGGACCCATCTACAGCATAAAAATATTCTTGTGGAGCCATCGGTGTCCATTCATTCGACTTTATATAATATGGTCTACAATTTCAGAAGCATTAAGACACTGATAAGATCTACACTGTAATCAAACTTGACACGCAAGGTAAAACATGCTCACGAGTAAGTCCTGAACTCATGGAATCAGTTGTCAATATGGTTATCCTCTGACCTGTCCACCTCAATGTCTGTCAACAAATGGAAACCAAGCGACTTTCTTATGGTTATCCTCTGACTTGTCCACCTCAATGTCTGTCAACAAATGGAAACGAAGCGACTTTCTATGTAAGAAGATAAGGAATAAACGAAATCGAGTCCCTTCCTAATAAAAAAAAAAGGAAATTGGAAGGAAATGGTTTGTGCTCACTCTTCAGTGAAGATTTTAAACGATAATTAACAGGAAATGTTCTAAGGGCGACCGTCAAGGATCATCTCATGGAATGTGAAAGGGTGAGAGCACTGCGCCAGGCAGTGGATACCTATGATAAAAGGGATAAGCCTACATTCACACAAACGCAGAGATAAAACTCTGTCAAAAAAAAATTAAAGGTAATGATAGTTTGAGTAGACAACGCGGAGATAACTTGAACACGGTATTAAAATGGCAGCGGCATTATCTACCAGAGTAAAATATTGATAAAAACGCAATAGTTAAACCATAAATTCAGTCAAAAGGTATATATATAGATTGTGTCACTAATGTAAAGGGTTAAAAGCATTTTTTTGAGATGGTTCAGCGCCGGTATTCGTATAAATCCTAGAACGGAGATTCTTGATCTGGAATGAATTATAATATACAAATTCAAGGAGATCTACGCCGTCACTCACAAGGTTATATTTAAATCTGAGTACTAATGTGGATTACGTAGAGACCCATATGTAGGAAGAAAATAATACTTAATCGTACACAAAAAAAAAACTGGCATTATCTTAAATAATAACGACCTAGATAAATGCACGATGTAATAAAATGCTTACCTGTACTGTACCCCAATGCCATATGACTGGTAAGGCCACGGCATTGGAGACGAGGCCGTCCACCATTCGGTCCAATTACCTGAACGAAGGATCTGAAGCTGCGCCAGGGTTTCACCTTTTTCTATTTCTACACAAGTTTGTTTTTTTTTTCATTTAAAGCCTGGGCTCTTCTCCCCTACGAGAACCGAATTCCTCTTCTTAAACTATAACCTCTCGAAGGATTTCTATGAGTCTGTTAACTTTCAGCGTTTCCATTTTCCGGTGGCTTCAGCACTGAACCCTAAACTTGAAGTCACGGACAAGCCCGCCCGGCGCAGATGTCTACCACGGACTTCTAGGAAAACGATGCAGCCACCTGCAAGGTTAGCGTGTGGGTGCTTAGTCCTGCTCGCATCACTGTCTGCTGCACTATGCTTGGTCCTTCTCGCATTGTCCTATAAATAATAAATGGGTGCCGAAAAGAGAACTACCTCACCCTTTATAGCATCCCCGTAGGGTGGTTCCGCACGGCCCATCGGTGGTTTCCCATACCACCTTACGAGCATGCGGACGAACTGGAGGATGACATGTAGGCGAGCGGTATACATTCCGCAACCGCCTCTCCCCTTATCTCCCGAGCATGTTGACGGCGCGGAGTTCACATGAACCGTTGATCTCCTCCCCCATGGCTATGTCTATGATCTCCCTATAGCCACGTCATTCGTTTAAGGGCCCACGCATCCTCTATCCTCTGAGTGCTCAACACTGAGAGCTCTTCAAGAGACCAAGGGCCGAGCCAAGGGGATCCATAAAACCTCCACACTCCAAGTGCCAAGCTCGATAGTTTGCAGATGACTGAAGGCTAAGCCCAAAGGCGGCCCACGCACAACCCTGCAGCCCCAGCCCATGCGTTCAGCACTAAGAGCATTTCCAGTAACCAACTTCCAAGTCAAAGGGAGGCTCACGTACCAGCCAATACACACAAGCACCCAAGCGCCAAGCCAAGAGCCTCCCATTCCTTTGTTACTCCAAAAAAAAAATTAAGAGCCAAAAAAAAATTAAATTCCTGATTAAGAACCAACTTAAACTTACATAACCAGTATGTGAATCCATCGCAAGAATGAATGTGCATAGTTTCTCACATGTTTTCCAACCAAAAACATGTGAATATTTTCTTGGAGTTACACAGAGAAAATAGTACACCCATAATTTCGATTAAGATAATATTAATTAATAAATTATATATATATTTCAAACATTTGATTTGATAAAATGAGATTATTGCTTTCATTCATAAGAATCAAATCAATCTAGCGGTTTGTTTTTTCGTCGATGGATTGGAGCACAATGTTGTTGTAGGAAATATGAAGCACCATCTGAAGAAAAAAAAACATAAATAAACATAAATAGATTTACTAATGACGTTGTATAAAATAGTTAGAGTATCACTAGTTATTCACATTTATTCATTCTTAGTCCACGTAGTAGACAAGGATTATACTATATATTTCATTTTACTCTATTTTATTTGGATAGTGATAGAAAGAAATTAAAGATATTGAAAAATAATATTAATTTGTTTCTATTTATATACGTATTTTCATGTGTTGAATTCGGATTGGTTTATAAGCTTTGATGAGACCAATTTTATCGTTAACCTAATTAAATAAAAACAAGAGCTACGAGGTAGCAATGTCCTTGACATTGCACATGCATTGGCTTGTGGATTGCAATTGCTACGTGCTTACAATAAAATCCTTTCAAACCTATTTCAATGTATGAAAATTTTTTTTACTAGAGTTTTTTTTTTAACTTGATACAATTTAATAGAGTATGTTGTCGTGGATACAACTTCTCTCATGCTTGGCTTGATTTTCATAGCAATGACATAACCTTACATCATAGAGAACAATATTTAATTTATCAAAAAAAAAGGGTAATAATAATGAAATAAAAATTAAAAAAAAAAAAAATTTAAATTTTTATAAAAAAAAAAGTTGAAAAATATATTATTACTTAAAAATTTATCATAAAAAAATCCAAACATACTAAGGAAATTATAGTCATGATGTAAATAGCAATGATAAGTTGTAAAATACAATTGATTTATATATAATGTTTTATTGGTAAGGTGGTGATTGTTTTCAATGTTGAAAACTTGTTGGAGATGGATCGAATATAAAGCAACATTATACATACTTGAAGTTGGTCTGTCAAATATCCATATATCATCTCAACAAATCGATTTTCATATTATCAACAAAGGTATGCTAGTCACCAATTATATAAAGTAGACTTCTGAACTAATAGGGATGAAATGGAGCTTCTGAAACAATCGCTTTAGCATGTAATAAATTGCATTGTTCCTAAACATATTATTTTTAACTAAGATAAGCATATTGTTTTTTTACTAAGATGATCAACAAACAAGCACCATACAATAGAATCCCTTCCATATGAGATTACGACACAAAATGATAATACATTACATATTATTTAGATAAGATAATGGAAGGAAATAAATTGTTGGATACAAGGATAGGTATCCTTTTGAATCACATTATGGAAAACAACATGTACGTAAACCAGGAGATTGCATATAAAGCTTATTAAAAGACTATCTTATTAAGGGGGAACATGGCTTAGACTAATTGAGTTAAATATTGGTGTAACAGTGCAACAGGGTTTTTAGAAAAAATTTGGATTAATCCTACCTAATATAGTGATGATCTCGTGTAATAATAAGAGAGTCATAAGAATCTCAACACAGTCCTCAACTTAACTCAATTAAAGCGGTTGTTATGAAGTTCTAGTATGATTGAACATATTAAGTAATGATGTATTCGTTCAACTTGTAGTGTTAGACTAAGGTCTTACAAGGTACATAAAGGTTGCTGGTGCAAGTAGGAAGAGTGGTGATGTACAAATACAATGGCTTACTAGGATAAATACTAGTAATTACCTTTACAATGGTAGGGGTGGGAACAAAACTAGCTACGAGATTCTTAAGGAATTGAAGAAGTAATGGTTCCCCGACAAGTTATATTGGTTTGAAAATGAGAATATTAAATAAACACGATAACAATTGTATTTGATAAGAAATAACCATGAAAACCTTTTAAACAGTAATAGTTCTCCTAATTTAATAATGCTATGATACTTTTGCTATTGCTTATTACCGATAAGTGAAATGGCAAGGTGATGTACCTTAAAGATTGTAAGGAATGAAGAAGCGATCTAGATCCATTAGTTGATTATGATGATGGAGTCCACTTACGTTTAATAATGTGTTTATTCGTCGAATAAATAAACATTTGTGTTCAAATATTAAGGGATGATGGTTACCACTATCAATGACTAGGATAATTGTGTTGCTTCCCATTATGTACAGGATCTACATTTTATACATTTATATATAAGGGGAGGATCATCGATAGAAACAAGAGACGTATTAACCAAATCTAATAAGGTATAAAATGGAGTAAGGACATGGTAGGAAGCTAACAAAATGGGAGATAACTGAAAGTCAATAACACTTGACTAATAGTCTAACAACCGTTATAAATCAAGTACTTGGAATTTGTAATAAAGCTATGTTTTAGGGGGAAATAGTGCATTTCCAATTATGAGAAATGATTAAATCAATTATTGATGAGAGTGGACATCTTTACAAAACTGGCAAGAAAGGGGTAAGGGTTATATGCCGCTAGTCTTGCTTAGGTTAAATTTTCATGATGGGGGAAATATTATTGAGAAACAACTAGGATTTAATAATTACACAATGAACGAGCAGTAAATTATAAAAGTAGGTAAATTATTGAGGGACTAATGAAGTTACCGTGGATGAATGTGCGCCGAACCATCAACCAGGTTAAGTGAAATAGTAATACAAGTAAATGGGGTAATAATGGAGGAAAAATAGGAACCGATGTGCACCTCAATGAATAAAGTTACGATGTTTAAACCCCTAACAGATACTATCAGCGAACTTAAGCATTTTGGTAAATATAGTTACTAAAAACATTCTAATAAATGATAGTTCTCCTAATGTACTATTTGTTACAATACTTATGGTTATCAAGGACGCAGATTGCTTATTAACACTAAGGTAATAACAATGGTTGACCTTAGAATGAAATAACAGGGATCTTCATCTCCTAGGAGAGGTATGCAAATCTTAAAGATCCTTGTAGTCGCTTGTTGGATAATTAGATATTATGAACTCTCAGCTCACTTTTTCAAAAAAAATCGTTGATCATTTCATGCTAAGATTGGATCAATATAAGCTTTTGTGATGAGTAAACCTCTCTGGATGTTATAACTTGAAGGATGTTACTAAACGGTATGAAATAGGATACTAAGGTGGATAGAACATGATTATAACATTTAGGCATTCTAGGCATAATATTGAGATCCAACAAAAGGATTAATATAAATGTTCTTTAATTATTAGAACACACATCAGGGGGATAAAAGAAGCAAAGCCATAATATAATACCGACATATTCGGTCAAGTCAAAGCTAAGTAAGACAATTATGGCCAACACCTGCTACTTGCAAGAATGAAGAGATTAGGCATCAAGATTTTCCCTGCATTATTATGACCATAACTTCGGGACGAAGTTTCCTGAAGGGTGGGTGTATGTAACGCCCCATATTTGGACTAGGCATGTTTATGAGTTAGACACCTTTCACTTAATTGCTTGTTGTCTGTTTGACTCAGCTAGACAACGTGAACTATATTTTCGGCGTGATGGACATGATGATATGTTGCTACTGTGTTAATGATGTTACTATATTCATGCAGTTATTAAGTTATGATTATCATGAGATTCTTTTATTTCATAATGACAGTGTATGTTTGATAATCGTCCTGGAGGAAATGTGATATATATATATGATGTGGTAAATATGGTGTGATCGATTTAATGATTTTATGTGATGAGATAAATGATGCTGACAATATGGATCAGACAATGATAGAATGTAAAATATATGGTGTAGTACATGGATGCCATCCTATGGTGAAATTGATAGAACTGTTATATTCCATACATACCTGTGATGAAAGTGTGACGTGAAATAAAATGATGTTGATGATATGGATCAATTGGTGATCGAATGGAAATGCTTGTTATAAAAGGTGTATCTTGCGGAATACTAACCTACAGGACACGAGGGCTATGGGATAGCCGGGTACTTGATCTGGTATACGGAGAAGAACCTATCCATGCAGTAAACCTTAGCAACCGAAATTGATGAAACAATGACATGGACCGATAATCTCGAGAGCAGCAGAGTATGATTTGATAAGGGCGTAGGCCCAGTATGTTGAGAGGGATGGATGTGTTTCCCACCCTATGTTCCTATGATACCCGAGGTCGTGGGAGGGTCGTGCCGAGACACGCTCCCCATGTAGTTGTGATGACGATGGTAGGATGCCTGCTAGAGGAGGATAGGTCCGTTGTTCAGCCGATGCTATCGCTCTCATGTTCTATGTGGTCAGGTCAATGAGTCCGACATCCACTTTTGTACTAGCAGAGGAAGGATAGGGAGGATGTGGTAGTAGGTTAGGACGGGAGGATATGATAGTTAGTACTATTGAGGTTTGGGTATTCCTTGACCCGGAGTTAGTGGTGGTAGGTAGCTTCCCTTGTACCTGAATTATTGATCAAATGTAATCATAAAAATAACGAAATGAAATCTTAAAGGTTAACTGATAAAATAACCGATGATGTTTTAGTAATATTATGATGAATGTATACTTGTTCAGTTTGCATAAAGTATTATTAGTGTTAGTTAGTTGTTATGCATAGGATATATATATATGACATATGTTTATAGTACATGTCTGTCTTGTGCATACGCTGGCCACACATGCACATTATGCACATGCGCAATAATATTGGTTTACAACCTACTTATCAAGATTTAACAATGTTATAAGTTATCATAGATAACTCAATTAAGTATTTACTGAATGACTTAATTAGTAAAGGATTGTCCAGTTCTAATGTGTAAAAGAAGTTAATTAGTCTTGTGTGTGAACATGGTAATAAACGATTAAAATAAGTGTCATTAATTGCAAGTATCCTTAAGTAAATGTGTCTCCAATATGAAGTATGAAAGTTAAACACTAATACTGAAAGAGTGTACTCTATCATTGTTGATTCTGATTAATTAAACCATTAAGTGTATTTCATTATTTATACCCAGAAGTACTATGTTGACACTTATCAAATTAACAAATAAATATTTTAATTATTATTCACAATTAATTTAATCACTATTATTATTAATCATTATTGTTATTAATATTATTATTAAATTAATAATAATAGTGATAATAATCTTTTTATAAAGCATAGTGGATTGAATAATAATAAATTTATTAAATAGATTATTCATTTAATTACTTAACGGAATCATTCCAAGTAAATTAAAAGGATTGTTTAAATAAATTATTGAATAATTCCACTACCCGAGAGAAATTTGGGTGATTTAAAAATAATATATAATCCACCTTTATGCCTTAAAAAGGGTGTTGCATTAATGATTTGTACTTCCTAAGACCACGACAGCTAGGGCGGTGGAGTGATAAGGAAGTTTGACTTTATGAAGGAGGTGGATTCCTATAAAGAGGGGATTTTAACAAGTAGTAAGGGGGATGGTGGGAGAGCGGAGAGGATTTTTTTTGTGAAAAAGGAGGAATGCCGAGGAGGGGGTTAACTCGATGCCGAGGAGGGGGTTAACTCGATGCCGAGGAGGGGGTTAACTCGAAGCTTTGAGGAGGTGGGAAACTCAAATGAAAAGACTGAGGAGGGGGTTAACTCAGCAAAATATTACCATGGAAAGGTTCGATGGAAAGCTGCTGTCGGGATTATCGATCTGTTGGCTCGAGGGCTAGGAAATCCGTTGATTTCCTAGGGTCAGCACAATAATAGCTGATCGGCAGGGTGGACACATCATTTTGGGTTGCTAAGGTACCATACAGAATTCACCACATAAGTCTTCTGATCTTACGGCAAATCTACAGGTCCAGGTATTTTACTGAGCTAGCTTGAATAAAAGGTATTTTCTTTATTTTCAAATTATGCATGTTAAAATAACAGATTTGTAATGAAGATTTAAGTTTATGATTATTTAAATTGCAGAGGCATGTAAACATTTAGATAATAGAGACATAGACGATAATGGATTAGAGACCCAGTGCCTAGATAGGGCACCACATTTATTAAATAAATCACATTTTTTAAAAACTCATGTTTGTTAAGAAATCATGTAAACCTTCTAGAAGCTATGATTTAAAAATACGGCTGGTAGTTTGCTTTTCTTAATCTCGGACGCATGCGCAAACAATAGGAAGTCGTTATGACGTAGAATGTTCATACTTTGTTGATTCCATTTATTATATAAATGACATTATTTTAAAAACTCATGTTTTTAAACAACTCATGTAAACCTTCTAGAAGCTGTGATTTTTAAAACGAGGGGTACTAAGCTATTCTTCCTGTCGAACGCATGCTCAAACTATAAAAAAAAATTATGACCTAGAATGTGCATACTTTTTTTATTCTATTTATTAAATAAATCACATTTTTTTAAAACTCGTGTTTTTTTAAGAAATCATGTAAACCTTCTAGAAGCTATGATTTTAAAAAGGGGGGTTACCAAGCACTTCCTATTACTGAACGCATGTGAAAACTATAGAAAGTTGTTATGACCTAGAATGTGCATACTTTGTTGATTACATTTATTAAATAAATCACATTTTTTAAAAACTCGTGTCTTTTAAGAAATCACGTAAACCTTCTAGAAGCTGTGATTTTAAAAAACGGGGGTTAGTAAGGTTTTCTTATTCCCGGATGCATGCACAAACTATACAAAGTTGTTATGACCTAGAATGTACATACTTTGTTGAATCCATTTATTATATAAATGACATTATTTTAAAAACTCATGTTTTCAAACAAATCATGTAAACCTTCTAGAAGCTGTGATTTTTAAAAACGAGGGGTACTAAGCTATTATTCTTGTCGAACGCATGCGCAAACTATAAAAAGTTGTTATGAACGCATGCGAAAACTATTGAAAGTTGTTATGACCTAGAATTTGCATACTTTGTTGAGTCCATTTATTAAATAAATCACATTTTTTAAAAACTCGTGTTTTTTAAGAATTGATGTAAACCTTATAGAAGCTGTGATTTAAAAATACGGGCGGTAGTAAGCTTTTCTTATTCTCGGACACATGCGCAAACAATAGGAAGTCGTTATGATGTAGAATGTTCATACTTTGTTGATTCCATTTATTATATAAATGACATTAATTTGAAAACTAATGTTTTTAAACAAATCATGTAAACCTTCCAAAAGCTGTGATTTTTAAAAACGAGGGTTACTAAGCTTTTCTTCTTGTCGAACGCATGCGCAAACTATAAAAAGTATTTATGACGTAGAATGTGCATACTTCGTTGATTCCATTTATTAAATAAATCACATTTTTTAAAAACTCTTGTTTTTTAAGAAATCATGTAAACCTTCTAGAAGCTATGATTTAAAAATACGGGCGGTAGTTCGCTATTCTTATTCCCGGAAGCATGCGCAAACAATAGGAAGTTGTTATGACGTACAATGTTCATAGTTTGTTGATTCCATTTATTATATAAATGACATTATTTTAAAAACTCATGTTTTTAAACAAATCATGTAAACCTTCTAGAAGCTGTGATTTCTAAAAACGAGGGTTACTAAGCTATTCTTCCTATCGAACACATGCGCAAACTATAAAAAGTTTTTATGATGTAGAATGTGCATACTTTACTGATTCCATTTATTAAATAAATCACATTTTTTAAAAACTCATGTTTTTTAAGAAATCTTGTAAACCTCCTAGAAATTGTGATATTAAAAAACGACGGGTAGGAAGCTTTTTTTCTTCTCAGACGCATGCGCAAACTATAGAAAGTCGTTATGACATAGAATGTGCATACTTTGTTGATTCCATTTATTGAATAAATGACATTATTTTAAAAACTCATGTTTTTAAACAAATCACGTAAACCTTCTAGAAGCTGTGATTTTTAAAAACGTCGTGTACTAAGCTATTCTTCGTGTCGAACGCATGCGCAAACTATAAAAAGTTGTTATTACGTAGAATGTGCATACTTTGTTGATAGCATTTATTAAATGAATCACATTTTTTCAAACCTTGTGTTTTTTTAAGAAATCATGTAAACCTTCTAGAAGCTGTGATTTTAAAAAACAGGGGGTACTAAGCACTTCCTATTACTGAACGCATGCGAAAACTATAGAAATTTGTTATCACCTAGAATGTGCATACTTTGTTGATTCCATTTATTAAAAAAATCACATTTTTTTAAAACTCGTGTTTTTTAAGAAATAATGTAAACCTTCTAGAAGTTGTGATTTTAAAAAATGGGGGGTAGTAAGTTCTTCTTATTCTCAAAAGCGTGCGCAAATTATAAAACGTTGTTATGATGTAAAATGTGGATACTTTGTTTATTCCATTAATTAAATAAATGACATTATTTTAAAAACTCATGTTTTTAAAAAATCATGTAAACTTTTTAGAAGCTATGATTTTTAAAATCGGGGGGTACTAAGCTATTCTTCTTGTCGAACGCATGCACAAACTATAAAAAGTTGTTATGACGTAGAATGTGGATACTTTCTTGATTCCATTTATTAAATAAATCACATTTTTTTAAAACTCGTGTTTTTTTAAGAAATCATGTAAACCTTCTAGAAGTTGTGATTTTAAAAACCGGGGGATCGTAAGCTCTTCTTATTCGCGGACGCATGTGCAAACTATAGAAAGTTGTTATGACATAGAATGTGCATACTTTTTTTATTCCATTTATTAAATAAATAACATTATTTTAAAAACTAATGTTTTTAAAGAAATCATGTAAACCTTCTAAAAACTGTAATTTTTAAAAACGAGGGTACTAAGCTATTCTTCTTGTCAAATGCATGTGTAAACTATAAAAAGTTGTTACGTCATAGAATGTGCATACTTTTTTTATTCCATTTATTAAATAAATCACATTTTTTTAAAACTCGTATCTTTTTAAGAAATCATGTAAACCTTTTAGAAGTCGTGATTATAAAAAGGGGGGTTACTAAGCACTTCCTATTACTGAACGCATGCGAAAACTATAGAAATTTGTTATGACCTAGAATGTGCATACTTTGTTGATTCCATTTATTAAATAAATCACATTTTTTAAAAATTCGTGTTTTTTAAGAAATGAGGTAAAACTTTTAGAATCTGTGATTTTAAAAAACGGGGGGATAGTAAGCTTTTCTTATTCTTGGATGCATGCGCGAACCATAGAAATTCGTTATCACGTAGAATGTGCATACTTTGTTGATTCAATTAATTAAATAAATGACATTATTTTAAAAACTCATGTTTTTAAACAGATCATGTAAACCTTCTAGAAGCTGTGATTTTTAAAATCGGGGGGTACTAAGCTATTCTTCTCATCGAACGCATGCGCAAACTATAACGAGTTGTTATGACGTAGAATGTGCATACTTTGTTGATTCCATTTATTAAATAAATCACATTTTTTAAAAACTCGTGTTATTTTAAGAAATCATGTAAACCTTCTAGAAGCTGTGATTTTCAAAAACAGGGGTACTAAGCACTTTCTATTACTGAACGCATGCAAAAAATATAGAAAGTTGTTATGACCTAGAATTTGCATACTTTGTTTAATCCATTTATTAAATAAATCAATTTTTTTAAATACTCGTGTTTTTTAAGAAATCATGAAGCGTTCTAAGCTGTGATTTTATAAAACAGTGGGTAGTAACCTTTTCTTATTCTCGGACGCATGCGAAAACTATAGAAAGTCGTTATGACGTAGAATGTGCATGCGCGAACCATAGAAATTCGTTATCACATAGAATGACATTGTTTTAAAAACTCATGTTTTTAAACAAATCATGTAAACCTTGTAGAAGCTGTGATTTTTAAATTCGGGGGGTACTAAGCTATTCTTCTTGTCGAACGCATGCGTAAACTATAAAAATTTGTTATCACTTAGAATGTACATACTTTTTTTATTCTATTTATTAAATAAATCACATTTTTTTAAAACTCGTGTTTTTTTAAGAAATCATGTAAACCTTCTAGAAGCAGTGATTTTAAAAAGGGGGGTTACTAAGTACTTCCTATTACTGAATGCATGCGAAAACTATAGAAAGTTGTTATGACCTAGAATGTGCATACTTTGTTGATTCCATTTATTAAATAAATCACATTTTTTAAAAACTTGTGTCTTTTAAGAAATCACCTAAACCTTCTAGAAGCTGTGATTTTAAAAAACAGGGGATAGTAAGGTTTTCTTATTCTCAGACGCATGCGCGAACCATAGAAATTCGTTATCACGTAGAAAGACATTATTTTAAAAACTCATGTTTTTAAAGAGATAATGTAAAAATTCTAGAAACTGTGATTTTTAAAATTGGGGGGTACAAACTATTCTTCTCGTCAAACGCATGCGCAAACTATAAAAAGTTGTTATGATGTAGAATGTGCATACTTTGTTGATTCCATTTATTAAATAAATCACATTTTTTAAAAACTCGTGTTTTTTTAAGAAATCATGTAAACCTTCTAGAAGTTGTGATTTTAAAAAATGGGGGTACTAAGCACTTTGTATTACTGAATGCATGCAAAAACTATAGAAAGTTCTTATGACCTAAAATTTGCATACTTTGTTGAATCCATTTATTAAATAAATCACATTTTTTAAAAACTTGTGTTTTTTAAGAAATCATGAAGCATTCTAAGCTGTGATTTTAAAAAACAGGGGGAAGTAACCTTTTCTTATTAAATAAATGACATTATTTAAAAACTCATGTTTTTAAGAAAATCATGTAAACCTTCTAGAAGCTGTGATTTTTAAAAACAGGGGTAACTAAGCTATTCTTCTTGTCGAACACATGCACAAACTATAAAAAGTTGTTATTACGTAGAAAGTGGATACTTTCTTGATTCCATTTATTA
Organism: Larix kaempferi; assembly: GCA_027924585.1. Taxonomy (NCBI): domain Eukaryota; kingdom Viridiplantae; phylum Streptophyta; class Pinopsida; order Pinales; family Pinaceae; genus Larix; species Larix kaempferi. Next base: position 23,375,863 of record BSBM01000217.1, read on the forward strand.
AATAAATCAATTTTTTTAAAAACTCATGTTTTTTAAGAAATCACCTAAACCATCTAGAAGCTGTGATTTTAAAAAACAGCGGCTAGTAAGCTTTCTTATTCTCCGACACCTGCGCAAACTATAGAAAGTTATTATGATGTAGAATGTACATACTTTTTTTATTCCATTTATTAAATGAATGACATTATTTTAAAAACTCATGTTTTTAAAGAAATCATGTAAACCTCCTAGAAGCTGTGATTTTTAAACATGGGAGGTACTAAGCTATTCTTCTTGTCGAATGCATGCGCAAACTATCAAAAGGTGTTATGAGATAGAATGTGCATACTTTTTTTATTCCATTTATTAAACAAATCACATTTTTTCAAAACTCGTGTTTTTTTAAAAATTCATGTAAACCTTCTCGAAGGTGTGAGTTTAAAAAACGGGGGTTACTAAGCACTTCCTATTACTGAACACATGCGAAAACTATAGAAAGTTGTTGTGACCTAGAATCTGCATACTTTGTTGGTTCCATTTATTAAATAAATCACATTTTTTAAAAACTCGTGTTTTTTAAGAAATCATGTAAACGTTCTAGAAGCTGTGATTTTAAAAAACGGGGGGTAGTAGACTTTTCTTATTCTTGGACACATGCAAAAACTATAGAAAGTCGTTATGACGTAGAATGTGCATACTTTGTTTATTCCATTAATTAAATAAATAACATTATTTTGAAAACTCGTGTTTTTAAACAAGTCATCTAAACCTTCTAGAAGCTGTCATTTTTAAAATCGAGGGGTACTAAGCTATTCTTCTCATCGAATGCATGCGCAAATATAAAAAGTTGTTATGACGTAGAATGTGCACAAATTGTTGATTCCATTTATTAAATAAATCACATTTTTTCAAAACTCATGTTCTTTTAAGAAATCATGTAAACCTTCTAGAAGCTGTGATTTTAAAAAACGGGGGGTGCTAATCACTTCCTATTACTGAACGCATGCAAAAACTATTGAAAGTTGTTATGACCTAGAATTTGCATACTTTGTTGAATCCATTTATTAATTAAATCACATTTTTTAAAAACTCGTGTTTTTTAAGAATTCCTGTAAACCTTCTAGAAGCTGTGATTTAAAAATACAGGCGGTAGTAAGCTTTTCTTATTCTCGGACGCGTGCGCAAACAATAGGAAGTCGTTATGATGTAGAATGTTCATACTTTGTTGATTCCATTTATTATATAAATGGCATTATTTTAAAACCTCATGTTTTTAAACAAATCATGTAAACCTTCTAGAAACTGTGATTTTTAAAAACGAGGGGTACTAAGCTATTCTTCTTGTCGAACGCATGTGCAAACTATAAAAAGTTGTTATGACGTAGAATGTGCATACTTTGTTGATTCCATTTATTAAATAAATAACATTTTTTAAAAACTCGTGTTTTTTAAGAAATCACGTAAACCTTCTAGAAGCTGTGATTTTAAAAGACAGGGAATAGTAAGCTTTTCTTATTCTCGGATCCATGCGCAAACTATAGAAAGTCGTTATGACGTAGAATGTGCACACTATGTTGATTCCATTTATTAAATAAATGACATTATTTTAAAATCTCATGTTTTTAAACCAATCATGAAAACCTTCTAAAAGTTGTGGTTTTTAAAAACGGGGGGTACTACGCTATTCTTCTTGTCGAACGCATGCTCAAACTATAAAAAGTTGTTATAACGTAGAATGTGCATACTTTGCTGATTCCATTTATTAAATAAATCACATTTTTTAAAAACTCGTGTTTTTTAAGAAATCATGTAAACCTTCTAGAAGCTGTGATTTAAAAATACGGGCGGTAGTACGCTTTTCTTATTCTCGGGCGCATGCACAAACAATAGGAATTCGTTATGACGTCGAATGTTCATACTTTGTTGATTCCATTTATTATATAAATGATATTATTTTAAAAACTCATGTTTTTAAACAAAACATGTAAACCTTCTAGAAGCTGTGATTTTTAAAAACGAGGGGTTCTAGGCTATTCTTCCTGTCGAACGCATGCGCAAACTATAAAAAGTTGTTATGACGTAGAATGTGCATACTTTGTTGATTCCATTTATTAAATAAATCACATTTTTTAAAAACTCGTGTTTTTTAAGAAATCATGTAAACCTTCTAGAAGTTGTGATTTTTAAAAACAGGGTGTACTAAGCTATTCTTCATGTCAAATGCATGCACAAACTATAAAAAGTTGTTATTACATAGAATGTGCATACTTTGTTGATAACATTTATTAAATGAATCCTATTTTTTCAAAACTCGTGTTTTTTTAAGAAATCATGTAAACCTTGTAGAAGCTGTGATTTTAAAAAACCGAGGGTACTAAGCACTTCCTATTACTGAACGCATGCGAAAAGTATAGAAAGTTGTTGTCACCTAGAATGTGCACACTTTGTTGATTCCATTTATTAAATAAATCACATTTTTTAAAAACTCGTGTTTTTTAAGAAATAATGTAAACCTTCTAGAAGTTGTGATTTTTTGAAATGGGGTGTAGTAAGCTCTTCTTATTCTCAAAAGCGTGCGCAAACTATAAAACGTTGTTATGATGTAGAATGTGCATACTTTGTTTATTCCATTAATTAAATAAATGACATTATTTTAAAAACTCATGTTTTTAAATAAATCATGTAAACCTTCTAGAAGCTATGATTTTTAAAATCGGGGGGTACTAAGCTATTCTTCTTGTCGTACGCATGCACAAACTATAAAAAGTTGTTATGACGTAGAATGTGGATACTTTCTTGATTCCATTTATTAAATAAATCACATTTTTTAAAAACTCGTGTTTTTTTAAGAAATCATGTAAACCTTCTAGAAGCTGTGATTTTAAAAAACAGGGGGTAGTAAGCTCTTCTTATTCTCGGACGCATGCGCAAACTATAGAAAGTTGTTATTTCATAGAATGTGCATACTTTTTTGATTCCATTTATTAAATAAATGACATTATTTTAAAAACCCATGATTTTAAAGAAATCATGTAAACCTTCTAGAAGCTGTGATTTTTAAAATCGATGGGTACTAATCTATTCTTCTCGTTGAACGCATTCGAAACTATAGAAAGTTGTTATCACATAGAATGTGTATACTTTGTTGATTCCATTTATTAAATAAAACACATTTTTTAAAAACTCGTGTTTTTTTAAGAAATCATGTAACTTCTAGAAGCTGTGATTTTAAAAAACAGGGGTACTAAGCACTTTCTATTACTAAACGCATGCGAAAACTATAGAAAGTTGTTATGACCTAGAATTTGCATACTTTGTTGAATCCATTTATTAAATAAATCAATTTTTTTAAATACTCGTGTTTTTTAAGAAATCATGAAGCGTTCTAAGCTGTGATTTTATAAAACAGTGGGTAGTAACCTTTTCTTATTCTCGGACGCATGCGAAAACTATAGAAAGTCGTTATGACGTAGAATGTGCATACTTTGTTGATTCCATTTATTAAATAAATGACATTGTTTTAAAAACTCATGTTTTTAAACAAATCATGTAAGCCTTCTAGAAGCTTTGATTTTTAAAAACGAGGGGTACTAAGCTATTCTTTTTGTCGAACACATGCTCAAACTATAAAAATTTGTCATGGCATAGAATGTGGATACTTTGTTGATTCCATTTATTAAATAAATCGTATTTTTTAAAACTCGTGTTTTTTTAAGAAATCATCTAAACCTTCTACAAGCTGTGTTTTTAAAAACGGTGCGTAGTAAGCTTTTCTTATTCTCAGACGCATAAGCAAACTATAGAAATTTTTTATGACGTAGAATGTGGATACTTTTTTTATTCCATTTATTAAATAAATGACATTATTTTAAAAACTCGTGTTTTTAAAGCAATCATGTAAACCTTCTAGAAGCTGTGATTTTTAAACACGAGCGGTACTAAGCTATTCTTCTTGTCGAACGCATGCGCAAACTATAAAAAGTTGTGTATACTTCTTGATTCCATTTATAAAAACATGGGCGGTACTAAGCTATGACGTAGAATGTGCATACTTTTTTTATTCCATTTATTAAATAAATCTCATTTTTTAAAACTCGTGTTTTTTTAAGAAATCATGTAAACCTTCTAGAAGCTGTGATTTTAAAAAGGGGGGTTACTAAGAATTTCCTATTACTGAACGCATGGGAAAACTATAGAAAGTTGTTATGACCTAGAATTTGGATACTTTGTTGATTCCATTTATTAAATAAATCACATTTTTTAAAAACTCGTGTTTTTTAAGAAATCATGTAAACCTTCTAGATGTTGTGATTTTAAGAAACGGGGGGTAGTAAGCTCTTCTTATTCTCGGACGCATGCGCAAACAATAGAAAGTCGATATGACATAGACTGTTCATACTTTGTTGATTCCATTTATTAAATAAATGACGTTATTTTAAAAACTCATGTTATTAAACCAATCATTTAAACCTCTAGAAACTATGATTTTTAAAAATGGGGCTTACTAAGCTATTCCTCTTGTCGAACACATGAGCAAACTATAAAAGTTGTTCTTACGTAGAATGTGCATACTTTGCTGATTCCATTTATTAAATAAATCACATTTTTTAAAAACTCATGTTTTTTAATAAATCATGTAAGCCTTCTAGAAGTTGTGCTTTTAAAAATGGGGGGTAGTAAGCTTTTCTTATACTTGGACGCATGCGCAAACTATAGAAATTCGTTATGACGTAGAATGTGCATACTTTGTTGATTCCATTTATTAAATAAATCACGTTTTTTCAAAACTCGTGTTTGTTTAAAAAATCATGTAAACCTTCCAGAAGCTGTGAGTTTAAAAAATGGGTGGTACTAAGGACTTCCTATTACTGAACGCATGCGAAAACTATAGAAAGTTGTTATGACCTAGAATCTGCACACTTTGTTGATTCCATTTATTAAATAAATCACATTTTTTTAAAACTTGTGTTTTTTAAGAGATCATGTAGGCCTTCTAGAAGCTGTGATTTAAACATACGAACAATAGTAAGCTTTTCTTATTCTCGGACGCATGCGCAAACAATAGGAATTGGTTATGACGTAGAATGTTCATACTTTGTAGATTCCATTTATTATATAAATGACATTATTTTAAAAACTCATGTTTTTAAACAAATCATGTAAACCTTCCAGACGCTGTAGTTTTTAAAAACGAGGGGTACTAAGCAATTCTTCTTGTCGAATGCATGCGCAAACTATAAAAAGTTGTTATGACATAGAATGTGCATACTTTGCTGATTCCATTTATTAAATAAATCACATTTTTTAAAAACTCGTGTTTTTTAAGAAATCAGGTAAACCTTCTAGAAGTTGTGATTTAAAAATACGGGCGGTAGTAGGATTTTCTTATTCTCGGACGCATGCGCAAACAATAGGAATTCGTTATGACATAGAATGTTCATACTTTGTTGATTCCATTTTTTATATAAATGACATTATTTTAAAAACTCATGTTTTTAAACGAATCGTGTAAACCTTCTAGAAGCTGTGATTTTGAAAAACGAGGGGTTCTAAGCTATTCTTCCTGTCGAACGCATGCGCAAACTATAAAAAGTTGTTATGACGTAGAATGTGCATAATTTACTGATTCCATTTATTAAATAAATCACATTTTTTAAAAACTCGTGCTTTTTAAGAAATCATGTAAACCTTCTAGAAGCTGTGATTTTTAAAAACGGGGTGTACTAGGCTATTGTTCGTGTCGAATGCATGCGCAAACTATAAAAAGTTGTTATTACGTAGAATGGATATACTTTCTTGATAACAATTATTAAATGAATCACATTTTTAAAAAACTCGTGATTTTTTAAGAAATCATGTAAACCTTCTAGAAGTTGTGATTTTAAAAAACAGGAGGTACTAAGCACTTCCTATTACTGAACGGATGCGAAAACTATAGAAAGTTGTTATCACCTAGAATGTGCATACTTTGTTGATTCCATTTATTAAATAAATCACATTTTTAAAAAACTGATGTTTTTCAAGAAATAATGTAAGCCTTCTAAGCTGTGATTTTAAAAAACAGGGGGTAGTAAGCTTTTCTTATTCTCAGACGCATGCGCAAACTATAGAAAGTCGTTATGACGTAGAATGTGCATACTTTGTTGATTCCATTTATTAAATAAATGACATTATTTTAAAAACGCATGTTTTTAAACCAATCATGTAAACCTTCTAGAAGCTGTTACTTTTAAAAACGCGGGGTACGATGCTATTCTTCTTATCGAATGCATGCTCAAACTATAAAAAGTTGTTATAACGTAGAATGTGCATACTTTGGTGATTCCATTTATTAAATAAATCACATTTTTTAAAAACTTGTGTTTTTTAAGAAATCATGTAAACCTTCCAGAAGCTGTAATTTTGAAAAACGGGGGGTAGTCAGCTTTTCTTATTCTCGGACACATGCACAAACTATAGAAAGTCGTTATGACGTAGAATGTGCATACTTTGTTGAATCCATTTATTAAATAAATAACATTATTATAAAAACTCATGTTTTTATACAAATCCTGTAAACCTTCTAGAAGCTATCATTTTTAAAATCGGGGGGTACTAAGCTATTATTCTCGTCGAACGCATGCGCAAACTATAAAAACTTGTTATACATAGAATGTGCATAATTTGTTTATTGCATTTATTAAATAACTCACATTTTTTAAAAACTCGTGTTTTTTTAAGAAATCATGTAAACCTTCTAGAAGCTGTGACTTTAAAAAACGGGGGGTAGTAGGCTTTTCTTATTCTCGGATGCATGCAAAAACTATAGAAAGTCGTTATGACGTAGAATGTGCATATTTTGTTTATTCTATTAATTAAATAAATAACATTATTTTAAAAACTCATGTTTTTAAACAAATCATGTAAACCTTCTAGAAACTGTCATTTTTAAAATCGGGGGGTACTAAGCTATTCTTCTCGTCGAACGCATGCGCAAATATAAAAAGTTGTTATGACTTAGAATGTGCACAATTTGTTGATTCCATTTAGTAAATAAATCACATTTTTTCAAAACTCGTGTTTTTATAAGAAATCATGTAAACCTTCTAGAAGCTGTGATTTTAAAAAACGGGGGGTACTAAGCACTTCCTATTACTGAACACATGCAAAAACTATAGAAAGTTGTTATGACCTAGAATTTGCATACTTTGGTTGAATCCATTTATTAAAAAAATCACATTTTTTAAAAACTCGTGCTTTTTAAGAAATCCTGTAAGCCTTCTATGCTGTGATTTTGAAAAACAAGGGGTAGTAACCTTTTCTTATTCGCGTACGCATGCACAAGCTATTCGAGTAGTGACATTATTTTAAAAACTCATGTTCTTAAAGAAATCATCTAAACCTTCCAGAAGCTATGATTTTTTAAAATAGGGGGTACTAAGCTATTCTTCTTGTCGAACGCATGCGCAAACTATAAAAATTTGTTATGACGTAGAATTTCCATACTTTGTTGATTCCATTTATTAAATAAATCACATTTTTTCAAAGCTCGTATTTTTTTAAGAAATCATGCAAACCTTCTAGAAGCTGTGATTATTAAAAACGGGGGGTTCTAACCACTTCCTATTGTTGAACACATGCGAAAACGATAGAAAGTTGTTGTGACCTCTAATGTGCATACTTTTGTTGATTCCATTTATTAAATAAATCACATTTTTTAAAAACTTGTGTTTGTTCAGAAATGATGTAAACCTTCTAGAAGTTGTGATTTTAAAAAACGGGGGTAGTAAGCTCTTCTTATTCTCGAACGCGTGCGTAAACTATAAAAATTTGTTATGACGTAGAATGTGCATACTTTGTTTATTCATTTAATTAAATAAATGACATTATTTTAAAAAAGCATGTTTTTAAACAAATCATGTAAACCTTCTAGAAGCTGTGATTTTTAGAAACGGGGGGTACTAAGCTATTCTTCTTGCCGAATGTTTGCGCAAACTATAGAAAGTTGTTATGACGTAGAATGTGCATAGTTTGGTGTTTCCATTTATTAAATAAATCACATTTTTAAAAACTCGTGTTTTTTTAAGAAATCATGTAAACCTTCTAGAAGCTGTGAGTTTAAAAAACGGGGGTACTAAGCACTTTGTATTACTGAACGCATGCGAAAACTATAGAAATTTGTTATGACCTAGAATGTGCGTACTTTGTTAATTCCATTTATTAAATAAACAACATTTTTTAAAAACTCGTGTTTTTTAGGGAATCATGTAAACCTTCTAGAAGCCGTGATTTTAAAAAACGGATGGTAGTAAGCTTTTCTTATTCTCGGACGCATGCCAAACTATAGGAAGTCATTATGACGTAGAATGTTCATACTTTGTTGATTCCATTTATTAAATAAACGACATTATTTTAAAAACTCATGTTATTAAACCAATCATGTAAACCTTCTAGAAGCTGTGATTTTTTAAAACGGGGGGTACTAAGCTATTCTTCCATTCGAACGCATGCGCAAACTATAAAAACTATTTATGACGTGGAATGTACATAGGTTTTTTATTTCATTTATTAAATAAATCACATTTTTTCAAAACTAGTGTTTTTTTAAGAAATCATGTAAACCTTCTAGAAGTTGTGATTTTAAAAAAGGGGGGTAATAAGCGCTTTCTATTACTGAATGCATGCGAAAACTATAGATAGTTGTTATGACCTATAATTTGCATACTTTGTTGAATCCATTTATTAAATAAATCACATTTTTTTAAAACTCATGTTTTTTAAGAAATCATGTAAGCCTTTTAAGCTGTGATTTTAAAAAACAGGGGGTAGGAACCTCTTCTTATTCTCAGACGCATGCTCAAACTAGAGAAATTCCTTATGACGTAGAATGTGCATACTTTGATGATTCCATTAATTAAATGAATGACATTATTTTAAAAAATCATGTAAACCTTCTAGAAGGTGTGATTTTTAAAATCAGGGGGTACTAAGCTATTCTTCTTGTCGAACGCATGCGCAAACTATAAAAATTTGTTATGACGTAGAATGTGCATACTTTGTTGATTCCATTTATTAAATAAATCACATTTTTTAAAAACTTGTGTTTTTTTAAGAAAGCATCTAAACCTTTAGAAGCTGTGATTTTAAAAAACGGGGGGTACTAAGCTATTCCTCTTGTCGAACACATGCACAAACTATAAAAGTTGTTATGACGTAGAATGTGCATACTTTGTTGATTCCATTTATTAAATAAATCACATTTTTTAAAAACTCGTGTTTTTTAAGAAATCATGTAAACCTTCTAGAAGCTGTGCTTTTAAAAAATGGGGGGTAGTAAGATTTTTTTATTCTTGGACGCATGCTCAAACTATAGAAAGTCGTTATGACGTAGAATGTGCAAGCTTTGTTGATTCCATTTATTAAATAAATGACATTATTTTGAAAACTCATGTTTTTAAACAAATCATGTAAACCTTCAAGAAGAAGTGATTTTTAAAAACGGGGGGTACTAAGCTATTCTTCTTGTTGAACACATACGTAAACTATAAAAAGTTGTTATACGTAGAATGTGCATACTTTATTGATAACATTCATTAAATAAATCACATTTTTTCAAAACTCGTGTTTGTTTAAAAAATCATGTAAACCTTCTAGAAGTTGTGAGTTTAAAAAACGGGGAGTACTAAACACTTCCTATTACTGAACGCATGCGAAAACTATAGAAAGTTGTTATGACCTAGAATGTGAATACTTTGTTGATTCCATTTATTAAATAAATCACATTTTTTTAAAATTCGTGTTTTTAAGAAATCACGTAAACCTTCTAGAAGCTGTGATTTTAAAAAACGGGGGGTAGTCAGCTTTTCTTATTCTCGGACGCATGCGCGAACCATAGAAATTCGTTATCACGTAGAATGTGCATACTTTGTTGATTCCATTTATTAAATAAATGACATTATTTTAAAAACTCATGTTTTTAAACAGATCATCTAAACCTTCTAAAAGTTGTGATTTTTAAAATCGGGGGGTACTAAGCTATTCTTCTCGTCGAACACATGCGCAAACTATAAAAAGTTGTTATAATGTAGAATGTGCATACTTTGTTGATTCCATTTATTAAATAAATCACATTTTTTAAAAACTCGTGTTTTTTTAAGAAATCATGTAAACCTTCTAGAAGCTGTGATTTTAAAAAACGGGGGTACTAAGCACTTTCTATTACTAAAAGCATACAAAAAATATGGAAAGTTGTTATGACCTAGAATTTGCATACTTTGTTGAATCCGTTTATTAAATAAATCACATTTTTTAAAAACTCGTGTTTTTTAAGAAATCATGAAGCATTCTAAGCTGCGATTTTAAAAAACAGGGGGTAGTAACCTTTTCTTATTCTCGGACGCATGCGAAAACTATAGAAAGTCGTTATGACGTAGAATGTGCATACTTTGTTTATTCCATTAATAAAGTAAATGACATCATTTTAAAAAATCATGTTTTTAAAAAAATCATGTAAACCTTCTAGAAGCTGTGATTTTCAAAATCGGGGGTACTAAACTATTCTTCTCGTCGAACGCAAGCGCGAACTATAAAAAGTTGTTATGACGTAGAATGTGCATACTTTGTTGATTCCATTTATTAAATAAATCACATTTTTTTAAAACTCGTGTTTTTTTAAGAAATCATGTAAACCTTCTAGAAATTGTGATTTTAAAAAACGGGCGTACTAAGCACTTCCTATTACTGAACGCATGCAAAAACTATAGAAAGTTGTTATGACCTAGAATGTGCATACTTTGTTGAATCCATTTATTAAATAAATCACATTTTTAAAAACTCGTGTTTTTTAAGAAATCATGTAAACCTTCTAGAAGCTGTGATTTTAAAAAACGAGGGTTAGTAAGCTTTTCTTATTCTCGGATGCATGCGCAAACCATAGAAATTCGTTATCACGTAGCATGTGCATACTTTTTTGATTCCATTTATTAAATAAATGACATTATTTTAAAAATCATGTTTTTAAGCAAATCATGTAAACATTCTAAAAGCTGTGATTTTTAAAAACGGGTGGGTACTAAGCTATTCTTCTTGTCGAACGCAAGTGCAAACTATAAAAATTTGTTATGATTTAGAAGGTGCATACTTTGTTGATTCCATTTGTTAAATAAATCACATTTTTTCAAAGCTCGTGTTTTTTTATGAAATCATCTAAACCTTCTAGAAGCTGTGAGTTTAAAAAACGGGGGGCACTAAGCACTTCCTATTACTGAGTGCATGCGAAAACTATAGAAAGTTCTTATGACCTAGAATGTGCATACTTTTGTTGATTCCATTTATTAAATAAATCACATTTTTTAAAAACTCATGTTTTTTAAGAAAAGATGTAAACCTTCTAGAAGTTGTGATTTTAAAAAATGGGGGGTAGTAATCTCTTCTTATTCTCGAAAGCATGCGCAAACTATAAAAAGTTGTTATGAAGTAGAATGTGCATACTTTGTTTATTCCATTAATTAAATAAACAACATTATTTTAAAAACTCATGTTATTAAACCAATCATGTAAACCTTCTAGAAGCTGTGATTTTTAAAAACGACGGGTACTAAGCTATTCTTCTTGTCGAACACATACGCAAACTATAAAAATTTGTTATGCGGTAGAATGTGCATACTTTGTTGATAACATTTATTAAATAAATCACATTTTTTCAAAACTCGTGTTTGTTTAAAAAATCATGTAAACCTTCTAGAAGCTGTGAGTTTAAAAAACGGGGGGTACTAAACACTTCCTATTACTGAACGCATTCGAAAACTATAGAAATTTGTTATGACCTAGAATTGAATACTTTGTTGATTCCATTTATTAAACAAATCACATTTTTTAAAAATTCTTGATTTTTAAGAAATCACGTAAACCTTCTCGAAGTTGTGATTTTAAAAAACGGGGGGTAGTAAGCTTTTCTTATTCTCGGACGCATGCGCGAACCATAGAAATTCATTATTACGTAGAATGTGCATACTTTGTTGATTCCATTTATTAAATAAATGACATTATTTTAAAAACTCATGTTTTTAAACAGATCATGTAAACCTTCTAAAAGCTGTGATTTTTAAAATCGGGGGGTACTAATCTATTCTTCTCGTCGAACACATGCGCAAACTATAGAAAGTTGTTATGACGTAGAATGTGCATACTTTGTTGATTCCATTTATTAAATAAATCACATTTTTTAAAAACTCGTGTTTTTTTAAGAAATCATGTAAACCTTCTAGAAGCTGTGATTTTAAAAAACGGGGGTACTAAGCCCTTTCTATTACTGAACGCATGCGAAAACTATAGAAAGTTATTATGACCTAGAATGTACATACTTTGTTGATTCAATTTATTAAATAAATGATATTTTTTAAAAAATCATGTTTTTTAAGAAATAATGTAAACCTTCTAGAAGTTGTGATTTTAAAAAACGGGGGGTAGTAAGCTCTTCTTATTCTCGAACATGTGCGCAAAATATAGAAAGTTGTTATGACGTAGAATTTGTATACTTTGTTTATTCCATTAATTAAATAAATGACATTATTTTAAAAACTCATTTTTTAAAGAAATCATGTAAACCTTCTACCAGCTGTGATTTTTAAAAATGGGGGGTACTAAGCTATTCTTCTTATCGAACGCATGCGCAAACTATAAAAAGTTGTTATGACGTAGAATGTGCATACTTGGTTGTTTTCATTTATTAAATAAATGACATTTATTAAATAAATGACATTTATTAAATAAATGACATTTATTAAATAAATGACATTTTTTAAAAACTCTTTTTTTTAAGAAATAATGTAAACCTTCTAGAAGTTGTGATTTTAAAAACTGGGGGTAGTAAGCGCTTCTTTTCTTGAACGTGTGCGCAAACTATAAAAAGTTGTTATGACGTAGAATGTGCATACTTTGTTTATTCCATTAATTAAATAAATGACATTATTTTAAAAACTCATGTTTTTAAACAAATCATGTAAACCTTCTAGAAGCTGTGATTTTTAAAATCAGGGTGTACTAAGCTATTCTTCTTGTTGAACGCATGTGCAAACCATAGAAAGTTGTTATGACGTAGAATGTGCACACTTTGTTGATTCCATTTATTAAATAAATCATATTTTTTTAAAACTCGTGTTTTTTTAAGAAATCATGTAAACCTTCTACAAGCTATGATTTTAAAAAAGGGGGGTAGTAAGCTTTTCTTTTTCTCGAGCGCATGCGGTAACTATAGAAAGTTATTATGACCTAGAATGTGCATACTTTGTTCACTCCATTTATTAAATAAATGAGATATTTTAAAAACTCATGTTTTTTCAAGAAATAATGTAAACCTTCTAGAAGTTGTGATTTTAAAAAACGGGGGGTAGTAAGCTCTTCTTATTCTCGAATGCGTGCGCAAACTTTATAAAAAAATTATGACGTAGAATGTGCATACTTTGTTGATTCCATTTATCAAATAAATGACATTATTTTAAGGACTTGTGTTTTTTTAAGAAATCATGTAAACCTTTTAGAAGCTGTGAGTTTAAACAGCGGGGGCTACTAAGCTATTCTTCTTGTCAAACGCATGCGAAAACTATAAAAATTTGTTATGACGTAGAATGTGCATACTTTGTTGATTCCATTTATTAAATAAATCACATTTTTTAAAAACTCGTGTTTTTTTTTAAAATCAGGTAAACATTCCCGATGCTGTAATTTTAAAAAACGAAGGGTAGTAAGCTTTTCTTATTCTCGAGCGCATGCACAAACTATAGAAAGTTGTTATGACGTAGAATGCGCATTCTTTGTTCATTCCATAAATTAAATAAATGACATTATTTTAAAAACTCATGTTTTAAACAAATCATGTAAACCTTCTAGAAGCTGTGATTTTAAAATACTGGGGCTAGTAAACTTTTCTTATACTCGGACGCATGCGGAAACTATAGAAAGTTGTTATGACATAGAATTTGCATACTTTGTTGATTCCATTTATTAAATAAACGACATTTTTAAAAAGTCGTGTTTTTTAAGGAATAATGTAAACCCTCTAGAAGTTGTGATTTTTAAAAATGGGGGGTAGTAAGCTCTTCTTATTCTCGAACGCGTGCACAAACTATAAAAAGTTGTTATGACGTAGAATGTGCATACTTTTTTTATTCCATTAATTAAATAAATGACATTATTTTAAAAACTCATGTTTTTAAACAAATCATGTAAACCTTCTAAAAGCTGTGATTTTTAAAATCGGGGTGTACTAAGCTATTCTTCTTGTTGAACGCATGCGCAAACCATAGAAAGTTGTTATGACGTAGAATGTGCACACTTTGTTGATTCGATTTATTAAATAAATCATATTTTTAAAAACTCGTGTTTTTTCAAGAAATCATGTAAACCTTCTACAAGCTATGATTTAAAAAAGGGGGGGTAGTAAGCTTTTCTTTTTCTCGAGCGCATGCGGTAACTATAGAAAGTTGTTATGACCTAGAATGTGCATACTTTGTTGACTCCATTTATTAAATAAATGATATTTTTTTAAAACGCGTGTTTTTTAAGAAATAATGTAAACCTTCTAGAAGTTGTGATTTTAGAAAATGGGGGGTAGTAAGCTCTTCTTATTCTCGAATGCGTGCGCAAACTATAAAAACATTTATGACGTAGAATGTGCATGCTTTGTTGATTCCATTTATTAAATAAATGACATTATTTTAAGAACTTGTGTTTTTTTAAGAAATCATGTAAACCTTTTAGAAGCTGTGAGTTTAAAAAGCACGGGCTACTAAGCTATTCTTCTTGTCGAACGCATGCGCAAACTATAAAAATTTGTTATGACGTAGAATATGCATACTTTGTTGATTCCATTTATTAAATAAAACACATTTTTTAAAAACTCGTGTTTTTTTGAGAAATTAGGTAAACATTCCAGAAGCTGTGATTTTAAAAAACGAAGGGTAGTAAGCTTTGCTTAATCTCGAGCGCATGCACAAACTATAGAAAGTTGTTATGACGTAGAATGCGCATTCTTTGTTCATTCCATAAATTAAATAAATGACATTATTTTAAAAACTCATGTTTTAAACAAATCATGTAAACCTTCTAGAAGCTGTGATTTTAAAAAACGGGGGCTAGTAAGCTTTTCTTATTCTCGGACGCATGCGGAAACTATAGAAAGTTGTTATGACATAGAATGTGCATACTTTGTTGATTCCATTTATTAAATAAACGACATTTTTAAAAACTCGTGTTTTTTAAGAAATAATGTAAACCCTCTAAAAGTTGTGATTTATTAAGCTCTTTTTAGTCTCGAACGCGTGCACAAACTATAAAAAGTTGTTATGACATAGAATGTGCATACTTTGTTGATTCCATTTATTAAATAAATGACATTATTTTAAAAACTCATGTTTTTAAAGAAATCATGTAAACCTTCTAGAAGCTGTCATTTTTAAAAACGGGGGGTAATAAGCTATTCTTCATGTCGAACGCATGCACAAACTATAAAAAATTGTTATGACGTCGAAAGTGCATACTTTGTTGATTTCATTTATTAAATAAATCAGATTTTTTAAAAACTTGTGTTTTTTTAAGAAATCAGGTAAACCTTCTAGAAGCTGTGATTTTAAAAAACGGAGGGTAGTAAGCTTTTCTTATTGTCGAGCACATGCGCAAACTATAGAAATTTGTTATGACGTTGAATGTGCATTCTTTGTTCATTCCATAAATTAAATAAATGACATTATTTTAAAAACTCATGTTTTTAAACAAATCATGTAAACCTTCTAGAAGGTGTGATTTTTAAAAACGGAGGGTAGTAAGCTTTTCTTATTGTCGAGCACATGCGCAAACTATAGAAAGTTGTTATGACGTAAAATGTGCATTGTTTGTTCATTCCATAAATTAAATAAATGGCATTATTTTAAAAACTCATGTTTTTAAACAAATGATGTAAACCTTCTAGAAGCTGTGATTTTAAAAATTGGGGGGTAGTAAGCTTTTCTTATTCTCGGACGCATGTGGAAACTATAGAAAGTTGTTATGACATAGAATGTGCATACTTTGTTGATTCCATTTATTAAAGAAATGACATTTTTTAAAAACTCGTGTTTTTTAAGAAATAATGTAAACCTTTATAGAAGTTGTGATTTTAAATAATGGGGGGTAGTAAGCTCTTCTTTTCTTGAACGCGTGCGCAAACTATAAAACGTTGTTATGACGTAGAATATGCATACTTTGTTTATTCCATAAATTAAATAAATAACATTATTTTAAAAACTCATGTTTTTAAACAAATCATGTAAACCTTCTAGAAGCTGTGATTTTTAAAAACGGGGGGTACTAAGCTATTCTTCTTGTCGAATGCATGCGCAAACTATAGAAAGTTGTTATGATATAGAATGTCCATACTTCGTTGATTCCATTTAATAAATAAATCACATTTTTTAAAAACTTGTATTTTTTAACAAATAATGTAAACCTTCTAGAAGTTGTGATTTTAAAAAATGGGGGTACTAAGCACTTCCTATTACAGAACGCATGCGAAAACTATAGAAAGTTTTTATGACCTAGGATGTGCATCATTTGTTGATTCCATTTATTAATAAATGACATTTTTTAAAAACTCGTGTTTTTTAAAAAATAATGTAAACCTTCTAGAAGTTGTGATTTTAAAAGATGAGGGGTAGTAAGCTATTCTTTTCTTGAACGCATGCACAAGCTATAAAAAGTTGTTATGACGTAGAATGTGCATACTTTGTGTATTCAATTAAATAAATAAATGACATTATTTTAAAAACTCATGTTTTTAAACAAATCATGTAAACCTTCTAGAAGCTGTGATTTTTAAAAATGGGGGGTACTAAGCTATTCTTCTTGTCGAATGCATGCGCAAACTATAGAAAGTTGTTATGACATAGAATGTGCATACTTTGTTGATTCCATTTATTAAATAAATCACATTTTTTTAAAACTCGTGTTTTTTAACAAATAATGTAAACCTTCTAGAAGTTGTGATTTTAAAAAATGGGGGGTAGTAAGCTTTTCTTTTCTCGAACGCGTGCGCAAACTATAGAAAGTTGTTATGACGTAGAATGTGCATACTTTGTCTATTCCATTAATTAAATAAACGAATAATTTTAAAAACTCATGTTTTTAAAGAAATCATGTAGACCTTATAGAAGCTCTGATTTTTAAAAACGGGGGGTACTAAGCTATTCTTTTTGTCGAATGTATGCGCAAACTATATAAAGTTGTTATGACATAGAATGTGCGTACTTTGTTGATTCCATTTATTAAATAAATCACATTTTGTAAAAACTCGTGTTTTTTAAGAAATCATGTAAACCTTCTAGAAGCTATGAGTTTAAAAAACGGGGGGAACTAAGCACTTCCTATTACTTAACGCATGCGAAAACTATATAAAGTTGTTATGACCTGGAATGTGCATACTTTGTTGATTCCATTTATTAAATAAATGAGATTTTTTAAAAACTCGTGTTTTTTAAGAAATAATGTAAACCTTCTAGAAGTTGTGATTTTAAAAAATGGGGGGTAGTAAGCTCTTCTTATTCTCGAACACGTGCACAAAATATAGAAAGTTGTTATGACGTAGAATGTGTATACTTTATTTATTCCATTAATTAAATAAATGACATTATTTTAAAAACTCATGTTTTTAAAGAAATCGTGTAAACCTTCTACTAGCTGTGATTTTTAAAAATGGGGGGTACTAAGCTATTCTTTTTGTCGAACGCATGCGCAAACTATAACAAGTTGTTATGACGTAGAATGTGCATACTTGGTTGTTTTCATTTATTAAATAAATGACCTTTTTTAAAAACTCTTGTTTTTTAAGAAATAATGTAAACCTTCTAGAAGTTGTGATTTTAAAAAATGGGGGGTAGTAAGCTCTTCTTATTCTCGAACACGTGCGAAAAATATAGAAAGTTGTTATGACGTAGAATGTGTATACTTTATTTATTCCATTAATTAAATAAATGACATTATTTTAAAAACTCATGTTTTTAAAGAAATCGTGTAAACCTTCTACTAGCTGTGATTTTTAAAAATGGGGGCTACTAACCTATTCTTCTTGTCAAACGCATGCGCAAACTATAAAAAAAATTATGACGTAGAATGTGCATACTTTGTTGATTCCATTTATTAAATAAATCACATTTTTTTAAAACTCGTGTTTTTTTAAGAAATCAGGTAAACATTCCAGAAGCTGTGATTTTAAAAAACAAAGGGTAGTAAGCTTTTCTTATTCTCGAGCGCATGCACAAACTATAGAAAGTTGTTATGACATAGAATGTGCATTCTTTGTTCATTCCATAAATTAAATAAATGACATTATTTTAAAAACTCATGTCTTAAACAAATCATGTAAACCTTCTAGAAGTTGTGATTTTAAAAAACGGGGGGTAGTAAGCTTTTCTTATTCTGGGATGCATGCGGAAACTATAGAAAGTTGTTATGACGTAGAATGTGCATACTTTGTTGATTCCATTTATTAAAGAAATGACATTTTTTAAAAACTCGTGTTTTTTAAGAAATAATGTAAACCTTCTAGAAGTTGTGATTTTAAATAATGGGGGGTAGTAAGCTCTTCTTTTCTTGAACGCGTGCGCAAACTATAAAATGTTGTTATGACGTAGAATGTGCATACTTTGTTTATTCCATAAATTAAATAAATGACATTATTTTAAAAACTCATGTTTTTAAACAAATCATGTAAACCTTCTAGAAGCTGTGATTTCTAAAAACGGGATGTACTAAGCTATTCTTCTTGTCGAATGCATGCGCAAACTATATAAAGTTGTTATGATATAGAATGTGCATACTTCGTTGATTCCATTTAATAAATAAATCATATTTTTTAAAAACTCGTGTCTTTTAACAAATAATGTAAACCTTCTAGAAGTTGTGATTTTAAAAAATGGGGGGTAGTAAGCTCTTCTTGTCTTGAACGCGTGCACAAACTATAAAAAGTTGTTATGACATAGAATGTGCATACTTTGTGTATTCAATTAATTAAATAAATGACATTATTTTAAAAACTCATGTTTTTAAACAAATCATGTAAACCTTCTAAAAGCTGTGATTTTTAAAAACGGGGGGTACTAAGCTATTCTTCTTGTCGAATGCATGCGCAAACTATAGACATTTGTTATGACATAGAATGTGCATACTTCGTTGTTTCCATTTATTAAATAAAACACATTTTTTGAAAACTCGTGTTTTTTAACAAATAATGTAAACTTTCTAGAAGTTGTGATTTTAAAAAATGGGGGGTACTAAGCACTTCCTATTACAGAACACATGCAAAAACTATAGAAAGTTGTTATGACCTAGAATGTGCATCCTTTGTCGATTCCATTTATTAAATAAATGACATTTTTTAAAAACTTGTATTTTTTAAGAAATAATGTAAACCTTCTAGAAGTTGTGATTTTAAAAGATGAGGGGTAGTAAGCTATTCTTTTCTTGAACGCATGCACAAACTATAAAAAAAAATTATGACATAGAATGTGCATACTTTGTGTATTCAATTAATTAAATAACTAACATTATTTTAAAAACTCATGTTTTTAAACAAATCATGTAAACCTTCTAGACGCTGTGATTTTTAAAAACGGGGTGTACTAAGCTATTCTTCTTGTCGAATGCATGAGCAAACTATACAAATTTGTTATGACATAGAATGTGCATACTTCGTTGATTCCATTTATTAAATAAATCACATTTTTTAAAAACTCGTGTTTTTTAACAAATAATGTAAACCTTCTAGAAGTTGTGATTTTAAAAAAGCTCAATTTGTGATTGGAATTCGATTCACCTATGTGCCATGTGGCTCTCTTCAAGGCCAATTCGAATTGGCTCTCTTGTACTCTAGTTTTTGTATAAAATGAAGGCCTTGCCTCCTTATTCTTCATGGAAAATTTTGATGTAAACTTACTATGCTAGTTTTGTAAGAGCTCATAGCTATTGCTACCTTTGGAAATAAAAAGTGACTTTGGAGGTCTATGATGTAATTTGCTTGTCAATGAGGAATGTTTCTTCGACTTATGAGGTGATATTGTATTTGTGTATTTGCTTATAATCTTATATGCTTTGATCTTGCTTTGCTTAGAACTCTTTATCAAGAGCATAGGATGAATATTTGATGGTCCAAGTTATTCATTTATGTTAGGCTAAATGTGATTTAAGAGCACAGACTGTAGTCGGATATAATTATGTGTCTTTTTCATTCCATTTTTGTTTAACATACTAAGCATGATCTAGTGTATTTTGTAAGTTGTGCATGTGTGCAGATCCTCAAAGGTAGAGTGGAGGTTGAACTCGGGTGTCTCTTCTTCCTCTCCATCAACAAACATTTCTTACTTTTGTGTATTTCAGGAAACCTTCAAAGATCCATTTGGTGCTACAAACTAAGCTTGAAGAAGCTTGCTTTATTTTCCATCCCGTAATTTAAAATCAATCTTTGTTACTTGGTTACACTTGAGAAGTCCTAAACCCCATTGATCATTTCTTTGGCTTCTCCCTTCTTTTTGGCTTGCTCTCCATTCTTCCATCCTTGCTCTTGTTTCCTTCTCTTCTCATTTATCTCACTTCTTGCTACCCTCTTTCTTCTCACTTTTCGCTGCCCCTTTCTCATGTTTTCTTCTCCCCTACCTCTGCTTTTCTCCCAACCTTCCAGCCCTCTCTTATTTCCTTGTTCGCTACCTTCTCATCCATCTCTTTGCTGCCCTATATCCCTATTTTTTTCTCTCTTTTTCCAGCTCACTGTTTGGGTGCTTTTCACCCACAGTTTTGTGTCTTTTCCAGTCTATTTTTCTCTCTTCTTCGTTGCCCATTTCCCTTGGTTGTTAGCTGCCCCATCCTCCTTTTTATGTGACTATCCCATTCTTCATTTTATTGACAGCCTCTTCCTTTCCCCTTTTTGTTAGATCTAGGATTTGGTTAGCATCTTTAAAGTTTGCATGTAGTTCATTTGCTTAGAATTGTTAGTTTCGTTTTGCTTATATCTTAGCTTAGTTCATCTTAAGTTTGGCATTTTAGATCTTGGATTTGCATTTGGCATGTTAAAAGTTCACTTTAAATCTCAAAAAAAAGTTAACATTGTTTGATCTTATCTTTAGCCTAGTTTAAACTTTTGCATCTAGTTTACCTTTTAAAATAAATCTTAGCTTTGTTTTTATTTGTTTTGCTAATGATAATGGATGCATTGAGTTGATATGTTTTGTGTAGGTGCTTGAAAGAGATAAGAACCACAAAGAAGACTTCAAACTTGGAGTGGAAAACCAAGAGGAGAACCAAAACCCAAGGATCTATCCAAACTCAAACAAGAACCAAAGTTTCTCAAAGGCGATCCCAAAGAAGAAGACAAAGTTTCAATCACTCTCCTTTTTTTTGTAAAAGCCATTAAGGCTCCTTCCACTCCACCCTTAAGTTTTTCTCAAATGGTTGAAAATCCAAAATATTGTGTTTGATAAATAAAACAAAGATAAGTGGGATAAGGCCTTCCACATTTTTTGTTCTTCTTCCCCATTTGGAGAAAAGTATCTTATGTTCTTAGTTTAGATTTGCTTCCAGTTTTAGGAATAATTTCATTGTGTACTTAGAGTTTAAATTTTATTTCAAGTTTTGACCTGAGAAGTCTCTTGGGATTTGATCCCAAGTGCCGCATTGACTCTACGTGTTGCTTCTCTTTCCCCACTGTGTACTGCATACGACCAGCTAGCTGGAAGTTTCATGAACAGTGTGTTGAAGTTATTTGTGATTTCCTTTTTGCTAGATTAGTTTCTATTGTAGAACACTAGTTTCATTTACAAGCATTTTGTTTATTTGCTATATCATTGTTTTTCATCATTTTACAATCTTTTTGAGCTATCACTTAGTTTATGCTTATGTCTGCTTCTATCTTAACAAAGAACCAGAGTCTCTTAAACTTGCAATAACCCAAGTCAAGAGCACTCTCTGTTGGAGAGCATTCCCACTGCATATACCTACATCAAGCATATAGTTTAGCTAAGTCTTTTTAACCTCTGTCTTAAAACGAAGTCAAGAGCACTCTCTATCGGAGAGTTGAATTGTGTGCTCTTAATAATTAAAACTTTCCAACTCACACCCATTTTAATAATTTATCTTCGCTGCTATCCATCATTCTATATGCTCTGCCAACCCTAAAAGGTTGGGCTAGTACTCAGAAAGGTGTTGGATTTGTTAATTTTTGATAACATAATAAAATTTTCACCCCACAACCAACCAATCCAGAGTTGATCGATAAGATAAGTTCGATAGGTAATCTCCTAGTTGGGGGCGTCGGGGTTCCATGTTCAGCTTCTAGTTTGTTTGTTAGCATTGCGCGACCTGGGTATAGCACTGGGTGGCCCGACATGTCTTTGAACGGAGGCACTTGATACTATCTTTTCTAAACAGACTTCCAATACCTCGCTTATCAGTTGGAAGTATAATTAGCCTTAATAATCAAATATCACTAAAATTTTCAATCAACCAAGATAATTTGCACAACAATCTCACGAATAGTTACTTTGAAACTTACACTTTCAACATCACAAGTATTTATTTGACTCCATTTTGGCACTGGTCTGTAAGGCATTTTTTTCATATTTTAAAGCTGGACCATTTGTCCTTGTCATTTGCTTAAAGTTTATCTTGTGGATGCTTACTTAAAATTCCAAGTCATCGTATTGTTCATCTCGCAATATTATTTTGTAAATCGCAACGTGGATTGCTTTATCTTGTGTTTATTTCATTCTCATAAAAACTGTGATCTCATCATTTAAAACTCCTAAACACCACCCATCCGCATCCTCATACACCAAAAAACACTTAAAACATAAAAACCATAGAAAACTCTTTGTAGGGACTACCCTCCTTGGCTTCGTTAGGAGTTAGCCTAAACGAAGGAGCTGGGATTCAGGTGACGGTACCTGGCTCATTGCTTGCCCCCAAGGCCACACTTTCCCCACTTGTAGTGAGGGAACAGCTTTCGAAAGATTTCTGCTGCTAGTGTGCATCTCGGCGGACAACACATGAAATGTACAACCCTGTTTTTCCTCTTTTTATTTCTTCACCAATTTCTTTTTAACCCTTCAAATAACTTTTTATTCTTTCTTTCAATCTTATTTCTTTAAAAACATAATTTCAGCCCTGTTTTTCCTCTTTTTATTTCTTGACCAATTTCTTTTTAACCCTTAAAATAACTTTTTATTCTTTCTTTCAATCTTATTTCTTTAAAAACATAATTGCTGTATTTTTCCATTTCCATCTCCTTATAATTTGATCAACTTATTTGGTATCGTTTATTTATATTTTTTTTCCGTTTTGCACTTGTTCTAGCTTTTATTTACTTCTTTCATTTTATTTATCAAATTTCCCCTCCCTCTTCCTCTGCAACACTGCTAACATCTTATTGCCCTGACAATGAGTGTCACTCGAAATGTGTCAGTTGATAATCTTTCAAACAAATAAACTAAAAAAATCACTGACGATATAAATCTATTAGTCTTGTAATTTGTCAACTCCAGGCCATAAAACCATTGTAATTTTGTGCTCTCCCACCTTTGTACTTAATCATCCATGGGCAGAGCCTGGGTAGATTGCAAAAAACTTGTATAATAAAGATATATATTGCAGTAAGCATGAAGGGGCATTGAAACACCAGACATTGAAGAGCTGTAGAATCTAATGGTTCTAAAGATGTCATTGTTAAGTCACAAAGAAAACTATCATAATAGTGTTTGTTAGAACTGTTCTTTTACGTGGCATTTTGTAGTTGCAATTCAATGTTTGACCAGGAAAATACGAGTACAGTAACTGCATACTTAATTTCAGCTATTTATCAGCATTTCACTGGAGATTTCGAAATGAATGTAAAAACTTGTATAATAAAGATATATATTACAAGTAAAACCATAAGTATGAAGGGGCCTCGAAACACTATACATTGAAGAGCTGTTGAATCTAATGGTTATTAAAATAAAATAAGGCCAACATAGGACAAATTGAAACTTCTAAAGTTGTCACTTTTATGTTACAAAGAAATTGAGATTACAGAATGAATGTCTTCTGGAAAAAGAATAATATGTGGGAGATGCAATAAAAGAGTACATTACATAGTTTTCTCGAAGTTCCTTGTGAAAGGTAACTTCATCAGCTAAGTTAGGCTAACAAGTGAATGAAACAACCCATGAGGATAAATGGTTTCTGGCATGACTGGCAAGACTTAAACTAGAATATTCTAAGCACTTTCCAAATAGGTTAAAAAAGATGCTTACCAGTTTGGTTGAGGTTGCCCAAGATCCAGACATGAAATTTTCAAGAAAACCAAACAAAACATAAATTTTCAAGAAAACCAGACTAGTTCTCCAAACTTAACTTATTAAGCTTGTTTGCTTTGCCACGGCTTAATAACTCCAACAACAATTACAGCTACAATGATTAAAAGAATTATGATGGCAATGCACATCCACTTCCTTGAATTCCGCTGTAAAGTCTTGGCCTTTTGAAGGGCAACAGTCCCTGATTGCACATGGTCCACAGCATTTGATACCTGAAGAAAGTCATTCCATCGTAGACCCTATATTAGCAAAAGGATTTGTAGACATAATATTAAAGCATATTAGCATGCCAATGCATGTGATGGTTTCTGATCCACAAATTCATATAAATAATCCGACTATCAATAACATTACTTTCTTATATTCAATGTGGTAGAAAATGTATAATGCAAAAAATGAAGCTCACCCCTGAAAATTCTGTTCCCAAATAGAAGTATTTGAAATATCATATGTCTTGACTCTATGAGGTGACAAATTCAGCCAAAATTAACTAGATGTCACTGCCTTGCAGCCATAAGCAAGGGTTCTCCCAATGCAAGCAGTGAACAATAATATCCTCGAAAAATCATACCCTCTAGCCTTCTAGGAATGACCCTAGAGTCTATTTTTCTATTCTATGGTGGGCAGAGCGCCCAGAGTCTACCATAACTGTTCATAGTCATCAGAACAGATTGTCAAAATAGTTTTCTGCGAAGTAACAACTTTCTGTGTCGTAGACTTATTCATTTGTCCTCTTCCAGGCCAAATTCGAGAGCTTATTATTTATTATTTAACCACAAAATCTTATTTAAGAGAACAAATTTGTATTACCAATACACGACAGCTGATAATTTCACTCTGGAAATGTTGGAAATCTCCTATAAAATATCAAATAAAGCTAAACTTTGACAAAACAGAAAAGGGTAATCAAGGGAAGGCGGAAAGATGGGTGGGGCTGTTAAGAGACTACAAAAGCAACATCATAATCATTTATATGGAGATTAAGGGTAAAAACACCAGCAGCCAGCTGGAAGCAAAAGCCTTGACTGATGGAATACTAAAACCTGATTAAAACGTGGAATAAGGAATATAGTAGAAGAGGGAGATTGACTAGTCATCGACATGATGCATGAGGAATTGGATTTGAAGTTAGACAACCCATTAAAATTGTTAAAAGAGGCGACCTAAGCTTTTGCAAGCATCAAATACCACATTGTGAAGAGAGAGAAAAAAGCCTTTATTATTAATGTTGCAACGGTACACCTCTCACACACCTATCACGACTCACATTACATATTTATAGCATACCTAAGTTGTTAAAGTGGTTTAACCACCTAACACCTAACTATAACATCAAAATTATAACATTACATTGGCATCATGTCACTAAGATAAAGTGACTTGTACAAATTGTTTAACTTAGATATTATTGGAGTGTTAATGCTCCAACACCCCCTTCAACACAAAAATATTATTTATCAATTTCCACTGCCCCACCCAACATCCCCCTTCAACACAAAAATTTATCAAATTTCCCCTGCCCCTCCCCACCAACCCCTTAATGTCGCCCAACATGAAATTAATATTTATCGAATTTTACCCTCGACCACAGAACCCCTTCAAAAACAATAATTCAAAATTTTATAAATTGAAGATCAATACAAAATCTGTTTATGGCTAGCTCTTTCAAATAAGATACACACTTGGTACAATGCTCAAAAAGAGGCTGGAATGGTCCAAGTAGATGTATTATGTGCAAGCCGGATTATGAAACAGTGGACCACCTTTTTGTAACTTGTCCTTTCTCAAACTCAGTTTGGACTGAAGTTTTGATATTGGTCAAAGATACAGTATCCTTGAAACAAGGTACTCTGCAGGATAATTTTCAGAGGTAGGTTTCAAACAAGGCTGTATCAGATCATAGAGCTTTACCTTGATATGTTTTATGGGGCCTCTGTCAGGAAATATGACGTTTCGGGATAAACAATCGACTATAGGACAGGTGGCTTACTCCATTAGGATGTCTGAGAAAACTGGAAAGTTCTTACAAAGGAAACTAAAGCATCCAGATTACACTACTTCTTTGCCTGGGCTTTCTTTGATTGTGCCTGTCAAGAAACTCCAGGTAAGTGTGGGGATGGAGTCATTCTTCATATTTCTTCCTTGCATTTTTTTCATTAAAATATGGAGCTGGTACAGGAACAAACAATAGAGCTAAGCTGCTTGCGCTGTGGATAATATTGAAAGCAGCTTCAGATAAAGGCATTAGGAAGTTTCAAGTGCTGGGAGATTATAAATTACTGATGAACTGGGCAAACGACACATGTCATCTCACAAATCTAGCTCTGGGACCTATTATACATAGAGTTCTGGAGATAGAACAACAATTTGATTTATCTCTTTTTCCCATATTTATAGGGAACTCAATACAAAAGCAGACTCATTATCACATGCTGCTCTTTCCTTGGAGGAAGGTGCCTTGATGACTCTGTAATTCAAAGATGCTGAAATTTTGTCTGCTTCCCAGATTTCTACCTTTTGATTTGAAAACAAAACTGCCTTTCTGAAAAGATTTTGGGGGGTATAAGATCCAGGGTCCTTTTGGGATTCTTCTGTAATGTTGAAAAAATTGACTGGTCTCTTAGATAGACCATTGCATGGCTTCAAGATGATGGTAATAAGTGGAAGAAGTGATGGGAGTAGGACCTAGTCTCTTTTTTGTTTGGAATTGGAAGCCATGAGGCTCAGACAATGTATATTTTGATTTCTTGCTAGAAATATCAAATATCTAGCTTTTTTTCTTGGAAAAAAGACTACAAAATCTGTCAATGTGAGATCGCAT
Source organism: Larix kaempferi (assembly GCA_027924585.1). Classification (NCBI taxonomy): domain Eukaryota; kingdom Viridiplantae; phylum Streptophyta; class Pinopsida; order Pinales; family Pinaceae; genus Larix; species Larix kaempferi. The sequence goes on from BSBM01000217.1 coordinate 23,403,010, forward strand.
ATGGTTCTACCACCAACCATCAAGGGACCTGGGCAACCAGTCGTAGTGCTTGCTGGTGTTCTACAATGGTGACTTGGTTACATGTAATATCTTCTACTTTCCTTCATCTCAAGATCCTGGGACTTCATGAGTGCTCCATCAGAGTATCATATCCTTCATTTTTTAAGGCAGACTTTTACCAAATCCACCTAACTTCCTAAGCAATACTCCAATTCAGTAGATCGCCATCTCCTTGTACATTGAAGGCAGGATTTTAGTCGGACACACCTTCACAAGTGGAGCATTCCAATTAATATACCCTTTTGCCTGGAAATTGTTATCAACTACTCAACATGGATAGTATGGATTCAACATTATTGACCAACCTTTTTTTACTTCCTTCAGATAAAACAGACTATGGAGTAAACTGAAAATGTTTATTGCAGGTCTTCTGGAAGAATGTGTTCAATTATTGGGATAAATAATGCATTTTAATCATTGTGACCAAAAGAAGTATTTTCATCCTAGGCTTGAGATTTATACATATGTACCAAAATATATACCAACTCTGCCATGATACGATCACATATGCAATAAAGATTGAACGACTGAAGAATCCTATCTATCTCAAGATAAGATCAATTATGTCCACATTTCTTCTGGTTTTCATGAAGGTCAGGAAGTGCCCTGATGTCTACAAACAAGGCATTATTTTCCATATGTCCTCAGAGCATGAGTGTTCCTTACAAGCATTTTTGCAAGTACTAATATGGGCATGTTACAGTATATTCTAATAGTTCTTTTGTCCTATGTCAACCTCGTGATCTGAAATTTGTGGGTGTGGAAGCACATGTGTGTTGTGCCTTCTTCACGCCCTCCACAGTTTCAGAGAATTTATACCCACTTCATGCAATGTGGTTGTACGTCACTGGTGGGTTTTCCAAAGGGCTGCAAAAATTGACATTTTAGGATTCAGGGATACTCTTGTTTCTCTACACCCGCTAAGCATCACTCTCAAGTCTACAATATGGCAGTTTAGGCAACCAAATAATGCCCAATCATCTAAATATCTTCTTTTACATGGAACACATTGTCCACCCGCAAGTACTTAAACGAGAGTGGGATTGCAAAGTCAAACATGTCACAAGCAAGATTTGAACCTGAGTGGAGAGGATAACAACTTCTCTTAACCACCCATGCTAGAGTCAATTGACATCCAATCATCTAAATATACCTCAAACAAATTAAGAATAAAATTCTTGAAATACATTGGTCCTTGAAAAACATGCCGGTGCATTAACTAGACCAAAAGGTATCCTTTTGTATGCATATCCTCCCCACTCAATGGCAAAAGTGGTGAGTGGTTGGTCCTTTTCCATTAAAGATATTTGATTATACCCTGAATACCAATCTAAGAATCAATATATCTCTCTAGCTGTTACACCTTCTAAGACTTACTCTGTCAAACCCATCTGAAAATCAATATATCTCTCTAGTTGCGACACCATCTAAGACTTGCACTGTAAAAGGTGTAACACCCCATTTTTTACCTCGAAATGTAATTATGTATGTAATAAAGAAATGGCTAGAAGTCGAACATAAATGGTCTAGGATGACCAAAGATATTGTAATTATGTACATATAATTATAATATAAAAATCCCCTACACCTACAAACAAAGAAGGACGAAGAAGAGATGGGGAGCTATCATTCCACAAGTGGGGCAAGCGAAAGCAGTCCAAGGGGAGAGGACCTTAGTGAATTATTTACCTAATTCAACCTTATTCGAAAAGCTTAATTAGTGAATTTACCCTAAGGTCCCTAAAACCATGATTATGAGAGTGGCTTAATTAAACTTTACTTATTAATTATCCTAAGTTGGGATTAAAGGGAAAAGCATGGGCTCCTCACAAGTGCAATGTGGCAAGTTCTAAAAATGCAAATCTAAGGCTAGAAATTGAGCTTAGAGCACTCTTCTTGCAATCATTCTTGCTGGTATGAGTTGGGAAAGAAGGGGAAAACAATAGTTATATTGTTAACTGTATTTCTATGAAATCTTATGAAAATTGCCATGGGGAGTTGGTGCTAATGGTTACTATGCCATTGTGAGAGAAAACTTGGCCTACAAGTGAGAATCCATGGAGTCCAGGTAGTGACACTCTCTGTCCAGCGTATGTTAAAGCACTGGAAGGGAATTGGAATAGCCTGAGGGGACTGCATGCAAAGAAGGGGATCGCATTCCACGTGTTGTGCAAACAGAGGGAGAAGAGTGTTGGTTGACTGGGATAGTTATAGAGGGGGTTTTGGCACTAGAGAGTTATCTAAGTTGTGGGTTGAGTAGAAGCCTTAGGAGCTTCACCCTTGTGGATGGATAGCCTCAGCTCAAGGTTTTGCTCTATTTATATTACAGTTTTGCATTATTCATTTTACAGTTTGGGCATTCCTATGTGTATGATGTTAAGTATCATAATTATGGTTGTATGCATGGTAGAAATAGAACTGCATTCATGTATGGTCTTGTAATCAATAATTAAGGTTGTTGTAGCATGCTTTCACTAATAATACCTACAGTCATCTATTTAGAATTGATTTTGGTATCAAAAGGCAAGCCGCAAGTCGAAAGGAAATTGGAGTACCCCATCACCTCAACAGTGCTACAAGGGTGGTTGGGTACATTGTAGAGTGGTATCAGAAAGCTAGATTGCAACACTGGGATTGAATGGGCTAGAAAACGTGGCCTACAACTGAGAATCCATGGAGTCCTGGCAGTGAGATTCTCTGGCCAGCCTATGTTAAGCACTGGAAGGGAATTGGAATAGCATGAGGGACTGCATGTAAAGAAGGGGATCCCATTCCATGTGTTGTGCAAACAGAGGGAGAAGAGTGTTGATTGAGTGGGATAGTTATAGAGGGGTTTTGGCACTAGAGAGTTATCTAAATTGTGGGTTGAGTAGAAGTCTTAGGAGCTTCACCCTTGTGGATAGATAGCCTCAACTCGAGGTTGGCCTCCATCAAAGAAAAGATAAATGTGACAGAGTGCCTAAGGTTGGGAGGAACATCCTTCATTTACAGCCAATTGGAGGAACATTCTCTATAAAGATAAGTGTTCTAATTATGTTATGAATTGCTCTATTTATATTACAGTTTTGCATTATTCATTTTACAGTTTGGGCATTCCTATGTGTATGATGTTGAGTATCATAATTATGGTTGTATGCATGGTAGAACTGCATTCATGCTTTCACTAATAATACCTACAGTCAGCTATTTAGAATCGATTTTGGTATCAAAAGGCAAGTCGAAAGGAAATTGGAGTACCCCATCACCTCAACAATGCTACAAGGGTGGCTGGGTACATTATAGAGTGGTATCAGAACGCTAGATTGCAACACTGGGACTGGATGGGCTAGAATTTATGTGCACAAGACGAAATTATAATTGTATGTCAAATATTTGACAAAACGTCTCCGACTCCATGATAGAATTTGGGAAAACACAATGTTGATCTCGAAAATAGGCTTCTTGAAATCAGCCAACTCAACCTCCCACGAGGATAAACGGTATGTTACCCTATGTTTAAAGCCTCCTACAAGTAAATATTAAGTTCCTATTCTCAAGAATCAAAGACTCTTATTCTCAAGAATCAAATACTCTTGTTGGTTTTTGTCAATATATGGTTTTTTGTTTTATATGTAATCGACAAAAATACTAACAAGGAAATTAATTAAAATACAGAAAATGAAATAAGTAGAAACTGAAATATATGACAGCTGCAAGCATTCACAAGATATCATCATTCTGAAATATTTATGCTTTTAAAATGTGCTTTAATTGCTTGAAATAAAGTGCTTAGTACACATACCTTGCAGCAACATAAAGAAAGGAATATCTAAATCAAAAAAACTGTACATATCAGTTAAGTAAAGAAAATAATCAACAGAATAAAATTATTTGGAAGAGTAAGGAGAGGGAAATGCAAGAGCCCAATAATGTTCTTTTATTGGAATGAAAAGCTCCCACAAAGTCTTTCTTTTCCGACAATATTTTAAAAGCCTCTGTGAAGGCTTGGACCAAAGAAAACTCAAAACTATTCCCGATGTTTCTGGGACCGTACACAAAACAATGAAATAAACAGATCAATAAAGCAAAACACAACCTAAGCCGAGCAATACAAGTTAAAATGTTGCTTCAAGTCTCTTATCTGCATATCGTGTCACTAATTAGCACCAGAAAATGATGTGTAACTTCTAAAACAACAAGCATGTACAGATAAACAAAATACCTCTTTCAACACAAGCATAATTTTAACCTTACTTCATCATCCTCTATTACATTATGAACTTCCCCTGCTATCAACAAACATGTCAAACCTATGGAAAAACAAAATGTGCAATGAGAATGAAAACTAACAGAAATTTCACTTTTCAAGCTCTCGGCATACCCATTCTCTCTCAAAATAATGGTCCCTGGGTAGCTTCCTCTCCTTCCTTTTACGCTTCTTCTAGGGCAATTACAGTTACAACTGACCCTTTAGTTAATTATTAACAAACCAAAGTTTGTGAGACTATTATCATCTCATTTTGTTTTCTCTTTTGTCTTAAAAAGAGGAGTGCTTTTTAATTTTGTTGGGGGATAAAGTAACACAGTTATTCAGCCTAGTAAAAATATGAGGTAAAAGAAAGAGGAAAAAGGGAGGGCATCCCATCTCACATTATCACCACAAGTCAATATCAACCAGTCATCAAGGGGGTTGAAATCTCGAGGCTCAAGCAACCTTATGCCTCCCATATGTTTCAATTTCCAAGTAGGGGCCACACATAAACCAAGAACTCTCAACACATCACAAGTAATAACAATACCTCCTCAAAACAAGAGCAGTCAACCAATCACAAAGAATTCTGCTTGTCACTCCCAAAACAAGCATTTCAATTGCACCATACATACTAATCCAAATAACAGTAAAGCATGTAACATTGCATTCACTAGTCATCAAAATTATACCTGTAGTGTTTTCTAAAAAACCCACTCAAAAGAAGTAAGTCAGCTCAAAATGTACCACTTATACCAATCCAAATATAGCCATGCATTAAACAAGTGACAATTGTTCATTTCCATGTCAAAAATGCAATGCCCAGTCAAGTAAAATTAACCCAAAACCACAACACAGAACACCATTAAACCCTCATTTTTTCAACAAGATGAAGTTTCAACAAACACATCCAAATTGAAATAAGTTATTAAGTAATGTCATCCTTGTTGCCTGTCTCTGACTTGGCAACATTTGTCTCTGAGTGGACAGCAGCAGGATAGATTGGTTGTGATTTGTCATCACTTGGAGATGGTGTATTGAGAACAGCACACTTTCCTTTATCATTTGAGGATTTTCAAACAAAGGTGATTTATGATCTGCATGGCTTTTGGAATGAGCAGAGGAATATACTAAGGCAGCAGTAAATTGAAGAATGAGGTTTTGTTGTTCAGGCTCGGGCATGCCCCGTCCAACAATTCCAGAGTAAAGTTGGCAAGGGTTTCCACCCTAGCAATTATTTTCGTCTTGGAGGGGTATCTGGGGTTCTTCCATAATGCTCGGATGGGATTGCAAAGGTGTAAGTAGGTACCAAGGGTTGCGCAAGGGTCTCTCCACCCAGAAACAAATGCCCTGTTTGAGCCAACTGATTGAACTCCTCGGAGTCGGCATCGAAGTGCACCAACCACCTTATTTTATTTCTCCCTCCCTTCCGTACATCATGGTGCCTTCACATTCGTCCCCTTCGAGAACCCCTAGATCCCCTGCTGAAGAAACTCATCTAGCAAAAGGATGCACATACCAAATTTTATTCAAAATGCAGAACCATCACTAATATACTGCACAAGCATGATCATGATAAAACACAACACTTCATCCTATGCCACTCAAACATTTCAACTAACCGAGGATTAACTAAGGCTGGTTGGTGTCACAGAGCGAGGGAAGACCTTGTCACAAATTCATCTTCTTTTAAACGGGTTTCTAACCAGAAAACGGAATTTTATTCTCTTTTATTTTCCTTTCCTTTCTTTTTCTTTTTCAATAAAATGATTAAACCTGCGTTTTTTAAAATATTCATCAAATGAAAGGGCATGAGAATAGGGCTGCATGCATGCTTTCGAAGTGAATTTGCATAGCAAGAACAGGTGCATGAAGGATGTAAAATATGTATAAGATAACCCAGGTCTTTGATTTTTGTCGAACATCGGCCATTTACCCATCAAAAAACTATATTCTCTATATATGAATCTGGTTCCTAATGACATAATAGGTGGGAAGCGGGCATAATGAGACCAATCCCTGATAACAAATATACACCAACCAGGTTCCACGTGCAAGCTAATGGAGGGGAAAAGTCATGAAGGACCATGTGTGGAGCATGTATACCTATGATTCTATTGCAAGCTCAATCATGATGCCAAATTTGTGAGTATAAGACTGGTTTTTTAGCCAATGAACAGGTTCGGATTATATTAAAATTTTAACATTTTAACAAGATACAACTTGAGTTCGAAGGGTGAATGGGCAAAACTGAAGGTAAGTTCAATTGAAACGCTCAACTTCTCAAGTGACAAGGAATTTCATGCCATATTCAACACACAGTAGACTTGCAACAGTAACAATAAAGGTGTTTGAGTTACCTTGCATGCGCTGAACCAAGCTTCCACAAACTTTCTATAATATGAAACCCCCAAAATCGTTGTTCTACAACTCTTTTCCTTGGCTCTGTCGTTGTCTGGGAAACCAACAATGGCATTTTAAAGGGTAAAAGGAATGGTTACAGCTACAACATGGTTTACAGGGGTCGGTTAACAGTTGCACAAGCACAAAAAGGGCAAAATGGAGTGGAGAAAATGGCTCTGCAAGCCAAAAATGGTAATGCCAATTCGCTACTTCCCCGGGGCTCAAATGGACGATCGAGATTAACCCCAATTAAACCCTTCACCATCAAATAAAATGCAACATGACAGTGCTACCATAAGGTCTGAGGTGGTGTGCATCTGAGTGGTTAACCATCACCGATGGGCCGATGGCTTTTCGAATTATGAAGCAAATCGATACCAAATCCCAATGACAACCCTAGCAATGTCACGACCTTCAATGCCCAAGACCATCATTTAAGTCAGTTTAATGTAAAATACAATGCAACCTAGAGGCATTAAAAACAAAATCATATCCTGCGTACATATCGATAAAAGCACATCAATAAAGCAGGTCGCGGGAGTACATTAGGGTGGGCATGATACATGCATCGCTAATCCATTGTTCTCCAATGTAAACCATAACCTCCATAAAATATCAAAATACAATATCAATGCTCAAGCAGACTTGGCCAATAAATCACATACATTCTAAAGTTATCATGCCACTTACTACATTCTAATAACATCGCTTGCGATCAAGGCACTTAGATCCATAGTTGTATGTTCCAATTAGCTTAGTGCATCACCTTTGGAGGTGATTTAGTTATATTATCAAGCTCAAATGACAATATGAGCTACTTACTTTGCACAAAGAATCTTTACATCAACATGAACAATACACAAATGATTGAAGTTAAAAGCTTTCATTATTGTGTTGCATGATACCCAAAATATATGCAAACAGGATATAGGGCTTTCCTTGAATAGTCATGGTGTAAGAAGTGTTATGCCCCTGTAAATAATAAGCATAAAACCAACCAGGCATATAATAGAACATAACTATAAACTATGTAATCCAATCACCAACAATATCCCTTATGCCTCCTCAACATTATAAATGACCCCCACCTTTTCTTTCATTTGTTATTGTTTTATTTCAGGGTTGCGATTGTTGGATGAAAAAGTGGACTGAGGCAGAGTCGAGGATTGAAATTTTCAACACTTTGCAAATTGTCAATGTAGAGTTGAATATCAAGTCAACACATAATTGTGGGCTAAATGTTTGATAGAATGTTTATGTAGAAGATTTGGTTAAATATTGTAATTGAGAAAATTCATGGTTTTAAAATTGCCCAGGTAATGTTCTTAACAGAATGTTGCTGGTTAAAATCATAAATTACATAATTTGACCTAGTAAAAATGGGCAATTTAAGAACATAGCATTTAAATGGTCAACATTACAATTTGAATTGGTCACCATGGAGTTGAAATTGCCAATCAGAGATCAATTTTCATCAAAAGAGCCAAAGAATTTGAATGGGGGTCGAATTGTAGAGGCCGAGTCCGAAATCATGGCAACCACCAATATAGAGAGAGAGAGAGAGAATTTCTAGAGAAAAAAAAAATTTAAATGACATGGACACCTTATATGTGGACCCAGCAAGGTGATGTGGACAAGTCAGATGATACCAGGTGGAGTTGAGTGGTGCACAGGTGGCAGAAGTGAGGCAGGACCAAGGATCATGGCAGATAGGCAAAACGCGGAGGCATAGGGAGCAGTTTTAGAGAGTGGTATTTGGAGCTCCACAATTGACAAGATGATGACACGAACCCAGAGCAATAAGCAATTTGTAGAGGATGGAGGGCGGTGCGAAATGCGTGCACCTTCATGCTCTACAATAGATTTATATTGTTGATCCAGATCGTGCACGAAGAAACATGTGCATTAGAGATGGAAGGTCGAAGATGGGACCCCCCCATCACATCAATCAACCAAATCATGCGAAATGGTAGTCCCAACTCCCAAGGATGATCTAAAGCTATGGAGGTAAAATGGGGAGCACAACGAAGAAGCGGTTTACAGAGGTTTGAGGAAGCGGTTTTAACAAATGGTATTATAAGCTCCGCAATTGATGAGAAGGTGACATGTATAACCAATGCGGTAAGCAAACTGCGGAGGTCAAAGTGGGTGTTAAAGTTAACACCTACACTTTCACTCTACAATTGATCTAGGTCGTAGATCTTGATCGCACACAGGAAAACATGTGTGACAGGGATCGAACAACAAAGATGGACCCCCAGTCACATCACCCTCGAAATTTGTGCCAAGTGGATAATCCAAGGGACAAAGAGGGTATGAGAGTGGCCCACGAATTATTTAATAAGTAATAAAGTGGAAAAGAAGCACAAGGGAGCACAAGGGGCCACGATGACAATGTAAGGTGACTTGGAGGCAAGGTAGAGGACATGGCGGATGCAAGTGATGTAGGACCCCATTGCCAAATCAGCAGCCACATGTCAAGCCACATGAACAAATGGAAAACTTTAAAAAATAAATAAATAAATTGGCAGCCAAAATCTTGTTTTGGCCATAACAGGTGCATATGAAGCCAAAATTTGACGAAATTTTAGAGGTATGTTCACAATGAAGAGGACTACAAAAATGCCAAAGAGAAGTGTGGTCCTATTGAACTCTACATTTTCAAAAATGGAGGATTAGTGACTTTTGAAGACTTGGACCTTGCTCTTTGACAGGGGCACTATTGATGATGAAATTTGGATAGTGCAGACTGTGTCTAGGCACGAAGATACCCAATGGAGCATTTGGCCAAATTCCAAGGGGTTTGGAGCAGAGATGCAAAAATAGGCCAAATCCATTATTCCATGAGACTTTTTTGTGATTTTGAAAATCATGGGGGAAAGAAAGGTGACCCAAGATATCAAAACTAGAAAATTTTATTTACTCGACTTTTTGTCTTCTCGACAATCTGAACAACAATGTTGAAGTGAAGTTTTTCCAGCTTTGCTCCATTTGTGAGATAGCAATTTTCACCAAAAATTCCAAGTCTAGAAGAAGTGCAGAAAGGACAAAGTGATCTGGAAATTGGTGAGTACTCACAATCACATGTGCTATCAGTGACTGATACAAAAAAATTCTTGGTTCTTCCCGAATTTTCTTCTACATGTGGCAGAAGTTGGTTCTTATTAATAAGTGTAGTTACAAGAAAAGTGAGAAATTGGGCAAAATTGGTAACTTTGGAATGATGTAACTTTCAACTCTAATCTCAGAACTGAGTATGATTATAGTCATTGAGAATTTAATCAGTATGATAATAAAGATAAATAACCAGATCATGACAAAGTACTTCAGATCATTCCACAGTTGGACAGAAAAGGGCTTGTAGCCCTGATTTGACAAAATTGTCAAATGGATAGTTTCATGAATGCATATATATATATAAGAAACGGTTTACAAAATTTTGGATATAAGGTTTGTCTGAAATACTTACTTGTATGAACACTTTGCAGACACGGGGTTGAATCGGCTATAATTAAAAGACCAAAAATTTCCTAAATAAAAAAATGGAAGAGGGACAAATTCATTACAGTCATAAAGAAGTCAAAGGTCTAAATATTAGTATTGGAAATGGAGAGATGGAATCTAATGGACACAGAGGAAGTATTGAACCTTTGGGGTTAGTAGAAACAATGAACAGTTTTAAGATGGAGGTGTAGAGCTATAGAGATGATAATGAAAGAATGTTAAAGGCTAAGAAGTAGCAAAATCAATTGAATAATCAACTAATGCAAAGCTTAAATCTGTTACATAGGCAAATGCAGATTGGATCCGATTCATTTCATGAGAAAGAAGGAAGAGGATATTCAAGGGGGAGAATCCCATGAAAAATCCAAGCATTCCAAAAGTGTTGCAGAGTCATAAACATCACTACTCACCATCTCCTGTAGCTAGGAACTCATATACTTCTGAAAAATCAAGGAGCGGTCCAAAAAGTCCCCAGTCAAACATCATAAAAGAAGACATGTGGCAGAAGAGCTACAAGAGGAGTTTATAAAATTAAGCCACCCACTTTTGATGGTGAAAATAAGGGAGAAGAGGTTGACTCCAACTACATAACTATTCATCTAATATGGAAGTCAAAATTGGCATTTACAACTTGCAGGGCAAGGCTTCCATTTGGTGGGATCAATTGACTCAAGTAAAACATATTTAATGAAAAGAGAATTTCACAGAAGCATTTCAAGAACTATTTCGAACAAAAGTACCTATCAGAACATTATTATGACAAGGAGATGGAAGAGTTCTTTGAACAAGGGTTGGGAAATATGAGCATGGAAGAATATGAGAGGAAGTTTTTAAAGCTGTTGAAATATGTTGGATTTATCAAATAGGAGAAGATAAATATACAGAGGTTCCTAAGCAGGTTGCCTGCATTCTACAGAGATAAAATTCAGTTTGATTAGCCCAAGTCTCTTGAAGAGACAATCCAGAAAGCCAAATATGCGTATCATCAAACAAAGGAAGGGCAGATTTTCAAAATCTTCGAGAGATAAAAAGAAAGACAAACAGGATCAAGGGGAAAAAGGATTAAAAACTATTTTCTTCAGGAACCAACCAAACTCATATCAGCAAAGTCATCCAACTCAAAATCGACACAAGATGACAGAGTCTTTTAAAAAAACAAGATCATCAATCAAATGTTGGGGATGTGAAGGAGACCATTTGTATAGAGTGTCCTCGAAGGGAAGAAGGAATGAAAACTGTGCACAACATATAAGAAGAAAGTACCATAGAAGGTGTGGCCAGAAACATCCCAAAAATCTATGCAGTCTTGGACAACCTACAAGCAAATCATTAGTCTGACATGATTGAGGTTGAAGGTAAGATTTAATCAACCTATTGTCATTTTAATTAATTTAGGAGCAAGTCATAGTTATATTGCTCCAAATTTCTATTGTCATTTTAATTAATTTAGGAGCAAGTCATAGTTATATTGCTCCTAATTTGGTTGAAAGATTTCATCTGAAGAGAAGAAAGCATGATAAATCCTTGATGATTCAATTGGCTATTGGAACAAAAAGGAAGATCAATGAGTTAGTAAAGGGTTGTCCATTATATATGAATGGATTAGTACTTTTGCAGATTTGAACATAATACCACTTAGCTCGTATGATTTTCTTATCGGGATGGATTGGTTAGATGCACATCATGAGGTATTAAATTGCCATAACAAGTCCTTTACTTGTCTTGATGAAAAAGGAGAGCAAAATACAATGAAGGGGTTTTCAAGTCCTATCTCTATAAGGGAGATTTCATCATTACAGTTGAAAAGATGCTTCAGAAAAGGGTGTCAATACTCAATTGTATGCAGCTCATGTAGAAGAACCAGAGAAGTGTAAAAAACCAAGCTTGGAGGAATTTCCAGTACCACGAGAGTTTGCAGATGTGTTTGAAGAAATACGAAGATTACTACCAAAAAGAGACATTAATTTTTTTGGAATGAGTACATCAAAGTTGAAGGAATTGCATATGCAATTGGAAGAACTATTGAAGAAATGATACATATACCCAAGTGTTGTGTCTCCTTAGGGAGTGCCAATACTTTTTGTGAAAAATAAGGATGGAACTTTGAGGTTATGCATTGATTTCAAACAATTAAACAAAATCACTATGAGAAATAAATATCCTCTACCCAGAATTGATGACTTGTTTGATCAGTTAAGAGGAGCAAAGATCTTCGCAAAGATAGATTTGAGATTAGGTTACAATCATGTAAGGATAAAAGAGGAAGACATTAGCAAGACAGCTTTTAGAATCAAATATGGACACTACAAGTTTGTGGCGGTACCATTTGGTTAGACAAATGCACCAGCTACCTTTATGTGTTTGATGAATGGAATTTCCAAGCAATGGTTGGATGAGTTCGTCATTGTATCCCTTGATAACATTCTTATTTACTTAAAATCAAAGGAGGATCATGAAGAGCACTTGGTTAATACTACAAATTGCTAAGAGAGCATCATCTTTATGCTAAGGTAAGTAAATGTTCCTTTTATCAGCAATAGATTCATTATTTGGGGCACATCATTTCTGAAGAAGGAATAGCAATAGATCCAAAGAAGATTGAAGCTATTCTGGGATGGCATACAAACATAAATCTATCAGAGGTAAGGCCATTTATGCCACTTGTGGAGCTTATAATGAGAACATTGTCGTAATGGCTTTCTGCCCTTATTGACTTGGCCTTGTGCCCTGAAGAATCTAGGGTTTACCCTGGTTAGCATCTTCAAAATGAGGGGAAGTGCCTGGGGGTTTGCCCCGGGCTTTCTATCTTGGAAAAAAAAAGGCCATTTATGTCACTTGTTGGGTACTACAAAAGATTTATAGAAGGATTCTCAAAGTATATTTTTAGTTGTTGAATGTAATAAAGTATATTTTTAATACATTAGTGATTTAGACTAATCTCAAGTTTCAACTGTACATCTCATTGAGAGATTAAGCTTTCAGCTCAAGTATAAAGGAAAGTCAAGGTAGAGAGTTAAAACACATTCATTATTCACTCAAAGACAGGTTTCTTATGTGCAATTCTCCTCTTTTAGTAAGCATCTAATATCTCATCCAAAAAACATTTCTCTAGGATTATTCTATTGCTTATATGTTGTTTGAAAGCTTCTACAAGGATCCTAAGAAAAGCTAAGGTTTATTGACAATCCCTAGCTACAATCAAGTATATTTATGAGTTGTACCCACAACTCGTACTTTCCCCGTTGTATATGGGCTTTATATTTCTCATGATAACCAAAAGTTTGGTTACACCATGTTTAGTTCGAGTTGGATGGATGGTAGTCACACTAGGGGTTAGACGCGCTATTTTCGCTCCACTTTGTGTGGAAAAACATTGCTAAGCAATTCAGCATTTGGACTAGACTTCTATTTTTCTATTGAAAAGGTCAGCCTTAAACACTTCAATCAAACCAATAAGAAAACTTAGTTCCATCCAAACAACTACCAATGAGCACAAGTAACTTCATTCATTATCCATCCATCGCCTTCTCATAGCGAGAAGGTTATCCCAACCCTTTTAATTCAGGGTTTCCCTTTTAGTACCAACCCTTTTAGCTTAGGGTTCAGTTTTTCCAAACCTTCAAACTCAAGGTTGACATTTCAGGATCAAACCTTGTAAAAGCCCTCAATGTATAGGATAGAAGTGACAGTACATGAGTTCACATAAATTGCACAACCGTAATCTGCATGTGTTCCCTTGAAGGCCTCTATAACAAAATGTAACCTGTACACAAAAAGGCTGAACTGGAATGATACTTTTCATGTGCTTCTTTACCAGAAGAAGTTATAACTTGTCCCCTATTAAAAGATCGTTCTGGATAATGTATGGTTGTCCTACAATTACCCAACAAAGAAGACATTTGGACTACTCGTTATTCAAGCACAGGTCATTAACAAGTGAACCATTTATACATGCATTTGCCATGGTTTACGTGGTTGCACATTTCAATACTCAATTCACGCCAGTAAGAAGAACAACATACTCCTGTCAGTTATTCAAACAGCCTTGACCAGTTTGTAAATTGGAAACAAGGACACTAGGCAGATATTCAGCCTCTTCATTCTTGTGAAACAAATATTCATGCATACAACATTCAGAGAAGAACAAATCATATCATGTGAAAGCTTGCATTAACAAAAATTCTAGTTTTCTTCAAGCAGAAAATAATTAACTAGGAAGAATGGGAGTTAATCAAAGCCAAAGATGCCAAACTAAATCCCACAAAACAATAGGTAGAATATGAAGGATATGTCAGGTTCGTTAGTCTCTCAGAGAGTCAGAAAATAAGAATTTATAAGGGATGTAACAAAATGGAATCTGGACCTGTTCTGGTGCAAACATAGATAGGTTATTAGTGATCATTGCACCAATTTCAATCATTTCTGGAAATACCTCAAGCTTAGCCAATACAAGTTTCTTTCTGTTTTACCTGTACCAGAGATGCATTTTCCATTTCTTGTGCTGAAAACACACTTTCCCAACAAGGGTGCAAGGTATCACGCAAAAGAGCCACAAATAAACAGTAAACAGCAATAAAGAACCAGCATGTTGAAAACTCCCATCCCTAAAAACCTTGCATGGAACAAACATTCAAGAAATTGTACTCAACTCTTCTATGTGTAGCAATTATGTCGATTATACTAAGATTTTATTGTTACATTTACAAGCAATCATGAATGGATTTTTATACCATATATGACATGTCCAATCAGCACAAGTGTAGGAAGAAATACCAAACCTGAGTTTCAATGTTATCAAGCATGTCTCCTTGTGACTCGACCAGCACAGCCATATCCAAGAAAATCTGGCAGATCAAAGTAAAACGGAAAATCAAGTAATTGATTATCAAGCATTATTTACAAAAAAAAAGAATCTTGAGGAATTTACCAACAAACACAATAAACTTTGACTTCTCAATGAATGGTAATACTTATACTTTTCAGTCACTGGAAAAACACACCCATTGGAAGACAAAATGTTGCCTTCTGTAAACCTTTATATTCCTAAATTTCAGTATAATAAAAATCATGTTACTTCCACACAAAAAATGGAATCTAAGAACCTCCATTAAAGTAAACAGACTTGTTAAGAACAGCAAAGGCCCAAAGACATTGATTATTTCATTATCTTTTAGCAGAACCTAGTTGATTCCACTTTTAACACAAAGAAGACAGAAATTAACTTACCTAAACCAATAAGATCGGTTGAATTTAGCAAAAGACCATAAATCCATGTTGAACAGAGATTAGAAAGCCACAAGGATATGATATATAAGAAAGGGCAATTAATGGCACAAGGCGTAGATGATGTGATATAACTGAAGAAGGAATGGTGTGAGAATATTTGATGTAAACCCAACTTGAAGGGTTTACTGGACTTTTGGGGCCACATGATCACTCCTTCATTCATGTTTAAACACTTTACTGGTTATTTGGGGGTTTTTTTCACACTAACCGGTATATTTTATATTAGAAAATGCTGCATCCGAACCAGACAGCTTTGTAAAACAAAAATGAGAAGGGGTGGCCTCCATAGCCAAATGTCCAAAATGAAAAAATGTAAATCCCTCAACCCATAGGGTCAGTCTTCCTTGTTCCACCTCTAGCGACTTGGTAGGCATACTGCCTTGCATATTGCTTAAGTGAAAAAAAATACACGACAACAAATATAAACTAGCAAAGAAACTTACTAGTTTCAATGCCCATTATGGGCATCTGCTCGCTTGTTCTCCTTTGGCTCGCTTCCAACGGCCTTTGAGTGCCTCTCTTTCTTGATTGCAACAGCAGGGCTGACATCACTTGTGCCTTAATCCAATTCCAGATTTTGAGATCACTATGTATCCTTGTGATCCTTCGAGGTCGAAGAAAGGCCACAAAGGGAGGATTCTACAGATTGGATTGAGTCTTCAGGAGGAGATCAAACAACTTCTAGAGGAAAATCAAGATGGGCCACAATTCTTCCTTGACTATACATTGAACTCCAAATGCTAGAGAGAAGACATCTCAAGGCTAGAGGACAAGCCCCGGCTACCAGATGATCGACCACATCTTTACACTTCGAGCCATTATTGAGGAGGCTTGTCATTGCTCTTCGAAAGTCTATTGTTGCTTTGTAGACTTCCAAAAAGCATTCGATACAGTGCCGAGGGAGGCATTGTTTCAAAGGCTTCGTGATATTGGCATATCTGAGACCCTTTTGGTAGCCATCATGAGACTGTACGAGTCAGTTTTGGGTCGCCTCAGGATGATGCATGGCGTTTCTGACTTCAACCAAAACACCATTAGGGTAAAACAGGGGTGCCCCTCTCCCCAACCCTCTTTGGGATCTACATTGATGAGTTGGAGTCTTGCTCCTATTTGCAGATGACTTGAACTTGTTGGATTCCACACCTGAGGGACTACAGCGACAGATTGATGCCCCGGCTAGCTTTTGTGACCTTCGACAGCCGACGGCCAACCTTAGTAAAACTAAGGTTATGATCTTCAATGCATCGAAGACAGGCCTGGTCGAGACACATTTCTACTTCCGAGGGGCAAAGATTGAGATCACCACTTCGTACATTTATTTGGGAGTTCAGTTTACGAGGCCTAGTTTTGGCATGCGACGCGTCCTCCAACCCCGACTCAACAAAGGTTATGGTTCCCTCGCCCTCATTGAGAGACAGTGTTTCCAGAGTCAGTTTTAGGACATCTCATCCAAACTCTACCTCATGGAGGCGATTGTCAGGCCCACGATCCTCTATGGCTCTGAGATTTGGGGACCAAGTTTATTACAAACAGATTGGGCGCAAACGGATAGAGTCCAGACCCTGCTTCTCAAGTGCATCATCTAATGCAAGCGCACCGTTCTGCATACTATTATTCAAGCAAAGTTTGTTGTCCACCCCTTTCGACTCGAGGTCATTTTTCGCCTAGTTTCCTTCCTTCACAGAGTCAAATCCTTCAGAGACTCAGTCACTGGGAGGGACAGGTACCCCTATCTTGCACTTTGCTCTTCAAAGGCCATCGCCTTGTCTCACCCCACGGGTCGAGCTCATGGTTGGTACTCAGAAGCATCTCGACTTCTCCAGTCAATGACCATCTCTCCAGAGCACCTTCCCCCATTCAACTTCTCCCTTGATGCATCGAGCCATACTTTGCCGCCTAGACAGGTACTGAACCAAAGAGTATATCTACAAATTGTACATCTAGGTTAATTGGACCTCACCCCTGATGAGCCTAGGATCAAAGATGTCGTTCAACCTTGAGCACTTCTTGGAGTTACAGGATGGCATTATCGTACATCCCCCCTACACACGCAAGCATTGGATGCATGCACTCAAGATTCCCTTGGGGCAACTTCAGGTTGGATCACATCAACTCCAAGTAGAGATTTTCAACTACAAATCTAGGTTCCTACATACCCCACCTAGCCTTGAGATCAATAAGAGGATCACCTCCTACTTTCATGTTGATCTAGATGACCAATGCAACAAGCGGGAAGTTGAGGTTTAGAGTACTTCAGGTAGTAGGGTGGTGAAGCCCTAGGTCTCCCCTCAACCTCCCCCTCTGGGAGGTCAACTAATTACATTGAGACAGGCTCGGAGGATTCGTGTTGTACATCAAGCCATACATCCCCAGAGCATCAAAGGGTCTAGTTCTCGACAAGTTCGAGACAGGGCGCCTCCCGCCCATCGAACTTCGTTCCAACCCCAGCGAAGTAGTCAGAGTTCAATCCAGAGTTTCTTCTCTTCGTCCTTGGATGTTAGGAGTATCTCTCAATCCTGCATCCCCCCCAGTATCGTACAGCCAAACACCCCGGATGTCCCAGAGGAACCTAATACTGCGCTAATGCCTCACTCGCCCCCCTCGTCATCGACTATCAGACTCAGACACTCTTGACTCCCTCATGTTTCACATGATGGTGCCCTTGTTATGGTTTTATATGTTTATGAGGTCGTCCCATTGATTGTACTTTTCTTTTTGTTATTTTTATCTTAGTTTTGATTCCAGCATTATATAGGAGCTGCGTTTGCACTCCCACATTGTATTCATATTGTTTGTACCCTTTAGTCCCATTGACCTACTTTTGTGGTCATTCATCGGACATTAATAAAATTATCTTATCTTATCTTAATCCCCGTGAATTCTTCAACTTCTTTCTACCATTCCCTAATTTCCATAATGTGCCTCGCGATGCCCACTATAAAGGAACACCTCGCATAAGTTTTCTTCTAATCTTGCCTCTCAAAATATTCCTTCCATTTATCCCAATGAATGGTGGAATTCATCACAATATTGTCTCTGCTATTTACTTTGCATATCGCCTCAATCCTCTTTTTGCCTCATTAAGGTCACACAAAACATAGCAGCCACTCATGTAGTGGCAATGAGCCATTGTCACCGTCATAGCACTTTGAACAAACACCAAACCACCACACTTTGTCCATTGCTCGCCTTGGAGGCCAATGCCTAGAACAAAGATAAACAACTTGGACAAAATTGCAATTCCCAACGAAACAAGCCCACACAGCCATCACTCATGCTTAGAGAGGGAGCAAAAGTCCAAAGCAAGGGAAAATAATGCAATCCTCATCCTAATGCCTGGGAAAATAAACCCACACACAACACCAAACTTCTCCGTCATATTCTTCTTAATCACTTGTGCCAAAGGTGTGAGGAAGGAGTGAAAGGAGTGGCATTGGTGTATTAATTTGCTATCACTTCAGCTTTGCATGATTTGGCAAGTGCTTAAATGAGGAGGGCTTGCCATAAGATTCAAACACATCATGAGGGAAGCTAGATAGTGGACCCCCCATTTATTTCACACACACCCATTTCCAACCTAGCTCCCCTCTTAGCCTACTCATCTGCAAACTTGTTTTGCTTCACAGGACATGAAAAAACTCAATCTTTTCAAAGTCTTGAGCCTATAATAGAATACTTTGTGCAAACTTAGATAGATTAAGGTCCATTAGAGGCTTTTGTGATGAATGGATCTTAGAATTATAACTGAGTCACCCACCACCATGTTTGTGCAAACCCCCCTTTTTTTAAATTAATAGACCTTTTGTACAATGCTAAGGCTTCTACCTCACTATTACTTGAGATCCCTATTCCCCATGCAAATTCATCGTATTTTGTTCCTTCGATGGTGAAGTTTGATTTGTTTTCAATTTTTTACTATTCTTAATAGCTCTATAACTCGCTATGGTTCATACTCTTGTTGCATGATTTGGGAGCATTTATGTTTGCAACTTCCACGATTGAGATTGCTTAGTTGATAGCACTATGATTTTGGAGACTATTCTTGATAGTACATTTTGGGAAACCTCCTTTGATCATTTGTGCACAGGCTCTTATTGCTCCACGGGAGATTCAAGTTCTAAAGAACTCTTTGTTGTAAGCTGTGTTGCACAAGTTTGCTTCTCTATGTTTCAAAGAGGATTTTGTGGAGATGTTGTGAAGGTAATTGTTATGGTGTACCTCATCATGGTCAAATATTTTCTTAGACAATATTCTTAGCCTCACTATTTTGGGGGGAAATGATAGGAGATGTGATGTCTCTTGAATTTTTATAGGACAAGTTATGAAAATGATGTTGGATACATGGAGTTGTCATTCAGGGGTGGTTCTAAGATAATGCCACCTTCACAGTGTTAACTTTTCAAAAACCAAATCTGATTGATATTTATTCACTAATTTTTATACCTAGTCTTAATTTAACACATAAAACTGAATCAGAAATAGCAATACATTGATTTACTTAACAAATGATGCATTGCGGAAAGATCAAATAACCATACATAGTTTACACAAGATATTTTAGTATTTTACCCTGGAAACCCCAATCCTTGGGGAAAACCAGCAAACGGTTTGTCTTTTTATTGCAGATTTGTAACATCACTTACAATTTCAGGTTCCTGGATATAACACACCGGGTTTGAGTCAATACAACCCCTAACAGCGTCAAACCACCTCTCAAGCTAAGATTGTCTGAGAGTGTGATTAGATCCAATAGAGGGATTCTCTTAGAGGCATTGGAGAGACTGATTCTCTCAAACTGGGTTTGTCTTTACTATTGAGGGTTTGGGCATAATTTACAGTGAATGAGTCAAGAGTCCAAGCGTAGGGTGGATTTAGGGACGCCCTGGCCTTAGGAAGCTACACTTACAATTTCAGGTTCCTGGATATAACACACCGGGTTTGAGTCAATACAACCCCTAACAGCGTCAAACCACCTCTCATAGCTTCCTAAGGCCAGGGCGTCCCTAAATCCACCCTACGCTTGGACTCTTGACTCATTCATTGTAAATTATGCCCAAACCCTCAATAGTAAAGACAAACCCAGTTTGAGAGAATCAGTCTCTCCAATGCCTCTAAGAGAATCCCTCTCTTGGATCTAATCACACTCTCAGACAATCTTAGCTTGAGAGAATCCCTCTCTCCTAAGCCTCTAAGAGAATCCCTCTCTTAGATTTGATCACTCACTATCAATGATCTCACACACACTGACAATGAAACGATGTCTACAACTCTCCATAGACTCTTTTATAACATTCACTTTATGCAAATACCATGGGCTCAATACCATGGGCCCTCCAATACCATTGACCATAAAGTATTACAAAGGACACTTTTACAAGTCTGTCTAAAGTTTCTTGACTTGGACACTTCTACATGCTAGACACCAAGCCAATGTAGAAGTACCTGTCCGAGCTACAAACTCTAACACGTAGATCCTCCAAGTTGTGTTTAAGGGAGGATGTGAGAATATTTAATGTAAACCCAACTTGAGGGGTTTATTGAACCACTGGGATCATTTCATCACTCCTTCATTTACGGTTAACCACTTTAGTAGTTATTGTAGTCCCACCCTTTGAGGTCTTATGGATAAAACCCTAAAGCTATTTATTTGTTAGGCTCTAGCCTCATTTGACATGCATAATACACACAATGCAATGTGCATTTTGGGACCTTCTTAAGAAGATGTGCTTCATTGTTTAAAGGTGTTTTGAACATTCTGTCTCACTTGGTTACCTTGGGCTCATCAAGAAACCACCTTGAGTTCATCATGAAACCCTAACAAATGAAACATAGGAATGCCAAGCCCAATTTTATACTAATATAATCTTGTGTTGCCTACAAATTCATCTTGATTAGAAATATTTATCACAAGTAACCCCAAGGTGTTGTTGGAATGTGAAGATTGTTTAATTATAAACTGTTGGATCACAATTTCTCAAAAGCATTCAGAGACATGTGGACATAAACATAAAATCTCCTTATGTCGAAACCCTTTCCATGGAAAAGGTCGATTGTTGGACACTCTCTTCGAAGACGGGGATCTCAACAACCCTTAGAATTGGGTAATAGCTAGAGACCTTAATATAGTATTGATGAGAACGGAGAAAAAAGGGAGAGCATGGTTAAACAACCCTTTTAGAGAGGAAATTTGAGACATCAAACAAAGAGAAGGTATATGTACATTATGCAATAGAAGAAAAAGTTTAAATTATGCAGCTGAAATACTAATAGGCCTTTAGTTGAGAGGCTCTTGTTCCAAGCATCTTAAATTTTGAATCCTGTATCCTATCAGGTCCTACATCAAATCATTGGCCATTTTTTATGGATTTTAAACCTCCCCAAAATAGGGACTATCTCCATTCAGATTGAATCTGACTCTTCAGGAAGATCAGGCTTGTTTAGAAATGATAAAGCTATGGTCAAAGAAAGAAGTAAAAGGGTCAGTGCTGTTCAGGATGGAAATAAAAGTGACCAATATCAAAAACAAATTAAACTTTTGGTCAAAAGAAAAGTTCAAAGAAGCCAATTCAATTAAGACCGAAGCGCATCAGTGGTATTCACAAGATAAGTTTAGAATTTGGGTTGGGTAGAAGGAGAGGATGAGATCAGCAATTCATTTCTTCTCTAATTTGATGAGAAATAATGTGGCAGGATGCAAAGATGTTTCTTGTCTGCTTGCTAACATTCCCAGATTGGTAAACCAAGAATTAAAGGATTCTCTGTTGAAGCGTGTTTCTTTGGAAGAGGTGGAAGAACCTATCTTCTATTTACAGAAGGAGAAATCAATAAGCGCAGATGTTTTCTGAATAAATTTATACCAGCCAGATATTAAAGCTGTATTTTTTGGAAGCAAAGGAAGCATCAAGGACAAAAGGCAAAATTAAAGGTCCAATAGACTCAACTTTCATTTTTTTAATCCCAAAGGGAAGAAAATTTTCATATTGGTGTAGATTCAGACCAATTTCAATTAGCAACTCGTAAATTGATAGCTACTACATTGCAGCCTTTTATACTAGATTGCAACCTTTTATACTCAAAGAAACTAACAGCTTTTTGAAAAACAATCATCACACAAACTCAAAAAAAGTAGGAAGGTGATCCGGATTTATGTGGGAACGAAACAAAAGAGCATGTACAGAATCATATACAGAGATATATTGCAAAGAACACAGTGATACAGTAAACACATACTCTATTAAATAGCGGAAATAGAACAGACTGTAAAATACAACAGCTAGAATGGTGTTAGCTATCTCTGAGAAGAGATGTGGCCACTATGCTCATTCGTGCCAAGTTGGTTACAAAAAGAGGCCGAAAGGGCCTATTTATCATAAGCATGAGGGAAAGAATCCCAAACATCCAAAAACCTAACCCTAGAAGATGAACCGTCATAAAGTTTGCGGCCCCAAGGTAGTTAGTTGAACAGTCAACTTCCCGGGGTCATAACTTTTGCATACGATCTCCATTTGGGGTGCTCAATAGCCCGTTGGAAAGGTCTATCTGAGAACTACAACTGTTGGGACAACTTTGCTGGAGGGAGATGCCCCAAAAAACGTCGTTTAGGGCCTCAAAACGGCTCCCGAAGTTCAAGACCCGAAAAAACTGCTAAAAATAGTAAACTACCAAAATTGCCAGAAGACTGTTTTGAGCCAGTTGGAAAAGGTGGGTCGCCACCGATATCCATCTGGATCAAAAGGTCTTAAGGAGAAATAAAAACAAATTAGAATGAAATTTGACTGAAGTCTCATGAAATAGCAAAAGGTATCTATAGAGAAGACGCACAAATAAGGACCACAGCAAAAGGGTAAAAGATAACAAAGCTGCAAAACATTGGTATTGTGTATTGTAGATGGGAGTGACAGCATAATGCTCAAAAGGACCACATAAACATGACAGTGACTTATCCTTGAATAATCTTAAATCAGAACTAAACACAAGACATAGAACTTAGAAGCATATGACAAGTAAATATAAATATAAATACCAGAAAATAACAGATAAGCTGCAAGGGCACAACAGAGAACAATAAAGAATGAGAACACCTAGTCCAGCCCAGATAAAATACCTGGTGCAGATCAAGAAGTTTTTTCTCGATGTCCTTGACTGCATCATGTCTCTCCTGAATCTCTGCTAAGGTGTCCATTATCTACAGATATATAGCAATAGTTAGACAAAAGTTGAGACCGCTAACCTGTATGGAAGGTTCTTTCAACTTTTCTTGTAAAAAAGGAAACAATACTGACCCGTCCTCGGCCTTGCTCCTGAATAGCTTTCTGGAAGATCTGCTCACTATCTCCAGTCTCTATCAAGCGTTCAATAGTCTGAATGACAAATCAGAGAGTAAATCTCTATAGAACATTTTAGACGTATTGAGGCAAATATGCAACACTAGAACATACTCGCCACAAGTCAATAAATATACAACTCACCTCTTCATCTGCCTTTGTCCCAGTCACTACCCACATGGAATAAGGGAAAAAAGGAAGAAAACCATGTCAGCAGCTACTGCATAAAGAGACTTTTCAAAGTACAGAATGAAACCTAAAAATTCAGTATGATATATGGAACTCCTCAGTGGACAAATTCATCGTGACTCTATAAAATAGAAGAACCCCTATAATCACTTGGAAATAGATTTAAACCTGTAAAAACTCTTCGTTCAACTACTTCACGATATTCCTCCTGAATCATCTGCCTCAGTGTCTGCAGAACAAAGTTTTTATTTGTATAATACTATAAACTACCCTATTTTAAATTTAATTTAAAATTTTGCAGTTACTCTCAGAGATGCAATACAATTTAGATTTCATAAACAATTAAATAATCTATGTTCGAATATCAATTTGAATTAAAAAACGTATTGAACAAAAAGGGTAATCATGGTCACTCAGTGCTCTCCTTTTTGCGGTATACATCACGTCTGTAGCAGAAAAGGGATGAAAAGCAAGGCACACTTCAAATTAGCAGTGTGCATTCAGATGCACTAAGCTCCTACAAATTCGCTACACCTGCTTTGACTGAACTCTATTTGTATAAATTTAAGGAAATACGAAATTTCAAACTGAATGGCATAATGAACTAAAATGTACTGTTTTCAACACAACCTAATCATAAGAAAAGCAAAAATAAAGAAATGAGATCACAAAAGAAACTAGATGAAGAAAGGAAAAATGTTTCCATAGATGACAAGAAGATTACAAGCAAGAAAAGAAAAACTTATTGGACCAGGAAAGACTAAAACTTGCAGAAGGCATGTTTGCAAAGAGATGGGTAGCAGACAGAGAATGCGGGAAAGATTTGCAAACCGACAACTGCCAGGTAAGATTTGCAACCTGTAGGAAGTAAATGACTCTAGGAGCAACTTACATGGGCAGTTTAAATAAGGCAACTTTTAAGGAAGTTTTCGTGAAGAGAACTTAACATACAAAATGACCCCTGATATGGGTGAGATCATATGACAACTGAAAATTAAATACACAATGAATTGAAGTCTTTTATAAAAGCTGTACATCCAAATGAAGTTACCTGAAAATCAGACATGCGGTCCTTCAACTTTTTTTTCAAGGTGCTGCACCCCAAAAAGGAATAATAGTTTAGAAAGATGAGTTTGAAAAGATCAAAGCTAGCCAAAAGAAACCAGCCCAGTCAACAAAATTAGATCCAGATGATTTAAGGACAAAATGACGTTTACATCAAAAAAATGTTGACTTTGTATAACAAACTGTAACATTTTTCCCAGATTAGATTCAATGGAATTTTTACACAGCCAGACTTACGTAGTCATTGTCATTCGAGAGCGATCAACACTGGTGCCTTTCTCACATCCAGGTTTCTTTCTGTTGGATACATTCTGTAAAGCATTATGACAACCAGCTGAAATAATTATGATTCTTTAGACTGACAAACCGAATTTGAAAGCATTATGAAGCTCGCAACCATTGAAAGGTAAATCCATTCAAACTGAGAAAACTGAATTAAAGTAATTTCTATAACTATTTCATCTGCATTCTGTAAGCTAATCACAATGCCAAATACAAACACATACATCTGCATCAAGAGATTCAAGTTTTTGCTTGATATTGCGTGCAATTTTTCCCACTTCATCCACATCTTTCTCCATGCGCTGTTTAATTGCTGCAGAGATTTTAGCATTAACTTTCAAAATTTCAACCAGAATAGATACCCAAAATGAAGATGTTTGCATATTGCATTATGTTAAAACAACACAGATATCAAGATTATAATGGGACTCATGATATAACCTTTCATAGCAGATGCCTTTGTAACAGATTTGGATTCCTCATGTGCATCCTGCAGCAATAAAAAAACTGTGGTTAAGAATACCCTTGTCCAAACAAAACAACAACAACCAACAACAATGCAATATTTCAAGTACTACAATTACAACAAGAATTGAAGTAGATCATCTAACCAAGAATAAAACAAGGAACAATGACTAAAATACGATCCATTGACTGTACATATTTACAAGTTATAAAGAGCATATCTCAGTAATATCTTGCTGTGAGATTGAATAGATAGTGCATGACATCCATGAATCACCACTTAGGTTATCAATGAAGCTAGGGAATGCATCTATGCAGAGAACAAAAATAACTGGTATGTCCCATTTATATGTCCTCAAATTACATGTAAATTGTTCAAGTCATAGTAACCATATTTTGGATATAAATTCCCGTCTAGAAGAAATGAGAAGCTTTTAAGGCACTAGCACATGAGAAAAGCTGTACCTGAAGCTTCTGCAATTGTTTATTCAGCTTTTCCATCAACTTTTCTATATCTTTCACCTGGAGTAGAAATGTAACACATACAAATAAGCATAAGACCATATACAACCATATCATGAATAAAATACTAGGAGAGTAGTCATATCCTAACCACTTGAAAACTTCTTGCTGATGAAAGAAACGCAACATTTACAAAAACAGTTTAAGGAATATTACTTGACAGAAAAACTGTTGAACATCATGTTAAATTTACAACTGACCATCGTGTCAATAATTTGCAACCAAAAAGCTTTGGTTGGGTTCATACAGTAAATAATAGCTTTGGAAGCATAGCTTTAGGCTTTTTCATCCGAGAAAATCTGCTATAATAAACATATGACGTGTTAAAAGATTGTTACCTGTTTAAAGAAATCTTCCATTCCAAGATCTGATGTATTGGTAGTGACCGAGGTCCCTGCCTCAAGATCTAATGCATCTTTGGAAGCCCCCATTCTGGGTAGCTCAAAAGAATCCTGCAATTAAATCAACAACAAGCTAAGTTAATAAATCACATTATGCAGTCTTGCAAAGTTGACCAGCAAAAGTGCAATTTTTCTTCCTGTAAGCCAACAAAGTAGACTACACATGTATAACTAGGTTGCATAGTAAACCAGAATTCTGATCATGCCATGGAGGTGATTGACACCATAGGCATCAGTTAGTAAAGTGAGAAACCGCAGGCATTTATGGACTTCCAATAGATTCAAAGAAATTGACAATATCCCAAAGCAAGAACAAGGCCAGTAGTTATTCCTTCATTAAGAATAATTAATAAATCTTCTACTTTGCACAGTCAGAAGCAAATGTAATTTCAAATGGATTAGTGAAATCAAAAAAGAATTATAGCGTAAGATATTGGAAAATGGATTCGGGTAAATGAATGGGTGCTATGTAAAAAGTATTCAGAGCAAATCCATCATACATATTTTTATGAAAGGATTTCCTAAATAATGTGCTTGGCCACCAAAACATGAAGTGTAGTTTGAAAGGGCAATTCCCTTGCCAGTTAGAAACAATAAAAACTTCTAAGGGTTGTTCCAAATTTCTTGTGACTGTGCAGCAGAACAGAGACAGGTAAGTCTCTGTGGACACCTTGAACATATATTCAAAAGACTGAAATTGATCAAATGTATAACATGATTACTGAATCTTATCATGACAAAACAGCCTGTCTAGAAAATTCAATTCTTATTTTAGTCAAACACCACCAAGCAGTGTGCACAGGGGGATTGAAAAACTTTTGTATCAGGAATCGGGATTCGGTTGAGTTACTTTGTTGAGGATGAGTGGATCAAAGTTACATACAAAGCGCCACTTCCTACTGTTCATTGAATTAAAAAAAATTCTATCGAATTTACCTACTGGACTCTTCTGTCAATACATTCTGTAAGGTTTGTCAGACTAAAATTGTGGTGGTTTCTCCCTGCCATATACTCGAAGATTTAAAGATGGCTATTGTGATTTCATCTGTGTGGAAATACATCAAAACAACATGGATCTCGAGGCAAATACCCTACAAACACCTGGGATCTGAATATTTAAGAAATTGAACTAAAAATTACCGTCAATAGATCGTTCATCTTGGAAGCCCACTGCTCAGAACTCACTGCAAGTAGTGGACTGAACAGAAAAACCTGTGAATTATTCAAACAGTTTACAATGCCCTGGCTGATACGACTTGAGCAAAAGGCAGGAAGATTGTATTCAAAACCACCTGTGCATATAAAGCAAAACCCACAGGGATCAGCGTTAAAATGGGATTCAGAATGGAAATGAGATTTTGGTCCTAGTGGTGGGTTGACGGGTGTAGGGTTTGCGTGAGCTTAAGAGAGTGTTGGTACAACTCGTTTTGGTAAATCCAGCATCTGCCAGTGGCAATGACCTGGCCGCCAGGGGGTGGAGTGCAATGGGGTGTCCCACATCACATCATTCATGTATGCGTGGGAGAGGGAGATTGGGGGAATACATATTATTAACTGAATCCAACAAATCATTGGCGTCCGCCGTGAGGGAACATGGCAGGTTCACCAGTCGAAGCCTTCCCTTATCTTACTATCATGTTTTATAAATCGGACGGTAGGTATTTAAGTGGGCCAACTGCCTGTAAAAGCGATGATGGGTTCCGCGTTGGAGCGGATTAACAAGTATACTTGCAACGGCTATTTCGCACTCGCTAGATCAAAGTTGGAAATATATATATTTAATATGTCGGGGCATTGGGGTTGTTGTGTTGTGTTGTGAAAGCTACTTCAACATTGCAAGAATAATTATGTCAACTCTCGAGAGATACTTGTATTTTGAGAAGAGTAAATATATTACAGTGGGATTTGAATTTGTGCGTGGAGAATAATAATTATTTTTTACAATTATTTGAAATAGATTTAAATCACAATTTTTTTTAACATGGAATTTTAATATTTGGTTTACAAAGTTTTTAAACATCGTTATATGTCTTGGAATGCAAATATGTACATTGTGATAATCACTTAACATTTAATTTTTTAAGATGATATTTATCTTCACCATATATTATTATTAGCCATTGTCCCATAAAATACAAAAACATGTGAATATTACCTTGAGCAAATCAAGGATTTACATTGGGTAGTTTTCTTACTAGACCCAAACATAGAATGGAGATTAGATAGCAAATCAAGGATTTACATTGGGTAGTTTTCTTACAAGACCCAAACATAGAATGGGGTTTAGACTTGGGAGTAACATACCTTGAGCAAATCAAAGATTTACATTGGGTAATTTTCTTACATGAACCAAACATAGAATCAATGTTTTATATGTTTTATTAATTAAACAAATAAGTTATAATGTGTATTGGTGTTTTATGAACTTAGTTTTCAAAAAGATAGCAGCCCATTTTAAACTAGGGGTTTTCTCATATTTTGCACCAAATGTTGTTTCTTTGCACTTAATCCCTAAGGTGAGTCCTTTACATCATATTTTGGATAAGGAGTTACATATGATTTGTTTTCTTATCTTTTTCGATGTCTCAAAAATAAGAAACGCAAAACATATACTATTAAGTGGAGACAACCATGAACTCGATGGGTTAGCTCAAGTGGTTAAGTGTTATGAAATGTAAGCAGAAGGTTTCGAGGTCAAATCCCTAAGTGGCTATGCAAGGGCTTCACTTGATGTCCCCACCAAGTTAGGGTGCTTCTCACTGTTCTCGAATGGTTTACCTTGGGTACCATCCTCAAAATGATGGGAAGCACCTGAGGGTTTCCCGTGATATGGTTCCAATAAGAAAGAAAAAATGAAAACAACCATCAATAATGACAATAACAGTAGTGAATTTCTTTATCTGAAAAACGTTCAATTAACCTTCGTGCTAATTATCTGGAAAAAAACTTCAAATGATCTCCCACCAATTATGTGGAAAAACCTCTAATTAATCTCCCCACCAATGTAACTACAGTTCCATTGTAGTGAACAAAGCCCATCACCATTACAAGAAAATATTGTTGTGGCAATTTGCCCTTATGGAAATATTGTTGTGCATATTACCATGGTAACACCACTTCTATAGAATCGAACAAACTCAACCCATCATTATACAAGTGCTTTGGATTAATGTATATTAAATTGTAGTACAAATATCATCGCGCCGAAGAGACGCATTCTACAGCCCAGTAGGGGGATGTGTAACTCCTTACGTGCTCATCGTGGAGTTGACACGTGTCCTTATAAAATATAATAAAAAATAACAAAAACATTTAAAATGACATATATATAAAACTACACAAATTAGATAACTGAAAACCATAAACATTGCATTATGCATTACACACTTTATAGCAAATGTTGAGGAAGGGTTTGCACCTCAAGAGATTTGATCCC
This sequence comes from Larix kaempferi, assembly GCA_027924585.1. NCBI lineage: Eukaryota > Viridiplantae > Streptophyta > Pinopsida > Pinales > Pinaceae > Larix > Larix kaempferi. Next base: position 23,433,175 of record BSBM01000217.1, read on the forward strand.
TCTCAGCACTTGGTAGATCCCCTTTTCAAATGGATCTGTGATGGTATAATGAAATTCAAAAGGTAGCCTAGTGGGTTAGCTCAAGTGGTTGAGTGTTGTGAATTGTTGCAAGCATGAGGTGACGAGGTCAAATCCCTAGGCTGACTTTCTCTGTGAATATTATGAGCCTTACTCGATATCCCCACTAAATTAGGTTACCAAAAATTGCAAGCAACAATTTACCCCAAATATTATACTCAAAATGAGAAGAAATACTTAAAAATAATTGGTATTCCATAAATATATATGTAATTAAATTAAATTTTTTTTAAAAAATCAATAAAAAAACCTAAATGTAATAAATTGGAAAGCAACATTAAATTAAATTAAAATGCAAGGGAAAAAGAGAATAAAATAATAACAACTATTAAATTAAATTAAAATGCAAAGGAGAAAGAGAATAAAATAGCAACTAAAAAGAAAGAAAATCCAATTATATCAACACACTAAGTCAAAAAGGACATTTTCAAGCGGCCTTCCCGTCATATTATTTTTTATTTTTATTACACCATGGATCCATCCAGTATCATCTACTTTTATTATGTTAATAATGCTACTTCCAATGTCCATCATTTCACATGGTTTTCTAATGAGTATGACACATAAATGACCCCAACTTACAATGCCCACGTGGTTTTGTAATAACTATGACACATAAATGGCCCTCGAAAATGGTTTTGTAACGACTATGACACATAAAGAGGCAAAGCAACAAGTTTTATAAAACAAAACCACTCTTTTGGAAGATTGCAACATAATGAGTTTGACTAACGCAACCACTTTTCCACAACAAAACCACTCTTTTGGAAGATTGCAACATAATGAGTTTGGCCAACGCAACCAATTTTACACAACAAAACCACCCTTTTGGAAGAGTGAAAAGGAACTCTAACAAGTTGGGGACTTTCACATTCTCTAAGGAAATAACATTCTTAAGATAATATTTTCTTAATATTAGTTTTATTTCATTATGATTATGTACATAAATTAATTCATTAGTAATTTCATAGTATTTATCAGCTATATTTAGAAGAATATATATATATATATAATTTAAAATATATAGATAATAAATATTAGAAGAATATATATAATTTAAAATATATGGATGATAAATATTAGAATTATATATATATATACTCTTGGATATGTATATGTATATATAAACGAAGATATATAGGAGGGATGGAGCTCTGCGGCTTGCTTCTCTTTCCTCGGGCATACGGCTTTTGGGCCCGAAGTCAGTTTTAGCCAATGCTTTCTGTGACATCATGGTGATGTCTAGCTAGGGTCTTTTCATCCTGCCTCTTCCCTCTTAGTTTTCAAGCTGGGTTTTTTACCTCATGCTTACTGAGTTTCTTCGTAGACTCCATCAAGGAGGAATGATGGTGGAGGATGAACTTGATTATGAATGCAGCCCTCATGTGGGTCTGATTTTCATCCTAGATCGCAAAGTGGGAAGCAAGTACAAGAAAGGAATTATGTCGCATAATGGGGAGTCTAGTCCCTCGGGAGATCTTCCTTCTCATCTCGTTCCCCAAGATCCTCCCTCTCCGAAAGATAATTATGAATATAAGGCTAATAATGTTGCAGTCCAATCTCAAGGCTCGGTAGGCCAAAGAAAGGTGTTTGTGCGAAGAAAGATGTAATACCCCTAGTGTGTTAATCCCCTGGACACGTGTTGTGGTTATTATTTGTGTTGTTATGTGGCACTAGGTGCCTAGACTATGAACTATGGACATTATTATTATTATATTATTAATTGCTTTTAATTAAATAACTAGCTCAACGTGGACAACTAATGTGGCTGGGGGGTCATGGATTCCACATGCAGGGGGGTTGGGGACTAGGAGTTGTGGCTCACCCTAACAACACTCTTGGTTTCCTATTTTCTATTATTTTAGCCTATGTTGGTACTTGAGCCTAATTTGTGATTTAGTGGGCCTTCCTTGGTGCTTGAGTGAATTCCACTTGTTGATTGTGCCCCTTTGATGGTTTTGCAACTCCTTTTTGGAGGATTACATTTGGTTTTGTAACCCCCACTTGCACAAGTGCGTCCTCATTGGATATTTTTAGCCTTCACACCTCAAAAGTTGTGTAACTCCTCCTTTACTATTCTGGGAAAGGAATCCTCTGTTTGTGTAACCTTCTTCCCACCTAAATTGAATATCCTTAATAATTGAATGGTCCCCACTTGAATTTGAGTTGGATTGGGAGGCTTGGACTCTTTCTCTTGGAAATTCTAATTACTCTCATGAGAATTGGAATGGTCATAGTGGAAGTTGGGAGAAGCTTTCAATAACTAGAATGGTTACTCTCTAGTTAACCTGAGTTAGTTTCTACCCAGGGATTCAAATGGCTATAAGGGGACTCAGATTGGATTCATGGGGGCTCTTCTATGATCTCTTCTTGCACCTCTAGTGAATTGGAATGTTGGTTTATGCCAAAGTGTTTCCTGGATAGACATTAGTGGAGGACTACTCTATGCCAAAGTGTTGCCTAGATAGATTTCAGAGATTGAAGGCCTTGTAATGAGGTATGAAGACTACTTTATGCCAAAGTGTTTCCTATATATATTTTATGTGCTTTCTCAAGATGTATGTCTTGAGTTTCCTGTGATGGAAATCTATTGTGCTTTCTCAGTATGTATGGCCTAAGTTTCTTGTGATGGAAATATGTTGTGCTTTCTCGAGATGTGTGTCTTGAGTTTCCTGTGATGGAAATCTATTGTAATTTCTCAGGATGTATGGCCTAAGTTTCCCGTGATGGAAATGTTCTGTGCTTTCTTAGGTTGTATGGCCTAAGTTTACTGTGATGGAAATATATTGTATTTTCTCTAGTTGAGATGAGGAGGGTGAAAATATATGTTATGGTTTGACCACTTCTGAGCATTTCTGGATTATGAGACCTATACCTTTGCTTATGGAGTTACGTTTCCATTAAGGTACACTTTTTGTTTCATTGAAAAAGACTTATGAATGGCTAAGATATTGTTATTTTATTGTGGCAGGGTTTTCCCCACAATGGTGAGAATGGCGCAACTATATGATCTGGTTGGCCTATTTTTGAACATTTTTGGGTTATGAGACCTATTCCATTGTGTCTTGAGTGATGTTTCCAGTAAGGAATACCTTTTGATTCATTGAAAAATATTTTCATATGGTTGAGATATGATCTTTTCTGTGTGGTAGTGTTGACGGTGTTGAGAAAGAACACACCCTGTTTATTGGTTGAGAGTACCTCTGCTTGTGGATCCATGGCCTCAGCTTGAGGGTGACATGTTCAAGTATGGCTTGACTTGACTGTGTCTATGTCTGGGTGGAAAGTTGTCTGGTTGAATCTAGTTTCCCCATTAATCATATAAGTATTTTATTATATGTGTATTTACTGCATCCTTGGAGTTATATGTGCTTATGGATTTGATTTGCTTATGATCTATATAGTTGTAGGTAACAACCTTGAGATATGATTTTATATGTTTGTAGAGGATATTTTTCATACTTGAATTTTGTCATGTTGATATGGCTATGGTTGGTAGTCTGTGATGATTATTTCATTATGTGTTTATTTGCAGTACTCTAGTATACATGGGCTCTTAGATCCAGTTTTTGCTTATGGTTTGTAAGGTTGTAGGTGAAATGGTTGTAGATGGAAGCCCTCGTATCTGATTTTATTTATGTTAATATGGTTGTAGGTGTAGTTAGAAGATCTAATTTCTAGCTTGTCAATGTGGTGGAATACGACAGCATGTAGATCTTTTAATTTGTATTGACTAAGTTAGTTTGCAAATCTGATTTTAATATTGGTTATATGGATATGGTAGATCCGATTAATTGATGTTATTTTACCTATTAATAGCTTGCTCAAATCTGATTACATTCATGCTTGTATTTACCTTACTTAGCATGTGCATATGGAAAATGATATATACTGCAAGTTTGCATTGTCCTTAAAAAGGATGATTGTTTTATTTAATTGGATGGTTGGCATGATTGTCTGGGTTGTAATGTTGGGATTTCCCTTAGTGTTCTAGCAAAGCTCTGTTTTGGAAGTAGTGAGAAATAAGTTTGAGAAATTTATCGCCTTGAAGGAAAATTGGGATACGAAGGTAGATCGTCCCTGTGCAAGAATTTTGGTAGAAATGGATATGTACGATGGTCTCTTTGAAGAAATCAAGCTCGAAATGCACGGAAGTATCTGGACCCAGAAATTAGATTATTAGAAAGTGTCGTTCAGATGTTTCGCATGCAGACAAGTAGGTCACCTTCCGAAGAATTTCCATAAATCATTGTTAAACTATCAGAGACATAAGAAGGTATGGGTTAAGAAATCTCAATTGGTCTCTAGGAATCTTTTCAAAATGCGCGAAGATTTGGAAAAAGGTGATGTCCAAGCAACCCTGGATTTGAACGTCGAGAACAAGAATGAGACGATCTCTGGTATGGATAAAGGTGGTGAACATGTTCCCCTGGATATGGGCGTTGAATCAAAAGAGACCGGCGCAAAGGTTGATGACAACTCAGCTTTGCCTATTGGTAAGCCCCTTTCTTCCCCTGTTGTTTCATCTTTAATCGATAAAAACTCTTGTCTGTTAGTGGATTCTCCTATTAGGAAGGGCTCCCCTCGTCCTTTGTCTCCCTATTCCTTGAGTCAGGACCAACCTACCTCTTTGGCCATTTCTTGTCCCTCCTCTATAAAAATTCCAAATTGGCCTTCCTCGGGCAGGGTTCCCAACTTATGTGGTGTGAAAGTAGGACCTCCTAATGTTCCAAATAAAGTGTATGATTTGCATTCAAGGGCTTCCGCTAAGGTTCCTAAAGAAGCTTCTATCGAAGGTCTAGTGCTTAATCCTCCCCCTAAGATTCTTTAGGGTAAGAAGTCATTCCTTTCAAAATCTCAAAAGCAAGCAGTTTTGGATATTAAACATGGGAAGCAATCCACCATTAGTTAGGCACTTAGAGCAAAGAAAGCCAGGGGTTAGGCTTCCCATGATTTTTCTCTCTTTTAATGCTAGGGGCCTAGGGGGTGGGCTCAAGTTGAATGCCCTCAAAAGGATGATCCAAAAGCTAAACCCTTATGTCATCCTAATTCAAGAGACTATGGTAGAAGAGCCTAAAGCGCAGGTAGCTATAAGCCCTTGGTTAAAGGATTGGTCTTTTGCGACATTAAACTTTGAAGGTCACTCGGGAGGCCTTAGTTGGCATGGATTCCCTCTTTGGAATCTATTTCTGTCAGCCATCATGTGTCAACAATTAAATATGTCTTGGAAGATAAAGCGGCATGTGTAATCTTCACAATTCTTAATGTTTATGGCCCCTTTCATAATCATCGTGCGTTATGGGAGCCCTTCTTCTCCTCGGGGCTAGGGAACCTTCATAATGTGATTCTAGGTGGTGATATCAATCTTTCCCTTTCATCAAAGGAGGTTTGGGGTGTTCATACTCGTCCTGATTCTCTGAGTTGTTTTTTCACAGCCCTATTTGGGTCCAAAGGTTTAATAAATGTTCAACCCCTAAAGCTGGAGCCGACTTGGAGGAATAAGTGAAGTGGAGATATTGCAATATCCAAGCACCTAGAACACTTTTTAATCTTGGACAACCTGCTTAATTTTCTTTTAACGATCCAATCTTGGGTTGAATTTGGAGGCCTCTCGGATCATCGGTCGATCATGTTGGCCACTGAAAACTAGGAGCCAAAATCCCCTTCTCTGTTCAAGTTTAATCCATCTTGGTTGGATGAAGAGGACTATAAGAAGCTAGTTCAGAACTCTTGGGAACCCCTTTAGAACTCACCTTTGCTCTCCTTCATGCAATAGTTTGTGGACAACCTTGAAAAGGTTAAGAAAGTTTCAAAAGAATGGGATAAACTTTATAAAAGTAATCAACAGTCACAACTCAAAGAAGTGGAGTCTAAGGTAGTTGACCTTTATGCTCATAACAATTCTAGTATTTTTTCGGAGGAAGAACTTGAAGCTCTTAAATCCCTAGAATTTGAAAGAAGTACTCTGTTAGCTAGGGAGGAGCAACATTGGAGATTGAAAAGCAGGGATTTGTGGATAGTTGAAGGGGATAACAACACAAAATTCTTCCATCGTTTTTCCTCTCGTAGAAAGAATGTCAATACCATTAGAGATATTCAGGATGCTCAGGGAAATTTGGTCCGATCCTTCCAAGAGAAATCACTAGCAAGGGTTTCTCATTTTTGGGCCTTGTACTCTGAACTAGAAGGCTATATTATTCAAGATTTTATGCAGGTATTGCGGATTTTTCCAAGACTTGTTTCTAAGTAAATGAATGAAGCCTTAAATGAGGTTGTTTCAGAGGAAGAGTTGAACTCCATATTAAATTCATTTCAGAAAGGTAAAAGTCCTGGGCCAAACGGTTTTCTGGTAGAATTCTTCATGGGGTTTTATGATCATATCAAAGAAGACCTGTTGAAGGTGGTTTATGAATCTCAATGCTCTGGTAAAGTGTTGGGATCAATGAATTCTACCATTTTGGCATTGATTCCAAAGAAACATAAGCCCTCCTCCTTCAATGATTTTAGACCTATCTCTTGCTGCAATGTGATTTACAAATTGATAGCTAAGATTATTGCACAAAGGCTTGAGCCTATTATGAGTGAGATTATTTCATAAGAACAATATGGCTTCTTGTTCAAATGACAAATTCATGATGATGTCTTGTTGGCTCAGGAAGCAAGTCATTCCATCAATAGAAACAAGCTCAGTGTTTTTGCTCTTAAACTGAACCAATCCAAAGCATATGATAGGGTAAGCTAGACCTTTCTTTGTCTTATGGTGATCTAGATTGGAGTTTCCTTGGATGTTGTAAACTGGATTATGGGATATGTACAGTCTGCCTCCTTTGTAGTTCTTATCAATGGGTCCCCTTCCCGCTTCTTTTGGTCTTCCTGTGGTTTAAGGCAAGGATGTCCCTTGTCCCCTTTCCTTTTTATGCTGGTGGCTGAAGCTCTAAGCAGATTGGTCTAGAATGCTAGGACATCTGGGACATTGAAAGGAGTTTGGGTTTCAGACTCACAAGATCTCCCTCATATCTTATTCATGGATAATGTGCTAATGCTAGGAGAAGGCTCTATAGAAAATATTCAATCCCTCTCTTAAATTCTGGAATAGTATAAAAGATCTACAAGTATGCTAATAAATGTAGAAAAATATAGACTTTCTTATAATCGGATAGATGATGTTTTCCTGGCACATATGAAGGAGGTGATCCCATTCTAGTTGAAACTTATCTCGAATGGGTTTAAATATTTTGGTTTTGTTCTAAAACCAAATTCCTACTCTTTTAATGATTGGATCTGGTTGTACAAGAAGGTAGAGGCTAGAATTACATTATGGGATAATCGATTTCTCTCTAGAGGAGGTCGTTTGGTTCTTTTAAAGGCGGTCTTGCAAAGAATTTCAATATATTGGGCTTCAATAACCTATATTCCTAAAGTGATTTTGAACAAAATTAGGAAGAAGTGCTTCTCTTTCATGTGGACGACTAGTAAGCAGGAGGATGGTAATCCTCTAGTCAAATGGAATTCTTTGACAAATCTGAAGGAGTTGGGAGGATGGTGCCTAAAAAATCCGGTACTATTTTATCAGTACTTAGCCGCAAAATATCTATGGAGGTTCGCTCAGAACTCCTCTTCTCTTTGGGGAAGGGTTTTGAGCTCAAAATTCCCTTGGTTTATCCATTGCAGAATGGTTCAAACAACTTGATAAGACTAAAAAAATGGCTCAGTTGGATGGAAATCTCTAGTATTGGCTTTCTCGTTGGTTGGAAATTGGATGGCCTGGAGCATTAGAGATGGAAAAAATGTCTGGATTGGTAGAGACCCCTGGTTTGGAGCCATAAATGATTGTATGTTGTTAGAGGAAACCATTGTACAACTGAAGAATCAAGGTCTTTTTGTCTTTCCAGGCGCTCAAGCTCAAGTCCCCCAAGAATGGGACAGAAGAGGTTGGAAGTCCAGTTATGTCCTAACGCTTAGGGGTGAAGCAACGGTCGAGTGGATCCGCTTTGTGAACAAATTAGTCTCTAGTTTTGTTCATATGGAATCTGATACTCTGGATAGCTTGGTTTGGATCAAAATTTCTTCGTATGAGGATTATTCGGCCAAATATGGTTATGAGACCTTTATCATTGAGTCCTTCAAAGGAGAAAAAATGTGGTGGTGGTCACCATTTTGGAAGGCTTTGGGTCCTCTGAAGTCTAATATTACTCTCTGGCTAGCCTTAAGCAATAAAATCCTCACCTGGGATAATCTTCAAATATGTAGATGGCAGCGCCCAAGCATATGTTCCTTGTGTAGATATGAAGGTGAATTTGTATCTCATTTTTTTTCCTCTTGTCCTTATGCAGATTCCATTTGTAATGCTTCCTTGAATAAACTCAATCCAAGTTCCAACAGGGTCGCCTCTCAGCTGGATCAGGATGTTTAAAAATGGTGGCAGGACCCTATGGTGGGTAGTTTTGCTGCCTACCCTTCCTCTTTTATCTATGGAATTTGGTGGGCTCATAATTCTTCTATTTTTCGGAATCAATGGGTGTCTTTAGAAGTAACGATCACTTTGGTGTTGCAGTGGACTTTGGGGCACAAATCAATGCCCAAGCCTACAAAAGTAAGAACCTTGGTGCTCCCTCAAATTGAAAAGAACAGTCCTTAGGTTTTTTTCAATGGTGTGAGCCAGCGGGAGCTTCCTCTTAGTGGCTCAAGGGTGGTCCTTTTCATTTCAAATGCCTTCAAATTCGCACATAAAATATGCACCTAGTCATTACACAAACAACAAAGCGGAGCTTGCAGCTTTATAAGCGGTGTTAAAAGTTGCCTTGAGCAAGAATGTCTCTCGGCTTCATCTCTTCGGGGATTCAAAAAATGGTTATCTATTGGGCAATGAACAAAATCCATATTTCGGCTCCTCACTTTCAACATCTTCTCTCAACAATTCAAGTACTTCTGCATGCATTTGAATTTACCTCCTTTGCTCATGCGTATAGAGATTTCAACTCAGAAGCGGATGAGATCTCAAAACTTGCTCTAGCTCTGGAACCTGGGATCCTTGAGATTCAGGAACTAACAGACGGTCAAGCTAGTGACTATGTTCTGGTATCATAAGCTGTATAGGATTATCAGAAAGGAAAGTTTTGAAATTTTGTAGTCTTTTAATGTTTCTACTCTGAAAAGAATAGTGCCTTTAAGGCAGTAACAATTCTATTGGCCTCATGCAGGTAGAGATGTATAGGTCATGGAGCCTTTTTGTAAGTCCTTAGTGGACAGTTTATGTTTATTCTAATATAATAGAAGTTTTGTTTCTCTGATATATATATATATATATATATATATATATATATATATATATAGCTCAATAGGTTAGCTCAAGTGGTTAAGAGCTGTGAGTTGTAAGTAGAAGGTCTTGAGGTCAAATCCCCAAGTGGCTATGCATAGATATATAAAGGCCTCACTTTATGTCCCCGTCAGGTTAGGCTCTGTAATTAGAGCCAGCGAGGTGAGGCCCCTTCGGGTGGGCCCCTCTGAATTCTTCCCGTGGACATAGCAACTCCTCTCTGGGGTTGTAGAGGAATATATATACTCGAAAAAAATGTTTATATTCAAAAAGGAATAATTTTTAGCATGTAAGAAATGAAGGAGAGGTTCACAGAGCGTGTAGTCATCTTCCGCTCTGATCCACAGATTTAGTCCTCACAACAATTTTTTCCTATCCCCCACCTTTCACGTTGTCCATATACCAATTTGTGTAAATGCTCCAACCATTTCTTTCCATCCAATCAACCCATTTACAACGGAATTCCGAGGTATTCTATACCACTCTTCAATTCGCAGGCCATTCAAGTATTTAGAATGTAAGACACATCCCCATAAGGAAGAGTTGTGGGTAAGACACCAAAGGATACATGCCTCCAAAGATTGATTGAAAGTGTAGAGATTTTTTAGCCCCCATCCTCCAAGTTGTTTAAGGTGAGCTAAGCTCAACCATTTTACAAGAGGTATACCATTTGTCATTCTCCCGCTGACCCACAGGTAATGGAAGCATTTTTTCAGATTTTATTTAATATTCCTTTCGGGATCCAAGCAATGGTCATCTAGTATACCAGGATGCTTTCCAATACTTCTTTGGTTAAAACTATTCATCCACCTCTTGAGAGAAATATATTTGTCCAAACTGACACCTGAGCTTCTATCTTGTTATATAGCCAAATCCAGTCTCGATAAGAATTAGGTTTTAGGTGGAACCCCTAGTACTTGAACCCATCGTCTAATTAGTTTTCAGGAAACATAAATAGACTAGTAGCTTGTTGCTCTAAACCATCCAAATAATGATTAGTAATCAAACATGATTTAGTAATATTGATCACCATACCTGTAGCAAGGCAAAAGTCCTCTAGTATCACCTTGAAAGTTTTGAATTCACTAATGGATCTCACGGTGAATAAAAGGATGTTGTCTATGAGTAACAAGTGTGTAAGCACTTATGAGAGTGATACTTTTAAACTGGCCATCTCTCCTCTTGATTTTGCATCATGAATCAAGATGCTAAGCCCATCCACGACTAGAAGAAAGAGAAATGGTGACAACAAGCATCCTTGCCTAAGACCACGTGATGCTACAAAGAACCCATATGGAACCCCTTTGATGAGGACATTGAAAGAGGTTGACTGACACCAAATTCATTCCCATATGCAACAAAATCAATTGAATATATGTCCAACTGACTCTGTCATATGCCTTTGACAAATCAATATCGAGTATGGTTTACTTGAGTTTGGATTTCTTAGCTGAATGAATGGCCTCTTGGACCAAGGAGACCGCATAGTGTATCTGTCTCTTCTGTAAAAACCCAAGTTGCTCTTATGAGATTATCGAGTCGAGAATAGGTTTGAGTCTCCTTGATATCAACTTTGACACTATTTTATAAATTAAATTGCAACAAGAAATCATACGATAATCTTCAAAAGTGTTAGAATCAGACTTCTTTGGAACCAAGGTTAGGAATGTTGAGTTTAGGGCACCCAACATTTTTCCTGATTGTTTGGACTCCTAGGCCACTTTAAGAAGATTGGTTTTCAACAAATCTTAAAACCTAATGTAAAATTCTACTGTTAGACCATCAAGCCTCAGGCTCTTCCCTCTCTTTAGTGAGTTCAGAGTTTCCCAAATATCTTCCCCCGTTAATTCCTTTTCCAATTCCTCATTCATTTATTATGTTATAGTCCTACATACCTTTGATATTACATTCATATTTGTCTCAATTAGACTGCTTGCCTATTCTTTAAAAAGTGAACCGAAATACTTCACTCCTTCCTCTATCATTTCCCTGTGAGTATCAACCATATCAACATTATGCTTTCGGATCCCCCATATCGTGTTGAAGCTTTTCTATAGTTCACGTATTGATGAAAAAATCATGTAATGTTATCACCTTCTTTTATCCAAATCGCACGACTTTTCAAACGCCGCATGATTTCTTCATTGTTTAGAAACTCTTGTCTGTTGGCTTCCGGGATACAGAGCTCTTTTATGTCTTCTTCTGGCAACATCCCATTTTGGTTTCTTTCATATAAGGATTTAATATCGGCTTCTACTTGTTTTAGATGAGCCTAAGATTTCTCGTTGAACCTTTGAGTCATCTCCTAGTTTCACTCTTGAATTTTGCAATATTGTTCGTGAATTGGTTCATATACATTCTTGAGTTATCTTGTGAGAGAAACTGCCACGCTACTTCAACCATTTATTTAAAGTCTTCCTCTTGGAGCCATATTGTGTTAAATTTTAGTGGGAGCACCGAATTTCAATCTTCCTTTTCCACTTGAATCCTGATGGGAAGGTGATAAAAAATTACTCGCGAATCAATCCACGATCTGCATAAGAACTCCTCCTATATAGATTGTGAGACTAGGAATTTATCTAACCTTTTTGAGATTGCATCTCCTCCTTTCCTGAAGTTCCTCCAAGTCGACATTATTTTTACTAGCTCAATATCTATCAACCCGAATCTTTCGAAAAACGAGTTAAAATACCCCGCAAGGTCTGCTCTCCAATTCTAACTCCATATTTCTTGAGCCGAGAGTGTCAAATTCAAATCACCTCCTATTATTAACTTTTCAAAGTTTAGAACACCCATAGTCTCCAAGGAGTCCCAATACTCCTTATGATCTAGATAGGGTCCATAAATATTGATCACTCTGACTGTTGAACTTGGGATTTTATCCTCCACGTCAATACTGATTATCGAACTCAAAACCACTGAGTTGAACACTTTCAAACTAGGTTTCTAAGTCGATAACGGTCCCCCAAACAAGCATGTCACGTCCACAGTGGCAAACAACCACCCCTTTAGCCAAGGTTCCATAATTTCTCATGCCTTTTTCCCTGCAATCATCGTCTCTTGTATCAGTATAATATTAATATTTTGGAATCTTATGAGTCTTTTGAGGGATAATTGCTTCCCCCCCCAACCCCTGTAGCATTGAAAGATATAATAATCATGGCGAACCTCTTTTAGGGGCCTTTCTTGTTATAAGGGCCCTAGGGATCGTAGATTGTTTACATGTTTGAATGTTTTCTTATAGTTTTTTGTTGAGCTTTCGAGAGGCACCCATTTGCCTAGACTTCTCTAGAGCCAACCCAACCTCTGGCCCTTCATAAATACTTTCCTTTTCTTTGGCAGTCGAGCGAAGGTTATATGAACTTGAAGATATTTCTTGGGAAGACTAGGTTGTGAGAGATGGGGACATGACCCTCCTGGTCGGATTGGAAGGGTTATTTTTTACCCTCCCTCCCTCAGGACAAATCCGGGAAAGGAAGAGGAGACCTAATTGGTATAAATATCCTTAGTTCCTTTTTGAATCCCCTCCCCAACTACCCCAACCCGACTCTTTTCTAAAGACTTGCTGAGATCCAATACTACATGGCCAACCATCTAGGGAGAGGAAGAATGTGAGAGCAAATTTGGACTAGAGAGCTCTTCATGGGAATGAGACTTACTGGTTTCATTCGGAGAGGGATTTGTAGTCGATGCCTTTTATGTCTCGCTTCCCACCTTTGGACCCTCAACGAGCTCATTTCTTTGGCTCCATTCTCTTGATCCAAACCTTCTTAAAAGTTTGTCTCAGTTTACCAGCTTCACAATCCTCCTTAACATGGCCCGCTTCCTGAAAACTATAGCATTGAAAATGGATTCACCAATAATCAATGCTATGTGTCCAAATAAAATTTTCGAACACCATATCTATTTACTCCATCAACCCATCTCTCATATCAATTTCTATCTAAATACGTGCCATCTTTCTATCCATTTTACTATCGAAATTCTGCTAAATGTTGATAAAGGCACCATTCCAGTTTCCAATGGATTTTAGCATGTCTTCCCTCCATAAAACCATCGGTAGAACTGGCATTATATCCCAGACCTGTTGATGGTTATGTGGCTCTCTAACAAGGTTAAAGTCGATGCTCCACTCCTTTAAAATCAATCTTGAAGGGCCCCAGTTCTAATTCTTACTTATTAGGGAGGTAGCCTCCTCCTTTGAATTTAGCATGAAACAAATCCAACCCCCATGATGAATATAAAAGGTCGGCATGCTTCCTATAATAAGAAACTAGTGTGACTTCACCCATCTTAACAAAGATTCTTCCCTAACAAACTTCCCACATAACCTCCTAACTAGTGACCTTCCCAACAGGTTCAGTATGTCACCAATCTCCACATCTTTCCCCACTACCATACTTGTCTTCGCTTTTAATGCATGGATAAACTTCTTCTTAGGCTTCGACTTTGTCTCTTTGGGAGGGTCCTTGGCCAGATAGTAGACTATCGAAGGAATTTCCTTGAAAATTATCTGGGACTCAGGAAAAGGGCTAGGCTCGCCTTGGAGAGGGAGCTCAATAACTCCTTCATGTCGTCCATATGTAAGAATCGAGGGATTAGAACATGTCAATTCCTATAGATCACTCACATCCCTTAGATTTAGCTGAAAAGGGGTTTACGTTATAGGGGAATTATGGAATATTTCTCCCAGCACTGGACTATCTAGTCCATAATCGAGTATTTCCTCCTCCATTGGACTGGTGTACTAACAATAGTACCATAGAGATAAGAGATTTCAACTCACCTTCGGCCTCTCGTGCCAAGCACATGGATTAAATGAGCCCCATGGTACAACAAGTCGAAAAACCTTAGGCCCCGAAAAATATCCGAATATATATATATGACGATGATGATAGTTAATGTCCACTTAGACCGATTTTGGTATGTTGGACCTTAAGAAAGAAAAGTAAGAAACCACTTTGTTTGCTTTAGAGTTTTATTTATGTGCTCAAAAATCTTGGAGAAGAGAATTCCTAAATTACTATAATTTTGATAAGATAGAAGGTTGGGCAAGTTCGCATTGTAACAAAATTTTTGAAACTAAGAACTTATGTGGGTGTACGCACTGCAATCTAAGAGGAAGTACTTTTCATCCTTAACACTCATAGTCTCACAAAGATGACATATCCTTTCAGCCCACAAAGTTTTAGGAAAGGTCCAACACCTTGTTTCACTATGCAACTCATGAGAGTTCGTTCTTATTTTAGCTATGTGGATCTTCTTATTTACGCTAGTTAAAACAAATAGATAATTTTGATCTTCAACATTAGGGTTAATGACCTTCTTGTAATAACACAAATTTCTTTTATCCTCTAAAATTTCATCACACCATAGCTTCTCTTTGAACTTCAAAGTAATAATATTTTTAATATCATGTATATTTTGCAAAGTGACATTTTTGTCAATCCCCCACATCTTTAACCAAGACATGGCATCTTTATGCAACCTTGCTTGAACCTTAGGTGGTTTTGACTATAATTTAAAGAAATTTTAGGAAGTCTCTAGTCTCTCAAGTTGAGTTTCAAAAAGGAATTTTATTTTGTCCCAACATCACAAGGTTTGTCTACTTCAAGACCAAAATAAGCTTTACGCCCTCCATTGATCCTTTTCTAGATGTTTTAATTCTAGTTAATCTTGTGATGGATATTGATCCCAAGATATCTGTAGGAAGTCACTTCCTCCAAGTTGCTATTATCATACAAAAAATGAGCGTAAGTGACCTTATTAGATTTTTATCAACATAACTTTGGTTTTGTTGGTATTGACGGCCATGCACATACCAAAGCTGAAATCCTTGAGAATTCTTAATTGCTTATCAAGATCAGAGGGACATCTTTCCATAAGAAGAATATCATCAGTATAAAGAAGGAGGATGATGTCAATTCTTGCTAACGACATGCTAGTGCAGCATGCCTCTATTTTTTTTATAAAGTAAGAAATTATATTACGACATCAGAGTTACATTTCTTCAAAACAGGTGGACTGGCAAGTGTAAAAACTCATCGGCCAGCCACGATTCCCTGATCCTTCCACCCAGACAAAACTAAGATTACAGAGCTTCAACAAAATGCCCATAAAACCCAGATTATCACTAGGCTGCTACCTATTACTAAAAATATACATCTGCAAAGCTTTGGGACTTGTAACACAATGTCGTGGCATACAGAGCTAGAATAGAGAAGAGAGAAAAACAAAAAGACTAACTGAACTTCGCACATAACATATCTACTAGAACCAAAATGGACCATGAGTTCCCCGATGGATGCTTTAGATGTCCAAGGTTGTATTTGGACCTGAGTGGTGGAGGGGGCAACGAGCACGAGTTGAGCTGGGAGTCACATCATCATCCATAACTTGAATGCGCCTCTTGTCACCTCCCTTGGAAGACACAGAAGCAGGTTGGAGCGGAATACCAACGTTGGCAGCAATGAGATCAATCTTGTGGTGCATAAGAGAGAAATCATGATAATGATCTTTCCAGGAGCGTGTCAGTTCTGAGAACATGTGCCAAAAGGCCTTTTGTAACCTAGAAAGAGGCAATCATTCCATCATAAGATGAGAGGCGGCCCGCAATAGTACTAGGGTCCATGAACCACTCTCCAAATTCCTCACTCAAATCACCTCCAGTCATAGTTTTAACCCGATCCCACAGGTCTTTCTCAACTCTTTTGATTTCCTCCTTGATTACTGCAGGGATGCGGTCTCAGAAGAAACGCGCAGCTGCGAGTGCTTTCCTATGTTCCCTCCTTGTAGGGGATTTTCCCTTTCTTGGGTTGCGACGAGATTTTTTCTCCTTTTGCTTCCTAGGATCCATCCAATTACGAGCCAAGTCTCTAGCCAAACTTTCCTTATGATCATTACTATTGCTACCTAAACCGATTCTAACATACAGGAGAAAACTAGGATAAAGGCATAAAAACATGCACTTCTCCCTTCCTCTTATAGTAATTTCCATCATTCTGTCCATAGATGCCATGATAATTACGACCTTTGGAGCATTAATCCGCATGATTTCTTCCTACCTCTGACCTGATGCAAGCCATGGAGTTTCCGAGGTCATCTTCTATCCCCAAGAGCGGTCGTATACTTCGGGAGTAATGGTTCACAACAGACCTTACAGGTTCATTACTGCAAGGGTTAACTTGGCTCATATTCTCGTTTTCCATGCGAGGGCAATTATTCCCCTGTAATCTGTCACCAAGGTGCTCCGTATGCGGCTTGCTGTGAGAATTGATGGTAAGCCTTGTGTTATTCCTTCCGTCGTCCTCATGCGCGTGTCTTCAATCGCCTGATGGGCACAATTAGGGGTCTACTCCAAATCCACGAAGGCGCCCAAGGTTCCAACATGGATGCGGAGTTCCTCAGCCATTCCGATGTTTGCCACCTTGTTTCCATTCCTACGAACATGGTTGAAGGACCACGTGTGGGATTTGTTGGTTAACATAGCTAGTTTCTCCACTCTGTGAGCGAGCCTCCAGCTGTCCGTCACCGTGGCAGGATTTTTTCCATTCTTTTGGCTTCATTCCATTTGGATAATTAAGCGGGAATCCCCTTCGATGGTAGTTGGCCCAAGCCCCAATTGGATGACCAAGTGAAGGCCAGCAAGGAGGCCCTCCATTTCAGTCGCATTGTTGGTGTCCTCACCTATACTTCCCATATACACCTGCAGGATTTCTCCTATCAAATTGGGAATAACACCTCTGAAACCAGCCTGGTCCAGATTTCCTTTCAAGGCTCCATCATAGTTTAATTTGAATGACCCAGGTTGGGGGGGCATCCAATGGTTAGGACTTTTCAGAGTGATATTCTTAGCCTCCTTTCAGTTGCATCCTTGAGTAGCTTTGCTGACACCCCATTCTGTTAGAATTCTGCGCTCCATCTCATTGACGTCCCAATATTTTTCACTCCAGAGAGTAACTCGGGTGGTTTCCTGGATGGATCTCTCGGTCTTGGCCCAAATTTGGTCTGGGGTTGAGCTGAGGTCTTGAAAAATCCTTCTGTTGCGCTCCTTCCAAATTTCCCACATCATGAAACTCGGGAAGGAGGTCCATATGGATTTAACAATGGGGTTCGAGAAGGCCAGAGGATCCCAGTACTTGATAGTCAGAGTAGGAATTCCTCTATGTTGATTGGAACTTCTGAAAATTTCCGCTCCTTTGTCCTATAAGGAGGATGCTAAAGGGCAGGAATCAAGAAGGTGGTCTAGGGATTCTTCATTCTTAAGGCACATGGTGCATTGTGACGGGCCTATTACACCACGTTTCCTAAGATTTTTGCCTGTCAAAATTATTCTATGAGTGGCCAGCCATATGAATGTGGCAACCTTTGGCCAAGGATTCATTTTCCATAACTTTTCCCATGTTTCGTCCCTTTGGGCTCCAGGGATGTTGGTCCAGAGATCATAGGCTTCTTTGTTATTAAATATTCCTCAGGTGGAGTAATCCCAATGAAGCTTTTCCGGTCCTATCTAATATTTTATGCATCTTCCCTAGAGAGTGTCGCAAATTCGCATCCATTCTTCCTTTGAAACTCTTTGTGCCCACCATTCCGGATGTTGCCATTCTTTATACCCACTGGTGCTAGAGTCAGGTTTCCAGTAGATAGATGATTACAACCCAAGCCTTAACGCTGCAATCCTCCTCCAACAAGCCAAGCCAATGCCTCCAAAGGAAATATAAGCCTCCCAAGAGATGGATAGGGGTCACCTAGGCTAATTCCACCAGCATGTAAGTGCTATAGACTTCCTCCCTTTGGAATGGAGAGGAGCTTTGTATTTATAGGGCCAAGTGGATAAAGTAGGTTGAGGATCATGGGGAGAGGGCTAAGGGATCCTCCCTTGAGGTTAGGGAACCGTAAGAGAGCTCACCAAGGAGTTAGGGATAGGGATCCACCTCATCCCACTTCTAGAAATCCCTCGAAAGCCACCTTTATCCAAATTAACCAAACCCAGCGCAAGCTGCATGAAGGAAACCTATGCCTGAGAGGGGAAACATAGGATGCACAAAGCCAATCTGCGCCACCGGCCAAGTTTGGCAGAATACACACTGCGCTGAACCTAGTTGGGCGCTTCTTTCTCAAAGACAACATGCGCCGACCCAACTAGAAACTGTGGAAAAAGGGCATCAACTTGCTCTAAATGACTTCTTGATCAGGGAGACTTCAGGGATTTAGGAACTGAGTTGACAAGGGACTCATGGTGACGAAATTTAGGTTTAACAGAATGCCCCCCAAAGCATGAAGCTGTAAAAACAAGACAGGTGAAGTGCTTTGAAAGATGAATGGCAAGGACTTGCTAACTGGAGGATGCTGTTGCAGTACAACTGACTCTGAGATACAAGTCTCACATGACTCACAACATGGCTGCCAACCAATACATTGCAGATCCATGGTAGTAAAGACCGACTGAACACAATCATGGCTACTAGACACAATCATAGATCCATGATGAGATGATAACACAACCACGACCAATACAAAAGTGGATATGTGTAATATGACGTAGACAATATCCATCGCAACCTGGGTAAGACATGATTTTCCCCAGGGTCTTCAAGCTGAACCCGCAATGATAGGAATCTATCCATGTGATTACAATGTTTTGGAGTCGAACATGGTAGAAACCACTTGATTACCGATCAATAATATATACCGTTAACAAGTGCGAGGGAAATCACCATTAATGTCGATGATCCCCAAGGTATCATAGTACATATCATCGAATGTGAATAAATGAGTTGAGGTCGAACGCTCGATGAAATCTTTCAATCAAGAGTCAGTGATGTAAAATCATGTTGAAAGCGAGGTAACCCACCATTAAGGCATGCAGGCCCAAGGTACTCGATTGGTTTCTAGATTCAATCCCTGGATGATGTGTTGAAATCGACAAGGATGAATCTGTCGAAGGAGGGACATGATGAATCCCCCATCAACGACACAAAACTTGATAACAAATGTTTGGAGTGGATCGGACGGTAGAGTAATGTGCAAGACTGACTCAAGGTAGACCGACATGATGGAAGGTGTATTGACTGCAGATGATGAGTAATGAACATCTCTTGAACATGGGCATGGCATGACTTGGCAGTATTGACATGACGAGGACGACACCAACCCCCAATGCGACTGATAACAAAAGCATTATTCGGATGACCCAAAGGAGTAACAAGACTCACAAAATCAATATGACTCGAAGACAAATGGATTACCCAAGTATGGAATGCAAATGCAAATGAGTGCCATGTTTAAGAGCGACTATGTACTTCACAAATTATAGTGTAACACAAAATATTTCATTTTTCCCCATCATGATTGATGAGTGCCTCATGTGTTTTTTAACGAGCTTGAGGAGGGTAAATAGATGCTCGGTATAGCTCATCCCATGGATGAGTCCAATCCCAAATGTTTTACGAACCTAGGATAGGAGGGGTTCATCCCATGACGGGCCCTTCAATGTTAAATTTTAACGAGTCCATAGAAGGTAAACTTGACGTCATTTCATACTTAGAGAGTTTGAAAAGAACTAAAGAAGACTCCAAAGTTCCTTTTTCGTAAATTTAGTCTCTTCGCTTGGAAAAGGGTAAAACAACGCGAGAGAGAACTCTTCCAGTCATGATTGGCTGGAGTATCCTTTTTTCGTAAATAGAACCTCCTGGTTCGAAAAAGGGGTAAACTATCACGAGAAGGACGACCTTTTAAATGCTTTTACAAGCGTGAAAGAATCAAGTTCGCTTGGCAATCTTTTCCTATTTAGGGAGTCTGAAAAGAGCTTAAAGAGGACTCCATGGACAACTTTGTCATGGTTGATGGTTGAGTACGACCAAGGAAAAAGTAAACTCGACACAATTCTTTTTTCCATAAATAGTCTAGCGAGGCCGGATAAAGTGATAAACCTATACTCGTTAGACACACCATTTTATTCAACTTTTTAACAAGCACGATAATGGTATCAAAAGCACTCGGAACCTTTTTCATGTTTGAACCAGAGCACGAAAAAGTAAAAACTAAGCTCAAACCACTTTTCATGTTTCAACCAGAGCACGAAAAAAGTGAAAAGTAAGCTTAATACCATGTTACTGTTTTTAACGAGCTCGAAGATAGGTGAAAAGAATGCTCATGATGTCTGCTTCATTTTTTAAGGAGCTTGTAACAAAAAATGAACTATGCTCGGGATTATTTTCATGGTTTAGCGAGCTCGAAACCCAAAAGAAAGTATGCTCGAAAATATTCCCATTGTTGGATTTTTTCCCATCATGATATCCAAAGGATGGTACATGCCCCCAGCATGATTGCTAGAAGTAAGTGACTTAAATCCAACATGGTGTGGGGAGGCGATCGATTTAAATTCAACATAACATCCAGAGGTTGAAGACATGCCCCCCAAGCTTTATTTCATTCTCCTAATCTACATCTTCACTCGATTAAAATCCTGGTTACTAATATGAATATGTTCACCAGAGACGAACGGAAATCAAATGGCATAGGAGGATGAAAACAAGGTTTAGGTACTAAGTACATGGGAAGACTCTGCTCATGACCTGTTTCATTTTTTAAAGAGCTTGACACAGAAAGGGAACTATGCTCATGAAGCTGGTTTCATTTTTATGCAAGCTTGAAACCAAAGGTAAACTATGCTTGTGGGGGTTAATTCCATTTTTAAACGAGCTTGGAATCAAAGACTAATATGTGCTCACAGGAACCTGTTTCATTTTTTAACGAGTTTGACACAGAAAGGGAACTATGCTCATGGTTAAGTCCCATTGACAGGTTCCTTCCCAACATGATATCCAGAGGTTGGTAGAGTTCCCAATAGCATAAGAAGTTAGGGGAATAACTCCAGCATGATGTCTAGAGGCTGGAGACATGCCCCCCAAGCTTCATTTCATCTGACTACTCTTCTTCCTTACCCAATTAAAATCTTGGCTACTAATACGAATATGTTCACCAGGGGGGTGGGAAGACACAGGAAGATGAAATGAAGGTTCAAGTCCTAAATCTGGTGGGAGACTCGATTCAATGGGAGGGAGATCTATTTCATTTTTACACAAGCTTGAAATAGACAATAAATATGCTTGAAGGGACCCATTTTATTTTTTAACGAGCTTAAAATAGAAAGAAACTATGATTATGAATGGTTTCATTTTTACACAAGCTCGAAACCAAATGGAAACTATGCTTGGGATTGGTTTCATTTTTACACAAGCTTGAAACCAAAGGTAAACTATGCTTGGGATTGGTTTCATTTTTACACAAGCTTGAAACCAAAGGTAAACTATGCTTGGGAATGGTTTCATTTTTACACAAGCTTGAAACCAAAGGTAAACCATGCTTAGGATTGGTTTCATTTTTACACAAGCTTGAAACCAAAGGTAAACCATGCTTGGGAATGGTTTCATTTTTACACAAGCTTGAAACCAAAGGTAAACCATGCTTGGCAGTGTGCCCCATAGCATAAGAAGCTAGGGGAATAACTCCAGCATGATATTCAGAGGCTGGAGACATGCCCCCCCATCTCTAAGGGGAAGAAACCACTAAAACATGTGGAACATTCAGTGACGTCTGATGACTAGGAGTCACGCGATGAGTGGGTGTCACAAAGGAAAACTGATCAATGGTCACCATATTCCCATGATGAGGAAAATACATCACTCGGAAGAGTGAGGACACTACAGCTTTCATTGCATAAACATAGTCTCTTCCAAGGAGTAGATTAAAATCTAAGGGACCTTGGACTACCATAACATCAATACAGACAGTTTTCCCTCCTAAAGTGATAGGTAATTGAGGAAGGATCCCTAAGGGTCTAGTAGGCCTTCTATTAAAATCCAATATCTGGTCAGTGACTGGCACAAGCTGAGGGGAACCTATAGCTTTCCAAGCAGGTGAGGATAAAATACTAACAGAAGCTCCCTCATCCACTATAGTGCGAAATATTTCCTTATCGAAAACTCCTACATATATCTGGAAAGGAACACTCGAAGGAAGACGAGATTCTGTTAGACCATTCCAATCAAAGGAAATGACCTCAGTACTTGGAGGGGGTCCTATGGAAACGGATAGGGTTTCCCCTATTATACCTCAAATTGTCACACTGTGTACCATTGAGAATCTTCATGTCATATCACGATGAGAAACATGATGTGTATGCCTCCTAAAGGTGTTAGGACCCTTTGTCATCATGTTGGTCCCTTCCATAGTCACACTTGGAAGCAAATCCAACAACTTAGGGGTCGAAAACCACTTGACCTAACCCATCTATTTGCCTCCTAGAGATATTTCCGCGCCCTGCATGCCTATGGGGGCGTGAAAATTCCTTATTTTCGCGTTTTTCATGCCTATGGGGGCATGAAAATTACAACATTTTCGCGCTTTGCTCAGTTATAGGGGCGTGAAAATCCCTGAATAACCATTTTCCCTAAATTTTGGATCTTGGATTTCGATAAGATTTTCATGGGATGAGGTACTCCTTCGAATCCCATCTCACATTCCCTCCTTGGCATGTTTGAGATCCTTGATCCACATCTTCCTCACATAGATCCACAATATCCTCTTAGTGGTTGGCCTCCCAAATCCTATAAGAATAAGGCCATCCATGAGCTAAGGGGGGGATCTTGGAAGCACTAAACTTATGATCCTATGACTCTTGCAAGGGTGATGTTGGAAAGCTTGGAAGGAGGTGCTGCTACTTTGGACATCAAGGTATAACATTGTAATCAACTTCTTTTGGATTTATTATCATTAATATAACATAGCATATTCCTCCCATTTCCATGTCTTTAATGATTAATGCATGAAAGTGTCTATGTTTTTATATTTAGATATTTGTTTATACATATATTTCCTTGGAGAAGGTGTTGTCTTTCCTTTGTGAATAGGTTCATAAGTCCATAATCAAAGGCTGGAGTTGGAGCAACTTAGGAGCAACAAGGACAACCATCAAAGTGAGGTATGTGTTAGTTTTTCAGAATTTACAATTTGATCTAGGATCTTAACTGAGAGAATAACATGTACAACATATCTACATCATATCAATCATGGACACAATAAAGCAAGCACACAAGAGACACAGAGTTTCACCGGGAAAAACCAAGAAGGTGAAAAACCCTGCAACTTCCTCAGAGATAGATAGAGCAATGATACAACCCAAGTACAAGAGATAGTCTTCTCCTAGCAGCAGATTCTCCTCCTCCACAAGTGCGCCACTCTCCAATGAGAGTATGAGTGAGAAAGTGAATGATCAAATAGAGTGCCTCCCGCACTCTATTTATACTTGACTTGACTTGCCTAATAACCTTTACTAGGTCGGCCTTAACTTAACCACATAACATAATGCTGACTGGGCCGACCCCCAATAGGGTGGTCTAATAACCCTTTGACCCACATGACTTATACAGGGCCGAACCCACCAAGGTGGTCTAATAACCCATCAAGTATAAGTTACGACACTTACAATATAAATGACGACACTTCCGTATAGAGGAATAATAACATCTCTATAGGAATACAAACACTTCCGTATAGAGGAATAATAACATCTCTATAGGAATACAATATACATAGATGAAATACATGGGTGAAATACATTCTGAAGTTACATATACATCAACACTCCCTCTTAACTAGGAAGGTATTTCTCGACACAGATCTACTAGCACAAGTCTTCTTCTCTGGATCCTCGTCATCGAATCATCGTCCTTGAATCATCATCATCGTCATCGATGCCGCTATCTCAATCAATCTCTGAATCTACTTGTCATAGGAAGTTCTACAGAGCCAATCCTTTTTCATATCGCTTGTAGGCCCACCACCTGCAGGTCTTCATCATCATGGCCATACTATGGAATCCTCAGGACTTATTACGTGCGTCACAAAACCTCGCAAGAGCATCCAGGCTGTTACGAGCACACGGCTCTACCTGTTGGATCTCCCAGGGCTGTATTATATGTGACTGTCACAAAACCTTACAAGAGTGTCTTGAGAAGCAAGATCTCTAAAGAGAATTTGAGGCCTTTTTCATCCTGTCCAGATCTCCAGGACTTATTACATGTGATCCCTACCACAAAACCTTTAAAGAGTGTCTTGACTAACAAGAACTCTAAAGAGCATCTGAGGCCTTTTTCATCCTGTCCAGATCTCTAGGGCGTATTACATGTGGTCGTGGAAAAACCTTGAGAGAGCATCCCAGGACTAATTACGAGCACACATCTCAACCTATCGGATCTCTCACGGCTGGATTATATGCCATAGGACAAAACCTCGGAAGAGCATCTGCCAGATATCCCAGGACCGGATTACATGCCATAGGAAAGACCTCGAATGACTATCTACAAATCTCGTAGGGCCAGATTATATGTCCTTCCAAAGCAAAACCTCGAAAGAGCGTTTGTCGGATATCCCAGGGCCACGTTACATGCCATAAGCAAAACCTCAAAAGACTATATGCAAACCTCCTAGGGCTGGATTATATGCTTATCTGCACAACTTGTTCCACGGCCACTTAGTATCAACCTGATACTCTCCATACATCATCCTGATGTACACATGATCATCATCACTGCATCATCCTGATGCATGTCATCTGGAGCAACATCCTGAAGCTCGTCATCTATGATCATCCTGATCATACAATGCATCCACCTGATGCATACCAAGTATCTACCTGATACATATCATCATACATGATCCACCTGATCATACAATGTATCCACCTAATACATACACGGATACATGATCAACCTGATCATACAATGTATCCACCTGATATATATCAACATACATGATCTACCTGATCATACAATGTATCCACGTGATACATACACATATACATGGTCCAAGCATCCAACATGATGCATATACATATACATGATCCAACTGATCATAACAAGCATCCAACATGATGCATATACATATACATGATCCAACTAATCACAACAAGCATACAACATGATGCGTATACAGAGCAGTAACTGGAGCATCGTCTTGATGCTCATCATCCAATGCTTACATCCACAGCCATGGGAAGGATCCTCCTCTCACCATGCTTGGAGTGGCTCCTGTAAATGTGTCCATCACTTCTTCCTCGAAGTGTCGTCAATCTGAAGAACACCAAGCCTCTCTCTGAAGTACTCAAACTTCACTCTGGCTAGTGGTTTCGTCAACACATCTGCAACCTGCTCATCCGTCGCAACATACAGGAGCTTCACTGTTCCTCTCTGCACCATATCCTTGATATAGTGATATTTGATCTCTATGTGCTTCGACCTATCGTGGAACACCAGGTTCTCAGACAACTTCACACAACTCTGGTTGTCACAAAATATACCAGTAGCATCCAACGGGAGATCAAATAACTCAAATAGTAGCTTCCGAAGCCATACTTCCTCACAACTATTCGAACAAGTTGCAACATACTCTACTTCGACTGTACTCAGTGCTACGCAGGACTGCTTCTTGCTAAACCAAGAGATCACACCTGATCCCATACTGAAGCAACACCCATAATTTATCTTCCTATATGTAGCACTGCCTACCCAATATGAATCAACATAACCCTGTAGGTTAAACTTTTGATTCACATCATACTTGAGCCCGTAACAACCGTACCCTTCAGGTACCTCAGAATATGCTTTACAACAACTAGGTGAACACCTCTCGGATCCGTTAGGAACTGGCTCAATGTGTTCACCGCAAAGCAAATATCTGGTCTCGTATTCGTCAAGTACATGAAGTACCCAATCATTTGACGATACATCGTGACATCAACCGGATCAGATGAAGCATCACACAGAAGCTTCAGGTTCGATGCCATAGGTGTGGCCATGGCCTTGCAGTCCATAATCCTGAACCTCTTCAGGATCTCTACTGCATACTTCCCTTGTCCAAGGAAGATTACATCTGCACTCTGCCACACCTCCATGCCCAGAAAGTAGTGCATCATACCCAAGTCCTTCATCTCAAACTCGGCATCAAGCTTCCTCTTGGTATCGACAATCAATCCATCCTCACCTGTTACAAATAGGTCATCCACATACAAAAGTGGTATCACTGGATTGCCTTCCTCAACCTTGTAGTAAAGGTTGGAATCCGCTTTACTCTTGGTAAAGCCCAAACTGGATAGAAAGCTGTCTATCCTACCATACCAAGTCCTAGGAGCTTGCTGCAATGCTTTCTTCAACCTGCACACATATGACTCCCTGCCATGTGTCTCAAAACCAAGTGGCTGCTCCACATAGACTTCCTCCTCGACTACACCATTCAAGAAAGCTGTCTTGACATCCATCTGGTGTATCTTCCACTTCATCACTGCAGCCAGAGCAAGTACTGATCTGATGGAAGTGTATCTGGCTACAGGAGCAAAAGTCTCTTCATAGTCTATCCCCTCTTTCTGGGAGAAGCCACTAGCTACAAATCTCGCTTTGTATTTCTCTATGCTACCATTTGCAGCATGCTTGATCTTGTAGATCCATTTGGAAGTCACAACAGACTTCCCTTTAGGTCTTGGGACTGCATCCCAAACATCATTCTTCATGATCGACTAGTACTCCTTGATCATGGCGTTCTTCTTGAATCCTGGGAACTTCAATATCTTCAATATCTTTAGTAGATAACTTTGTTGTAGAACAAATGTTGTAGTCCTTCTTTTGTAGGTGATGGTATACGATCTTTCCTACAAAACAAGTTAAATTGCATGATTAGAAAACATCTCATAGTTTTCAGAACAAATTCTTACACATAAATAAATATGTCATACAGTCATGCAATTATCTTAGCCAATGCTTCAATACAGCATTTATCCATATCCCGTAACTTTCTAGATGCCTTCCAATCTCTACCAGAACATTGTTAAGAGTGTGCACAACTCCCAACATGTTAGCAAAGAGGTTTCATTCTAGATAAGTAGCAATGGAATGTTGTACAGTGCCATAGGCCACTTACCCATCAAATGCATATTAGTAGTATACTATTCATTAATGCAATTATTCTAATATGCATAATACACACCATAAGTCTAGGAACATAAGCATATACATCATTGAACAATATTATTTAAACAAACAAATATGCAAGAAATGACAATTCAAATACTTATCTTTGTTTGGTTGTAGGGTGGACTCCCTCTTGATCTTTGCTTCCTGGATAACCTACCCTTGAACTTATATCCATTCTCGATCACTATGCATGCTTACATGTGCACTAGTGTCATGATTGTGCCATCCTCAAGATCTCATATATAATCATACATTCATTAGTATAGATACTAAAACATCATAATCTTAAACATGTATAGTCATGATCATTTCAAACACAGATAATAAACATTAGTATTCAAGGTTTCATGGAATATTTATTTTACTCATGCATATTCTTATTGACCGTGGGACTCTTCTGGTTAGTCATATCATCAATCAAAGTAAGAAGCATAATATGCCTAAACCCATGATTACTAACTTCAATGAATAATCATTATCAATCATGCCATGTATACTTATATAAGAGATTCTAACACAAGGTAGGATTCTAACTTGATATAGGAAAAACATACCTGGATTAATATGTTAGCTGGTTATTGTCTAACATACCCACATGATGTCTTCTTGTTCTCTTAAGTGACTTGTGCTAGTAACCTGCATATCTCATAGGTTAACCATTATAGAACCAAGTTATACATACCTCGGAAATGGATCTTCTATGTGATCCATGGCAATGGATGAACCTTTGTCTTCATGTCACCAGGGTCATATGTTCTTGAACTAGAACATGATTTGTCTTTCTTGATGTACCTTTCATGTTAGCGGATAACCTCAACCTCATACAACACCACAATGCATTAGTACAATCATAAGTGTCAAAACCCTAATAAATGAATATCTTTTATCGTGCATTCATAATTTTATTAAGGTGATACGACAAATATAAAGTTAATCAAGATTGTACTAACCTTAATGAAGACAAACATACCATAAACTTAATCATGAACAAATCTCGAAACATACCTGGATAAGTCATACCTGTCGAGATTGCTTGTAATCTTCTTATGTAAGGCCTTAGCCTTATCTCCCTCTGAAACTGGAACTTCTTCACTTATGCAGGTGACCAATCCATTCTCTTATAGGATTAACCCAATCCACTTGATTTGCAAAAACTAGATCTGGAGTTGGATTAGGGTTTGTCAGAGAAACCCTAAAAATTCAAACTTTGAATTTCAAATTTCTGAAAGGATAGAAAGATGTGCCTTGATGAGCTTATCAAGCTGGTATACTCAGAATTTGAAAATTGCAAAGTTTCACCCCTCAAAATTGCCTTTGAAACTTTCGGATCTTCTAGACAGGATACCCAACCAGGGTTTGATAAATCCCACCCTTCTTCCCAACCAAAAAGTTCGATCCAAAGCTCTAAACTTCGATTTTTCTGAGGAAATTCCAACCATGGTCACAGGCTTAAAAAATTTCAACTTTTGCAGAAGCCCTAATTTTCCACTTTTCCGATCAAAGTCCCTAACTAGGGTTTGGTCAAGCCCGGCCTTCTGCCCAACCAAAAAATTTGATCTTGGTCTCTAAATTTTGATTTTGATGAGTATCATTCAGCCATGGTCTCCGATTACAAAAATTCCAACTTTCTCCGAAACCCTAATTCCCATAGCCATGAATGAAGGTGCTCAAAATCCAATTCTGTTTTGACAGAAATATGCACCTGATTGTTTCTGGTGTAACTCCGAAATTACGAATCCACAGGGTCTGAAACTTCTACCTGTGGTAGCCTGACCTGTCATATTTCCAATCCCATAGGTATGACTTCAATTGGATTTTCTGAGAGAGACTTATGCCAAGTGTCGCAACGTGACCTGTTTATGGGATAAAACAAGAGAGCTAGCTTGTATGACGTGCCACGTGTCCCTGGTTCACTTTCGGCCTCTGAATCTTCGGCCTGTGAAAGTATAGTTCGTGCCCTACTTGTCACTTTTTACGAAATTTCATTTGGATCTTCCTAGCCCAAGTTATGACCTTTTTTCCTAGGTCACTTGTTTATGACTGAGATCTGGAAGAGGCAGAAACCCTAGATTGTACAGATCATAAAACACAAAGTACAACGAATTAGAAGTTGTGCTTCAGACACAAGGTACATGGGGATCTTATCTTCGACCTGTAAGAGTTTCAGATCCTGAAACCTCGTCAAAATGGATTATAGCGAAAGTTCTACGATGACTTGTTTTTTCTATATCAAGCCCTAGCTTCGCAAGTGCAACAAGTGTCATAAATGCCATACCATGCCTTCTTTCAGGATAGCTCTGATACCATGTTAGTTTTTCAGAATTTACAATCTGATCTAGGATCTTAACCGAGAGAATAACATGTACAACATATCTACATCATATCAATCATGGACACAATAAAGCAAGCACACAAGAGACACAAAGTTTCACCTGGGAAAACCAAGAAGGTGAAAAACCCCGCAACTTCCTCAGAGATAGATAGAGAAATGATACAACCCAAGTACAAGGGATAGTGTTCTCCTAGCAGCAGATTCTCCCCCTCCACAAGTGTGCCACTCTCCAATGAGAGTATGAGTGAGAAAGTGAATGATCAAATAGAGTGCCTCCCACACTCTATTTATACTTGACTTGACTTGACTTGCCTAATAACCTTTACTAGGTCATCCTTAACTTAACCACATAACATAATGCTGACTGGGCCGACCCCCAATAGGGTGGTCTAATAACCCTTTGACCCACATGACTTATACAGGGCCGACCCCACCAAGGTGGTCTAATAACCCATCAAGTATAAGTTACGACACTTACAATATAAATGACGACACTTCCGTATAGAGGAATAATAACATCTCTATAGGAATACAAATACTTCCGTATAGAGGAATAATAACATCTCTATAGGAGTACAATAAACATAGATGAAATACATGGGTGAAATACATTCCTAAGTTACATATACATCAACAGTACGCCATCTACCTGCTTTGTCTTTCCATATCTTGTTAGATTATGTGTGAGTTAGATCTAGGAGGACTATAGTGTTTATTTGTTTCCTTTCTATCATGGATTAAGTGTCTAGGGGCTTAGTTATGTCCATGAGAGAGTCTACCTATCTGTAGGAAGAATTCTCTACCACATAAATTGGCGACTCCACTGGGGATTTTATCCTAGTTTCACCTTTGATTGCTTGTTTGGATCATCAAATCCTATTTTAAGTGTTGTTTCCCATCACCTTAGATCCTCTTTAGTCATCATTGAGGATTCTCTTGAACCTAGCACTTCATCCCTGCTCGGATCTAGGCATTAATTTTCATTTTTTACACCTACAGGAAAATTTTGCTTCCCCAAAACACCTTACAACGCGGAAATTCCATATTTTTGCGCCCCCACAATGTCCCAAAGCGCGGAAATTCGAAAATTTTCGCTACCCCACTGTGTTCCAGGGGGTGAAAATCTCACATTTTCACTTTGTGTTAGTTTATACAGGGGCGAAAATCCTCTGTTTTTTAGTTTTTGGGATCTTTTTTGCTTGGGTTTGCCTTGGTCTGTTAGTTCCAAGTTATTTGCCTAACCTCTTGCTGTCTATTAGGATCTGTAAGTTCTCTTGCATCCACAATTTGAGTGCACATTTGTTTGCATTTTTTGGAATTTTTTGCATTAGATTTGATTATATCCTACAATTGTTTTGACCCATATTAATGTTTTAAGATAATTTTTGGTTTGGTGTGATTGGCTTGTTTTAAAAGACTTGAAAAGCGTGGGATATCCATGTCTTTTTGAGCATCTTTTCCTTGGGTTGTGAATCTTGTTTCCATTACATGCTGAGCTATCTAATGATTGTTGGAAAAGATTGATTCTTTGTGTCCACTTTAGCTCAAAGGAAAGCTTTATTTTGTCCCTCTTTTGGTAGACTCACAAATTGGAAAGCATAAACATTCTTTTTGCTTTAATTTGATCATTTGACATTCTTGGTCTTACACTCATAAGAAGAAGAAATGCTTGTTTCAGATTTGTGTTCATTTGAGTTAGACAAGATTATTGAGTGTTTTTCTGTCTTTCATTTGATTGGAAATGTTTGTGGATATTTCTTTCCATAGCTTAGATGTGTCTTTTTTGAGTTTAAAGAGATAGGAAACAGATTATAATTTTTGCATTGGTTACTAATAGAAAGATCTCTTTTTGTCACTTTAGGATAGTTTGGGTATGGTTTACATGATTGGTTATCATTCATTAAAAAACTAAAATTGCATTTGCATTGGGTTATACATATTGGGAATGAAAATAATTCTTCCTTACTTTAGCTAGAAGTTCATTGAAGGAAAAAGACTTGCATAATTCATCCATAGTTGTATGGTTTGAGTCAAGTATACACACCATCCAATTGCACTTCCATTTACCTGATTGAGTAAGACAAAAAACCACTAAAATTTATCTCCCTAACATAACACATCTTAACCTCACTTGAGGATATAAAACAACTTGTTAGTTAGGTAGGACACCGGGGATAGGAATCCAAACAATTCCCCCTTGTCATTTTCATCTGAGACATAGTTGTTTTCCTCTAGGGTACTAAAATCCTCTTGTACTTATTGACATGGTCATCGACCAGTTTGTTGAGAGGGCCTCCCATTCCACGGGGGTAAGCAGTGAGGACAGGTTCCAAACGGACTTTGTGGAATACCGCACTCCACTTAGCGCCTAAGGACATCTATCCATTGTCTTCCTTGTATTTTTCGTATAAGTGATACAAGGGCTCAAAGGCAGAAGCGTCAATTAACCTTCTCGGACATGTCATGAACGAGGTAGCTTAGTGGATTTTATTCTAGGGATCTTTTACCCAGGATCCCTTTCGGTAGAGGGATATCCTTCCACTTTGGTCTCTCATTTCGTATTGTTCGACTTGGATTTCATCACCTTGCGAAGGATACGATCTGTTGAGGTCTCCAGATCATAGTTAGGAAGTTTGCCTGCTATTTCATCTTTAGAGGGTCTGTTTTTATTTCTAGTGCTGCTTGTTGGCTTTCTGGCCTCTTTGTTATAGCTTGCTTACTATGGCATCGGTTACAGTAAAGTTTTTCGAGCTTGCTTTTTTGGCCTGTGTGCCTCTTTTTCTTCTAGCTCCCCTTTTGCACGCTCAGTTGCCTTAGGGTTTTTGAGTTATTTTTAGCAAGAATTCGTCCACATCACATGGTCTTGTTCCATAAATCCATCTCCATGCAACCAAGCTCCTTTTGGGACTACCAATCAAGAGACCCCTTTTCAGGGGGTACCTTTTGTCTTTCCTCTAGTTGGAGATATTGGTCCTCCTTTTATTGCCACTTTAAATCTACCTGGATTAATCATAGGATTATCGGTGTGGTTATTCAACCTAGTGATTCTGGCTATACCCAATGTTTCAAATATTAACTTTCCACCACAAGAGTGTCAATCCCAACTGATCATTCCCCTTCTTCATCAGGTGTATCTTCCTCCATTCCTTCTTCCTCGCCCGATCAAAGCAATAGTGTTAGTAATCAGGAGGATAAGAAGAAGAAGAAAAGGAAATTTAAGAAGAAGAAGGATAAGAAAGATACCAAGCATCAACCATCTGCCTCCAATGGCACTCATTCTATTCGAACACCTCGTAGACCCAAGTTCCCTTGCAAGCTATGCAAGGGTGATCACCTTCTCAAGGATTGTCCCGGTCTTTCCAAAGTGTTAAAAGAGTGGTCTAAAGCCTCCAAACCACCTCTATCGTCAACCCCTGGACATCATACTGATGATACTCCATCAATTAGTGACTCTATGGTTAAGGGTCAGAAAGGTAAAGTCAAGAATCCTTGTTTGTTATGCAAAGGCATGCACCTTACTTACCTTTGTCCACACATGGATGAAGCTTCAAAACTATTGGAAGAGATTACTGTATCTCGTAAGTTGTCCCTTGACCCCCTATTGGTTGATGAAGTGGTCGATCCAACCCCATCCTTGGTCAATCCAGCCCCATCCTTGGTCAATCCCACTCTTTCTTCAAAGATTGAAGTTGAAGTAGTCGAGTTGATATCACCTCCACTCGATCCTACTCTTTCATCGGAGAATGCCCAGACTGAAGTAGTCACCATGATAAAATCTTCGTCTCATTCTACTTTTCCGGTTTAGAGTGAATTGAAAACCGCTGATGTTTTCCTGGTCAGTTCAGATTGCTTTGGACAAGGGGGAATTCCAACCATTTCAACAGATCCTCCCCCAAGTATCACGGTCATTTCCTTTGATTGGAATAGCCTAGTAGAATCTCGTCTTCCTTCAGATGTTCCTTTCCAGATATCTGTAGGAGTTGCCGATAAGGAAATATTTCGCATTATAATTGACAAGGGAGATTCTGTTAGTATTTTATCCTTAACTGCTTGGCAAGCTATAGGTTCTCCACAACTTGTGCTAGTCACTGACCAGATACTGGCTTTCAATAGAAGGCCTATTGGACCTTTAGGTATCCTTCCGCAATTACCTATCACCTTAGGAGGGAAAACTATCTGTATTGATGTTATGGTAGTCCAAGTTCATTTGGATTTTAATCTGCTCCTTGGACGTGATTATGTCTATGCTATGAAAGTTGTAGTGTCCACACTCTTTTGAGTGATGTATTTTCCCTATGACGGGAGTATCATCACCATTGATCAACATTCCTTTGTGACAACGAATCATCGCATGACTGCTAGTCATCAAACTTCCCTGAATGTTCCACATATTTTAGTGGTTTCTTCCCCTTAAGGATACGGGGCATGTCTCCAGCCTCTGGAGATCATGTTGGAGTCCCCCCTGGCTTCTTAGGCTGGGGGGAACACCACCAACCTTCGGACATCATGTTGGTAGGAACCAATCCCAAGCATAGTTTACCTTTGGTTTCAAGCTTGCGTAAAAATGAAACCAATCCCAAGCATAGTTTACCTTTGGTTTCTAGCTTGCGTAAAAATGAAACCAATCCCAAGCATAGTTTACCTTTGGTTTCAAGCTTGCGTAAAAATGAAACCACTCCCAAGCATAGTTTACCTTTGGTTTCGAGGTTGTGTAAAAATGAAACCACTCCCAAGCATAGTTTACCTTTGGTTTCGAGCTTGTGTAAAAATGAAACCATTCACAAGCATAGTTTACCTTTGGTTTCAATATTCCATAAAAAATGAAACCAACACCCTGAGCATAGTTCCCTTTCTGCATCAAGCTCGTTAAAAAATGAAATAGATTCCTCTCCCATTGAGTCGAGTCTCTTGCCAGATTTAGGACTTGAACCTTCATTTCATCTTTCTGTGTCACTTGATCCTCATTCTTCCTACCCCTCTAGAATTTAATTGGGTGAAGAAGAAGAGTAGGAAGATGAAACGAAGCTTGGGGGGCATGTCTCCAGCCTCTGAACATCATACCGGAGGTTATCCATCAACTTCTTATGCTGGGGGCAAAATTTCCAACCTCTGGACATCATGTTGGGAAGTAACCCATCGATGGACCTTATTCTGAGCATAGTTTAGCTTCGACTTCAAGCTCGCTAAAAAATGAAACCATCATCCCAAGTATAGTTTATTTTCTATTGCAAGCTCGTTAAAAAATGAAGCAGATACCACGAGCATTCTTCCAACCTTTCTTCGAGCCCATTAAAAACAGTAAGAGGTGTCGATCTTACTTTTCACCTTTTCGTGCTCTGGTTAAAAACATGAAAAGTGGTTTGAGCTTACTTTTTCATTTTTCGTGCTCTGGATCCAAACATGAAAAATATTTCGAGTGCTTTTGATACCATTGTCGTGCTCGTTAAAAATTGAGTAAAATGGTGTGTCTAATGAGTATAGGTTTATCACTTTATCTGGCCTCAATAGACTACTTACGGAAAAGGAACTATGTCGAGTTTAATTTTTCCTTTGTAGTACTCGGTCACCAACCATGACAAAGTTATACATGGAGTCCTCTTTAAGCTCATTTTAGACTCCTAAAATAGGAAAATATTGCCAAGTGCACTGGTCTCTTTCAGTACACTTGTAAAAGTATTTGAAAGGTTGTCTATTCGGTGCTAGGTTATCCCTTTTTCGATCCGTTTAGATTATTGATGAGAAAGGTACACCGTAGTCAACCTTTGACTAGGAGAGTTCCTCCAGATATTATTTTACACTTTTTTCGGGTATGGGGACTAACTTTTACCAAAATGCCAAAACCTAGAGTCTTCTTTAGATTATTTCAGACTCTCTAAACATGAAAACTCACCGATTTTCCCTTCCTTGGACTCGTAAAATCAAACATCAAAGGACCCATTTGGGACCGAACCCTTCCTTTCTCAGGTTCGTAAAACATGTGAGATTGGACTCGTCCAAAGGATGAGCTATACCGAGCATCTGTTATCCTCCTCAAGCTCGTTAAAAAACAAAGAGGTACTCGCCAAGCATGATGGGGGTTGGACATAATAAGCTAAGTTTGTTTTAGAAAGCTTTATGGAAGCTTATGTCGCCCTTGAACATGGCACCTGTCTGTGTCTTATGATACAGTTGGGTAATCTGCTTGTCTCTGAGTCATGCCAATTCTATGAGTCGTCCTACTTCTTCAAGTCACTTGAAGAATGCCTCAGTCATCATTGCATTATGTCTTGGTCTCTACCTCATTGAGTCAATGCTGTCGAGTCATTGTTGTCGTGCCATTCAATGTTCAAGAGAAGTTTACCTTAGTCAGCCTCTACAATATTGTCATTCTTTACATCCTTGTGTCAATCCATACTCATCTGATTCATTACTTCACATCACTTTCCTATGTCGGTTTCGTGTCATTGATGTGGGATTCATCATGTCCCTCATTCGACGAGTCTATTCCTATCGACTTCAACTCATCATCCAGGAATTAGGCTTAGAAACCAACCTTAGTACCTTGGTACCTGCATGCCTCAATGGTAGGTTTCCTCATGGTTTTCATCATTGACCTCTGATCGAATGATCTCGTGGATGTTCGACGTCAACTCATCTATTCACATTTCATTAAGATGTACTATGATACCTTGGGAGTCATTGTCATTATTGGTGATTTCCCTCGCACTTGTTAACGGTCCACATCATTGACCAGTAATCAAGTGGTTTCTAACATGTTCGACTTCAACACCTTGTAATCACATGGTTATATTCGTATCGATTTAGGATCGAGTAGAAGACCCAGGATGGTTCTGAAGTCTATTTGGCACATCCAGGTTGTGATGGTGATTTTTTAGTAGGTTCCCACATAGATATTATGTTGGTGACCTCATTGATGTACTGTCACACATATCCACTTTTGTATTGGTCGTGGCTGTGTCATTGTCTTATCATGGATCTACGCTTGTAGTCTAGTAACCATGATTTGTCTTCAGTCATTGTTACCTCAGTACTATCATGGATTTGTGATGTATTGGTCGGAAACCATGCTTTGAGTCAGTTGTTTCGAGCATGGGTATGCCTGCCTTGGGGTTGTTAGACATATTGTTGATATTTGCTTGGAGCTCTTCTCCAATTGTCCTTCAGATATCCTTGCAGACTTATTATTGGTAAAGTGTTTCGACCATCACATTCCTTCTGACCTCACACTTTAGGGGGCATCTGTTATACCTCAAATTGTCACATTGTGTACCATTGAGAGTCTTCATGTCATATCACCATGAGAAACATGATGTTTATGCCTCCTAAATGTGTTAGGACCCTTTGTAATCATGTTGGTCCCTTCCCTAGTCACACTTGGAAGCAAATCCAACAACTTAGGGGTCGAAAACCAATTGACCTAACCCACTTATGGGCCTCCTAGAGCTATTTTTGCGCCCTGCATGCCTATGGGGGCGCGAAAATTCCTTATTTTCGCATTTTGCATGGCTATTGGGGCACGAAAATTACAACATTTTCGCGCTTTGCTTAGTTATAGGGGCGCGAAAATTCCTGAATAGCCATTTTCCCTAAATTTTGGATCTTGGATTTCGAGGAGATTTTCATGGGATGAGGTACCCCTTCGAATCCCATCTCACATTCCCTCCTCGGCATGTTTGAGATCCTTAATCCACATCTTCCTCACTTAGATCCACAATATCCTCTCAGTGGTTGGCCTCCCAAATCCTATAAGAAGAAGGCCATCCATGAGCTAGGGGGGGGATCTTGGAAGCACTAAACTTATGATCCTATGAGTCTTGCAAGGGTGATGTTGGAGAGCTTGGAAGGAGGTGCTGCTACTTTGGACATCAAGGTATAACATTGTAATTAGCTTCTTTTGGTTTTCTTATCATTAATATAACTTAGCCTATTCCTC
The DNA here is from genome assembly GCA_027924585.1 of Larix kaempferi. NCBI lineage: Eukaryota > Viridiplantae > Streptophyta > Pinopsida > Pinales > Pinaceae > Larix > Larix kaempferi. The sequence goes on from BSBM01000217.1 coordinate 23,470,860, forward strand.
CCATTTCCATGTCTTTAATGATTAATGCATGAAAGTGTCTATGTTTTTATATTTAGATCTTTGTTTATACATATATTGCTTTGGAGAAGGTGTTGTCTTTCCTTTGTGAATAGGGTCATAAGTACATAATCAAAGGCTCGATTTGGAGCAACTTAGGAGCAACAAGGACAACCATCAAAGTGAGGTACGTCATCTACCTACTTTGTCTTTACATAGCTTGTTAGATTATGTGTGAGTTAGATCTAAGAGGACTATAGTGTCTATTTGTTTCCTTTCTGTCATGGATTAAGTGTCTAGGGGCTTAGTTATGTCCATGAGAGAGTCTACCTATCCGTAGGAAGAATTCTCTACCATATCCCGTTGCCTAGAACAATCTGAATTGACTAGGAAAACATCATTGGTTTCTAATTCACTCTCAATTGGAAGAGTAGAATGAGACGAAGATTGTGTCAGGGTGACTACCTCAATCTGGGAATTCTCGAATGAAAGAGTGGGATCGACCACTTCATCATCGATTTCTAATTCAATCTCAATTGGAAGACTAGAATGAGACGAATATTGTGTCATGGTGACTACCTCACTCTGGGAATTCTCAAATGAAAGAGTGGGATCGAGTGGAGGTGATATTGACTCGACCACTTCAACTTCACTCTTTGAAGAAAGAGTGGGATCGACCAAGCATGGGGCTGGATCAACCACTTCATCAACCAATGGGGGGTCAAGGGACGACTTACAACAACCAAATGGAAGGTGTTTATGAGATACAGTAACGTCTTCCAACAATTGTGAAGCTTCATCCATGCGTGGACAAAGGTATGTAAGGTGCATGCCCTTGCATAACAAACAAGAATTCTTGACTTTACCTTTCTGACCCTCAACCATATAGTCACTGGTTGATGGGGTATCATCAGTATGATGACCAGAGGCTAATGATATAGGTGGTTTGGAGGCTTTAGACCACTCTTCTAACACTTTGGAAAGACCGGGACAATCCTTGAGAAGGTGATCACCCTTTCAAAGCTTGGAAGGGAACTTGGGTCTACGAGGTGTTTGAATAGGATGAGTGCCATCGGAAGCAGATGGTTGATGCTTGGTCTCTTTCTTATCCTAAGGAGCCTCTTGATTGGTAGTCCCAGAAGAGGTTTCCATATATAAACTCTCTAAGTCCTTCTAATTATCATGCACAAGAAATGCTACTCAAACTAAAAGCAACAGGCAAACTTGTGAATAGGAGGGATGTACAAGCCGGATCCTCACGGGTGTGTCAAGTTGTCACAACTCACGATATACTGTAGGGTCCAATAGTTATACTCGGCCCAATTTTTCAGAGCACTAACCAAGGAGGATTGGGACCGTACCTTTGGCCATATAACTCGACTACCTAATAGTACGTTCCCCGAGTGCTGTTCTCGGTGTATTGCGACAACAAGACGGTCAAAAGGTTTGCTTGGATTTTTCCAGGAATCCTAGGAGTGTCTCCCGATATACACAAGGTACGTGGGATCTCAAATCCATAGTGGTGCTGTCTAATGCACAACTGTACGACAAGAGCCTTCTGATATACTATCGAGTACGTGAAGTGCCTTTCGATATACCCTAAGGTACGTGAAAGAGCCTTCGATATATTGGTTGGTACGTGGAAGAACTGCAGGCCCCCGAAATGCAGTGCAAACAGATAACAACAACTGCCACGCTTAACGGCGCTGGAACACGTCACTAACCTAACACACAAGTTGCTAAAAGTTTTTAACTTAAACTAGCGCTTAATTTTATCTTATGCGGTTATGTGAATCCATGAGGTGAAGACTTGGAATTTAAACAAGATGCAAATATGATCTATATGAAAATGCAAGTCTTCGTTTCTATGAAGTTCTACTTAAGAAGGAGAGAGAGATATATTTTCTTCCCAAATGCACAACCCAATGCAAATTCAATTTTAACTCTTTCAAAATGTTGGAAACAAGTGAAAAACTCAAAATGATGCACCGAAAACTAACCCGAAACAATAAAAGAGATCTTTTTATGAACACCAAATGTAATAATTCTAATCCATTTCCTATCCTTTTACACTCGAAAAAGACACATCTAATCTATGGAAAGAAGGATTTCACAAACGTTTCCAATCAAATGCAAGACAAAGAAAAGCACTTAATAATCTTATCTAACTCAAACGCACACAAATTTGGAACAAGCATTTCTTCTTCTTATGAGTGTAAGACCAAGAATGTCAAATGATCAAATTAAAGCAAGAAGAATACTTATGTTTTCCAATTTCATGAATATAGCAAAAGAGTGACAAAATCAAGCTTCTCTTTGAATTAAAGTGGAGACAAGGAATCAATATTTTGTTGATGTAATTGTAACTTCGGAATGTATTTCACCCATGTATGTTGTCTTCCTATAGAGATGTTATTATTCCTCTATACGGAAGTGTTTGTATTCCTATAGAGATGTTATTATTCCTCTATATGGAAGTGTCGTCATTTATATTGTAAGTGTTGTAACTTATACTTGATGGGTTATTAGACCACCTTGATGGGGTCGACCCTGTATGAGTCATGTGAGTAAAAGGGTTATTAGACCACCCTATTGGGGGTCGGCCCTGTTAGCATTGTGTTATGTGGTTAAGGTAAGGCCGACCTAGTAAAGGTTATTAGGCAAGTCAAGTCAAGTATAAATAGAGTGCGGGAGGCACTCTATTTGATCATTCACTTTCTCACTCTTACACTCGTTGGAGAGTGTCGCACTAGTGGAGGAGGAGAAGCTGCTGCTAGGAGTATATCTCTTATGCTTGGGTTGTATCATTTCTCTATCTATCTCTGAGGAAATTGTGGGGTTTTTCACCTTCTTGGTTTTCCCCGGTGGAACTCTGTGTCTCTTGTGTGCTTGCATTATTGTGTCCATGATTGATATGCTATAGGTATGTTGTAGATATGCTGTACATGTTATTCTCTCAGTTAAGATCCTAGATCAGATTGAAATTTCTGAAAAACTAACATATTTCCCAACAATCATTAGATAGATCTGCATGTAAAGGAAACAAGATTCACAACGCAAGGAAAAAAGGCTTAAAAAGACATGGATATCCCAAACTTTTCAAGTGTTTTAAAACAAATGAATCATACCAAACCAAAATTTGGATTAAAACCTTAATATGGGTCAAAATGACTGTAGGATACACGATTAAAAAATAGAACCCATTTCGCTTAAAAATGCAAGCAAAACACTAGTTTTGACTCAAAGGGCCAAACATGGATCCAAATCTCAAAAGACCCCAAAAATGGAGAAAAATGATAATATGTTGTGCCTAGGGGTTCCGTGACTGTAATATGTAGCACAAAGAAGCTTGCAAATTAGATAAAAAAGCAAAACTTGGAGAGAGTTTGAAGCAAGCACCAAGCCCAAAAGGCTGGCGCACTCTGCCAGTATGCTGCAGAGCACCTGACGCAGGCTGTCTACAAGGGTAAGGCGCCGCTGGCGCAGACTGTATGCATGGAAATGGCGGCGCTGGTGCAGATTGCACACATAGGGAAAGCGTCAGATGGGTCTAGGCGCACTGTATTCACAGCCCAGGTGCGTCGGGCGAACAATGACTTATAAAAATCAAAAGATATCCAAAGAATAATCAATGTAAGATCTGATACTGACTCAAACAGAATCAGGGCAAGCTAACATACTCTTAGATAGCAAGATCTGATGATGGGAGGGGTTCTAGGAGGCTAAGAGATGGCTGACTAAGAAATCAATGAAAACACACTTCAAACGAAAATCAAAGTTAAAGTATTCCCTAGTATGGTCGCCAAATTTGTTATTGGACAATCTACTCGAGCGGACGCGAGCTAGATCTCCCTAGTTCAATGCGAATCTATAACAAATAAATACAGAATACAAAGCTACTTTCCTAGATATAGTTAGAGATCGAGTACTTAGATATCTTACCTTCAGATTATAGATCTTCTTCCTCGTTGTTGCTCCAAGTTCCGCTGTCGTCAGATCTTTAGCTGCAAGACCTGTCAAAACATGTGGAAACAATACAAGCAGTAAAACATGTCTAAACAATAACTGATCTAAGTAAACAGTTAAGGAAGTAAAATACAAACATTAACAACACAATAAAATTTGTGGAAAGAGTTTATATTACTGTATAAAAGAGGGAAATACAAAGTAGAGAGATGATTACAACCCAAGCCTTAACGCTGCAATCTGTAACATACCCACCCTTGGACCCAGTGCAAGGAAGGGAACTTGATGCCATTCTATGGGGCTTTTCATAAAACTCAACCAATTCATTAGATGCATAGAGTTAAAAACCATGTGTGCAGATGTAAGTCAAACAAATATGCACACGGAAATAAACTCATCCACACACATGTTTTCATATGCACTCAATATATCAATAACAACCATTAATTTAAACATTGCAGAGGCAAAACACATAGGCAAAAAAACACTTATATTTGTTGTGAAATTGTCCCAAACAACTAGCTACGTCGCTGCAACATTCCTCCCAACCATAGGTCTCTTCCCAGCCTGTATTCTTTCAGCACTTAGAGAGAACCCCCGAATTGGGCATGATATCTACAAGGAAAAGGGAACCCTCAAGCACATCACAACCCAAAGCAATGGATACCCAACTCAACCGCAGAATTCTCTTGAACATAAAACTCAGATATGGGCTTGGAAACACACTTTCAGCAATGGGACATAGAAGCTAGATGGACATGGGTTTTCCCAAAAACGTAGGCACACCAAAAACAAATTTGTGGGAAGAGGGAATCAATCCCAGGGAAGAAAACCGATTTCTCCCACAGATGTATGAGCATTCAATGGGACAAATGGCCTCAATAAAACCCCAAATCATTTTCCCCTTCTTCCCCACTATTATCCATAGCAAAAACGCCCTTCCCAGCTAGGAAAATGAAGGTAAACACAACAAAACCATGGAGGGAACTGCCCAAGAAGGTCCCAACTCGTGAGAGAGAAAACTAATGGTTGAATAATGGCTTGGGGATCAATTTCATGGCCCTTTACTTGCCCAAGAAGCCAAACATGAATCTCTAGGAAGGGTGGCTTACCCATACTCGAATTTGGACAGCCATACCTCTCCATTCCCCAAGGCATTAACTACCTCAACCAATTCTTGGGAGAAATGAATGATTGGGTACAAAAGTCAACATGGGTAGTTGAGGGTTCATGGGTTCTCTCATTGACACTTGGCTTGACTTGATTGGCTCAAGGGTTTGAATATTTTCCTCCCAATTTTCTTGTAACATCATGCCCCCATCTCTTGTTGCATTGCATAGCTAGTTGTGGGCTTTTATATTAAAATGCATATTTACAATTCCCATGGTTCACTAGCACATGGGTAGCATAATATCAAATACTTGCCTCTTCTAGATCGAGCGTTCACTAGTGGGTCCTTGGCCTTGAGCTCCACACTAGGAATCATACATAATATGCATACATTATTTACATTATAGCCCAAAATATTATAAGGGTCAAAATGGGGGACATGACATTCCCCTCCCCTTGGAATAACATAGTCCTCGGTGTTCCGATACCTAGGAATACATACACGCTATATACATGTCCAAAATTCACAAAATATGGCAGGTCTGTTATGCATTTCACCCTTTACTTGGGTTTTCGGGACCAAGTCCTTTGGTCTTCACAAAATGCACCTGATGGCTGGGACCTTCTAGCTCTGCATGAGGGCATTGTTCCAAAACAATCCCTTCCCTTTCTTTACCTTCCCGCTGATCTACAAGTCTAGAAACTTTATGGCGGCTACCCTCTTGCTGTTCCATTGTTGGGCAGTCGCGGAGGCAATGATTTCCTCAACATCCCCAACATTTCATTAGTTTCTTTACCTTTTCCTGCTCAAATTCCTTTGAGTCTTCCCACCTTGAATGTTTCTTAATCGATCGATTGGATGAATGCTTCTTCATGGATCCACTTTCCTTTACCTTACTGATTGCTCCCAGAATACTTTTTACCTCTTTTTGCAGACGAATAGAGTCCTGCAAGACCTTATGGTTCATCTCATTTTGTTTCCTTTGTAGCTTGAGCATATCTCCAAGATTTTCTTGGGTCTTGGAAATTGTTTGAAGAAGACTTTCAGCCAACTCTAATAACCCTCGGTTTGTTGCCATGGTTAATGGGCACAACTGACTGCACTCTGCTTACTAGCAACACTTTCTTGTGCCAGCTGCAACTAATTGTTTCAATTTTTTACCTGTGAAATTCATCATGGAAATTGTTTGTTAGGACAAGCATAATATAAACATTAAGATTAGTCAATTATTTTCCCAATTGACATGGAATGTCCACGTTTATTCATGGGACTTCCACACTTTCATGCTTTCCAACATACACATGAACTCATTCATGTTCATCATTTCACATGAAATTTACTATTTCAGCATTCACAATTCATTTTAAGCAATTAAACACAATCTATTTTCAGCCATGACATGCACTCAACAATATTTTGTTTAATGAATGCATCAATCGAAAGGAAAAAGAAGAGTAGGAGTTTCTCCCTCTTAGTCTTGTTCTATTATGGAGCTACACCATCGCTGTGGTTTCATGCTCCTTAGTCTCTTTCACTTAACTGTGAATGCTTTGACTTTCCTTTCTTGGCTATGACACTTAGTGTCTAAGGTCTGTCTAAGGATTTTCAACTAGGAACCCTCCTCCATAGTTGCCTACAGAACCTTTGGCTATTATTACCCCCTCATGTCCACTAGCACCATCTTTTATAACTGCTCATACTGAACTCTTTAGGATGGTCACATGTCCATCTGCATCCCTATGATGCCTTCATAGTCCTTGCTTCCAACAATACCTACACTCAAACATTGAATCAATTCACATGTTTAGTTTATTTCCATAGGGTTTATCTCTAAACAAGAGTTTTAGGAAATAATAACCAAATCATATACACACGTATATTCATAAGCAAGAAGTTGCAAGGTAACCGAATACTTATCTGTATTGGATGTCTTCACTTTATTCCACGAGATCCTTCTTTGCTTTACAAGCCTTGGATTTCCCGTGAACACAATTATGAATGTTGGGCCAGCACGTAGGCTACTCCATAATCATTCGAATAGGCAATGCTAGGCCAGTACGCCGACTGGGTTTATCAATCATTTCCTTTAGCAATATGCTAGGCTAGTGCTCCAACTGGTTTTATTAATTAATTAAGGAATGTTGGGCCAGCATACACGTTGCCTTACAATATCAAGTAGTTAATGCCTAACTAGTCACTCTCTGGACTTATCAAGAACTTTATAGCATTCAACCAGTTACTCTCTGGATTTCTCCATAATTTATATCGCCCACTCATTTACTCTCTGGATTTTACCAGTAATTTATATTGCACACTCATTTACTCTCTGGATTTATTAGTAACTTATAGTTCTTTCAGGTTCTTGCTTTCCTGCAATGACCAAGGTTTCCAACAAAGAAATCATAGTGTATCAACTTAGCTGTTAGAAGACTTATACCTGAAATCTTCATTATTCCAAACAAGACATAAATGAAAACGAATACTTATTTGTATTGTGCGTTTCCCCTTTGGTCCACAGGGTCTTGCTTCGCTTTGCAAGCCTTGGAATCGCCTATGGACTTGGATGTAGTTAATGCTTAACCAGTACACCTTCACGCCGAATGGAATTACCAAGCATTTGGTGGTGCCCAACCAGTCCCATACCTGGTTGGCCCTCTCCAGTGCCGAGCCAGCACATTCGTCTGGGTCATCGACCAATGGAAGGAAACTACGCCACCGACCATTATAGGTCAAGGCTCTACTATGGAACCATAGGAATCTTAGGGTTTTCAATCAGTCTTGGCGCCCCCCTCGTATTGCTGACCCAATAGAGATTTTATGCCTTCACCAATGTCACCACACCTTCTTGCACCACAATCCTTCACACACACATCAACTCTTCATTTATACAAGGACGCCACTCCTTCTATTGTACAAATCGGTGGTTCCTTTTAGGAACTTTATAGGTGACTTCTTGATTGCAAGTTAGCATGGCCCCACTCACACAAGGATGATACCCCTTTTTACTACACAGCTCCTTAGGTTTGTCCATCCCTTCTAGTATTATTCAGTGTGAGCATAGAAAGGTTACCAATTCCTATACAGTCCTTCTGCGTACCCTTCTTCACTTTGCCTCTTAATGTGCAGTACCAATTGGCATCTGTGTAGGCTGACAACACAAGAAGGATAAGCAGATTTATCAGTATTGCTTCTCAAAATCGTAACCACATTCCATAACATTCACTATCAAGTATTGAAACACTAGGAATGCGTCCATTCCCTTAGGGTGTAGTCAATATTGACAACCCTATCATGACCCACCGCCAGAAAAGGTGTGCACCCCCTTTCCGATGTGAGCCATGTAGGCCCTAATCATACTCAAGCAGTTTGAAATGATATAAATAAAATAGAGCATGCTTTGCATATTAACCCTAATAACTTAGACATGCATGTTCTTATCTAGGGTCACAAAATACTCATTCATTTTGCAGATGTATCTTTTCTTCATTTGAGAAGAATGGGGGCTCCCTTCTCTGAGTCGACAGTTCTTCGGTTTGCCACCCCAACCTTTCCATGTTCCATAATCCATACATGCCTTCTTAGCATAGTTTTACCATCTCATTCTCATGTTTTCCAACATACAGCTCAACTGAGATGTCATTCTTAAAATATGAAATGGTGTTTCACCCGAAACCCATTTCCAAAGTATGGGGTCCTTCCCATGGATTTTGGATTTTGCAGGTCATCACACATGGTCTTCCTGCAATGTGTCTTCCTGGCACATTTATCAAATAGCCAAACAGTCAGCATCATTTAACAATAATCATTCAATGGCATTAATAATTAAATTCAAGTATGAATTTTCAATTCTGTTCTCTACAGAAATTGATTTTCTTAGCCATGAGTCTGTTCTCATATCGTTTGACTCTTTCTCATAGTAGATTCCAATCTTCATCATGGACTTACCCACATTTACCATGCCCAAAACAATCTACTTGAAATCTGAAACTTCAATCAGCCAAACGCTTTGTAAGTCTCTTGTGCATATAATATTTCATTGTTGCAACAGCCACTGAAGTGATCTCAGAATTATAACACTCAATAACTCAAACACCCTAAGCTATTAACATTTGAAATGCAACGAAATATATATATATATATATATATATATATATATATATATATATATATATATATATATATATATATATATATGCATCATCATCATAATAAAATTGCGAGACATAGTCACATCATTTATGCAATTTAAATGAAGCTTTAGATACTCATCACTTCATAGCTGTATCATTTTATGCAACTCATGTCTACCTTCTATATTCAATCCTTCTCCTGCATTCCCAGCTGCTCATGAAATGGTCTCAAGATTAACAATAGTTCACCATTTCATCTACCATCTAAGTGTAATGAAACATACACCACAACCATGCATTCACATAATGCATCTCAATATGTGCACCCATACCTACATATGCACATTCACAACATTTACATAATATTTTAATGTGTATTTACTCAATGCATACCCCTCAATACAACCTTGCATTAATCCATGAATACTATGCATTCCAACATATTATGGCCTAACCATGCCTATTTCATATGGCATACACTACAACAGGACCATAAGTCATCACTTGCTTGGTTGTTAAACTCACAATTAACATACACAAATGGCATGATATAATTTCATACGAATGCATTGAGGTTTCTAAGAAACTATAGGGTGCAAGGCTCCTTGCCTTTATTTACCTACACCTGACCATACTAGGTAGGTTAAAACTCACATTCAGGCACTTAGTCTCACATGCAAACAATTCAACCTAGTTTAAACGTAGTTGAAGGGATCTCGCCAAATCCTCTTTCAACATTCATGCAATTAAGCATAATTAACCATTACCTGCATGGTTGTTATTAACATCGCTTGATGTTACCTGATCAATTAGCCTCTTACCAATGCTACACAGTCCTTTTTCCAACCTCATGATCATAGATTTGTTGCACCATCCTTTCCTCATAAGGTTGTTGGTCATATGAAACAACATCATCCACATCTTTAGCCGTGCTTCGGTTTTCTTTGGTCCTACAACCAATGTGAACACAACTATTTATTAGCAACCACAATAATTATCTTAATTGGTTCATTGCATATGTAAAACCTCACTATTTTACCAATATGCAATATCATATATATGAACGAACATTTTCACATGCACTGTGCAATGTTTATTAGTATTCCAACTAGTGCATATTCATCTCATTTATCCAATATCTTGCATTTTCAATCATGCTTCTATGGTCTGATTCATACAACCATTATCAACAACATTACTGGTGATCAACCATAAGCAATACCATTAATGGGCTATTGCATGTGTAACTTTCACTACCTTTACCCATATGCAACATCATGTTTTATGCATAAGCGATTCACATGCACTATGCAATGACTCCTTAATCATGCCCGTTAATCCATATGCATTACTCTCTTGCATTTCCAACATCCCTATGCCATAATTTTCAACTTATGAAGCTTGGAAAATATAAATACAATAGCAAGAGAGGAGTTAAGGAATTCCCCCTTTCCAATTCCTCATAGTAGCATGGAATTTCCTCTTCCGCATCATAGTTGATCCAGTTTCATGTGCTCTCTACCATGCACACAAGGTATCATTAGCTGTCATTTCTCACCAAGTAGCAATTTAATACAAATGTAAAACATTCTTAGTTGCTACTTTGCAAGCATGTAATTCCTATGCTATAGCAGAAATAGTTAAGGTGAGAAGTTTCCCTCTTTATCAGCATTGTCTTACTTAGCTCCCATAGAATCTTTCTCACCATTGACGACATCTCAAGGGGACGACAAGAGTCAAGGGGGATTTCCCCCTTGTGGCTTGCCACTGTAGGGTCGAGGGCAGTGCCCTCGGTTTTTTGTTGTTGTTGTAAATCCTTCAATTTCGCGCAATCTGGCGCATGAGTTCAAATCCATTTTTCAACTTTCGGTACCAGAAATTCACCCTGGAAAACAGCTGAAATTATTTGTTTCGACGGACTTGGCAATTGTCTTCCGACCCATTGCGGACAAACCTGCTGAGTTCTTCCGGTCGAAAACTCAGCTTTTCCTTCTGTCATTGCGGCGGAACTCACCAATTCCTTCCGACACTGTAGCGCAAACTCGCCAATTCCTTCCGACACTGTGGTGGAAACTCGCCAATTCCTTCCGACACTACGGCGGAAACTCGCCAATTCCTTTCGACACTGCGGCGGAAAATCGCCAATTCCTTCCGACACTATGGCGGAAACTCACCAACTTTTTCCGCCGTTGCGGCGCAAACTCGCCAACTTTTTCCGCCGTTGCGGACGAACTCGCGGAGTTCTTTCAGTTTGGCGAACTTAAAAATTTTCGGTCGACCATTTCGGCAAAAACTCACACGTTCTTTCCACTGTAAACACTTAGAAAAATTTTGAAATTTTTCGGACCAACTCATCGAGTCCTTCCGCCATTGCAGACCAAAACTCATAACTTTCCGCCGAAAATTTTCCTTCTTTTTTTGGCGAACTTATTGATTCTCTGCCAGTTCGTTGCGGAGCAACTCACCAAGTTTCGCCGCCAACTTCAGTGCAAACTCACCAGTTCTAGCCGGCAACTTCAGCGCAACTCAGTGAGGTTCGCCGAAACACGTCGGCTCAAATCCACGAGACTCGCCCAAATAGTTAGGCAAAACACTTAGAAAATTTTGAATTTTTTTGAAAATTTTCTTAATGGTCTATGCGGCACAGGAAGAATACGTACCTCTGCATGTTGCCTGATTTGGCCCATTAGGCCCAATGTTGCAACCATTGCTCTGATACCATCTGTAATGTACCCACCCTTGGACCCAGTGCAAGGAAGGGAACCTGATGCCATTCTATGGGGCTTTTCATAAAACTCAGCCAATTCATTAGATGCATAGAGTTAAAAACCATGTGTGCAGATGTAAATCAAACAAATATGCACAGCGGAAATAAACTCATCCACACACATGTTTTCATATGCAATCAATATATCAATAACATCCATTAATTTAAACACTGCAGAGGCAAAACACATAGGCAGAAAAACACTTATCTTTGTTGTGCAATTGTCCCAAACAACTAGCTACGTCGCTGCAATGTTCCTCCCAACCATAGGTCTCTGCCCAGCCTGTATTCTTTCAGCACTCATAGACCACCCCCGAGATGGGCATGATATCTACAAGGAAAAGGGAACCCTCAAGCACAACACAACCCAAAGCAATGGATACCCAACTCAACCCCATAATTCTCTTGAACACAAAACTCAGATATGGGCTTGGAAACACACTTTCAGCAATGGGACATAGAAGCTAGATGGACATGGGTTTTCCCAAAAACATAGGCACACCAAAAACGGATTTGTGGGAAGAGGGAATCAATCCCAGGGAAGAAAACCGATTTCTCCCACAGATGTATGAGCATTCAGATGGCCAAACGGCCTCAATAAAACCCCAAATCGTTTTCCCCTTCTTCCCCATTGTTAGCCACAGCAAAAACGCCCTTCCCAGCTAGGAAAATGAAGGTAAACACAGAAAACCATGGAGGGAACTGCCCAGGAAGGTCCCAACTCATGAGAGAGAAAACTAATGGTTGAATAATGGCATGGGGAGCAATTTCACAGCCCTTTACTTGCCCAAGAAGCCAAACACGAATCTCCAGGAAGGGCGGCTTGCCCATACTCGAATTTGGACAGCCATACCTCTCCATTCCCCAAGGCATTAACTACCTCAACCAATTCTTGGGAGAAATGAATGATTGGGTACAAAACTCAACATGGGTAGTTGATGGTTCATGCGTTCTCTCATTGACACTTGGCTTGACTTGATTGGCTCAAGGGTTTGAATATTTCCCTCCCAATTTCCTTGTAATATCATGCCCCCATCTCTTGTTGCATTGCATAGCTAGTTGTGGGCTTTTATATTAAAATGCATATTTACAATTCCCATGGTTCACTAGCACATGGGTAGCATAATATCAAATACTTGGCTCTTCTAGATCGAGCGTTCACTAGCTGGGCCTTGGCCTTGAGCTCCACGCTAGGAATCATACATAATATGCATACATTATTTACATTATAGCCCAAAATATTATAAGGGTCAAAATGGGGGACGTGACACAATCCTCCTCCAATAAGCCAAGCCAATGCCTCTAAAGGAAATATAAGCTTCCCAAGAGATGGATAGGGGTCACCTAGGCTAATTCCACCAGCATGTAAGTGCTATAGACTTCCTCCCTTTGGAATGGAGAGGAGCTTTGCATTTATAGTACCAAGTGGATAGAGTAGGGTGAAGATAATGGGGAGAGGGCTAAGGGATCCTCCCTTGAGGTTAGGGAACCATAGGACAACTCACCTAGGAGTTAGGGATAGGGATCTACCTCATACAACTTCTAGAAATCGCTCGAAAGCCACCTTTATCCAAATTAACCAAAACTGACACAAGCTGCATGAAGGAAACCTGTGCTTGAGAGGGGAAACACAGGATGCATAAAGACAATCTGCACCACCAGCATAGTTTGTAAGAATACACTCCACGCCGGACCTAGTTGGGCGCTTCTTACTCAAAGACAACATGCGCTGACCCAACTAGAAACTGTGGAAAAATGGCATCAACTTGCTCTAAATGACTTCTTGATCAGGGAGAATTCAGGGATTCAGGCACTTAGTTGACAAGGGACTCATGGTGACGAGATTTAGGTGTAACAATTCCCCATCCCTAACCTCTGAAAAGCTATGGTCTTGAACAATACTCCTGCTGTGGTGGGAAGTCTGCCAAATGAAGGACCCTAGTTTTTCCTCATTGAAGTGAACTAGGTCTCGCTTTAGGTAGGTGGGATCATATTTCACATGCCACAGCTTGGCACAAGGCTCCGAGGTGAAAGAGACACAGTTCCACCAAATATTTGCACCTAGAACATTGTTTTTTTTTTTTTCGAGTCTCTCAACCTGAGGCCACCATTAGATTTAGATTGGCATATCTTGTCCCAACTGACTAGGGTCCACTTGATCTTGTCAGCCTCCCCCCCCAAAAAAAATTCGATGAATAGTTTTGAGTTCCTTAAGAACATATTTTGGAGAGGCCATCGCCGAGAAGAGGTATATAGGCATTGCTTGCACCACAGACTTAATTAAAGTAACTCTACTAGTAAGGTTAAGAGGTCTCAAAGTACAGCTTGAGAGTCTTCGTTTAATATGATCCAGAAGGTCCTCCCAAGATACTTTCCTAATAACTCCAGCAGCAAGAGGTGCACCGAGATATTTGGAAGGAAGGGAGCTCCCGTGGAAGCCCAAGATGCGATTAATGTTTATTTGAGTAATCTTTGAAGTATTGAAGAAAAATATTTGGGATTTCTCTCTGTTGACTCCCAGGCCTAAAAATTTCGCAAAGGTAGTTAGAGTTTTCTTCAGAGCGCTTGCTTCTTAGACCAAGGGGTGGCCCATTAACATTGTGTCATCGAAAAATTTCTGGTGGGTTTGCACATCAGTCCCAGGATGGAGAGTCAACCCTTTGATCTCCCCCTGCTCAATCTTGGATTTGATCGTTCTCCCCAACCCTTCTGCCATAAGGATAAAAAGAAAAGGAGAAAGAGGATCCCCTTGCCTTATACCCCTAGAGGGACTGAAAGTGCTTGTTGGGGTCCCATTTAGGAGAATGGAGAAGAACGAGGTTGAAGTGAGACTCATTATCCATTCTATCCAATCTTGGCAGAAACCAAAGGCTTTCAACATTTTGCGCATGAACTTCCATCTTAATTTGTCATAAGCTTTTGAAATATCTAACTTCAGAAGCATGCCCGATTTCTTGGTGATTTTTAATGAGTGAATTATCTCATGAACCAAAATCACACCATCTAGGATTTGTCTCCCTTCCACAAAACCTGACTGTTCCGTGGAAATTAGACATGGGAGAATTGGTTTCAATCTATTTGCGATGACCTTTGTGATAATCTTGTAGATAACATTACAAAGAGAAATGGGCCAAAACTTACCTGGAGAGTCATCCCCATCGGTTTTTGGAATGAGAGTGAGGAAAGTCACATTAAACGCCTTAAGAACCCTTCGAGTCCTTCTCAAATCTTCCATAATCAACCAGAATTCGTTCTTTATCAGGTCCTAGAAGTGGTGAAAGATGTTGGTTGTAAATCCATCAGGGTGGGGAGCTTTGCCACCAGCCATTTGATTTACCGCCTCCTCAACTTCCATCAACTCAATCGATTTTGTTAAGAGTGTGATCTGATCAGAGGTGACTAGAGAGGGGATATTTTGGGTGATCGTAGCAATGTCCAAAGATCTGTTAGCCCTGTCCTCTGTCATGATGGTCCCAAAATAACCCACCAGTTCTTCTTCCATATCCGCCCTATCTTCGATATAGGAACCTTCTTCTGACTTCAGGCGGTGGATATTGTTCCTTTGTCTATTCTGTATAACCGATTGGTGGAAGAATTTGGTATTACGTTCACCTTCCTTAAGCCATTGGTTTCTAGAATTTTGTTGCCAGTAGATTTCCTCCTGACACTCATGAGAATGGATGCGTAGAAGGGTGGAGTATTCTAACTCTCATAGGTCAGCATCATAGCCCTTATTCATTCCTTTACGTTGGATTTCCTCAAATTGGTCCATCAAAACCTTTTTGTCTTCGAAAATATTTCCAAATTCTTCTTTGTTCCAAGTACAAATCATGGCTTTAAGGTTTTTTAATTTCTGTTGGAATTGGTACATCCTTGTTCCCTCTAAGGGTGGGGAGTCCTGCCACCATTGGGTGACAAGAGATTTGAATTCTTTGTGTTCCATCCATAATTGTTCAAAGCGGAAAGGTCGCTTGATTGGTGGGCCCACTGTAGGCTGGCAAGCCAATGATCAGATCCAACAGAGGGGAGAACTAATGAGGTCAAGTCCCCACTACTCTTGACAATCCCTTCTGAGACCAGGAATCTGTCCAGACGAGACACAACATGGTGGTTTCCCCCTCGTTTATTGTTCCAAGTGAACCAACTATTCGTGGTTTCTACATCGATTAGATTATTAGTCTCGATGAAATATTTGAAATCTTCATTTGTAGTTCCTAAGCTTCGTCGTCCTCCTTTTTTTTCTTCGAGTGAGGTGATCAGGTTGAATTCACCCCCAATGATCCATGGCTTGCCACCAACCCAACGCGCTGCCTAGGAGAGGGAGTCCAATAAGGCCTGTTTCTTTGGGTAAATGTTGGGGCCATAAACATTGGTAATAGTCCCTTTAATCTGAGTATTATGAATATGGAAATCCGCTGTGAGTAACCCTTTCGTAGCCCATAAGTTTGAAAGAGTCACTACTTCCGGGTTCCAAAGGAAGGATATACCACCTGCCAAACCATGCGCATCAATATTTATCATCTCACATCCCTTACACACTTTTTTACCAATTTCCTTCAGTGTTTCAGAACCACATTTGGTTTCCTGCAAGCACATTATCTAGGGCTTCTCTTTTCTCCACTTATTTTCCAAGGTCTTGATTTTGCGAGGTTGGTTCAACACACGGATATTCCAGGATATAACCTTCATTAGGTAATCCTATTTACTTCAGAGAAGGCCGCTCGAATTGTCGGATATTGACCTGATTCTATCAACTTAATACAAACCTCTGCGATTCTTTGTTTGCTTGTTTTTCTTCCTCTCTTTTCCCCTTCTTCTGGTTGCTTCCTTTTGATGCTCTTCTGGGGTTCCTTAGTCATTCCTAGCTGGGGGGTAGCTCTTATTTTCAAGATGGCCTCCTTTAAGAGCTAGATTTGTCTTCTCGATACATAGCCCTTCCCTTTTTTACTGCATTCTTTTTCGATTTCGTCTAGGTCTAATTCCCCCAGGTCCATATCTTCGGCCTCATCCAATTGATCTTCCTCCATGCTGACTGTTTGTTCATTTGGGTTCACTGGGATTTGAGGAATGTCCAAGGGTGGGATTTCCATTGGATGTGTCTCTTTCCTGAGGTTTTTCTCCAGGATTTTTAGGTCCTCTTCTGCAAAATCTAGGGTTTTGAACTTGTTAGAAGTTGCAATAGGGCGACAGATGGGCTGATCATAGGGGATGTTGCGGCCTTGTTTTCTTATGCCCTTGACTTGGGTGAAACCTTCGCTATCACGACCACCCTCCAATGGAGATTTGGGGGTAGGATCCGCAACATTCTGAGGGAATTTTCTACTGAAGTGGCCATGTTCATGGCATTGTCGGCACCGAAATGGAACATTCTCATAATCGAGTGGTTGGATCCATTCCTCGTCTTCCCACAAGAGATTGATTGCTTCTGGGATCTCATGAGATAGGTTCATATAGACAGAGATCCAGGCATAAGAAGTATAACGTTGTTGTTTAGTTAGTTCTGCAACTTTCACAAATTCCCCAAGAGTATTTCCTATATCTCTCCCTATTTCCAGATCCCAGTATTCGCAAGGAAGAGAGTAAAGTCGGATCTAGACTGGTGCTATACTCATGTCCTCTTTTTCTGGGTTAAATCTTTCTTTCCAAGGAATGAGATACAACCCAACAGAAAAAAATAAATATGGCCCTCCTTCCAAAACTTGATCCCTATCTTCTTGATTAAAGAAGATGATTGTGAAGAAACCCTTAGAACCCAACTGTAGGTCATAATGGCCTTTAGGGTTCCAAGTAGATTTGATCCATTTGAGGAGGTCTTTCTCTTTTGTACAGATCCCAATAACATTACCGATTAGGGGTTTCTCCTTCCATAGTTCTACTACTCCCAGTTTCTCAGATTTGATCTGGAGGGATGGGATCTCAACAAATCTAGGAATGCAGCCCCCAGGTTTGCGTTTCTGTCCAGGAAGATATTTGAAACCAGATCCCTCGCCCACCTCCTCCCTGCGTTCATCCAATTTTTTCTTCGTAGATACACCATTTTGGCTTGTAGGGTGCTGTGAATGAGGAGGGGGGGGGGGATCCATGCGAACCCATGATTGTTGAAATCCTTCACGCACAGAGGGCCGACCTTAGTGCAGCAGGAAAAAACCCTGGGCAGGGTGCCCCAAGTGGCTGAAACCCTCTTCGCTCGAAGCTTCACCGTCCTCTCTCAGCTTTTCCGTCCTTCACCCTCCGATTAATTGTGTAGCATGCCTCTATTAAACAACCTTCTAACTTATCAATGTATATACCAAAAAGGGTAGGAGAGAGGTGGCAACTTTCCTTTTGTAAATTTGCAACTGTATATTTAAAAAAGGGGTTCAAAAATTACATGGCGGCTAGCTAGCGGTAGCGGTCTGGGGTGGTGAAACCACCAACCCAGATGCTAAAAAATGCTAGGAAGATTAACAACTAAGCAAAAAAGACCTGTCCGAGGGGACCAGGTTCTATAAGAGTCTTTACATGGCAGACCAAAGAACAAACCAGTACATAAAAATAGACTATAAAGCCAAAATAAACAGAAACACTAACAGTCACAGTAAGAGTTGGGGACTGCTAGAGCTAACCTAAGTGTTTGCTTCTTCATTCTGAGGGCTTGGCTTATCTTCAATAATAGGACAGCTGTCGAAGAAATCATCATCACAACTCTAGGGAGGGAGCTTGGGCGTCAACGGTTCTATTTTACACCAGGGGTAAGCGTCCCCGTTTGTCTTCCGAACGCGCTTATAGTGCAGAGTGTCGATGGTAGACATAATGGGAAAGGAGGATTCAAGGGGAGGGATCCCCAGAATGGATCCCGAGGCATGCGAGACAGACCCATAAGGAGTGACCACATAGGCTACGAAAACCTCAGCAGGGATGACCTACTTATCCTTCGAAGTCGATGTTGCTCCAGATGCAGAGGAGACCATTCCAGGCTTACTGACATCTGCAACATTGGAGCCTTCGTTGTTTTTCCTAGGCTCGACTTGACCAGAGCCCATGCAAACAATCACACAACTATCCAAGGAGTATTTACCTCCACCTAAGTTTGTGTTCAAAGTTACCAGCTTTTCGTCCAGGTGAACAAGGTTGGCCCTGATGTCCAGAATGGAAGTTTGGGAAATGTTCCAATTAGCCACAATCTCCTCAACCAGGGTCCCCATCATGTTTTTTATCAACCAGTAAAAATTAATTTGGTTCCCTTGGTTACCAGAGGCGAGTATATCTGCTACCCTTATGGATTCCCAATCAGCAATTAATAGAGGAACAGGAGCTGAGACGTTACCATTGTAACCACTAATGGCCGTCTTATTCGTGCTCGTAGGAGATGCAGCATGACTGACTCCATGATCGGCGCCTCTCCTGGAGGTTCCATGCTGTCGAGTCATAGTATAGAAATCAAGCTCACAAGCTCTGAAAATCTGAGCAGATCTGTCCACAGCGGACACCTGCATATATTTGCAAATGAGGGTGGTGAAGAGCCTATCCTTCATATATCGGGACATGGAGAAGGAGCGCAGAGGATCCACACGCGGTAACGTCATGGTCCTGCCACTCCAGTTAGTGCGAATGGACGTAGACAATCGAGTACAACACGGGCATATTAACTACTGCCTCATTGCCAACCATCCCAATGTCCTCCTTATTAACTACTTCGTGCGAGTGCATGTCAGCCTACCAAGGAGGGGACGAGTGCTATGTGCAGCCGCCAGGTGGGCGATCCAGGCTACCACGTGTGATTTGAATTTTGATGACACCTGCATCCGAGGAGGAGAGGGGGAAACCTTTCTTAACACCTATATTACAATTAACATCTTCCAACAAATCCTCAATGTTATTAAACTTGGCAATGGCATTCCCTTACAACCTTATTATAACGACTCTCAACTCGAAAGGAACATTTAACTCTTTAATCTTTTCCACAAGTTATTTTTAGGCACCGTATTAAAAGCTTTCTTAAAGTCCACAAAGAAACAAAGGAGCATGAGGTTATTATTGTGACATTCCTCTACAATGATCCTGAGAGTAATGTTACCTTGAATTTCTAGCCATATGTTGATCTTATTTTCCAATATAGTACCATATAACTTGGCTAAGAGAGGGCTAATCATAATCGTCTAGTAATTAGAGGGATTATATTTATCGCCTCTTTTAAAAATGGGTACAATAAGGCTTCGAGTACAAGGTTTAAGGCATCCTTGTTTTACCACTAGATTGAAGAGCTTATGGATGTGAGGGATGAGGACAAACCCCCCAATTTTTAGGATTTCATGGTAACCTTCAATGTCCTTAGTTTTCCCATACACAAGGTGGTTAATCCCAAAATCTATATCTTATAAAGAAAAAACTTCATCTTCCAAAAAGATGGGTTATCATTTGATTCATAAAGCTTCTTAAGATAGGAATTCCAGTCCTTCAATACAATCATATTATTCTCTATAGTTTTGCGAGTTAGAATTTGTCTCCATAATTTCTTAGGATCCATCTTAGAGAGGTGTAAAAGCTTCTCTTGTTTATTATTTATATTGGTCCTTTTTTTCTTTTAATGATGGATTTGTACTTGTTTATCTTGTCAACTTTTAGGGACTCCTCAATAGCGTCTTTGATTTATCTTCTTGCGATTTACATTCTTTGTCATACCAAGGGATGGTCATTCTATTTATAGTTTTATACGACATTTCAATAGAGAACTTGTTAATTGAAGAGGAGAGGTTTGTAGAGAAATTAGGATAAAGGTATTCTATATTGCCCATACTAGATAGAGGAAACTGATTATTATTTAAATAATTTATAAAAAGATCAACTTTACTTTTGTTGAAGATTAAGGACTTTTAACTTTGAGAATTTGTTTCTATGGGACTACTATGGATAAGAAAGTTGAGAGTTACAATTAAAGGTCTATGATCCTAGACAAGTTCATGGTCATTTAAAATGTCAAAATTTATTATTTGGTTGTTTAAAGGGATATCGGAAATGACATAGTCAACCACACTACTTCCAAGCCCATGAATGCAAGTCGTTTAGCTAGAATCAGGCCATTTCATAAGACCGTTGCAAATAATTAGATTTTGAGCACTACAGAGATTGATTAGCTCAGAACCAAACAAATTTCCCCCCTAAATCTTCATAACTTCTTTTGTTATTGTTTCCTAAAGCAAAGTCTTTGTCTAATCCTAGAGGATTAGTGTTGGAATCATTGCGTAAGAGAGTAGCTTGGTTACTGGTTGTTTGAGCATTAAAGTCACTCATTAAGAGGATATTTCCTTCATTTATTAAACTAGAAATAGCATGCTCAAGAGCATTATAAGGACAAGTTTGATCTAAATTGTTCTTCTTATAAAAGTTGGAATTGATAGGTGCAAAATAACAAATTGCTATAAATAATTTTTTAGCATTAATATCTATAATCTCCATCCATATGTACTGGTTGAAAGGATATTTCTTATAGAGCCTAACATCAGGGGAAATGTTCTTCGTAACGTAACAAGCTATTCCTCCAATGCCTCGGTGATAGGATTGCTTGTTCCATATCGACTATAAGACAAATCCTTCTATTATAGGGACCTTAGATCCTTCATGCTTCCAAGTTTCAACCAACAATATAATATCAATTTCATTCGAAATCCAACAGTTCCATGGAAATCCCTAACAATTCCAAGAGAGGATTCAAAGCATGCCAAATTTCTATTTATTATTATATTTTTGGTCTCTATCTCGGATAATAGCCTTTCTATTTCTGATTAGTTCCCATTTTCCTTCCTTCCTATCTTATTTTACCTTTTGAACTTCCTTTCTTAGTTTGGCTTGATCTTCTGGAATCATATCTTCATTTATAAATTCATAATCCTTCACACAGACACACACACACACACACATTTTGATGATATCATAATTAATGATAATAGTTTTCTAAAAGGTTCAAATTCAATTTAAAGGAAAATTTTAAAATAAAATACATTTGAAAAGTGCAACAAACATTACAAAATATTAAAAGAAATATAAATTTTTTAAACAACTTATCAATAATTTATTAGTTATAATTGTATAGTTCTACCGCAAACCCTCAATATTAACAAGTATCATAGTGGTTAAGAAGTTAAGGAACTTCTTCATTCACATGACACTTTAAAGAGGTTTGTCGAGGATGATAAGCAAAGGAAGGCTAATGAATTAAATTCAAGATATTTTGTGTTTTCGATAAATTATGTTGCAGAGAGTAGGGATGATGAAGAGGTTAGCATACCAATGATGGATTTTGTAACATCAAGGTTTTTTTCTATTAGGTAATTATCCCATGGAAAACCCTCTGGCACTTCCCCTCATTTTGAGGATGGTACCCAAGGTAAACTATAGATTCTTCAGGGCACAAGGCCAATTCAACAGCAAGGCTCAAAACCAATACAACAATATACTCATTATGAGCTCAAATGCCACTTACGGGAATAGAACCTAGGTGGGGAGGATAATGCTCCATCCTACAACCACTCGGGCTAGACCCAATTGACAACTTGTAACACTAAGATATGGAAATTGTTTTATGTCTAATATGTTGGTTTCACTGTGTTAAATGTTGGCCATGTAACATAAATATATTGAATATGTTTCATGTTTTTTGTGTTAGTTTCACTATTTTAAAAGGCATCCATGTCTCACTCCCATAGTATGTTTTCACTCCTCCTCACCATGGTTTCATTTTCAGTGTCTTTTAGGACTTCTACGAGGCTCACATAGAACATAGATGGTGAGCTCTATCAATATTGATCATTGGCTTGACAGTAAGTATATTTTTATTTGTGACTTAAATGCTGATATTAGTGATGTAGTGCAGATGATGTTGCTAGAGAAAAGCAATTGAGAAATAAACCCTCAACATGAAAAGTGTGGAGATATTTGCAATTTAAAATGGGATGGTGTTTCCTTCATCAATGCCTAGTTAACTTCATTGCAAGTCTCTCATATAAATTGGTTTGATATCATAACAACATATCATCTTCTAAATTGAAGAGACCGCTATTTAATTACATAATTCCATGTACATCAATTGGGTCTAGCCTAGGCAGTTGTGAGGAGTGCTATCCTTCACACCTAATTTCAAATCCTACAAGTGACATGTTGATTTCTTAATGAGTATATTGTTGTAATGGCCTTGAGCCATGTATTGACAAAGGCTCAAACTTTAGCAAAATCCAGTCTACACTGGGTACCATCCTTGGAATGAGGGGAAGTGCCCAATGAGTTTCCCCGAGAAATGTATTTCTAGGGGAAAAATTAAATATTTCCACGGAGAAAATTTTATGACTTTTATCTCCAATAAATCTCACACAACAACACTTGGTTGAAATTGGGATCCTTCAACCCCACACAATTTTAAAGTTGAATAAAGCCAAAATAGATCACCTAAATATAGTTTTAATATGCATCTTTGGGTTTCCAAATAGAGGGTTCTATTTATACGAACTCATCCTTGTATATATTTGTTGTGGGTTTAGATGGGTGTATTAATGCTAATATTTAATTCAATGATTGCAATGGCGAGATTTAATAGATTTAATCCAACATTAGCCTTAAAAAGTGTTATGGATTTTCCTCCATCGCTTCCCTTGTTCTAGAGCATGTGTCATGGCTTCTCTGGGTGCAATTAGGATAGCAGTAACTAAGAACCCCATGCAACTTGCATATAGCATAATAAGGGATTACATTTAGATTCATTAGACGAGGCTTTTATTGTAGAGATTTTGTACAATCCAAACTTGATAGATTAATTTTGACTATTTTGGGAAATTTGCAGTATTTATAGACACTTTAAGTATTTTGAACCTTGTGATTAGGGCATGACTACATCAATTGCATTTATTCTCATTTCCATTCATATTGTTGGCAATCAATTAATTTTATAGTGGATAACATTGAATTTCAGTTTGCGAATGGCTTTCAAAACAACAAACAAGTCGTGGAGTGTTTTAAATTTCAATAGATTGATAGGCAACAAATTAGCCAATGCTAAAGATACCATACCTTGTAGTGCCCCCATCCATCATTGTAACTATAGGAGGGGGTAATTACAAATTTTGTGTTTCTAAATTTCACCCCATGGGACATTATTTGAATTCATAACTAATTTAAGCCTCTCATGAGCAACATAAATGAAGAAATGTATGTAGAGGTGCATGAATATAAAACACAGTGGAATCAAAACTATATTCACACACACATCATGCATAAACAAACACATTCATAAAAGGAAGTAAATATAAGCATTGCATACATATATACAACAATGCATACTTATCTTTTAACAGAAGAAGATCCAAGCAATTGGTTGTGTAGGAGCAAATTTCCACCTAACCATAAGTATCAACTATATATACCACCCCTAAGATGGTCTACGAGGCCACCATGGCGAAGGAAACACTATAAGATACTCTCTCTCTCTATCATCAAAACCCATTTGCTCTCATGCTTAGCTAAATTTCTCACCACTAAATTTCTAACTCTTGGAAGTCTTTTTGATGATTTGGGTACACAGCTGAATTTTAGTACATGTGATATGAATTTGGAGATGATCCTTCATCCGGCTAATAGCAAGATTTGAGTCCCCAAAAACTTGAAGTCTCATGATACCTTTATTCAATGTATATTTCATGAGTTAAAGAAGTTCCTTAAACTCACCAACGTTATTGATCCTTGTTCCTAGATTTGCCTTAGCTATGTCATAGTGAGACTTTGAAAGGAAAAGCACATATGCCAAACCCCAAACATGTATAGGACCTTAACAAGCCCCATAAAAAAAAACTCCAAGGATATGCTTTATCAAATAGAAGTTCACCCATAATCATTTTTCTTTTAACATTAGAAGTAGTCTGAAAGGTAGTAAGCAAAGCCATCACCTAGGCTATGACCTAGAAGGGAGGAATTTTTTTTTCATAAAAAATAAAAGCATTCAACAAGAAAAATACCCCAAATAACTAAATATGGAATTACCTTGCAATTCTTCAGATCTCTTCAAGTGAACCATTCCTTAAACTTCTCATCCACAGGCCCCTTTAGCCGAAGCTTTGGAAGACCCAATTCACCTTCCACCTCTTTCCACACCTACACAGAGAAAGAGCAGCACATGGAAAGGTGAGAAATGGTCTCTTCATGGGATTTACACAATGAACACCAACTTTATTTATTTTATGTAGTAAATCCCAAGTCAACACTTTATTATTCAAAACCAACCACACGAACGGTGTACATTTGGAGGGCACTCTCACTTTCCACAACTTTGACCACCACCAAAAATCCTCAACAATTATAGGATTTTGAAAGGACAAATAAACTAGTTTTGTTGTATAAGCCCCCCCTGCTTTGTTCAAAACCCAACAGATTTCATCTAAAGCATCCTTCAATCTTATGTGATTTTTTTGAAGCTCCACCAAATAAAATTCCCATAACTACCCCATGTCAGCTTCCATCCCTAAGTATTAAGTGGAAATCCATACTTGTGTTCAAAAGGTAGTGTCTTGAGGCCTATCTATCTGGTTGAGAGTACATCTCCCCATCTCTTGGTGTTGATTTACAAGTGCTTCTAGAAGGACAATATCATGTCCACAACCCAGAATGGCACCGGTACCAATCCTTACATGTGTCCCATTACCTACATTCCAAGTCAAGTATTGACTAATAACAAGAAAAACTAAGGTCAAAGCTTTCCATTGGATGGAAACATTGTTACACTCTTCCTCTCCATCTATATACAATCAAGTAAGGAATTTGGAGCAATATTCTTCTCAATAATTATCTTTCTCCACAAATTGTCTTTGGTTATTAAATACCAAATATATTTTGCTACTAAAGAACGACCAAAGAGATGTATGTCTTTAAGTCCCCAAACCCCTCGTTTCTTAGGAGCTGGAATCAATTTCCATTTTCCCAAATATGAACCCTTAAAGTCACTGCTACCATCCCAAATATGTCCTTTAAGTGTTCATCAAATTTCTTCCAGGTGGATCTCACTAGCTCTCAATACTCCAACTTTGCTGACCAACAAGGGTTGTATTTGAAAGGGGCCCTAGGATTTTCTTCACCAATACTCAATTATAAATAAATAGGAAAATGATATGAGCATCTCGAAGTGTCCACCCACAACCTGTAGCTGGACTATTTTACCAACAATGTATGGTGGAACAAAACCCTATTCAAACATTGGGAAACTCCAAGCTCCCCATTCTATTGTCAGTCTAGGTAGGCCTCAACTCTAAGGGTTCTATATATACTCATCCAACTGACTCAAATTGTTCAAGGAAAAAGTCCACCAACCTATCATCTTGAGCAAAGAAGCCCCAGATCTCCCCCCTATTCAATGTAATATTCAAGTCTCCACCTAATATAAAGTTTTTGTCCTAAATCCACTAAGAGGAAAATAACTTTGTCCAATAATCTTATTTACCAATAAGGTTCGTACACATCAAGTAGAGTTATAGCTAAGCCAATACTCTTGCAAAAAATATCTTTGTATAGATATGAATACACAACAAAATAATTAATAAATAACATATTCAACTCCAAAAAATCCCTCGTCATCTAAGGCAGCAAAATCCCAACCCATAAACATCTTTTTTGAGATCCCTAATAAAAAAATCCCCTCTACCCATGTATTCTTGGATAACTAATACATTAGGTTTATTTTGATTTATCATCCTTATGAGTGCCAATTTTTTAGCCTGGACCCCCAAGCCTCTAATATTGAGGAACAAAATATTCCCGGGATAAGCCTTAACTAGGTTTTCCCTTTTATGAGAATCCCTAAGATTAATCTTTGTTTCCCTTGGTGTACCTCTTTTGTCGCTCTTTCTTGTGCATGTTTTAGAGCATATTTTCTCCCCGCCTTAGTCCCTCTTGACTCCTTTTGTACATCCAACCCTAAACCTATTGAAGCCACAGTATATTGTGAGGAAGTGTGAGGCCTTAAATGGTAATGTCACCCCCCTGTTTCCTAGGATAAGGGAGCCCTAGGGTTGACCCAATCACAAAAAGAAGCCCCCCTACCAAGGAGTCTAATTCAAGAGAAGGATTCACCGAATAATCCCCTCCTTCAACCAAACCCAAATTCGATTCAGAACAAACTTTGGTGTTGATATTATCCAACCCAATCTTATCAAAGCATAGTGAATTAGAGTCATATCCAATTCTTATTTGGACATCAATACCCATATTAGTAAGATGGGAAGTAAATAAAGAAGAGTTGCCCAAAAAAGGAGCACTTTGTTGCCACATAAGATCACGCTTTTGTATTTGTGAAGGAGAAAAATTAAACAAACCTTGAACAATAGGATTATGCGAATGTTGCTTCACGAGATTGAGGCTCAAGTACTAGAAGGATGGAGATATCACCAACCAACAAGTCCTTCCCATCCTCATGGGTCCCCTCTAACTTCTTCACCACATCAAAATTTCTCTCAACTAGCTCCCTAACTACACCATCACCCACCTTCGTAGAGGAGGTCGTCTTCATAGGGTGTTCCACCGGGCCAACTCGAATAGGATGGATTTCTCCTTTATTTAACCAATGCTTCTTTTGGAAATTTTTTGTATAGTCCTTAAGAACATTACCATATTGGTGACACTACACATAATGTAAAGGAAAATTGGCATAATCTAGAAGCTAAGGGTGAGTCTTATTTCCCACCACCAACTCCATTGACTCCAAAATCCCTTAACTAACATCAACTCAACCAAAATATGAGCAACTGATTTGGCAACACTAGTTTTATAGCTATCATCTGAAATAATGAACTTGCATAGGGTATCCCTAATAACTTTTAAGGAGTGATTAGACCACATTTCCATCGACAAATTTGACAACTTAACCCATATAAGAGTGGAATTCATAAATTCATCCTTTGCATCAAAGCAAGGATGCCAAGGTTTATCAAATGGATAGGTCCTGTCTAGAAACCAACTTCCTTTTAATATTTTAAGGGCAACCACATCGGATCAAAAGATAAATCAATCCAATATTCTGCCAATGGATGGAAAACCATCTTATAACCTAACAACGATGCCCACTCTGATTGAAGCCAACCATTCAATCTAGCCATGGAGACCATATTAGAAATAACCGAACATATGAGAGGCAAGCACCTGAGATGAAGACAATATTTTTACCCTAGAAACCCAAATTGAGAAAGCCAACAACAATCGATCTATTACCCTTGGTCAAGATGACCAAGCCATGGCCAATCCGACCAACACCGACCACTCACAGTTACCTTAGAATGTGGAGCATTGAAACCGTTCTTGCAGCAAACCCGAATCCGAGGTTACACAAGGTGATGATCCATCTTTGACAAATATATAAATAAATGAAATATTGAATTATTGATGATGATTAAGTTTTACATGGAGGGCCCTTTATATATTGTTGGGCACCTATTGAGAGGAGTCGCGTCCTCTTGGAAATATTATTATTATTAGATAATTATTACTTTTGTATTTATTTATTATTTATATTTTATTATCATTATTTATATTCGTTACATTGCCACCCCCTTTAAGGGAAGCTTTGTCCTCAAAGCTAAGTTTGTTGGCGTTGCCTTTTATTCTGGATTGCTGTGGGTGCTGATGTGATATGTGCGATTTGGACTTATCTCCTTTATTGTGACGAAGATTTGGATCCTTTTTGTGCTAAGATTCCTTCTGTTTAGGTCTAGAGTCTTTCGAATTATACAGTCGGTGCTTAGTTCCTTCCCATTTGAATTCCATGTATTGTTTTTTTAAGTTGGTAGAGTACATTCCCAACGATGTTAACCAGTCAACACCTAATATCATGTCTACTTCCTTGAGAGGTAAAGCATAACAATTGAGCTGCAAGTTTAAGTTTTGAATCTGCAATGGAACTTTATGGCATTTTCCCACTTCTTCTATGTGTTGATCAACGATAGTTGATTCTCTGAGTCCTTTTGTCGGAAACACAAAAAGATTAAGTTTCCTTGCTATGTTTATGTCTATTATATTGTGTGTACTACCTGAGTTGACTAAAATTGTGATATTTTTATCTTTAATAGACCCTGTAAGTTGTAACCTCTTTGGCCCTGTATATTTTGTTGCTTGGGATACGAGTTGTTTGTTTTCAATGTTGTTGCAACTTCTTAGCTGAGGTGGAATATCTCCCCCTATAATTAACTGATTTTCCTTTTGTTGGGTGTTGGCATTCTTGGGTGTCGCCAGATCTTCTTCCTTACAAGTTTGTTGAATACAGGTAATGGTCGCTATTGATACTTCGAATGATCTTGTATCTGCATCAGAATCAGACGTGTCTTCTTTTGCAGGTACTTGTACTTCTTTTCCATTAATAATTTTGCAGTGTGCTGTATGACTGGTTCAACATTTATGGCCAGGAGTCCAATCTTCTCCACATCGATGACGTGTATTCCTCTTCTTCTTCCTATTATTGTCGAAGCGTCCAGTGGATGTTTCAGAACCTTTCTCAACTTCATAACTATATGATTGAGAGGTGTTGCATTGATGAGCGGGTGACCAATTGTCCCCACAATATCTGCATTGTGCCCCTCTTTCCACTCTTGCCTTGGGTATTCCTTCTAGTTTGAGTTTTCTTGCTTTCACTTTGCGCCTTGCCACTTCGACATTTGGTATATCATGCATCTTTAGCTCTTTTTGTATATAAGGTTTTAAGCCTCCTAGATAGGTTTCGAGTCGTTGTTTTTCAGATAACCCAAACACTCTGGTGGCGAGAGATTCCCACGGGTGCATGAATTCTTCGACGCTTCCCCTTTGTTTTAACCTGGTAAGTTTTGAGAAGAATTCATCCTCAGTGATTCCTTGAAACCTTTTTAAGAAGTCGTTCTTGAACAAGTTCCAAGTGTATGAGAAGTTGTCTCCCTTCCACCACATATACCAGTTGTAGGGGTATCCTTCAAGGTGCATTGATGCATACTTGACCTTTCCTTTGTCCGTTGTAATGTTATATATGTCGAAGTAACCTTACGCTTTATTCAACCAAGCGACGCATTGGTCTTCCCCTCCGTTATATTTCGTCATTTCTATATTTGCTCTAGGCGGGTACATTATGAACGACTGGTATTGAACACCAAAACCGGTGTTGCAGCAAACCCAAATCCGAGGTTACACAAGGAGATGATCCATCTCTAACAAATATATAAATAAACGAAATGTTGAATTATTGATGATGATTACATTTTACATGGGGGGCCCTTTATATATTGTTGGGCACCTATTGAGAGGAGTGGTGTCCTCTTGGAAATATTATTATTATTAGCTAATTATTACTTTTGTATTTATTTATTATTTATTCTTTATATTATCATGATTTATATTCGTTACAGAATGGAGTTACTCAAGCCTTTAAGTAGGCTTCATCACATGCAATACTATGGGAAAATACCATGGGTTACACAAAACCATGGGCTCGTAAACCACAAATGGTAAAAAACCATTTGACTAAATCAAGGTTATCTCAGTCACTCTATAACCAAGTCAACTAAGTCAAGATTAACCTAACATTCCACCCTTTAAACTTGACTTGGAGTAAACACCAACCCCCCTCAAAGTTTTTGCACTGAGAGGAGCGAAGTGCTCTACAACCTAGTATGGGGGAGATGTTGTCACGTGAGGTAAGGTAAGGTAACGTAACGTAACGTTACATGACTAAAAATAAAAGGTAATTAAAAAAATTCATGTCGGCTCATAAAATAAAAAATATGAAAAGTAATTAAAAAAATCCATATCCGCTCATAAAATAAAAAATTATGAAGAGTAATAAAAAAAACTATGTCCATCTATAAAATACAAAATAAAAAATTAAACCAATCTATCAAGCAAGAGAGGAATCAAATTTATTGAGTTTAAAATTTAAAAAAAAATTACACCTCAAGAAATTGGATTCCTCTCGGTGCGTGATAGATCCGGATTTAAGATGGATCTATGGTGGTAATAGGGTATCCGAAATGAATGCCCCCCTCTTCAATGTACCTAAATCTACGTCTAGACTTTTCATAGGTGACTCATCAAGTAGTCACCAAGCCCATGCCTAAACATGTCTTACAAAGATATGTCTATTTACATTTGTGATTAAATCCTACTCTATAAAAAAAAATACTTCACACTTCTTCATCTACATCCTCGGTGTGCTTTTTTTTTGTGAATGCTCTACTTACTATGCATTTGTCATACATTTTCCAACCTGCATACGTTTCCATGCGAGCAAATTACAACCTTCATTATGCTAGTGTCTCTTTTTCATAAAATCCACCGTCACTTGATGTGAGATGCTGAATATCTTATGTGTTCTATTAGCTATCATGTTGTTGGCCACCTCACCCAAAAGGTTTCAAATATAATGCCCCAATGCCGTCAATGTTTCAAATTTCTCAATCATACCACTTCCAGCCAAGCTTACGGTGGCAATATGTGCCACCAACATTTCCAAGACCATTTCTTGGCACTTGACATCGAGGGCTCTACTCAACAACCCACCAATGGTTCCTTCCCATGCCTCTCACCAATCCACTTAACACGCCATGGCACGATAGGGTTGGCTCGCATAAAAACGGGTTTCATCCAATTCAAGCATATCCACACTCAATGCTTGCATAATGTTTTACTAGATATCTGTGATAAATTTCATGGCCACAAAAGGGAAACAAACTGGCTCCAATTTTCTGCAAGATCAACCGCGCACACAAATCTCCCATTCTTATGTTGTTTGAAATCCCTTGCGTGAGGGAAAGCTTTGTTAACAATGCAACTGCGTTGGACACTACATATTTGACCTTGAGGTTTAACCCTTATTTATGATGTTAATAGCGAGCCATTTCCTGGAAACCTACCATGCCACCTCAGTGGAGATCACGTCCCAAAAGGTCGTCGCTTGATAGAATCACACACTTATCCTCTGTCCTCATTGTGAATCTCATTATTACATGGATTTTTTTATTTTTTTTTTAAATTTGAATCCCGACACTGAAGGATGGGTCTATAACCTAGGCTAGGCCCAGTCCCAATGTTGAATGGAAGAACGATCTGCCCACCCACAAGATGCTGTCACCAGGTTTGTACAAAGATGAGGACCATCCTGGATGCTCCATGGGTCAATCTAATTCCCTTATGGGTGGCTCCCACCCTCAACCCGTGACCTACATGAATTGAACAAGTAACCTGTGGTGACTTAACCTCCACAAATGCTAAGTGCCCTACCACTACATGCTAAATGTAACAAATAGTTTTACATAGGCACTCATTATTACTTGGACCTATATAAATGTAACAAATAGTTTTACAAGGGCATTCATTATTACTTAGACCTATATAAATGTAACAAATATTTTTAATAATTAATTATTTTTCAATACTCTTAACATTAGTATTATAAAAGAATTAGGAGATGGAGTTTGAAGAGGAGTTGGTAGATTATTCCCCACAACCCCTTGAGCTTACTAGGGAATGATCTATTTTCATATCTCACAAAGAACTATACAAAGGTTGGAAATATATAAAGGTTGGTTTGAGGAGTTGAGATTTCCCTCATATTTCTCTCATTCATGAGGTTAGTATTATTGGACATATTAAGGAAAATGAGCCCCATAGGATTTTCACTAGGTCAACCAATACTAGCTTTAGTCTACTTGCTAGAAGTTGGACTGCAATTTTGGACCACAATGAAATTATTCCCACACAAAACAAAAAGGTAGGGAAGGTGCAAGTGGGATATCAAGCACTTGAATTTATTGATGGAACTACCAACTATGCTTCTTTCCATTTCTCATGTGATGTGAGAGGCCCCAGGGCTAGGGTTCAAGTGTGAGATGTACATGCTCAAGAGTGTGACCCTAGACACAATGGAAGAACGTTGGATGGTTTATGTACCAAACTAAATCTTCATATGTATTTGCAACCTCTGGTTAGAATCTGAACCACAATCGAACTCTGAAACTCAACACTTGCAATAAGACATCGAGAGGTCAATCCAAAGTGTTTTGCAGACGATGAAGGCGTTTGTCAACCTAGTGATCTTGATCCTCAAGGTAGAGGCTTTCATAGTGGAACCATGGTCGTGCATACACATAAGGCCTATAGGATCCAAAGAAAAAAGAAAACAAAGTGTATCAAGATGAGATCATAAAAGGTAAGGATGGTGCCTAGGGATACCTATTCTTAGTGAATTTTTATTGATGCTGGAGGCTGGCTCAGTGGGCAAATTTTTTGGCCAATTCATTTTTGAACATTTGATGTATAATTGGCTGTTGGCTTATCATATGCTGACCCAGAGGGTTTCCAATAAAGACCAAGGTTCTTCGTGGTTTCCCCTTGACCAACAAAACCCCTTCACACCGGCCCTTTCGGAAACAACCTATGAGCAGGTTGAGGTCTCACCCGAGGTGTATCTATGGGGTACTGCGGAATCAGGTTTCCACAGTAGGTGATGAGTTGATGTACTGCGCAGCGTGACACGAGACGTGTGATTCGGGGCAAGACTGCACAACGATAGATGACACTGCGGTCCGCACCTCTGAATTCTAATTCTACAGAATTTCTTTATGATTGAGGCCGATGTAGCTCACACTAATACTTGAAATACTTGCAGTTAACTAGAGTACTGGAGTTATTAACACTCAATCATTCACTCATTCACTTAGGGTGTTCGCTGCTCAACCCTGTGCCACGGAGATGATCCAACCACTATGCATTCTTCCTACTGCGCAATGTGAAAGTGCTTAAACAATATCTAACACTTAGCCGAATAATGGATTCATTACTGCTTTATAAGAAGAGACCAAACATTCACCATTCATCTATTCATGCAGAACTTCACATATTATTTCCATATTCTCCTGATGGAAAATACATATAAAAGTCCTATCACAACAATATGCAAGGGAAAATTCAGACATTCATTCACAGGAAACAGATAAATGCACAATATACAACACAATCACACTGCAAAGTATTTAACGTAGTTCACTTCCCCGGGTGGGAAGCTACGTCCACAAGAGTTGTTGTTATATATATATTTTGGGAAGGGCACAACAGTTCTTAGCTTGCATGTTCAGCAACAGACTCTCTTCTCTCTCAGATAGGTCTCTGCGCACTCAACCGCAGAGCCTTTACAATATCTTTACTCAGAAAGATTTTACAATGATCAGTACCAAGCTTCTAACAAACCCCCAACCCTTTCCCATACAAAATTTCCTCCTTAAATAGATCATGAACGTAGGTCATGTCTTTACAATGCTAAAGGCTGAAACCCTTAGGGTTTCCAAAAATGCTACGGTTTCTCTAAACCGAACTGTTGGTTTCTGGTAGCGAGTGCTCCATCGTGGCGGTCCTCCACGCCTCCATCCTGTCACTATCGGCCTTTCTGTTGAGCACACGCCAATAGATCACTTTCCTCGAGTCGTTCTTCCTTTAACGACCTCGTACACCTGGCTCAGCTCCCAATCGCTTTCATCAAACCATTCTTCCTCTAACGACCTTGTACACCTGGCCGCCGCTCGGCCTCCCTGAAGCATCTTTGCCAAAACTAGACCGCCAATGGTCTAACCGGTACCCGTGCCCATCCCCATCCTCCATCCAACACTCTGCTTTGTCGGCTCCACATGGACTGGTCACTTTGTAGCATTGCTTCCTCTCAGCACTGATCTTCGCAGCATCCTTCGAAGTACTGCCAAAATTTGGTTGCTGCACGCAACTTCACAACATCCCCAACACTTGAGCAAAATTGTATTTTTATTGAGCTGCGCTCAGCTCTGCAGCTAAAAACTCCTTCTGTTATCAAAATTTTCCCCAACTTGGGCCAGCCCCAACATGCCCCTAACAATTACATGTGGCTCATCCCCGAGCCACCTTCAGGTTCGACCTTTTTGATCTGTTC
The DNA here is from genome assembly GCA_027924585.1 of Larix kaempferi. Classification (NCBI taxonomy): domain Eukaryota; kingdom Viridiplantae; phylum Streptophyta; class Pinopsida; order Pinales; family Pinaceae; genus Larix; species Larix kaempferi. Next base: position 23,505,743 of record BSBM01000217.1, read on the forward strand.
CGTGACTGGCGGAGCTAGCTTCGTTGTGAACTCATTGAATGTGCCGACCAACTGCTCTACTTCTTTCTTTGTGTCCTGCTCGACTTGCCTAACTGTGTCGAGCATCTCCGCAGTTATGTCTTCTCCGACCTGTCCTTCCACCTACTCCTGGTTCTCATGCAGGTCCTTGAGTTTGTCTTCAATCTATTGTGATATTGAAATGGCATCCCGCAGTAGTGGTTGGGACTGATCATCCATCGCAGTCTCTTTCTCTCTTAATGCTTGTACCTCCTTCTTCAAGTTGGTTATTTCCCTGTATTTCAGGAGCCTGTCTCTGGTTGGTAGGGCCTTAAATTCTGTATCTAGCTTCTCCATTGCAACCTACTTTTCTTTGACTGCAGTTTTTACTTGTAGTAGCCCTAGATCCTCTTCGAGGGCAGTGACTGCCTTCGAAGCTGCAGTCACTAAATCTTGGCACTTAGCCACCTCCATTGCAATGTTTTGCGCTGTGGCCTTTACTGCTTGCTCCCTTAACTGCTGCTCAGTTAATGGTATCTCTGGATTGATTTGTGTCTTCAGGGCATTAATATCAGCCTCATGAAGAATCTCCTTGTCCTGTATTTCTATCTTGAGAGATCTCACGATATCTTGCATTCTCAGAATGGTGTCCGCGGGATCACTCTGGGGTTCCAACTCTTCAATGTCATCTGCGACAGCAGTAATAGTAGCCTCCAATCGCAGTCGACGGTCTTGTTCATCGTGTAGTTGCATACCCGTGCACGAGCTAGACTCCTCGAGCTGCCTATTTGCGGCTTGTAGCTTAGCTTGCGACTTCATCAAATCAACAGTCCTTTCATGCATTTCGTCTACAACCTACAGGTGCAAAAAGTGCAAGCCAGGTAACGAAATCTTGGCCAGGTCAAGCTCTACCCGCTCGACACCCTTTGTATCCAAAGTCACCTGTTCTGACATTGGTAACGTTATGCTCATCGGGTCCAGATGAACTAGATGAGTCTTCGCGGGCAGCATTATAGCTAGCTGTGGTGGTTTTTGCTGCGAGGTTCCTCCCGACCTCCCTTCTGATTCTGTGTTGTGCGACAAAGGTAGCCTTTTCTGGACATCATCCATCTTCTGCATAAGCCCTTGCAGTGCGAGCCAATTCTTTTGTAGGTCATCCTGTATGGCCTTGTCCTTTTTCTCTTTGCCTATCATTAAGTCTTCCATTTGCTTTGTGACTTTTTCGGCAATCATGTCGAAATCTTCCTCATTAAGCACTATTTCTGAATGACTCTTGGTTTCTTTCATCTTCTTTCGCGCCTTTGGCTTTGCTGGGATTTCAAGTTCCTTCCTTTCTCCTTTTCCTCAGTGATTGGTCATGGCCGCGGAATTGGTTTGTCTTCTTCTGAATCGGTCGGAACATCCATGACCTCGACACGGAACTCTGCTGGCCAGTCCCTCATGAGGATTTCGATGTCTTCCTCGTACATATGGTAATTACCCGCATACCATTCCGGCTTCTTCATCTTTGCTTTGGGTGAGATAAAAATACAATGCATGTCCGCTTGAAAATCGATAACGCGAATGTATTTTGACGTTACCTACTTTGTAATGCGCGATGTATGGGTAATTGCCTCGCGCAGCTAGGTGTAATACTAGTAGAAGCCTTCAGCTGTCGCGTGTTGTCGCTCTATGTTCAAATTTTACCAAAGGTTGGCATATCAAACTCCTCTGGGATCATTGGTGTCTGCAATTACGCTGACATAGTCCTTCAGCTCCTTCCATCCAACAAAGGCGATCAGGATGATCAACCATGTGAAGTGGAATTGACCTCCATTCTCCTGGGTGTCATTGAGTTCGTCCAGGAACTCATTGAGAAGGTACTGACACCAATTGAACTCGGTTCCTTCAACTACCGCGACACCGAGTAGTACTGTGCCCGCAGGCACGTGCAGAGGCTTGGCTATTCTTAGGATTTTTCCGGCCAGCAACTATGTAACAAACTTTGTCGCTCTATCTTCGATTTCTTCTATCGGAAAACCTCTTTTTCCTTTCACCAATGCATGGCTTTTCTTCATCTTCGCGACAACTTCTTTTTCCTTACTCTTCCCTTGGAAGAACTACTTGGGGTCCTTGCCATGCTTGCTTAGTCCTATGATACAGTGGATTAAGTTGATGGTCAAATCAACATTTCTGTCTAGCCATAGGTATCCTTGATGGATTCGTGCCATCAAAGTGCGAACCACCACATTGACTTCTGCTGAACGATCAAAATGGGGTAATCTTAGCAGGTTCAGTAATCCTAACTGGACTACTGGTGTCAGCCAGCTTTCGGCGACCAAGTTAAGTATGCCTTTAGCATCTTTCTTCCAGCACATGTACTGGTCAGGCTGGAATTGTGGGAACTTGGGATCATGGGGTTCTTCTTTCTGCACTCCCAAAAGGTCATAGTCTTCCCACTTACACTCTGGGATCTTTCCTAACAAGTTCTGGGAAACTTCTACGTGCTTAGAGATTGGCGACAAAGGGATTTCGTAGCGGGCATTCTTGACCAGTTTATAGATTGGGGCATCCCGCACCCGTGGTGATATGTACTCTGGTGTAAGCTTTAAAGGTATCTCCTTCTGAAATACCGGTGATCGTGATAATACCGAGATTGGTCTGGTGCTCTTTGTTCGTGGCCCGACTGTATCTTTCCCCCTATCCTGCATGTCTGGGTTGTGTATAGGTGACCTTCGAGATGCTTGACCTGGTTCCAATGTAACCTTCTTGGCAGGGGTTTTCATTAACTCTTCAATCCCTCTGTGTTGAAAGACTCTGATCGTTTCTTGGATTGTGAGCTCTTCTTCTCTGTATGAGCACTCGGACATTCAGTGGCGAGAGTAGGAAAATGTTACAAACAAGTTACTGAGGATTGCTAAAACAGGAGTGAGCGCAAGAAAATTCTAAGTGTTTGGTAACGCCCGCGAGTCCTTATGCAGCATTACTTATAGGCATAGGTGAGTCCTCCCGCGCATTCTAACGGCTAGATGAGCATTAAATGCGGTGTCCGTTGGCCAAATTGAACAGATCCTTCAGTCCCTTTCTTCGTCAGCGTGTTTAGAATGGCTATATTTGCATTAAATGCTCAAGCGGTTGTTGGCAACAGTCACATAACGACTATTTTTCTCACGGCCAGTGTAACGGCTATTTTTGTGAGAGCTGCACCGAGCTGCGTGACAAGCCATCTCTGATCTTGCGCAGTTACTTCGTAGTGTTGATGTTTCATTTGCGCGGCTCCCTTTTCCTTTTTTTTTTTTTTGCAGCTTCAGCAGTGTTGCGCGGGACATACATTGTCCTACTTATCGTACATGTACAGACTCCTTTTCATTTCCAGTGTCCAATTCCAACTATACTTGACACTTAGAAATTTCTCCCTCTGCTTATCATTCAGGATTATGTGAAGCAAGACTATCGTGGTACAACTTTAGTCTGCTTCCATTTATCAAACTTGGTAAAGTATCACTAGCTAAGGTCGCTAATTGGACTGCACCAGTGTTAGTAACATGTATCACAATATATGGACCAAGCCAATGCAACTTAAATTTACCAGGGAACTTCATAAATTTGCTATCATACAAGAGGACCAGATCACCTACCTGAAATGACTTGTTCTTTATATGGTGATCATGCCATGCTTTCTTGCGGTCTTTTTGCACTTGTTGGTGAAAGCCTGCGATGAAGCGATCTTCCTCCAATCCAACCAAGTGTAGCAATCTTTCTTCTAGGGATGCGCTATCTTCCATCCCTGTAAATGCAGCGATTCTCAAGCTGGGGATAATATACTCCATTGGCATTATAGCCTCCTATCCATAAGCCAACCAAAAAGGTGTGTGTCCTGTCAATTTCTTGCAAGTGGTCCTGTATGCCCATAACACAGATGAGATGCGTAGATCCCAGTCATCTCTATTCACATTGCAGATCTCAATGAGCACATTCTCCAGTATTTTATTGAAAGCCTCAACAGTGCCATTTGCCTGTGGATGATATGGGGTGCTGCGCTGATGATGGATGTAGAATTCCTCTGTGAGAGCTTCGATAGTTCTGTTCAAAAAGTGAGTGCCTTGATCGCTCATCAAAATCTTCGGACATCCAAATCGTGAAAGTATATCTTCAAAAATGAACTGCGCAGCAATACCGACGCTACAGTCCTTTTCTAGTTTTGCTTCCACCCATCTGGTGAGGTAATCAGTAGCAGTAATGATGTACCTCGCACCAGTTCTTTCCCCCGGTGGGTTTATGGGACCCACAAAGTCAATGGCCCACTTTTCAAATTACTTTAAGGTCAATTGTGGATTCAACAACATTTCATCTATGCACGAAGGTTTTCCTATCCTCTGACAGACATCACAGTTCCGACAGTATTCGTTAGAGTCTTTATGGATCGTAGGCCACCATAGCCCTGCGCGTAGTATCTTCTGCGTGGTATCCCTCCCTGCATAGTGTCCTCCTGCAATCCCTGAATGCGCATCTACTAATATGAATGGTTTCTCATGGCCTAGTATGCATCTACGCAACACTTCATCCAGTCCAAGTTTGTATAGCTGACCTGCAATAATAGTGAAGTCTGCGAAGCGCACTACTAGTTGCTTCTTCTGCTGAATGGAAAAGCCCCGAGCTGCTAATCCTGTTGTTAAGAAATAAATAATATCCTGATAATAATCATCAACAACCTGTATATCAAATAACTGCGCATCAGGAAGACTGTCTTCAATGTTTGTCGACTCTTCTCCTAACTCAATCCTAGAGAGATGATCAGGTCCCAAGTTCAACTTGCCTGGCTTAACAACAATCTCAAAATCATATTCCTGGAATAGCAATAGCTATCTGCATATGTGCCCCCCTAACAATGGCTTATTAACCAAGTATTTCAAAGCGGAATGGTCAGTAAACATGAGGAAGTGCGCACCAAGCAAGTAGTGTCTGAATTTTTGCAGCGCATATACCATCGCAAGACCTTCCCTCTCAGTAGTAGTGTAATTTTTTTCTGCCGTGGAGAGCTTCCTGCTTGAAAATGCGATGGGATAGTCAATACCTCCTTCTCCTGGCTGAGCTAATACGACTCCCAGGGCAATGCATGATGCATCAACATGTACATGGAATGGCTTCGCCTAGTCTGGGAAGACTAGGATCGACACAGTACCATCTTCTCCTTTAGTGTATCAAAACCCTGCTCACACTTTGCGTTCCAAATGAACGACGTGTCTTTCTTTAGCAACTTCTCCATTGCTACGGTTATCTGCGCGTAACCTTGTATGAATTTCCTATAATATCCAATATAGACTAAGGTAGAGCGCAACATCTTAACTGAATTTGGTGTTGGTAAATTTGCAATGATTGCAATCTTCGCAGGATCCACCATCAATCCTTGCTTACAGACAATGTGGTTAAGTAGAATCCCATAAGGAACACATAAAATACACTTCTTAATATTTAAGGAGATCTGATGCTGTCTACACTTCTTAAGCATCATTCTGAGATTTGCGCAGTGGTTCTTCAATAGTCCAAACACAGTCCAATCATCAAAATAGGCTTCCAGAAACTTGTGCATAAAATATTTAAAGGCTGCGACGACAACTCTGGAAAAGATGGCAGGTGCGTTCTTCAGACCAAAAGGCATTACTGTGTACTGGAACGACCCCCATTCTGTAGCAAAAGTCGTCTTATGCCTATCTGCGGGATCAATCCTGATCTGATGATACCCGGAGAACCCATCAGTAAAAGAGTAGACTTCATTCCCTCCAACATTATCAAGCACTTCATCCGTGAAAGGAGTAGGGAATGGGTCGTGCATAGAAGCATCATTCAGTTTTCTGAGATCCACACAAATCCTGATCTCACCTTTCATTTTCTTGTCTTGAACGACCATGGGACTAATCCACTCGGATTCTTCAACAGGTTCAATGATTCCTGCTTCGAGCATCTTGTCTAGCTCTACGCGGACTCTTTCTTTGTACCTCGGGTTTAGTCTGTATGGCCTCTGCTTCACAGGCTTGGCGCCTGGCTTCAAAGGTATTTTCATGACCCATAAGTCTCCCAAAATGCCTTTCATTTTTGTGAATTTCATCGGGAACAGCTCCTGATACTCATGTAAGATGTCTGTGATCTCTGCAACAGTCTGATCATCCCAATAGTCTCCAATTGATGCGAACTTTGGCTTTTCGCTTGTGCCAATGTTCACCTTCTGCGTCTTTACTGGTCCACTCATCTTTGGGATTTCCAATGGAGGTCCCTCTACGTCATGCGCACCCTCTGATTCTGGTATGTTTATGTTGCGTGGATCGTCCTCATCGTCTTCCTGTCTTCCATCGGGTACTTCAGCTAGGTTATAACACTCGATGGGATGTTTTCCGTGTTCCTTCCCTTCTGATTGTAGGTTCGCGGGAATTCCATCTGCCCCGAAGAATCCTTCCCACGTTATATTTTCTTGAGGACAATCTTCCCTGAATATACGTTTCTTAATTATCTGTAAAGCATCATGGATCAGTGGGTTGTCGTCTTCAAAGTTGAAGTCCTTTTGGAAGTTCGTAGTCAAGATATCCCAATTAGTGGTTTCCCTGCGCAACTCCAGGTCTAGGTACCATTTCTTTGGAATGTCATCGTCAAGTGTATGTACAAATAGATGTTGATGTATATGTAACTTTGGAATGTATTTCATATATGTATTCCTATAGAGATGTTATTATTCCTCTATACGGAAGTGTCGTCATTTATATTGTAAGTGTCGTAACTTATACTTGATGGGTTATTAGACCACCTTGTTGGGGTCGGCCCTGTATAAGTCATGTGGGTCAAAGGGTTATTAGACCACCCTATTGGGGTCGGCCCAGTCAGCATTATGTTATGTGGTTAAGTTAAGGCCGACCTACTAAAGGTTATTAGGCAAGTCAAGTCAAGTATAAATAAAGTGCGGGAGGCACTCTATTTGATCATTCTATTCTCTCTCACACTCTTTGGAGAGTGGTGCACTTGCGGAGGAGAAGAAGTTGTTGCTAGGAGATGTCTATCTCTTATGCTTGGGTTGTATCATTGCTCTATCTATCTCTGAGGAAGTTATTGGGTTTTTTCACCTTTATGGTTTTCCCCAAGTAAACTCTGTGTCTCTTGTGTGCTTGTATTATTGTGTCCACGATTGATATGATGTAGATATGATATGCTGTGCATGTTATTCTCTCAGTTAAGATCCTAGATCAGATTGAAATTTTTGAAAAACTAACATGGTATCAGAGCTAGCCTGAAAGAAGGCATGGTATAGCATGTATGACACTTGTTGCACTTGCGATGCTAGGGCTTGATATAGCAAAAACTAGTCATCATAGAACTTTTGCTATAAATAAATTTCGGCGAGGTTTTAGGGTTTGAAAATTGTACAAAGAGAAGCTAATATCCCCATGTACCTTGTGTCCAAAGGAAAACCTCTAATTCGTTGTACTTTGTAATTTATGATCTGTACAATATAGGGTTTCTGCCTCTTCCAGATCTCAGTCATAAAAAGGTGACCTTGGAAAAAAGGTCATAACTTGGGCTATGAAGCTCCAAATAAAATTTCATAAAAAGTGATAGGTAGTGCATGAATTTTACTTTCTCAAGTAACTTTTTCAGAGGCCGAAACTGAACCAGTGACATGTGGCATGCCGTACAAGTTCGCTCTCCTGTTTTATCCCATAAACAGGTCACGTTGCGACACTTGGAATAAATCTCTCTCAAAGAATCTATTTGAGGTCAAACTTGTGGGGTTGGAAAGATGACAGGTCAGGATATCACAAGAAAAATGTTCAGACCCTTTGGATCGAAAAGTTCAGATTTACACCATAAACAATCAGGTACATATTTATGTCAAAACAGAATTATTTTTTAGCACCTTCATTCATGGCTTCTGGAATTTAGGGTTTCGGAGAAAGTTGGAATTTTTGTAATTGGAGACCACAGCTGGATGCTACTCATCATAATCAAAATTTAGAGACCAATATCAGATTTTTTGGTTGGGCAGAAGGCCGGGCTTGATCAAACCCCAGTTCAAGACTTTGATCGGAAAGATGGAAAATTAGGGCTTCTGCAAAAATTGGAATTTTGGAAATCTGTGACCACGGATGGAAGCTCCTCAGAAAAATCAAAGCTTAGAGCTTTGAATCAAATCTTTTGGTTGGGTGAAGCTCCGGGAAACTCAAACCCTAATTCAGGGTCCTCCCTATCGAATTTGGAAATCTAAAAGGCAATTTCGAGGGTTGAAACTTTGCAGTTTTCAAATTCTGAGTATACCAACTTGACCATCTCAGAAAGGCGCATCTTTCTATACTTTCAAAAGTTTGAAATTCAAAGTTTGAATTTTTTAGGGTTTCTCTAACAAACCTAATCCAGATCCAGATCCAATTTCTACAAATCAAGTAGATTGGGTTAATCCTAGAAGAGAATGGATTGGTCACCTACATAAGTAAAGAAGTTCTTGTTTCAGAGGGAGATGAGGCTAAGGCCTTACATAAGAAGATTACAAGCAATCTCGACAGGTATGGCTTACAGGTATGTTTCGAATTTTGTTCATGGTTAAGTTTATGATATATTTGTCTTCATATCATTACGGTTAGTACAATCTTGATTAATTACTAGACTTGTCATATCACCTTAATAGAAGATATTCATTGATTAAGGTTTTGACACTTATGATTGTACTAATGCATTGTGATGTTGTATGAGGTTTATGTTGTTCGCTAACATGAAAGGTACACCAAGAAAGACAAATCATGTTCTACTTCAAGAACATATGATCATGGTGACATGAAGAAAAAGATTCATCCATTGTCATGGATCACATAGAAGATCTACTTACAAGGTATGTATAACTTGGTTCTACAATAGTTAACTTATGAGACATGCATGTTACTAGCACAAGTCATTGAAGAGAACCAGAAGACATCATGTGGGTATGTTAGACATAACTAGCTAACATAGTAATCCAGGTATGTTTTTCCTATATCAAGTTAGAATCTTACCTCGTGTTAGGATCCCTTATACAAGTATACTTGGTATGATTGGTTATGTTTATTCATAAAGTTAGAAATGTAAGTAATCAAGGGTTTATGCATATTATGTCTCTTATCTTAATTGATGATATGACTAACCAGAAGAGTCATGAAAGTATAGGTTTGAGTAATCACGGGTTTAGGCATATTATGTTTCTTACTTTAATTTATGATATGACAAACCATAAGAGTCCTTGAATACTAATGCTTATTATTTCTGTTTGAAATGATCATGACTATACATGCTTAAGATTATTGTGTTTTGATAGTATTGAGAATATACTGATGAATGTGTGATTATGTATGAGACCTCGAGGATAACACAATGATGATACTAATAAGCATGCATAGTGATTAAGGATGGATATAAATTCAAGGACAGGTAATCGAGGAAGCAAAGATCAAGAGGGAGCACACTCCAGTTGTTCTTGCAAGGAAGCAAAGATCAAGAGGGAGCACACTCTAGTTGTTTCTGCAAGGAAGCAAAGATCAAGAAGGAGCACACTTCAGTAGTCTCTGCAAGGATGTAGATATTCAGAGGGAGTTGACCACTTCTCACAATCCACATCAGAATGGAGTTGCAGAAAAGAAGCAAAGACTGAGAGGGAGTCAACCCAACAAACAAACAAAGATAAGTATTTGAATTATCATTTCTTGCATATTTTATTGTTTAAATAACACCGTTCAATAATGTATATACTGATGTTCCTAGAATTAGGTTGTGTATTATGCATATTAGAATAGTTGCATTGATAAACAATATACTACTAATATACATGGGTAAGTGGCCTATGGCACTGTACAACATTCCATTGCTACTTATCTAGAATGAAACCTCTTTGCTGACATGTTGGGAGTTGTGCACACTCTTAACAATGTTCTGGTAGAGATTGGAAGGCATCTAGAAAGTTACGGGATATGGATAAATGTTGTATTGAAGCATTGGCTAAGATAATTGCATGACTGTATGACATATTTCTTTATGTGTAAGAATTTGTTCTGAAAACTATGAGATGTTTTCTAATCATGCAATTTAACTTATTGTGTAGGAAAGATCGTATACCATCACCTACAAAAGAAGGACTACAACATTTGTTCAACAACAAAGTTATCTATTGAAAATATTGAAGATATTGAAGTTCCCAGGATCTGGGAAGAATGCCATGATCGAGGAGTGCCAGTCGATCATGACGATGTTTGGGATGCAGTCCCAAGACTTGAAGGGGAGTCTGTAGTGACTTCCAAGAGGATCTACAAGATCAAGCATGCTACAGGTGGTAGCATAGAGACTTTTTCTCCTGTAGCCATATACACTTCCATTAGATCAGTACTTGCTCTGGCTATAGTGATGAAGTGGAAGATACACCAGATGGTTTTCAAGACAACTTTCATGAATGGTGTAGTTGAAGAAGAAGTGTATGTGGAGCTACCACTTGGTTCTGAGACACATGACAGGGAGTCATATATGTGCAGAACTTGGTATGGTAGGATAGACAACTTTCTATCCAGTTTGGGATTTACCAAGAGTAAAGCGGATTCCAACCTTTACTACAAGGTTGAGGAAGGCAATCAAGTGATACTACTTTTGTATGTGGATGACCTATTTATTACAGGTGAAGATAGATTGATTTCCGACATGTAGCGGAAGCTTGCTGCCAAGTTCGAGATGAAGAACTTGGGTATGATGCACTATTTGTTTTTGGCATGGAGGTGTGGCAGAGTGCAGATAGAATCTTCCTTGGAAAAGGTAAGTATGCAGTAAATATCCTAAAGAGGTTTGGGATGATGGACTGCAAGGACATGGACACACCTATGGAATCAAACCTGAAGCTTCTGTGTGATGCTTCATCTGATCCGGTTGATGTCACAGTGTATCGTCGGATGATTGGGTCCTTGATGTACCTGACGAACACGAGACCAAATATTTGCTTTGCGGTGAACACATTGAGCCAGTTCCTGACAGATCTGAGAGATGTTCACCTGGTTGCTGTAAAGCATATTCTGAGGTACCTGAAGGGTACAGTTGATTATGAGCTCCTGTTTATTGCGACGAATGAGCAGGTAGCAGATGTGCTGATGAAACCACTAGCCAGAGTGAAGTTCGAGTACTTCAGAGAGAGGCTTGGTGTTCTTCAGATTGACGACACTTCGAGGAAGAAGTGATGGACACATTTGGAGGAGCCATTCCAAGCATGGTGAGAGGAGGATCTTTCCCCTGGCTGTGGCTGTAAGCGCTAGATGATGAGCATCAGGATGATGCTACAGTTACTGCTCTGTATATCCATCATGTTGGATTCTTGGACCATGTATCTGTATATGTATCATGTGGATACGTTGTATGATCAGGTGGATCATGTATGATGATATGTATCAAGTGGATACTTGGTATGCATCAGGTGGATGCATTGTATGATCAGGATGATCATAGATGACGAGCTTCAGGATGTTGCTCCAGAGGACATGCATCAGGACGATGCAGTGATGATGATCAGGATGATCATACGTGATGACATGTATTAGGTGGATACATTACATAATCAGTTGGATTATGTGTGATGAGTTCTGAAGACATAGATGCACATGAGCTTTTCGGACATGGTTGTAGATCTGTTCTCCCATGGCTGCGATATTAGTGCTGAGGCCATTCGAGCATGGTTGTAGATGTGTTCTCCCATGGCTGCGATATAAGTGTTGGGCCATTCTCGCATGGTTGTAGATATGTTCTCCCATGGCTGCAATATAAGTGTTGTGCCATTCTCGCATGGTTGTAGATGTGTTCTCTCATGGCGTAGATGTAAGTGCTGTGTGATGTGCATCTGGGTTGTGCTTCGTGAACGATGATCATGTGTACATCAGGATGATGTATGTTGAGTATCAGGTTGATACTTTGTGGTCGTGGATAGGTTGTGCATATGAGCATGTAATTTGACCTGGGAGATCCGACACGTAGAGCTGTGTGCTCGTAACAACCTGGGATGCTCTTTCGAGGCATTGCTTTGGGAGGACATATAATAGCTTCTTGGGAGATCCAACAGGTAGAGCTGTGTGCTCGTAACAGCCTGGGATGCTCTTTCGAGGTTTTGTCCTATGGCATGTAACGTGCTCCTGGGAGATTTGACAGGTAGAGCTGAGTGCTCATAACATCCTGGGATGCTACAGCTAGGTTTTGCCATGACCACATGTAATATGATCCTGGGAGATCCGACAGGTAGAGTTGTGTGCTCGTAACAGCCTGGGATTCTACAGCCAGGTTTTGTGGTGAGATCGCATGTAATGTGCTCCTGGGAGATCCGATAGGTAGAGCCGAGTGCTCGTAACAGCCTGGGATGCTACAACTAGGTTTGTGATGGGTCACATGTAATGTGCTCCTGGGAGATCCGACAGGTAAAGCTGTGTGCTCATAGGTAGAGATGTGAGCTCATAACAACCAGGAATGCTATTGCTAGGTTTTGTGACGCACGTAATAAGTCCTGAGAATTCCACAGTATGGCCAGTGATGATGAAGACCTGTAGATGGTGGGCCTACATCCAGTATGAAAAAGGACTGGCTCTATAGAACTTCCTATGACGAGTAGATTTAGAGATTGATTGAGATAGCAGCAGCAGTGATGATGACAATGACTCAATTGTTAGAGGTCAAACCTGCACCTCTGCGTCCATGATCACCTTGAGTTGTTGATCACACAAAAGGACAACTTGGATGGAGGAGCATGTTGACCTTAGATGGGACCTTGACTTATTCCACCTCCTTGCAAGCTGGAAAAACCCTAAACAATGTCATTTTGAGACATGAGCGCTACTCTACTTCAATAGACTAGCGCCTGTACCCTACTCCAGTGTGCAATAGTAGCGCTCAAGCCTCATGGGCGCTACTCCTCTTCAATAGAGTAGCGCTCAACATTTAAAAAGTGTTGAGCGCTAGTTTAAAAACACTATAGTAGCGCCATGGGCGCTACTCCACTAAGAAATAGTAGTGTACACCTCAAAAGATGATTAAAAAATAATTAATTTCACGAAGAGGATTAGTTGCAGTTGGTTTCCCAACTTCCCCAACTTCCTCCATAACCATCTCTCGACCTGAACTGCTTCCCTTGTCTTATAAATACAAGGAGGAATGAAGAGAGGGGTTAGACATGAATGCTATTGAGAGACTTTTAAAGAGAATATTTCATTGGAGGAGGTTATGCTAGAAGATTTCCAAGCCAGAGAAGAGCAGGAGCCCAGGATTAGGTTGCAGGAGCATGTTGCAAAGTCAGGTATACATTGTATCATCAATTTGCATTTGATAATAAAAGGTTGAAGCATTTTTCTTGTCCCAAACTAAGTGTTCATTGAGTTATGTACTTGTTTGGATCTGTTTTGGTTAATATTTGATGTTTAAATTGCTTTGTCCATTTCATCATTATATATTATCCAAGATACGCTGAGAAAGGTACTTGTATTGCAAGTTTATCGAACGAGAGGTTGACTTGAGGATCGAGCGCAAGATCGAACAAGAGCTAGGATCGAACTTCATTCTAAAGGTATGTTATCAAGACCTATAACCTATTTCCATTCATAAACATCACTGTAACACAGTTAGTGTGCTTACCTGTCATCCCCTTTTAGTTGATAGTATCTGTTTCCTTACTATAAGGTAGTTTTTCCCGCCAACAGACTGGCGACTCCACTGGGGAAAGTTGTTTTTCTGCTCTAGGAAAGCTTTATTGTTTGTCTTCCCAGAACCATTTTAACTCCTTTAATATGCTGAGAGACCCTGTAGGTATCCCCTGCTTGCTTCTCTATGCTTCACTCAGTCTTTTTGCATCCTTTCAAAGTCAGTTTTTTAATTCTTTAAGACATGAGCACTACTCTGTTATACATATAGTAGCGCCCATATGCTACTTTGCTATACCTATAGTAGCGCCCATCTCTCCAGGAGCGCTAGTTTCCCTACTGCACAGTAGGGTACATTCCTGTAGCCTTTTGTTGGTTGTTTGGTTGAGGTTTCTACATTTTTGGGTGGTCTTCTGACTTTGTTTTAGGTCTCCTTGACTAGTACTTGAGGTTTGTAGCTTTTCTTTGAGTCTTAGAACCTCTCTTTGAGTCTTTTTGCCATCTTTAGATCACTTGCTTACTTGTGGAATGTTTGGTCCATTTATAACTCTTTTTTGAAGACTAGGCTTTGTTCCTTAGTGAACGCTCCTGCTTATTTTTGCCCTGACTGTGTGTTGCTAACCTACAAACCTGTATGCTTTGCATTGGTTGTTTGTGGCAACCTTTGTTTGCTCTTTACCCATCTTATCCTTTGTTTTAGGGTTTGGTCCATTTTGGAGCCTTTGGGGTGTCTTCCAAACTTGTTGAGTTCCAACTTTCCTTGACTTTTTGTTTTTTTCTAGTATCAAGTGTGTTTAGAGTTCTTTAGTTTGCTTCATTTCTCAGTCCTTGTGTTAGTACGGTGGTTGTTAGCTTGCTTTCCTACCGTTTGCTTGGCATAGTGGTCTTATTAGGGTTTGATGCTTTGGGTCGGTCCTTTTGTGTTTGATTCCTATTTTTGAGCATCCTTCTCCTTTGTTTTCTCTCCACTTTGTTTCCGAGTGTGAAGGCTTTTTCTTTTGCAAAAAACCTGTAGGACAAGTCTTTGTTGAGCTAGTGTTTTGACAGCTGTAAGCTTAGGAGCCATTTTTAGCCATACTTACACATTGTACATAAGTCTTATTTGCTTTCCCTGTTTATAGTTCTTTTTCGTTTATAATAACAGAAAAAGCAAAAATTTGGTAGCTTAGGGTTAGTAAGGCTTATATTTTTTTACAAGATAGCATAGGTTATTTTGTTTACATTTTCAAAAGAAAACAAAAAAGAAATTTGATTAGATTTACTCAGTTTTCAGTTCGGAAAGAACATTAAATGAAAAAATAAAAAGTTTTGTTGTCGAAAGTTATAATTTATGCACTTTGCGTTTCTGTTGCAACCACGCCACACAAACGCACTACCTTTTGAGTAATAACAACCCTAAAAATCTTTAATAAAATTAAATAGCAACAATTTTTCTTTTTAGGGATACACTACACCAACTAGTCTTGGTTAGGATCTTGGGTTTAAATCACCTTAAACCACCCAAGGTCACACATTGCGCAAAAATTGTAGTTCGACTATCATAGGTAAACCCACTTCATTCAAAGGTTGCCTGGGATCTATGCAGAAGGTCTTGTGAGATCAGATTGTTGGGAATACTCCTCCTACTTTTTGTTTCGAGCATATACCAGGATTGGATCGCGTTTGGGGACTCTTCTGAGTTTTGGGCTCAATTACCCTGCCCACGCCTTCTGATTCGACCAGAGACTATTCCCCCAGGAGTTTTCGGTGTTGTGGTATCCTTAGTATCTGACCATAGGTTCATACACAGGTGACAACAGAGGGTATATCTGCTGTACCTAGGACAGACGTGGGAGGAAATCCCTTGCAGGTCTTTGGGAGGGTGGTTGGGTGATTCCAGCGCTTGCACCCTTAGTCATTGTATTGTGGACCCCGGGTAACTGTTCTTCATCCTTCGTTGATATGTTCTGGGCCCTCATCATCCCAGACTCTTCTCTGGAAGACATCTTGTTTGCTTGGTTTGCATACTTAGGACTTTTTTAGTGGTGTGTTGTTTGCCCCATAGTCTTAATGGCCACTAGGTTTTCTAGTTTTATTTTTATATATAATCGTGGAAAACCAAGAAATTCGTAGGTCGAGAAGGTTGCAAAACCTTCCTCCACTTAGAACATAACCACTACCGCCAGCTAGACGACAGCGGGTAGACCCCAGTGTTCCGTTGGAAACCACTGGTGAAATAGAACTTCCTGAGGAACTTTTTACAACGGAAAATCTTAAAATAGAAATTCCTAAGGAACTACCACCTGAAATAGAATTTCCTGAAGAACTACAAACTGCAACAGAAAACCCTGAAATAGAGGTTCCTGAGGAACCACAACCGGGGACTCCAGATCAGTGACATTTTAGTTCAGTTGAGATTGAAGATCTCACTTCTGTGGAGTACAGTACTCCCTTTAATCCTCCTCTGACTAATCTTAGAAATCCGCTTCTGTTACCTGTTGGTTTCCAGCAGCCCGATTAAAGTGCATATAATTTCCCACCTGAGCATTTATGACTAATCCGGGAGGAGAACTGGGAGTTCCATAGACTCCCATCATAGGTATGAACACTAATACTGTAAATCCTCCTCCTACTGCCACACCGAGTTCAACATAGACAACCTCTATGTCCACTCCGTCCTTCAGTTTTAATACTGGCACGTTAGGTATGCCGATTTCAAAAACTATGGAATCCACCTCTACACCTACTTTTGGACCTAGCAGTACAGCCAATTTAGTTCCACCTCCTGTGACTCAACCGTCATATCACATACTCAGTACTTGGATTTCCACACCCGTTGTAGGGCCAAGTGCTTCTGCAACTATGCCTGTCATGAGTGCCATGACCACACCGTCTACGTCAGCTACTACTGGTTTTAATACCTTTGCAGGTCCCAACATTAATCAAGGTAATATACCTGCAGGAAACGTCCCTTTTTACTTATTTTCAGGAGGAGGGGGGTAACATTTTTAACCAGCAATATGGCGGGACTAACACCTAGCCACAGTGGACGAACCCACAGAGCACTAACCCACTTTCATATGGGTGGGGGAATTTCAATAATACTTTCGCGCAACAATAGATGGCAGGAGGCAACCCCTACCAGCAAGTGACTGGGGGCAACCCCTACCAGCAGATGGCAGGGGGCAACCCCTATCAGCAGATGGTAGGGCGAAACCCCTATCAGCAGATGGTCGGGGGAAACCCCTACTAGCAGATGGCTGGGGGTAACCCCTACCAGCAGAAGGCTGGGGGAAACCCCTACCAGCAGTTCACGGGTCAAACTATGGGTGGCTCCCCCTTTGCGACCGCAGCTTATCAAGTACCATCTTGCAGGCCTCGTTTACCATTTCTGGCAACTTTAAATTTTCCAGATCTTTCCAAGTTGACCAACGATCCAGTGTATCATAACGCTACATGGCCACCAGTTCCTACCAAGTTACCTTCGGACATTCCAAAGTTCGAAGGCAAAACGGGCGAGGACCCTGGTGACCATGTCACTACTTTCCATTTATGGTGCTCCTCGAACTCATTAAATGAAGATTCCATTAGGTTGAGATTGTTCCAAAGGACCTTAACCGGTGTTGCAGCCAAATGGTACATTGAGTTACCTGCAGCTATATTCTTTAATTTTGGGGATCTCGCGACTGTCTTTTTGAATCACTTCCAGCTTTCTGTTCGGTATGATGCCGGAACGGACCTTTTGTCTACATTTAGGAAAAATAAAGCCACTCACTTACCTGATCACATTCAGGAGTGGCGAAGACGGAAGAGGCTCATTAAAGCCAACATACCTCCAGAATTCCTTCTTGAGTGGTATTTGAAATCACTCCTTCCTTACATTTCTAAGGAAGTAGCTACTTCTGGAGTGTCTAACGAGGAAGAAGCCATCCTATGGACCCAACAGTTAGATCTCGTTTACGCACAATCTGGGTTACTGTATGAGATCATACATGATGCACCGCGATCGAATACCGATTTGAGTAGACCTAAACCTGGACCACATGCTGACGGCATAGTGGGTTCAGTTGATTCTGTAGCCTTCGAAGATTTGAACAAACAGCCTTCGAAGCTTTGACCAAATAGGTTCATACCTTATCTGTTAAACAATTGATTGCAGAAGTTACTTCTGTCACAACCTCTCCTTCTACTTCTGAATCTGTTAACCAGGTTCAGAACAATAAAAAAGGCCCTCGGCGACCCAACAACAAAAATAAGGGCAAGAAAGGAGAGGGGAACCATGAGAAGCCCAAAAAAGAGAATGCCAAGGAGGGTACCAAAGAGAAAAAGAGGGTTAAGTTCCCTTGTAAACTTTGCAAGCAGGACCACCCTACTCACCAATGCCCTCTGCTTGAAGAAACCCAGAAGCTATTACAAGAAAAGAAGCCTGTCGTACTGAAAGATCCATTCCCTAAGGGGCAGAGCTCAGCTTCTGGAACCTCCAATACTGGGGGCACTACACATGCTTCTGTTGATCAAACTTTTATTAACATGGTTAATTCAGATGCAATCTTACAAATGAGAGCCAGGAATTATACCCCGGACGCACAAAAAAAGGATAAATAGATTCCAGAATCCTCCACTCCACTCCACATACCTGTGGACCCAATGCCCAAGATCTCGAAAGGTGTCTTGAAACGGGCATCGCACAACCCCAACACTCGGGCCTCCTCCAACTACAATGTGGTTGAAGATATAGCCCAGACCCCTTGTGCCATGTCTACCTTAGAAGTCTTGCAAAGTTGTCCTTTACAACGAAATGCACTTCTGGCAGCTATTGGAAGTATGGAATCCTCTAACATGTCTGCGTGATTTGATATGGCTGATATCAAATACCGGTTTCCGTACCACGTTGCTCTTCAGATTGAAGTCGTTCATGGCCCAATGACCATTAGATGAGCCGTCGTAGATGAGGGCGCGTTGACGTGCGTAATGTCAATTTCCTGTTGGAAAGCTTTGGGTTCTCCCAAGTTAGCCCCTTCTAATACACTACTTACTGCATTTGATGGCAGGACTTTCCATCCACATGGGGTTTTGCCATCATTTGATGTCACATTGGCCAATAAGACAGCTGTTGTAGAAGTAGAAGTGCTGGATGCTCCACTTGATTACAACATGTTATTAGGCAGGAGCTGGACGTATGCCATGCGAGCTATTGCATCGGCAATTTTTTGAGTTGTTATGTTCCCGTTTGAAGGTAAGATCGTTACAGTCGATCAACTTTCTTTCACTCAGAGAAACAACCAGACTTCTTCAGAGACCACAATTCCCTTAGTTGATCAAACCGCCCCGGTTAGTGAGAGTTTAGGAGCAGGGCTTTACGGGTCGTTAATAGGCACTTTCGACCTTCCCTCCCCTGTTCTTTTTATGCATTCTGATATGGGTACTTCTACTGAAACTTTCACGGTTGGTTTAAGAACTGATCTGTGGATCCTTCCCACTACATCGGAACCTTCAGTGCCTCTATCCGTTGCAGAAGTAGTATACATGGAAGCACAACATGCTGCAATGGAACATATCGTGACTCCGCCAGTCTCTGCCGAGTCAGCTATGGACTATGCTCCGGCATGGTCACTGAATTCCACCCACTCGTTCGATTGTTTAGACACGGTTTTTCCATCCGATGAAGCCATCTCAGAAGTCATGATGGGAACCAACCATGGGAACATATGCATCACAGGTCCTACCTACTTCCGGATCTAGACAGGATAGAGAGAGGAGAATTCTCTTTGAGACCCGGTGGATTTGTTGATTTGTCATCTTTTCCTTCTACTTTGAGAGCCATTTATGCTGAAGGGAATATGGCTAATATATCGAGAACAATTCCGATTAACATTTCCACCAAACCCGAGGTCGTGGAAAACATTTATATTGGAGCAGACTGTTCTCCAGAAGAGATAGCTCTGTATACCAAGCTCTTTAAAGAATTTCGCGACATATTTGCCTGGTCATATGAGGAGATGCCAGGCATCAACCCAGCCATCGTGGAGCATGTCATCAAGACATACCCTAACGCAAAACCTGTGAGACAAAAGCTCCGTCCTGTGAACCCTAGAAAAGCGACCACCATCAAGGCGGAGGTTAAAAAGTTGCTTAAAGCCGGTTTCATCTATCCGATTGACATCACGGAATGGGTTTCAAATCCTGTTCCGGTTGATAAGAAGCAAGGTACTATTCATTTCTGTACTGACTTCTGGGACTTGAACAAAGCTTGTCCAAAAGATAACTATCCTACACCGTTTATTGACCAGATCATAGATGCTTGTGCGGGACATGAGATGTTCTCTTTCATGGATGGATTTTCGGGATATAATCAAATACAAATCAAACCTGAGGATCAGCACAAAACAACTTTCATTTTCCCATGGGGAACCTTTGCTTACCGGAAGATGCCATTTGGCTTAAAGAATGTTGGAGCTACTTTCCAACGAGCGATGAATTTTGCTTTTCATGATATCAAACACATAGTTGAACCGTACTAGGATGACCTCCCGGCACGATCTCGAAAGAGACGGGATCATCCAGCCCATCTGAGACTTGTGTTTGAGAGATGCAAACAATATAAGATTCGTTTAAATCCTAATAAGTGCGTATTCTGCGTCGAATCGGGACGTCTACTGGGCTTCATTGTCTCCAGTCGTGGCATAATGGTTGACCCACTAAAAGTAGAGGCGATTGTAAATCTGCCTCCTCCTCGCACCTTGCGACAGCTTCAAAGTCTGCAAGGCATGTCTAATTTCTTATGGAGCTTTATTATAAACTATGCTAATATCACGAAAGGTTTTATGAGACTACTCAAACAAGACTCCTACTTTGTGTGGGACGAGGCTGCTCAAACATCCTTTGAGGCCTTGAAAAAGGCACTTCTTTCAGCACCCTTGTTGATCCCGCCAGACTACGCAAAAGACTTTCTTTTATATCTGGCAACGTCTCTTAATACAATTGGCATAATATTAGTTCAGGAGGACGATACGCTCCAAGAGCATGTTGTCTACTATCTTTCTCGCGCATTGATAGCCCCTGAGGTTAAATATTCGCACGTTGAGAAGTTAGCACTTGCCGCGGTCTATGCGGTACAGAAGCTTCGTCACTATATACTTTTATGAACAACTACTGTGATAGCAGAAGTCAATCCTTTTCAGTACGTTCTCACCCGACGAATCATTGGTGGGAAATATAATAAATGGATTGTAATCCTACAGGAGTTCGATTTGGTCTTTCAATCGGCCAAGTCGAAGAAATCACTAGTGTTCGCTGAGTTAATCTCAGAGTTTCCGAGTGACCTAGAGTATGTTGAGGAATAATCATCATTCCTGATGAACATATCTTCCTCATTGCTTCCTCTGACCCATGGTATGGGGATATCTTAGTATATCTCTAGACCTTGAGGTGTCCTACTACTTTTTCTCGAGAAGAGCGACGCAAGTTGAAAAGCCATGCGAAGAACTATCTCATCATCTCAGATACGTTGTATCGACGTGGGGTAGATTCCATCTTACGATGTTGCTTAACTCTAGAAGAAGCCAAAGCAGTATTAAATGATGCCCACAGTGGAGCTTGTGGGGGACATCTTTCCGGGTTGGCAACAGCTCAGAAGATATTGCGTGCCAGATATTTTTGGCCCACGATCTTTAAAGATTGTGTGGAAGCTGTGAAACGCTGTCGTCCATGTCAATTTTTCACTAAGAAAATGAGGGCACACCCAGCTCCTCTTCATCCTGTGATTACAGCAGGTCCCTTCACAAAATGGGGGGTTGATTACATGACTTGCAATCTAGTTTCGGCTGGAGGGCATCATTACATCATCGTTGCCGTTGACTGCTTTACCAAGTGGGCGGAGGCAATGCCTACTGTCAAGGCAGATGGAGAAACTATCGCTTATTTCGTGTTTAATCAAATTATTGCATGATTCGGCATACCTAAAGAGATAGTGACTGATCACGGCAGTCATTTCCAGAATAACATGATGACCGAGTTGTATACAATGCTTGGTTTTCGATAAGAACATTCTTCTTCATACTATCCACAGGCGAATGGACAAGTTGAAGCAGTGAATAAAACTTTAAAGGTTATACTACAAAGAACTGTTAATGCCAGTCGAAATAACTGGCACATCATGTTGTCCCCGGCTCTTTGGGATTATCGAGCTAACGTTAAGACTGCTACTGGATTCTCTCCCTTCCAACTTGTGCATGGGATAGAAGAAGTCGTACCGATTGAATGCGAGATTCCTTCGCTGAAACTAGTCGTTCAGTTACTACCGGATACTTCAATACTAGAAGAACGTTTGTTACACTTGGAACATCTAGATGAGCAGCACCGTGATGCGCTCACAACAAATGAGGTCCACAAAAATGAGTCAAAGTACAGTATGACAAGTCCGTCAGACCTAGGGTTTTACTTGAAGGAGATTTGGTCCTACTTTGGGATCAAGACAAAGAACCCCTAGGACCTGGCAAGTTCAAGTCCATGTGGCTCGGGCCTTATATAATTTCCAAAGTACTGAAGAAGGGTTCCTATGAGCTGGTAGATTACGAAGGTAATAAGCTGGCCGAGCCTAGAAATGGGTTCTACCTGAAGAAGTACTACGCTTAGGCTGTTGTGCTTTTTCTTGTAACATAGCTGTATATTTTTTGTAGAGCTAGTTTTCGTTTATGCTTGTTAGTTAATCTTATGTGTGTTTTCGTTTTGTGTACCAGATGACGACCGGACACTTTTTAGGATTTGCTGATGGCGCCAATCACCACACCTGTCAGTTGGCTTCAGCAGCTTGGGTCATTTACGCACCTGCTGGCCAACTTGTCTCTTCGGGGGGGGGGGGGGTTGTTTGGGTCCCACTACGAATAATGTGGCTGAATACAGTGCAGTTATAGAACTTCTCCGAGATGCTCTCAGTCATGGAATTTCACATTTGGAGGTAAGACTTGAATCACAACTAATTGTATTTCAGTTAGCGGGTGTCTACCAGATTAGAGATCCTGGATTGCTACGTCAATTTCTGCGAGTTGACTATTGGAAAGACAGTTTGATTCTATTATATATGAACACATTCCAAGAAATTTAAACACATTAGCTGATTCATTTGCAAACTATGTTCTAGATTGGCATTTGTATCATACACTTTCAAAAACAACATTGCACACATAAAATTCAAACACATACACATGTAAATAACCGATACTGTATATAACTGATACTGTATCAAAAAAGTATATGAGTTTTGGATCATAAGTCTTATACAAGTCATATCATAATAGTACAAAACTGGGGTCTGTAGCCTAAAAAATATACATATAATGTATCCATCTCCTACGGAGAAGGAGGGACCTCGTCATCATCGACTGCATTCTGATAACATATGACTAGCCTAGCTACCTTCCGCAGCACTCTAAGCCATGCTGGGGGCACCCCAACTACATCTTCCTGCATATCTATAGGTATCTGATCCATACGACATGTAGGAACATCATGAGTCAACCGACTCACTTTTCTCTCTCTATGGTCCCCAGCATAGCATCTGCAGCAACCACATCAGCTGGCCTCACGAAGATGGTAGGATGTCCCTCGGGACGGACAAGCCCAATGTCTGCATATGACACTTGTTTAGTACTTCAAAATTCATTCATAAAAATCAAATACTTGAAAAATATGAAAAAATTAAATAATTCTCAAAATTAAACATACCAATAGCTCCCCAGGCTCCACCTGGAGGAAGCACCAGCTCTGGATCATGGCGGAAATCCAATCCAGCATATGGAAACTGCTCAAAGGCGGGCACCTGCCTCTCCCACCACCCCCAGAAATCATCAGTATGATAAAAATAGTGACTTTCCCCACCACCCTAGCGGAGGAATATGTCACCCCAACGGCCTAGTCTGGGCTCACGGGGGTTAACCTGAGGTAGAGGCATCCCCAAACTAATAGCAGGTACCCTCTCAAAAAACAAGGTACACAAGATGTTGCCATAACCAAAATTCTTCATACTCCCAGATTTACAACCCGTGAGTTGAGCTTTCATGGATGCCAATAAACTAGTACACCAGTCCTATACATGACCCTGTAAGCATCGTACACCAACATACATAGAGTGCTTGGAAGCTAGGTGTAGTGAAGCACTACCGTACACCCGGTTAATCATACTCACAATCACCTTCAGAGGGAGGCCTTCAATGGTAGAAATCAAGATTTGGCTTCCTTATTTCTCAGCTCCAGCCACACAATATGTATTCAAGTACTCTTGCACCGACCCTATGCCCACATGAGAAGACCCCTTCAAATTTATTGCATCTCCCCTCCGTGAGAGACCAGTAATAAAGTAAATGTCATCAACTGTAAGCTCCAAAGTTTGCCCTTGGATGACAAAGGTATTGGTATCCACATCCCAGTACTGAATAAGTCTTCGAAATAACCTGTTTAGGGCCCTCATATTTACGGTTTGGTAGAACTTCAACAAACCGCATCTTCGGAGAGCAAGGAGAGTGGCTGGGTCTTGCATGGCCAGCCTATCCATGTCCTCGTGTTCCCTCTCCCTCCAAAGAAGAACCATCCTGCACAAAAATGGCATTTTTTTTTCAGTCCTCAACGCTTGTTTCTTCACCTTCAGGCATGAGCGCTACTGTATATACTAGACAGTAACGTATGAACGCTACTCTATGTGAGCATAGTAGCGCCCATCTCCTTCATACGCTACTGCTATTGTTACACAGTAGCACCCGCGCATTAAAAGATGTGAGCATTGCTTTGCAAGCATTTTTTGGCTCAAAAATTGAAAACTAAACCATAGAAATGCAAGTTGGAAGGATTCTAACTTACTTGGTGGAAGAAGAACGCTGATTGGATGCTCAAATCGGTCGCCATGGAGATTTGAAAATGCAAGGTTTGCCCCAATTTCTTGCCCTACAAAAACAAATTGGAATTTGAGTTTTAAAATACATATATTAAAATCAATTTTAATTTTTACCCACCATTGTTAAATTCCCTATAGTTTCAAATTTTTACTAACATGACCTAATTAATCAATCAATACATACACATGGTGCAATAGTAATTTCACTCATCCGGTTCTCATTTTTTCACTGAATTTTTGTAGGATTGATCTCCTAAGACTAAATTTCTTGATGTTAGACCTCATTAACTAGTTAATAGTTTAAATTCATATATCATTCGAGATTTTTGTCACGAATTTCTAATATTTTGTTGAAGACCTAGTTTTGGCAAGTTACGAAGCTACGATCCCAGAAGCTAACCTTTAAGTCATTTTAAGCTCTTGTTCGGACTATTTAAACCTAAACAAGATTGCCAAGCAAGCTTGTCCTCTTAAAGCTCGTTAAAGTAATCGAAGGCTCATCCACTCAGGTATAGAATTACCCCTTTTCCGGGCCTAGGTGGATTAACTACGGAAAATGTATACTCTAGGTATACTTCTGTATGCGCTAGAAGATTTCTTCTTCCTTTGTTTTATACTTTTTCGGGGGAGGAGACTAACTGCA
The DNA here is from genome assembly GCA_027924585.1 of Larix kaempferi. Lineage (NCBI taxonomy): Eukaryota > Viridiplantae > Streptophyta > Pinopsida > Pinales > Pinaceae > Larix > Larix kaempferi. The sequence continues at coordinate 23,530,878 of BSBM01000217.1, forward strand.
CGAAAAATGACCTTTTTGGAGCCTTTCTTTAGGGTTTTCAGGCTCTCTAAACATGAAAACACCAAGCGAGCATTCACCTACTCAGGCTCGATGTGAAATCCACGAGAGGGTAAGTAGAGGACTATTTAAGTTTTTCAACTCTATAAACAAGAAAACACCACCGAGCACAAACCAATCCGGGCTCGATATAAAATCCACGGATAGGTGTAAAGAGGATTGTTTAAGTTTTTCAGACTCTATAAACAGGAAAACACCGGCAAGCATTAATCTGCTTGGGATCGATACTAAAATCCACGAGCAGATATATGGAGTTATTGTTTAAGTTTTTCAGACTCCTTAAAATTGAAAACACCGACGAGCAAGAATAGATCTCAGCTCGATATTAAAATCTAGAGATCAGTAATATAGAGTAATCTTCTATCTCTTCTTCGAACTCTGTAAACAATGAAGAAGGTCCTGAGTCTTCCTCCCATGGGCTCGTTAAACTTTTTACATGGTTGGATCTATTGAGTTTTCATTCTTTCTTGGACTCATTAAAACAACAAGAAAGGTATTATTTTATCTAAAAAGAATAAGGGATGGGAAAGATGTGCCATATCTTCAATGTCAAAGGCAGTTCAGTCAACTCTATCCATGAACACTGCACCTACTTGAGTTTATCATGTCGGTTGGGTATTTTTTGACCTCAGGGTGAACCTAATCTCTGAGTTGTTTACTCCCCCGGTTGGTTATTCTTCCAACCATATGGAGGGTCTGGTAATGTCTCCTACATTTCAAGCTTATCATTTACCCCATTATGTCAAAAAATGCCTGAGTCACTTTGTGTCGTGCTCACTGTTCAAGGATATACCCCGTGTCGGCCATTCTGCAGTTTACCTTGACCTCATGTGTCGGCCATCCTAGTGTTAGTCTTGTTACATATTACTCCATATCAGCTCATACCAGTTGAGTGTTCCTCGCGTTGGATGATGGAGGATGCCTTAAGGCCTCCCTTCCAACGGACTTCTTCCCATTGACATAAACTCATTTTACTCTGGGAATGAAGTTTAGAGTTTCGGTTAGTACCTTGGAGATTGCAATCACCAGTGGCAATTTTCCTCGCTGTTGAATGTCGAGAATACATCAATGTCTCTTCTTCGATAGGATCCCCAAGTGTTCGACTCCAAGTCCATCTATTCACACTTGTCGGATCGTAATTGGTACCTTGGGCCCCATCATCATTATCGGTGGAATCCCTCATGTTTGTTAACGGTATACATCAATGACCGGTAATCAAATGATTCCCCCCCATGTTCGACTATCAGCTCATCTATTCACATGGCTAGGGTTTGTACCTCGGGTTGTTTTGGATGACATTACCTCATTTTGTTATCATCCAAGTTGCGCAAGACTGAGCCTCACTTATATTAGGCTCTCCATGAGACATAGATACAGTTTGTTGTTATGGCTATGATTTCTCAGTTTGACATGGATCCACGCTTGTATTCTAAGTGGCCATGCTATATATACATATCCTTGTTATGTATCAGAGATCATGTTGTATCACACTGCACATCTATATGATGTCAAGAATGTAATTGCTCGCTGACCTTGATCTTTGTTTCAGGTGTTCTTGTGACTTGTTTCCGCAATTCCTTGCTCCTCCTCTGGCTTTGGATTATAATGTATTTCGGCCATCATTTCCCTCTGACCTCACACATTAGGGGGCATCTGTTAGAGGTCAAACCTGCACCTCTCCATCCGTGATCACCTTGAGCTGTTGATCACACAAAATGACAACTTAGATGGAGGAGCATGTTGACCTTAGATGGGACCTTGACTTACTCCACCTCCTTGCAAGTTGGCAAAACCCTAAAAAATGTCATTTTGAGACATGAGCACTACTCTACTTCAATAGACTAGCGCCTGTACCCTACTCCAGTGTGCAATAGTAGCGCTCAAGCCTCATGGGCGCTACTCCTCTTCAATAGAGTAGCGTTCAACATTTAAAAAGTGTTGAGCGCTAGTTTAAAAACATTATAGTAGCGCCCTGGGCGCTACTCCACTAAGAAATAGTAGCGTACACCTCAAAAGATGATTAAAAAATAATTAATTTCACGAAGAGGATTAGTTGCAGTTGGTTTCCCAACTTCCCCAACTTCCTCCATAACCATCTCTCGACCTGAATTGCTTCCCTTGTCTTATAAATACAAGGAGGAATGAAGAGAGGGGTTAGACATGAATTCTATTGAGAGACTTTTAAAGAGAATCTTGCATTGGAGGAGGTTATGCTAGAAGATTTCCAAGCCAGAGAAGAGCAGGAGCCCAGGATCAGGTTGTAGGAGCATGCTGCAAAGTCAAGTATACTTTGTATCATCAATTTGCATTTGACAATAAAAGGTTGAAGCATTTTTCTTGTGCCAAACTAAGTGTTCATTGAGTTATGTACTTGTTTGGATCTGTTTTGGTTAATATTTGATGTTTAAATTGCTTTGTCCATTTCATCATTATATATTATCCAAGATACGCTAAGAAAGGTACTTGTATTGCAGGTTTATCGAACAGGAGGTTGACTTGAGGATCGAGCGCAAGATCGAATAAGAGCTAGGATCGAACTTCATTCGAAAGGTATGTTCTCAAGACCTATAAACTATTTCCATTCATAAACATCTTTTTAACACAGTTAGTATGCTTACCTGTCATCCCCTTTCAGTTGATAGTATCTGTTTCCTTACTATAGGGTAGTTTTTCTCGCCAACATCGATGACGATTATCCAGTGATGATGATCCAAAGAAGAAGACTTGTGCTAGAATACCTGTGTCGAGAAATACCTTCCTCGTTAAGAGGGAGTGTTGATGTATATGTAACTTCAGAATGTATTCCATATATGTATTCCTATAAAGATGTTATTATTCCTCTATACAAAAGTGTTTGTATTCCTATAGAGATGTTATTATTCCTCTATATGGAAGTGTCGTCATTTATATTGTAAGTGTCGTAACTTATACTTTATGGGTTATTAGACCACCTTGTTGGGGTCGTCCCTATATAAGTCATGTGGGTCAAAGGGTTATTAGACCACCCTATTGGGGGTCGGCCCAGTCAGCATTATGTTATGTGGTTAAGTTAAGGCCGAACTAGTAAAGGTTATGAGGCAAGTCAAGTCAAGTATAGATAGAGTGCAGGAGGCACTCTATTTGATCATTCTATTCTCTCTCACACTCTTTGGAGAGTGGTGCAGTTGTGGAGGAGGAGAAGCTGCTGCTAGGAGATGTCTATCTCTTATGCTTGGGTTGTATCGTTGCTCTATCTATCTCTGAGGAAGTTATTGGGGTTTTTCACCTTTATGGTTTTCCCCAAGTAAACTCTGTGTCTCTTGTGTGCTTGCATTATTGTGTCCATGATTGATATGCTGTAGATATGATATGTTGTAGATATGATATGCTGTACATGTTATTCTCTCAGTTAAGATCCTAGATCAAATTGAAATTTTGAAAAACTAACAATAGATGCACCCATTCTGTTTGCGGCCTTTCCACCCATGCCTGTGTGCATACTTCAATATGCTGGATAAGATCTGTCTGTCCATTAAAATTTTCAAAAGGTAAAGTAACCCTGTCAGCAAACCGAATCTGCATATTAATCCTGCATTGATCCCAAGTAGTCAATGTCTACTTGTGTGCATCCCACCATCTGGCTAGTGTGTCGCGCAGTGCCATATCCAATGTTGGTAATCTATGCTCATCTGCAATAGCTGCAGTGTATTATTGGATGAAAGTGTAAACATTAGCAGAACCATCATACACGGGGATAGGACTTACCTCATTTCCGATCCAACGTAGTGATTTCGTAACCTGCGCACACCTTCTCGCTGATACTTCATGCATGCGGATTTGCCAATTTTCCAGTCTTGTCTTCGACTCAGAGACACAAGAGCTGTCACATCTCCAGCTTAGTGTACCATCTGCAGTTGGATTAATGTAATCTTCCTCGTTCGCGGTGATCTGGTATAGTCTGTCCAAGTCTTGAGCCTTGGATTCCTCCTGAATCGGCTCACTGTATCTGTCCCCATATTTAGGATCCAATGGTGCGATGACCCTAAGATGCTTTCCTTCAAATATCATCTTCTTTGTCTTTAGGTCTATGATAGCTAGGTTATCCATGGCCCAGTCAATTCCTAATAGTGCAGGAAAAAGCTGACTATCGTCCACATTCTCGATAACTTCAAAGTCTGCATGACTCTGGACTCCATCGATGTCAACCACTACATCAGCTAACCGACCAAAAGGTATGAATTTCTCTTGGTTAGCCATTCTCAATTGGATAGGTGACCATAACAACTTTGGTCGACCCATTTGCTGCCATGTTTGCTTAGTCAAGACATTCACTTCAGATCCCAGATCAAGGATGAATTCATCCATTTCAAAATATCCTATCTGCGCGATAAGCCTCATTTCTCGGCCTGTTCTTTTATGCTTCCTTATGTGATGTACGACACTATCAAAAGTTTCTATTCCCGTCTGTGGTTCATATTGGTTTATGAGCTTCTGTAGCTTTGCTATGGCATTTTCACTTTTTAGTAGCTTCATGCAGCTTTGCAGGAATTGCTTAACGGAAGTGCCGACATCTGTTGCGGTACTTGTTTTGTCATAAGCAGCTGGCATGTCTTCGACATGCGGTTTTTCACTAGGAAATGGGATCCTCGCTAACTTAGTTTCCAATTTTATGAAGGTATCCCGTGCATCGATAAAGACCTCCTTGTTCTTTCGTAGGTCAAGAGCAGGTATTTTTCCTGTATCTTTTCTTATCCATACTGTCTCAAGAGGTGTCTGCTTTGTGTGAGTCTCCCCTGACGTTGAAGCTTCGGCTCCCCTATCACGGCCTGTATCAGCACCACTGCGCGTGACCACATTGATGCTCGGGTCCACTGGTCTATTCTCTGGTGCGATCCACTGGATGTTTGGAGTTGGTCCCTCCGTCCATATCCTTTTCTGCATTTCCAACTCTAGCACTGGGAAATCTTCAATAACATGCTCAAATGATTTACAGTAGTTGCATGTAGTGCATGGGTTAACACAATCTCTAGACATGTGACTTGGCTTGCCACAATTATAACAAATGACCGAGCCGCGGCCTCTTCTCTGCGCCGGGCCAGCATTTCTTCCTCTGCCGTGGTATCCACCACCACGGCCTCTGTATCCTCCTTGATCATATTGCGCATTTTCTTGTTTGGGCTAGTTTTCTTCCTGTACACGGTACAAGCCAACGCCTCTCATTGCGTCCATATCTAGTTTTCTTTCGTTCATTAGCTCATATGCGCGACAGTTGGATTCATCATGTCCAACTGATTTACAGAAAGTGCAGTATAAACTTTTGGGTGTTTTCACATATTTATGTATGAGATAGCAGTCTTTAGGTCTGTGTCCTGTAGTTCTACAAATTTTGCACCATGGGGCATGATTCTGATTTATTGGGTTGGGCGCACCACTGTTAAGATAGTCGCGGAATAAAGGGCAATGCTCGCGGTCATGGCCTTCTCCTTTACAACCTGTACACTAGACCTCATGCCTAGGTTCATACCTTTGCTCTTTTCCATTCTTCATGCTTTGCAGTTCTAGTGTCAGGGTGGTCAGCTGGTTCTGGATCTGAGACATCCCCGAACTAGTCTCACCAATCGGTGAAGCCTCTAGCTTCATTACGATCTCCAAGGCCTCTAACTGTGATACAACCTTCTGCTGCATTAATGGTAATCTAATGTGGGGCAACAACGCAACAATAAACCATTCCTTGTGTTGTTCTGGAGCTATAACAAAGCTCACTTGGTCCAATAAGGTCTTGAACTTCTGATCAAACTCCTAGACCGCTTCAGTCGGTCTGTGCTTTATTTCTTTCAACTCGGTTATACACTGAGATTCAGATTTGGGTTTCTTAAAATTTGCCACAAGCGCATCTTTAATTTCTGCGAGGGTTCTCAACTATGTCTAAGAGTACTTCATAAACCAATGTAAAGCTCTGTCTCTGAGGGTGGTAATGAGGTGTGCTCTCTTCACAGCATCATCGTGGATTTGTATTACACCCCATACAACTTCACAAAGAAACCAATGTTGGTCAGGGTCTTCTAGACCAGTTCATTTAAATATCGGTAGCTTCATATCAGTGTTTTCCATTGTGCTATTAGTAGGAGCACCCGGATTTGTGCGCGGCTGCTGTGATGGGCTCTGCGCAGTGAAAGTAAATGGGAGTATCGGAGTGGACGTACTCGGCTTAGTATTCTGAGGGGCGGGATGTGTAACGGGTGGGCTCTGAGATAAGGGAGGAGTGGTCTCTGTAACCGACGGATTCTGAGGGGTGGATGGTGGCACGGCTTCATTGTTAAGGTCACAAGGAATCTCAGTATCTATGTGGGGTCTAGTGCCTCCAAGATTCTTATTAAATTTATATCTCTTCCCGCTTCTAAGATTATGGGTCTCTTTGTCAGAATCACTATATATACTGTTTACCATGATAGACTTGAAAATATTACTGCATTCTTAAAACACCTTTCTCAGCTAGCAACATCTTAATGTATAGACTGAGATTGTTCAAGTACTTACCTTGGAATCCGTCGAAAAAGTATGCTTCTGCTTGGCTGTAGGATTTGAGTGTGTCTACAACAAATTCTATTACGAATCCTTCTAGCATGTGATCGACCCAGAAGTCAACTGCGCGCGTCAATGGGATATCTATTGCTTTGAGCTGCGTTATGAGCTCTGGAGTCCACTCTGTAGGAACTCCTCCTTGAAAACAGGTTTTCTTCTCTGCGAGCCGCAAGATCCATTCGTGTAGCTCGTCTGGGAATGATGCCCAGAAAATCTCATGAATATCTTTCCACAGATATCTATTCAACCATTGTTCGTCAGATAGATGCGGGTGTCTGTTCTCTTGCCTTGCAAAATCTCTTACAGTCTTGTCACACCAAGTCTGGATCTCTGTCTTTTCAGGATGCCAATTGTCAGAGCCTATCGGGAACTGATGCTCTTCATCACACATTAAAGCTGCAACTCATCACGGATTCTAGCGCGACAATGGAACCATTTGTTGGCTTATCATATGTTGACCCAGAGGTTTTCCAATAAAGACCCAGGTTCTTTGCGGTTTCCCCTTGACCAACAAAACCCCTTCGCAACGGCCCTTTCGGCAACAACCTGTGAGTAGGTTGAGGTCTCACCCGAGGTGTATCTATGGGGTACCGTGGAATCAGGTTTCCACAGTAGGTGATGAGTTTTTGAGTTTGACGTACTGCGCAGCGTGACACGGGACGTGTGCTACGGGGAAAGACTGCATGGCGATAGATGACACCGCGGTCCGCACATCTGAATTCTACTTCCACAGAATTTCTTTGTGATTGCGGCCGATGCAGCTCACACTAAGACTTGAAATACTTGCAGTTAACTAGAGTACTGGAGTTATTAACACTCAATCATTCACTCATTCACTTAGGGTGTTCGCTGCTCACCCCTGTGCCATAGAGATGATCCAACCACTATGCATTCTTCCTATCACGTAATGTGGAAGTGCTTAAAAAATATCTAACACTCAGGCGAATAATGGATTCATTACTGCTTTATAAGAAGAGACCAAACATTCACCATTCATTTATTCATGCAGAACTTAACATATTATTTCCATATTCTCCTGATGGCAAATACATATAAAAGTCCTATCACAACAGTATGCAAGGGAAAATTCAAACATTCATTCACAGGAAACAGATTAATGCACAATATACAACACAATCACACTGCACAGTATTTAACGCGGTTCACTTCCCTAGGCGGGAAACTACGTCCATCAGAGCTATTGTTATATATATATATTTTGGGAAGGACACAACAGTTCTTAGTCTGCATGTTCAGCCACAGACTCTCTTCTCTCTCAGATAGGTCTCTGCGCACTCAACTGCAGAGCCTTTACAATATTTTTACTCAGAAATATTTTACAATGCTCAGTACTAAACTTCTAACAAACCCCCAACCCTTTCCCATACAAAATTTCCTCCTTAAATAGATCATGACCGTAGGTCATGTCTTTACAATGCTAAAGGCTGAAACCCTTAGGGTTTCCAAAAATGCTACGGTTTCTCTAAACCGAACTGTTGGTTTCTGGTAGTGAGTGCTCCATCGTAGCGGTCCTCCACACCTTCATCCTCTTGCTATCGGCCTTTCTGTTGAGTGCATGCCAACAGATCACTTTCCTCGAGCCGTTCTTCCTCTAACGGCCTTGTACACCTGGCTCAACTCCTAGTCGCTTTCATCAAACCATTCTTCCTCTAACGGCCTTGTACACCTAGCCGCCGCTCGGCCTCCCTGAAGCATCTTTGCCAAAACTAGACCGCCAACGGTCTGACCGGTACCCGTGCCCGTCCTCCGTCCAGCACTCCGCTTTGCCGTCTCCACATGGATTGGTCACTTCGTAGCACTGCATCCTCTTAGCACTGATCTTCGCAGCATCCTTTGAAGTACTGCCAAAATTTGGTTGCTGTGCACAACTTCGCAGCATCCCCAATGCTTGCACAAAATTGTATTTTTATTGAGCTGTGCTCAGCTCCGCAGCTAAAAACTCCTTCTGTTATCAAAATTTGCCCCAAATTGGGCCAGGCCCAACATTGGCTAAAGGAGTATGACAACCTATTTTGAGATATGTTACAGTATTCTAAATTATGGCGAGGGGGCGGCCTTTACCTTTTAGAATGTTGTAGAGGTGAGGAAAATCAAGGGGGACATTTGGTTTTGGAGAAACGAAGTTCTTTATGTGAAATATTGGACTCTAGGATTTGATTTGTAGAGATAGAATGAGAGTGTTCAATCCATATGGTTAAGCTCCCTAGTTTTCCCTTAGAATTTTTGCATATAGATAACATTAAAGCAATCAACAATTCCTTGGGAATGTGTTTCATTGTTGACAAAATGTGCTTTAATGGGTCTCAAATATATGTAGCTACTACATGTGTCATGTTAATTTTAAATGATGGGTTTGAAAATGAAGTGGTGATCAGTAGAAGCCAATGGGTCTCATAGTCATTGGATTGCACAAGGGTTCCTTTCCAGTGTCGTGTTTGTCAATTGCATGATCACCTCAAGTGGTAATGTAAATTCATTTCGGTTATAATTTGAGCTTTCTCTGTGCTAATGTGCATTCAAAAGGGGAGGATAATTGAAAACAAGTGCCTCCACAAAAATGATGTGGAAGTTTTGTGAGATTCATATTCAATTGTAAAGAAAAATCCTCAAGCTCTAACCTAATTTTTTGAAAGGCTCAGACCCTAAGGTGGACAAGGAAATAGTTGAAGATGAATTTTGTAGCCAAACATTATTAGAGCTCATTTTCCCAAAGTTTTGACTTTGAAAGTTGACAATGATAAAAAAAAGGTATGTTTCACTCCTTTAATCATGGTATTTATATGTGTAATGTAAGAAATGTTACAAATACATCGTCTTTGGATGGGAGAGTATTGGGAATCCCCTTTTGAGTGGGAACCCAATCAACCTTATAGAATGATCTCAACTAGGTGAGATGCTAGCTTCTTTTCTCGTTCCATTTTAGCCCACCCCTTATGTTACTCAAAATCCTGACTCCTAAATCTAGCCAAGACTTCTCTATTTCAAAAAGAAAGTATAATCTCAGCTCTCAAAGAGCCTTGGAGGGTGGATGGGAGGGGTCAATTATTTTATGGGGTTTAGCTAGGGATGTAGGTCAGATTTTTGGGCAAACCCCAATAGAAAGAAATTCCTTCTTATCCCTAGCCCAAGCAATATTTGATTGCAAAATTTTGAAGGAAAGCAAAAAAGATAACAAGGCCCTTAGAGTAGGGGAAGCCCCAAGTCGAGTTAAATGATGATGCTTTTGACATACAAGTGAGGAGTTTAGACGCATCTCAAAAGAAAGATGCCATTGCAAGGATGGTGAAGACTCACAAGCCTAACATTTTAATGTTTCTGGAAACTATACTTAATCAGGAAAAGGCAAAATATATCCTTCCTCTAAGGGATTGATCTTTCATTACTTTGGATGTTGTAGGTAGGTCACGTGGTTTGGTGACAACATAGTCAAAGTATTTATATTTAAAACACTCTAAATTCATTCCCTTGTGCATATCTATGGATTTGTTATCTCTATAGTTAGGGCATTCCTTTTCTATAACTAATCTTTATGAACGATATGCATAATGACATTTTTTTCTTTTAATTTTTTTTCTTTTGAAAGCTTCTTTTCTTAGTGATTTCAGTTTTGTTTTAAGGAATAATGAAATATGGGAAGAGGCAAGCCTTGTGGATCCATTTGCAAATTTTTCATTGGACAAATTGGAAAGAACAGGGATTTAGGATCTAGCTTTGCATAATTGGTCCTTACTTGGAGAATATTTAACTTGAGTAGGGATGGGATGTCACATTGGTTGGATTTTTTTATGTTCTCGGAGGTAGTTATGGACATAATGGATAAGATGTGGACTTGGAAAAGCATTGGTAGGGTTTTCAATCACTTTTTTGTTTTTCTACAGTTAGCAAAGGATGATTAGAAGCAATCGTGACCTTCCAAATTCAATTCCCATTGTATTCTTGACAAGAAGTTAAGGTTCTTTGATCCCTCCTCAAAAGGGATATCGAAGTTTTTGTTTAGTGAAGATCTCAAGAGCATAAAGAAAGATACTATTGACTAGGTGGAGCAGATATTTAATTCATCTCAAAGGGATTTATTAGAAACATAAGAGGAAATCGAATTGTTGTTTGCTAGTAATTATGTTGGTGTTTTTTCATAAGACAATAAAGTTGAGTTGAAAAGGATAGGAGCGAGAAATATAAACCTACTTGAGTGGGAAGAAGCAAAATGGAGGCTCACAAGTCATGCTTTGCGACTTGCCTGAGGCGATGAGAGCATAAAATTCATAAATAAATCAAAAATAAAAATTGCAAACGGAAGAAAATCTAGGGACACAATTAAGAAATGCCAAAAAGTGATGGAATAAGAGGTTATTCTTTCAAGGAGTTATTAGAGATGGAATTTTTTATTTGAAAAAAATGATTATATGCTCTTGAAAGATCAAACATTTTGGAAATGTACCCAACAAGCAAAAGAGTTCAAGGATGTAGTATTTTCTTTTCAAAAGGACAAATGCCTTGGACTAAATGGTTGGTCATTTGATTTTTTCTATCCAAGGTTTGTGACATAGTTAGGTGGATTTTTATTATACTTAGTCACACAAGGTTTGGATTGCCTTTAATCAATTGGATAGAAGGTTGTAAGACTTCTTCCTCTTTCTTTATCCTTGTAAATGGATCCACCTCTAAGTTTTTCAAACCAAATAGAGCCCTTATACAGGGTTTTCCTTTACTCCCTCTAGTATTCTTAACAATATTCAATGAATTAAGTACGATCATAAACATGAGGTAGACAGTGCAAGGTTGGGGGGTGGGGTAGGGGGTTTACAACCACGAGGGATAGAGCGAATTGATTTATTCTTGGGGGTTGGGAGTAACCACCAATAATCATGTGGAATCATTAGCTTCATATCAAGGGATAAAAATTCTCTAAGCTAAACAAATCAAGCAACTTCTTGTGAATGGAGACTCATAGATTATCATTCTCCAACTGAGATATTTGACTTCCTCTTATGTATTGCTAGAATGATCTCCAAGATATAAAGAATTACGAAATATTTTGAATCGATGAATTACTATCAAATCCTTCAATCTTTTACCATGAATGGACTTCAATGGAAAATAAAGGAATGCTCTTAAATCAATGATTTATGGAGCAAAATAGGGGGGTTATTATCACTGATTTTCTCCCATGAGAATTCACAATATAAACATTATGCATTACATGCATAATGCATTGTAGGACAAGTGGTGAAGGTCATCAAACAACACAAACCGATGTTTAAAACCTATCAAATCCCTTGTTCTTTCCATTTATGTATTCATACTTGGGAAATAGTAGAATTTATGGGTGATGAAATGGGTTTCTATGGTGGAGGTGGGATATCTCAAGCTTACTTGCATTTTTTTTAATCCCTAATTTGTGTTCAAGTGCTTGCGTTAAGGCTTGTAGAATCACAACTCACTCAACATATAAGGGAATCTTTGGATGTATTTACTTTCTCAAGGAAATGTGGGAGGAGGTTCTACAATTTATACTTGAAAAGAATAATGAAGCATAAACCAAGTTGGAAACAATTTGGGCGTTTCTTCATTCTACTAGTCTAGTTTGTTAATTTGAGGTATTATTGGAGCAGGTTTTCCATCTTGATAATCAAATTGTCTATCTTGTTTGATGGAAATATTGAGCCGATGGGTATCAACAATTCTAATTATGCATTTCCCTTGTGTTTTGGATCGATCCCATTTAAACTCCACAAAGTTGTGACGCTAGCCTCTGCTACAATGGATGGTCACATGCATATTAGTCATGTTTCATATCAAATTGTGGAAATTCAAAGGGAAATAAGAAGGCTGGTGTGTTAGACTTAAGCTCTTCAAGTGATAGTAACTCATCTCAACAATAGAGTGTTTTTACAACTAAAAGTTTAGCAAGTTTGAAATGTAAAGTTGGAAGCTAAAGTGGTAATACAAGGTGAACAAATTGAGAAACTAGTTGGAATTTTAGACTTATCTAGATGTTCAAATTCAAGGAATCCTCCCTGTTAATACCCAATTGGCCCTATGAAGGAAGTGTCTAAGAAGGAAGACATAGTTCATCAAAGGTATGGATATATGTAAAGTGAAGAAAAAACTACAACTTTCAAAGTAGATGATCAATTGGAAGCCCATAATAAGCAATATTTTCACTAAAACATTTAGGTTTTATGTATTATCATTCAATAATATTGTTAAGAAGGTTTGTTAGAATATATAGTAGTAGGGAATTCAATTTTGTGAAGAAAAATGTAAAGGTAAAGCTGGTTGTAGTCAGGCATTTGCCAAAAAAATTAAAATTTGACTCCTCAATTCTAGACTCTCTATATAAATTTATGAACTCATCGTATGGTGCAAATAGAAATTGATTTTAATACCAATACAACATGTTTTGATTAAAGAAAGAAAGGATTATCAACACCTTTAAAATGAATGGTAGTACAAAGGGTGTCAAGATTGGAAAGGGACTTATCACTCTAACATCTTATTTTTGTTGTTGATGTGAAACTATTTGGAGTAGGTTCCATTATGTGGTGAGAAAATCTCCCTACGGATAGGTAGATATCCCCTTGGGATTAGAAAAGGTCCCTAGTTTCCTACTTAAGACAAAGAGGAAACAAATAGACACTATAGTCCTCCTAGCTCTAACTCACACATAATCTAACAAGTTATGGAAAGACATAGCAGGTAGATGGTGTACCTCACTTTGACGGTTGTCCTTGTTGCTCCTAAGTTGCTCCAAATCCAGCCTTTGATTATGGACTTATGAACCTGTTCACAAAGGAAAGACAACACCTTCTCCAAAGCAATATATGTATAAACAAAGATCTAAATATAAAAACATAGACACTTTCATGCATTAATCATTAAAGACATGAAAATGGGAGGAATAGGATAATTTATAGTAATGATAAGAAATCCAAAAGAAGTTGATTACAATGTTATACCTTGATGTCCAAAGTAGCAACACCTCCTTTCAAGCTCTCCAACATCACCCTTGCAAGACTCATAGGATCATAAGTTTAGTGCTTCCAAGATCACACCCCATAGCTCATGGATGGCCTTCTTCCTATAGGATTTGGGAGGCCAACCACTAAGAGGATATTGTGTATCTAAGTGAGGAAGATGTGGATCAAGGATCTCAAACATGCCAAGGAGGGAATGTGAGATGGGATTCGAAGGGGTACCTCATCCCATGAAAATCTCCTCGAGATCCAAGGTCCAAAATTTAGGGAAAATGACTATTTAGGGATTTTCGCGCCCCTATAACTGAGTAAAGTGCAAAAATATTTCAATTTTCGTGCCCCCATAGGCATGCAAAACACAAAAATAAGGAATTTTCGTGCCCCCATAGGCATGCAGGGTGTGGAAATATCTCTAGGAGGCCTATAAGTGGGTTAGGTCAAGTGGTTTTCGACCCCTGAGTTGTTGGATTTGCTTCCAAGTGTGGCTAGGGAAGGGACCAACATTATGAAAAAGGGTCCTAACACCCTTAGGAGGCATAAATATCATGTTTCTCATGGTGGTATCACATGAAGACTCTTAATGGTACACAGTGTGACAATTTGAGGTATAACATATGCCCCCTAAAGTGTGAGGTCAGAAGGAATCTAATGGCCAAAACACTTTACCAATAATAAGTCTGCAAGGATATCGGAAGGAGAACTGGAGAAGAGCTGGAAGCAAATATCAACAATATGTCTAACAACCCCAAGGCGGGCATACCCATGCTTGGAACAACTGACTCAAAGCATGGCTTCCGACCAATACATTGTAGATCCATGATAGTACTAAGGCAACAATGACTGAAGACAAATCATGGCTACTAGACTACAAGCGTAGATCGATGATAACACAATGACACAACCATGACCAATACAAAAGTGGATCTGTGTGACAATACATCAATAAGGTCACCAACATAATGTCCATGTATGAACCTACTAAAAAAAATCACCATCGCAACTTGGGTGTGCTAAATAGATTTCAGAACCATCTAGGGTCTTCTACCCGATCCCAAATCGATACGAATCTAACCATGTGATTACAAGGTGTTGAAGTCAAACATGGTAGAAACCACTTGATTACCAGTCAATGATGTGAACCGTTAACAAGTGCAAGGGAAATCACCAATGATGAGATCATTTGATCAGAGGTCAATGATGAAAACCTACTGTCAAATACGAGGAAACATGCCATTGAGGCATGTAGGTACTAAGGTTTGGTTTCTAAGCCTAATTCCTAGATAATGAGTTGAAGTCGATAGGAATAGACTCGTCGAAGGAGGGCCATGATGAATCCCACATCATCGACACGAAACCGACATAGGAAAGTAATGTGAAGTAATGAAATAAATTAGGATGGAATGGCACAAGGATGAAAAGGCTGACAATATTGTAGAGGCTGACTCAGGTAAATTTCCCTCGAACATGAATGCCACGACAACAATGATGACTTGGAAGCATTGAATCAATGAGGCAGAGACCAATACGTAATGCAACGATGACTGAGGCATTCTTTAGGTGACTTGAAGGAGAGGGACAACTCATAGAATTTGCATGACTTAGAGACAAGCATATTACCCAACTATATGATGAGACACAAACATGTGCCATGTTCAAGGGCGACACAAGCTTCCATAAAGATTTTTAAAACAAACTTAGCTTATTTCTCCCCAACCCCCATCATGCTTGATGAGTACGTATTTGTTTTTTAATGAGCTTGAGGAGGATAACAGATGTTCAGTATAACTCATCCTTTGGACGAGTCCAATCTCACATGTTTTACGAACCCGAGAAAGGAGGGGTTCGATCCCAAAAGGGTTCTTCGATGTTTGATTTTACGAGTCCAAGGAAGGGAAAATCGGTGATTTTTCATGTTTAGAGAGTCTGAAATAATCTAAAGAAGACTCCATGTTTTGAATTTTTCGTAAAGGTTAGTCCCTAGACCCGAAAAAGTGTAAAATAATATTTGGAGGAACTTTCTTAGTCAAAGGTTGACTAAGGTGTACCTTTCTCGTAAATAGTCTAAACAGTTCAAAAAAGCGATAACCTACCACCGAATAGACATCCTTTCAAATACTTTTATGAGCGTAAAAGAAACAAGTTCACTCGACAATATTTTCATATTTTAGGAGTCTGAAAAGCGCTTAAAGAGGACTCCATGTACAACTTTGTCATGGTTGGTGACCAAGTATGACATAGGAAAAGTAAACTCGGCACAATTCCTTTTCCGTAAGTTGTCTAGCGAGGCTGGATAAAGTGATAAACCTATACTCGTTAGACACACATTTTTACTTAATTTTTAACGAGCACGACAATTGTATCAAAAGCACTCAGAATATTTTTCATGTTTGGATCTAGAGCATGAAAAAGGAAAAAAGTAAGCTCAAACCACTTTTCATGTTTTTAACCAGAGCACGAAAAAGTGAAAAGTAAGCTCGACACCTCTTACTGTTTTTAACGAGCTTGAAGAAAGGTTGGAAGAATGCTCACGGTATTGCTTCATTTTTTAACGAGATTGCAACAGAAAATGAGCTATGCTCGGGTGATGGTTTCACTTTTTAGCGAGCTTGAAGTCGAAGCTAAACTATGCTCAAAATGAGGTCCATTGATGGGTTACTTCCCAACATGATGTCCAGAGGTTGGAAAGTTTGCCCCTTGCATAAGAAGCTGATGGATAACCTCCGGTATGATGTCTAGAGTTTGGAGACATGCCCCCCAAGCTTCGTTTCGTCTGTGTACTCTTCTTCTTCACCCAAATAAATTACTGGCTACTAATAGGAAAATGTTCACCAGAGGGATAGGAAGAATGAGGATTAAGTGACACGGGTATATGAGATGAAGGTTCAAGTCCTAAATATGGTGGGAGACTCGACTCAATGGGAGAGGAATCTGTTTCATTTTTTAACGAGCTTGACGCAGAAAGGGAACTATGCTCAGGAATGGTTTCATTTTTACACAAGCTTGAAACCAAAGGTAAACTATGCTTGGGAGTGGTTTCATTTTTACGCAAGCTTGAAACCAAAGGTAAACTATGGTTGTGAATGGTTTCATTTTTACGCAAGATTGAAACCAAAGGCAAACTATGCTTGTGATTGGTTCCTTCCCAACATGATGTCCAGAGGTTAGTAGTGTTCCCCCTAGCCTGAGAAGCTGGGGGGTAACTCCAGCATGATGTCCAGAGGCTGGAGACATTCCCCCTATCCTTAAGGGGAATAAACCACTAAAACATGTGGAACATTCAGGGAAGTTTGATGACTGGAAGTCAAGCGATGATGCAGTGTCACAAAGGAAAGATGATCAATCGTCATGATCCTCCTGTCATAGGGAAAATACATCACTCAAAAGAGTGTGGACACTACAAATTTCATAGCATAGACATAATCACGTCCAAGAAGAAGATTAAAATACAAGGGACCTTGGACTACCATAACATCAATACAAACATTTTTCCCTCCTAAGGTGATAGGTAATTGCAAAAGGATCCCTAAAGGTCCAGTAGGCCTTCTATTGAAAGACAGTATCTGGTCAGTGACTGGCACAAGCTGAGGAGAACCTATAGCTTACCAACCAGTTGAGGATAAAATACTAAGAGAAGCTCCCTCGTCAACTATAGTGCGAAATATTTCCTTATCGGAAACTTCTACAGATATTTGGAAAGGAACATCTAAAGGAAGACGAGATTATGCTAGGCTATTCCAATCAAAGGAAATGACCTCAGTACTTGGGGGAGGCTCTGCTGAAATGGTTGGAATGCCCCCTTGTCCAGAACAATCTGAACTGACCAAGAAAACATCAGTGGTTTTCAATTCAGTCTCAACCGGAAAAGTAGAATGAGACGAAGATTTTATCATGGTGACTACTTCAGTCTCAACATTATCCAATGAAAGAGTGGAATTGAGTGGAGATGGTGTCGACTCGACTACTTCAACTTCACTCTTTGAAGAAAGAGTGGGATCGACCGAGGATGGGGCTAGATCGACCACTTCATCAACCAATGGGGGTTCAAGGGACAACTTACGAGATATAGTAATCTCTTCCAACGATTGTGAAGCTTCATACATGTGTGGAAAAAGGTAAGTAAGGTGCATGCCCTTGTATAACAAACAAGGATTCTTGAATTTACCTTTCCGACCATTAACCATGGAGTCACTAGTTGATGGGGTATCATCAGTATGATGTCCAGAGGCTGATGATATAGGTGGTTTGGAGGCTTAAGACCACTCTTCTAACACTTTGGAAAGGCCGGGACAATCCTTGAGAAGATGATCACCCTTGCAAAGCTTGCAAGGGAACTTGAGTCTACGAGGTGTTTGAATAGATTGAGTGCCATTGGAGGCAGATGGTTGATACTTGGTCTCTTTCTTATCCTTCTTCTTCTTAACTTTCCTTTTCTTCTTCTTCTTATCCTCCTGATTACTAACACTATTGCTTTGATCAGGCGAGGAAGAAGGAACAGAAGAAGATGCATCCGATGAAGAAGGGGAAGGATCAGTTTGGGATTGATGCTCTCGTGATGGAGAGTTAACATATGAAGCATTGGGTACAGCCCGAATCATCGGATTAAATAACCACACCGGTAATCCTATGGTTAATCCAGGAAGATTTAAAGTGGAAATAAAGGGAGGACCAATGTCTCCAACTGGAGGAAAGACAAAAGGTACCCGTTAAAAAGGGGTCTCTTGATTGGTAGTCCCAGAAGGATCTTGGTTGCATGGAGATGGATCCATGGAACAAGACCAAGTGATGTGGATGAAGTCTTTCTAAAAAGAACTCAAAAACCCTTAGGCAACCAAGCGTGCAAAACGGGAACTAGAAGAAAGAGAGGCACACAAGCAAAAAAAGAAAGCTAAAAAAACTTTACCGTAACCGATGCCACAACAAGCGAGCTATAACAAAGAGGCCAAAAAGCCAACAAGTAGCACTAAGAAAATAAAAGATCCTCTACATATGAAATAGCAGGCAAACTTCCTAACTAGGATCTAGAGACCTCAACAGATCGTATCCTTCGCAAGGTGATGAAATCCAAGTCGAACAATACAAAATGAGAGACCAAAGTGGAAGGATATCCCTCTACCGAAAGGGATCATGGATAAAAGATCCCTAGAAGAAAATCCACTAAGCTACCTCGTTCGTGACACATCCAAGAAGGTTAATTGGAGCTTCTTCCTTTGAGCCCTTGTATCACCTATACGGAAAATACAAGGAAGACAATGGATAGATGTCCTTAGGCGCTAAGTGGAGTGCGGTATTCCACAAAGTCAGTCTGGAACCTGTCCTCACTGCTTACCCCTGTGGAACGAGAGGCCCTCTCAACAAACTAGTTGATGACGATGTCAATAAGTAATAGAGGATTTTAGTACCCTAGAGGAAAAAAACTATGTTTCAGATGAAAAGTGACAAGGGGGAATTGTTTGGATTCCTATCCCCGGTGTCCTACCTAACTAACAAATTATTTTGTATCCTCAAGTGAGGTTAAGATGTGTTGAGTTAGGGAGATAAATTTTAGTGTTCTTTTGTCTTACTCAATCAAGTAAATGGAAGTGCAATTGGATGGTGTGTAGACTTGACTCAAACCATGCAACTATGGATGAATTATGCAAGTATTTTTCCTTCAATGAACTTCTAGCTAAAGTAAGGAAGAATTCTTTTCGTTCCCAAATATGTACAACCCAATGCAAATGCAATTTTATCCTTTTAATGAATGATAACCAATCATGTAAACCATACCCAAACTATCCTAAAGTGACAAAAAGAGATCTTTATATCAGTAACCAATGCAAGAATTATAATCTGTTTCCTATCTCTTTAAACTCGAAAAAGACACATCTAAGATATGGAGATAAATATTCCACAAACATTTCCAATCAAATGCAAGACAAAGAAAAACACTCAATAATCTTGTCTAACTCAAATGCACACAAATCTGAAACAAGCCTTTCTTCTTCTTATGAGTGTAAGACCAAGAATGCCAAATGATCAAATAAGTCAAGAAGAATGTTTATGCTTTCCAATTTGTGAATCTACCAAAAGAGGGACAAAATAAAACTTTTCTTTGAACTAAAGTGGACACAAAGAATCAATCTTTTCCAACAATCATTAGATAGCTCAACATGTAATGGAAACAAGATGCACAACCCAAGCAAAAGAGGCTAAAAAAGACATGGATATCCCACACTTTTCAAGTCTTTTGAAACAAGCCAATCACACCAAACCAAAAATTATCTTAAAACCTTAATATGGGTCAAAATGAGTGTAGGATACATGATTCATATCCCACACTTTTCAAGTCTTTTGATGTTTATTTTAATAAAATCTAATGCAAAAAATTCCAAAAAATCCAAACAAATGTGCACTCAAACTGTGGATGCAAGAGCACATACAGCTCCTAACAGATAGCAAGAGGTCAAGAAAATAACCTGGAACCAACAGACCAAGGCAAACCCAAGCAAAAAAGATCCCAAAAACTAAAAAAAAGAGGATTTTCGCCACTGTACAGACCAACACAGAGCGAAATGTGAGATTTTTGCGCCCTGGAACACTGTGGGGTAGCGAAAATTTTGGAATTTTCGTGCTGTAAGGTGTTTTGGGGAAGCGAAATTTTCCTGTAGGTGTAAAAAATGAAAATTAATGCCTAGATCCGAGCAGGGATGAAGTGCTAGGTTCAAGATAGTCCTCAATGATGACTAAAGAGGATGTCAGGTGATGGGAAACAACACTTAAAAGAGGATTTGATGATCCAAACAAGCAATCAAAGGTGAAACTAGGATAAAAGTCCCCAGCGGAGTCACCAATTTCTGTGGTGAGAAAATATCCCTACAGATAGGTATATATCCCCTTGGGATTAGAAAAGGCCCCTAGTTTCCTACCCAAGACAAAGAGGAAACAAATATACACTATAGTCATCCTACATCTAAATCACACATAATCTAACAAGCTATGGAAATACAAAGCAGGTAGATGACGTACCTCACTATGATGGTTTTCCTTGTTGCTCCTAAGTTGCTCCAACTCCAGCCTTTGATTATGGACTTATGAACCTGTTCACAAAGGAAAGACAACACCTTCTCGAAAGCAATATATGTATAAACAAAGATCTAAATATAAAAACATAGACACTTTCATGCATTAATCATTAAAGACATGGAAATGGGAGGAATAGGCTAAGTTATATTAATGATAAGAAAGCCAAAAGAAGTTGATTACAATGTTATACCTTGATGTCCAAAGTAGCAGCACCTCCTTCCAAGCTTTCCAACATCACCCTTGGAAGACTCATAGGATCATAAGTTTAGTGCTTCCAAGATCACACCTCATAACTCATGGATGGCCTTCTTCTTATAGGATTTGGGAGGCCAACCACTAAGAGGATATTGTGTATCTAAGTGAGGAAGATGTGGATCAAGGATCTCAAACATGCCAAGGAGGGAATGCGAGTTGTGATTCGAAGGGGTACCTCATCCCATGAAAATCTCCTCGAGATCCAAGGTCCAAAATTTAGGGAAAATGGCTATTTAGGGATTTCCACGCCCCTATAATTGAGCAAAGCACAAAAATATTGCAATTTTCGCGCCCCCATAGGCATGCAGGACGAGAAAATATCTCTAGGAGGCCTATAAGTGGGTTAGTTCAAGTGGTTTTCGACCCCTAAGTTGTTGGATTTGCTTCCAAGTGTGGCTAGGGAAGGGACCAACATGATGACAAAGGGTCCTAACACCCTTAGGAGGCATAAACATCATGTTTCTCATGGTGATATGACATGAAGACTCTCAATGGTACACAGTGTGACAATTTGAGGTATAACACATTATAGAAACAAAGTTTTATAAGAAGCTATGGATTTATATAATTTTACTACCATGATGGAGATAAATCTTCAAAAGTATTCAATTCTTTTAGTGGGGTAAGAAATAATCACATTCATGAGGTTTTTTTAGAGTTGTCTTTCAAATAATAGATTTTAATAGAGGATTGAAATATATGGGTTTCACCCTCAAAGCAAATGATTATGGTTCTCTGGATTGTGTATGGATTTATCAAAACGTGGTGAGAAAAAGGTTATTAGATGGTGCTCTAGAAGGTTTCCCATTGGAGGATGTTGGATAATTATCAAATCAAATCCTGGAAGCTATCCTTTTATTTGGCACAAAATGGCTTACATCCTTGTGAGAATATTGGAGAAGATAAAAAAAGAATCTTCAATTTCCACTGGAAAGGGAGGAAGGAAAAGGGTGGCCCTTTACCAAAATGGTAGAAATTAGCCAAACCTAATGCTTTGGGAGGTTAGAGGTAAAAAAATTCACTATTTCTAGAAGGATTTGACAACTAGAAGTCTTTAGTGGCTACCCAACTTCTCACGTCAATGTCAGCAGGTGATCTTCGTTAAATATGTTGGTTCTTTACCCTTTAAGGATTGGAATATGAGAATAAAAAAGTCCTTTGCTAACTCTTTTAATATGTGGAAGGCCTTGGTGCATCCTTTCCCCTCTTTGAGAATTGTCATGCATAGAAGATTGGGATAGGTAAGAGTGTTAAGACAGGACAAGACCCTTAGATTGGTTGTTTTGGATTTTATTTAATATATAACAATGCATTGAATATTATTATCTAGCACATTATGGTTTCTTTAGTTGATCCAACTTCCTTAGGTAGATAGAGGTTCAATATGGTGCTTTGAATGGAATACTACATATGACTTAGGTTTAGCAAGGGTATAAGCAAAGGAATGGAATAATTTAATTTCCAAGCTTGAACAAAATTTCATTCAACTCAAAGATGATGAGGATGTATTAGTGTGGTATTGGAGCCCATATGGTAACTACACAGCTAGTGTTGGTTACAAGTCAATGTTTCTAATAGGGGATCAAGAAGTATGTTGGTGGTGGAAGCCCTTACGAAAACTCAAAACCCCTATGAAGTCTACAATTGTTCCATTGTTTGCATTAAACAACAAAGTGTTAACCCATGAATTGTGCAAACAAAGGACTTACCAAGGTCTAGGTATGTGTTCTTTGTAGAGGTTAAAGGGAAATTGTAAAACACGTGTTAATGCATCATCCCTTTTTTAAAGAAGTTTGGAAGGAATTATTAAGTCTAACTGGAGGTAGTGGCAAGTGGGAAGGGGATTATTTGGTAGATGATTTTATGAAATGGATAGAAGATCCTGGTCTCTCGAGTGGTTTGATGAGATTTATGGATCGCTACAAATATGATAATGTTATTCAAGACCAATCCTTTCCTCCATTGGAATTTTTTATTGCATACAGTATATTTATGTTGATATCAAATTGATTCCTAAGGTGAAGACCCCACAAATTGGCCACTCTCCTATAATTGAAAAAAATGTTGCATCAGGGTACCTTGATGGTGCCAACTAGGGAAACTCTAACTCTTATGGTGCAAAAGTTGTTCTACATTTCCCATATTACATGTTTTTCCTTTAAGAAAGGTTAGATGGGAATAGGCACAAATAATTTGTCTGAATTTCATGCCTTCTTATTCCTCCTAAATTTAACTCTTAATAAAGGTATTGATGATTACATGTGTTTGGGGACTCTATAATTACCATTTAATGGGTAAAAAGTTCTTTTAGGTTATAGAATTCATCTTTGCTTCCATTGCTAGAACAAGGTTGGTCATTGTTGGTCGATTTCAAATAATTTATTTCATCCACATAAAGAGGATGCCTTCTTATTCCTCCTAAATTTAACTCTTATTAAAGGTATTGATGATTACATGTGTTTGGGGACTCTATAATTACCATTTAATGGGTAAAAGGTTCTTTTAGATTATAGAATTTATCTTTGCTTCCATTTCTAGAACAAGGTTGGTCATTGCTGGTCGATTTCAAATAATTTATTTCATCCACATAAAGAGGACTCACAATATGGTTGTAGATGCTTTAACAAGCACATTGTCACATGCCAAGTCGGTGGTAGATTAGAAAAGAGGAGAATAATTTGTTTACGATGATCTTTAAATTTTATTTGCTTCATGTTGTTCTATATTCTTTAGATTTAGGTGTGTCTCTGAGTTTTTGCAGAAGTATAAGTTGGATAAAGTTATTCTATGAAGCCTACATATGGAGTGATGATATTTCAAGCCTATAGGCCTTTTACTGTTTTTTTGAGTTTATGTTATTCTCATTTGTATGTTGACCCAAAATTTGTAAATCTTTCTAATGTTTATGTTAATGGGGTTTAGAGCCTCTATCATGTTTTTTTTGGGGATTGTTGGTGGGAATTAAAGTTTGAACAATGGTTTTCTTCTTTGGTTCTACATTTCAACATTTGCATAATTATGTCTAGCTAGGGTGGTTAAGAGTAGAAGTTGTTACCCTCCCTATTTTGGTTAAAATCTCATTTGTGACAAGTTTAACCTTCATTGGTTTATTGGGGCTAACAAGGTACCGACAATTCACACTTGCTTAAGTTCTTTAGGGTGAGGCATGATTCATCCAAACATTTTATCCCAAAGGTTTAGCTCTATCGGTTGTGGCCAATGTTGGTTGGCATTTGTCTAGTTCCACGCTAGAAGTGCTTGCTTCCAATCCTCTTGAGAAAGGTGCACTAGTCTATTCACAGAAGCTTGAGGCTTTGTCAACATGAGTCTCAATGCCATTACAACAATATGCTCGTTAATAGCTCAACATGTCGCTTATGGGATTTTGGGTGGGGAGAATAACAATCATTCCTCCCAACCACCCTACCTAGACCCAATTAATACACACACACACACACATTCAATATCTAATCTCAAGGTATATGTGTATCGTGAGATACACATAAAGTGAAAGCCTTGACCATGATACATCGTGTATATATATATATATAAAATTAACAATCATTCTCTTATTATATGTATTCCCATGAGATTTGAATTAGGGTGGGGAGTATAACAATCATTCCCACCACCCAAACTACGCCCAATTGACTTATATATATAATCTAACTAAAATTTATCTTCAATATTGCATACCACTCCTAGTAAAAATTTACTATGATTTATCAATCTCTGCTTTAACAATATTCAAACAATATAATCAAACTTTCATGAAGAGTCACCCGTATTTTAAAACACCCAAACATATTGAAAGATTGAATCATTTTGATTCCTTTGACATATAGAATATTAAAGAATTCTATTTTGTTTGATGAAGGAATGGTTATACTTGCATCAACTATGATCTTATAGATATCGAAACAAGGATAGTTGTTGAGTAGTAAGTCCTTGCCAAGGGAAGAATTTACTTTTAACTTCGAAGCAAATGCAAGATTAGTAATGCAATGCTCGTGCTATCGAACTTGGTTAGTTATGATTGTTTCTCATATTAGCAACAAATTCATGCAACCAATAAACATTGTGGGATAAATTTACAATGGATTTGGTGCATAATTCAGTTGATTTGGAACTTAACTACCACATGCGATAACTCTCTATACTTTCATATCTCAGAATGGATTGTAATTTCATTTCCAAGGAATTTATGTAATTGAGAAGTAGTTGATAGAGGTGGTGAATCCATTGCATATGAACTTGTATATGCATGACCATATTATCTATGACCATCATGTTCTCAACACCTTCCCCAACAAACTAAGCTGGATTGCTCAATTTGGTTCTTCATATGCTATATAAGTTCTTGACCTGACACAAAATGTGTACCTTGTCGAGTTTTCCATATTGTTAAATAATAAATTAATTCAATCACAAATGACAAAATTATCATTGCAAATCTAAGTGAAATGATGTATATCATAATGGTGTTGTCATTTATCGGGATTCGAAAGGCACACACACGCACACACACACACACATATATATCACAACACATACAATAATACCTACACTACTTTCTTTGTCCTACATATATAAATAGTTTTAAATATTATAACCATTCTCCCATGTGTGTGTTTGTCATTGTATCCCAAGTATAATAATAACTTGCTCGCATATCATCTTCCTTTGATATAAGTTGAAAGTTCAGATTTAGGAGAAAACAATACCATAACTACGAGTGAATTCCACATATTATTGACTTCGTCAATCCAATTCTACGCTGATTGATTTTGTTGTTGCTTTGCGCAGTGGGCTACTTTTTTCTCCTATAAAATGTTAGCACTCAGATAGTTGTGAAGATAACCAAAATAATATGAAAACACAAGTCCAAACGTATACATGTGTCAACAATTACTATTTTTATTATTAGCACATGCCATCATTTTTTATTACCAACACTTTCCATTGTTTTCGATGATTAGGGACACATGTCATCTCACTGTCAGCTTGGGAACACATGGAAATGTTTTATGGACAAATGTTAGGAGAGCGTCCAGTGCATGTTCCACTAAGCAATGGGTTAGCACCTCATATTGTAGCAATACAAGAGGAAGATGTTTTGAGAATGCTAGTGACATGCTGCATGCCGAGTAATGGAGACAATGTTAGTGCCTAATTCAGGAAGACAAACATGGAAGGAAGCCCCACCTAATTAGATGCCAAAGGACAAGAGTGACTAAATCCGTGCCTCCTAGCCACTCTGAGGTGAATCCTAGAACTACACTCAGTTGAGACATCAATCTTAGGCAATGGGTGGTTACTTAATCAGTTCAATTTGGATTCCTTATCTTGGAGAAAGGAAAATAAAGGTAATGTTATCCATTTGAAAGATGGGAATGTTATCCAAACAACAATATCTTTCCTTAATTAATTTTCAAATGATGATAGTTTTATCTAGAGTTTCAATAAGGTGCAAAACAAGCAGCATGATATTTCCTCAACAACAATAGGTTTTGAAATAGAAAGAGTCTTTAGTGAAAGGAAAAGAGCTTTAGTGAAGGTTCATAGTTGGCTAGTTCCAAAGATGAAATCCCTATATTAAATTCTCTTTATAAGGAAGATATGAAGGCCATGCAAAATTTTCACACCTATTTGGATTCAAGTACTAGTTTCATGTTCAGGGAACGAATTGATATCGACTGATGGTTTATGCGCATCGGAAAGTCCATTCCCGCAACAATGAGCTATTATGAACTAACCCCACTCGAAGGAATAAACAGTAAAAAGGGAAGACTGACACCCACGATTGGTTTGCAGATGCAGAGACAAAGGTTTGACTAGCATATCTCTTTTTTATTTTTTTCATTAGTTGTTTGAAATTTATATTACAAGGAAAACACCTTATAACGAAGGTTTTTGCGGAAACTCCTCTAAAAAAAGCTTGATTATTTGTTTATAATGGAGGTTGCCAGTGGAGGTGGGTGGGTGAATATTTTAGTGGATGTTTTCTAATTGATGCTTTTATATGTAAAGCTCATCAGTGCACTTACATATTCAACGCACCGATGCACACAATAACACAATGCACCGACTCCAAAATTCCTCGATGGATGCAAGAAAAATATATATATTTTATTTTCACCAGCAACACTAACGGGTGCATTATAAATTCAGAAATGCACCAGTGCTTATTGTTATCGAGAGCGTCGAAATAGGGTAAAGTAAAAAAATTCCAAACGAAAAATCCATTTTTTATAATTTCATTCTCATGGGCAGTGTGTTTATCTCTTACTAACACACCAATCCTTGTGGTAATCGTGAGCACCGACATAAGGTAAAAAAATGGCAGACGAAAAAATATTTTTTTATATCATTATATTGATGTTCAATGCATTTATATCTTACTACCACACTGGTGTGTATTCATATATGGTGCATTGGAATAGGGTAAATTTTATATTTTTATATTTGTTGGTGATGTGTTTATGTCTTATGAAGGCACCCGTGCGTAAGGTAAACTGGAGCACTGGCATAGGGTAAAATAAAAAAATTGCGAGGCGAAAAAACCATTTCTTATATTTTTATTATCATGTTTGGTGCATTTGTATCTCTTAATGCACTAGTGCGTCTAAGTATAGAGAGCACCATAATAGGTTAAAATATAAAAAAAAATTATCAAACGAAAAAGTTGTTTGCTTATATTTTTATATTCGTTGATGGTGTGTTTATGTCTAAAGAAAGCACCAGTGCATATTGTCATTGCAAGGGCTGGAATAGGGAAAAATTAAAAAATTGCTAGATGATTTTTTTTTATATATTCATTAGCGGTACATTGATATATTACTAACACACTGGTGCATAGGTATATATGGCGCATCGGAATAGGGTAAAATAAAAAATTGCCATACATAAAAACATATTTCATATTTATATTCGTGTGAAGTGCGTTTATGTCTTATGAATGCACCGATGTGTATTGTAGCTGGGTGTACCAGAATAGGGTAAAATTAAAAAATTTGTTGTGCGGAAAAATCATTTTCACCCAAACTCAGTGTTGTAGACCACCCAAGCACCAGTGCTGCAGTTGACTACTTGATTTGCCTTGCCATTGGTGCTCTGTTCTTGTTCATTCTCTCATCCTTTGCATCATATGTGCCATTGAATTTTTGAAAATGGTTGGAGAATTTCATTTCTTGTGTACGTGGAAAACATGCCTCCTCAACGCGTAAGTGTCTAGGTAATGTCTTTCTTACCTTCTTATTTAAACTTTTAGTAGATTAAACATCCAAAATTTGCCTTAATTTTCTATTTTTTTTTTTTAAATTTAAATATTATGTGCAGTGTGTTCAATATGTTCATCTTGCACTACATGTCTTGGTGCTCCTTGTAAATTTACAGAGCACATTGGAGGCGGGGAAATCGTATGGTCATGTAGTGCCCCATGTACCTGGTGCACTATATATTAACCAGTGCACCGCTAACAATGAGAAAGAAATTTGTTTATTTTTATTAAATTCCGAGACCCGTGCATTTAAATAAACATGACACACCATTATTGGCGCATATAGTTTATTTAATGCAATGTTGGAATGTTATTTTAGTGCACCGCATTATCGATGCACTTTATATTGGAATATGCATTGCTTGATGCAGGAAATAAAAAATAAATAAAAAATTTCACCACATATTCCATGGTATTTTCAGACATGGACGTGCTGACATCAGTGCGTTGTATGACCACTTTGTGCTGTGTATGGTGTAGACCATTAAGTTAAAGCATGATGCTCCATATACAAGGATGCATCACTAGAATATAGTTCATAATTAATATCATTCAGTGCTTATGGATTTTAAAACGCACTAGTACATTCTAGTTACTAAGGTGCAATGGATTGGTTTATTGTTAGTGTAATTGCCTGTCTAACCAGTGTGTTATAATTAATTGAGTGAACCATTCACAATACTTATGTTTTTTATGGCGCACTGGTGCATTATAGTTTAATTCAATCCACTGCATTTTTATTATGTTTTTAAAATTGTGTAGTGTAGCCGGTGCATTATTATTATTTCAATGCACCAGGTGCGGTGCGCCATGTGTTCAAAAGAACCACATGCAGTGCTTCACTATTTTTAAGGTGCACTACCTACTAAATACATATGTTTTAATTTTGTTTCTAATTTTAATAAATAAAATGTTCATTTGATAGAATTTTTGTGCTTTATGTGTGTGTGTGTGTGTGTGTGACTAACGAAAGTTATATGTGAATTAGAGATGTTAGCGACGAGAGTGGAAACAAGAGAAACATGCGCAGGTCGACTTGTACAATGTTGTACGAGTGTGGGAGTCCTAGGAGAGAGAGAGGGACTTGTACCCTTTCCATGTTGCAGCGCAAACCCGACTCCTCTTGAGGGATGTTAGCCTCCTCAATTTTTAGGAGGAGGTTACATCCCTAAAGGGAAACTCAACATTACTCACACAATTAATCCATCATTGGGATTTGCGCAGACATGCATTTTGTTTCGGTCCCAATCTGTGGTTCCAACCCACATAGGAAGACATACATTTCATCACTGGATTATCTAGGAGAGGGGAGTATTTTCCCTAGTTCCCTGATGTCCCACCCAGTGTTGCAACAAAGATTCAACTCGCTTACTCTCAAATATATATTAGTCAACACGTCATTGACGCTATTGATTTTTAGGTTTCAAGGGGACAATTGTGGATAGCTTCATTTGGTATAAAGGAGTTTAGGTGGCTCTCACTTTTGGTCATGACATTGGCCCGTTTCACCACCAATGGGCAACACATTGCCTCTATTATATTATGTATATTCTTTAGTGTAGAGACCTAGATGTGTTAGGTGGTTTGCCACTTTTTTGCGGTAGTTTTGTTTTGCTCTAGATCATTGTTTTGCACAGTTTGAGGGAAGGGTCAAATTCTCTTGTGCTTCAGAGTTATTTTGCTTATTTTCTGAGAGGTTTCCTGTCACTAGGCTGTAATTTGACCGCTTCCCTCCTACGCTGATGACCGAGGTGTGTATGCACATGTGGGGGACGATTTTTTCCAAGAGGGGCCAGCTGGAGTACCCAAGTAGGATCACTTCAGAGACACTGGATTTGCTTTCCAGTGAAGATGATAAGACCTTCAATCTTGTGGCGTACCCATACGTGGGATTGGACTAGAAAGGATGTACAAACATCCTTTTCACTTAGGATGAGCCACTAGATGACATAGATAATATTAGCATTATGTTTTGATTAATCTAGTTGCATTTTATTGTCTTACGTAATGCAAATGTAAATTATTCTAACATTTTCTTTAAATTGTTTAATTAAATTTTCTAATTAAATTTTCTAATTATTGTTATGTAATATTTTGTAGATAATGGCACTTTTGTTGGGGAGGGGTCCCCCCAAGTACATGATGAGGAGATGGTCAAGGCTGATGTAATGCCTCAGTTATAGAGACCTGTCCAATGACATAGGCTATATGCTAGACTCTGTCAGGAGGTGGCGAATTGTTTATGTGGATTGTTGACTAGGAAAGGAGTGCACCCTTTATGGGTTACAAAGATCCCATGGGACCCCGAGCTTGTAGATATATGGAGGACCCTTCCGCATGATTTGATATCATTGATGCATCATATTGTCGGTGCGGTCAACCGACTAGATACGAGGAGGAGGGATGGACATGCAAATCAACCTTCTTCTTGTTCATCTAATGAGGGTGGTGATCCACCACCTCCTTCTCCTCCTCCACCTCCTCCTTCTCCTCATCGAGCCAACCAGCCACCATCTTCTCCACCTCCTCCTTCTCCTCACCAAGTCGACCAACCACCATCTCCTCCACCTCCTCCTCCTCCTCTTCACATTCACGACCGACCACTATATCCTCCTCCACAGGTTGATAAACCATCATTTACTCCTCCAGAGCTCGATCGACCACCATCTCCTCCTTAGTGAGTCAACCATATCCTCATCCACAAGTCGATCGAATACCCTCTACTCTATTTCATTCTTCTCCTCACCTATTTGACTGACCACCATCTCCTCATCCACGGATCGACCAACCATCCTCTCATCCTCACCAAGCCGACTAACCACCATCTCCTTTTCCATTTCACACAGTTATAGATATGATGGTAGCATCGGGTCATCCAGATCTTGATCATGGATAGACATATGATATGCTTTAGTCTAGATTGTTTCTCGGTAGAGGCACTAACGCCTCTGGTGGAGGTACTGATGCTTCTGGTTTTGGTGGTGGACCAGTTATCTCATAGCAGTTATTTGAATCGAGATGTATATTTGAATTGAGATGTATGTTTGACATGTATTATGATTTTGATCTTTTTATTCATATATATACTGCATTTTTCATATCATGTTGATGTTGATGTTGGTTTAATGTCATTTTTTCTGCGGTAATTAATTAATGTTAGTATATAAATTTTAACAAATTTTCATTGTGAATTCTTTTTTGTACAAGAAGATTCAATATGTTGATCAAGCTATTTTTTTTATACGAAAACAGGTAGTGGAATTATATTAAAAAAGTGGGAAAATCCTATAAGAGTAGATTCTAACATACCGGTTGAGTAGAAACAAACAATTAAAAAACATTTGAAGAACTTCATGGAACCTCAGCGACTGGGTCTTCTTGCTTGACCTCCTTCCTCGAGTCTTCCATATGAGATACAGGTTGGTTGGTACTTCGGAGCAACAAAGAGAGATCCATTTCCAGTTGCTCATTTTGGGCTTCCAAACCAACACTGTGTAATTTTTGTTGCTCTATTTCCATGAAGAATGCAACCAATTGTCTGAGTTGATTTTCTAGCTCATTCAACCCGTCTTTCTGGATTTTGATATCAACATGGGAAATGGCTAATTGATATTAAACATACCTGCTATCAGCTTTTCACCCTTAATCATACATAATTTTCACTGATCCAATTTGGAATCTAATTGCGCTAATTCCCTTATCAGAGAAAGGATTCAATGGATTAGAGTATTTTGAGGCAGAAATTAAGATGCTACAAGTATCATCATCATGAGTTGATATGCTAGGGAGAAGAGATGAGAGAGGGTCACAACGGCATGAGGGAGACCGAGGATTCTCATAATGCAAACTATTAGACTAGGAATTATCATAATGCTTATGGCTTTGGAATTTCATAAGTTTGACTTTAAGGTATGGCTATAAAGGAGTCCGATTCATTTGAATTCTGAGATTTCCCAGGGGGAGATTAGTGGCTAGATTTGCAAGACAATCAACTTCCTTATTATTTTTCCTTAGAACATGGTAATAACTAATGGAGTTAAAGCCTTTAGTAAGATTTTTTATTCGAGAAAAAAGTCTAGCAAGCTTTCTTTCTTTTGGAGAGGAGTTACAAATGAGGAACTTGATGATGATGCGGGAATCCCCAATAATTTTTACTTCATGCATTCCAAACTTGGGTAAGAGTTTCAATCCTCAGAAGAGAGCAAGGAATCTTTCATGATTGTTTGAAGAAGATCCAAGCCCCCATGAGAAGTGTGCTTTCAACCTTCCTCTAGGTTCCAAAATTACCCCCCTGGCACCAGCCGCTCCTGGGTTTCCTTTAGCTGCTCCATCAAAGAACAAAATGGCATCGGTATGGGAGTTTTTCCACTCCTCAAACTTATCAGCATCTAATCAAATTTTCCAGTCAAGGGGAGTTGGGTGAGGTTTCTGACTTTGTGGGATATCTACAGGGAAATGAGAATCTGCTAGCTAGCTAACTTCTTCATGATTCAACTCTCTCCAAACCAGATTTCTTGGTTGTTGAGTGAGGAAGAATTCCACCATAAGAGATTTGGCCCTATGCGCAACTTACAATGGGGTACTTGAGATATTTTGAAAGATGCTAAGATTTCTAGTAAGCCAAATCTTCTAGCACATGAATTTAGGAAGGGCTTGCCAAATCCATCTTATGCTTGAGTTTAAGGGACAATTCTAATGAAAAAAATTTCCGCATCCCTTGAAGAAAACACTAAAAGAGTTTGGAAGTGAAAATTAGGGAGATAAACATCCAATCGTTCCATTCCAAATAGACTTTGCAAAAGGACAATCACAAAATAGGTTTTGAATGGATTCTT
Source organism: Larix kaempferi (assembly GCA_027924585.1). Taxonomy (NCBI): domain Eukaryota; kingdom Viridiplantae; phylum Streptophyta; class Pinopsida; order Pinales; family Pinaceae; genus Larix; species Larix kaempferi. The sequence continues at coordinate 23,563,925 of BSBM01000217.1, forward strand.
AATTTTTTTTATGGAGCACACATCATGAAGGGCCAGGGAAGCCTCTCCTTTTGAGGTTTTTTCCAACAAGGATTTTCCCGTGCATAGTAGTCTAGTAGAAAAAAATAAGATTGGGCAAAGCACTGTTAAGCCATACACATTTCCAAATCAATGAGGAGAAGAGAGGTGATCAAACTATTTTAAAAACTTGAATATTAAATGTTTCAATCAATGATTTCTTGATTTGATTAATATTCTAAATATATTTCAAATCCCGATTTCTGCTAGTGGAGGTATCGATTCCTGTGGCTCTGCTGGAGGAGGTACTAATGCCTTTGGTTCCGGTGATGGACCATCTATCTCATAGCAATTATTTGAATTGAGATGTATATTTGACATGTATTATGATTTTGATATTATTGTTCATATATATACTGCATTTTTCAAATTATGTTGATGTTGATGTTGGTTTAATGTCATTTTTCTGCAATAATCAGTTAATGCCAATATATATTGTTTAATAATTTTTCAATGTGAATTCTTTGTTGTACAAGAAGATGCAATATTTTGATCAAACTATTTTACAAACTTAAATATTAAATGATTCAATCAATAATTGTCTGATTTGATTATTATTTTAAATACATTTTTTAGATTAAAATATTTTACTAAAATTTTCATTTTTTTTTATAAAATTAAAATAATAATAGTTAAATTGAAAAACTAATTATTGCTCCAATTTTATATTATGTATAAACGTCATGCATATTAAATAGTGAAAACAATCCTGCATATTTATTATGAAAAATGGTAAGAGGTGTTTATTAAAAAAACATCAATAAAAAATTCTTCCTAACAGTGCAATACTATCATAGTATTACACTTACTTCGTATCTTGGGGATCGCTTCAAGAAAGCTTGCTTGAAGATGTACGGTAGGATGGTACAGTATCTCTCCCTTTGGTTTCTATGTCTCTTAGAAAGGCTAAGCTCTGAGCCCGATGCTCTCCTGGTGGGTTTAGGCCTTATCCGAGCTCTCCCCTCTATACTTGTCACAAGCCTTTCCCTATTACCGAGACTTCTGCATTGATTTCTGATTCGGAAGGGCTTACTATTCTGTCTTGTATTCCTGATCTTTCGTCTGCTCCCTTAGTTGTTTATGTCCCAGCCCTTGTGTCGGCTTCTCTTAGTCTCTTGGAGGATTCTGGCCTGAAACAAGTACGGAGGGATCTGGTATTATTGGAGGCCAGTTATCCTTCGAAGAGTTAAGTGGGGTGGAAGTTTCTTTACAGTATTTCCCTGAAATATTACCTTTCAAATATAGCTACAGGAAGAAATGTGTTAAAAAAAAAGGCCCTTGAATCTACTTCTCGGGGAGGACATTCAGATGAACGAAGTGATCCGTAACTGTGAATGCACGCTGGTTGGGAGACTTTTAGGCCGAAAAACTAGTGATTACGGTATAAAAGACTGGGTATCTAAACACTGGGCAGTTTCGCTCGGGTATACACCAGATACTTTTGTGCTTTCCAAAGGTTGGCTAGCCTTCCATTTTCGTAACAAATCTCAAGCCTTAAAGGTTCTGGAGGGCGTTTGGAATTGGGACATCATGGCACAAGGGCGCATTACCATATTGTAATTAATATATTATAAATACAAAAGGTTTGTTCTGGTTGTTGAGAAAATTTAGGAGATTTGTTCCCTTGACGGGTCAAGGCACAACGTCCCATGGATACTACTTGGAAACCCTGACGCCATTTGTACTAAGCAAGAAACCACGTGGGTGTGGTTACCATCGGCAATTCATTAAATCAATAGTGAGTTCGTTGTTTTGAAGGAGAAGTCACTCCGAAAGGAGTGAACTGGGGGGAAAAACGACTCTCTTGGGGATTTTGTGAGGGAAGAGGACGCTCGCCGGGAGGAGTTTACAAGGGGACCGAGGATGGATCTCTGCGTAATTTGCGATGGAAATTAACAACACACTTGCAAGAGGTGGCGACGAGAGTAAGTAAGCTCTGCGCCACGAATTAACCCATCGATTGTTGTGATTTGCTACCTGTGCATTCTTTTAAAAATGCTTTCTGTGCTTTTGCTCCGCATGTGTTCTCAATCCCCATCGATTGATGTTATCTCGGCACTGCTCATATTTTTTTTTTTAGCAATCAAACTGATAGAGACTCCACATGGGATCGAACGTCTATGAATATGCATGAGATATGCGTTTGAAGGTTATAGTCTATTTTGAAGGATGTGATTTGTTCTTTTGTTAAAAACGCAGCAGTTTTTCCATTATGAAATTGTGTTTGATTGCTGCAAATTCGTATGGATTGTGTGAATGCTGCAATCGCCTTACCCTAGGTGATTGTTAAAAACGCAGCAGTTTTTCCATTATGAAATTGTGTTTGATTGCTGCAAATTCGTATGGATTGTGTGAATGCTGCAATCGCCTTACCCTAGGTGATTTCTAGTCGATAACTAATACGTCCTTTATTGCGCATTAGAATGGGAGGGTCGGAGATTTGACGGAGCGACCAAGGAAAAAGACAATTGCCCGAGCAGTCATGGACGCGACCCTCGGCCCTCGACCTCTCGTTCGCTTGCCCTAGGCATTCCTGCTTTCTCTGTTACCCTCCGTCGCCCCAGCCGACCCTCCTGGTCGTGCTCCCACTCCTCCACCGACCTCCTGTCTCCCCGTTCTCCCCCTTCCTGCACTCGTTTTCTAATGGCTTCGGAGGCCGAAAGCCCCCTCCTTGATCTCGGCAACTTCTTGAAGCTCTTAGCAGCCAATGGCAAGAAGCCTCTCTCCTCCTCGCAACAAAAGTTTGTAAGAAAACTCAATGAAATCCCCACAGTCGCCCTTCCGATTGAAATTCCTTGCAAGACGACCCTCAACCTGTCGAAACTAGGCCTGATTGGACAATTTACTGGCCTGTGGCCCTCTCCGAAGTCCACCGAATTTTGGGTGCAAAAAAACTGGCGACCCTTGATCACCGAAGATGTCAAATCATTCTTTCTCGGAAAAGGATTCTTCGCCTTCGTATTCGAAAGCAAACAGGATTGCGAGCTTATATTCAGGAACGGACCTTATTTTATGGGCCCCCAAGGGCTTTACATGAACAAGTGGACCCCAAGCTTCGACCCCTCACACGACATCCCCTCTGCTGTCCTTGTCTGGGTGAGACTCCCACACCTGCCTCTTCATTGTTGGAATAACGAGTCTCTAGAAGGTATCGGGAATACACTGTGAAAATACATAGACAAGGCTGAGCGGAAAGATCAATGCTCCTGCGCGAGAATCTGCGTCGAAGTGGATTTGGAACACGGACTCTCGGAAGCAATAAACCTAACTGTAGCGGAATGGACACACATATAAGAACTCGACTACGAGCAAATTTCATTCAAATGCAAATTTTGCTACGAATACGGCCATTTCGCCCGATCATGCAAAAAGAAGACAATGAACCGGGAATCGGATGGGAAAAAAGATCAATGGACGACCATTCATAAAAATGGCAAATCGGGAGCGAAACCCCACTCAAAAAGCTCAAATACACAGAAAGCTGATCAGCAGCAACAAGAACCAACAGCTTCGCACAACAGGAACAACTTCAAAGCCCTAGAAACTATTGAAATTCAAGAAACCCCTGAGGCCGAAGAAGAAGGTGAGTTGCGCAATGAACAAAGCCCCCAAGCATTACCTCTTGCTCTTGAGATCCCGAAAATCCCCCAACTATTGACTTCTCTAAGTCCTACCAGATCCACCCTACCCAAGGATGCCCCAACCTATGCTGAAATCATTAAAGCAAGAGCACCCAACTCACCCTCATCCTCAGAAGAACCTATTGATAAATCATGCAAAAAAACAGGCCGAAAATCCACCAAAGAATTGCTCGAAGAAGAAGCTGAACGAGAGAAAGTCTAAGGATCCCAAGCTACAATCGACATGGTTTTCAGCAGAAATACCAGGACTCGAACTGCAGGAAAGAAACATGGAGATCTAGCAGGAGGAACCCCCTCCTTTATCAATAACTCGAAATGATGAAGATAGTCTCTTGGAACTACAGAGGCCTAGGCAATCCTTGCAAAATTGAAGCAGTAAAAGATCTTCAAAAAATCGATATGCCTGATCTTCTATTACTCCAAGAAACCAAACTCTATGACAACATTGTTTTAGCTATTGGCACTGAAAAATGTAATAAAAATACAGGGTATGCAGTCAGCGCTAGAGGAGCATCCGGAGGTCTAGCAACCTTGTGGATGGAAGAAAAATTTCATCTCCATAGCTCCTTTGCCACACAGCACTGGATTTACGCTGATCTCACTCACATTCAAAGCAATAAGCACATTGCCCTCTTCAATATATACGTACCCAATCTCAATGCTGAAAACAAAAGAATGTTGGGATTTGTTAGATAACTTTTTGGAAGTTTACAACCCCCAGGATATCATTCTGGCTGGCGATATGAATATTACCTTCACCAATTCAGAGAAGAAAGGCAGCCTCACAGGAAAAGACTTATTCAAAATCTAGGTTGAAACACTCATCCAAGCAAGAAATCTAATAGATATCAAGCCTGAAAAAGGAAAGTACACCTGGTCGAATAAGAGAATCGGCAAGGGGAACATTATGGCCAGACTTGACAGGTTTCTCGTCCAAACCAGTCTCTTGTCAGACACCGACATAATCTCCTCAAGCATTTCAGCTAACCTTGCCTCAGATCACAAACCAATTCAGCTTCTCATCCAAAACATTGAAAATCTTGGCCCGATACCTTTTAGGTTCAGCCCCCAATGGCTGCAGCATGCGACCTTTTGGAGCACATTTGAGAAAGCCTGGAACATCCCTATCATTGGCTCCACTTGCTATGTCTGGGAGCAGAAGCTCAAAAACGCCAACCATGCTCTCAAAAAGTGGGCAAAAACCAACTGCCCCACACCGGCCATTTCCAGAAACATTGCAGTAAAGAATCTTGAAGACACTCAATTCGATATGGAAAACAATCTGGTTGAGAAATCAACACTCTAGAATGAAGTCGCCCAACAAATTAAAGTGCATCAAACTTTTCGAGCAGAAGAAGACTACTGGCATTTGAAATCTCGATCCACATGGCTGAAAAGTGGAGATAAAAACACAAATTACTTTCATAAACAGTTTGCAATCAGACAATCTACCAATAACATCGCAGAAATCAGAACTAGTGAAGGAATAATTGTGAGTGGCAATACGAATATTAAAAATGCTGCTTACCTTCATTTTTCCAAACTGTATGCAGAAGATAGTAACGTTGATAGAGATGATGAAGACATATTCTTGGAACATATCCCAAATAGAATCACCCAGGATGAGAACCACAGCATTAACAAACCTTTCACCGAACAGGAGGTCATCAAGGCAATTCATTCCTCCGAAGCTGACAAAGCTCTGGGTCCCGACGGATTTTCAATACACTTCTACAACACATGCTAGACACAAATCAAAAAAGACTTTATGAGAATGATCAGGAACTTTCATTCGAAAGCAAAAATCGGCGGATGTACAAATACCACGTTTCTGTCCCTAATCCCAAAAGACACAAATCCAAACTCCTTCAGCAGATTCAGACCAATATCGCTTTGCAATTCGTCGTACCAAATCATCTCCAAGATGCTGGCCACCAGATTGAAACCTCTACTCAACAAAATTATCTCAGGAAATCAAGGCGGCTTCCTGAAAGGAAGACAAATTCTCGACAATGTCATTCTCGCTCAAGAAGCAATCCATTCCAGCAGAATTCGAAAGGAGAAAGGTATGATAATCAAACTTGACATGGCCAATGCATTTGACCGTTTCAAGCACTCCTTTCTGTTTAAAATTATGAATCGTTTTGGATTCAACGACACCTTTATCAAATGGATTTCAGCATGTATTAGCAAGCCATGGATCGCCCCCTTAATCAATGGTCGCTCCACCGATTTCTTCCAAGCATCTCGGGGCATCAGACAAGGCTGTCCTCTTTCATCATTTCTATATATCATCATTGCAGAATCCCTCAGTCGCAAGCTAAATTCTGATTTGAATTCCAGCTCCATTCCTGGCCTTTGCCTCTCTTTAGATTCCCATCCCCTCAACCACACTCTATTCGCTGATGACTACCTCTTCCTGGGCGGTGCCTCTTCCCATTGCAAGAAAATTCAATCGCATTCTAACTTTGTACTGCAGTGCTTCAGGAGGCAAAATAAACTTGCACAAAAGTGCCATTTGCTGCTGGAACACAACCAACAACATAGCAGCAAGAATCAGCAGAATTCTAAATATCAAAGTCCACAATATATGGAACAAATTCAATTATCTTGGTCTTCCTATCACTCTCAGCAATTCAAAAATTGGGAACTAGGATGACACGATTAACAAAATAAAAAATAGAATCAGAAGATGGGGAGGACATTGGCTCAGCAAAGCAGGGAAATTAATTTTAATAAACTCCATCCTCACCGCGATCCCTATCTACCACTCCTCCATTCTTTTAGCCCCTAAAGGAGTATCCAACCAGATCAACAAGTTGTTGAGAGATTTTTTATGGTCTGGTGGGAAAAACAATGGAAATAAAATCCATTTGATCAATTGGGACATTATCACGTAGCCAAAATCCTCAGGTGGCCTGCAAATTCGAGACCCCCATAACACCAATCCGGCTTTAGGCGGTAAGCTCCTCTGGCAAATCCTCCATAACAAACATCATTTGGTTAGTCAAGTGCTCAGAAAGAAATACTTAACTGGAATCAATCTGAGATGTCTTGATCAAAAACCAATCACCAAAGGATCCAGAATATAGGCATTATGCAAAGCTGCTTGGAATTTCTTCTCAGAAGGTCTCTACTGGGTCCCCGACAATGGCAGGAGAATTAACATGTTTGCAGACAAGATTATGAACAACGAGGCTCTTCAGAACAACCAAGAGCTACATGACATAGCTGCTTGGATTAGACACCATGGAATCACCACTCTCAAAGAATTCAGCACATGGGACTCACATGGCAACTGGAAAAGCTGGAGTTCTATAATCATCCCTCCCCATTTAGAGGCTGCCAACAATACTCTCATTGATACCTTAAAAGGTTGCGCTCCCCAAAATCTCATGGCAAAAGACGAACAAGGATGGGGCCCCATAGGTGCATACACCTCGATTCTCAGCTACAAAGCACTTCAATCCCATGATGATGCTAGAAAAGATGTATGGAAAATAGCTTGGAATTCTTTCGGGCTTCCTAAAATTCATTTCTTCACATGGACTTTAATTCATTCCAAAATTCTTACCGGCGACAACCTCACCAGGAGAGGCTTTCATGGGCCTTTTTGCTGCCCTCTTTGTCACAATAATTTCGAAACTCTAAATCATCTATTCCTGGATTGCCTTTTCACTAAACTTGTCTGGAAGATTTTCCTATCCGAACTCATTGACACCCAGCCTTCCTTCAATTCTGTAATTCATCTCTTCCAGGACTGGAATTCTGTATATCCCACCCGCATTTCCAATAAAAGTCTTTGGCAGCAGATTTGGATCTCCATACCCAAGTTCATCTGCTGGAAAATCTGGATCACCAGAAATGAAGCAATCTTCAATGAAAAGAACTTTACCCTTCTCCAAACTGCAGGACAAGCAAAAAGTTCATTATTAGAATGTTTAAAAAACTCCATCTACAAAGAGACTGCAACACTTAGCATAAGAGAAATGAATTGGATAGGGGGCAATCTCCCTAATTTAAGCAAAAACTACAGTCCTCAGCAACATCCTAGTTGGCATATCAAGCTCACCATCCCCGAGTTTCATGAATGGAGAATCAATCAAGATACAGAAAGTCTGCACTTCGACGGAGCCTCAAAAAACAATCCTGGCAAAGCCGGTGCAGGAGGAAAGTGATGGAACCATCAGAATTAAGTACAGTTGGGGTCTGGGCATTTGCTCAAATAATACAGCAGAAACATTAGCCTTATGGAAAGGTTTCCAAATCGCCAAAGACCACGGGATCAACAAATTAAATGTTTTTGGCGATTCTCTGCTCATCATCGGGACTCTAAATGCAAACACAAATCTTAGAAACTTTGCTCTAAATCAAATCATTCAGCGTATAAAGCAGATCTCCAGCACATTCACTGAGTTCAAAGCTTTTCACATTCTAAGGAATCTCAAGGAATCTCAACGAGGATGCAGACAGGGAAGCAAATGTCGGTGTCAATCTCGAGTGTGGAATTCTAAATCTCTCCAATAGCAACAGTCAACTCCACCAAATCCCTTAATCGAACTGTCACTCTCTTCAGAATTCGATTAATTGGCAAATATCTCAGCATCTGATTTTTTTAGAACTGGCAAACACTGAAAATCACTGCACGATTCACTGGAATTTCTATGTTCTGTAATGAATATATCTCAGCATTCTCATCACCAGCAATTGAAACTCCAGCATTGTTGCAATCACCTTCTCATCAGACCGGTCATCCTTCAACAGCGACTCAGAGACAAATCGGGTCTTTTTCAGCAGCATTCACTATCTCAGCGATCGGTTGTTCTTCAACAACAACTGAATATTTAGCAACCCTGCATTCACATTTACAATTTCCTTCGTTGATCTCAATTTTGTCTTGCCAGACTCTCAGACTCTTAATTTTGGTGAAGACGTCCAACAATTTTGTGCCATTTCTCCAGGTTCTCAGACTTCAAAGCTTGGAATAAAGAGCATCTGCTCTGCTGCAATTGGTCTTTATGAACTTCATATATCTGCTGCTTCAAAGGACAGATATGCAATGCAACTGGTCTTATTGGGCTTCTAAGTTCAACATATTTGCAATTTTTCCATTTTTTAAAACAATTTTGAATTCATTTTGATAAACATTGACTTTAGATCAATCCTCTGTAACCTGCCGATATGGTTCACAAACCATGGTCATAATTTTTTTTTTTTTTTAATATAAATATTCGTTTTGGTTAAAAAAAAAAGAATGGGAGGGTTAGCTCTCTACAGTAAGAAGAAAGATATTTTTTGGGGGGGTTATTTATAAATTGTGAATTATTTTCTTTGTGAAGATCGGGAAGGGTATGGCTACTGAAGGCGCAGCCATTCTTTTAGTCTGTGTACTTTTATATTGTGAGAGTTCTTTATGCATAAGTGGATCAGGAAGGGTATGGCCACTAAAGGCCCAGCCGCAGGTCCTTTAGCATGTTGTGTAGATATTTATTATTATTATTTAGGATGAGATATATTTTATCTCGGTTCTCTTTCTATTCTTAGCCGCAGCCCCTATACTGGCCCCGTGAAGATTATTCCTTGTCTAGACCTGTTCCTTGTAGTTTGTCCGTGCGTAGATTAAAACCCTATACCTAACGGTTGACCTGTTCCTTGTAGATTATTCCTTGTCTAGACCTGTTCCTTGTAGTTTGTCCGTGCGTAGTTTGTCCGTGCGTAGTTTGTTCCTTGATAGGGCATGTAAAATGACACCCAACCACTTCAACGTATGGAGTAAAGAAAAAGGGATATTTCTTCTTTTATAAAGATGAGATTTTGTTTGGGAAAGTTTGTATAGTATGATAAAACTTAGCCATGAAAAGGCTATCTCTAAAGGAGACTAGAGTAAGTGAAAAGCAGTAGCATCTGCAGGTTTGGGAAAAAGGCTACTCAATTATTATATCTGTAGTTTTACTTCATTATGATATAAGTTAATGACATGCATGAAAACCCTCCTTGCTTTTATTGAATGAAGTACGTATCAATAAGTCCTTTGATGGGGAATGAGTTAAGTTCATAATATTAGATGGGTATAAATTTTAGTCTTTTATGATATAATGAGTAAAGGAGTTTTTTTTTTTTATATATATGTGTTTAACTCTCTTAACAAAAGAATGATCCTTAGTACTACAAAGCTTAGAAAGGTGTGGACAATAGTCCCTTGTATTATTGTTTTAAGTATGAGATGTTCTTAAAGATTTGGTTAACGAAAAGTATATGTCTATATATTTGCTTGTGTTGAAAATACTTTCGAGGAGAAGGGCTTGGACAAAGTGGAGAATTGCAATAACTGAGTTTGCAAGATGTAACTTCTTTTTAAATAATATAACACAATCTTTTGTGGACGTAGCCCAAGGAGTGGGTGAACCGCGTTAAAATTGTCCCCCTTTTATGTGTCCCTTTGGGTATATATATTTCGTCTCTCATTTATATATGTTTATGATAGTATAGTTAAGCATGGATTGGATGTATGTTTCTGTCAAGTTGATGCTTTTTGGTGAAATATGTTTTCTTAGTGATTATGCTACCCATGGGGTAAGGATGTACTAAAGAGTTTAGCACTTACGATTATGTTCACCACTAATGAGTAAGAGTTCCATGAAGATGTTCAAAGTAAATATGGTGAGACAGGTTGATGTACCTTTTATGTGTTGAACCTTTAATATTATAATGATTTAATCACGTATGTCTAGATAAAATATATGCTTTAATTTAAAGTTAATTAGTGGTTGTACAATGTTGTAATTAGTCATGAAATATATATTTCTTGGTATAAAGTACATTATGTTTTAAAGAGGAATAAGTGTGTCCCATATCTTATTGTTATAGTCCATGGTGAAAATTTTTAAAATTCTACCAAAATTTCTAACTCTGAAAATTTGGGTACGTGACATGCTCCTTCTCATTCATTGTCTCAGCAAGTCCCTTTCATCCCCGTTTCTTCTTCTGATTCCATCCCATCCATTCCTTCTACTCCTCAGGCCTCGATAGCTATCCCTTCGGAAATTAATTACAAACTAAAGCTTCGACCTAGACAGGGGGTTTCTGAAGCTGTAGACAAAGGTGGTAGGTTTGTACCCAACCCTGATCTTGTGGCCTCCGAGAACAGGGGCAAGAGGTCAAATATACAGAAAGCTCAGTTTAAAGCTCGGTTGGAAGTTGTCGAGGGAACCCAAAGAGCTATTGACGGGACGCTTAGAGCAACGGTTTCCCTGAAAAGGTTTCCGTGATGCGGTTTTGCTCTCTAAATGTTAGAGGGATGGCTAAACCCTCAAAAAAACTAGCTCTGCACAGGTTGATTTCTTCCAATCTTCCGGATGTCATTTTCTTGCAAGAAACTATGATGGTAGGTGACAAAGTTAGAAAGGATCTTATTTATGTGCTTCCGGACTGGCAGTTTAGTGCTTTGGATGCAAAAGGGCGCTCTGGTGGATTTCTTACAGGCTGGAAAGCGAGGGAGTGGACACTCATGAATTCCTGGGCATTGGAATCAATTCTGGGAACTGAACTTGAATCAAAGATTAATGGGATTTCCTTCATGTTTGTAAATGTTTATAGTCCCTGTGCCAATAGAGTTCCCTTATGGGATTCTTTTCTCTCAAAGAAAATTTTGGACCACGATTCTTTGATCTTAGGAGGAGATCTTAATTCTCCATTGGAATTTCATAGGTTTGTGGCCCGCATGCAAACTTAGATATCTTATCCGGTTTTTTTTGCAAAAAATTGATGAGGTTGACCTACTGGACATAGTCTTGACCAAGGCAACGCCCACTTGGAGCAATAGGAGAGTATGGGATGATTGGGTATCAAAGAGACTTGACAAGTTCTTACTCAACGAGAAACTCTTAGATTCTCCTTTCAGATTCAATCAGTGGGTCAGGAATGGTGGAGACTCAAACCATTGGCCCATTTTCCTTGACCTCGTTGACTTTGGGGTTTCTCCTCCTGCTCCATTCAAACTCTATCCGATGTGGCTGGAAAATTTGACTTTAGCACAGAAGATAAAGGCTTCGTGGATTCCGTTTATTTCGACTATCAGGGAATCAACCCCTTTCCAATTCCTAAGAAATTTGAAAGTAGCTAAATCAATTTTTAACCTGGTCGCAAAAAATGAGAGCTGATAAAGATAAGGAAATAAAAGAGATCGAAGTCAATCTTAAAAATTGGAGTGAAGAGGAGTTTATGGGATTTCCTTGGGAGTTCTGTAAAGTTAATGTTCTAGGATGGGAATATAGGAAAAGGGAACTAATCTTAATACAGGAAGTTGAATGGAGAATCAAGAGCAGGGCCTTATGGATAGACAAAGGGGATGATAATACAAGGTTTTTTCACCATTTTGCCAATCACAGGAAAAGTATAAATACGATTTGTAGCATATCCACTACTGATGGAGAGGTGAATACATTCGATGATATTGAAAAGCCAGGTGCCAGCTATTTCGAGTCCCTTTTCAAAGCACCAGAGGAAGAGAATATAGCCAATATTGTAAAAGTGGCATTATACTTCCCGTCTGTGGTAAATGAGGAAGATAATATAACCCTGATGCAACAGATTACCAACAGTGAATTGGAGGAAACCCTTAGAAGTCTTAAGAAGGAAAAAATCCTAGGCCCCGATGGCCTTCCGGTGGAATTCTACATCTCTTTATTTGATACTGTCGTCTTTGATCTCTTAAGGGTTATAGAATATTTGAGAATTAATGGTAAGGTTTTAGAACCTTTCAATTCAACCTTGCTAGCCCTAATCCCTAAGACAACTAAACCTACACGACTTGATCAGTTCCACCCGATTTCCCTTTGCAACTCCATTTATAAAATTATTGCAAAAATTATCGAGAATAGGATAAAACCTTTCCTCTCAGAAGGGATCTCTCAGGAATAGTTCAAGTTTCTACCAAACAGGAAAATTCATGAAGCGGTGGGACTAGCTCAAGAAGGGCTGCATTCGATCAAGACCAAAAAGTTAAAGGCTGTGATTTTAAAAATATATTTAAAAAAGGCCTATGACATGGTTAAGTGGGGATATTTGAGAATTATTTTATCCCAATTAGGTTTTGGAGGCCCTTTTATCAAGTGGATTATGGCTACAATTTCCTCAATCTCTTTCGCGGTACTGGTAAATGGAGTGGTATCTACTTTTTTCAAGCCTAGCAGAGGGGTTCGCCAGGGTTTTCCCCTCACCCCACTACTCTTCCTTCTTATAGCTGATGGGATTAGTAGAATACTCTTACATGGAAGAGCACAGGGCAAGTTTAAAGACATCCAAATAGGAGGAGCATGTAGACTTTCACATATCTTATTTGTGGACAACATCTTAATTTCTGCAAAGGGCACAACAAATGATTGGGACTTCTTGTCATACTCTTTAAAACTCTTCTGTGCTACTATAGGTATGCATATAAATGTCCAAAAATCCTCTCTTTTATGCGAAGGGATAAAGGATAATGAGCTATGTATTTTGAAATTTATTTTCCCCTTCTCAGAACATACAGTGGGTAACGGCCTAAAGTATTTTTGTTTCCTTTTAAAACCCGATAACTACCTCACTAGCGACTGGAACTGGCTATTAGTCAAATGTGAAAACAAGATTTTTAACCGGACCTTTAAATGGCTTTCAAAAGCTGGCAGGTTAGTTCCGACCAAATCAGTCTTAGAAGCCATACCTGTCTACTGGAGTTCAATCGCCTGGATTCCAAAGGGAGTCCTAAACGTCGTTAGAAAGATTATTTTTAATTTTATCTTTTCGGGAACTTCGGAGCATAAAAATGTTGTCTGGATAAAATGGCAGGAGTTATTCAAGCTAAAAAACCTGGTGGATGGGGAATAAAATGCCCGCTGACTTTCTCAAAATCCTTAGAAGCAAAGGCTATTTGGAGGCTTTTAACCGGAACGAGACTATGGAGGGAGATTATCCTACAAAATTATATATTTCCTCTTTCTCTAGTTGATTGGATCTGGTGCAACCATAAACCTGTGCAGAATGTCTCAAACTCTTGGAAGGCTACGATCCTTTCCTTCCCTTTAATTGGTAAACATTTATCCTGGAAAATTGAGAACGGGAAGAACATCATATTAGGCGAAGACTCTTGGTTCTCTTGTGGTGAATATAGCAGGCTTCCTACGACTATGATCCTCCAGTTAAGAAGCAAAGGTTTGTTCACACTTCACCAAATTGCAAATCCTAGGTCTACTACACCTTTCGAGCAAGCCTGGTACTCGACTGAATGTTTTGGGTTCAGAGGAGATGAAGCAGAGATTTGGAAAGGATATATTAATCAACTAATTTTCAAGCATATCCATTTAAAAGAAGAGGAAGATTCTATGGTTTGGATTTATGACCCTCACGATCTTTACAGCCCTAAAAATGGATACAAGAGTATGTTGGATTTAGAGATGTCAGAACCTTCGTGGTGGTGGCGGCCTTTATGGTGTCTAAAGTGCCCTCCTAAAACAAAGTTGATCTCATGGTTTTTCCTCAGGGATAAATCTCTTACGTGGGATCACCTTTAGAGACATGGATGGGAAGGCCCGGGCAGATGCATCTTGTGCAGGAATGCTGAAGAATCCAATATCCATTTATCCGTTTTCTATCTGTTCATGAGGCAAGTTTGGAAAGAAACGAAGATACTTTTAAATGCAAGACTGGTATGGTTAGGATCCTCGTTGCAGGAAAATTTAAAATTGTGGTTATCATTACACTCAAAAAAAGCATACAAAATTTTGCCACTTATCATTATTTGGCAAGTCTGGAATGCGCGAAATTTCTCCATTTTTGAAGACATTATTTTGGGACCTTTGAATCTTGCCAGGAACGCAACAACCATCCTTTCCAACTACCCACAGGAGGAAAAAATTAAAAGCCTCAAGTTCTCAGAAATCGAATCCATTAATAAAAAGAGGCCTTGGGCCTATTTTGACGGAGCCTCGAACAACAATCCTTGCAGTTCTGGAGCAGGAGGCTTATTATTTGTGGAAGGGAAGTTTTTACTCAGATTTCAGGAAGGTATTGGAGCTAGATCAAACAATTACGCCGAACTTGTTGCTTTAAACCTCCTCCTAAAGCTGTCAAAAATGGAAGAGATAAAGAAACTTCAGGTATTTAGAGACTCTCAACTAATAATTGACTGGCCTAATGGGAAAAAGGTCTATCATAACCTTGATTTAATCCCTATTTTAGAAGAGATATTGGTCTTGAAGCAGGATATGGAAGAGGTTTTCTTTTCCCATATCTACAGGGAAAGGAACATCGAAGCTGATGCGCAATCCAAGCTCTGATTGGCCCTTAACAATGGACAAAGGAATATTCAAAAAGTGATCGATGGATCAACTGTTGAGGATTATCAGATATGCCTGTGGGATCTTCATTAAATTGCATCCCATCAAGGAAATGGGAACACTGAGTTTTTTGGAATTCAAGGGTACTTTCTTGTTGTTTTATCGAGGATATAGCGATAATTTTTTTGTAATGCACTACTTGTAATGGGACAATTTTTTGTTTTACTCTTTAGACTCAGCTCTATATTGATTCGGTTTTTTTTAACCGATCCATACGAGATTTCTATCATACATAATGTAACTTTTGCTTATTACATAAATAAAGGTTATGAGTTTTTTTTCAGGGAAAAAAAAATGTAAACACTTTTGTAAAAAATGATTTTTTAGATTTAGATTAAATATAACAATGTTTCATAATGGTAAACATTTCTATTTTGTAATGAGGAGTTACAAATTAATCATAATGTAAATTACAATATTTCGTTGAAATATGTCTTTAAGATCCCCCAAAACACCTAAACACTCTATACTAAATATGTCTAACTTATTTAGAATTATGGTAAGCATGTAAGATCTTTACTCATGACATAGTAAACCTTAACCATATCTCATAGTATCTAATTAATGCTACGAACCCAGTTTCGGCTATATCTTGTTACCTTTAACTATTATGACATATTAGACCCTTTTTAATATTTATTGAGATGTGTTTGTGTTGATGTTGATGTGTATGTTGATATTGATGTTGATGTTGGCCTAATGCCATTTTTTTGCAGTAATCATTTAATGTCAATATATAACGTTAACAACTTTTCAATGTGAATTCTTTGTTGTACAAGAATATGCAATATGTTGATCAAATTGTTTTACAAACTTTAGTATTAAATGATTCAATCAATGATTGCTTGATTTGATTGATACCTTAAATGTATTTTTTAGATTAAAATATTTTTTTAAAAACATTCTTAAATATTTTTACTAAAATTTTCATTATTTTCGATAAAATTAAAATAATTATGGTTAAATTTGAAAATAATAATTATTCATCCAATTTTATATTGTGCATAAACATCGTGCATATTAAATCTTGAAAAACATCATACATATTTATTATGAAAAAGCGTGAGAGGTGTTTATAAAAAACATCAATAAAAACTTCTTCCTAACTATGCAATTATTGTCATATGGTACAAATGCAAACAATTTTGTAAAAAAATATTGTTTAGATTTAGATTAAATATAACAATGTTTAGTAATGGTAAAAATTTCTATTTTTTAATGAGTTACAAATTAATTATAATGTAAATTACAATATTTCATTGAAATATGACTTTAAGATCTCCAAAAGCACCTAAACACTCTATACTAAATATGCCTAACTTATTTGGAATTATAGTAAGCATATAAAATCTTTAATCATGATGTATTAACCCTCAACCATATCTCATATTATATAATTAATGTTATGAACCCAGTCTCGACTATATTTTGTAACCTTTAACTACTATAGCATATTAGACCCCTTTTAATATTTATTGGGATGCATATAACTTATGTTTATAACTCTTAAAACCACTTAGCATATAGTGTTAACATAATGCATATTAAATCATAAAAACAATTATAAATAAATTTGATTAATTTTTACATTCATTTGTTTGATTGAATATTATATTAAATCATGGAAATAAGCCTAAAGTTTGTATTAAATATGCAATGAGATAAACATACATCCGACTACCCTGGTCTTTAAACCTGCATTAACCTTATAATCTTATCCTAACCCTAAGATAACTAACTAACTCACTAAGGCAACTAAGACAACTAACTATCTCATAAAAGCACCTAACCTTTCTTATACACACCTAATGAATATATTAAGGCATGTACATAGTAGATGCACCCATGTGAACCACATAAGTGTCTCTAACTCACAACCCTAACCCTCCTTATAACCTCCAAGCCACTATTTCTTGTAACCATAACCCCCTTTACAACTAATCCATTGTCCTGGACCCCCTCAAACTTGTATATGTGGTGCTTAGAGTGGAAAAACACCCTACTAAAAAGGTGAAATGGAGAGGGATAAAATACTCCAATCAATCAATTATAATTATTTAAATACCCTTGGTGTGTGATGTTACTGCAATCAATTATTATTATATTATATTCAACCCTCAAATATACCAATGGCATCATAGGGTAGCTTGTGATATCTATCATAAATTAACATCATATGCATTGTGAAGATAATAAGCTATATTTATTTTTATCTCACTTCTTTTCTTTCAAGGCAATGATTTTTTAAAGTAGTCAATCTACATAAATAGTATAAAATGCCTATTTCCATAGAATTAGAAATTAATGAGCTTGTAACTTACTACATCTTACAGTAATGAGGGAACATGCACATTCATGAAGTGTTTGATCAGAAGCCAAATGGGCTCCATATTTTATATTCTAAATAGTATTCTATTGAATTTAGTGCATTAAGATGTACTTTTAATTTACATTGTATATAGAGTTTGAAAAGAGAGCTTAAGAAGGTAGGACTAACCCACACAATTATTTTATCATAAAAATAATTCTAAAGTTTTATATTAAATATACAATGAGATAAAAATATCTTAAACTAAAATAAAAATTATTTTTCAATTAATCATTTTGTACAATCACAAATTACTAGATATACAAACACATTACACATCAAATTGATTGATAACCAACTAAAAGTGTTTAAAAATTGGTTTTAATTAACTTTTCATTTTCACCATCATAAAATGAATAAAAAACAATATAATTAGCGAATTATAGATAATAATAATAAAATGATACATCAACGATGTAAATGATGAAATAAAACATGTAAATCTCACTCTTCATTTCCATCACCCTAACTATCTTCCTCGCTTGGCATTATTTGATATAGGGTCATGGCTTAATACAGTCTACCAATCCCTATCCAACACATATGAGTAAAGAAACACTTGGTTGTAGTATTTTGGGTAAACATAAGGCTCCTTAGTTGCATCCCACATCTTTCTAGAGTTAATACATATTAGCCCACTATTGTGATTTTTCTTTACATTACTCCAGTCAAAGATATCCCAACACTTGCACCTAAAAATAACACACTGGAAAGATGATAAGTCCACTTGAATGATCTCTTGTATCTTTCTGACATAACCTAACTCCTCCCCTATTATGTTCTAATTGTGGCACTGACACGACTAGATTGGTGGAACTTGAATTCCACTCCACAGTCTTGTGTGACACATCCATCATCGGTATCTTCGGTGTGAAAATTATGCCCATATGCCACATAGATTGGAATAAATGAACCTATAAAAATGTGAAGAAATGATGGTGTCATATGTCTAACAACCCGACCATTAATAAAAAAATATAGATGTTATAATTCAAAGGTACATTATAAAGTTAAAAATGTACACAATAGATTATTATCAAGTTGTTGCACCCAATCGCTATGTTTAGTGCATCCTCTTCAGCATGTGGGTAGCGCTAGATGCACCATATGTCTCTCTAACTTGGTTAGCAACCCAACTGTTGGGATAGATCATTGGTATATTTTCTTTTAAATGGTTAGGACAAGGCATGCTTCTAAGCCATATGCCCTATTCCCGTCACTCGGTGTCATTATTTAAGGTCTTTGGGTTCTCTCTGGTTTATCATTGAAGTAGATGTTGTTCTTCTATAAGGTTGGTCTTCTAGGAGGAATATCCTAGAGAAATCATACATCGATTTTCCTAGGTGGTTGGACCACCTAGCCTTTATAGAATATCCACATCATTTACATCCATGATACCCTTTTTACAAGACTTGTGATATTATTTTATACAGAGCATGTTAGCATTGAAGATCAAGATAGTTGCAACAAATTAACTATGCCAAAAAATATTGTTACGAATATAAAAAAATCAATCAACATGTTTACCATAACAAAATACTAATCCCATATAATCATGTATGGTGTACGCACATATGCCATACAATGTAAAACTCCTCTTTGTTGGGATGGGACTTGATACATCGTATACATGTATCCCTTCCCAAAACTGCCTCAATTCATCGATCAATGGTTGTAGGTAAACATCCATGTTTTTCACTTGTCTTCTACCAGGGACTATAAGAGCCAAAATAAGATGTCCATTCTTCATGGACAACCATGGGGGGGATATTGTTATTGATCACTAATACATGCTGAACATAGTATTTGGTGTTTTGGAGGGAATACGGGTTAATTCCATCTTGGCTACGCTCAATCGAAGGCTCCATACTTCATCCATGAAATTATTGGGCCATATATCCTCTATATGCTTCATGCCTATTGAATTTGTTGGGATTCACATAATTCCTGACTCACTTCCATGTGAGGAATTCCATCCCCGCAACACAACTAATTATTTGCAACAAAACAGCCTTTGAATCCTTGGGATTATAGGCATGTGCCTCAATATCTTGTGAGGAGGACCATCCAATTTACCCTTGTTTTTTGATTTATGGTACCCGTCCTGCCCACATTTTGGACATATCTCTCTGTCTACATATTTTTGCCTCTATATAATGCAATAATTCAGACACGCATGATATTATATGTACTCAACACTCGACATTTCAACATGTACAATGTCATCGAACATTCATAAAGTTGACCATTTTCAATGTTGATTGTGTGACAAGATTCCCCAAGATATAAGGGGCTTGATGGAAAATTACCTCAAAAGTGCCAAGAAAGACATGTTTGACATGCCATACATTGCTTTCAAGTTGTATAGTAACATTGTTGTCCCTAGATGGGTAGGATTTCAAAGAAGGTATGTGTAATATGAGCATCATCCCCTAGCTCATCTTCCTAGCATGCAACTAACAACATTGCCTCCATGGCACCCATATCGTGTAAGAAGTCATCCATACCCACCTCTATTTCATTTTCATCATTGCCAACATGTAAATAACTAGTGTTACTGTAGATATTCCTATTTGGTGACTCATGATATAGTGGGAACTAAATAGGTGGTTGATTCAACCATGCTTCGTATGATTCATCTTCGAGTTGTGCTCTTTTTATAGCCTTCTCTCAATTTGACATTGTAGTGGGGTGCAATGAAATATGGGAGATAGGTCACAGATCATTAGAATCATGATTTTAAAAGTATAGAATATTACATCGATGATATTAGAAACACAATGCAATTGGTATGTTGAAACATTATACCAAACAATTATTAGAAGCATGGGAATTTTTTCCAATAGTAAATGTGCAACTACAAGCATTTTATAAAACAAAAGTTTAAATTGAGCAATACATTTACATTAATCCCATTGGAAAAAAAATACAATTAATTAATGATTTTTGTCTTACGCCCCAAGGGGATGTATAAAGGTAGTCCCAATGCAAAGCGTCTTTGATGAGAGATTGGTGGTTTATAAAAGTTATAGTTTATTAATGACTCGTCACTAGGAGACAAACTACGTGTTGCATGAAAAACAAAAAATCTTGACACTTTCCTTTTCATAAAGAACTCTTGGTCATTGGAGTGTTCCTCAAATGAACAATTTGCAAAAAATAAAGTGCATCTATAACTATTTATGAACCTTGTAATGTTTCCATGAGTGCATGGAAGATCGCCGATATATAAAAAGTTCTTCTTGTTAAACATTCTAGAAGCATAACTATTCACACACATACTATACATGGAAATGCTATGTTTGTATTTAATTATATTAAAGTAATCATACCGACAATAAAGGTGACTACAAAATGGCAGAAGTGCTATAGAATTTATGGGACAAGTACATGTGAAAGGATAAACAACCCAAGATTTGCAACATCTATTTTAGACTTGGCAATCATAAAATTATTACCACAAAAGGAAAATTTGGTTCCAACATTGAGCATAGGTACAGAGGACAACCAAGCATTATACAAAGCATGGTTGTAACAAGTTTGGTATTTAATTTGCAAATGCATAGGAATAGAGAAGTCATCACTACCCTCCAACAAGTGAACCAACCTTGGAGTGTACTTGGATATTTTCACTCTTAGCTCATAAATGTTTTTGGATCTCCTAATAGAGATGTTTTGGGTGGTATTGATATCATACTTTGAGTCACTAGAACTCTCAGTTGACTCAACATAAGCATAGGGGTTGGTCAATTTAGGATGAAACATAGTCATTTTGGCTTCAAAATTTTCAAAAAGTGAGCATATGGAAGTGTTCCTACGTGTATTTTCTATATCACCTATTGTGATCTAGATGGAGATAGTTGGACACCCACCTATTCCACTAGCTCAAAACAGTTATCCATTTTGGTAGTTTTCTAGTAATTTTTCTACAATTTTTTGAGTTTTGAACTTTCAAGGCCATTTTGAGGCCCTAAACGATATTTTTTAGAGATTCAGAGGCGGCCAATGGTTGCTAACAACATACATTTTCCCCCAATTGAAAGTTGCATATATTTGATAGACATTTCCAACGGGCTATCGGGCACCCCAAATGGAGATCGTATGCAAAAGTTATGACACCAAGAAGTTGACTATTCAACTAACCATTGTGGGGCCGCAAAATTTATGACGGTTCATCTTCTAGGGTTAGGGTTTTGGATGTTTAGGGTTCTTCCCCTCATGATTATGATAAATAGAATCTTTTGGACTCTTCGTGTATTCAGCTTGTCATGAATGAGCATAGACTCCACATCTCTTCTCAGAGACATAGCTACCACCATTCTAGCTGCTTTTATTTTACAATTTGTTCTATTTCATTCATTTTAATAGAATATGAGTTTACTGTATCACTATGTTTCTCACCATATTTATGTGTATGTGAATATATACATGCTCTTAGATTTCATTCTCACATAAATACGGATCAGTGGTATCAAAGTGTCACGTCCCCTTCCATCAATCCGGTGCAAGGGAGGAAACATGACCAATCTTACCGGGCTTATTTGAATATCTCAGCCCATACAATACTAAGAAATGCTTGAATAAATCAAACTTCTATGTGCAAACTCATACTCAATATAAACACAGTGGAATTAAAACACAATTGCACACACACAAACAATAATGCATCAACATATCTATCACCAGCAGAGGATGATTCAACATTCAGGGATTCAATTCCATTCCAATTCTATGCACAAGCTTGATATAAATTCCATTAACATGAATAATTACCATTCCGAATTAACACATTACAAAACACCAAATGTATATAATTTAAAACACAAAGAACACTTATCTTTGAGATGAAGTTGTCCAAACAACTGGCTATGTAAGAGCAACGTTCCACCTAACCATAGATCTTTGTCCAACCTATATTCTTTCAGCTGAGAGATCACCCCCGAGCTGGGTTGTGCATCCACTAAGGAGGAACTAAACAGGCTCACTCACAACCATGGTTTCACTCAATAGCTATGCTAAGCCAACTCACAGTTGGGTTTATCAAGCATACCAAAGACAAAGGAGGGCAATGCTAAGCCAGTGAGCTCATCCATAGAGCTACAGGAATCTCAAATGAGATCAACAGTCAAGGCACCCACATTACCTACCACACCCAACACAAGGAAGGTCCCCTTCTCTGTTTCACAGTCCCTCAGGCGTCCCTTCCCTCCAGTGCTCTTCAGGATGGGTATAGAAAGGTCTAGCTGCTAATTCTTGAGATTCTAGCCTTCACTGGGTTTATCAAGCAAACCCAACCTCTGCTCAGTCATTCACAATTGGATTCCTTGAGCTCCACGCTAGGGAAACATACATGTTAAATTTTGAGCATTAATTCACAATACTCTAGGATCTTCACTGAGAGAATAACATATACAGTATATCAATGTATAACAATCACAATAGGCATGACAAGCATCATAAGAATCAAAAGCATGGGAGACAAGAGACACAGAGTTTCCGTGGGGAAAACCCTAAGGTGAAAAACCCCACAACTTCCTCAGAGATAAAGAGAGCAATGGCTCAACCAAAGTACAACCAAAATACACTTGAGATAGTCTCATAGAAGCAGATGATCCTCCTCCTCACTAGTGCGCCACTTTCTGAGTGAAAGAGAGATGACTTTCTGAATGATCTAAATAGAGATCTCCTTATCTCTATTTATACTAACCTGTTTTCCCAATGACCTTATGGGGCTGACTTGTCTAGCTAGGTACATCCACAATATAATATATATTTCAGGGTCGACCCCACACATGGTGGTCTAATAACCCATCGGCAAGTACACACACTTGCGACACTTGTCAATCCACATGACGACACTTTCTTATAGAGGAATAACACATCTCTAATAAGGGTACAATAAATATATATGAAATACATTCCGAAGTTACATATACATCAACACTCCCTCTTAACTAGGAAGGTATTTCTCGACACAAATCTGCTAGACAAGTCTTCTTCTCGGGATCATCGTCATCATCATCGTCACTGCTGCTGCTATCTCAACCAATCTCTGACTCTACTCGTCATAGGAATTTCTACAGAGTCAGTCCTTTTTCATACTGGATGTAGGCCCACCACCTGCAGGTCTTCATCATCACTGGCCATACTGTGGAAATATTAGGACTTATTACGTGCGTCACAAAACCTTAAAAGAGTCTCTTGACTAGCAAGAACCCTAAAGAGCATCTGAGGCCTTTGTCATCCTGTCCAAATCTCCAGGACTTAATACTGTTATGTGGAATTCTGCCCTACGGATAAGTCAAAATTCCCTTAGGCTAAAGTAGACTTTAACTAACTCTAGGCTAAGAACAGACAAAACAAATGCTACCTTGAATCCCTAGATCTAACAAACGTTTCAGTATTGAAATGCTGAAGAGGATAGAAGGAGTTTAACTGACCTTATGTCCAAATGCTTGTCTTTGGTATTTGCTCCAAGCTCCAAGTCTTCACAAATGAACCTGTTAAAGAAGAACCAACATACAAGTATGCACTATTCTCTAGCCATCTGAAACATGAGTTAGGATCTAAATCTATGAAAGATACAAATCATATCATTAAAACAAGATTAACACAAATGATTTGGGAAAACAAGACAAGTTATTCCATTACAACTTGAAGATTACTTACAAAGGGTGCTTGATGTCCAAGCCAATCCTCCAACTCCAAGTGTCTTCTCCTCTAGCTATCTCCACAATGTTGTAAGACCATAAGTTTGGTGCTCTCAAGAGTCCTCCCCTTTTCCCAATGGCATGCCTCTCTTTTATAGTGAATGGTGAGGTTAACCAACAAGAGAGATAGGTGGATCTAAGGAGGGATAAGTGGATCAGGGTTTCTAATCGAAGGAGATGAGTTGAGATCGAATCAAGGAAGCCAATCTTCCATTATCTTCGAAAATCCAAAATCCCACAAACCAAGGGCAAAAAACTATTAAAAGGGTGCCGCATTTTGCAAATGCTACAGAACGCGGCACTGCCGCGCTTTGGGGAAAAAGCAGAACGCGGCAGTGTATAGTGCCGCGTTTTGGCAAGATGGCAAGGCGCGGTAGTGTGTAAAAATAAAGTCCAAGGTGGGTCAAAACTTGCCAGGGTGGATTTACCTTCAAGGTTAACTCATCATCTGTCTCTTCTGGAAAGTGTCGTCAACTTGTTTTGTGATGGGGATGCGACACCGTGAAAAATAGAGATATAACAGATGCCCCCTAAAGTGTGAGGTCAGAAGGGACTGATGGCCGAAAGACTTTACGAATAAAATGTGTAGAGATAGCATCGAGGAGAGCGACACGGAGCTGAAATAGAAACAAAGTGTTAGATATACCACCGAGGCGGGCATTCCCATGCTCGGAAACAAATGACTCAAAGCATGGCTGCCGACCAATACATTGCAGATCCATGAGTACTGAGATAATATAAACTGTGGACAGATCATGGCTACTATGAACAATCGTAGATCCATGAGACAATAACGACACAGCCACGACCAATACAATAAGTGGATCTGTGTGACAATACCAGAGACATCTCCATCGCAGCCTGGACGTAGTCAAGATACAGTGATGCGCCCAGGGTCTTCTACCCGATCGCATAAAGATACGAATCTAACCATGTGATTACAAGGTGTTGAAGTCGAACATGGAAGAAACCATTTGATTACCGGTCAATGATGTGGACCGTTAACAAATGCGAGGGAGATCACCAATAATGACAATGATTCCCAAGGTATCAATAGTACATCTCAACGAAATGCGAATGAATGAGTTGATGTCGAGCATCCGAGAGATCGCTTGATCAGAGGTCATTGATGTGAACCTACTGCCAAACACGAGGAAACCTGCCATTGAGGCATGCATGTACCAAGGTACTAATGGTTGATTTCTAAGTCTAATTCCCGGATAGTGATTTGGTGTCGACAGGAATAGACTTGTCGAAGGTGGGCCATGATGATTCCCACATCATCGACACGAAATCGGCACATACGATAGGACGATGAAGTAATGGAACGTGTACTGACACAGCGGAGGTCTGACACAATGAATGACTCGATACAATTCAACCCTTTGAACATATAACGGCATGTAACAAGACTTGGCAGCAGGGATTATTGATGAATAGAGGATAGACACCGGATGAGTAGACTCGTGGCCAGGGAGACGACCCATGATGATGACTATGACTCAATGAAAGACGGATACCCAAATATAGACAAGAGATGGACACATGCCATGTTCAAAGGTAATGACTGACAAGCTGCCATAGATAAACTTGACTTGTTCCCCCATATTTCCCCGACATGATGGACGAGTACCTCTTTCTTGTTTTACGAGCTTGAAGAGGATAACAGATGCTCGGTGTAGCTCATCTCGCGGATGAGTCCAATCTCACATGTTTTACGAACCTGAGAAAGGAGGGGTTCGTCCCAAAGTGGGTCCTTCGATGTTAATATTTTAACGAGCCCAAGGAAGGAAAACTCGGTAGTTTTTCATATTTAGAGAGCCTAAAAAACTTAAAGGAAGCTCCATAATGTACTTTTTCGTAAAATTTAGTCTCTCGATCCCGAAAAAGTGTAAAACGATTCCCGAGAGAACTCTCCCAGCCGAGATTGACTGAGGTATACCTTTCTCGTAAATAGTCTAAACGGGACGAAAAAGGGGTAACCTATCACCGAATAGACGACCTTTCAAATACTTTTACAAGTGTGAAAGAGTCAAGATCACTTGGCAATCTTTTCAATTTTAAGGAGTCTGAAAAGAGCTTAACTATGGACTCCTATGGTCTTTTTCGTAAAAATTAATTATTCTGGCCCGAAAAAAGAATAAAATACAACCAGGATAATACTTTCCTCATCGTTTTAACGAGCATGAGTAAAGCTGACCGTACTCGACACCGTTTTACTTGCGTTTGACAAGCACGACACAGGTGTGAAAGCGCTTGGAATATTTTTCAAGTTTTAAATCCAGAGCACGAAAAAGATAAAGTGGGCTCAAAATGAAGGTCAAACTACGAACAAATACCAGTATGAATGCATCCCATTTCTACCGCAGATCCTGTCAATGAACGCTCAAAAATCGGGCATTAGCAATATGAATAAGGGTTTATTAATTAATTAATGAAAAAAAATGCTATATAAAGCATGGTAAAAATAGAAATTACTATTCATTTGTGTTTTTTACCCAAAGGAGGCATTTTTACCCATTTTGGAGCAAAATTTCAAGGATCGATACCGAGAGTTCTGGGACACCATTTCGACCGCCGTCTGCGCCAGGTAAGAGTGCTTGAGCCCCTCTTTCAATTCATGCAAGAAATTTTTACTTTCACCAGGGGAAAATTAATTTTTTGGGAAGCCCTTTTGGGCAAAAATCGCCTGCCGTACTGTCGCGGGGGTCCCCTATCGAGGAACGCGGCACTGTTGAACAGTGTCGCGCTGTAACCTCAAAATGAGGCGCGGCACTGTGGACTGCCGCGCGGCAGAGTTCCCTCCAGGCGCGGCACGTGCGAAAATTAAGTTTGAAAAATCAATTTTTCCTCAAATTTTTGCTGGAAGTAAGTTGTTAAATAGTTACTAATTACTTTGTTTGCCCTTTTGCAGGGATTTGCAACTTATTTGGAGCAAAATGGTGAGTTGGAAAGAGAGGGAACACGAAACGGACGATTTTAGGGCCGAAAATGACTTACCAACCGTGACCGCATTGCGAGAATGTGGTTTGCTAAAGTTTTTTAAGACTAAAGGGATCCGCCAACAACCTAAGCTCCTTACTCACCTTGTTCAATTGTGGGACCCCGATATCGAAGCTTTCCGAGTGGGAGAGCACGTGCTTGAAATCCAACTTGAAGACATCTACTTTCTCACGGGCCTCTCGAAAAGAGGGGCCCGGCCGAATCTTACCGGGTACAGTGCTTCAGACTCAAGCACGGATGATTTGATTGCTCGATATTGTCAGGCGGGTTCGAGTAAGAAGAGTGGGAAAGTGGCCATAAAAGAGGTCACAAATCTTCCTTTCAAAACCTTGCTATTCACTATTACACGTGCAGCAGGAAGCGCGAGCCCACATCAGGCAACCCGCACACAGGTAAATCTCGCAGCAGAGTGCATGGGAGGAACAGTCTTCAACTGGTGTGATGCAGTGTTGTCCCACATGAAGGAACAGGTGCACAAATGTAGAACTGGGAAAAATACCCAGTTTGGCTATGGGAGTATCTTGGTCACTTTCTTCCTGGCAAGGGTGCCATTACTGCGGCCACAGATATCTATGCATCCTCGTCCACCTACTGAGCCATGGATGGCTCGATGGAGCGACTACGCCGGGCGCCTTGGAGGACCTCAGCGGCTAGCCTTTGGAGAGGACTTTTTCTCTTGGCTAGAGGAGCAGATAGTCATGATCGACGACTATCCCTATTCAGGGGTAGATTTCCGTGAGGATATTGATTTGGCTTTGCCGGAAGATGATGACTGGGACAACTCTGGTATGGCCTTCATGGATATGTAATTTTTTTTTGCTTTTAAATATTTAATTTTTAATGCTTTTTTAGAATGTGTAAAAGACTTCTAATGTATATTCGCATGCATGTTGCAGATCGTGGACCACAGAGGCCAGCTGGATATTCTCCACTACGTCGTGGCGGTGTAGACCGTCAAGCTGATCCTGTCGAAGAAGAAGATGAGGACGAGGCAGGAGGTGTCCGGGACATTGAGAGGAACCTGCAGGGATTGACTCATGGTATCCCTGCCATGCGGATGGATGATGTCCCTTACCCCCTCCAGCGTCATACTGTAGGTGTACCTGGTCGTATCAGTCGACTTCTCCGCAAGGTGGTTCGAGCTGTGATGTGTTACCACCAGCGGCGGGAGGAGTCCGATGAGGGACGTGATAGGTCTCCTAGATCTCCATAGATGGTCTTTAGATCTTTTTGCGGCATGTACACGATATGTAGGCTTTGAGGGCCAATTTTTTGTATATGGGATTTAATCCCCAATTTTGTCTTTGACACAAACTTTATGTATATACAGTGATATGGACCTATTTATGATCTAAATATTTACAATGACTTGTGCATTTTCATTTTTTATGATGTGTTTATGTATGGGCGAGATGCCAATCTAAAATGTAATTTTCCAATGAATCGGCAACACAATTGAATTCTCTCGGTATGTGTTGATATGTGATAAAATCAAATGACCGTTCCAAGAGACGTACTCTTCGAAATAAACGAAGTAGTGTAGGATCGCGAACTGTGTAAACACGGTTTAAGTGAGAAACCACGAGTTGGGAGTCTAAAAAGACCGATAAGGAGTCAATCCCGAGTGAAGCAACCTCAGTTAAGAGACCAATGACTGCATGGTACTCTGCGATATTGTTGGTTGCGGGACCTAAACAAATGGCTCCTGAATAAATCAACTCGCCAGTGGGGGAATAGATCACCCATGCTGCGGAAGCGAGATTCCGGGTATGTCGGCTTGCACCGTCAGCGAATCCAAAGTAGGTAGACATCTGCGCAAAAAGGCACGAGTCAAAGTAAGAGTAGATACATGAGATCCACGTGCACACTAAAAATAAAGCAAAAAGCAAACTAAGTACATTATGTACAAGAAGTAACCCGCGTGGGGTAACCTCACGCGTAGAAACGCTTGAGGTATAGCCCGTTGCGGGGCCGTGCCAATGGCGTACCATCACAATCGATTAGTTCATAGGCTCCTTTTTCTAAGACACGTTTTACAATGAAGGGGCCGTACCACATAGATTCAAGTTTACCTTTTCCAAGCTTATCATGCATCTGATCATATGTAAGTACGAGGTCACCCTCATTGAAGATCCGAGGTTGAACGGATTTGTCGTATTGAGCTTTGACGCGTTTTTTGTGGGCTTCATTAGCCAAAGCGGCGTCGCGGCGGGTTTCATCTAGCTTGGCTAGGTATAGAAACCGTTCCTCTTCGGAAGTAGTGTGTGGAAGTAGCTCTATGGCTATCTTGAGTGATGGAATTTCACATTCAATCGGGAGAATGGCTTCTAGGCCGTACACCAGTTGGAATGGTGTAAACCCAGTAGCACTTTTCACTGAGGTTCGGTATGCCCACAGTGCTGAGAACAGAGCCGAGTGCCAATTGGATTTTTGGGTACCCACAATGCGCTGAATCATTCGTTTCAGGACCTTATTGATGGCTTCAACATGGCCATTAGCTTGTGGGTAATACGGGGTTGAGTTTTCGTGGCGAAAACCCAGTTTGGCACTTAGTTCTTCGATCATATGATTCCTAAAATGGGAACCATGATCGGTCACAATAGACTGTGGGACACCGAATCTAGCTATGATATGATTGAATATGAACTGCGCTGCTGTTTTGCCGTCTTCAGCATATGTAGGCATCGCTTCAGCCCATTTTGTAAAATAGTCCACAGCTACTATGACATAGCTATGCCCCCCGGTTGAAGTGGGTTTACAGTGCATAAAATCAATGCCCCATTTGGAGAAGGGGCCGACGGCAATGACAGGATGGAGTGGAGCAGGATGCGAGCGTGCTTTGCTATGAAAGAATTGACATGGCGGACACTTCTTGACTGTTTCAATGCAGTCTTTGAAAATCGAGGGCCAGAAGTATCCTGCTCGCAGTATTTTCTGGGCCGTAGACATCCCAGAGAGATGACCACCACATGCTCCAGCGTGGCAGTCATTGAGAACGCGTTCCGCCTCATCTAAGGTCAAACAGCGTCGAAGGACAGTGTCGACACCACGCCGATACAAAGTATCGTTCACTATAAGGTAGTATTTTGCGTGATGTCTGATACGTCGTCGTTCATCGCGGTTGAGGTCGGGACGGAAGCGTTGGGTTTGGAGATATAATAGAATATCCCCATACCACGGATCAGACGTGCTAATGAGGAACAATGATTCGTCGGGAAGAGAATCAATGGGCTCGGATTGCTCAGTAGCACGGGGCAAGTGACAAATTAACTCAGCGAAGACCAGAGATTTCTTAGACTTGGCTTTGACAAATTCCAAGTCAAACTCTTGAAGGATGACAATCCAACGGGAGTACTTGCCCCCAAGCACTTGTCGTGTGAGGATATAGTACATCGGATTGAAATCAGCGATGACGGTGGTCCGACGGAGTAAGATGTAGTGACGGAATCTCTGGACAGCAAACACTGTTGCCAGAGCCAGCTTTTCAACATGTGAGTAGCGAGTTTCAGAGTCGAGAAGACTCTTGCTGAGGTAGTACACCACATGTTCTATGCCGTTGTGGTCTTCCTGGACTAACACCATACCAATGGTGGAAATCGAGGCTGCGAGATAAAGAATGTAGTCCTGTGTGTAATTGGGGGGTTGAATCACAGGATCTTTGGTTAAGGCTGCCTTTAAATTATCGAAGGATCGTTGGGCTTCATCATCCCATATGAAGGGAACATTCTTCTTGAGAAGCCGCATGTAGCCTTTTGTTATCTCGGACAGATTACAGATAAAACGGCGTAGAAAGTTTGCATGCCCTTGCAAACATTGAAGTTCTGGAATATTGGTAGGTGAAGGCAGGGCTATGATAGCTGCTACCTTTGCGGGATCTAGACGTATCCCGTCTTTGGAGACTATGAATCCCAACAGTTTTTCGGCTTCTACACAGAAGACGCACTTATGCGGGTTCAAACGTATATTGTAGCGCCGGCACCTTTCGAAAATGGCACTCAAGTGATCTGGATGTTCTTCCCGAGTTCGAGAATGAGCGGGAAGGTCATCGAGATATGGCTCTACAATATGTTTGATGTCATGAAATGCGTAGGACATCGCCCGTTGGAAAGTTGCCCCGGCATTTTTGAGGCCAAAAGGTAACTTCCGATATGCAAAGATCCCCCAAGGGCAGATAAAGGCCGTTTTGTGCTGGTCGGCTGGGAGGATATCGATCTGATTATAGCCAGAAAAGCCATCCATAAATGAAAAAATAACACTTCCGGCACAGTTATCGATGATCTGGTCGATAAACGGAGTTGGGTAGTTGTCCTTGGGACAAGCTTTGTTCAAATCACGGTAATCAACACAGACTCTGATCGTTCCCTGTTTCTTGGCTACAGGGACGATGTTGGATACCCATTCTGTCAATGGGACAGGATAGATAAAACCAGCACGCAAAAGTTTTTCTACTTCTGCTTTAATGGCGGCTGCCTTACGAGGATGAACGGGTCGAAGTTTTTGCCGAACGGGTCGGGCGCCAGGGAAAGTTGGAATTTCGTGGACCACAATCGACGGGTTGATTCCTGGCATCTCTTCATAACTCCAAGCGAAAACATCGCGGAAAGTTTTAAAGTAGGCATTATAGAACTCCGTCTCGAGAGGAGTACATGTTTTGCCAATGTGTACATTTTCCACGATACCAGGCTTTACTGAAATGTCGATGGGAGTGGTTGCCATAAGATTGGCCAAGTTGCCCTCAGAAAATACTTCGTCGAGGGAAGTGGGGAACTTGGTTTGAACCATCCCAAGTGAAGCACTGGATTTGGTGTCAGGCTCAAGTGACTGAATGGTGGGGAATGAAGATCGATGATGAAAATCTCCCCATGGTGGCTCATTACCGCACATAACCTCTATGATTGATTCGTCGGTGGGAAAAATCAAGTTGAGAGGATCAAACAATGGTGGGTGTGTATGAGTTTCAGTCGAGAGCTGTGCCACTGTGTGATCAGTAGAACAGTCGACCCAATCTGTGGCTGATTGGATCGCGTCATATGCTGCAAGGTTTCTGTTCAAAGGCATGGAATCGCCATAGCCTTGGATCTGAGTAGGACTCGGGATCACCCATGAATCATCGGACGGGGTGACATGTGATGAAATCATGTTGACTGGTTGAAGATGGTTTCCCAGTTCTGGAAAAACTCCAATGAGGGATGAATCCTTCATGAGACCAACACCTATGTCTTGGAACCGGTACCGAGGTTGATCCAATAACGGAACGGTATTGGCGGAGTTCGGATGGGAATCTGGGATACAGTAATCCAATTGATCAATAGTGACAATTTTCCCTTCATGAGGAAATTGTACAATCCGGAAGACTGTAGATGCTATGGCAGTCATGGCATAGAACCAGTTCCGACCAAGTAGGAGGTTGTAATCCAAAGGTGCATCTACGTCTTCAATGTGTACGGATACTGTTTTGCCCCCCAGTTCAACACCGATTGAGGGGATGAGTCCGTATGGTTGAAAACCATGTCCATCAAACGCTCTAAGAGTAGTGGGAGAAGTTGTGACCTCAGGCGAGCCGAGGGCTCTCCAGCAATTCAAAGACATAATCGACGTGGAAGCACCCTCATCTAACACTGTGCGGTGGATAACATTTCCACGGATTTTCGTATGTACCTGGAAGGCTAACTGGTGAGAAAGCCTAGGTTTAGCGTGCTCCAAGTTAAACATGATGGAGTTTGAAGTATCTGGGTCCAATGCCCCCAGTGCTGAAAGTAGGGTTCTACGCTGCGTGGGGCAGTGTTGGAGAACCTCGAGAGTTGACATAGCGCAAGGTGCTTGAGCCAAATCTTCAACAATGTTGTAGTTTTGGGCAGCTCGCGCATTCGGATTGAATGTCGCCTTTCGTATGGTGCCCTTGGGTGGGCGTAGCACTGTATCCATAAGTGGTCTCTCGATATGGAGATGACCATTAGGGGGGGGAATAGGAATCGGATCTTCAACAGGAGACTTGCCTTTGGCTGTCTCCGATTGTTTGGTTGAACTTGGAGGATTGTCATACGTCTTTGAACGAGTGGCGATATTAATCTCCTCATTACTTGTCATTAGGATTTCGCGGTTTGTGGACGTCTCTCCACGGGAAGGATTGGTCGGGTTGCCCCCTTGTGGGGATTCTTGGGCAACCATTTGCTGTTGTTGTTGGGGGAAAGGGTCAGTTAGCACTGCCGGTCGAGAGGATCCTTTAACGAACTTATGGACCTCGTCCTTGTAGGGACAGTCACGCGTATAATGATCGTCTTGACAAATCAAGCAGGGAAACTTAGCTTTCCGACGTGGTTTTTGGTCATTCTGGGTAGGTTGTGGTTTGGGGTTCTCCTGCTGGTTCTTCTTGGGTTTACCACGATTGTTTTTCTTCTTTCCTCCGGATGGTTGTGATGTAGATTGGACTGCATTCACTTCGGAGGAGACAGCAGGAGAGGTGGAAGCTTTTGAAGCGGCCTGGGTAAAAGCGGGGGAAGCAGAAGCTTGTTGCCCCATCGAGTTGGTGGCAGGCTGAGCTTTAACTGAACCAACGATACCATCAATGGGTGGTTCAGTAGTAGGCTTTGTAGGATCAGTGTGAATGCGGGAAGCATGTGGAAGAAGTTCGTGTAAAGTACCGGATTGAGTATATACTAAATCCATGTATTGTGCTGCCGAGATGGCTTGTTCTTCCGTAACAGGTCCGCGCATAGCAATATCTCTGGCTATGGGAGGCAAAAAGGATTTTGTAAACCAATCAGCAAGTAGCTGATCTGGAATAGGTGCCTTTATTAGCCTACGGCGTCTTCGCCACTCGTGGATGTGATCCAAAATATGTGTGGAAGTGGTTTGACGCAGTGAAGTTAGCAGTTCTGTTCCAGTCTCATACCGGATGGGAAGCTGGAAATGTGTCAAAAACTGCATAGCCAAAGTGTTGAAATCACGAAAAGAGTGCTGTGGCAGCTCGATGTACCATTTTGCTGCCGTTCCGGTAAGCGTACGTTGGAAGAGCCGAAGTCGGATGGAATCATCCATCAAGGAGTTTGATGAACACCAAAGATGGAAGGTCATCACGTGGTTCTTGGGGTCTTCCCCGGGCTTAGCATCGAACTTGGGAATGTCCGATGGTAGTTTGGCTGGGATAGGAGGCCAGTGAGGTTCGTTCCATATAGGATCGTTGATAAGCCTCGACAAATCAGGTAGATCAAGTGTGGCCAAAAAGGGAAGCTGACGGTTGGTCTGCGGGAATGAGTAATAACCATGTGGTGCAGAGAATCCTGGAGGACCCTGCATAGCATGCTGCTGTGTATTATACCCATATGTGTTTCCCGCGGGATACTGCTGGAAGTTCTGCGGATAGTAAGCCATCTGGTTAACCGGTTGATTGTAAGCAACGGGTTGGTAAGTGTTCTGCTGAGTGGGTATAGTACCCTGAGGCTGTTGAAACCCAGGAATGGTTGCTGTTCCTTGTTGGGGAAAAGTTCCTTGGAATTGTTGTGTTCCAGGGAGGTTGCCACCATACTGTGTAAGTGGAGGATTTCCCATAGCAGGGTTGGGGGGTGGCTGCGACGGTGGTGTCCATGGAAGACTCGTTCCTGCTTGAGGAACGAGTGGAAATTGAAGTGACGGGTTCCATGGAGTTGTAGCAGCCGAAGGGTAAGGGAAACCAGAATTCAAGTTGGGGGGAATCTGAGATTGCCCCCCAGCTTGGTTCCAGTTTCCAAAAAGTGAGTACCCCCCACTCTGTGGGATTTGATGATCCCAAGAAGGAAGCATGCCTGACGGGGGAGGTTGAGAAGAAAGTCCGGTTGGAATACCGGCATAAGGTTGCCCACTGCCAGGTGTGCTGTACATACCGTACTGAGCAGAAGCTGCTGGTTGGGAAGTTTGTTGGATCGAGCCAATAGGTTGTCCGCCAGCAGTTGGGTTGGATGGCCCTATATGAGGAGGCTGTAGACTGGGAACTGGGTTCCCAGCAAAAGGTAGTCCCCCAACTGGTTGGGTTGATGGCCCACCAGTTGGAGGTTGTTGACTGACAATGGGGTTTCCAACAAAAGGTTGTCCCCCAGCTGGTTGGGTTGATGGCCCACCAGGGAGGGTTTGTATGTTGGAGTTAGGGACCATTGCAGTCGGTTGTCCACCTCCTGAAATAGTATAAATGGTGGCTGAAGGTGATCCTCCGGTTGAAACGGAAGATCCAGCAGTATGACTAGGTGTTCTTCCGCCGCTAGCCAAATATGATAGCATGGATTGGCCAACGGCACCAAAAGTACCGATTAGCGGAGGAGGTCGTCCGTATTGGACAGGTGAGGACGGAGAAAAAACTGGGTTATCCCTCATGGAATGTGCACCAAACATAGGTGATGACAACAAATGTGGGGAATTTAACCCAGGGGTATCAGCGTCGTCCATCACGTGTTCAATGATAGGAGGACCAACGAGAACTGGGTCCGAGTTCATATCCTGAAAAAGATTTTGGGGATCCGGCAGGAACCTAGGTGTAGTAAAGTCCGAAGGTCCTGAGCCGTCTGCAAAGGAATGATGAAATTCTGTGCTAGACGGGACGTTGGGATCCCTATAGTCAGAAGGACGAAAAACAGGGGGGTATCTAGACGCTGTCGAAAGCATTTGCTCTGTGTTGCGTCTAAATTGTGCCGATGCTAACGGAGAGTTCGCTAAGCTAACCATACTAGACTGGATGGAAGCCATAATTTCATGTCCCGGTGGGATGTTGGGTAGATGTAAAGTGCGAGGTACGTTGCTAGAAGAACTTGTCTCCTGAGGATGAACACTGGGTGACGTAGTAATAACAGGCGGAAGTTCCGTCTGGGAAGGAATGAAGCCATAATCAGGTTCAAAAGGTGTGTCAGGTAGACGAGTATCTTCAACGATCTCAACGTATCCGCCTGGGACTGAAATTAGGCCAGGTATGTCCTGGTCGGACCCTTCTGTGGTGCCAGTAGATCCGTCCATATCATCGTGAAAAGTGTCTGATGGACGAGAAGTGTCGGCATCCGGTAGAAGGATGACCTTTGGTCTAGTACTCTGGGTCATTCTAGGTTCAGCTGCTGTAACTGTGTCCACTGTTACAGATAAATCTGGAATGACAGTGGGTGAGGTGACAGTGGAAGTCTGAGACATGCTAGTGGTTATGGAAGCTGTAATAGATTCTGAGACCGTGCTGTGTGTGGCAGTTACGGGCGTAACTGAAGATGTTGTACGCATCGGCGGTGGGATGTTGCCTCGACCAGCACCGCGGCCAGGAGGAGCAGGGATGCGAGATGCAGGCGGACCAGAAGTCCGTGGCGGTGGTGGTGGTGGAGGGCTTAGGCCCTGTTGTCTTCGTGATCTTCGTGGTTGATCTGACCTGATGACAGGAAAATGAAAATCGGGGGCAGTACCGTAAACAAAGAACTCAAAAACTCTAATGCAGCCGAGTGTGCAAAAGAGGAGCTAGAAAAAGCAAGGCTCACAGGCCAAAAAAGAAAGCTCTAAAATCTATACTGAGACCGGTGTCTCAATAAGCGAGCTAATCAACAAAATGGCCAGAATGCCAACAAGCAGTCCCTACAAAGAAAAAATGACCCTCTACAAAGATGAGACGCCAAGCAAACTCCTAACTAAGAGCTGGAGACCTCAACAGGCTGTATCCTTCGCAAGGTGATGAAATCCAAGTCGAACAATACAACATGAGAGACCGATATAAGAAGGATATCCCTCTACCGAAAGGGATCCTGGGTAAAAGAGCCCTAGTAGAATAGATACTAAGCCACCTCGTTCATGACACGTCGGAAAAGGTTTTGGGCACTTCAGCCTTCCGAAGAAGACAGCGATCGATGTTGCCTTAGGGCTAAGTGGAGTGCGGTATTCCACAGAGTCCGTCCGGTTCTCAATCTCGCGGCCGTTTAACCCCTGAACAGTTGGAAACAGTCAGGAGGCCCCTCCACAAACTAGCTGTGACCGTGTCAATAAGTACTAGAGGATTTTAGTTCCCTAAAGACAACGACTATGTCTCAGATGAAAATGACAAGGGGGAATTATTTTGATGCCTATCCCCGGTGTCCTACCTAACTACCAAATTCTTTTGATTTCCTCAAGTGAGGTTAAAGTTGGTTTAATTAGGGTGATTAATTTTAGTGGCTGTCTTTACTCAATCGGGTAGTGGACGTGAGACTTGATGGTGTTATGACGACTCAAACCATGCAAATGAGAATGAATCATAAACAAGCCTTTGTCTTCGATGAAATCTAGCTAAGGTAAAGATAGAGGTTCTTCGATCCAATATGCATAACAACTTTCACAAGCAATCAAAGTAAAAGATTTTTCTTTTCTTTTCGATTTATAAACAAAGCCAAACTGAAGTAACTACTCTTTTCAATGCACTGATTTTACAATCTACAATGCTTCTATAATGAGAATTTTTATGGCAAAATTAATGGTTCATTTCCTATTCAAAATACCACTAGACTTTTTCAATTTAAACAACAAATTTGCTCTCAACCAATGATCTTTTTAATTTACTGAAAATGATAATGACAATATGACTGTAAAACTACAGCGTTCAGTAACAGAAGACAGTGGTGTTGAGTTGGTTGTGGGGAAAAAGTCAAGTCAAATGCAATCAAATTGAAAAATGACCAATATATCAAAAGTGCCACTTAATTCAATCAATCAATCAAACTCACAAACTAGGTGATAAGCAGACCATACAGACTGGAAATTAACCAGGATGCTAACAGGCAACAGTAAAGACTATCTGAGGCAGGGAGAAACTCAGGAAACCAAGCAAAAATTAAAAAAAATTTACCCACTTGCAGACACTACCGCGGGCTAAAGCCTGACTAAAGCGCGGCACTGTGTAACTGCCGCTCTGGTATTAATGCCTAGGACGCGGCACTGTGTAACTGTCGCGCTGGAAGTGGTTAAGAGGGCGCGGCACTGTGGCAAGAGGAAAAAAAAAAAAACGCAACTGGAAAAGAAAAAATAAAGTTTTCAGGGTTGTTGCTAACCCAGGGGACTCAGTAATTAAACAGGGAGATAAATACTGCGAGGAGGGGTGAATAAGGGTAAAAAAAGACCAAGATTCAAGCTGGTTTGAAGTGCAACAAAAACTCACAATTCAAAGATAAATGACTGTGAATTAAATCAATCAAGCAGTAATCAAAACCAGCGGAGTCGCCATTCTTGTTATGTGGAATTCTGCCCTACGGATAAGTCAAAATTCCCTTAGGCTAAAGTAGACTTTAACTAACTCTAGGCTAAGAACAGACAAAACAAATGCTACCTTGAATCCCTAGATCTAACAAACGTTTCAGTATTGAAATGCTGAAGAGGATAGAAGGAGTTTAACTGACCTTATGTCCAAATGCTTGTCTTTGGTATTTGCTCCAAGCTCCAAGTCTTCACAAATGAACCTGTTAAAGAAGAACCAACATACAAGTATGCACTATTCTCTAGCCATCTGAAACATGAGTTAGGATCTAAATCTATGAAAGATACAAATCATATCATTAAAACAAGATTAACACAAATGATTTGGGAAAACAAGACAAGTTATTCCATTACAACTTGAAGATTACTTACAAAGGGTGCTTGATGTCCAAGCCAATCCTCCAACTCCAAGTGTCTTCTCCTCTAGCTATCTCCACAATTCTGTAAGACCATAAGTTTGGTGCTCTCAAGAGTCCTCCCCTTTTCCCAATGGCATGCCTCTCTTTTATAGTGAATGGTGAGGTTAACCAACAAGAGAGATAGGTGGATCTAAGGAGGGATAAGTGGATCAGGGTTTCTAATCGAAGGAGATGAGTTGAGATCGAATCAAGGAAGCCAATCTTCCATTATCTTCGAAAATCCAAAATCCCACAAACCAAGGGCAAAAAACTATTAAAAGGGTGCCGCGTTTTGCAAATGCTACAGAACGCGGCACTGCCGCGCTTTGGGGAAAAAGCAGAACGCGGCAGTGTATAGTGCCGCGTTTTGGCAAGATGGCAAGGCGCGGTAGTGTGTAAAAATAAAGTCCAAGGTGGGTCAAAACTTGCCAGGGTGGATTTACCTTCAAGGTTAACTCATCATCTGTCTCTTCTGGAAAGTGTCGTCAACTTGTTTTGTGATGGGGATGCGACACCGTGAAAAATAGAGATATAACAAATACATGTGACCCCACCACAAAACCTTGAAAGAGAATCCTAGGACTGATTACGAGCACAAGGCTTAACCTATCGGATCTCTCAGGGCACAAATTACATGTGGTCACCACAAAACCTCGAAAGAGCATCCCAGGACTGATTATGAGCACAAGGCTCAACCTATTGGATCTCCCACGGCACAAATTACATGTGGTCATGGCAAAACCTCGAAAGAGCATCCCAGGAATGATTACGAGAACACGGCTCAACCTATCGAATCTCCCAGGGCACAAATTACATGCCATAGGACAAAACCTCGAAAGAGCATCTGCCAGATATCCCAGGGCACAAATTACATGCCATAGGAAAAACCTCGAAAGACTATCTGTAGATCTCCCAGGGCACAAATTATATGTCCTCCCAAGCAAAACCTCGAAAGAGAATTTGCCAGATATCCCAGGGTACAAATTACATGCCGTAGGCAAAACCTCGAAAGACTATCTGCAAATCTCCCAAGGCACAAATTACATGCTTATCTGCACAACTTGTTCCACGGCCACAGAGTATCAACCTGATACTCACCATACATCATCCTGATGTATCATCACCGCAACATCCTGCTGCATGTCATCTAGAGCAACATCCTGAATCTCGTCATCCATGATCATCCTGATCATACAATGCATTTACCTGATGCATACCAAGTATCTACCTGATACATATCATCATACATGATCCACCTGATCACACAGTGTATCCACCTAATACAAATATAAATACATGATACATATCAACATATATGATCTACCTGATCATATAATGTATCCACCTGATACATATACAGATACATGGTCCAAGCATCCAACATGATGCTTATACAAAATACATACACATGATCCAACCAATCATATCCAGCATCCAACATGATGCGTACATACATATAAATGATCCAACTGATCATATCCAGCATCCAACATGATGCGTACATACATATAAATGATCCAACTGATCATATCCAGCATCCAACATGATGCGTACATACATACATATACAAATGATCCAACTGATCATACAAAGCAGAAACCAGAACATCATCCTGATGCTCATCATCCAACGATTACATCCATAGCCATGTGAAGGATCCTCCTTCCAACATGCTTGGAATGGCTTCAGCAAATGTGTCCATCACTTCTTCCTCGAAGTGTCATCAATCCGAAGAACACCAAGCCTCTCTCTGAAGTACTCGAACTTCACCCTGGCTAGTGGCTTCATCATCACATCTGCAATCTGCTCGTCCGTCGTAACATATAGGAGCTTCACAGCTCCTCTCTGCACCATATCCCTGATATAGTGATATTTGATCTCTATGTGTTTCGACCTGTCATGAAACACTGGGTTCTCAGATAGCTTCACACAACTCTGGTTATCACAGAAGACACCAGTAGCATCCAATGGGAGATCAAATAATTCAGACAGTAGCTTCCGTAGCCATACTGCCTTACAACTAGCTGAATAGGCTGCAACATATTCTGCCTCAACTGTACTCAGTGCTACACAGGACTGCTTCCTGCTAAACCAAGAGATCACACCCGATCCCATACTGAAGCAGCACCCAGATGTGCTCTTCCTATCTGTAGCACTGCCAGCCCAATCTGAATCAACATAACCCTGCAGGTTAAACTTTTGATTCACCTCATACTTGAGCCCATAATCCATTGTACCCTTTAGGTACCTCAGAACATGCTTTACAACAACCAGATGAACACTCCTTGGATCTGTCAGGAACTGACTCAATGTGTTCACCGCAAAGCAAATATTTGTTCTCGTGTTCGTCAGGTACATCAAGGACCCAATCATATGACGATACATAAAGACATCAACTGGCTCAAATGAAGCATCACATAGAAGCTTCAGATTCGATGCCATAGGTGTGGCCATGGCCTTGCAATCCATCATCCTGAATCTCTTCAGGATATCTACTGTGTACTTCCCTTGACCAAGGAAGATCCCACCTGTACTCTGCCACACCTCCATACCTAGGAAATAATGCATCATTCCCAAATCTTTCATATCGAACTCGGCAACAATCTTTCTCTTAGTATTTGCAATCAATCTATCATCTCATGTTACAAATAAGTCATCCACATACAGGAGTAGAATCACATGATTCCCTTCCTAAACCTTGTAATAAAGGTTGGAATCCGCTTTACTCTTGGTAAAGCCCAAACTAGATAGGAAACTATCCATCCTACCATACCAAGTTCTGGGAGCTTGTTTCAAGCCATACAAGGCTTTCTTCAATATGCACACATATGACTCCCTGTCATGTATTTCGAAACCGAGTGGCTGCTCCACATATACTTCCTCTTCAACTACACCATTCAAGAAAGCAGTCTTGACATCCATCTGGTGTATTTTCCATTTCATCGCTGCAGCCAGGTCAAGTACTGTTCTGATGGAAGTATACCTGGCTACAGGTGCAAAAGTTTCTTCATAATCTATTCCCTCTTTCTGAGAGAAGCCACGAGCTACGAATCTTGCTTTGTATTTCTCTACACTGCCATCTGCAACATGCTTGATTTTGTAGATCCATTTAGAAGTCACAACAGACTTCTCTTTAGGTCTTGGTACAACATCCCAAACATCATTCTTCATTATTGATTGGTATTCCTCAACCATGGCATCCTTCCATTCTTTCTTTTCCACTGCTTCTTCATAACTGGAAGGCTCTTTGTTCATAATGTCACAAAGTAAAGCAACATAGCTGGTATGTGATATGGTTCTATTCTTTGCTCTGTGTTCTTCTTCTGGAATGCCAAATCTTTCTGCATCTTGAATGAGCTCTCTAGTCCATGCAGGTTTCCTCTTGTGAGAGTTATTATCACGGGTTGGATCTACAGGTTCTTGCGGATCTTCAAACTCACGAACAACTTCTGGAACTGCTTCAGTCATGGTAGTGTCTTGAAATCTAGTTTCCTTAGGTTCTTCATAAACTTCGATAGGTGCCTTCCTTGATTTGATGAATGCTGAGTTTTCATCAA
Source organism: Larix kaempferi (assembly GCA_027924585.1). Taxonomy (NCBI): domain Eukaryota; kingdom Viridiplantae; phylum Streptophyta; class Pinopsida; order Pinales; family Pinaceae; genus Larix; species Larix kaempferi. The sequence goes on from BSBM01000217.1 coordinate 23,606,245, forward strand.
ATGTTACATCCCTACTGACATCAATCTTCTTGAACCTTGGAAAGTATATTCTGTAAGCTTTCGTGCTTTCACTGTAACCCACAAAGATACCCTTCTTTCCTGAAGGATCTAGTTTAGTCCTCTTTTCCTTTGGGACATGAGTGTATACTAGACAACCAAATATTCTGAGATGGCTGACTTCAGGTTTCTTACCCGAAAAGACCTCTTCTGGTGTCTTGTTGTCCAATATCTTGTGGGGTGTTCTGTTCTGCACATATACAGCTGTTCTAGCTGCTTCTGCCCATAGATGCATAGGTAGATCCTGGTCATGCAGCATTGCCCTTGCTGCTTCCATGATTGTTCTGTTCTTCCTTTATGCAACTCCATTCTGTTGAGGATTATAAGGAGCAATCAACTCCCTCTTAATCCCTGAATCACTACAAAGCTTCTTGAAGTCACCTGAGGTGAATTCTCCACCATTGTCGGATCTGAATGTTTTGATCTTCTTGTTAGTTTGATTCTCCATCAAGGTTTTGAATTCCTTGAATTTATCAAACACCTCATCTTTGCTCTTCAAGAAGTATACCCAAGTATTCCTGGAGAAGTCATCAATAAATGAGACATAGTAAACATACCCACTCAGAGAACTGCATAACATAGGACCACATACATCTGAGTGGATGATTTCCAGGATGTCTTTTGCCTTGCTTTCATTGCTTGGGAAAGCCTTCTTAATGTTCTTACCTTTTGCACATCCTTTGCAAACACCTTCATGTTTGGTCTTGATTTCAGGAAGACCCTCTACAGCCTTGCTTGCAATTGGAAGTGCCCTATAGTGCATATGAGAAAGTCTTATATGCCAAAGGTCACTTGGCTCCATGGATTCATGTACCATGGCATGTTCAGGTTGTCCCTTCAATTTATACAAACCTCCCTCTTGCTCTCCAATCACTACTGCATCATCTATGTTCTTTCCCTTTGGCCACATTAGGACTTGGCCATCCACAAATACAACCCTCATACCTTTTGCATCTAATGCAGAGATGGAGAGTAAGTTCTTCTTGAGCCCAAGTACATAAAGGACGTCTTTCATCTTCAAAGATTTTCCAGAATCTAGGTTGTAGGAGGCTTCACCACTTCCTTTGATTGGGTATTGATAATCATCCCCAAGTTTCACCTTATGGGGTGATTCATGTTCAGATAGATTCACAAAAGATTCATTAAACCCAGTCATGTGTTTGGAAGCCCCACTATCAATCAACCAATCATTAAAACCATGGGAGATAGTATCTGTGAGAGCAGAAATTAGAACATATTCTTATTCTTCTTCACTTGATGAGTCATCATCACTAACACTTTCTGCCCTAGCCTTTTTCTTTCGGGGTTCATCATCTTCGGCAGCATGAGCATGATATCTTCTTTTGTTATTCTTCCTCTTCTTATTGAAGTTGTTGTTGTTGTCTTTCTTCTTCTTGGGACAATCTGAAGCAAAGTGTCCCTTCTCATTGCAATTGAAGCATCTGAGATATTTCTTATCTTTATGATAATGGTGGTGTGAGAATCTTCTGTTATGAGATGATTCCTTCTTGGATTTGCCTTTCCTGGCATGTGCTGTGAGAGATTGATATTCATTTCCCATCTTTTCTTATCGGGCCACAAGCCTAGCTTCTTCTTGAGAGCATTCTTCCCGCAATCTGTTGAAGGAGATCAACTTCTTCCTTGCACAAATTCCTTGAATAAAGGAATCCCATGACCTAGGTAGGCCATTTAGAGTGGTCATCACCACTTCACCATTCTCCACCATTTCATCCACTGCTTCTAGTTGTTCCTTGATCTGGGAGACCCTTTAAAAATAAGATTGAATGTTTTCTCCATTCTGAAACTTTACTCCTTTCAATTGGTTCCGCAGGGTCATCTTCCGATTTATGTTCTTCCCTTCAAATAGCTTGGTCAAAGAGTCAAACATCTCCTTGGGTGTCTTTAGAGAAGACACATGGGGTATGAGATGGTCTTTGATAAAATCAACAATGATTCTCTTTGCCTTGACCAAGTTTTTCTTATGCAATACCTTAGCCTCTTCATCCTCTGTGATAGGGATGTCTTCTTTTACATATGAGTCCAACTCATTCTCTTCCAGGATTAACCCAATCCTATACTTCCAAGCTCGGAAGTTATCAGCTCCTTCAAGCTTATCCTCAAGCTTGGTGTGGTGAGACATCTTAAAGAGTACTTCAAATGGAAATAGAAAAGATTTAGGTCTTACCACTTGAAATGCTGAAAACTGGATCTGGTCCCGGATTAGGGTTTGTCAAAAAAACCCTAAAAATTCAAAATGTGAATTTCAATTTTCTGAAAGGATAGAAAGATGCGCCTTGATGAGTCGATTAGCCTGGTGTATTCAGAATTTGATATCAGCAAAGCTTTACCCTTCAGATTTTCCTTTTTGTCCTCCCGGGTTCACTAGGGAGAGCCCTGAATTAGGGTTTTAGTTTCGGGGAGATCTACCCAGCCAGAAATCTCGATCCAAAGCTCTAAACTTCGATTTTTGCAAGGAGCTTCCAGCTATGTCTTAAGATTTCAGAAATTCCTATTTTTGTGGAAACCCTAATTTTTAGGGCCAAATCTGAAAATGCTCAGAATTGAATTCTGATTGGACAGATAGATTCTCCTTGATGACTAGAGTCAATCTACTATACTGCTTTTCCAAAATATTTGGAGAGAAACCCAATAAACAGGAAACTCAAGTTTCTGTCACTGCAAAATGTCTTCTTCTCAGGTTAGCTCTGATACCATGTTAAATTTTGAGCATTAATTCATAATACTCTAGGATCTTCACTGAGAGAATAACATATACATTATATCAATGCATAAAAATCACAATAGGCATGACAAGCATCACAAGAATCAAAAGCATGAGAGACAAGAGACACAGAGTTTCCGTGGGGAAAACCCTAAGGTGAAAAACCCCACAACTTCCTCAGAGATAGAGAGAGCAATGGCTCAACCAAAGTACAACCAAAATACACTTGAGATAGTCTCCTAGAAGTAGATGATCCTCCTCCTCACTAGTGCGCCACTTTCTGAGTGAGAGAGAGATGACTTTCCGAATGATCTAAATAGAGATCTCTTGATCTCTATTTATACTAACCTGTTTTCCCAATGACCTTATGGGGCCGACTTGTCTAGCTAGGTACATCCACAATATAATATATATTTCAGGGTCGACCCCACACATGGTGGTCTAATAACCCATCGACAAGTATACACACTTGCGACACTTGTCAATTCACATGACGACACTTCCTTATAGAGGAATAACACATCTTTAATAAGGGTACAATAAATATATATGAAATACATCCCGAAGTTACATATACATCAACAATACATCGCATGTATACAATATTTACATTAAAAGCCAATATTTCATAAGGGTCAAAATTGGGGTATTACATTCCCCTCCCCCTTAGAACAACACCGTCCTCGGTGTTCTCAAAACTGAACAAAAATGGGAATGCCTCTCTCATGGCATCCTCCATCTCCCATGTAGCCTGATCAGGACTACGGTGCTCCCATTGGACCTTTACCTACCCGATGGCTCTGTTCCGGAGCAAAGTGACCTTCTTGTCGAGGATGCGCATAGGCTCTACTTGGAATTCTTCATTGGGTTCCACTTGTATCACATTCCAATCAATCATATGATTAGGAACATGTACATACTTCTTAAGCAAAGATACATGGAAAACATTATGAGCTCTTATATTAGCAGGCAATGCAATTCTATATGCAACTGGCCCTATCCTATCAAGGACTTCAAATGGCCCACAATATCTTAGTGACAACTTGGCACAACTCCCTAACTTGAGAGAACTTTTCCTTGGTTTCACTCTCAAATAAACATGATCCCCAATCTGAAATTCCTTATGCACTCTTTTAAAATTTTCATAACTCTTCTGCCTGTCCTGAGTTGCCTTTAAATTCTGCCTGATCTTAGCAACTTCCTGTTCCATTTCCTTGATCATCTCTGGCCCAAGTATTACCCTGTTCACCGAGTTGTCCCAATTCACTGGAGTCCTGCATCCCTTGCTATAGAATGCCTCAAATGGGCCCATTCCCAATGATGCACGATGTCCATTATTGTATGCAAATTCTACCAAGTGTAGGTAATCCTCCCACTTGGATGGTTTATCCATCACATACATTCTCAGCATGTCTTTAAGAACCTGGTTCACCCTCTCAGTTTGGCCATCAGTTTGAGGATGATATGTTGTACTAAAATTCAATCTAGTTCCCAATTCTTGAAATAATCCTTTCCAAAAATTGGAAGTGAACTTTATATCACGATCAGAAATTATTGCCTTGGGAAATCCATGCAATTTGAATATCTCTCTCATGAAGATGTTTGTAATGTCATTAGCCTTGTGAGTGGGCTTGATTGGAATAAAATGAGCTACCTTTGATATCTTGTCCACCACAACCATGATTGAATCATGCTTCTTCACTGTCATGGGCAGACCTGTTATAAAATCCATAGAGATCACTTCCCACTTCCACCCTGGAATGGGTAAGGGCTGCAACAATCCTACTATATGTTGGTGCTCTACCTTGACTTGTTGGCACTTCTGACACCTAGCAATGTACTCAGCTATGTCCTTCTTCATACCATGCCAAAAGTATTGTTTTCTTGCTGCTGTTATAGTCTTCTGATATCCTGGGTGTCTAGAATATGGAATTTGATGTACTTCATCCATCACAAGCTTCTTCAAATCTACACTATTTGGAATGTACAGTCTGGGTACCATGATAAATGAGAACATCATCCTCACCCAGCTGATATCTTCCACATGCTTCATTCACATTACCTTGCTGCAACTTTTCTTTTTTGAAGCCATGTTTCATCACCGTTTTGGGCTTCTAGAACTCTTGTCTTCAAATCTGATCTACACACACTTAATGCTGCAACATGAAACTTTCTGCTAAGAGCATCTGCAACCTTATTCTCTTTCCCTCTTACATGCTTAATTTCAAAATCGAATTCAAAAAGAAATTCTATCCACCTAGCTTTCCTAGCATTCAAGTTTGGCTGGTCAAACAAATAGTTCAAGCTCATGTGGTCTGTCCTAAGCTCGAATCTTCTTCCCATCAAATAATGCCTCCACATCTTGAGAGCATGTACTATGGCTGCTAATTCCAAATCATGTGTGGCATAATTATTTTCATGCTCTTTTAATTTTCTTGACTCATAGCAAATCGCAATGCCTTCTTGCATGAAAACTCCACTGAGCCCTTCAATGCAAGCATTCGTGCATACTACAAAATCCTTCTTTGGATCTGCTATCTTCAAAACAGGAGCGCTGGTAAGTAACTCCTTCAACTGCTGAAAGCTTTCTCACATTTTTCAGACCATACAAATTTGATATTCTTCCTCTGCAATGAAGTAATTGGATGAGCTATCTTGGAGAAGCCTTCAATAAACCTTATGTAGTAACCAGCAAGACCCATGAAAGATCTAACATCCAAAACATTCTTTGGAGTAGACCAATCCATGATGGCATTAATCTTTTCTGGATCCACCGCAATTCCTTCTTCAGAAATAACATGAACCAAATACTGCACCCTCTTTTGATAGAATTCACACTTGCTTAACTTGGCATTCAATTGGTGTTCTCTAAGGACTTGCAACACCATCGTTAGGTGATCCTCGTGATCTTCTTCATTCCTTGAATATACAAGAATGTCATCCAAGAACACAATCACAAACTTGTCCAAATATTTGCTGAACACACTATTCATGAGACACATGAATGTAGCAGGTGCATTGGTAAGACCAAATGGCACTATTGTGAACTCATAATGTCCATATCTAGTTCAGAAAGCTATCTTGTGAATGTGCTCTTCCTTAATCCTCACTTGATGGTACCCATACCTCAAGTCAATCTTTGAAAACACTTTGGCTTCCTTCATTTGATCAAATAAACCATCAATTATTGGCAATGGATACTTATTCTTGACTGTCACTTTATTTAGCTACCTATAATCAATACACAACCTTAAAGTCCCATCCTTCTTCTTGACAAATAACACCGGTTCTCCCCAAGGAGACACACTTGGCCTGATATACCTTTTGTCCATTAACTCTTGCAGCTGCATCTTTAACTCTACCAATTCCGGTGTGCTCATTCTATAAGGAGCTTTGGAATTCGGCGTTGCCCCTGGAACAAGGTCGATAGTAAAATCAATATCTCTCTTTGGTGGTAGTCCTGGAACTTCATTCAGAAATACATCTTGGAATTCTTGCAACAATGGAAAGTCTTCTATTGTTGGACCTTTCTCCTCTGACGAATCTGATCTATGGACTGCATATAATTGGCAACCTTTCTTATAGAACTTCTTCAACTGTAAGGCTGAAATTTGTCTTACTAAAACTTGCTTGGGTATTCCTCTTACCAATATTGGTCTTCCCTCTTCATCAATGCATTCAAGCACTTTCTCATAACAGCCCAATTTGGATCTATGTCTTTCCCATCAATCCATGCCAATTAAGGCATCATAGGAGCCTAATGGTAGTACATTTAATTCAGCATGCGTGTGGAGTCCATTCAACTCTATGGGGCACTCCAACACTACTTCACTTACTTTTCTCTTGGTCCCTGTGGCTAATTGAACTAGCCAAGACTTATTATGCTTCAATTTTCTAAGAGAACAACCTTCAACCACTTTTGGAGAAACATAACTATGAGTAGATCCTGGATCAATCAAAACAGAAATAGATTTCTTAGCAATCTTACCTTCAACTTCCAGCACTGATGATTGATGATCTGCCTGATGATTATCCAACGCTGAATAAATTTGAGGCGTTTCCCTTGCCATGTCCTCCACTGTAGTTGCTCCCTTTAAGTTGTGCAATATTTGGGGATTATCCTTCCGATGTGGACAATCCTTTAGCATGTGATTCTCTCCACATCCCCAACACTGAAGTGGTCCTTTAGATGCTTTGTATGTTGCTACTGCTGGCTTGAATCCACTCCTTGCTTGCTGCCCATGTGGGAAGGTCCTAGGTTGACTCTTGAATGGTGGCTTGAAGCCACTTTTATTTTGATCAAACCTCTCTCTTGGCTTCCCTTTCCATGCTGGGTGAACCTATGATCTTTCTTTATTCTGCTCATAGCAATGCATTGCCATTCTAATGGCTTCATCCAGACTTGGTGGATTAACAAACTCAATCCTATCTTTGAAACTTTGGGGTAGGCTTCCAAGGAAGCATTGGATCTTTATTCTTTCATCTTTTATATAGTCAACATACCTCAACAATTCCAAAAATTTGTGGACATGCTCTTCCATAGATTTTTGTCCCAACCTGAGTTCATTGAACTCTTTTCTCTTGCTGTCATAATACCTAGCATAAAGGTATTTCTCCTTGAAGTAATTCTTAAACCTTTTCTAGGTGATCTTCCTTTCATTGATCCCCTTGACTTCCAATAGGTTATCCCACCAAATTGAAGCTCTTCCATTTAGATTGTAAATGGAAATTCTGGCCTTTTCATTCCCTGAGTAATCATGAATTCTAAAATATTTCTTCACCCCAAGAATCCATGCCTCTGCCTCTTGTCCAGTCTTATCATTTCCATCAAATGTGGGAGGTATTTCCTTCCAGAATAATTTGAATTTTACGAAAAAGACCACAGGAGTCCATAGTTAAGCTCTTTTCAGACTCCTTAAAATTGAAAAGATTGCCAAGTGACCTTGACTCTTTCACACTTGTAAAAGTATTTGAAAGGTCGTCTATTCGGTGATAGGTTACCCCTTTTTCGGCCCGTCTAGACTATTTACGAGAAAGGTATACCTCAGTCAATCTCGGCTGGGAGAGTTCTCTCGGGAATTGTTTTACACTTTTTCGGGATCGAGGGACTAAATTTTACGAAAAAGTACATTATGGAGCTTCCTTTAAGTTTCTTAGGCTCTCTAAATATGAAAAACTACCGAGTTTTCCTTCCTTGGGCTCGTTAAAATATTAACATCGAAGGACCCACTTTGGGACGAACCCTTCCTTTCTCAGGTTCGTAAAACATGTAAGATTGGACTCGTCCATGAGATGAGCTACACCGAGCATCTGTTATCCTCTTCAAGCTCGTAAAACAAGAAAGAGGTACTCGTCCATCATGTCGGGGAAATATGGGGGAACAAGTCAAGTTTATCTATGGCAGCTTGTCAGTCGTTACCTTTGAACATGGCATGTGTCCATCTCTTGTCTATATTTGGGTATCCGTCTTTCATTGAGTTATAGTCATCATCATGGGTCGTCTCCCTGGCCACGAGTCCGCTCATCCGGTGTCTATCCTCTATTTATCAATAATCCCTGCTGCCAAGTCTTGTTACATGCCGTTATATGTTCAAAGGGTTGCATTGTATCGAGTCATTCATTGTGTCAGGCCTCCGCTGTGTCAGTACATACTCCATTGCTTCAGCATCCTATCATATGTGCCGATTTCGTGTCGATGATGTGGGAATCATCATGGCCCACCTTCGACGAGTCTATTCCTATCGACACCAAATCACTATCCGGGAATTAGACTTAGAGATCAACCATTAGTACCTTGGTACCTGCATGCCTCAATGGAAGGTTTCCTCGCGTTTGACAGTAGGTTCACATCATTGACCTGTGATCAAGCGATCTCTCGGATGCTCGACATCAACTCATTCATTCGCATTTCGTTGAGATGTGCTACTGATACCTTGGGAATCATTGCCATTATTGGTGATCTCCCTCGCATTTGTTAACGGTCCACGTCATTGACCGGTAATCAAATGGTTTCTTCCATGTTCGACTTCAACACCTTGTAATCACATGGTTAGATTCGTATCTTTATGCGATCGGGTAGAAGACCCTGGGCGCATCACTGTATCTCGACTGCGTCCAGGCTGCGATGGAGATGTCTCTTGTATTGTCACACAGATCCACTTATTGTATTGGTCGTGGCTGTGTCATTATTGTCTCATGGATCTACGATTGTTCATAGTAGCCATGATCTGTCCACAGTTTACATTATCTCAGTACTCATGGATCTGCAATGTATTGGTCGGCAGCCATGCTTTGAGTCATTTGTTTCCGAGCATGGGAATGCCCGCCTCGGTGGTATATCTAACACTTTGTTTCTATTTCAGCTCCGTGTCGCTCTCCTCGATGCTATCTCTGCACATTATATTCGTAAAGTCTTTCGGCCATCACTCCCTTCTGACCTCACACTTTAGGGGGCATCTGTTATACCTCTATATTTCACAGTGTTGCATCCCCATCACAAAACAAGTTGACGACACTTCCCCTACTGTTTTAAACCATCCAGAAGAGACAGATGATGAGTCAACCTTGAAGGTGAATCCACCCTGGCAAGTTTTGACCCACCTTAGGCTTTACTTACATACACTACCGCGTTCTGCTATTTTCCCAAAGCGCGGCAGTGCCGCGTTCTGCAGTCTTTGCAAAACGCGGTACTCTTTTAATAGCTTTTTTCCCTTGGCTCGTGGGATTTTGGATTTTCGAAGATAATGGAAGATTGGGGTCCTTGATTCGATCTCAACTCATCTCCTTCGATTAGAAACCCTGATCCACTTATCTCTCCTTAGATCCACCCATCTCTCTTGTTCGTTAACCTCACCATTCACTATAAAAGAGAGGCATGCCATTGGAAAAAGGGAGGACTCTTGAGAGCACCAAACTTATGGTCTTACAGCATTGTGGAGATAGCTAGAGGAGAAGACACTTGCAGTTGGAAGATTGGCTTGGACATCAAGCACCTTTTGTAAGTACTCTTCAAGTTGTAATGGAATAACTTGTCTTGTTTTCCCAAATCATTTGTGTTAATCTTGCTTTAATGATATGATTTGTATCTTTCATAGATTTAGATCCTAACTCATGTTTCAGGTTGCTAGAGAATAGTGCATTCTTGTGTTTTGGTTCCATTTTAACAGGTTCACTTGTGAGGGCTTGGAGCTTGGAGCAAATACCAAAAACAAGGGTTTGGATAGAAGGTCAGTTAAACTCCTCCTATTCTCTTCAGCATTTTAATCCTGAGATGTTTGTTAGATCTAGGGATTCAAGGTAGCATTTGTTTTGACTTGTTTCTTGCTTTAGAGTTAGTTTAAAGTCTACTTTAAAGTTAAGAGAGTTTTGGCTTATCCGTAGGACAAAATTCTACATAACATCTGCTAGAAGTATGCCTTGGATTTCTTTGAGAACCTCTGGAGTCACATTACAAGTTCTTCTAGCAACGTACCTCGCACTTTACATCTACCCAACCTCCCACCGGGACACGAAATCATGGCTTCCATCCAGTCTAGTATGGTTAGCCTAGCGAACTCTCCGTTAGCATCGGCACAATTTAGACGCAACACAGAGCAAATGCTTTCGACAGCGTCTAGATACCCCCTTGTTTCTCGTCCTTCTGACTATAGGGATCCCAACGTCCCGTCTAGCACAGAATTTCATCACTCCTTTGCAGACGGCTCAGGACCTTCGGACTTTACTATACCTAGGTTCCTGCCGGATCCCCAAAATCTTTTTCAGGATATGAACTCGGACCCAGTTCTCGTTGGTCCTTCTATCATTGAACACGTTATGGACGACGCCGATACCCCTGGGCTAAATTCCCCACATTTGCTGTCATCACCTATGTTTGGTGCACATTCTATGAGGGATAACCCAGTTTTTTCTCCGTCCTCACCTGTCCAATATGGACGACCTCCTCCGCAAATCGGTACTTTTGGCGCCGTTGGCCAATCCACGTTATCATATTTGACCAGCGGCGGAAGAACGCTTAGTCACACTGCTGGATCTTCTGGTTGGACCGGAGGATCACCTTCAGCCACCATTTATACTATTTCAGGAGGTGGACAACCGACTGCAATGGTCCCTAACTCCAACATACTAACCCTCCATGGTGGGCCATCAACCCAACCAGTTGGAGGACAACCTTTTGTTGGGAGCCCCGTTCCTACTCAACAGCCTCCTCTCATAGGGTCATCCAACCCATTCGCTGGCGGACAACCTATTGGTTCTATCCAACAACTATCCCAACCAGCAGCATCTGCTCAGTACGGTATGTACAGCACACCTGGCAGTGGGCAACCTTATTCCGGTATTCCAACCGGACCTCCTTCTCAACCTCCCCCGTCAGGCATGCTTCCTTCTTGGGATCATCAAATCCCACAGAGTGGGGGGTACTCACTTTTTGGAAACTGGAACCAAGCTGGGGGGCAACCTCATATTTCCCCCAACTTGAATTCTGGCTTCCCCTACCCTTCAGCTGCTACAGTTCCATGGAAACCATCACTTCAATTTCCACTCACTCCTCAAGCAGGAACGAGCCTTCCATGGACACCACCGTCGCAGCCACCCCCCAACCCTGCTATGGGAAATCCTCCACTTACACAGTATGGTGGCAACATCCCTGGAACACAACAATTCCAAGGAACTTTTCCCCAACAAGGAATAGCAACCCTTCCTGGGTATCAACAGCCTCAGTGTACTATACCCACTCAGTAGAACACTCACCAACCGGTTGCCTACAATCAACCGGTTAACCAGATGGCTTACCATCCACAGAATTTCCAGCAATATCCCGCGGGAAACTCATATGGGTATAACACACAGCAGTATGCTATGCAGGGCCCTCCAGGGTTCTCGGCACCACATGGTTATTACTCATTCCCGCAGACCAACCGTCAACTTCCCTTTTTGGCCACACTTGATCTACCTGATTTGTCGATGCTTATCAACGATCCTATATGGCATGAACCTCACTGGCCACCTATCCCAGCCAAACTACCATCGGACATTCCTAAGTTCGATGCCAAGCCCAGGGAAGACCCCAAGAACCACGTGATGACCTTCCATCTTTGGTGTTCATCCAACTCCTTGATGGATGATTCCATCCGACTTCGGCTCTTCCAACGCACGCTCACCGGAACGGCAGCAAAATGGTATATCGAGCTGCCACAACACTCTTTTCGTGATTTCAACACTTTGGCTATGCAGTTTCTGACACATTTCCAGCTTCCCATCCGGTATGAGACTGGAACAGAACTGCTAACTTCACTACGTCAAACCACTTCTACACATATTTCGGATCACATCCATGAGTGGCGAAGACGCCGTAGGCTAATAAAGGCACCTATTCTGGATCAACTACTTGCTGATTGGTTTACAAAATCCTTTTTGCCTCCCATAGCCAGAGATATTGCTATGCGCGGACCGGTTACAGAAGAACAAGCCATCTCGGCAGCACAATACATGGATTTGGTATATACTCAATCCGGTACTTTACATGAACTTCTGCCACACGCCTCCCGCGTTCACACTGATCCCGCAAAGCCTACCACTGAACCACCCATTGACGGTGTTGTTGGTTCAGTCAAGACTCAGCCTGCTTCCAACTCGACGGGACAACAAGCTTCTGCTTCTCCCGCTTTTACCCAGGCTGCTTCAAAAGCTTCCACTTCTCCTGCTGTCTCCTCCGAAGTGAATGCAGTCCAATCTACCTCACAACCATCCGGAGGAAAGAAGAAAAACAATCGTGGCAAACCCAAGAAGAACCAGCAGGAGAACCCCAAGCCACAACCTACCCAGAATGACCAGAAACCACGTCGGAAAGCTATGTTTCCCTGCCTGATTTGTCAAGATGATCATTATACGCGTGACTGTCCCTACAAGGACGAGGTCCACAAGTTCGTTAAAGGATCCTCTCGCCCGGCAGTGCTAACTGACCCTTTCCACCAACAGCAACAACAAATGGTTGCCCAAGAATCCCCACAAGGGGGCAACCCAACCAATCCTTCCCGTGGAGAGACGTCCACAAACCGCAAAATCCTAATGACAAGTAATGAGGAGATTAATATCACCACTCGTTCAAAGACGTATGACAATCCTCCAAGTTCAAACAAACAATCGGAGATAGCCAAAGGCAAATCTCCTGTTGAAGATCCGATTCCTATTCCCCCTCCTAACGGTCATCTCCATATCGAGAGACCACTTATGGATACAGTGCTACGCCCACCCAAGGGCACCATACGAAAGGCGACATTCAATCTGAATGCGCGAGCTGCCCAAAACTACAACATTGTTGAGGATTTGGCTCAAGCACCTTGCGCTATGTCGACCCTCGAGGTTCTCCAACACTGCCCCACGCAGCGTAGAACCCTACTTTCAGCACTGGGGGCACTGGACCCAGATACTTCAAACTCCATTATGTTTAACTTGGAGCATGCTAAACCTAGGCTTTCTCACCAGTTAGCCTTCCAGGTGCACACAAAAATCCGTGGGAATGTCATCCACCGCACTGTGTTAGATGAGGGTGCTTCCACGTGGATTATGTCTTTGAACTGCTGGAGAGCCCTCGGCTCACCTGAGGTCACAACTTCTCCCACTACTCTTAGGGCGTTTGATGGACATGGTTTTCAACCATATGGACTCATCCCCTCAATCGGTGTTGAACTGGGGGGCAAGACAGTATCCGTACACATCGAGGTCGTAGATGCACCTTTGGATTATAATCTCCTACTTGGCCGGAACTGGTTCTATGCCATGACCGCCATAGCATCTACAGTCTTCCGGATTGTACAATTTCCTCATGAAGGGAAAATTGTCACTATTGATAAACTGGATTACTGTATCCCAGACTCCCATCCGAGCTCCACCAATACCATCCCGTTGTTGGATCAACCTCGGTACCGGTTCCAAGACATAGGTGTTGGTCTCATGAAGGATTCATCCCTCATTGGAGTTTTTCCAGAGCTGGGAACCCATCTTCAACCAGTCAACATGATTTCATCGCATGTCACCCCTCCCGATGATTCATGGGTGATTCCGAGTCCTACTCAGATCCAAGGCTATGGCAATTCCATGCCTTTGAACAGAAACCTTGCAGCATATGACGCGATCCAATCAGCCACAGATTGGGTCGACTGTTCTACTGATCACACAGTGGCACAGCTCTCGACTGAAACTCACCCACCATTTTTTGATCCTCTCAACTTGATTTTTCCCACTGACGAATCAATCATAGAGGTTATGTGTGGTGATGAGCCACCTTGGGGAGATTTTCATCACCGATCTTCATTCCCCACCATTCAGTCAGTTGAGCCTGACGTCAAATCCAGTGCTTCACTCGGGATGGTGCAAACCAAGTTCCCCACTTCCCTCGATGAAGTATTTTCAGAAGGAAACTTGGCCAACCTTATGGCAACCACTCCCATCGATATTTCGGTAAAGCCTGGTATCGTGGAAAATGTACACATTGGCAAAACAAGTACTCCTCTCGAAACGGATTTCTACAATGCCTACTTTAAAACTTTCCGCGATGTTTTCGCTTGGAGTTATGAAGAGATGCCAGGGATCGACCCGTCGATTGTGGTCCACGAAATTCCAACTTTCCCTGGCGCCCGACCTGTTCGGAAAAAGCTTCGACCCGTTCATCCTCGTAAGGCAGCCGCCATTAAAGCAGAAGTTGAAAAACTTTTGCGTGCTGGTTTTATCTATCCTGTCCCATTGACAGAATGGGTATCCAACATCGTCCCTGTAGCCAAGAAACAGGGAACGATCAGAGTCTGTGTTGATTACCGTGATTTGAACAAAGCTTGTCCCAAGGACAACTACCCAACTCCGTTTATTGACCAGATCATCGATAACTGTGCCGGAAGTGTTATCTTTTCATTTATGGATGGCTTTTCTGGCTATAATCAGATCGATATCCTCCCAGCCGACCAGCACAAAACGGCCTTCATCTGCCCTTGGGGGATCTTTGCATATCGAAAGTTACCTTTTGGCCTCAAAAATGTCGGGGCAACTTTCCAACGGGAGATGTCCTACGCATTTCATGACATCAAACATATCGTAGAGCCATATCTTGATGACCTTCCCGCTCATTCTCGAACTCGGGAAGAACATCCAGATCACTTGAGTGCCATTTTCGAAAGGTGCCGGCGCTACAATATACGTTTGAACCCGCATAAGTGCGTCTTCTGTGTAGAAGCCGAAAAACTGTTGGGCTTCATAGTCTCCAAAGACGGGATACGTCTAGATCCCGCAAAGGTAGCAACTATTATAGCCCTGCCTTCACCTACCAATATTCCAGAACTTCAATGTTTGCAAGGGCATGCAAACTTTCTACGCCGTTTTATCTGCAATCTGTCCGAGATAACAAAAGGCTACATGCGGCTTCTCAAGAAGAATGTTCCCTTCATATGGGATGATGAAGCCCAACGCTCCTTTGACAATTTAAAGGCAGCCTTAACCAAAGACCCTGTGATTCAACCCCCCAATTACACACAGGACTACATCCTTTATCTCGCAGCCTCGATTTCCACCATTGGTATGGTGTTAGTCCAGGAAGACCACAACGGCATAGAACATGTGGTGTACTATCTTAGCAAGAGTCTTCTCGACTCTGAAACTCGCTACTCACATGTTGAAAAGTTGGCTCTGGCAACAGTATTTGCTGTCCAGAGATTCCGTCACTACATCTTACTCCGTCGGACCACCGTCATCGCTGATTTCAATCCAATGTACTATATCCTCACACGACAAGTGCTTGGGGGAAAGTACTCCTGTTGGATTGTCATCCTTCAAGAGTTTGACTTGGAATTTGTCAAAGCCAAGTCTAAGAAATCTCTGGTCTTCGCTGAGTTAATTTGTCACCTGCCCCGTGCTACCGAGCAATCCGAGCCCATTGATTCTCTTCCCGACGAATCATTGTTCCTCATTAGCACGTCTGATCCATGGTATGGGGATATTCTCTTATATCTCCAAACCCAACGCTTCCGTCCCGATCTCACCCGCGATGAACGACGACGTATCAGACATCACGCAAAATATTACCTTATAGTGAACGATACTTTGTATCGACGTGGTGTCGACACTGTCCTTCGACGCTGTTTGACCTTAGATGAGGCGGAACGCGTTCTCAATGACTGCCACGCTGGAGCATGTGGTGGTCATCTCTCTGGGATGGCTACGACCCAGAAAATACTGCGAGCGGGATACTTCTGGCCCTCAATTTTCAAAGACTGCATTGAAACAGTCAAGAAGTGTCCGCCATGTCAATTCTTTCATAGCAAAGCACGCTCGCATCCTGCTCCACTTCATCCTGTCATTGCCGTCGGCCCCTTTTCCAAATGGGGCATCGATTTTATGCACTGTAAACCCACTTCAGCCGGGGGGCATAGCTATGTCATAGTAGCTGTCGACTATTTTACAAAATGGGCTGAAGCGATGCCTACATATGCTGAAGACGGCAAAACAGCAGCGCAGTTCATATTCAATCATATCATAGCTAGATTCGGTGTCCCACAGTCTATTGTGACCGATCATGGTTCCCATTTTAGGAACCATATGATCGAAGAACTAAGTGCCAAACTGGGTTTTCGCCACGAAAACTCAACCCCGTATTACCCACAAGCTAATGGCCAAGTTGAAGCCATCAATAAGGTCCTGAAACGAATGATTCAGCGCATTGTGGGTACCCAAAAATCCAATTGGCACTCAGCTCTATTCTCAGCACTGTGGGCATACCGAACCTCAGTGAAAAGTGCTACTGGGTTTACACCATTTCAATTGGTGTACGGCCTGGAAGCCATTCTCCCGATTGAATGTGAAATTCCATCACTCAAGATAGCCATAGAGCTGCTTCCACACACTACTTCCGAAGAAGAACGGTTTCTATACCTAGCCAAGCTAGACGAGACCCGCCGCGACGCTGCTTTGGCTAATGAAGCTCACAAAAAACGCGTCAAAGCTCAATACGACAAATCCGTTCAACCTCGGATCTTCAATGAGGGTGACCTCGTACTTACATATGATCAGATGCATGATAAGCTTGGAAAAGGTAAACTTGAATCTATGTGGTACGGCCCCTTCATTGTAAAACGTGTCTTTGAAAAAGGAGCCTATGAACTAATCGATTGTGATGGTACGCCATTGGCACGGCCTAGCAACGGGCTATACCTCAAGCGTTTCTACGCGTGAGATTACCCTACGCGGGTTACTTCTTGTACATAATGTACTTAGTTTGCTTTTTGCTTTCTTTTTAGTGTGCGCGTGAACCTCATGTATCTACTCTTACTTTGACTCGTGCATTTATGCGCAGATGTCTACCTACTTTGGATTCGCCGACGGTGCAAGCCGACATACCCGGAATCTCGCTTCCGTAGCATGGGTGATCTATTCCCCCACTGGCGAGTTGATTTCTTCAGGAGCCAATTGTTTAGGTCCTGCAACCAACAATATCGCAGAGTACCATGCAGTCATTGGTCTCTTGACAGAGGTTGCTTCACTCGGGATTGACTCCTTATCGGTCTTTTTAGACTCCCAACTCGTGGTTTCTCATCTAAACTGTGTTTACACAGTTCGCGATCCTACATTACTTCGTTTATTTCGAAGAGTATGCCTCTTGGAACGGTCATTTGATTTTATCACATATCAACACATACCGAGAGAATTCAATTGTATTGCCGATTCATTGGCTAATTACATTTTGGATTGGCATCTTGCCCATACATAAACACATCATAAAAAATAAAATGCACAAGTCATTGTAAATATTTAGATCATAAATAGGTCCATATCACTGTATATAAGAGTGTTTTTTCAAAAATACATAAAGTTTGTGTCAAAGACAAAATTGGGGATCAAATCCCATATACAAAAATTGGCCCTCAAAGCCTACATATCGTGTACATGCCGCAAAAAGATCAAAAGACCATCTACGGAGATCTAGGAGACCTATCATGTCCCTCATCGGACTCCTCCCGCTGCTGGTGGTAACACATCACAGCTCGAACCACCTTGCGAAGAAGTCGACTGATACGACCAGGAACACCTACAGTATGCCGCTGGAGGTGGTAAGGGACGTCATCCATCCGCATAGCAGGGATACCATGAGTCAATCCCTGCAGGTTCCTCTCAATGTCCCGGACGCCTCCTGCCTCGTCTTCATCTTCTTCTTCGACAGGATCAGCTTGACGATCGACACCACCATGACGTAGTGGAGAGTATCCAGCTGGCCTCTGTGGTCCATGGTCTGTAACATGCATACGATTATACATTAGAAGTCTTTTTCACATTCTAAAAAAGCAATAAAAATTAAATATTCAAAAAGGAAAAAATACATATCCATGAAGGTCATACCAGAGTTGTCCCAGTCATCATCTTCTGGCAAATCCAAGTCGATATCCTCACGAAAATCTACCCCTGAATAGGGATAGTCGTCAATCATGACTATCTTCTCCTCTAGCCAAGAGAAAAAATCCTCTCCAAAGGCTAGCCGCTGAGGTCCCCCGAGGCGTCCAGCGTAGTCACTCCATCGAGCCATCCATGGCTCAGTAGGTGGACGAGGATGCATAGATATCTGTGGACGCAGTAATGGCACCCTAGCCAAGAAGAAAGTGACCAGGATGCTCCCATAGCCAAACTGGGTATTTTTCCCAGTCCTACACTTGTGCACCTGTTCCTTCAGATTGGACAACACTGCATCACACCAGTTGAAAACTGTTCCTCCCATACACTCTGCTGCGAGATTCACCTGTGTGCGGGATGCCTGATGTGGACTCACGCTTCCCGCTGCACGCGTGATAGTGAATAGCAAGGTTTTAAAAGGAAGATTTGTGACCTCTTTTATGGCCACTTTCCCACTTTTCTTACTCGAACCCGCCTGGCAATATCGAGCAATCAAATCATCTGTGCTTGATTCTGAAGCTGTGTACCCGGTAAAGTTCGGCCGGGCCCCTCTCTTCGAGAGGCCCGTCAGGAAGTAAATATCCTCGAGTTGGATTTCAAGCACATGCTCTCCCACTCGGAAAGCTTGAATATCAGGGTCCCACAATTGGATAAGGTGAGTAAGGAGCTTAGGTTGTTGGCGGATCCCTTTGGTCTTGAAAAACTTTAGCAAACCACATTCTCGCAATGCGGTCACGGTTGGTAAGTCATTTTCGGCTGCAAAATCATCCGCTTCGTGCTCTCTCTCTTTCCAACTCACCATTTTGCTCCAAATAAGTTGCAAATCCCTGCAAAAAGGCAAACAAAGCAATTAGTAACTATTTAACAACGTACTTCCAGCAAAAAATTGGAGAAAATTGGATTTTTTGAACTTAAAATTCGCACGTGCCGCGCCTGGAGGACACCCTACCGCACGGCAGTCCACAGTGCCGCGCCTCATTTTGGGGTTACAGCGCGGTACTGTTCAACAGTACCGCGCCTTTCGATAGGGACCCCGCGCGGTAGTACGGAGGGCGATTCTTTCCCAAAAGGGCTTGCCAAAAAATTACTTTTTTCCTGGTGAAAGCAAAAATTTCTTACATGAAATGAAAGAGGGGCTCAAGCACTCTTACCTGACGCAGACGGTGGTCGAAATGGTGTCCCAGAACTCCCGGTATCAATCCTTGAAATTTTGCTCCAAAATGGGTAAAAATGTCTCCTTTGGGTAAAAAACACAAATGAATAGTAATTTCTATTTTTACCATGCCTTATATAGCATTTTTTCACATTTTTTTTAATTAATTAATTAATTAATTACTATTTCAAATAAATAAACCTTTGTTCTCATTGCTAATGTCCAGTTGTTGAGCATTTATTGACAGGATCCGCGGTAGAAACGGGATGCATTCATACCGGTGTTTATTCGTAATTTGACCTTCATTTTGAGCCCACTTTATCTTTTTCGTGCTCTGGATTTAAAACTTGAAAAAGATTCCAAGCGCTTTCACACCTGTGTCGTGCTTGTCAAACGCAAGTAAACGGTGTCGAGTACGGTCAGCTTTACTCATGCTCGTTAAACGATGAGGAAAGTATTATCCTGGTTGTATTTTATTCTTTTTTCGGACCAGAATAATTTGAATTTTACGAAAAAGACCACAGGAGTCCATAGTTAAGCTCTTTTCAGACTCCTTAAAATTGAAAAGATTGCCAAGTGACCTTGACTCTTTCACACTTGTAAAAGTATTTGAAAGGTCGTCTATTCGGTGATAGGTTACCCCTTTTTCGGCCTGTCTAGACTATTTACGAGAAAGGTATACCTCAGTCAATCTCGGCTGGGAGAGTTCTCTCGGGAATTGTTTTACACTTTTTCAGGATCGAGGGACTAAATTTTATGAAAAAGTACATTATGGAGCTTCCTTTAAGTTTCTTAGGCTCTCTAAATATGAAAAACTACCGAGTTTTCCTTCCTTGGGCTCGTTAAAATATTAACATCGAAGGACCCACTTTGGGACGAACCCTTCCTTTCTCAGGTTCGTAAAACATGTGAGATTGGACTCGTCCATGAGATGAGCTACACCGAGCATCTGTTATCCTCTTCAAGCTCGTAAAACAAGAAAGAGGTACTCGTCCATCATGTCGGGGAAATATGGGGGAACAAGTCAAGTTTATCTATGGCAGCTTGTCAGTCGTTACCTTTGAACATGGCATGTGTCCATCTCTTGTCTATATTTGGGTATCCGTCTTTCATTGAGTTATAGTCATCATCATGGGTCGTCTCCCTGGCCACGAGTCCGCTCATCCGGTGTCTATCCTCTATTTATCAATAATCCATGCTGCCAAGTCTTGTTACATGTCGTTATATGTTCAAAGGGTTGCATTGTATCGAGTCATTCATTGTGTCAGGCCTCCGCTGTGTCAGTACATACTCCATTGCTTCAGCATCCTATCATATGTGCCGATTTCGTGTCGATGATGTGGGAATCATCATGGCCCACCTTCGACGAGTCTATTCCTGTCGACACCAAATCACTATCCGGGAATTAGACTTAGAGATCAACCATTAGTACCTTGGTACCTGCATGCCTCAATGGCAGGTTTCCTCGCGTTTGACAGTAGGTTCACATCATTGACCTGTGATCAAGCGATCTCTCGGATGCTCGACATCAACTCATTCATTCGCATTTCGTTGAGATGTGCTACTGATACCATGGGAATCATTGTCATTATTGGTGATCTCCCTCGCATTTGTTAACGGTCCACGTCATTGACCGGTAATCAAATGGTTTCTTCCATGTTCGACTTCAACACCTTGTAATCACATGGTTAGATTCGTATCTTTATGCGATTGGGTAGAAGACCCTGGGCGCATCACTGTATCTCGACTGCGTCCAGGCTGCGATGGAGATGTCTCTTGTATTGTTACACAGATCTACTTATTGTATTGGTCGTGGCTGTGTCATTATTGTCTCATGGATCTACGATTGTTCATAGTAGCCATGATCTGTCCACAGTTTACATTATCTCAGTACTCATGGATCTGCAATGTATTGGTCGGCAGCCATGCTTTGAGTCATCTGTTTCCGAGCATGGGAATGCCCTCCTCGGTGGTATATCTAACACTTTGTTTCTATTTCAGCTCCGTGTCGCTCTCCTCGATGCTATCTCTGCACATTATATTCGTAAAGTCTTTCGGCCATCACTCCCTTCTGACCTCACACTTTAGGGGGCATCTGTTATACCTCTATATTTCACAGTGTCGCATCCCCATCACAAAACAAGTTGACGACACTTCCCCTACTGTTTTAAACCATCCAGAAGAGACAAATGATGAGTCAACCTTGAAGGTGAATCCACCCTGGCAAGTTTTGACCCACCTTAGGCTTTACTTACATACACTACCGCGTTCTGCTATTTTCCCAAAGCGCGGCAGTGCCGCGTTCTGCAGTCTTTGCAAAACGCGGTACTCTTTTAATAGCTTTTTTCCCTTGGCTCGTGGGATTTTGGATTTTCGAAGATAATGGAAGATTGGGGTCCTTGATTCGATCTCAACTCATCTCCTTCGATTAGAAACCCTGATCCACTTACCTCTCCTTAGATCCACCCATCTCTCTTGTTGGTTAACCTCACCATTCACTATAAAAGAGAGGCATGCCATTGGAAAAAGGGAGGACTCTTGAGAGCACCAAACTTATGGTCTTACAGCATTGTGGAGATAGCTAGAGGAGAAGACACTTGGAGTTGGAAGATTGGCTTGGACATCAAGCACCTTTTGTAAGTACTCTTCAAGTTGTAATGGAATAACTTGTCTTGTTTTCCCAAATCATTTGTGTTAATCTTGCTTTAATGATATGATTTGTATCTTTCATAGATTTAGATCCTAACTCATGTTTCAGGTTGCTAGAGAATAGTGCATTCTTGTGTTTTGGTTCCATTTTAACAGGTTCACTTGTGAGGGCTTGGAGCTTGGAGCAAATACCAAAAACAAGCGTTTGGATAGAAGGTCAGTTAAACTCCTCCTATTCTCTTCAGCATTTTAATCCTGAGATGTTTGTTAGATCTAGGGATTCAAGGTAGCATTTGTTTTGACTTGTTTCTTGCTTTAGAGTTAGTTTAAAGTCTACTTTAAAGTTAAGAGAGTTTTGGCTTATCCGTAGGACAAAATTCTACATAACATCTGCTAGAAGTATGCCTTGGATTTCTTTGAGAACCTCTGGAGTCACATTACTTGCTAGAAGAAGATCTTGAGGAAGGTGTTCCATGCTTCTTGCTCACAGAACTCTTCCTTGGGCTTGGAGTCCTCTTCTTATAACGACCTCTAGAGCGACTCACTGCATCTCTTCCTTCCTCACCTACATTGCTTGGGTTGGACCCAAGGTTTATCCTCTGTTGCATATCAGTGAGGCTTTGCAAGATAGCAGCATTGAGCTGGTTTTGTTATTCCTGAGGCTTCATCAATCTTTCATTGAAGCTCACCATGGTTTCAACAAAATTTTGAGGAGTTATTTGCTCCCATATTCCATTGGATTCGGTCTCAGCATTCCTTTCCTGCACATTCTCTCCTAGTAAATCCTCTTCTTGCTCATAAGGATCTTGCGCATCATTTATGGTCACCATTTTTTCTGTATGCTGCTTCTGCTACAACTATTTAAATCTTATGAGTTGTAAGCACTGTGCATTATGAGAACATTTATTAGACATATTAGGAATGCATATAGAAAAATACAACATCAATATTTAACATAATTAATTCATGGAGTAATTCTCAATTATGTTATGCCTTCATTCATGCAATTCTGGAAATTGCCCAAATTGACAACAATTTGTCAAAACAGTCACTGACACTTTTCTGCTCTAAATATCTATGGGGTATGACAACCTCATTTGAATTCTAACTATGCACCATTGTTCCCTGCTGGATAAGATTTCCAATGCATATCCCTGCGCTCCATTCCGACTTCGGGTGTGGAAGTTACATTACTTCAAAAATGACAATTTTCACCAAAATTTTGCACTTTTACACAATTGTAAAACATCATGGAAGACCAACTTCAACCACCTGTAGAAGTAAATCTAGAAGAAATCAGGAAAACTTTTCTATCGAGCGAAGTTAGTCCATATAACAAGGAACACTCAGCAACTTGCGGATCTTTGTTCCGATGCGCCATCCATCTTTTATGAATTTCTGGGTTTGACTACTTTTCGATTTTTTATTTTTTTATTTTTAACCCCTCTGCAACCTGTGTGCCACCTATGCACCCTGTGCACAACCTGTGCACCACCTACGCACAACCTGTGTGCAACCTACGTGCAACCTGTGTGCCATTTGTGCGCCACCTATGCACAACATGTGCGCAACCTGTGTGCCCCCTACGCACAACTTGTGCGCAACCTATGTGCCCCCTGCGCACAACCTGTGCGCAACCTGTGCACCACCTGCGCAACCTATGCGCAACCTGTTCACAGCCTGTGTGCAATCTGTGCGTAACTTGCGCGCAATCTGTGTGTAACCTGCGCACAATCTGTGTGTTACTTGCACGCAATCTGTGCGTTACCTCTGCGCAACCTGCGCGCAATCTGTGCACTTGCGGGGCTCATATCTCCCTCGTTCCTTAACCAAATAAGGAAATTTTGGTACCATTGGAAAGATCTTGGGGAGATCTATGAAATGGTGTGATCCTCTACCACATCTGAGAACTCTGATATTTCCATTTTTCCATATCAAAATGACGCCCCAAACTTCACCAATACTGTGTTAAAAACCTTCTGATATCTGCCTGCAAACTCAAAATTTGGCCCAAGCAGCCCCAATGCTGCAACATGGGCTCTGATACCACTCTGTCACATAACCTTCCATCAATCTGGTGCAAGGGAGGAAACATGACCAATCTTACCAGGCTTATTTGAATATCTCAGCCCATACAATACTAAGAAATGCTTGAATAAATAAAACTTCTGTGTGCAAACTCATACTCAATATAAACACAGTGGAATTAAAACACAATTGCACACACACAAACAATAATGCATCAACATATCTATCACCAGCAGAGGATGATTCAACAATCAAGGATTCAATTCCATTCCAATGCTATGCACAGGCTTCATATAAATTCCATTAACATGAATAATTACCATTCCGAATTAACACATTACAGAACACCAAATGTATATAATTTAAAACACAAAGAACACTTATCTTTGAGATGAAGTTGTCCAAACAACTGGCTATGTGAGAGCAATGTTCCACCCAACCATAGATCTATGTCCAGCCTATATTATTTCAGCTGAGAGATCACCCTCGCGCTGGGTTGTGTATCCACTAAGGAGGAACTAAACAGGCTCACTCACAGCCATGGTTTCACTCAATAGCTATGCTAATCCAACTCACAGTTGGGTTTATCAAGCATACCAAAGACAAAGGAGGGCAATGATAAGCCAATGAGCTCATCCACAGAGATACAAGCATCTCAAATGAATTCAACAGTCAAGGCACCCACATTACCTACCACACCCAACACAAGGAAGGTCCCCTTCTCTGCTGCACAGTCCCTCAGGCGTCCCTTCCCTCCAGTGCTCTTCAGGATGGGTATAAAAAGGTCCAGCTGCTGATTCTTGAGATTCTAGCCTTCATTGGGTTTATCAAGCAAACCCAACCTCTGCTCAGTGATTCACAATTGGATTTTTCACAACTCTGTTCATCAAATAACTCAATCCCGTCACTGTCTTCTGGGCTATAAAAACTGGGTTTTCCAATGGATTTTGGGGTATCTAATACTCTCAAATTCACCCCAAGGTTCATATCTATGGATCCCCCATTGGATTTTACTGTCAAATACCAAATCTGGGCGTTTTTGGCTCTTCAAAACGTGGGTTCTTGCAAAGTTGTGATTTCTGGTTTTTCTCACTGCTGGCAATTCATTTTTGGATGAAGATTGATGCTGGGATGTTCAACAATGGAATGGGAATGAGGAAAAACCCATTCCCATAAGGTAGAGTGACTTGTGGTACAAGAAAAACAGAGCCCATTCCTGCAATACGAATTTATGGGCTGCCCATGCTCCATTAAAGCCATGGACTGGAATCTTCAACCACTTCCTTACAACAGAATTAAATGTCAGCAAAGGAAGTCAAATGGGTTCACAAGATGACATTTGACAGCATATGGTTCATCGCCACAACCCCTCACCTCTCCCTAGTGGATACACATGGCCCCTTCTCATTCGTTGCTTCCATAGCCAGTTCTGGTATTTTATTGCAATATTACTATTTACATCAATTTACAATATTCCATGGCTTAATAGCTCATGGGTAATAAAATATCAAATGCTTTTCCATTTTAAATAAAATCCGAACATACACTAGCGGGGCCTTGGCCTTGAGCTCCACGCTAGGGAAACATACATCGCATGTATACAATATTTACATTAAAAGCCAATGTTTCATAAGGGTCAAAAATTGGGGTATTACACAGAGCATTCTTCTCTTGTGGTTTCTCAGTGCATGTCCCCAATGAGATCTGAATATCTAGAGTTGGGTCTTGAACTAATTGATCTCGAGGGAAAACCCCTCTCGTCGACCCAAGAAGGATCACATGGCAGGGGAAGAAAAGAGAGATGATGGATCAGGATATCCTATTAATATGTTGCTTGAGGAATCCCTCGCACGACAGAGGAATGAGATGATGGACAACTTCGCCCATATCCTTCGAAGAATGCTAACGGCGGGAGATGCACCTTCAATGAGCAGTCGTTTCGGGGGTGTGACTCCATTCAAGTTACATATTAAATTTTAAATTCCCTTATTTGAAGGTAATATAGATGTAGATGCTTTGGATAAATGGTTAAATCTATTAGTGGGTTACTTCTCTATTCAAAATTTTCCTGGTGGCGAAAATATCACATTCACACTCCTTAAATCCCTTCCCCGTTTCAAAGACAGGTGGGACGAGTACTGTGAGAGGCATGCACGAGATGATTCTGAACTATTCAACAGACCCCACTTGGGTGGCTTTTGTCGATGCCATCAAGGAGGAGTAGTACCCAGTCAGAAACTATGATGACTAGTACACCAGGTAGACAACTTTGCGCCAGGAGGGAGACCAAACAGTGCCAGAGTTTAACAACGTGTTACATACCCTGCACTCCAAAGTGGGTATTAAAGACTCTGAATAGAACTTGGCCCTAAAGTACAGCAGTGGCATGCATAGGTAAATTCAGATGGAGATGGATTTCCTGGACATATCCTCACTAGGAGAAACTTATCGTTATGCTACCAAAATCGAACATAAGTTTAAGCAAAAGAATAAGCGTGATTTTAGGTCTGCAAATCAGCAACAGAAGCCTTGAAAAGGTGGCCCTAATTCAAAAAGAAAAGTACAGAGAAATGACAGCCAAATCCCCAACAACCATCCCAATTCGCAGGAAAAGAATATTAATGGGAAATCAAAGAAGGACACTGGAAAGTGGTGTGAATTTCAAAAGAGCCCCTGGCACAACACTAATGAATGCTTCTCAAAACAATCCTTGTTAGCCGAGACTAAATCCTCGGATCTAGACTCTGGCTTGGACTCTGATGCATAGAAATAAAAGGTAAAGCATATCATTGACGTGGAATCTAGTGTCACCATTGAAACCGTAAAGATCCAACTAGAAGAGTCAGAGGAATGAGAGCGCCTCTTCTATTCACAACTATGGGTGCAGGGGACTCCACTACATTTCATTGTTGATAGTGGTAGCCAGAAGAGCCTCATCTCGACCGAGGTTGTCAAAATATTGAATCTTCCTAAGTTTCCACATCCCCAACCATACAACATCAGTTGGCTGAGACGAGGATGAGACATCCATGTTAGTCAACAGTGCCACCTTTCCTACGACATCAAGCCCTTCAAATATGAGTTAATGTGTGATGTTGCCCTGCTTGAAGTTTGTGATGTTCTTTTAGGACAACCATATATGTGGAAACATCATGTTGTGTATGAGTCTAGACCTCGTAGTGTCATTATTACTTTGGGAAAGAAAGTCTACAGGATATCAGAGTTATTTCCCACTACTGCAATGTCCCTCATCACAGCTAAGAAGTGTAGGAAGGTAATCTCTCACATATGGAAATTCGTCCTCTTCTTGGTTCGTTCTAAAGGTGAATGAAAGATCGCAACAACATCCACCACCTCCACGTAAAACCCCTCTACGAATCAGAAACATGTGAATAAGATCGTGGAAGCATACAAAGACATATACACTACACTTTCTGAGGTGCCAGTACATTGCCAAGTCAATCATTCCATTGATTTGATACCCGACGCTCCTTTACCTAATGGGACAATATACAAGCATTCCCTCATGGAAAATGAAGAAATCAAACACCAGATCCAAGTTTTAATCCAAAAGGGCCATGTTTGACCTAGCTCCTCATCTTGTGGGAGACCAATTATGTTGGTACAGAAGAAAGATGGGACATGGAGACTCTGTATTGATTACCGAGCTCTAAACAAGATCACAATCCAGAATCGATATCCCATTCCCCGTATTGACAACCTTCTTGACCAGCTTAATGTTTCGACAAGATTGATATGAATTCTGGTTATCATTAAGTGTCAATTGAGCAAATTGATGTCTGGAAGACTGCCTTCAAATCCCGAGAAGACCTTTTTGAGTGGTTGTTCATACCTTTCGGCTTGTATAATGCTCCATCAACCTTCATGAGGATGATGGATGATATCCTAGGGCTATTCACCAATTATTTTTTGGTCATATATCTAGATGATATCCTCATATACAACAGAACATGGGCATAATATTTGCAGCATATCCACCAAGTCCTTAGCACCCTGCGACAACACAAGTTATACGCCAATCTAGAGAAGTATTATTTTGGCATGGAGAGGGTTCAGTATCTGGGATACGTCATAGATGAACATGGTGTTCATGTGGATCTAGCCAAAATCCAAGCCATTCGTGATTGGCCAACCCTAACAACTCTCATAGAGCTTCGCAAATTCCTAGGCCTTTCCAACTTCTATCTTAGATTTGTGTTGGCATTCTCTAATATTGCTTGGTCCCTTATCCAGGTGAATAAAGTGGGATCTAAGGCCAAGTTCGTCTGGTCAGGGCCACAACAACAAGTATTTGAGAAGCTGAAGCAATGCTTATGTTCGACACCTGTCCTTGCCTTACCATATCTGAAACAATCTTTTGAGATTGAGACAGATGCTTTGGACTATGATGTTGGTGCAGTCCCCAATCAGCATGGCCTTCTAGTGGCATATCATAGTGATACACTTTCAGATACAGTTCACAAGTACCCCACCTATGATAAGGAAATGTATTCCATTGTCCAATCCTTCCACTAGTGGAAGCATTACATCCTTGGAAAATAAACGATTATCCACACTGATCACAAGCCTCCGCAGTTCATGCAAACCCAAGGAAATTTATAGAATGACCGCCACTAGAAGTGGTCCACTTACTTGTAGCAATTCCACCTGAACATTAAATATAATAAGGGAAGCACCAATTGAGTCGTCAATTTCCCCTAGTTGACCTCCAGTAGTATCACTAACCACGGTGCTCAACTCTTGTGGCCACGAGACCTATGGGTGGTCTCAACTATATAGTTGTGATCCTGATTTTTCTCCCATCTATCAAGCCCTATGTGCAGGCACATCCGTGGCAGACTTTCATCTCCAGGCAGGATTGTTATGCCACCTAGGCAATCTCTGTGTTCCTTGAAGTGAGCGTGCGAAGATGATTTGGGAAGCACATTACAGTCAGTTGGCATATTAGAGAAGCATTTTTATTAGCCCAAGATCCGACAAGATGCCAGCCGATACATTAGATATTGCAATGCCTGCGCCATCGCAAACCCTGCCATAAAAAAGCAGGGGTTGTACACCCCTCTTCCCACTCCTAATGGGCCATGGGAATCCATCTGCATGGATTACATGTTTGGACTACCTTCAACCAAGCATGGTAATGATTGTGTGTTTGTGGTCATGGATTGCTTCTCTATGATGGCCATTCTGATAGCTTGTAAGAAGAACGTCTCTACTGAAGCCACTGCTAAGCTCTTCTTTGAGCATGTTTGGGTTCATTTCGGGCTGCCATAGTCCATCATTTTAGATCGGGACAGTAGGTTCCTAAGCACTTTCTGGTCCAACGTATGGTCATTGATGGATACTAAGCTCACTAAATCAAGTGCCTTCCACCCCTATACCGATGGACAAATATAGTTAGTCAATAGGATGATTGTGCATATTCTAAGAATGTACAATTCTAAACATCCCCGCACATGGGATGAGAGCCTTCCTTATGTTCAATATAGCTATAACAAATCCCTTCATATCTCTACCAGCCACAACCCTTTTCAAGTGTGCCTGGGGTTCCAACCCCTGGCCCTAATTGATGTATCTCTTCCCATTGAATCCACATGGGAGGAATCTTCCCATGTTGAGACTAAGGCCGATAAGGCCACTAGATTTGTTGAATGGATCCAACACATCCACTAAAAGGTCCATGAAATTTTGGAAAATGCCAAGACTAAGTACAAGCAGCGACATGACCAACATCAGGTTCCACACAAGTTCCAGGTGGGTAATAAGGTTTGGTTTCATTTGTAGAAAGAGAGGCTCATAGGACCCCATCGCAAGTTTCATCCACTTCGATATGGACCGTACACCATCACCAAGGAAGTTGGTGACAATTTCTTTGAATTAAGCGTTCCTCCATTTCTTGGCCTGCACCCAGTATTCAATGTGGATCTCCTTCACCCATATTTTCCACCATTGTTGGACACCTAGGAGGGTGGCAGAGAAATTGACACCTACAAAGCTTAATACCAACTACATGGAACAAGCAACTATTAATCAGATCATGGATACATAGGCTAAGGGCACCCGCCAGCAGAATATCCAACTATATTGGGTTGTCAAAGCAGGGCAACTACTCCACCAAGGTAAGTGGCTTACCAGGAGTCAAGTTCACCAGAATTTTCCCCATTTGATGGGGGCACTCAATGCAATGGAGACCATTGTTTCTTAAGGGAGGAGGACTGATCCAAATGGATATAGTTGGCCAACCACCTATTCCACTAGCTCAAAACAATTTTCCATTTTGGCAATTTTCTAGTAATTTTTCTAAAGTTTTTCGGGTCGAACTTTTGGGGCCATTTTGAGGCCTTAAATGACGTTTTTTTGAGATTTGAGAGGTAAGGGGGAGGGGAAGAGGGGTGTGTGTGGAAACATTTTCTAGCCGATACATCAACCCCCATTCGAAAGTTGTAGAGCTCGGATAGACCTTTCCAATGGGCTATCGAGCACCCCAAACAGAGTGATCCTGATTTTTCTCCCATCTATCAAGCCCTATGTGCAGGCACATCCGTGGCAGACTTTCATCTCCAGGAAGGATTGTTATTCCAACTAGGACATCTATGTGTTCCTTCAAGTGAGATTATGAAGATGATTTGGGAAGCACATTACAGTCTGTTGGCAAGGAACTTCGGAAACGAAAATACAATTGCCATATTGCAGAAGCATTTATATTGGCCCAAGATCTGACAAGATGTTGACCGATACATCAGATCCTGTACTGCCTGCGCCATCGTGAAACCTGTCATAAAAAAGAATGGGTTGTAAACCCCTCTTCCCAATCCTAATGGGCCATGGAAATCCATCTCCAAGGATTACATGTCTCGACTACCTTCAACCAAGCATGGTAATGACTGTGTGTTTTTGGTTGTGGATGGCTTCTCTAAGATGGGCATTATGTTAGCTTGTAAGAAAAACGTCTTTGTTGAAGCCACTGCTAAGCTCTTCTTCTAGCATGTTGGGGGGCGGGGGGGGCTGTGGAAATTTTTTCCATGGCATACATCGAACCCCATTCAAAATTTGTAGAGCTCGGATATACCTTTCCAATGGGCTATCGAGTGCCCCAAATAGAGATTGTATGCAAAAGTTATGACCTTAGGAAGTTGACTGTTCAACTAACCACCATGAGGCCGAAAACTTTATGATGGTTCATCTTCTAGGGTTAGGTTTTTGGATGTTTAGGGTTCTTTCCCTCATGCTTATGATAAATAGGCTCTTTTGGCCCCTTCTTGTATTCAATTTGTCACGAATGAGCGTAGCCTCCACATCTCTTCTCAGATATATAACTACCACCATTCTAGCTGCTTTTATTTCACAGTTGGCTATATTTCATTCATTTTAATAGAATATGAGTTTACTATATCACTTTGTTTCTCGCCATATATCTCTGTATGTGAATATATATATGCTCTTTCATTTCGTTATCACATAAATACAGATCAGTGGTATCAGAGCCTTCTGCTCTTGTTGTTTCTCAGTGCATGTCCCCAACGAGATCTGAATATTGAGAGTTGGGTCTCGAACTAGTTGAGCTTGGGGAAAACCCTTGTCGTTGGCCCAAGAAGGCTCACATGGAAGGGGGAGAAAAGAGAGACGACAGAGCAGGAGATCCTATTAATCTATTGCTCGAGGAATCCCTTGAACAATAGAGGAACGAGATGATGGACAGCTTTACCTAGATCCCTCGAAGAATGCCGATGGCGAAGGATGCACCTTCAACGAGCAGTCATTTTGGGGGTGTGACTCCATTAAAGGTACAAGTTAACTTTGACATTCCCTTATTTGAAGGAAATATAGATGCATATGCTTTGGAGAAATGGTTAAATATGTTAAAGGGTTACTTCTCTATTCAATTTTTTTTCGACATCGAAAAGATCACATTCACACTCCTTAAATCCCTTCCCCATATCAAAGACTGGTGGGACATGGTACTGTGAGAGGCATAAAAGAGATGAGTCTGAACTATTCAAGAAAGATCCCACTTGGGTGGCTTTTGTCGATTCCGTTCAGGAGGAGTTCTACCTAGTCGAAAACTATGATGACGAGTACACCAGGTGGACAACTATGTGCTAGGAGAGAGATCAGACAGTGCCATAGGTTACCAACACGTTCCATACCTTGCACTCCAAACTGGGTATTACATATTTTCAATCAATGACACTTGATCCTGGACATTTCCTCACTAGGAGCAGCTTATCGGTATGCCGTCAATATTGAGCAAAATTTTAAGCAAAAGAATAAGCGTGATTTTGGGTCTGCAAATTAGTAGTAGAAGCCTGGAAAAGGTGGCCTTAATTCACAAATCAAAGGACAGAGAAAGGACGATCAAATCCCTAAAAACCATCCCAAGCCACAAGCAAAGAAGGGTAATGGGAAATGGTAGAAGGACACTCATAAGTGGTGCAAATTCCATAAGATCCCCTGGCACAACACTGATGAATGCCGCTACAAACAATCCTTGTTATAGCCGAGACTAAATTCCTAGATCTGGACTCTGGCTCAGAATCTGATGCAGAGAAAGAAAAGGGAAAGCAGATGATTGACGTGGAACCTAGTGCCACCATCGCAACCACAAAGATACAACCAGAAGAGTCAGAGGAGCCAGAGGAAGGGGAGCACCTTTTCCATTCATAACTGTGGGTGCAAGGGATTCCACTACATTTCATTGTTGATAGTGGTATCCAGAAGAACCTCATCTCGGTTGAGGTCATCAAAATATTGAAACTTCTGACAGTTCCACATCCCAAACCATACAACATCAGTTGGCTGAGCCAAGGAGGAGACATACGCGTCAGTCAATAGTGTTGCCTTTTGTTATGGCATCAAGCCCTTCAAAGATGAGGTAATGTATGATGTTTCCCCGCTTGAAGTTTGTGATGTTCTTTTAGGACAACCATATATGTGAAAACATCATGCTGTGTATGAGTCTATTCCTCTTAGTGTCATTATTACTTTGGGAAAGAAACTCTACAGGATACCAGAAACACTTCCCACTACTGTAGTGTCCTTCATCATAGCTAATAAGTGCAGGAAGGTAATCTCGCAAATAAGGAAATTCGTTCTCTTCATGGTTTGTTATGAAGGTGAATGAAATATCGCAGCAACATCTACCACCTCCACACAAAACCCCTCTAAGCAGCATAAACAGGTGAATAATATCATGGAACCACACAAATACATCTTCACCACACCTGTCGGGGTGCTATTGGCAGGCGGTTCGATGAGGAAATGTCGCAGTACTGCCGACACTGCGACACATCGGATGAGGGCGCAAAAGGAGTATTTTGTGTTGAAGTATACCACAGTTGGTGGGTTTTGGGTCACTTGGACCACATGTTATGTAATGTTGAGTCAATTGTACCACGGTATGCGGGTTTTTGGGTCATTTGGACCGAGTCAATTAGATATTGGGTCATTTGTCCATAGTGTCGGTTAGGAAGTCATTTGTAAGTGGACAAACATTGTAATGGCAGAAGCCTATAAATAGATGAGAGTTGTAAGTGTTAGAGATATGGAGAGTTGGCGAGAGATAAGGAGATGCATGTGTACGGAGATCTATGTTTTGCTTCTCGTATACGATTGTGACAGTAATATAATGATGATGTTTTGGTACGATCTTTGTGTAATGTTGCGATATATGAATGTTGTTATATTTTCTTGATGCAATGTCTGCTTATTGTTGCTGGGATGATAAATGTTGCGATTAAGCAATATGTTATAACTCCATGTCGAATGTTTAAAGTTTCTGTTTAAGTACTGCAATAGAGTTATTCCATACAGCCACAACTCTCCGCCTCCCTCGGTGGAAACATGGTTCCGTCTGCTCTTCTTGGACGCCTCGGGTGAGACCTAATCCGCTCTGCAGGTGTTGTTGGGCGGGCTCAAACCTGCCCGGGCCGGTGCCCAGGGAGACTACGGTATGTGTCGACAGTGAGGCAAACCCCTGTTGACCGAGGTCGCGTTGGTCAACAAATGGTTCTGTTGTCGGGACCGTGTGCAGAGTGAAAGGAGGTCATGTTGTGGCACCCGACAAAGCCGGAGATACAGAGCTGGTTTGATCAGAAGTTGCGGGAGTTTGTTGAAGAAGAAAGTCGGAACACGCGACTGATAGTAGATCACTGGTTGGGAAGGTATATTCACGACAGTCCGCAAGAATGGTTTTTTTGTGAATTCCCGGTCATTCTGTACGAATGGTTGTCAAAGATGACCTTCAAGAAGAGACGTTTCCAGGGTGGTGAGCCGATGGCTTGGACCCTGAAATTGATTCGGGAGTTGCAGGAAGTCGATAACAAGGCATCGTGGGCTGTCGAAGTTTGGCTCGATAGCATCTTGGAGGGATATATCACTGAATTTGTGGTTGAAATGCAAAAATCCTATAGTGAAGTTGAAAGATATTTCTTCCGCGGACCAAGGGGAAGGTTTCTGCTGTCGCTCCAACTATCGATTAAGATGCTAGTCTGCGAGAAGGGTATATTGAAAATGCATCTTAATCAGTAAACATCCTAGTGGGCGGAGGCCGTGGGTTTTATGACTGCTAGGGAACGGTACAGGGTAGGTGGGTGCAAAACATGAGGAGACTGTGAACGAAGCCGAGGAAGAAAGTGGTCTTACAAGAGGAGGAGCGAGGTTTCGACAGGAGAAGAGGTAGAGGACAGGAGAAGGTCCATTGCGATCGGACTGCAAAACCACGAAGGAAGACCACATGGAATGAAGCGACCTCACAGTCCTGACAGGGATGACCAGGATACACACAGGATAGAGGCAGGACCAACCCCCAGAACCAACGTGCCCACACCTTCGCTCACTGACTCACAACCAGCAAGAAATACCACTTCGACACCGCCAAGTTCGTCAATTTCGCAGAAGTTAATTGATAGTAGCACAACGAAAGGAGGAAGGAAGCCCATAATGGTGGGTGATGATGCTAAGTTACCGTTGTTCTATGGAAGTGCGACAGACAACCCAGAACAGTATTGGTTTTTGTGTGAAGCAGTCTGGACCATGAAACAGATCACTGATGCCGATGCTAAGAAAGGACAGTTAGCCACGACTCTGTGAGGTCATGCATTAGATTGGTTCATGAAGTTTATTCTAGTCCCTACGGGAGCCCCAGAGAAGTCACTGGATGAGATTCGGGATGGGATGACTGCTGAATTTAGACAGCCCAAGTCTGAGGCTCAATATATTACTGAATTGAAGGAAATTAAGCAGTATCCCAATGAGACGGTATGGGATTTCGACCAGTGATTTAAGACCCTGATGGAAAAGGTTAGTTTCGATATGAGCGTTGTCCAACATAAAGAATGGTTCATTGCGGCACTGCTACACCACATTCGGCTGTCGCTGATGCAGCAAAACATATCGATGCCTAGCGAAGCTCTAGAGATTGCAATGCGATTGGAGGCGTCACCGATTGGAGATAATGCAGCCGGGATGTCGCAGATACAGACACAGCTCACTAACCTGACTATACAGTTGCAAGATTTGAAGAAGAACAAGGAACAGCGCGATGAAGTATGGTGTATGCGATGCCAAGGAGAAGGGCATATGAAGGACAATTGCCCGGATTTCCGTAATTATTTGGTGTCAGGTGTGCCAAACCCGTTGAATGGCGGCAGTATGTCGTGGTGTCGTGTTTTCCAGGTGTTTGGGCACAGTCATGATAATTTCCCGTATATGCAGAAAATGGTCACAACCCCACAAAATCTTTATTGCACATTCTACAAGTCGGTGGGTCACGATGACAATGATTTCCATGAATATGGGTTGCTACAGGAGAGAATGTGTGATGCATTCTACGTCAAGGACGATCAGCGCATCGTGCAACAACCACAACTGCAACCGCGGGTAGCTCAGCCGCTACCACAACAGCAGATGCAGTTTGCACCACAGTAATAGCAACCGCAGCAGTTCATGCCGCAATATACTCCGATGTAGATGACTCCCCCACAGCCACACTATGTACAGCAACCGCAGTATGCACCACAAGGGCAAGGGATACCACCAGCACCGATGCAACAACAGTTTAACCAACCTCGGTACCAGCAGCAGGGAAACTACCGAGGAGGATACAGGGGCGGACGCGGTGGTGCATTTGGTCATGGAGGATGAGGCCGAGGTGGTCGTGGACCTGTTCAATGTTACCACTGTGCGGTATGGGGGCATTATCAGCTCGACTTCCCACTACTACAGAATCAGTGTACGTTCTGTTTTGGTAATGATCATACGGTTGAGAATTGTCCACAGTTGATTGCACGATGGTAGGCTGGGAATGCTCCGTAGCTACAGAATCAGGCCCAGCCACAGCAACCAATACAAAATCAGGTACAACAACCAGTACAAATTTATCCCCCGTGACCACCACCGAATGCCAATCCAAATGTCAATCAACCGAGGAATTTGCAGCAGAACCAGACGCAAGGTGCAAATATTGCGACCATTTCTGCAGAACCGTGACCACAAGATGCTTCGGTGGCTGTTGTCACTCGTGGAGGAAAGACAACTGGGGAAGATAGTTCACGACCACTGATTTGGTTGATTGGTCAGAATACAGTACCTTTTGACATTGATATGGAGTGGGAGACATTCCTGGAGGCATGTTGCACTTTGGAGAAAGACCACAGTAAGGCTGTTGTTTGTGACATGCCACCTGTCTTTGATACTACATCAGACACTGATCGGTCGCCACCACCGAGGACATTGCAAAAGTTTCTTGAAAGCTGTCTGTTATTAGCCCAAGACCCGGCTGCCTTGGTTGAGATTGAGGGATGGTTGCAGCGATTTCCGAAAGGACGGCAGGAGTCGACAGTAAACTCCCTACAGCGACGGAAGACTAGCAAGGAGATGCGAATGAATATTCAGATTGATGAATATGATGTTGACTCTGTTATTCTTGACCTTGGTTCGGATGTCAACATATTAACCAAGCAGGCGTGGCAGAAGATGGGGAGTCCCCCATTGAGTTGGTCTCCTGTGCAGCTCCGGTTGGCTAACCATGTGAAGTTAACACCCATTGGGCGAGTTCTGCGGCTCACGATCGATATTGAGGGCATGAAGACTTATGCTGACTTCGATGTCATTGAAGTGGTTGAGGGAGGAAGCTCTTATCTGGCGCTCTTGGGGATTGGATGGGCTAACGATAGTGGAGCTTTAATCAACTTTAGGAAGTGCATGATGACCTTTGAGAATCGCAATTTCAAAGTCATCGCCCCGTTGGATCCAGCTGAAGGATGCCAATACGTTGAGCCTGTAAACAATGATGATCTCGCTGGATGGGACCATGCATTCAATATTTCTAAAGATTATATTCATCCTACTACCAATGATGAGTTGGAGTGGCACAGCGAGAGCTCTACGTCTTCCGACTCTGATGATTCCTTAGAACATTGGCAGAACCGATTGCATGAGGTACCATTCTGAAAATGTGGCTTAGTTACGCAATCCTTATGTCGTGTTGCGACAAAAACGATCACATTGCCTGTCTATGAGGGGTTTCCTGGCCTAACCTCCTTTTTGACAGAATTTGAAGATCGCATCTCAGAACCACAACGATTGCTGGCATTGGAGGAAGCACTGAAGGCTACTCCAGCACGCTAGTGGGTGACACATAATAAATCCATTAATGGTTGGTCACAATGTCAAAGGTTGATGATGGTTCGGTTCGGCGATACTGAGGTTTATCACATTGACAAGTATGATGGCCAGAATAATCCCAATGATCATGTGATGGAATGCAAACGATTATGGGTAGCGTGAGCCATAGATGAGTGGGTCCATGCTTTTATCCATACTTTGGATGAGATGTCGCGCTCATGGTACACTACAGTCGAGTTGCGGCGAGAAATTACAACATGGGGGGAGTTGACAGTCTGTTTCACTCATACGTTCACTTTTGCGGATGCCAACCCTGATGTCCATAACGCCTTACAGCTCATCCGCGATGTGGTACTTCAGGTTGTGTCGGCGGCTTACCCTGTCGACCCCCACACATATTGTCAGATGCAGTCTCTCATGGACTGCTTCAACATCAGCGGTGGGCCAGAGGATGATGATGATCCCTGGAATGTTAACATTCTCGAATCTGAAGGGATTCGCGATGTGGTACCGCCTGTCACGCCAAGTACTTCGTTCAGTCAACCATTGCAACTTCACAAGATGAATATCGGTGCCGAGGCTACTCCCAAGTTTGCTAATGTTAGGGATTATTGGGATGATGAGATGATGATTAAGGTTACTGAGTTACTTCATGAGTTTCAAGACATGTTTCCCACGAAGTTTTTTGAAATGAAGGGAATCCTGGGTGATTTAGGAGAGATGAAGATTCCATTAAAACCAAATGCTAAGCCAGTCCGACAGCAACCTTATCGGCTGAATCCACGACATAAGGAAAAGGTCAAGGCGGAACTTGATCGCATGTTGGATGCTGGTATTACTGAACCTGTGGAAGAGTCCGAATGGATCAGTCCTATGGTGGTGTAGGACAAGAAAACAGGTGAAGTACGCATTTGCGTCGACTTGCGGAAGTTGAACGATGACTGCTTGCATGACCCTTTTCCGACCCCGTTTACCGATGAAGTACTTGAAGGGGTGGGCGTCTAGGAGATGTACTCATTCACTGATGGATTCTCTGGCTACCATCAGATTTGCATTGCCAAGGAAGATCGCCATAAGACAAATTTCGTTACTGAATGGGGTTGCTTTCAATACAGGGTAATGTCGTTTGGTTTGAAGAATGCACCTGCGATATTCTATCAGGTCGTTGTTGCCGCATTCAAAGATTTTATTCAGAAATGTTTGCAAGTATATATGGATGATTGGACAGTTTATGGGTTGATTCGTGATCATCTGGCCAATCTACGGTTAATGCTTGAGCGATGCCAACAGCACCAGATATCGCTGAACTTGAAGAAATGTATTTTTTGTGCACCGTTTGGGATATTGCTGGCTCATATCGTGTATAAACAGGGATTGCTGGTTGATCCAGCCAAAATTGCACTCATTTTGGGATTACAACCGCCAACCACTGTTAAGCAGTTGCGAGCGACTTTGGGTCATACAGGATATTATCGCAAGTTTATCAGGGGTTATGCTGCGATTACTGCCCCTATGGAAAAGTTGTTGAAAAAGGACGCGGCATTCCAGTGGAGCCCGGAATGTCAGGATAGCTTCAAAATGCTCAAGGCGAAGATGGCGTCGGCACCGATCTTGGTCTTTCTGGACTGGAGTAAGCAATTCCATGTCCATGTTGATGCTTCATCGATTGCATTGGGCGTTGTGTTGGCTCAACCTGGAGAAGGCGACCTTGATCATCCTATTGCTTTTGCCAGTCGGAAGTTGTCCTTTGCAGAATGAAATTACACTACCACGGAGCGGGAAGGTTTGGCCATGGTTTACGCACTGCAGAAATTCAGGCATTATTTCTTGGGTGGACACTTTAAAATGTTCACTGATCATTTTGCATTGAAATACTTGGTAAATAAGCCTGCGTTGGGGGGGAATATATGCCGTTGGTTACTTTTGTTTAAGGAGTTTGATTTTGAAGTCATTTTGAAACCTAGATGGTTGAATGCTGGACCCGATCATTTATCACGGATTGACACAAGGGAGGAACCGACTAATATCGAAGATGGGTTTCCAGATGCCCAACTATTTAAAGTGGTCGCCGCTGATCAATATTTTGATGACATCCTTCAGTTTCTGGTGACCGGCACCACGCCCGATGACTTTACCACTAGTCAGAAGAAGCATTTGGTTGTCAAGGCTACTGAATTTCAGCTCATCGCAAGAGAGTTGTATAAATTGGGCGTTGATGAGATATTGCGCAGATGTGTCTTGCCGCATGAGCAAGCGTAGATATTGGCTAAGGCACATGGTGGAGTAGCGGGAGCACACTATGGCGGTCGGGCGACTTCCAGGAAGGTACTGCATGCATGGCTTTGGTGGCCCACATTACATAATGATGCGACAGACTATGCGCGGTCTTGCAATGTTTGTCAGCGAACTGGAAAGCCGTCCAGATGTGACGAGATGCCGCTGCAACCTCAAGTGACATTGCAACCGTTCAAAAAATGGGTTGTGGATTTTGTTGGGCTGATCACTCCACCAGGGAAACGTACGGGTGCGCGGTACATCATCACAACCACAGAGTATTTGACCCGATGGGCCAAGGCGGCACCTGTAGTTGATTGTTCCGCCGCAATGGTTGCTCGATTTTTGTTTGATCACATTATCACTCATTTCGGCTGCCCTAAGATTTTGTTGAGTGTTCAAGGCAGCCACTTTCTTAATCGCACCATCAGCGCATTGACGGAGGAGTTGCAGATACAACATAAGAAAAGTACACCCTATCACCCACAGGTGAATGGGACGGTAGAGGCGTTTAACAATGTATTGGAGCATGCGCTGACAAAGGTGTGCAATGCGAACCGTGATGACTGGGATCTAAAAATCCCAGCAGTGTTGTGGGCCTATCGCACCACATGTAAAAGGTTGACTAGTCAGACACCTTTTAGGGTAGTATATGGGAAAGAACCGATTATGCCAATGGAGTACATTGTTCTGAGTCTACGAATTGCGGTTGTTACGGGCATGGATGATGTTGCAACATTAGATGAACGTCTAGTGCAATTGGTGCAGCTGGAAGAGGATCGATTTCTCACCAACTTTCACCAAGGGGTGGAGAAGGATCGTCAAAAGGCATGGCATGATCAACACATCAAAAGTAAACAGTTTCAGCAAGGTGACTTGGTGTTATTGTACGACAGCAAGTTTATGAAACATCCAGAAAAATTGCAGATGCATTGGTTGGGTCCATATCGCATCAGTAGTATTACTTCAGGAGGAGTGGTTCAATTGCAGCAGTTGGATGGGGAAATACTCCCCAAGCTGGTAAATGGTCACAGGTTGAAGCCCTATCATTCAGGCTTGGAATAGTGCGATGACTGAGTCGCATTGGGAAAAAAAAAAAGAGAGAGATTGTGTGTTGCAGGTTGTTTGGTGGCCGAAGGCGCATCAACAGAAGAAGGAATGCGCAAGCAAGGAGGCTTGTGCTGCAAGTTTGAAGTAGTTGGAGACACATGATAGTGTTGAGAATAGGATCGATGACGGATTTGCATTAGGCCGAGGTGGATGAACGAAGAAGGGCACTTGAGGAAGTTTCCACCCAGATGGAGGAGCTGGAAACACAGGAAACCAAGCTCACAGTCGACACAGTACAATTCTGGGGCTGCATTGTTCAGGATGAGCAAGTTGAGCAGCTGACTAAATCCCGGCAGGAAGCAGAGGGCCAGTTGGCCACATTAAAGGCTGCGATGAGAGCACTGCCACCAATGGAGCAAGTTGCTAAGTCGCTCGAGCTGAAGGACTTGCAACACCGGGTCACCAAGGCGGATGAACGACAGAAGACACGCGCGGCCTAAAATTACAAGACATTGGCAGAAAATTGATGCTACAGGCCAGTGAAGCTCTACAAGCAGTACATAAGTGTTGATAGCAGGTCATTGACAAGCTTACCGATCACCCATCTGCAGACGATGTGATCAACAGTCAGGCAGCGGCTACAGGTGCCCAGGAGCTGGTGAGGAATGTCGAACAGCCGTATGCAGACTTCAAAGTAAAGACCATGACGTGTACTATGTCCAGCAGTTGACGTGGCTCGAGGGTGAGCCACAAGATTGTGTCGGGGGCCTATTAGCAAGCGGTTCGGTGAGGAAATGTCGTAGTACTGTTGACGCTGCGACACATCGGATGAGGGCACGGAAGGAGTATTTTGTGTTAAAGTATACCGTAGTTGGAGGGTTTTGGGTCCCTTGGACCACATGTTATGTGATGTTGAGTCAATTGTACCGCGATATGCAGGTTTTTGGGTCATTTGGACCGAGTCAGTTAGATATTGGGTCATTTGTCCATAGTGTCGGTTAGGAAGTCGTTTGTAAGTGGACAAACATTGTAATGGCAGAAGCCTATAAATAGATGAGAGTTGTAAGTGTTAGAGATATGGAGAGTTGGCGAGAGATAAGGAGATGCATGTGTACGAAGATCTATGTTTTGCTTCTGGTATACGACTGTGAGAGTAATATAATGATGATGTTTTGGTACGATCTTTGTGCAATGTTACGATATATGAATGTTGTTATATTTTCTTGATGCAATGTCTGCTTACTATTGCTGGGATGATAAATGTTGCGATTAAGTAATATGTTATAACTCCATGTCGAATGTTTAAATTTTTTGTTTAAGTACTGCAATAGAGTTAGTCCATACAGCCACAACTCTCCTCCTCCCTCGGCGAAAACATGGTTCCGTCTACACTTCCTGGATGCCTCGGGTGAGACCTCATCCGCTCTGTGGGTTT
Organism: Larix kaempferi; assembly: GCA_027924585.1. Lineage (NCBI taxonomy): Eukaryota > Viridiplantae > Streptophyta > Pinopsida > Pinales > Pinaceae > Larix > Larix kaempferi. The sequence continues at coordinate 23,648,677 of BSBM01000217.1, forward strand.
TGTTGGGCAGGCTCAAACCTACCCGGGCCGATGCCCAGGGAGACTGCGGTATGGCTCAAACCTACTTAGGCCGATGCCCAGGGAGACTGTGGTATGTGTTGACAGTGAGGCGAACCCCTGTCGACCGAGGTCGCATTGGTCAACAGGTGCCAGTACATTGCCAGGTCAAGCATTCCATTGATTTGATACATGATGCGCATTTAGCTAATGGGAAAGTATATAAGCGTTCCCTCATGGAAAATTAAGAAATCAAACGCCAGATTCAATATTTAATCTAAAAGGGCCACATTCGACCTAGCTCCTCGTTGTGTGGGAACCCAATTGTGTTGGTACTGAAGAAATGTGGTACATGGCGACTCTGTATTGACTACTAAGATCTAAGAAAGATCACAGTCCAGAATTGGTATCCCATTCCCTGGATTGTCGGCCTTCTTGAACAGCTCAAGGGTGCCAAATATTTCAGCAAGATTGATATGAAGTCTGTCTATCATCAAGTGTCAATTGAGTAGACCGATGTCTGGAAGAATTTGTTCAAATCCTTTAGGCTTGACTAATGCTCTGGGAACCTTCATGAGGATGATGGACGATATAATATGGGCATTCACCAATTATTTTGTGGTCGTATGTCTAGAGATATCCTCATATACAGTAGAACATGGATGAAACATTTGCAACATATCCACCAGGTCCTCAACACCCTCTGTGACAACACAAGTTATACGCCAATCTAGAGAAGTGACCATTTGGCATGGAGAGGTTTCAATATCCGGGATACATCATGGACAAACATGGTGTTCATGCAGATCTGGCCAAGATCCAATCCATTCGAGATTGGAAAACCTTAACTACTCTCACAAAGCTTCGCAGCTTAATGGGTCTTGCCAACTTCTATTACAGATTTGTGTTGGGATTCTCTAATATTGATTGGTCCCTTAGATAGGTGACCAAAGGGGGATCTAAAGCCAAGTTTGTCTGGTCCAAGCCACAACAACAAGCATTTGAGGAGCTGAAGAAATGCCTATGTTCAGTGCCAGTCCTTTCCTTACCAGGTCTGCAACAACCCTTTGATATTGAGACAGATTCTTCGGACTATGTTGTTGGTGCAGTCATCACTCAGCATGGCCATCCAATGGCATACTGCAGTGAGACACTTTTAGATACAGTTCACAAGTACCTCACCTATGGCAAGGAGATGTATTCCATTGTCCAAGCCTACCGCCAATGGAAGCATTACATCCTTGGAAAAGAAACGATCATCCACACTGATCACAAGCCTCTACAGATCATGCAAACACAAGGAAAGTTACATAATGACCACCACGAGAATTGGTCCACTTATTTGCAACAATTCCACCTGAACATTAAATATAAGAAGGGCATCACCAATCGAGTGGTCTATTTCCTTAGTCGACCTGTAGTAGCAACACTAACCATGGTGCTCAACTCTTGTGGCCACGAGACCTCCGGGTGGCCTCAACTATATAGTCATGATCTTGATTTTTCTCCCATCTATCAAGCCCTATGTGCAGGCACATCCGTGGCATACTTTCATCTCAAGGAAGGATTTCTATACCACCTAGGCCATCTTTGTTGTCATATCCCCTAAAAAATGAGAAGTGGAACAAGTTCCTAACCCAATCAATCCCTTGGGTTGAGGAGACAACTTCATGACCATGGGGTTAATTTTGGAATTTCCATGCAATTAATTAATTAGACTATGCAATAAATGTTATCCTAAGTTTAATTATGCACATGGATTATTTAATTTTATGCATTTAATATTTTTAAGTGGAATAAATGAGGATAATGCTCCACTAGGGGACATTAGAGGATAAGTTGGAGTTAGCTTGAGGAAGAAGCAAAGAGAAAGATTCCAAAGCTATAAAATCAGAGAAAAAGAAAGAAAGGTGGAGCAAATCAGAAAAGCAGCAAAAGCTCAATAAAAGCAACATAAAGCAGAAAGTAGGCAAAATCAGAAAAGAAAGAAAGTTCAGAAAAGCAGGAAAGTCCAGAAAAGCCAGAAAAAGCAGGAAAAGCAAAGGCAAAAAGTGGAAAAGCAAGGAAAATCAAACAAAAGCAGAAAAAGAAGGAAATCAAAGGAAAAGAAAAAAATAAAATCTAGCTTTCCTCATCCACTCAAGGAGGGCGTATTAGCTTGGGTTAATTGCTCCTCAAGTCACCCACTATCTATAAATGACCTAGTGCGCACCACATTAACATCTTTTGTCAGTTTGAGAATTGGTATGAGAGCAATTTTTCCTCAAAGACTTGGGAGATGTGCCCTTGGTCAAGTTTGGGAGATGTGCCCCAGCTTTCTGTGAGAGGTGTTAATTTTTTAGCATTAATTCAATATACTCTAGGATCTTTACTGAGAAAATAACATGTACATCATATCAAGTATAACAATGCATATCAATCACACCAAGCAATCACATAAGACAATAGACACACAGAGTTTCACTGGGGAAAACCATAAAGGTGAAAAACCCCACAACTTCCTCAGAGATAGAAAGAGCAATGATACAACCAAAGTACAAGAGATAGTCTTCTCCTAGCAGTTGATCCTCCTCCTCACATGTGCACCACTTTCCGAGTGATGGAAGAGTGAGTAATGAGATGAACAAATAGAGATCTCCCGATCTCTATTTATACTTGTCCTGTCCTGCCCAATAAACCAGTGGAGCCGACTTGTCTAACTCAGTCTAATAACCCATGGTTAAATTAATTCGAGTTGACCCCTTACTAGGTGGTCTAATAACCCATCACAGCAAGTTACGACACTTGCAACACTTTTCAATACAAATGACGACACTTCTGTATAGAGGAATAATACAACTCTATAGGAGTACAATAATACATAGATGAAATACATTCCGAAGTTACATATACATCAAGACTCCCTCTTAACTAGGAAGGTATTTCTCGACACAGATCTCCTAGCACAAGTCTTCTTCTCTAGATAATCATCACTGGATCATCGTCATCGAATCATCATCATTGATGTTGTCTCAATAAATCTCCAATCTACTCGTCATAGGAAGTTCTACAGAGCCAGTCCTTTTTCATACTGGATGTAGGCCCACTACCTGTAGGTCTTCATCATCACTATCCATACTGTGGAATCCTCAGGACTAATTACGTGCATCAACAAAACCTCGAAAGATCATCCCAGGACTGATTACGAGCATACTGCTCAACCTATCGGATCTCCCAGGATCTTTTACATGTAACTGCACAACCTATCCACGACCACGGAGTATCATCCTGATACTCATAATCATACTGATCATCGTCCACGAAGCACAGTCCAGATGCACACAACACAGCACTTACACTCACCAGCATGGAAGGACTTTCCTCTGACCATCCGAGAAAGGCTCAGCACTCACATCAACGCACATGGGAGAACACATCTGCCACCATGTCGGAAAGGCTATGCACTTACATCAACGCACATGGGAGAACACATATACCACCATGTTGGAAAGGCTCTGCACTTACATCAACGCACATGGGAGAACACATCTACCACCATGTCGGAAAGGCTCTGCACTTACATCAATGCACATGGGATAACACATCTACCACCATGTCGGAAAGGCTCTGCACTTACATCAACGCACATGGGAGAACACATCTAGCACCATGTTGGAAAGGCGATGTGCATCTGTGTCTTCGGAATCATCATACATCATCATGATGTACATCATCACATGATCAACCTGATTATCATTGTAGCATCATCCTGATGCATATCATCTGGAGCAACATCCTGAAGCTCGTCATCCATGATCATCCTGATCATACAATGCATCCACCTTATGCATACACAGTATCTATCTGATACATATCATCATACATGATCTACCTGATCATACAATGTATCCACCTGATACATATCATCATACATGATCTACCTGATCATAAAATGTATCCACCTGATACATACACAAAATAAATGATCCACCTGATCATAAAAAGCATCCAACATGATGCATATACCTAGCAGTAACTGGAGCATCATCCTGATGCTCATCATCCAACACTTACATCCATAGCCATGGGAAGGATCCTCCTCTCACCATGCTTGGAATGGCTCCTGCAAATGTGTCCATCACTTCTTCCTCGAAGTGTCATCAATCTGAAGAACACCAAGCCTCTCTCTGAAGTACTCGAACTTCACTCTGGATAGTGGTTTCGTCAACACATCTGCAATCTGATCATCCGTCGCAACATACAGGAGCTTCACTACTCCTCTCTGCACCATATCCCTGATATAGTGATATTTGATCTCAATGTGCTTCGAACTGTCTTGGAACACCGGGTTCTCAGACAGCTTCACACAACTCTAGTTGTCACAAAAGATACTAGTAGCCTCTAATGGGAGTCAAATAACTCATACAGTAGCTTCCTCAGCTAGACTGCCTCACAACTAGCCGAACAAGCTGCAACATACTCTGCTTCGGCTGTACTCAGTGCTACGTAGGATTGTTTCCTACTAAACCAAGAGATCACACTTGATCCCATATTGAAGCAGCACCCAGAAGTGCTCTTCCTATCTGCAGCACTGCCTGCCCAGTCCGAATCAACATAACCCTGCAGGTTAAACTTTTGATTCACATCATACTTGAGCCCATAATCAACTGTACCCTTCGGGTACCCCAGAATATGCTTTACAGCAACCAGGTGAACACCTCTGGGATCCGTCAGGAACTGGCTCAATGTGTTCACCGCAAAGCAAATATATGGTCTAGTGTTCGTCAGGTACATCAAGGACCCAATCATCTAATGATACACAGTGACATCAACTGGATCAGATGAAGCATCACAAAGAAGCTTCAGGTTCGATGCCATAGGTGTGGCTATGGCCTTGCAGTCCATCATCCCGAACCTCTCCAGGATCTCTACTGCATACTTCCCTTGTCCAAGGAAGATTCCATCTGCACTTTGCCACACCTCCATGCCTAGAAAATAGTGCATCATCCCCAAGTCCTTCATCTCGAACTCAGCAGCAAGATTCCTCTTGGTATCGGCAATCAATCCATCCTCACCTGTAACAAACATGTCATCGACATACAGAAGTAGTATCACAGGATTGCCTTCCTCAACCTTGTAGTAAAGGTTGGAATCTTCTTTACTCTTAGTAAATCCCAAACTGGACAGAAAACTATCCATCCTACCATACCAAGTCCTAAGAGCTTGCTTCAAGCCATACAAGGCTTTCTCCAACCGACACATGTATGACTCCCTGTCATGTGTCTCAAAACCAAGTGGCTGCTCCACATACACTTCCTCTTCGACTACACCATTCAAGAAAGTTGTCTTGACATCCATCTGGTATATCTTCCATTTCATCACTGCAACCAGAGCAAGTACTGATCTAATGGAAGTGTACTTGGCCACAGGAGCAAAATTTTCTTCATATTCTATCCCCTCTTTCTGGGAGAAGCCACGAGCTACAAATCTTGCTTTGTATTTCTCTATTCTACCATCTGCAGCATGCTTGATCTTGTAGATCCACTTGGAAGTCACAACAGACTTCCCTTTAGGTCTTGGGACCACATCCCAAACATCATTCTTCATGATCGACTGATATTCCTCGACCATGACATCCTTCCATTCTTTCTTTTCCGCTGCTTCTTCATAACTGGAAGGTTCTTTGTTCATAATGTCACAGAGTAAGGAAACATAACTGGTGTGTGATCTAGTTCTCTTCCTTGCTCTGTGTTCTTCTTCTGGAATGCCATACCTTTATGCATCTTGAATGAGCTCTCTAGCCCATGCAGGTTTCCTTTTGTGAGAGTCCTTCTAATGGGGTGGATCTACAGGTTCTTGTGGATCTTCAACTTCATGATCTGCTTCTGGAATTGCTTCATTCATGGTGGTGTGTTGAAATCTCGTTTCCTTTGGTTCTTCATGATCTTGAATAGGTGCCTTCCTTGACTTGATGAAGGCTGAATCTTCATCAAATGTTACATCCCTGCTGACATCAATCTTCTTGAACCCTGGAAAGTATATTCTGTAAGCCTTTGAGCTTTCACTGTACCCCACAAAGATACCCTTCTTTCCTGAAGGATCTAGCTTTGTCCTATTTTCCTTTGGAACATGTGTATATACTGGACAACCAAATATTATGAGATGGTTGACCTCAGGTTTCTTACCAGTGAAGACTTCTTCTAGTGTATTGTTGTCCAATATCTTGTGAGGTGTTCTGTTCTGCACATATACATCTGTCCTAACTGCTTCTACCCATAGATGCATAGGCAGATCCTGGTCATGCAACATTTCCCGTGTTGCTTCCATGATTGTTCTATTCATTCTTTCTGCAACTCCATTCTGTTGTGGATTGTAGGGAGCAGTCAAATCCCTCTTAATCCCTAAATCACTGCATAGTTTCTTGAAATCACCTTAAGTAAATTCTCCGCCATTGTCGGATCTAAATGTCTTGATTTTCTTGTCAGTTTGATTCTCCATCAAGGTTGTGAATTCCTTGAACTTATCAAATACTTCATCTTTGTTCTTTAAGAAGTAAGCCCAAGTCTTCCCAAAGAAATCATCAATCAAGGAGACATAGTATACATACCCACTCAGAGAACTGGATGACATTGGTCCGCATACATTAGAGTAGATAATCTCCAAGATTCCTTTTGCTTTTCTTTCACTGCTTGGAAATTCCTTCTTAATGTTCTTTCCTTTTGCACATCCTTTGCAAACACCTTCATGCTTTGACTTCATTTCAGGAATACCTTCTACAGCTTTGCTTGCAATTGGTAGTGCTCTATAGTGCACATGTGCAATCCTTCTATGCCAAAGTTCACTTGGCTCCATGGATTCATGTACCATGGCATGTTCAGGTTGTCCCTTCAATTTGTACAATCCTCCCTCTTGCTCTCCAATCACCACTGCATCATCAATAGTTTTACCCTTTGGCCACATTAGGACTTGGCCATCTACAAATGCAACTCTCATGCCTTTTGTATCCAATGCAGAGATGGAGAGTAGGTTCTTCTTGAGCCCAGGTACAAATGACACATCTTTCATCTTCAAGGATTTTCCAAAGTCTAGGTTGTAAGAGGCTTCACCACTTCCTTTGATAGGATATTGATAATCATCCCCAAGTTTCACCTTATGGGGTGATTCATGTTCAGATAGATTTACAAAATATTCTTTAAACCCAGTCATGTGTTTGGAAGCCCCACTATCAATGAGCCAATCATTACAACCATGAGAGATAGTACCTGTGAGGGAAGATATTAGAACATATTCATCTTCACTTGATGAATCATCACTTTATGCTCTAGCCTTCTTCTTGGGAGGTTCATCATCCTCGGCAGCATGAGCATGATATCTCTTCTTGTTGTTCTTCTTCCTTCTGTTGAAGTTGTTTTTGTTGTTCTTTTTGTTCTTAGGACAATATGAAGCAAAGTGTCCCTTCTCATTACATGTGAAGCATCTGAGATATTTCTTATCTTTATGTTGATGGTGATGTGAAGATTTCTTGGTATGAGAATGCTCCCTCTTTTACCTTCCTTTCTTGGTGTGTGATGTGAGAGCTTGATCTTCATTTCCCATCTTTTATTCTCGAGCCACAAGCCTTGCTTCTTCTTGTGAGCATTCCTCCCATAGTCTACTGAAAGAGATCAACTTCCTTCTTGCAAAGATTCCTTGGATGAAGGAGTCCCATGACCTAGGTAGGCCATTCAATGTGGTCATGACAACTTCACCATTATCTACTACTTCATCCACAGCTTCAAGTTGTTCCTTGATCTAAGAGACTTTAGAGAAATAGGATTGAATGGTCTCTCCATTTTGAAGCTTTACCCCTTTCAATTGGTTCCGCAGAGTCATCTTCCGATTTATGTTCTTCCCCTCAAAGAGCTTGGTTAAGGAATCAAACATCTCCTTGGGTGTCTTTAGAGATGACACATGTGGTATGAGATGGTCTTTTATAGAATCATCAATGATCCTCTTTGCTTTGACCAAATTCTTCTTATGTAAGGCCTTAGCCTCTTCTCCCTCTGGGACAGGGACCTCTTCACTTATGTAAGTATCCAATTCATTTTCTTCCCGAATTAACCCAATCCTATACTTCCATGCTCGAAAGTTATCAACCCCTTCAAGCTTATCCTCAAGCTTGGTGTGGTGAGACATATTTAAAGAGTACTTCAAATGGAAATAGAAAATATTTAGGTCTTACCACTTGATTTGCAGAAATCTGGATCTGGTGATGGATTAGGGTTTGTCAGAGAAACCCTAAAAATTCCAAATGTGAATTTCAACTTTCTGAAAGGATAGAAAGATGCGCCTTGATGAGCTGATCATCCTGGTATATTAAGAATTTGAAATCTGCAAAGTTTCACCCTTCATAAATGCCTTTTAGTCTTCTTGGATTCACTAGGAAGGACCCTGAATTAGGGTTTGAGTTTCTCGAAGCTTCACCCAACCAAAAATATCGATCCAAATCTCTAAACTTCGATTTTTCCAAGGAGCTTCCAGCTATGTCCTCAGATTTCAGAAATTCCTATTTTTGTGGAAACCATAATTTTTAGGGACAAAACTGAAAGTGCTCAGAATTGAATTCTGATTGGACAGAAAGATTCTCCTTGATGAGTAGAGTCAATCTACCTTGCTGCCTTTCCAAAATCTGTGGAGAGAAACCCAATAAACAAGAAACCCTAGTTTCTGCCACTGCACAATGTCTTCTTCTCAGGGAAGCTCTGATACCATGTTAATTTTTTAGCATTAATTCAATATACTCTAGGATCTTTACTGAGAGAATAACATGTACAACATATCATGTATAACAATGTATATCAATCACACCAAGCAATCACATGAGACAATAGACACACAGAGTTTCACTCGGGAAAACCATAAAGGTGAAAAACCCCACAACTTCCTTGGAGATAGAAAGAGCAATGATACAACCAAAGTACAAGAGATAGTCTTCTCCTAGCAGTTGATCCTCCTCCTCACATGTGTGCCACTTTTAGAGTGGTGGAAGAGTGAGTAATGAGATGAACAAATAGAGATCTCTCGATCTCTATTTATACTTGTCCTATCCTGCCCAATAAACCAGTGGGGCCGACTTGTCTAACTCAGTCTAATAACCCATGGTTACATTAATTTGGGATGACCCCTTACTAGGTGGCCTAATAACCCATCACAGCAAGTTACGACACTTGCGACACTTATCAATACAAATGACGACACTTCGGTATATAGGAATAATACATATCTATAGGAGTACAATAATACATAGATTAAATACATTCCGAAGTTACATATAAATCAACAAGAGGATGATGGAATTCATCCATTGTTATTGATTTTATTTGAAGGGCCTGTATTTGAACCAATTCTGGGTCGAATTTCAGAAATCCCCAACAATTCTGTGGTTCGAATCTTAGAGCTTTTCAGTGATTTCTAGTGCTATATTGCCAAGTAAGAGTGGAGAGAAGATTTTGCAATGATTTGAGGAGTATATTGGCTCATTTATGATGTATTTACAGTCAAAATGAATTTTTGATATCATTCAAGTTATTTCATATTACAGAATTCAGAAATATTCATATTTTTCATCACCCCTTCTAGATTTGCCTAGTTTTTGACTAGTTTCCAGAATGCATCTAATAAATGAATGAGTCTTGATCCAAATTAAGTAATTATTGTTATTGGAGTTTATTATTATTTCATATGTAATATTCCATGTCTCAGATCATAAATTCGTGCACTGTTTGGGAGGCCTGAATTCTCACTAGTTGTGCAATCCTGGAAGGTAATTTTACTAGTCTTTTTTTGATATTTACTCAGAACTTCATATAACTTTGTGGAATTTTATTTGACTATGTAATGATTGTAATTTAATTATATTTAACCTCTCTGAGTCAAAAACACCCATCCCCAACCTCCAGTTAAATTTCACACCCATACTAGTCTGCATATGCTGAGGGGCCCAAGAGCGTTGGATTAAATTGCATATTTGGTGCTCTTGAAAAATAAATGGTCTCATTAATTTGTGCAGAGGTATCATCCAATATCAAAGCCTTCCTTCCACCCAAATATTTTGTTCCAGCCCACCCTCACTCAATCTAGATTTTACAAACACCGTTTTAATTCATTATGTAAAATATAGAGTTTTTGTATCACTAATCTGAGTTGGTAAATTACATCTATGTTCCTTAAAGAGAGCGTGCGGAGTTGATTTGGGAAGCACATTATAGTTAGTTTGCAGGGCACTTCAGCATTGAAATATAGTGGCCATATTACAGAAGCATTTTTATTGGTCCAAGATCCGACAAGATGTCGGTCGATACATCAGATCCTGCACTGTCTGTGCCATTGCGGAACCTGCCATAAAAAATCATGGGTTTTACACCCCTATTCCCACTCATAATGGGCCATGGGAATCCATCTCCATGGAATACATGTATGGACTACCTTCAGCCAAGCATGGTAATGATTGTGTGTTTGTGGTCTCAAATTGCTTCTCTAAGATGGCCATTATGATAGCTTGCAAGAAGAACGTCTCTGCTAAAGCCACTGCTAATCTCTTCTTCGAGCATGTTTGGGTTCACTTTGGGTTGCCATAGTCTATCATTTTAGATCGAGACAGTAGGTTCCTAAGCACTTTCTGGTCCAACGTATGGTCATTGATGGATACTAAGCTCACTAAATCGACTGCCTTCCACCCCCAAACCGATGGACAAATAGAGTTAGTCAATAGGATGATTGTGCATATTCTGAAAATGTACAATTCTAAACATCCCCGCACATAGGATGAGAGCCTTCCTTATGTTCAATATAGCTATAACAGATCCCTTCAGAGCTCTACAAGCCACAACCCTTTTCAAGTGTTCCCGGGGTTCCAACCACTAGCCCTAATTGATGTAGCCCTTCCCATTGCATCCACATGGGAGGAATATTCCCATGCTGAGACGGAGGCTGAAAAGGCCACCAGATTTGTTGAACGGATCCAACACATCCACTAACAGGTCCATGACATTTTGGAAAATGCCAACACTAAGTACAAGCAGCGACATGACCAGCACCAGGTTCCACACAAGTTCCAGGTGGGTGATCAGGTTTGGTTGCATTTGTAGAAAGAGAGGCTCACAAGACCCCATCGCAAGTTTCGTCCACTTCGATATGGGTCATGCACCATCACCAAGGAAGTTGGTGAAAATTCCTTCGAATTAAGCGTTCCTCCATTCCTTGGCCTGCACCCAGTATTCAATGTGGAGCTCCTTCACCCATATTTTCCACCATTGTTGGACTCCTCGAAGGTGGAAAAGCAATTGAAACCTACAGAGCTTAATCCCATCTGCATGGAACATGCAACTATTGATCAGGTCATGGATACACAGGTTAAGGGCACCTTCCAAAAAAATATCCAACTATATTGGGTTGTCAAAGTAGGGCAACTACTCCACTAAGGAAAGTGGCTCACCAAGAGTCAAGTTCACTAGAAGTTTCTCCATTTGATTGGGGCACTCAATGCAATGGATATCATTGATTCTTAATGGGGGAGGACTGATCCAGATGGATCTAGTTGGCCACCCACCTATTCCACTGTCTCAAAATAGTTTTCTAGTAGTTTTTCTATAGTTTTTCGGGTCTCGAACTTCTAGGGTCATTTTGAGGCCCTAAACGATGTTTTTTGTAGATTCGAGAGGGGGGGGATTTAAAATTTATGACCCTGGGAAGTTGACTGTTCAAATAACCACCTTAGGCGGCAAAATTTATGACGGTTCATATTCTAGGGTTAAGTTTGTAGATGTTTAAGGTTCTTTCCCTCATACTTATGATAAATATGCTCTTTCGACCTCTTCTTGTATTCAACTTGTCACGGATGAGCATAGCCGCCACATCTCTTGTCAGAGATATAACTATCGCCATTCTAGCTTCTTTTATTTCAAAATTTGTTCTATTTCATTCATTTTAATAGAATCTGAGTTTACTGTATCACTGTGTTTCTCGCCATATATCTATGTATGTGAATATATATATGCTCTTTCATTTTGTTCTCTCATAAATCCGAATCAGTAGTATCAGAACCTTCTACTCTTGTGGTTTCTCGGTGCATGTCCCCGACGAGATCTGAATATCGAGAGTTGGGTCTCGAACTAGTTGAGCTTGGGGGAAAGCCCTCTCATCAACCCAAGCAGGCTCGCATGGCAGGGTAAGAAAAGAGAGATGATAGAGCAGGAGATAATATTAAGCTGTTGTTTGAGGAATCCCTCGCGTGACAGAGGAACGAGATGATGGACAACTTTGCCCAGATTCTCCAAAGAATGTCGACAATGGTGGATGCACCTTCAATGAGCAGTCATTTCAGGGGGTGCAACTCCATTCAAGAAACAAGTTAACTTTGACATTTCCTTATTTGAAGGCAAGATAGATGCATATGATTTGGAGAAATGGTTAAATCTATTAGAGGGTTACTTCTCTGTTAAAAAATTCCCCAACAACGAAAATATCACATTTTCGCTCCATAAATCCATTCCCCATATCAAAGATTGGTGGGACGGGTACTGCGAAAGGCATGCAAGAGATGAGTCTAAACTATTCAAGATAGACCCCACTTGGGAGGCTTTTGTCGATGCCATTAAGGAGGAGTTCTACCCAGTCGAAAACTATGATGACCAGTACACTAGGTAGACAACTTTTTGCCAAGCGAGAGATTAGACAGTGCTATAGTTTTCCAACATGTTCCATACCCTGCGCTCCAAACTGGGTATTTGAGACTTTCAACGACACTTGGTCCTAAAGTACTACAGTGGCCTGCCTAGGTACATTCAGACGAAGATGTATTTCCTGGACATATCCTCACTAGGAGGAGCTTATTGGTATGTCGTCAAGATCGAGCAGAAATTTAAGCAAAAGAATAAGTGTGATTTTGGGTCTGCAAATCAGCACCAGAAGCCTGGAAAAGGTTTCCCTAATTCACAAAACAAAGGATAGAGAAAGGACGACCAAATCCCTGAAAACCATTTTAAGCCACAGGAAAAGAAGGGTAATGGGAAATCGAAGTACATTAACAAGTGGTGTGAATTCCACAAGATCCCATGGCACAACATTAATGAATGCTGCTCAAAACAATCCTTGTTAGCTGAGACTAAATCCATCGATCTGGACTCTGGCTCAGACTCTAATGCATAGAAAGAAAAGAGAAAGTAGGTCATTGACGCGGAACCTAGTGCCACCATGCAACTGCAAATATACAACCAGAAGATTCAGAGGAGCCAGAGGAAGGGGAGGGCCTCTTCCATTCACAACTGTGGGTGCGGTGGAATCCACTACATTTCATTGTTGATAGTGGCATCCAGAAGAACCTCATCTTGTTGAGGTTTTCAAAATATTGAAGCTTCTGACGGTTCCACATCCCTAACCATAATACATCAGTTGGATGAGCCAAGGATGAGACATCTGCGTTAGTCAACATTGCCGCCTTTCCTATGGCATCAAGCCCTTCAAAGATGAGGTAATGTGTGATGTTGCCTCACTTGAAGTTTGTGATGTTCTTTTAGGACAACCATATATGTGGAAATGTCATACTGTGTATGAGTCTAGTCCTCGTAGTGTCATTATTACTTTGGGAAAAAAACTCTACAAGATACTGGAGACACTTCCCACTACTACAGTGTCCCTCATCACAGCTAAGAAGTGTAGGAAGGTAATCTACAAGATAGGGAAATTTGTACTCTTCATGGTTCGCTCTGAAGGTGGACTAAAGATCGCAGCAACATCCACCACCTCCACACAAAACCCCTCTACGTAGCAGAAACAAGTGAATAATATTGTGGAAGCATACAAATACATCTTCAACACACTTTCTAGGGTGCCAGTACATTGCATGGTCAAGCATTCCATTGATTTGATAACCAGTGTGCCTTTACCTAATGGGCCAATATACATGCGTTCCCTCAAGGAAAATGAATAAATCAAACATCGGATTCAATATTTAATCCAAAAGGGACACATTTGACCTAGCTCCTCACTTTGTGGGAGCCCAATTGTGTTGGTACAGAAGAAAGATGGGACATGGCGACTCTGTATTGACTACCGAGCTCTAAACAAGATCACAGTACAGAATCAGTATCCCATTCTCCGGATTAATGACTTTCTTGACCAGCTCAAGGGTGCCAAATATTTTTTCAATATTGATATGAAGTATGGAAATCATCAAGTGTCAATTGAGTATACCAATGTTTGGAAGACTGCCTTCAAATCTCGGGAAGGCCTTTTTGAGTGGTTGGTCATGTCTTTTGGCTTGACTAATGCTCCATCAACCTTCATGAGTATTATGGACGATTTCCCACAGCCATTCACCAATTATTTTGTGGTTGTATATCTAGATGAAATCCTCATCTACAGTGGAACATGGGTGGAACATTTACAGCATATCCACCAGGTCCCCAGTACCCTGCGACAACACAAGTTATACACCAATCTAGAGTAGTGCTCATTTGGCATGGAGAGGGTTCAATGTCTAGGATACATCATGGAAGGACATGGTGTTCATGTGGATCCAACCAAGATCCAAGCCATTCGCAATTGGCCAACCCCGACAACTCTCACAGAGCTTCGCAACTTCCTAGGTATTACCAACTTCTATCACAGATTTGTGTTGGGATCTCTAATATTGATTGGTCCCTTAGCCAAGTGACCAAAGGGGGATCTAAGGCCAAGTTCATCTAGTCCAAGCCACAACAACAAACATTTGATGAGATGAAGCAACGCTTATGTTCGACGCCCATCCTTTCCTTACCAGATTTGCAACAACGCTTTGAGATTGAGATAGATGCTTCAGACTATGCTATTGGTGCAGTCCTCACTCAACATGGCCATCCAGTGGCATATCACAGTGAGACGATTTCATAGACAGTTCACAAGTACCCCACCTATGACAAGGAAATGCATTCCATTTTCCAAGCCCACTACCAATGGAAGCTTTAAATTCTTGGAAAATAAGCCTCTGCAGTTCATGCAAACCCAAGGAAAGTTACAGAATGATCGCCACCAGAAGTGGTCCACTTACTTGAAAAAATTCCAAATGAACATTAAATATAAGAAGGGAAGCACCAATCGAGTCATCGATTGCCTCAGACAACCTCCAGTAGCAGCATTGACCTCTGTGTGGCCTCAACTATATAGCAGTGATCCTGATTTTTCTCCCATCTATCAATCCATATGTGTAGGCACATCCATGGCAGACTTTCATCTCCAGGAAGGATTGTTATGCCACCTAGGACATCTATGTGTTCCTTCAAGCGAGTGTGCGAAGATCATTTGGGAAGCACATTACAGTCGAGTGGTAGGGAAATTTGACGCCGAAAAGACAATGGTCATATTGCAGAAGCATTTTTATTGGCCCAAGCTCCAACAAGATGTCAGTCGATACATCAGATCCTGCATTGCTTGCATCACAGTGAAACCTGCCATAAAAAAAGCAGGGGTTGTACACCCCTCTGCCTACTCCTAATGGGCCATGGGAATCCATCTCCATGGATTACATGTCTAGACTACCTTCAACCAATCATGGTAATGACTCTGTGTCCGTGGTCGTGGATCACTTCTCTAAGATGGCCATTCTAATAGCTTGCAAGAAAAATGTCTCTGTTGAAGCCACTGCTAAGCTCTTCTTCGAGCGTGTTTGGGTTCATTTCGTTCTTCCACAGTCTATCATTTCAGATTGGGATAGCAGGTTCCTAAGCACTTTTTGGTCCATCCTATGGTCATTGATGGATACCAAGCTCACTAAATCGACTTCCTTCCACCCCCATACCAATGGAAAAACATAGGTAGTCAACAAGATGATTGTGCATATTCTAAGAATGTACAATTCTAAACATCCTTGCACATGGGATGAGAGCCTTTCTTATGTTTATCATAGCTATAACATATCCCTTCATAGATCTACCAGCCACAACCGTTTTCAAGTGTGCTTGGGGTTCCAACCACTGGCCCCAATTGATGTAGCTCTTCCCATTGCATCCACACGGGAGGTATATTCGCATGCTCATACTAAGGTTGATAAGGCCACCAAATTTGTTGAACGAATCCAGCACATCCGCCAACAGGTCCATGACATTTTGGAAAAGGACAACACTAAGTACAAGCATCAACATGACCAACATCGGGTTCCACACAAGTTCCAGGTGGCTGATAAGGTTTGGTTTCGTTTGTATGAAGAGAGGCTCACAAGACCCCATCGCAAGCTTTGTCCACTTAGATATGGGTCGTACACTATCACCAAGGCAGTTGGTGACAATGCCTTCGAATTAAGAATTCCTCCATTCCTTGGCGTGCACCCAGTATTCAATGTGGAGCTCCTTCGCCCATATTTTTCACCATTGTTGGACACCTCAGAGGTGACATAGCAATTGACACCTACAGAGATTAATCTTGATTGCATGGAACAAGCAACTATTGATCAGATCATGGATACACAAGTTAAGGGCACTCGCCAACAGAAGATCCAACTATATCAGGTTGTCAAAGCAGGGAATTAACTACTCCACCAAGGCAAGTGGCTCACCATGAATCAAGTTCACCATAAGTTTCTCCATTTGATGGGGGCACTCAACGTAATGGAGACCATTGCTTCTTAAGGGGGGAGGATTGATCCAAATGGATATTTTTTTCCATCCACCTATTCCACTAGCTCAAAACAGTTTTCCATTTTGGTAATTTTCTTGTAAATTTTCGACAGTTTTCGGGTCCCGAACTTCTGGGGCCATTTTGAGGCCCTAAATGACGTCTTTTGTAGATTTGGGGGGGGCAACGGATGTTTTTGTAATATAGTGGCCCCCACTTGGAATTTGTATAGCTCATATATGTTAGGATATCTCATCATCACTTTTTATGTTTGCATGCATCCCAGTCATCAGTGAGGTGTCACCTAGCACCTAGTCCCCAGTTTGCTAGCCCCGGGAGCTTCTTTCCACTCATTTTTAGCCCTCCTAGTCAGTGATGCACCCAAATTTCACCTACCACATGTGAAATGCACCCTTCTTCACCTACCACTCAGTTACACTTCAGTTAGTTGAGTAATTTGTGGATCTTTCCTTGATTTAAGTCTAGATTGACTTGTTAACTAACTGAAACACTTCGTTGGACCCCCAGTGAGACTAGATTGCCTATTTTGACTCTAGTCAGCTCCCCATGCACCCTCCACTGAGCCTCCTTCACTACATTAGTGCTCCCATGCGCCAGTTACACTACCTACATTCAGTTAGACTCAGTTTGACTCATGGTTGACCGTTACTTGTGCATTGATGACACCAGTGATATGATGATGAGGACTCCTAGTGGAGACAAGCTACACCATGCAGGCTATTTGATTGACCTCCTTGGTTAATTCGAATTGCTTGGTTTGGACCATTCAGTCATTGTGACTGCACATTGTGTTGTATTCTACTTCTGAGTTCAATAGAGCACTGTTGTAATTCTCTTGCACAGTTTACACATATTATTCTTTATGCATCTGTTGAAATTGATTTACATGTTCAATTAGATCTGTTGTGCTTCAATTTCACATGGTATCAGAGCCATGGCAGGGACAAGACTTCTTTTCTGCAGGGATTATTCATGAATATTGAGCAATTTTTGCTCACTTTGCAGCAGTTTTCTGCAGTTGCAGCACTTTCTGCAGTTGCAACTATTGCTCCATAATGGTTCTTGTTTGTTTGTGATTTGCAGGTTTTTTACTTCCTCCATTTGCATTTTCTATTGCAAAGATGGAATATTATTCTTCACGAAATATTCTTACTCCATTCAACTATGATGAATGGAAACCAAATATGATTGCATGTTAGAAGAAGCAATGTCTCTTTGATATGTGTATTGGTATTACAAGAGATTTTGTTTCCGATGAAGAGGAGAATGATTGGCTTAATGATTCTGACAAAGCTTTTGGGACAATATGTCTTGCTATGTCTCCTTGTATGCGATACCTCAGTACTACTCCTGAAAATCCAAGAGATCCATGGGCCCAACTCGATAGAGAATTTGGAAAGCGGGGAGAAGAGGATCATGCTAACCATTTGGAGAACATGCCCAGTCAGACCCCCTTATGTGTTCTCTCCAATTATGTCTTGGCCTCAACCATTGTTTAAGATGAAGAAGAAACTGTAGATTCAACACTCATTTTCTCATTGTCTTCTATTTCCAATTTTGAGCAAGATAAACCAGCTCATACTCTAGATTCCGAAGAGGTTCTTGAATCCTCTCTTTCACATGAGTTTGCCGATATGCAGAATGATTATCTACTTGATGTTTTGGAGGTCAAATCAGATTTTGGAGGTGAAGCATTCACCCTCCTTGATCACATGCTTCCTACATACTTCTATTCGATCATTGGCACAGTTTCTCAGAGTTTTATTGAAGATTAAGAGCACTACCATTCGCTTGAGTTCAAGTCTCATGCAATTTTCGCTGATTTTGGTTTTGATCTCACCCCTGTTGGTTCAAAGGAGATCTCAAGAAACCATCTCTCAAATATTGGAGCTGATTTAACTTCCATTGATCAGAAGTTCAAGTTTCAGGAGCTATTTGATCTGATTGGAGCTATTCCTACCTCACTTGGTTCGAATTACAGGCCCCAGGATCATATTCATATTTCATATTTGTTCTCACCATTTTCGGTATGAATAGCAAATTCATAAAGTCTCCATATTCACTTGCATCCAATAATGGATAATTCAAGCACATGTTTTTGAATCATGATCCATTTACTCCCAAGAGTAAGATACATCTAGACATATCTATTTGAGTTTGGAGCAGCTAAATCTTTTGGTGTGTTACAGTCCATTTTGAGGGGGGGGGGTTTCCCATGAGGTTTTCTCCATTTCCTCGATTAATAGAATATGAGTTTACTAGATCATTGTGTTTTTTGCCATATATATACATATGTGAATATGTGTGTGTGTGTGTGTGTGTGTGTGTGCTCTTTCATTTCGTTCTCACATAAATCTGGATCATATTGGATTTTTTACTATAGTAGGAGATATTAGACCATCAACATTGGGTAGTCAATCATTAATATAATGAGTGAGTGTGACACGTTGAGGTTTATCCTTCAACCCTTGACATTTTGAACAACCACATACTATTGGGGCATCATAACAGAGATCCAGCTTATGATGAATTACCATCAACGACCGAAGATTGTGGCTGGAAGATGGCATGTTACAGTTGGTGGGGTAGCAGATTTTCATTTTCATCTTCCAATTGCTTGTGGTATCTTGCTCCTGATAAGAGCTTGTGATGTTTTGCAACTAGTGGAATATCTTGTGCATCTGAACTCGATTATGAGTCAGGATCCTGCAAAATTGAATGCCTTGTTATTTAGATTCACATGGATTTGTAACATAAATTCAATTAGATAATCAAAATATAAATAAAATCTTAAGTCACTAGAGATGGAAAGAGAGGACTTGATGAACTTTGAGCAATATGGAATAAGCTAGAATTTGAAGAATTGGCCATTTGATATTATAACTTTTTTTCCTTGCATTTGACCCAAATCAACAATCAATATGTGTTTACATTCCTAAATTAAATTTTGGGAACTGTATAACAATCTAACTTTAAATATAGTTTTGAAACCATTTTTTAAGGATACAGCGAGTTTAAGCAACATATGTATACTATGAAGTATTATAATTGATGTGGTTGTATTCTTAGAGCATTTGAGATGAATATACAATTTTAATTTCAAACATACTTCCATAGGTCTTTTTAACTCAATTGGTGCGCTAGTATCAAATAAGCACACTGATACGTGTACGATACTAAAGCACATCGGTGTGTATAACACATATACGCATCGAACATAAACATACCCAAAAAATTATGCAAATGAAAATATTCGCCATGTTTTAATAACATATATTTACACATGCATTTCTCAATATTATGCCCAGATGATGCGCTTTTTATATTATAGAGCACTAGTGCACTCATATTTTTAAAACACATTGATGATTGACTTTGATTACATATATTTTTTGTTTCCAGATTTATGTGGTTGTTTGCTTCAAGTGATCTTGGAGCATCCACGGTTTCAAAGTTACGAGGTCGATGTTTCTCTAAATTGAATGCCTTGTTTGAAACTGTGGATGCTCCGAGATCACCTAATACATATAATTTTGTTTATTTTATGTCTACTCGGTGTGTTGTTAAAACTCTATCACACCGGCACTCACATATCTTATAGTCGCACCGGTAAGCACATAGCTCAACATGAAATTCCCTATTTGGACTACATGTTCATATTTCCATTTTATGCCCATACGGTGCGCTTAAAGAAATACAACGCATTGGTGCAATCATATCTTATAGGCGCACTGTTTATGGGAAAAATGTAACAATAAGTTATACATTAACAATGCATTTTTAGTAGATCGCATCGACGCGCTTATATATTAAGGCACACCGTGGTATGGAAATTGCGAGAAAAAAACGTACACATTTTTTTTCATGAGTTGAAATATCCAGCGAAAAAAGGATGGGGAATTTCTTTTTCAAAAAAATCGTTTGATAAAGTGATTTTATAAAAGAAAACATAATCACTATTTCATTATTTTGTCGAGGGGAGAGTTTTCCAAGAGAGATTGACTTGGAAGGACTTTGGAGCAACCAAAGTTTTTTGAAGATCAAAATTTGTAAGGTATGGTGAGTCACACAACACTTTGCATATTAGAAATTTCAAGTATGTAACTTCTTACTATTGATCTCAATGCATGATTTATGTATGTTCCTATTAAGATTTAGAGTAAATTATGGAGAAAAAAAAATCATAGTTACCTTCAATGCTGGAGCCCATGCTTTCTTGTTGCTTCCTTTTATTTTTTATGGCTACAATATTGAACATTAGGATTTAACTCCCTCTACTATTTCACAATTAGGGTTTTTCTTTTTAGGCACTTAATATTTAATGGGTTTGTGATTCTATATATAAGGCGTTGGGCATTTGATTCAATGAGACCACTTATTGCATCGGATCCCAAACCTTGTCCCTGTCAATTTTTTTTCTAAAAAACACTTTCATTGTTTTCAATGCGAATAGTACCGTAGAATGCACCGATGCACTTGACATATAAGCGCACCGTTTAGCTATAAATATTTTTAATTTATTTTAAGGATTATCCAATGCTATAGGTATACTAATTCACACCGGTGCTTAGATATCACATGCTAAATCCGTAGCCTAATTTTTTTTAAATTAATTTTCAGTATCAATGCGTATATATTTTGTACCCACTGATGCGTATATACTGTAGACGCACCAAGGTGTTCGTATTCCTAAAGCACATAGGTGTGCTAGACTACTTTTTTTGCTAGAAGTTATGTTATTTATTTGTATTATATATTTAATAGCTTCTCTATTTAATGTTCCAGGTTGTTTATTGATAGAAAATGTGTGATAAGATTTCAAGACCAACAATTCTAAGCAATACAATGGGAGCACATCTAAAAAAGAGAACAAGGCAAATTCTTTGTAATTTCAGTATAAAATTAATGTGTTTGAATTATATGTAAGTTTAACTATTGTATTTTGGTTAATGTGTGTCATGCAGATCAAAGCATGAGGAAACTCGTTAATATTCCTTGCAATCTAAGTGCAAAAAAACCTAAAACCATAATGGAAAATTTGCATAGGGATGAATTAGGTGAATAAAAAAGTAATCAATATGAATTTTTTCTTTGATTTTTAGTAATAATGTACTTAAGAATATTCAATAACATGTTTCAAACAATCTATTTCAAATATGTTGAATGTTATGCAGGGACTGACAGCGAGGGAAGGGCATGTCGTCCCTTGAAAATAAAAATTATGAAAGATGTAAATGATGATGAATTAGTCTTTATCTCATCTAGAGTGGTGCTGAAAGTTAATGAACGGGGGAAAAACTTCTATAAAATTATGATGGATATAGTGGAAAGAACATATAGACTTACTTGGCACTTACAATACAAAAATCAATCCAATGACTCCAAGAATCAGGTATATTTAAATTACAGGAAGCGTTTCCAAAACAATGGTCAATGAGACCTGCCAGAATTGCAATAGTGAAAATATACAACAACAAAAATATCATTGAAAAAGTAATATTCATAAACATGTTGTTCTAGAATATGTATATACTACTACAAAGCATTCCTTTATTAATATTAAGTCTGCTATATTTACTTTTCATCAATATAAAAATGATTTAATGCGTTTTAATTTTTTCAGGAAGGGTATGGAAATCCCAAAGGATAAATGAGGTGATATCCAGAAAATGCCAATAGGGATGTCCGGAAAAGTGTACAAGAATATGGTCAAAGAAATGGACATAATTGCATAGCAGGATGAGCCATCTCAACAACAACGTGCTTCCAATGTATGTAATCATTGAAATTTTATTTTATGTACATATAATTAATTAATTTAGCATTAAATATTAATTTTAAATTATTTTGTTGCAGAAAAGAAGACAAAATGAAATCCATTCAACACATAAGATGGGATGACAAGGAAGAAAAGGGTCAATAGAAAAGTTTGTGAGTAAATGTGTTTTCCTTACAACTTAAGATTTCATATTTTGTGATCTTTATATTTTAATTTTTTTACACCTATCCTTGGATGCATTCAAATATGTGGTAACATACAAAGAAGAGCCATCAAAAGAATTGATTAACATTGGGTTAAGTATGGGTTGTGAGCATATGTTGGCATGTCAAAAATTGATTGTGGAATTTTTAAAGTAGCTATGTTGTTTTACTTCTTTAATTTTATAATTAATATAACAACAAAAAATATTTAAATTAAATCTATGATTTGTGTTGGGTATAAAACTTGCAGGAAACAGAGTATGGAGTGGATCCAACACAAGAGTTGTTGAGAGACAACATGAGACTTGGATTTGAAAGAATGTGTATTGTTTATGACTCAATTATTGATATGGTACACTTTTCAATATAATAATCATGTATATTATCTATTTTTGCATTATCCCCACCAATGTAGATACACTCATTACAATTTAGTTTTTATGTTTTAAGATGGAAACTCAAAAGGAGGAACAAAATCGAACCAATCAACAAAACATTTGGCCAAATAACCCAAGTTATGCAAGCAGCTCGAGCATTGACAATAGTTTGAGTGAATAATGATGATCAATATATTTCGATGTTAATGCAAACTATTGCATGCTTTGAAATAACTGTCTATGAAAACCAGACATTTTGTATAATGTATTGGACATAGTGTCCCAATTGGAATACCATGGGTTACCAATAAATGTAACAATTACATATTGACATTTTGATTATTGTGGACCTTTATGCTGTCCCGTTTTGTATGACAAAGGGCCTCTTATTCATATATAATAAAATAAGTTTCTTATTCTATTGCATTGTCCAATGTCATTGTGAAATGTTACATCGTTGATTAAATATATGGATGATTAAATATTACAATGAACATATGTGAAACCTAATGGTATAAAAAATTAATACAAACATCATATCCAATCATGGTAATTAAAATTCAAATATGAATACTATTATAAAAATTATTTCACTTTCTGATGAATAATGGATTAAAATAAATATATAGATGTATCAATGCATTGTAATTTTTATAATATCTAGTTGTCACCACTCGTCGGTGAGCAAAAGATCATCAATGTGTTTAATTGTATAAAGTGCACTGGTGCTTACAATTTTTACACACGCACCAAGTATATGTGAAGGACCTGATTAACTCCACAATTAGAATTATTGATTTTATTTAATGAGATGTTCATATAAATACATTGAAGATATAGTTGTGATAGTTAAATTGTCATCAACCATTTATTAAACTACCTAATAAACCTGAAGGATTATTTAGTTAGTATTCCCCCTCTTAAGTTGAAGGGGTGTTTGTAAGTCCAAGCATCATTTTGAATTTCTCAATTTTTTTCTCTTCCAAGCACTTTGGTTAAGATGTCTACAATTTACTCACTTGTGGAACAATATCTTAAATGAATAGTCTTGGACTCTACATTATCTTGAATCAGATGATACTTTGTGTCTATGTGCTTTGTTTGATCATGGAATCTAATATTCTTTGCCAAGTTGATTGCAGAAGCATTTTCAATCAAAAGAGTATTAGAATTCACTTGTTTCTCTTGCAAATGTTCAAGTATTTTCCTTAGCTAGACAATCTCCTTTGTTGCTTCTGCAACTGCCACATATTCTTCCTCTGTTGTGGAATCTATTGGAATTGACTGTTACATTATCTCCAAGAAATAGATGCTAATAAAAGATTCATAAGATCACCTAAAGTTGATACTCCATTTTCTTTATCCCTGTCAAAATTTGAATCAGAATATCCAATCAAGTTAACATCATCCACCTTAGAATATTTAAGTCCATAATCTTGTGTCCCCTTCAAGTAATTTAGAACTTGTTTTGTAGCATACTAATGTCCTTCACAAGGTTTTTGCATGACCCTGGAAAGGATACCAACAATAAATGAAATATATGTTTTGGTGGTGGTAAGATAGATAAGACTTCCCATAAGTTGTCTATACTTGGTTGCATCCTCAAATTCATTCCCTTCTTTGGATGTGAGCTTCAAATTTTGTTCCATTAGAGTAGAGAGAGGGTTACATTCAACCATGTTGAATTCTCTCAACAATTCTCCAATGTATTTTTTGGGAGATGAATATGTAGTTTGGATCTTGTGTCACTTCAATGTCCAAGTAGAAATGAATATGTCCCAAATTTGCCATCTCAAATCCGTTATTTAATTCATTCTTTATGGATATAATATAGTATTCATTGTTCCCTATTATCAATAGATCATCTACATACACCACAAGATATACAATATTTTTTCCAACTTTCTTGACAAAAAGAGTTGCATCATCAAGATTAAAGTGCTTAAAAATTTTACTTCAGAAGATGCTCAATTAGATTTTCATACCAATCTC
Source organism: Larix kaempferi (assembly GCA_027924585.1). Lineage (NCBI taxonomy): Eukaryota > Viridiplantae > Streptophyta > Pinopsida > Pinales > Pinaceae > Larix > Larix kaempferi. Next base: position 23,673,648 of record BSBM01000217.1, read on the forward strand.
GCGATGCTTGTTTCAAGCCATATAAAGATTTGTTGAGCTTACATACCTTATGTTATTGTCCCTTCACAGTAAAATTTTCAAGTTGAGACATGAAAACATTCTCTTTCAAGTATCCATTAAGGAAAATAGGTTTTACATCCACTTGATGAACTTTCCATTTGTTTTGTGTTGCTAATGCCAATAAAGTAAGAATGGTATCCAATTTTGTTGTGGGGGGAAAAGTCTCATCATAATCGATGCCTTCTTTCTATGCATAAAATTTTTCCATGAGACTCGCCTTATGCGTCAAGTGAGCCATTTGATTTATATTTTTTCTTGTAGACCCACTTGTAACAAAGTGGTTTGATTCCAAATGGAGGATCCACCAACTTCCATGTCCCATTCTTGATGAGAGCATCAAATTCTCTCTACGTAACTTATTTCCAATTATCACGAAAAATTGCTTCTTCAAAGGAAGATGGTTAATAATCAACAGATAAATCCAATTCTTAACCAACTGAAGCTTTAATATCATTTGTATCGTTTGTATTTTAATTACCTCTATCTTCTTGTCTTATTGAGCTTCTAGTTCTTGTCTTTCAAATCTCATCAAGATGAACACTTTCAAGAGCCTTCGTAGCCCATTTTGAAATCTTATGTGATGAACCAGGTTGCTCAACTAGATGAGATGGCACATTCTCTTCAAGACTTAGTCTTCCAACTCCTTCAATCAAATAATCCATTCAAACTTCCTCTTCTGATGAGGACGAGTATGAAGATAACATTTCAAAATAAGATTCTAGAAGTTGATCCAAGATAGGAGTCTCCCATTCAAAATTTGGAATCTCATTATCAAATTCATCATATGTCTTTATATGAGTAAACTTATCAAGATGATCAAGCTGCCTCTCAACAATCTTGCCACTTTTAGGGAATTCAAGAAAAATCACATCTCTAGAAAGAATAATTTTTTTATTTACCTCATCGTAAATATGATACGCCTTTGAGGTATTTGAATACCCCAAGAAGATACACTTTCAACTTCTTGCATCCAATTTGTTTCGTTGTTCTTTCGAAATTAAACCATAACAAGTGGAATCGAAAATACTAATATGTCTTACCGAAAGAACACAAGCATGCCACATTTCATAAGGTGTCTTATTATGAAGAGCATGGGATGAAATTCTATTACACAAATATATTGCACAGAGGATTGCATCACCCCAAAACATCAATTTCACATTTTTGAAAAACATCATTGAACAAACCATATTTAAAAGTGTATTGTTCATCCTTTCTGCTACACCATTATGTTGAGGATTTTATGGAACTGTGGTTTGATGCTTAATTCCATGTTGGTGAAGATAGTTGTCAAATTAATTAGATGTATATTTGCTTCCAATATCACTACGTAAAGTGCTTATACATGATTAAACTTCATTTTGGATCCATACATTAAATTTTTTAAATGTTTCAAAAGCTAGAGATTATTTTTCAACAAGTATACCCAACACATCCTTGTGTAATCATCACTAAAAATCATGATAATGTTTATTTCCATTAGTATATGGAACAAGCATTGGGACACACAAATCAGAATGTATTAACCCAAGTTTTCTAGATGCTTTGGAAGTGGAATAATAGAAAGGTCGTTTGCTATGCTTTCCAAGCATACATGAATCACATTGCTTCAATTTCCTTGGAATAGTAGGCAAACTTGAAACACACTTATTTTTCAACAAACAAACAATATCATAGTTAATGTGCCCAAATATAGCATGCCATAAGAAACTAGACGATAATGTACCTTCATCATTGTGGTATAAGTAGAAATAATTATGTGTACAAGCATATGTTCCTTTCAACTTCAATGATTGTTCATCTTCCATACCTGTCATAACAACCATGTTATCAAAATCCATCCTTATTTCAATTTTGCAATTGAATATATGAATAGAGTGAACTTGCTATCGAATTTGCACAAGAGACAACAAGTTCCCCAGTTACTCAGGAATATAGAGAACATCATGCAAAATAAAATTCGGGAATCCATGCAACTTAAGTCTAATGGTTCTGATTCCTAGAGGCTCGAGACTTGATTTATGTAATACCCCAATTTTGACCCTTGTGAAATATTGGCTAAGGTAAATATTGTATACATGCGATGTATGTTTCCCTAGCGTGGAGCTCAAGGCCAAGGCCCCGCTAGTGTATGCTCATATTTTATTTAAATGGACAAGTAGTTGATATTTTGATACCCATGTGCTATTAAACCATGGAATATTGTAATTGATGTAAATATTTGATATTGCAATAAAATACCAAAACTGGCTATGGAAGCAACGAATGAGAAGGGGCCATGTGTATCCACTAGGGAGAGGTGAGGGGGTTGTGGGGATGAACCATATGCTGCCAAATGTCATCCTGTGAACCCATTTGACTTTCTTTGCTGACATTTAATTCTGCTGTAAGGAAGTTGTTGAATATTTCAGTCCATGGCTTCAATGGAGCATGGGCAGCCCAGAAATTCGTATGGCAGAGTATGGGCTCTGTTTTCTTGTACCACAAGTCACCCTACCTCTTGGGAGTTGCTTCTTCCTCACTCCCATTCCATTGTTGAAGGGGCCAGCATCAATTTTCATCCCTTACGAATTCCCAGCGGTGAGCAAAACCAGAAATCGCAACTTTGCAAGAACCCACGTTTTGTAGGGCCATAAACATCCAGAATTGGTATTGGACAATAAATCCAATGGGGGATCCATGGATATGAACCTTGGGGCGAATTTGAGAGTATTAGATACCCCGAAATCCATAGAAAAACCCAGTTTTTATAGCCTAGAAATCAAGTGACGGGATTGAGTTATTTGATGACAGAAGTTTGAGCAATCCAAGTGTGAATGACTGAACAGAGGTTGGGTTTGCTTGATAAACCCAGTGAAGGCTGAAATCTCAAGGAATTAGCAGCTGGACCTTTATATGCCCACCCTGAATAGCACTAGAGGGAAGCGACGCCTGAGGAACTGTGTAGCAGAGAAGGGTACCTTCCTTGTGTTGGGTGAGGTAGGTATTGTAGGTGTCATACTGTTGAATTCATTCGAGATTCATGTAGCTCTGTGGTTGAGCTCACTGGCTTAGCATTTCCCTCCCTTGTCTTTTGTATTCTTGATAAACCCAACTGTGTGTTGGCTTAGCACAGCTGTTGAGTGAAACCATGGTTGTGAGTGAGCCTGTTTAGTTCCTCCTTAGTGGATACACAACCCAGCTCGGGAGTTATCTCTCAGCTGAAAGAATACAAGTTGGACAAGGATCTATGGTTGGGTGGAACGTTGCTCTCACATAGCCAGTTGTTGGACAACTTCATCTCAAAGATAAGTGTTCTCTATGTTTTAAATTATATGCATTTGGTGTTCTCTAATGTGTTAATTCGGAATGGTAATTATTCATGTTAATGGAATTGATATGAATCCTGTGCATAGCATTGGAATGGAATTGAATCCCTGAATGTTGAATCATCCTCTGCTGGTGATAGATATGTTGATGCATTATTGTTTGTGTGTGTGCAATTGTGTTTTAATTTCGCTGTGTTTATATTGAGTATGAGTTTGCACACAGAATTTTGTATTTATTCAAGCATTTCTTGGTATTGTATTGGATGAGATATCCAAATAAACTCGGTAAGATTGGTCATGTTTCCTTCCATGGTTTGGAATGATGGAAGGGGACGTGACAATTTATCTAGAAAATAAACTATACCATTTACATTGTCATTAAAAACTTCAAAGAATTCTATTCGAAATTTCATATGGCATGTTGCACCTGTGTCAAGTGACCAAGCATCTCTCCAAGAAGCAAATGAAATGTTAAACAAATCTTCAATTACTCCAATATTGCAATGGGAAACAATGTAATGAGCAGATTCAGGTTCTTTACCTTTCATTAATTCATATGCTTTACCTTTATCTTATTTCTAATAATATTTGTATTTGATTTGATCCCATTGTAAGATACCAGCCAAGAATATGCTAGAATATCAACTCAGAACACAAATTTTAAGCAGAATTTTCACTAGTAAATTTTAACAATTATTATAATCTGCAAGGTGATAACTCTAGATATTGTCTCCCAACCCAAGGATGATAGGGAAGACTTTAGGTTCTAGTTTTTATATGGGAAAGTGTGCAACAAAAAGGTAGACAAAGGAAAAAGGTTTAGGATCCTTTGTACAAAGTACGAAAACCATTTATGTTTTGAACATCGACACCGCCGAAGTCTACCGCAATACTTCTTGGTGCATCCGCATATACAAACTAGATCAGGGTTAGGTAAGTGTGATTGTACATAGATTTGGTCTCATGATGGTCTTTGGGCATCAAGGAATAGAAGATGATAAAATGATTTAGAATTTGGGAGCTTTTACTGCAGTTTGGAACATAAGGCTGTATTCTCCATTTCCTTTCCCAAGAACTATATAGCCTTCTCTAATTTGGGTCTGGAGCTAGGATATGGTTCATTTACATCCTAATAAACCACAACAAGTTGCAGAATTGAACTTGAGTTCATATAATACATTTTATAGGAAAAACATTAAAACTAGCTAGTTGGATTGCTCAACTACTCAAGATTCCAACTGCCTCAAAAATTATAATACCCTCTCAAAACTTTGATATACTGGTTGGATGAGTTTCTTGGGGATTTTATTGAACTACAGAAACTTATGACACTTCATTTGGATTCATATACTTCATTTTATGCAAGTTATGGAAAAACTAGTCAGAATTTGTAGTCTAATGAGCATAGGTATGCAAATGGCTTAATTACTTGCAGAATTTTTTAAATTCAGATATATGAATAATATAAAGGATGGTTTATCAGGAAATAACCATCATATTACATAGATTTAAGCAATACCAAAATGTCCCTAAGGGTCCTAGCAACCTCCAACATGAAACATGTACCAAATACATCAAGGAAAGCTCCTTTGGGTGGAGTATGCAATACATAAAGATGGTAGGTATTGAGCAGCATCAGTGGACCTGCAATAAATTCAATGAATAGGTATGTAATCCTTCTCCATCATGGTAGAATTCGAATAATCACTGATTGATGTCCAACGGAGAATTAGAGAGAAGAGAAGAAGATAGAAGGTTGTTGAAGGAGTGGTTCCTTCTTCAAAACTCTTAAACTCTTATGAAGAAATTCAACCAAAACTTGAGATCAGTCTTTAATGGCTGCATATCAGTATTCAATGGCTGCAAATTAGTCTTCAATGCCTGTCAGAGAGAGTGGAGGAGAGACTAGAACAAAAATGGCTAAGGGGAGCATCACCCAAAGCAAGGTTGAGGCACATCACTCAACAAGAGGAGCTATAGCTCTCACATTCAATTACCAAATAGTCAAAATATGTGAATTGGAGTTGGAATCATTCTTTTATAAATTTAGAGTGACTTGCTTAGCAAGTTGAATAACTAGGTGACCTGTGAGAACCCTTCCACATGGGCCACCCATGAGTGGGTATACTTGCCTTGCTTTTGCCTTACAAGATTTCCTTTCCTTTTAAGAAATTGCGCCCCCTTTTGTCTCAATATGTTTCCTGCTTTGTTAGAGTTTCCTACTTTGTTAGAGTTTCCTGCTTTGTAGACTAAAATGCATTTTTAGAAACCGTGCCCCCCTTTGTCTCAAGATGTTTCCTGCTTTGTAAATTGAACTCCCTTTTGGAAACTGCGCCCTCCCTTAGATTTTTTTGGGTGTTTCCAATTTTCCTTCTTTTGGCAACTTCTTACACCTTCCTGCTTTTCATTCCTTGCTATTTTCTGGCCTCCAGTTCCAATTCAGCAACCTTATCCTCATGAGGGCGCCCTCTTGGCCCACTTGCACACATATTAGCAATTCTAATTACGAAAATTAATTTCTCCACTTGACTTAGGATAAAATTTATTCTATGCATGCATAATAAAATGAAATTATTTTCCTTAGGGGTTATTTTGTCCCCTTTTACCCATGGTCATTGAATTAGCCAAAATTTGGGACATGACACCCATGGATCCCAACAACATTGTGTGGCATGTCTGTTCTTATTGCAACGAACACAATGATGTTCAAATCTCTCATCTTGATTATGTCTACCCCCTACCTCTTAAAGTCTTCTTTCCACATCCTCTTATATTGCCTTCTCATTTAGAAGAATCTTGTAATTGTTTATTCTGAGTAAGGAACAAAGTCTCTTTAGTAGGCTATATTGTTTTCTTTCCAAAGGATTTCTCAAGTTCTGCAACCTTCTTTACCAAAGATTCGAATGTATTGGACTTCATTTGGCCACTAGCTTGCAAGGATTCAAGATAGTGTGAATATATATAGGATAGAGAGCTTTAATAAAATCTATGGAAGGAATATTGATCTCCACTCTAGTGGTAATTTTTTATGGCTTTAATATCATAAGCTAAAGCCATAGGATCATTACCCTTCAACTGTAGGTTGAAGAGCTTCACCAAAAATTGTATGAGTTCCAATTATAAATGTGAACCATACAAATGTTTCAATTTCATTAAAGCAACATAAGAGTCTTTAAAAGATAATATATGATGATTGACATCTTTACTAACCGATGATCGCACGCATAAGCTTTCTTATCTATGTTCTTCCATATAGTGAGCTCTTTGTTTGTTGTTGGCTTGGTAGATGCTTCATTATTCTCTCCTTCATAGATGCCATCCCAAAGGTCATTAAAAATAAAAGTATGTTTATTCTTTCTTGACAACTCTAGATAGTTTTGTTTAAGAGTGAAGACCACACCAACAATAGATATGACTGAATGCATATTATAGGAAGATTTGTTCTTCGACTCATATCAATAACTTGTAAATACTGCTCCCATCACTTAGTAGCATCTTATAGAATAAAATAATATGAAATCTCGCCTTAACACACATTCACCATTTAACTGTATGCATTCATCAAATGAGAGATGCAGCTTCTTGTTGAATGCAGCTTCTTGCATCTCTCATCTCTTTGTTGAATGCAGCTTCTTGCAAACAGTCTGGAATCTCTGTTGTGATGGCTTAAAGATTAATTTATTTTGGAAAGATAGTGATTTTGGTAATTGTTTGTTGAACTGGGTACGAGAAGGTACCATGCCACTCTTCTTACCTATTTTCATCTCCTGGATTATTTGGTACTCTCGAAACTCTACCTTATTCCATGGCCAATCCCCTGTAGCTGATGGTTGTGCTTTGACTGTTCTCAAGATGCTTGAGATTTATCAGGTGGAGGATGGTGCAAGAAGAGATGTTAGAAACAGTCTTTTCTCCTTATCTGTTACTCAGCCGGTCTTATTCTTTGATGGAGCTGCACAAGATGGCATGTGTGCAGCAGGTGGGGTAATCTATTTAAATGAGGATCATTATTTTACATTGTGTCTAAATGGAGGTCGGGGGACAAATATGAAAGCGGAATTATTGGCTCTATGGTGCGTTATGAAGGTGGCAAATATCTTTGGATTAGTAAATCTAAAGGTATTTGGAGACTCTCGTGTGACTATTAAATGGGCCTCAAATGAATTCAGGCTTGATGTTTTGGCACTCCGGCATTGGTGTATGCGTACCAGAATGGAGATCTCCAGGCATGCAGAAATATCTTTTGATCATATATAGAGAGAGCACAATCCCCTTGCAGATACTCTTTCCAAACAGGCTCTTCAAGGATCAGAAGGTTTCTTATATTGGGAGGAATGGTTGGAGTCTTGCATGCAAGACAAAGGATCTGTATATCTTTATTAACTTGGTTTTTGATGTTTTGGATCTTTTTTGGATTCAGTCACAAGGTGAAATCTGGGATATGAAGTTCTCATAGTCTATTTTTTGTATCGAAAATTTTGATATCCTAGCAAACTTGTAGAAAATGGAACCTGTGGTTTCCATGGATAATCATTGTACTATTTGATTCGATTTTGAATAGCAATAGTACGTATTTTTTTCTGCTGAAAAAAACTGTATGCATTCACCATTGAAGGAAGCAGCCGTGAACTGGATCCATCCAAATTATGGTTGAGAGCAGCTGTGAACAAAAAAATGCTTGACAACTGTGAAGAAAAAATGCCTTTAACAAAAACGCCTGGCAGAGTTTGTAGAATTAAAGAACCCCGTGAACAGCTTCACATAGACGTAGGGAGAAGAGAGAAAATATTCGCAGATGAGAAGAAAATACGCCGTGGATATTAAATGATTCCTAAACCTCAAAACACGTAGAGATTCACATGTAGATATTGGGCCACGTCATCATGGATCAAATTTGAAGGGTGGGGTCCCATTTCACTTTGAAGGGCTATGAGATATTGATCGCTTCAATGTTTCCATGTAAAAATAAGTTATTCTTTTCATTTGAAAATGTAGTAGTACATCAAAATTTCAATGTTTACTTACGTAGTAAAGTCAAGAGGCTTTATTTTGCAGTGGATATAGCAACACTAAACGTTATATATGTCATAGAACACAACCATATTTCACCCCGATCTAGCGGCTTGGTCTCTAGGCCACTATGCCAACTTTGACATCTTAGAAATTTCCCAAATTGATCTTGCCTCTTAAACATTTAACCAGTATAATAATACAGTTAACTTGCTAACCCCATTCCAATGCAACTTTCTTCCTTACAGCCAAAATTAATACTATTTTACTCTTTCATGATCTGCTTGAACATGAGGAATTTATTAGTGAAACATAACTTAGGAGACAATAGAAAATCCACTTTCGAGATGTTCAGTGTGAATTGCCATAACTAAATTTATAGATCTTTTTTTCTGCATCAGCTAGAGTTAGCTTGCTAGCCCAATTCCAATCCAACTTTTAACCAATATAATAATATTTAATACCTCTTAAAATGGGTTCCTGGCTGCTTCAAACACTACAAGATCAATGAAGAATTGGGTTCTTCAACTCTTCTAAAAGCAACGTGATGCTTATTCTTGGAAAAGTTCAATCTTTGTAAATCACTAGCATTCTGCAAACTAATATAAATTCTAGCCTACATAAAATCTAGCCTACTTAACAATGGAAAAAATGATAATGTAAGAAAAAAAGGAAGAAATTGTTTCATAAGCCAAAAACATTGGACGTTGAATTTGGTCTGTATCTGTTACTAAATTAGTGAACAATAGAGATGTATGCAGAAAGGCAGTAAAAAAGGTGAAGGGAAAGAATCTGAATGGTAACTTTTTTTACTTTGTTGAACTGAGGACCATAATTCACTTTCCTGCACCTCAATCAAACAACTGCATTTCCATTTATAATCCTCCTTCATGCAAGTATATTAGAGAGAACAGTTCAACAAAGAAGTTGGATTGGATTGAAAACTAATAGCAAGTTTCTGTGTCACTTTAATTGTGTACCCTATGGCAGAATTGAATGCCAATGACAACAATATATGTTTTAATTTTTCATTCAACACTATGAATGCCACACGTACTTGGGATAAAATAAGTTTAAGCAGTCCTTACATGTTACATGCTATGTTATGGTTTGAGCAAAGAGAACTATCCAACTATAGGAAAATTTTATTCTCAATAGCTGATTAAGGACCTTGGATGCTTCTTCTCTATATCCCTCCCCCTAGATCTCGTTATACATACTAAATATATGGTATGATGGAGTAGAGGATGGGTTGTAACTTGTGAAGCATAAGTAAGATGTAGGTAGACCAGCTAGAGAGGAGATGCATAGATGGTTGAAGTTCTTGTTTTATTCCAGACCAGTCAATAAGGGAAACAAAATCAAAAGGTAAAGTAGCACTGTCATTCTAAAAATCAAGATTACAAAAACATTTTTGTCCCAGTTCGTACAGTCGAACGTAGATTGTAACTGTAGTAGCATCGGTGGTCTTCATATTAATAAATACCAAGAATCTTAAACCGTGTACTAGAGGAAGGCGTCAATTCAGCGAGTGAGAAATTGGGGAAAATAGCTCATGTAATACAGTTTTAGATACAAAGTCTGGATTCTTGATCTAACTCATTAACTACATGCATGGAGGTTGGTAGAGTGGGAACTTCCCCAAATCCCCAGGATTTTTGGTAAAGATGGGGTGTGCACTGCGCACACCTGATTCTCGTAGGGATGCAACCGTGGCCAGTGGAAGCCGAACGGGTAAGAACTCAGTTTCAGAGTGAAAAAAATGGTCTTCCTTGTCCCCTCCATTTCAGGAAAGTTAAAGGGCAGCTAAATTCTCAAGAACTTCGATCGGGCGACAATGGAAAATAGGGCAAGGGAAGGAGCAAATGGAATCATATGCATATACACGGAACATATGGAGAAAGAATCAATTGTTGTTGTTGCTACAGTTGGGAATTGATAAATGTCGTTCTAAACAGCCTTTGATGGAGATTTGTGACAAACCCACTCTTGGGTCTAGGCTTCAAATTTGAAGCCTTCAAGGCCCATTTGAGGTAACACAATTTTAGTCAAATAATAATATTGTGTTTGAACTTTGAAGTTACAAAATTTTAATCAAATAACAAAATTTTTAAATAATTGATGGGATCATGAATGGATAAAATGATGTACATACCTGTAAATTCATAGGATGTCATAAATCTAGTCAGCCTTGAAGTTGAGCTCCTCAAAGAAAACAAATTTCTTTATATATGTTTATGGCAGGATGGCATTGGCAGCTTCTCTCTGCAAACTCTCCTGGAGGACTGGAGGAGATAGGGTTGGTGGAACTTGGAAGTAATTCGACCAAAGTGGAGTAGAGGTATAAGAAAAAGCTTGTTTGTATTCCTGTAATATTATATATTGATGGTCGGAGCCATGGAAGCATGGAATTCGAGCATTGACTTGATGCAACAAAGAAAACACAAGGTGGGACTCAGGAGCCGCAGGATTGATTTTGATACAAAAAAGAAAACACTGGGTGTGATTCTGGGAGCCACAGACGGTAGGATTAACTTGATACAACAAAGAAAACACAGGGCTGTGGGTAGGGGCCACGGGAAGGAGCAGCAGCCTGCAACATTACAAGAAGTTTTGGATTGTGGATTTTGTCTGAAATGCCAAATTCGGGGCACATTAACATAATCTATTATACATTGAATACTCAATTAATTCACTGAGTCAGAATTCACAAATTGGTATGTGATAACTTGTGACATGCTAAGCCCACTGCCAACAACACATATGAGCCACCAACCAGGTTTAATAAATTCGTTGCTTCCATTAAATGTGTTAAACACGTAAGCGCTTGCTGCAAACAAGAGAACTTAGAAGCATTCAAGCCATGTGTTGCTCAATGTAAGCCCGCCCACACAAGTTGGTCAATGATATTATTAGAGGCCCAATGGTCCATGATCCATGGATGATCGAACACGTGGATATTGGAGAGTAACCGAGTCCCACTCCCAAGTCACCTAGCTAGTAGCCACATTCCCAATTTCCCACTGAAAATTGTCGATGGGTGAAATTTGAAGCTACCCTTCTATTGCAATTTTAAACAACAATGGTTAATTTAATTATTGAAGGGCTTACCATGAAATTAAATTTTTTTTGCATGGTAAAATTTGAAGTGGCCTTCTATGACGTGTAAAATGGCCTCTGAAGGGCCCTGAAGGCTTCAAATTTGAAGCTTGCACGTCATTTATGTCAAGAAGATGGAAAAATAAAGTGCAACATTTTATACACATAATTTCATCGTATTGTTTAAAGACAAGCAAACCGCCTAATTCACTGTGCAAATAGAGTTCTTGTAGAGGTCACTAGAATGTTAATTGCGCAGACCACATGTGAGAGATAAGAATCTGCATCCAAAAAAACTAGCATGGAGTTAAGCAACTTAGTGGCTTTGACACCACTCAACGACCCAATTAACTCCACAATTAGAATTATTGATTTTATTGAATGAAAGGTTCATATAAATACATTCAGCCGATCATTCAAAATGCAGATACATTTGCCTCTGACCTGTTTCCAAATGATAGAAGAGAAAACATGAGCCTAAGCTTTGCAACGTGTCATGATATGTTTGAGCACTGGGATGGAAATGCCCTCATTTTGAAAATGTGATAGTGAAACATTATGAAAAGCTATACTATTTGAAAATTTGGGCAGTGAATCGTTTTGATATGATGTGTGATGAAACCATGGATAGTAGCATGTGTATCTCCCGCTGACAGACTTTTAACAGTCTGCATTAAGCTGAATATAGCTGACAGACTTTTAAGAGTCTGCAACAACCTGAATATTGCAAGCACTTGAAAGTAAAGTACTAAGGTAGCCAGGCTCCAAACACAAACGTTATCAACCTTTTAACTCCTCACCACCAATCACCATCCCATCAAGCCTCATGGTAGCTGGGAGAGTGTCCAAAGTACAAATATCGGGATTGACTGTTAGAGGAGTACAGCCAGATCTATTATCCTTAGGATCAAATCCAAGGGTTATATTTTCAATCAAAATGGACACAATTTATATCAATCTCACGAAGGTTATATACCCATGAGTGAAAAGGGAATGAAGGTTATGCATGGATGGTTTAGGTTCCACTACTAAAGATAACTATCATTTCTTGTAAAGATAACTATCATTTCTTGTGAGAGTCACTTTGAAGTATGGCACAAGTATTCAAATTGGGAAAAAAATGCTTTGGGAAAATTATAATTTTCGAAAAATTAATTTTAATTTTAGATTTTTTTTTTAAATTATATGTTTATTTTTTTATTTATATGTTTATTTTAATGTTTATTTATTTTTATTTATTATGAAGGACTATTTGCGAAGTCGGGGTTTGAATCCTCAAACATCGCATGTTGTGGTCGTAGTGGAACCTTTAGAAGCATCATTCCGTGCGGACCCACGTCCAATGAATATGGAGATCATAGTATGTTTTCTGGGATCCATATCATCCCACCAAACATGCCAACATTGTAGTCTCTAAACGGCTAATTGACAACGGACCAAATGACATATTTCTTGCGAATGTTAGGAAGCTTGTGTCAATGTGACAAAATGAATGTGCACCAGATTCCTCATCAAAAACATTGAAAATCGATTAAATGGTTAAGCAATTTTGTAGCAAAAGAATTTTCTTTTCTATTACAATTTTGTGGCAAAAGTATCATATTATAGCAATAGCTGTTAGCAATTGCCGAAAGCAACTGAGGGGACATTGCCACCTCGTGGCTCTTGTATTATTAATTGTACGCACTAGTGCTTTTACGATACAATATCACCGGTGCAACAATATATCAAGTGTTTTTTTATTAAGTGTATGCCCCAATGTTTTTACGAGAAAATCATACTAGGGCAACGACAATATATTGAAACTACACCATAATGTTAAACTAGCAATTGCTCCCTAAGGTGTAATGCAACGCCGAAAAGGAAACAAATAAAAGTAGATGCAATGAAATGAAAAATAGAGTAATAAAACAAATGCCATCAAGAATTTGTTGTGTGGTTTTCTTTGAGTGCTCTAAATGGTGATTCAATTAAAGTTTTGTTGCCTTATGTATGTAGGAGAGTTATGTTTGATCTAGGTAGGATGGATCTTCGTAAGTCCAAGACTTTGGCCCGAACCCCAACTAAAGCTGGAGGGCTTGTTAGATTAATCCGCTCTGACACTTCTTCCCAGGACATACAACTGGATCCTCCTTGTGGTTTAGTGCCTACCATACTTGGTTCACTGCATTCTCCTGGACTGACTTCTTCCATTCAGTGCTTTGTGGATTCTTCTTCAGCGGTGGGACAGGTCCTTTCTTCGGTGGTGGATCTGGTTTCTGAACCTGTCTCAGTGGTTCCTCTGTTACCTGGCAGAAGGAACAGACGCTCTGGTGTAGTATCTAAGAAGCCCAAACCACTCAATTTGGTATTGGGTGAGGACATTCCCTTGAATGAGTTTCTACTAACCAACAAACTTACTCTTGTAGGCAAGTTCACCGGTAGACGGGTGAATTCTCAGGCTTTAAAGAATTGGGTTGTGGGTGTCTAGTATCATCTTGTGGAAACTATGCCTATGGTCTTGGTTTTACTGCATGGTTGGGTTGCTTTTCGTTTCTTCACTGCTCCAGACTCCTCTGCAGTGCTAGCTGGAGCTTGGCGTTGGGATTCTGTTGCTCTTTTTATTAAACGGTGGACGCCTCTATTCGACCCATGAATTGAAAGGTATGATATTGTCCCTATCTAGGTAAAAATCCCTAATATGTCGTTCCAGTTTTGGTCCAGATATTTTTTAAAAGAAGTTGGCAATTCGCTTGGATCCTCTGTGGAAAGTGATCTATCCTATGAGGCTTCAGGAATTTACTGAGTGGGGAAAGTCCTGGTTAACCTAGATCTTCATGGGAGCCTAGCGGAGTCTACAACTATCTCTATAGGGGCTACTACTATCTCTATAGGGAACCTTTCCTTTAACAAACTCATGGACTATCAAGGTGTCCCGTTCAAGTGTATTCATTGCCATCACTATGGACACATTGTAAAAGATTGTGTACTGAACTTTACCAGGAAGGTTTGGAAAAAAACGATTCCTTCTAGGTCTGTCTCCTTGATTTTTTCGGAGGGTTCTCTGTCTGTCGCTACTCTTGGGTCTGTTTCAGGCTTAGCGGAGCTTTCTACTCTTGTTCCTGTGGTTACACCAAGTTTTGATGAACCCGGGGACATTACTGGGTCTGTTGCTTCTGATGGTTTCTCGGTTCCTTACCTGTTTTCGAAAGGGCCAGCTTCTTCTTCTTTGGGACCGACTAACCTTGATGCTCTGTGTGCACACCCTATGGACTTTACTCTTATCCCTCCTTTGGACTCTCCTGGAACACCTTTTTTAGTTTTTCCTCCTGGGTCTCTTGTCCTTAAGTCCCTTTCTCCTCATAGTGTGGAACCCTCTCATGGAGATTTTCTGAGGTCCAAACAGAGTGAGGCCTCTTCTACCCTTTTTGAACAGAGTTTCCAGGTCTCATCTCGGGCAAAAAGGATTAAAGGAAGGGTAGTAGGGGTTTCTGGTTATAAGGTGGTGGTGGATGTTCAGGGTTCTGATTTACGAAAGAAGTCTTTTTCGTGGGCACTTAGAGCAGTAGGTTCCCCGGTTGTGGTTCCTTTATGATGATCATGACACTTAATTGCAGGGGTTTGGGCTAGCCATCCTAAAAAGCTAGCTGTGAAAAGACTTATTGTAGCTAATAGAGTAGATGTTGTTTTTTTTCAAAAGTTAAAAATTGGTGGATATGGGGTTGTTGTTGAGATTCAAAAATTGCTTGTGGGATGGCAATTTGAATATACTGATGCTATAGGGATGTCTGGAGGTGTCATTACTGGTTGGCGCAATAGAAATTTGGTCATAACCAACTCTTGGGCACTCGAATCAGGGCTTGGGGTTTCACTTTTCTCTCCTGAATTTGGTCTGGACTTCTTGCTGGTTAATCTTTATGGACCTTGATCTGACATGAAACTATACTGGGATCAGTTTTTTCTCTAAATCCTGCATAGACTCGCAGAACTTGATCCTGGGAGGGGATCTCAATTTTTCACTCGATTTTTCCGAAATTTGGGGTCTGTGTGCTCTTGCAAACCCTTTATCGGCTTACTTTCAGAATTGTCTTGAAGAATCCAAACTTATTGATTTTGGATTGGTTAATATGGTCCCAACTTGGTCTAACAGACAGACTGGTGAAGATCGAATTGCCAAGAGACTTGACCAGTTTTTATTATCGGAAGATCTAATGGGGAAAAAGATTCAGATCAAACAATGGGTTGGATGTGGTGGTGATTCGAACCATATCCCTGTTTTTCTTGAAATTTTTGGGGGTTCAACCAAACCTGTTTTCCCTTTCAAGTTTAATCCCTCCTGGTTAAATGATATTGACTTTTTCAAAGGAGTTGAAGCTAGCTGGATTGTACAAGATGATTCCTCGGTGGACTCGGCTTCATCTCATTTTGCAAAAACTTTAAAGACTGCGAAAGAATTTTCAATTGATTGGTCGGTTAAGAAAAAAGCATATGAAGAGAGACTTTTAATCCAAATTGAAATTGACCTATCTGAGAAATTTATTAGCCTGGGGTTTGGTTTTATGTCTGATAGTACTAAGCAGGACATTCTATGTCTTGAACGGAGAAGAAGGCTTTTATTACTTTCACAGGAGTCAAAACTTAGAATGAAAAGTAGGGTTGTATGGTTAGAATGTGGTGATGAAAAGTCAAAGTTCTTTCACCATTATGCCAACTACAGGAAAAATATTAATTCCATCTGGAAGATTTCATCGGATATGGGTGAGCAGGTTGAAGTTTTTCATAATATAGCACAGGAGGGGGTGAAGTACTTTGATAATATGTTCCGAGAGGATGATAAGGCCAGATTAATAAACATCATGAAAATTGCTCTTTTATTCCCTAGTACAGTTTCATAAAATGATAATCTGATGTTAATGGAGGAGGTTACGTTGGAGGAGCTCAAAGATATTATGCATCTGGTTAAAAAGGATCGCAGTCTTGGACCGGATGGGTTCCCTATTGAGTTCTACATTGGTATATTTGATACTTTGGCTTCAGATCTTATTAAGGTGATTGCAGAGTCTAAACGTAGTGGGAAAGTTCCAGCCATCTTTAACTCAACTTTCCTTGCTTTAATCCCTGAGACGGATAATTTGGATGTTTTGATGAGTTCATACCTATTGCACTCTGTAACAATGTCTACAACATTATCTCTAAAGTAATTTCGATCAGAATCAAGAATATATTATGCAATTATATTAGTGCAGAACAATTTGGTTTTTTGCCTGATAGACATATTCATGAGGCAATTGGTGTTGCCCAGGAAGGTATACATACAATCAGAAGTAAAAATCACAAGGTCGTTGTACTTAAACTAGATCTGTCAAAAGCATATGACAGAGCAAATTGGACTTATATAAGAGTGGTTTTATCTCAAATGGGTTTTGAGGTTCCTTTTATTTCTTGGGTAATGGGATGCCTCTCTTCGGTGTCATTCTCTATACTCATAAATGGTTCTGCGTCAAATTTCTTCCGACCAGGCCGTGGAATTAGGCAAGGTTGTCCTCTTGCTCCACTCTTATTCATGATTGTTGTTGAAGGTTTAAGCAAGGTTGTGCTAGAGGAAAAATACAAGGGGGCCTTGCAAGGCATATCTTTTGGAGGTTGTATATCCATTACCCATATCCTATTTGTCGATGATATAGTGTTATTCTCAAATGGCTCATTATTGGACTTGAAGGAAATAAATGAAGTGATTGGTAGGTTTTGCCTAGCTACTGGTATGATGGTCAATATCCGAAAATATTCTTTACACATTCATGGAATGGACTCTCTCAAAGTATCTACACTTTGAAGCATTTTCTCTTATTTAATCGCCCCTTTGGATGTTGGTTTTACTTATCTGGGATTTAGACTGAAGCCTACTGCCTATTTAATTAAAGACTAGGATTGGATGATAGCAAAATGTGAAGTGAGAGTGCATAGCTAGAGCAATCAGTGGCTCTCCAAAGGTGGGAAACTTATTCTGATTAAGTCGGTTTTTATAATCTATACCTGTGTATTGGATGCATTATTTGATCCCTCATGGAGTATTGGAAAAAATCAGGAAACTCTGCTATTGGTTTCTATGGTCTGCAAAATCTGAGCAGGGTTTGATCTGGATCAAATGGTAAGCATTGGCTCTTCCGAAGAAATATGGAGGCTGGGGTTTAAAGATACCTGCCCTTTTCTCTGTTGTTGTGGATGCTAAAATGGTATGGAAACTTATCACTGGATCTGGACTATGGAATAAGGTGGTAACTCGAAAGTATATCTATATAAATCCTCTTTATGACTAGATGCACAAACCTAAAAAATCCTCAAGGAAGGCTTCCATATGTTGGAAATCTATTCTCAAAGCTTTCGATATTATTGGGAAAGGTTTATCATGGAAGGTCGGGAATGGAACATCTGTTAGAGTTGGAGTTGATCCCTGGATGGGATGCAGTCATAAATATGTACTTCCAGGTAATATTGTAAACATTCTTATGTCGAAAGGTTTTTATTTCTTAAATAATGTCGCAGATTATTCAAAGACTAAGTACAAAGAACAAGGATGGATGGATGCGGAAGAAGTTGGTATAATAGGGTATGATATTGCACTATGGAATGACTATATAGAAAACTTGAGGAACTGCAATGTTAGATTATCAGATAATCCTGACAAACTGATATGGATGTACTCAAATACAGGAATATACACTCCAAAATCTGGTTACACCTTTTTACTACGGAAATCTGAACAAGAGCCTATATGGTGGTGGAGTGCTATGTGGAAGTATAAATGCCCATTAAAATCGAGAATTTATATGTGGTTTCTTCTGTCTAACAAATCCCTAACATGGGATATTCTACAAAGGAAAAATAGAGTTGGCCCGAGCAGGTTTTACTTATGCAAAATGAAGGAGGAATCAAACTTACACATAGCAGTGACATGCTCCTTTACACATGCAATTTCAAAATAAATTGAATCTAGATTATCTATATGCAATCTATGGTTTGGGGAGACTATTGAAATCTGTCTTTTGAACTGGAAAAAAATGAGAGTGTTATAGAGAAAAAATATTTACCTTTGATCGTTGCCTGGGGTATTTGGCTTGCAAGGAATGCAAGTTGATTTGAAGACAGAACAATTATTCCTATACAAGTGGCACTTCAAAGTCTGGGGATACTCAGATTTTTCCCACAAGGAAAGGTGGATTTAAAAATTCGGAAGGTAGTAGTGGAGGATATCAAGGACAATATACCATGGGCTTTCTTTGACGGTGCAGCAATAGGAGAACAGACTAGAAGAGGTGTAGGGGGCCTTCTCCACCTCTCCAAAGAGCATAGAATTAGCTTTAAAGCTGGACTTGGATCTGGTACTAACAATTTTGCTGAATTGACGGCTCTAAAACTCTTGATGTGGTTGGCTATAGAATTTCAGGTAAATAAAATACAAATTTTCGGAGATTCTTTACTAACAACAAATTGGATTTCAGGTACTTATAGACTTCAGAACATACATATAGTATCTCTCCTGGATGTGGTTATAGGGTTGAAAGATATTTTGGGACAAACAAGAATCAAGCATATATATCGCAAAAGGAATGGAGAAGCTGACTTATTAGCTAAAGCAGGTGTACATATGGATGCTGGTTTTTGGAGTTTATCTGAAACAAAAAAATGATTTTCCTACTAAAATCTATTATGGTCCTTTGACAGGATTCAAAAGATGAACTCTCACATGTGCAAAGCTGTTTATTCACGCATTTTTATTGGCTCAAATTTTGAGAGTCTGATTTCTTGGGGAACTTTACAGAATGGATGTTTTTGAACTCCTGACTTTTATAATGAGTTTTAAGCTCTATTTTGCTGTTGATAATGCAGTATGTATACTTTTGAGATATGTATTAGCTTGATGCTAGTTACTATTTTGCTGAGATGTAAGCTAAACTACAGATCTACTCATTTAATGGGTAGTTGAACAATGTATCTTTGTTTTCATAATAAAGCTTTTTTTTTTTATCTGTGGAAAAAAAAAGGATAAACTCCATTAACCAACTAACATAATCTTTATCATTAACACAGAGTGTGTTAACTAACACAAAAAATTATAAATGAACTCAAAAATTAAAATGACCCACACAAAGCCAATAGATAAACAGGTGACATTACCAAAAATAAAATAAAATTAAAAATTAAAAAAAGCATGTCTACTCATAAAATAAATAAAAAATGAAAACAAATGAAAATTAATTAAAACAATCCATATGGACTCAAAATAAAAAATAAAACCAGCATATCCACAAGAAAGATACTTTGAAGAACAACACAAAAATTGATTTTTCAACTACTTCAAACCCGTTTAATTACCATAGGATGTTACCATAAAAAAGAACTCTATCAAATGAGGATTTAATATATTCTAAGCCAAAGCTTGAAGAAGTAGGTTGGAATCTCACTTAGAGTTGTTTAAAAAAACTAAATAAAAACCAAACTTTTAATAATAAAATAAACTTTTAACTGTATTTTATTTATGTGATTTTTTTTTTAACAGGAAGGAATATTGTATTAAAAAAAAAATCGTCACTATGAGCCAAATCGGTAGAGTACAAATATTTTCCAGATCAGCAGATAACAAGTTCTGTCATGTTGAATGCGATTTCAGCAGCCAATTGATTGCCATTTTTGAATCATATTGAAAATTGCATTATGAATACACATGTCGAGACCTAGCACTCTTCATATGCTCTGCACCCATAAAGTAACAGTGATTGATAGTATGTTCTGCATCATTTGAGTTACAGTGATCGAAAGAGTAACAAAGAACTCTACATGATTGAATTGTTGAGATTTTTCTTTTTTGTCTCTACTTTTTCCTTTTTTATATTTTTATTTTTTCCCAGCAGGGAGTTCCATTGTGTTCCCATTCGAGTAAGTGGCTAAGAGATTTCTTGAGAGCTGAGACTTTGGAAGTACTTTGTTTCTAGAGGGAATAGCCAATGTTATGGAATTGGATGTACTTCATTTTCAATGTTGGAGAGATTGAGAGTGCCTTGACTAAGATTGGTGGTTGCATTAGCTTCAATATCAACATTACAATTTAAGCTTCTTAAGATATGGTACGCCTTGAATTGAGTGAAGGTCCTCGAGATTTGTCGATTCGCTGGATGATTCGACTGAGAGGAAGATTGTTGATTTTGGTATTAGTGTTAAGAGCTCTAATTATAATCATTGAATCTTCGAACGCTTTTAAGTTGTCGATGTTATGTTCTTGGCGATCTGGCATCCTTTCATCAATGCTAAGGCTTCTGCTATATTATTTGAGCAGGAGCCTAAGCCCCAGTTATACTTCAGTCTCAAAGTTCCATCCCTAGTCCACAAGACTCCCCCAGCTCCTGCTATGTCGGGGTTATTCTTGGAGGCTCCATCAAATTGAAGGTTGTCCAAATCCTGATTATTTCTCCACTCCTGAAAATCAGTATTAGTAAGTCTTATTTGCCACGTAAGATGGTATCTCAGACGGGGCTGTTTACTTGGGTAAGGGAGGATGAATCCTATCCAGCTTGCTTGTTCATTGTTGAGGGTTGCATCAGACCTATATTTGGAGAAATTGAGGCTTTAAATCAGTAAACCTTTGACTTGGCTTGCAGTTTGTAAGGGGGTGCAATGCCTATCTTGGAAGATAGCATTGTTTCTAGTTGTCCAGATTTTCCAGCACGCATATTTAGGAACGGATATCCAGAGATGATACCAGAGTTTCTTATTGGAGAGAGGGGCAGGGTAGATGGACTTCCAATCTTTGAACAGCTGGGTGGTTGAGGTAAAGGTGGGAATGGTGATGTTGAGAGCATGCAGCAGATGATTCCAGACAAGCTTGGTATAATTACAGTCCAGAAAGATATGGTTGATTGTTTCAAGATTGCTCTGACAGAGGGGACATCAAAAAGGCCCATGGAATCCTCTCTTAATGAGATTGTCACCAGTGAGAACTTTGCAGTGGATTAAAGTCCAGGTGAAGAAATTAATTTTAGGGAGTCCAAATGGATCCCAAGCCAGCTTCCAAAGACCTTTTCTTGCATCTACATGAGTTTGTAGAGCTTTGTAACCCAGAACAGAAGTGTAAGAGCCTGTAGGGCCCCAACCCCTCTCATCTTTGGCCATTAGATGTAAGGGGGCACAACCTTTCAAGTTTTCAATTAGTATGCTTTTAGGTGTCTTAAGATGTAGAGGGGTAGCTACATTTTTCCAACTTTGCCAGTTTCCATGACTGTCCCAAGAACTAAAATCATTAAGAGTTTTGAACCCATGCTGAGAGAGCCAGACTGCAATATTTTGACGTTCTTGAATGTTTTGAAGTGCATCATTGTCCATAATTTTGTGCGTAAAGATGTCTATTTTCCTTCCATTTCCTGGTACCCAATATAGATCTTTTGCAAAAAACTCCCAAGCTGCCTTGCATAATGCCCAAGTGCTGGAACGTTTGGAAGTAGGCTTTTGATATAGACATCTTAGTTTGGTCCCTTGTAAGTAATTCTTCCTGAAGACTTGACTGACTCGATGGCGTTTGTTGTGTAGAATTTTCCAGAGAAGCTTACCACCCATTGTCAAATTAGCATGGCGTGGATCATGGATTTGAAGGCCACCCGAGTCTATTGGCTGCTTAATAGTCTCCCAATTCACTAAGTGGATTTTGTTTTCATGGTTTTTCCCACCAACCCAAAGGAAATCTCTCATTAATTTACTAATTTGATCTGGTGTTCCTTTTGGAGCTAAAAATATAGAGAATTGGTATATAGGAGTGGCAGAAAGAACAAAGTTCACTAAGATCAATCTTCTAGCCTTGCTGATCCATTGCCCTCCCCATCTTCTGATTCTTCTTTTTATTTTGTTGATCGTGTCATCCCAATTTCCAGATTTTGAGTTTCCATAAGTGATAGGGAGGCCTAGATATGTGAATTTGTCCCAGTGGTTATGGACATTTATGCCAATAATTCTGTTGATATTGGCTGCAACTATATTATTTAGATTCCAACTGTAGACTGCACTTTTATGCAGATTAATCTTTCCTCCGGAAGGTAATTGTTTTGTAAATTGACATATCTTCAAAGATTCAAAAGAAAAAGGAACCAACATCAATAAACAACCACCATTATGAATTTTGTAAATTCGTTGTATTGTATTAAATAGTTAACATGATATATCATCATATAAAGACCATAAAACATAAATGAGCATAAACCAGCGTTCCATATTCGATTAAGTCCTGGAGTGACATCAACACTGACACAACTAATCCTTCTTGAGTTGACATTGATTTAATACAAGTCAAGAAAATGTGTGATTTGGGGAAGGAACTTTGACAAAAACAATAAGATACCTTCCTCGAAGTGTGTCATCTTCTACAACTCATTTATGAGTTATTTCCATGCACATATACATGTACTCATAGTGACATCTCATATCAATATGTATTATTAGCTTCAACAATTATTTTTCCATGCTTTACATAAACACAACCTTCTCAACATTTCATTAAACAATTTTCAACCTCATAAAAGGGTAAATCCATGAATGTGCTTCACGGTTTTTGGCAAGCGAGGTGGCAAAAATACATGTAGAAAGTCCTCGATCGAGGTATTTTTAAACCCTCGATTGAGGTTTTAATACCTCGATCGAGGGCTTAAAAATACCTCGATCGAGGGTTTAAACATACCTCGATCGAGGGTTTATAATAGACCTCAATCGAGCTCGTAAACCTCAATCGAGGGCTATTAAACTTAAATACAAAAAAATGGAGCCCACGGCTGGCCCAGGCTCATTTTAAACGGGAAGAGTGGCTAATAGAAGAGCTCAACATTAGGTTGGACCACATTGGACGATATTCCACGATGTGAAGCTTATGCTAAATTAGAGCAATGATTTTAGACAACAAGTTAAATAATTTTCATCATTTGTCGTCTAATTATTGCTCTAATTTAGCACAAGTTTCACAATCCTGGAATCCTTGTTTGTGATTAAAAATCAAATGATCATTATCTCCATTTTCCATCACCATCAATTAATTTATGTGTTGAAATCATCATTATTCAATTTCATAGTGATCATCATAAATAGTGATCATCTTTTGTATATTTCATTTACTTGTGTTGTATTAAATATTACCCTTGGTGAAATCATGAGAGTGTTTTCTTATATAAGATCACCCAAAACTAAAACTTATTTATTTATAAAATCCAAGATCTTGTTGCTTATTAAATTTGAATAGTTTAAAAGTAGTTTTTTTACTAATACTTAAATTTAAAAGCATTCAAATATGTTCTATCAATTAGATATATCTAGTCATTTTTCCATTAGCTCCTTTAGTAAGGTAGGGTAGGCTCAAGCGACATCACTAAATCTAAAGGTAAGGGTAGTTTGGACATCTAGAGCAAGTTATGAGCCAAGTCGAGAAAGTGTTATTCCTAGGATTGAAACTTGAAGCTAATGTAAATCTCTCATAATTTGTATAGGCCTTGCTGTTCAACACGGGGAGCTATAGCATAAGGACTTCTATCGAGCACTTGTTAATACATAAAAACACAGAAGCATTGAAAATGTCACTTTGAAAGTAACGAAGGTCAATCTACTTATATAGATGGAAGCAATAAATACTATCTAAAGAAATTTTAGTGGAAATTGATGACAAATGCAAAAATTGGAGTAAACTCTTCCCAAACTTGCAACTAACTTATCTAGGGATATTACTTATTACTTAAAGACCTCCCAATAACTACTTATGCTTCACCTCTATTCCTTCTCTCCTTAAAAATACCTTGAGGAAATAAACTCTTAAAAGTTTTGTAAATATATCCATACTAATATTCTTAAATACCTTTACGATTGAATATATCCAACGTTGAGATGCACCAAAAATATTTATCTTGACTCTACGAAACATTCAAATATATACAAAACGGCTTACAAACCTCAACAATGTTGTTATGTTTATGAATTTTTTGCGAAAAAACATATATGGTTTTTTTTAAAGTACTACATGTTATAGAGATATCATTATTTATTTAGATGTGAAATAAAACCACCAAACAAAAATCCAAAGAACGTGGAGATCACAATGTTATGCCCTATATACAATTAATCAAAGATCATTATGACAATGTACATAGAAATACCAAGTTCAGTTTTCTTTAAATGAACATCATAAGCCTCAAAAAATTCACCTAACACTTCTCTTTATATATCAGCTACTACAAAATCAACTAGATTACAATTGTTGTGATTTAGGTAGAATTGTCGGCATGTTGTTGAGTGGTTCTTTCATATCCACTCTTATTATATTTGGGCATGGAAGTTCCCAGTTTTCCAAGGCCAATTCTTGAAACCCTAAATTCTTGGTGTTATTTTCATGATCGAATAATTGGTTCAATCCAAGAAGAAGAATTAGTAATCACGAGGTCAAGTGGTCCTTGCTGACTCAAAACCAATCCTCATAAAACCTTTCAACTCTTGGAATTCTGCATCCATTCTACTCTTGGGGTCTATATTGTTCTCCAACGAGATGGTCTCCAAATTTGGCAAAGCGTTTGGATAGTTAAGGCCAAAATTGTTGGGTTGAGGCACGCAAAAGCACATGTGATGAAGCAACAATTTTCCATGCCTTCTCTCAATAAGAGAAACAAAGCATTGCGCTTTAATTGTAAGTTACGAATTGTTCATGATGGGATGAGATAAGTCTGATGAAATGAGAGCATTTCAATGAGTCGTTATTCTTCCCATATTGAGTAGGATCAATTGTTGAAGATCTTATAAGCAGTGGAAATGTTTGGGCTAATACCTACTAAAACACAAGTGCAATCAAATATGAGAATTATGTCTTCGACATGCAGTGCATTCAATAGATAATTAATGTAGGCTCTTCTTCAATACTTGGTCGACCAAAATATTTGGATATAATTTACCACTCTTTAATTTCGTGACAGTTTTTGTAGGGGATTCGTCAATACTTTGTTTCCCAAATCACCAAATATATTGTTAGCATCCTTTAACATTCACCGACCACAATGTAGAGTTTGCTAAATCGATATTTTCCAAGACATGCACGCAGTATCCCCACGAGATGGAGACTATCCGTTTTTGCTTCCTGTCATAGTAGATGCTCTGCTGGAGAGATCGGTCGATGCAGCTTGAGAGTTTCAAAGAGGAAGCTTTGCATACTATATCGTCGTCATTGTTGCATGTGTAAAGATGACAATGTATGAAAATGTTCAATTTGAATCTTTTGTTCATAAATACCCCTACTTCCCCATGTTAGTTAACATCAATACTTTGTTTTAAATATTCGTTTGTCGTAACTTAACATTCCTTTTTAACATTATCAACAAAAATAAATTTTGTAAAAACATTTTCACTATTGGTCATGACTAAAATAATAATGTGCAAGCATACTACCATTAAAAAAGTGCATCTTGTACACTACCACCCTACGATAATATTTTATTGTTCATTATGAGGAAGCTTTGCAAAATTCATACTGCATTATAATTCACAAAGAAAATATTCACCCAACACAATCAACACAAAAATAAAAGTTTGTCTTATGTTAGCAATACTAATGTGTTTTAATATTTTAATGATCCACCTACATAACAATAAATATTGTACTTTTGAAGTATTTCTCTTAAATGTAATATTTTTTTTATTACTTCTTTGTACAGCATGACGGCCAACACCAAACATAACATCAAATTCATGCATGTATAGAAACACGTGGCATATGAATTCAAATTTTATAATTTTACACCACCATACATTTTCATCTTTCAAAACCCAATGATGTTTAGGAGCCATGGGATAGAAAATGTTTGAAATTTGTAATACCATAAGTTCTTGATGGGGCATGAAATTTTGATTTCTCTATTTCGTTTGACTTGTA
The DNA here is from genome assembly GCA_027924585.1 of Larix kaempferi. NCBI lineage: Eukaryota > Viridiplantae > Streptophyta > Pinopsida > Pinales > Pinaceae > Larix > Larix kaempferi. Next base: position 23,700,036 of record BSBM01000217.1, read on the forward strand.
CTTTTCCTTAACATGCTATCGTCTGACTTCTAAATTGAGAACATTGTAAAAAGCATGCATTCTTCACAGGTTTCTTCACCATTCCACACGATACAACAACCTTACCATTACTATAACCTGCAGTACTGTTGATGCCTCGGGTGTGCAGGTGTTGGAATGGTGTTCAAGGCAAACAACAGGGGATGAAAACCCAACCAAAGGTTTCATATAATCCTACACAAGTATTACCCTATCCTCGAGCTGTTTGGTGTGGTTAACACCCACGGATACAAAGGCCTCCGCTGGAACTTGTGAGTGTTCAATGCTAGAAAGGATCTGTCTTCCTATGAAGAAAGACAAGAGTTTTACTAATCCTAAGAGATAGTCTAACTTTGAGAGAAAACTAATCTAAGTCAAATCTATTCTAAAAAGGAGTGATTTGTTTGTGCACATGACAACTTGATCTGGAAATTACTAAATCCTTTCACCAATTTAACAGACTTGCAAAACTGGATCTTGACTCAGTGGCTCAAGATATAATCAATTGAAGACATTCAACCAACAATAGCTTAAGAATTAAGTGCATACAAGCCTATCATGTATCTGGAATGTTAATTGACAAATTAACATTAACTTAATGCTTTATGTGAATCATTTGCAGAAATAGATAAAATGTTTTAGATAAATACATTCATTTAAAACATCAATTACACAGATCATGAGTTGAGAGAAATCTGAACTATAGACCAATGCAGGTTACTAATTTCAAATAATAAACAGTATTAGTGAATGTGTTGAAGCAAAATCGCACTCCATCAAAGACATTTGACAAATTATAACAGAAGAGGTGGTTGAAGAAAACTGACTGTGTATTAAGGCCTACAAAACATTACATAGTCTGCAACAACAGAGCATCTCCAGTCTCTTATGGCAATTATGTCCCCTAACCATCCATCCCTTGCTATGAGATCTAAAACCCCTTAAATAATATTTACAAAATAATCATTCAGGATCAAATCTCCCACAGAGCAGGGATAATCGAAACTAAATTATCCTAAAAATGGCCAAGAAAAGGCTACCCCTTGGCCCAAACATCTAACAATCCTTATACATAGGAATAATAGACCAAATCGAATCCCAAACTGGGCATCATACAGTTTTAGAAAGATTGCACCACATATTTCCGAGAACATCATGTCGTAAGCTGAAGGAGAATCAAGATAGATCATGAGCTGTTGATGGTAGTTGGAGGGAAAATATGAAACATTCCCTAGATTCTCGAGGGCCAGACATATCTTCAAAGACCGAAAAATCAGCTAATGGATCATCCTTGAGAGGAATTGTGGGACACACAGGTGGCAAGTTGATTATTAAGTCCTGAACAATTGTATTATCTTGATCGATGCATACTTTCTCATCCTTCTTCTGTCTGTTGAAAAGGAGTCGTTCATATGTGAATTGAATCCCGTCATCTTCCTCTTCACTATCTGTGCTATCATCAGAAACATCAGCGTCAAATGGCGCAGGAATAGGTTCAGAGTATTCCACTGGCTGAGGCTCTTTCTCAACAAAATGCTTGACAGAAATACTACAATATCTCTGCATTTTACTTACAGCATGCAATTGTTAGCATAGATATTAAAATGTCAATCCAAAATTTGCATATATCATCATAAACCAATAGATTATTCATAGCAACCCTTATAGGAAATAAAACCACAGGATTTGACATCGATTGAGTATAATTAACTGGCATGATTGCATGTCTACGATGTGCAGGTTGCAATTATCATCTCTGTGAGCGAAATATCAGTCAATCATGCATCCGTTAAAATTTGGCGTAAGATCACATAGATTTACAAAATAACACATGCGATTAACAGTAAAATCTCAGAGTTTTGATCATCAAGCAATCATTGGATTCAAAGATTTCACGTCTGATCAAGCATAACGCAGACGAAAAACCGGATCAACACTTGAAAACAACGACCCAAGAACCAAAAATCAAAAAATTAAATCATTCTGCCAGATCCAATCAGGGTCGTCGGATCATCATATATCAATGGTCAGGATGCGAGATGTGGGATGCCAAGTGCGGGCATTCATTATTTAAAAATATATACACCCTTCCGCAATCCGCAATCCGCAATTGTGGGTTGCGGGTTACGGAACATAAAACACAATGTGTGGTCAAACCATTCCCGCGTCCCGCAATTGCGGGTTGTGGGAGCGCGAACCACTCTTTACTTACTTTTCTAAAAATACCTTCCCGCATTCCGCAATCTGCAATTGTGGGTTGCGGGTTGGGGAAAGAAAAACTTCACGTGCAAACCAAAGAGTCCGCAATCCGCAATTGTGGGTTGCAGGTTGCGGATTGCGGGTTGCAGGATGATCGAAAATTTTAACCCAAAAAAATTATTTCCACAATTCACAAAAACACACTGAAAAATGCTTAAATTTTGGGAAGAAAAAATTACCCGCTCAATTAAATCAAATCAAAGGCAACAAAATGAATGGCAAACAGGATTAACAACCCCAAAAAATGATTAAGTTACTCTTTGATGTGGAATTGGGGCTCCCATATTTTGGATAAAATATGGGATCTGATTGTGCCTACAACAAATGGCGACTGGCTGGGAAGAACCAGTTATCTCTGAAAATGAAACCCTTAGTTATAAGGCAGCCATGCCAACCAACTCATGTTTCAACCTGCAATCTACAAAATTATCCCATTAAAACACAATCAAAACAGCAGAGTTAGTCATATGATCAATACATTCCCATCCAAAAACCAATTAATGATGGTATTTAATCTGATAAAGCAATCTAGAAGCAAAACAGGAATCCAATACCTTAATGCAATCATGGAAGGGCATATTTATGATTAACCTTTGGAATAAACTCAGATCCATTCTGGATTAAAATACATGAATCACCTTGGCTTTATTGATTATTCATTTATGTACATGTATATTTCATTTTCTTTCTTTTTCTTTTTCTTTAAAAAAAAATAAGATAAGACTTTTGTTGATATAAGGCCATTGTCCTGACTTGGTGATAAGATGCTGGCAATGCCATTCACAAACCTGATCTGGAAATTGAACAAGCTAGCTCGGTCAGGAGACTCCTTGTCTTTCATTTTTCTAGGCCGAAAGCAATTGCCATGGCTTGGTGACCATAGGTGGTAATTCCAGTCCAGAATCAAATCCATGATCATGGTAGGGATGGCTTGTAATAAGATCCCCCTTATCCTTATACACAACAAACCATCTTACAAAGAAAAAAAAAACTATTAGTGCATCGGTTACAAGACACTACCATGGCTTGGTGAACACATGAAAGCAATGTTACTCGCCGATGCTTTGCAGATCATAAATGGATCGACCTGTGATAGGATCTTCCATCTTCCAGCCAAAGCTGAAAGTCATCACCCAAGTTTGGTGGCTTGATGTGGAGATGTCATTCCACTTAGAACATCTATGAACATAATGGGTTGGCTCGTAATGAGACCCCCCACTGTGTAATCTACTTTTATTGAAATAGATAATTATCCAAAGTGATCATAATGGCATCCAGAATAGATAAGTCTAACAAGTCTATAAGAGATTATGCCATCTACTCATGAAACACAAGGTAAAGCACTCTAGTCTTCTCTTCAAATTCAATTAATCAGACAAATATTTAAAAGATGTTGATGATAGTGGGAAGATATCAATCAAGGCCCTGCAAAAATTGACTATTTGATTCCATGAAGAGCATTTTCTTATATAGGCTGGCTGAAATAACAACTAGCATGCTACCTGAAAACTTCAGATTGTATTAATCTTAGAAACACACTGATCAACAACCTTTTCCAAATGTGCAGACTTATTTGAAAAGAAAAAGGATCATAAAAGAAACAAAACAGTCAATCAAACCAAAGGAAAGAAAACAAACCACACTTTATGTACAAGTGGTCCAACATGCTCTCCTCAAACAAAATACTTTTTGAGCAGCTGGACATTCACTAGGTAGGTTTCTGGAAAACCTTCCAGTGTTTGTAACCGGACAGTACCAAAACCAATCTTTTTTGTAATAATGAAAGGTTCTATCCATAAGCGTTGGAACTTAGTATTATCATTCTTGTCCTTATGTTGCTTGTCCCACTTTAAAACTAAGTCCCCCACAAAGAACTCCCTGTCTGATGAAGACTTCTCATCGAACCACCTCTTCACAAGCTGTTGATGTTGATACAACTTGTTTTTAGACTTTTCCCTGTCCTCTTCTAGTTTGAGTAATGTATCAATTCTGTGCTGGAGTGGGGAAGAGTCTTCTTCCTGCACAGATTGTGCTATATGTAGGGAAGGGATCATGAGGTTGCCTGGTAAGATAGCCTCCTTACCATAAACCAAGCAGTAAGGGGAGTTTCCAATGGTCGCTTTAGGAGTGACATGGTCTGCCCAAAGAGCATTGTATAACTGGATATGCCAATTCTTGTGGTGAGTATCCACTGTCTTCTTTAAGATGTTAATTAAATTCTTATTAGGAGACTCTGCTAATCCATTTCCCTGTGGATAATAATTGGCAGAAAATTTTAATTTTATCCCTTTTTCAAGGGCATATTGAGTTAATTCGAAAGAGGAGAAATATGAAGCATTGTCAAACACTAGGAATTCCGGTGCACCAAACCTTGTGACTATCTGACTTTCAAGAAATGAAATCACTTGGCTCGTGTTCACTTTCCTAAGAGGGACTGCCTCTACCCAAGTAATCTGTGGTTGTCAAAATATACTTGTGTTGCAGGGAAGAAGGAGGGTTAATGGGTCCGACAAAATCCAAGCCCCACTTCTGGAACAGGAATTGAACTGTGACTGACTGCAAGGGAAATGCAGGCTTCTTCATCTTGCCAGTGCACTTCTGACATGGTTCACATCTTCTGATGTAAGCATAGGCATATTTGAACAAAGTAGGCCAATAGTAACCCGCTCTTAAGATCTTATGGGTAGTGGTTTCTCCTTAAAAATTTCCTCCTGCAGGTCCTGCGTGAAATTCCAAAAGAATATTGTCAGTTTGAGCTCTCTCTAGACATCTAAGGAAAACACCATCATAATTTTTTCTGAATAAAACACCATCTATGAATTGATACGGTGCAGCTTTTAATCTTAAGGCTTTGTGTCTTTTAAATTCAAGTGTTTCAGGAGCATACCCATGAATTAAGAAAAAATGTCATCATACCAGTCAGATGCTTGAGCAGTGATAACATTGACAGAACTTGTTGAGGTGCTTTCTTCTTGCTCCCACTCGATTCATTGTTTTATAGAATCATTCGTCTGAGCAGTAAGCAAACACAAACCTTGGCCTTTCACTATCTTTGTTGGTCTGATCTCTAAATCGTATTCTTGTAGAGCTGTCATCCAGTGAGTTATTTTCTCTCCCAATTCTTTCTGAATCAGAACATTTATAATAGTTGCATAGGGCACAATCACTTTAGTTCTAGACCTCAATAAATACAGTCTAAAATGTTTAACTGATTTATAAACCGCATAAGCTTGATTATCTATCTGGGAGTAATTTAACTCTGCGCCCTTGAATGTTGAACTCATGAAAGAAATGGGAATTTCGAGATTGTTTAGGTGCTTCTGTGTAAGAACAGTTGCATAAGAAAATTCAGTAGCAAAGGTATATAATATAAAATCTTTACTGAACTCAGGAGACATAAGGGTGGGGGATTCTGCAATAGCTTTCCTAATCTCAGTAAAATCATTTCGTTGTTCATCAAACCATTTATACTGTGCATCCTTCTTAATCATCAATTGTAAAGGTTTAACAATTTGTGCAAAATTTGGGACAAATCTGCGAACAAAATTTATCTTACCAAGGAAAGATTGCATGGCTTTGCGCATTCCTGGCAACCCAATTCTTGAAATGGGCTATGTTCGTTCTGGGTCGATAATCATACCTTCTTTTGAAATAATATATCCCAACAGCTTTCCTTCAGTTACTGCGAAGATTGATTTCTTAGGATTGAGTCAAATTCTGTATCTTCTGCAACGTTCGAATACATTTATCATCCCAAACGGCATACGCATGTAGGAAAAAGTTCCCCAAGGGGTCCTGAAAGATGTTTTTAATTGATCATCAGGAGCAACCAAGACTTGGTTATACCCTGAAAAACCATCGAGGAGAGAAAACATCTCTGAGCCTGCAACTCTCTGTAAGATCTGTTCCATCGGGGGAACAAGGTAATTCTCTTTCTCGGAAGCTTTATTAATATTTCTAAAGTCAACACAGAGCCTAATGTCACCATTTTTCTTGTGAACTGGTACTAAATTAGCGATCCACTATGTATGCCTGACTAGAAAGTTAATTCTTACTACAGGGAGTTTTTCCAACTCTTTTTTGACAGAAGGTTCCAAGCTAGAATGCATCTTCCTCAGCTTATGCCGGTAGGGTTTAGTGTCTGGCTTCATTGGTATATTATGGTGCATGATAATAGTGTCGAAGGTTTTCAGCTCGTCGTATGTCCAAGTAAAGACATCCTTAACTTCTCTGCATATTTTGATAAAAGCTCTCTTTTTGTCAGGTGAACAGTCAACCCATAGGTTAATCATGTGAGGGTTTTGTTCACTTCCCAAATTTACTTGTTCATAATTGAGAGAGGAGCTCTGAGTTTTACAATTTATCTTCTGCTTGAACTTATCTTGGAGGTCGTAAAAAATTTCCAAGTTGATAATAGACTTAGGAATCAAATTGGTAGTGCAAGTAGAATCAACTAGAGATTTTTCATGCTCAACTTCATCAATGGCAATGTCTTGAAATGTGTCCTGAGCTGTAAGAAAATCTAAAATTTGTTGGTCATCATTAAACACTTTCCAACTGGTTATGTTGTCCAGAATCGAAGGTATGTACATTAATTCAATTGAAAAGGTATTCGGTGACAAACCTTATGGAGGTATCAGCTTGGAGGCAGTATTAGCTAGCAGGTCAGCATCGAAATTCTGAGATCTTGGGACCGACTTAATATTAAAAGTAGAGAAAGAATTTGTTAAGTCCCTTACCAAATTTCGATAATTAAGTAAATGAGGAGATATGCAATGAATCTTGTTTCTCACCTACTTAACTATTATTTATGAATCTCCATAACACTCAATTACCTGGGCATCCATGTCAATTTCTTTCCACAGTCCCTGGACCAAGGCCTCGTACTCAGCAATGTTGTTGGTACATTCGAACTAAAGCTTGCAGGCAATCATGATTTTGGTTCCTTTTGGATCGATGAGGACACAACCTGCACCAGCTCCATCTTTAGATCTCAAACCATCGAAAAACAGAGTCCAAGCATTCAAATCTAACTTAAAATTAGTATTCACACTATATACATTATGTACAATATCACCTGAGAATGGAACGGATGTAAAATTGACAATCTGAGACTGATTCTGTGTACTCTCAAGAGGTGACAATTCTACAGGTAAGTCTCCAAAAAATGTACCAAAAGTGAAATGTTCCACATGTGAGCTAAAGTATGCAGCTGGCTCACTGGGGTCATTCAAGTCTGTGACAATTTGCTTCATATAAGGCTCCCTGCTGATCTTTATCTTGTTTGGCCTCCCATTGTAAGGAAGCCACAAGTGAGACCAATCGGTTGCCAAGTAGCCCTTAAGTTTTTCCGACCAATCTCTACTTAGCCACATCCCATACACCTGTGGATGTCAGCCATAATGATATCCACAGTCTGGTGGATCCTGGGGTCAGCAGATAGAGTTAACATAACATTCCTTAGTTCCCCCACTACTCTCACTTTGGATTGGTCAAGCTAAACAATCTAAGTAGGACATGGCTCCCAAGTAGCATTTAATTTCTTGCAAACTGATAAGGGCATCACATTCGATGAGGCCCCTGAATCTACCATACAATTATGAACGTTCCTGTTAAAGATCTCAAAGGTTAACAAAAAGGGAGGTGTCTTTTTTCCAACAGGTTTTGGACTGCTGGTTGTGGTGTATGTCTCCAGATTATTGTTTTGAGTCTCCCTAGGTTTGTTAACAATTATGCTTTTGGGAAAATTGTCCCTCATAGCAGGGATCTTCAAAAGTTCAAATACAGAGATATTGGCTTTCATCTTCTTTAAGTCATCAATCAAGTTGTATTCTATCTCGGGAATAAGTGTATCCTTTTGTATGGTTGTTTTGACTCTATTTGTTGTGGGCATAGAAGTAGAAGCTTATTGAGTTGGTTGTCCTATACTCCTTGTGTTGTAGGGGTGTTGGACATTAAATATTGTTTCATGCTCCTCTTCTTCCTCAACCATGGGAAGTTCTGCAAAGAAACTAATAGTATTTATCTGTTGGTCTTCTTCCTCATCCAAACGTTCAGGATCCTGATTCTCCTGTGGTTCTTGATCTGGGTGGTGAGGAGAATGATGGGATTCTGAAACTAAGTCTTTGAAGATAGAAAAAATTTCCTCAGAGTTCAACCCTTCCTCAAGATTGGGTGGGACTTGGTTTTGTTGAGGTTGATAGGGTCTTCTAAATGTTAGATTTTCAGAATTTTCTTCAATATGATCTAGGATCTTAACTGAGAGAACAACATGTACAGCATATCTACAGCATATCAATCATGGAGACAATAATGCAAGCACACAAGAGACACAAAGATTTACTTGGGGAAAACCATAAAGGTGAAAAACCCCAATAACTTCCTCAGAGATAGATAGAGCAATGATACAACCAACCAAGAGAGATAGGCATAACCTAGCAGCAGATCCTCCTCCTCCATAAGTGCGCCACTCCTCCTTGAGTGCATGTGTGAGAAGTGAGTGAGTAAATAGAGTGCCTCCCGCACTCTATTTATACTTGACTTGACTTGCCTTTTTACCTAACTCATGTAGGCTCGAACTTAACCACATAATATAATGTTGACTGGGCCGACCCCCAATAGGGTGGTCTAATAACCCTTTGACCCACATGGCCGACCCCCAATAGGGTGGTCTAATAACCCTTCGACCCACATGACTTATACAGGGCCGACCCCAACAAGGTGGTCTAATAACCCATCAAGTATAAGTTACGACACTTACAATATAAATGACGACACTTCCGTATAGAGGAATAATACCATCTCTATAGGAATACAATCTACATATATGTGAAATACATTCCGAAGTTACATATACATCAACACTCCCTCTTAACTAGGAAGGTATTTATCAGCACAGTTCTTATAGCACAAGTCATCTTCTCTGGATCATCGTCACTGGATAATCGTCATCGAGTCATCATCATTGTCACTGTTGCTGCTATCTCAATCAATCTCTGAATCTACTCGTCATAGGAAGTTCTACAGAGCCAGTCCTTTTTCATACTGGATGTAGGCCCACCACCTACAGGTCTTCATCATCACTGGCCATATTGTGGAATCCTCAGGACATATTACGTGCGTCACAAAACCTGGCTGCAGCATCCCAGGCTATTACGAGCACACAGCTCTACCTGTAGGATCTCCCAAGAGCACATTACATGTGACCCATCACAAAACCTGGCTGAAGCATCCCAGGCTATTACGAGCACACGGCTCTACCTGTCGGATCTCCCAGGAGCACATTACATGTGATCTCACCACAAAACCTGGCTGAAGCATCCCAGGCTGTTACGAGCACACAGCTCTACCTGTCGGATCTCCCAGGGGCACATTACATGTGGTCCACCACAAAACCTGGCTGAAGCATCTGAGGCCTTTTTCATCCTGTCCAGATCTCCCAGGAGCAAATTACATGTGGTCATGGCAAAACCTGGCTGAAACATATGAGGCCTTTTTCATCCTGTCCAGATCTCCCAGGAGCAAATTACATGCCATAGGACAAAACCTCGCAAGAGCATCTGCCAGATATCCCAGGGCACCGAATTACATGCCATAGGAAAAACCTCGAAAGACTATCTGCAGATCTCCCAGGGCACAAATTACATGTCCTCCCAAGCAAAACCTTGCAAGAGCATTTGCTAGATGTCCCAGGGCACCGAATTACATGCCATAGGCAAAACCTCGAAAGACCATCTGCAAATCTCCCAGGGCACAAATTACATGCTTTCCTGCACAACATGATCCACGGCCACAAAGTATCATCTGATACTCATCATCATCACTGCAACATCCTGCTGCATGTCATCTGGAGAAGCTCGTCATCCACGATCATCCTGATCATACAATGCATCCATCTGATGCACACATAGATACATGATCCACACAATGTATCCATCAACATACATGATCTACCTGATCATACAAAGATACATGATCCACACAATGTATCCATCAGCATCCATGATTTACCTGATCATACAAAGATACATGATCCACACAATGTATCCAACAGCATCCATGATCTACCTGATCATACAAAGATACATGATCCACACAATGTATCCAACAGCATCCATGATCTACCTGATCATACAAAGATACATGATCCACACAATGTATCCAACAGCATCCAACATGATGTGTTCATACAAAATACATACACATGATCCAACCGATCATATCCAGCATCCAACATGATGCGTACATACATAAATGATCCAACTGATCATATCCAGCATCCAACATGATGCGTACATACATAAATGATCCAACTGATCATATCCAAGCAGAAACCAGAACATCATCCTGATGCCCATTATCCAGTGCTTACATCCACAACCATGTGAAGGATACTCCTTCCAACATGCTTGGAATGGCTTCAGCAAATGTGTCCATCACTTCTTCCTTGAAGTGTCCTCGATTTGGAGAATGCCAAGCCTCTCTCGGAAGTACTCGAACTTCACCCTGGCTAGTGGCTTCGTCAGCACATCTGCAATCTGCTCGTCCGTCGCAACATATAGGAGCTTCTCAGCTCCTCTCTGCACCATATCCCTGATATAGTGATATTTGATCTCTATGTGTTTCTACCTGTCATGAAACACTGGGTTCTCGGACAGCTTCACACAACTCTGGTTATCACAGAAGATACCAGTAGCCTCAAATAACTCAGATAGTAGCTTCCATAGCCATACTGCCTCACAACTAGATGAACAGGCTGCAACATACTCAGCCTCTGCTGTACTCAGTGCTACGCAGGACTGCTTCCTGCTAAACCAAGAGATCACACCTGATCCTATATTGAAGAAACACCCAGATGTGCTCTTCCTATCTGCAGCACTGCCAGCCCAATATGAATCAACATAACCCTGCAGGTTAAACTTTTGATTCACTTCATACTTGAGCCCATAATCCACTGTACCCTTCAGGTACCTCAGAACATGCTTTAAAACAACCAGGTGAACACTCCTCGGATCCGTCAGGAACTGGCTCAATGTGTTCACAGCAAAGCAAAAGTCTGGTCTCGTGTTCGTCAGGTACATCAAGGACCCAATCATCTGACCATACATGGAGACATCAACCGGCTCAGATGAAGCATCACATAGAAGCTTCAGATTCGATGCCATAGGTGTGGCCATATCCTTGCAGTCCATCATCCCGAACCTCTTCAGGATCTCTACTACATACTTCCCTTGTCCAAGGAAGATTCCTTCTGCACTCTGCCACACCTTCATGCCAAAACAAATAGTGCATCATCCCCAAGTTCTTCAACTCGAACTTGGCAGTAAGCTTCCGCTGCATGTCGGCAATCAATCTATCTTCACCTATAACAAACAGGTTATCCGCATACAAAAGTAGTATCACTGGATTGCCTTCCTTAACCTTGTAGTAAAGGTTGGAATCCGCTTTACTCTTGGTAAAGCCCAAACTGGATAGAAAGTTGTCTATCCTACCATACCAAGTTCTGCACATATATGAATCATGTGACTCAGAACCAAGTGGCTGCACCACATACACTTCTTCTTCAAATACACCATTCAAGAAAACTGTCTTGAAATCCATTTGGTGTATCTTCTATCTCAACACTTTTATATTTCTCAATGCTGCCATCTGCAACATGCTTGATCTGATAGTTCCATTTGGAAGTTATAACAAACTTCCCTTCACGTCTTGGGACTACATCCCAAACATTATTCTTCATGATCGACGGATAATGGCATTCCATTTCTTCATCCCAGATCCTGGGAACTTCAATATCTTCAATAGATATCTTTGTTGCTGGAACAAATGTTGTAGTTCTTCTTTTGTAGGAGATGGCATACGAACTTTCCTACACAGCATGTTAAATTGCATGATTAGAAAAACATCTCATAGTTTTCAGAAAAAATTCTTACACATGAATAAATATGTCATACAATCATGCAATTATCTTTGCCAATGCTTCAATACAACATTTATCCATATCCCATAACTTTCTAGATGCCTTCCAATCTCTACCAGAACATTGTTAAGAGTGTGCACAACTCCCAACATGTCAGCAAAGAGGTTTCATTCTAGATAAGTAGCAATGGAATGTTGTACAGTGCCATAGGCCACTTACCCATGTATATTAGTAGTATATTGTTCATTAATGCAACTATTTTAATATGCACAATACATATCCTAAGTCTAGGAACATGAGCATATACATCATTGAACAATTTTATTTAAACAGACAAATATGAAAGAAATTAAAATACTTATCTTTGTTTGTTGGGTGGACTCCCTCTGAGTCTTCGCTTTCTTGCAGGAGCTACTGGAGTCCTAATCTGTAGTAGCTTCTTCTACAACTTTTGTTGTGAAATGTAGAGAGATGGTCAACTCCCTTTGAATATCTGCATCCTTTCATAAACCACTGGAGTGTACTCCCTCTTGATCTTTGCTCCCTGGATTACCTGTCCTTGAACTTATATACATTCTCGATCCCTATGCATGCTTGTTAGTATCATCATGTGTTATCCTCTAGGTCTAATATAAAATCATACATTCATTAGTATACTATTAAAACACAATAATCTCAAGCATGTATAGTCATGATCATTTAAAACAGAAATAGTAAGCATTATTATTCAAGGTTTATGTAGGATTCTTATGGTTAGTCAAATCATAAGAAGCATAACATGTCTAAACCTATAATTACTCAAACCTATGACTCTTCGGGAATAATCATTATCAACAACAGTATAAGATCCTAACACAAGGTAGGATTCTAGCTTGATATAGGAAAAACATACCTGGATTAGCATGTTAGTTAGTTATGTCTAACATACTCACATGATGTCTTCTTGTTCTTCTTCGATGACTTGTGCTAGTAACCTCGATGAGTCATACCTGTCGAGACCGCTTGTAATCTTCTTATGTAAGGCCTTAGCCTCATCTCCCTCTGAAACAGGAACTCCTTCACTTATGCAAGTAACCAATCCATCTTCTTCTAGGATTAACCCTATCCACTTGATTTGCAAGAAATGGACCTGGAACTGGATATGGGTTTGTCAGAGAAACCCCAAAAATTCAAACTTTGAATTTCAAACTTCCGAAAGGATAGAAATATGCGCCTTGATGAGCTGATCAAACTGGTATATTCAGAATTTGAAAACTGCAAAGTTTCACTCCTCAATTTTGCCTTTGAAACTTTCGGATTCACTGGACGTGACCCTAAACTGGGGTTTGATGAAGCCCACTCTTCTGCCCAATCAAAATGTTTGATCCAAATCTCTAAGCTTCTATTTTTCTGAGGAGCTTCCAGCCGTGGTCACAGATTTCAAAAATTCCCATTTTTACAGAAACCCTAATTTTCCACTTTTCTGATCAAAGTCCCGAACTAGGGTCTAATCAAGCCCGGCCTTCTGCCCAACCAAAAATTCTGATCTTGGTCTCTAAATTTCTATTTTGATGAGTAGCATCCAGCCGTGGTCTCTGATTACAAAAATTCCAACTTTCTCCAAAGCCCTAAATTCCGGAAGCCATGAATGAAGGTACCAAAAAATAATTTTGTTTTGACAGAAATATGTACCTGATTGTTTCTGGTGTAACTCTGAAATTTTTGATCCACAGGGTCTGAAAAAGTTTCCTGAGATAGCCTGACCTGTTATCTTTCCATCCTGACAAGTCTGACCTCAATTGGATTCTCTGAGAGAGAGTTATTCCAAATGTCGCAACGTGACCTGTTTTGGGATAAAACAGGAGAGCGAACTTGTACGGCGTGCCACGTGTCACTGTTTTAACTTCGGCCTCTGAAAACGTTTTCTGAGATATCTCGGCCTATTACCTTTCCATCCTGACAGGTCTGACCTCAATTGGACTCTCTGAGAGAGATTTATGCCAAATGTCGCAACATGACCTGTTTATGGGATAATACAGGAGAGCGCACTTGTACGGCGTGCCACGTGTCACTGGTTCAACTTCGGCCTCTGGAAAAGTTTTCTGAGATAGAACAGTCTGTGTACTACCTGTCACTTTTCACAAAATTTCATTTGGAGCTTCCTAGCCCAAGTTATGACCTTTTTCCCAAGGTCACCTGATTTTGACTCAGATCTGGAAGAGGCAGAAACCCTATATTGTACAGATCATAAATCACAAAGTACAATGAATTAGAGGTTGTCCTTTGGACACAAGGTACCTGGAGATCTTAGCTTCGGCCTGTAACAATTTAAGATCCGAAAACTTCGCCAAAACGGATTTATAGCGAAAGTTCTACGATGACTGGTTTTTTCTATATCAAGCCCTAGCATCGTAAGTGCAACAAGTGTCATACATGCCATATCATGCCTTCTTTCAGGCTAGCTCTGATACCATGTTAGATTTTCAGAATTTTCTTCAATATGATCTAGGATCTTAATTGAGAGAACAACATGTACAGCATATCTACAGCATATCAATCATGGAGACAATAATGCAAGCACACAAGAGACACAAAGATTTACTTGGGGAAAACCATAAAGGTGAAAAACCCCAATAACTTCCTCAGAGATAGATAGAGCAATGATACAACCAACCAAGAGAGATAGGCATAACCTAGCAGCAGATCCTCCTCCTCCATAAGTGCGCCACTCCTCCTTGAGTGCATGTGTGAGAAGTGAGTGAGTAAATAGAGTGCCTCCCGCACTCTATTTATACTTGACTTGACTTGCCTTTTTACCTAACTCATGTAGGCTCGAACTTAACCACATAATATAATGTTGACTGGGCCGACCCCCAATAGGGTGGTCTAATAACCCTTTGACCCACATGGCCGACCCCCAATAGGGTGGTCTAATAACCCATCGACCCACATGACTTATACAGGGCCGACCCCAACAAGGTGGTCTAATAACCCATCATGTATAAGTTACGACACTTACAATATAAATGACGACACTTCCGTATAGAGGAATAATACCATCTCTATAGGAATACAATCTACATATATGTGAAATACATTCCGAAGTTACATATACATCAACACTAAATGGTTGTCTATTGAACCCCCTGTTTGTATTCTGGTTCTCAGTGTTAGTTCTCTTGAGGTCAACCAATTCGTTAGAGATCTTCTACAGGAATTTCTTCATGTCACCCATTTCAAAAGGGTCTCTATCATGTGCAGCGGGTTTTGTGGGAACATCAGTTTTCTTACGTGAGGTGGAAGGTTGATCTGCTAAAGTATCCAGATTATCCTTCAAACCGTAAATATCTTTTTCAACCTGAATGGCCTCAGCAAAGGCCTCTTGCAAAGTTTCTTTGTGTGCCTGTTTAACCCACATAGAAATGGGAACCGGTAAACCTTTCACATTGTATGAAACAAGGAGTTCTTCCACAGGAAGAAGAGTAATAGGGATTCTATTTTTTAAATAGGAAAATCTCTGATTATAATCTTTTACTCTTTCTTTACCTCGGATTTTCATAGAAGACAAATGGATTACCAAGTCTTCGGGTGTCTTATCATCTCCAAACTTTTGCATGAATATTTTCTCAAAGTCATCCCATGAAGTGATAGACCTAGCTTCTAAGGCAATGTACCAAATGGATGCTTTCCCTTGGAAGGTATATGGGAATAACCTACAAACTACATCTTCATGGATCATGTTTCTGAGTCTGATGGCTTGCATGAATGTCTTGATGTGATCAAGCGCAGGTGACTTTTCATCAGGATTGAACTTAGGCAGCCATTTTTCAGGATTTTTAGAGAGTCTGTGTTGATCCCCTAGGATGAAAATGGCATCCTGGTCCAACCAGGGTCTATTTTGACCTTCAACCTTTGGTATGTCCTCTGAAGATGAGCTTGAGGATGCATCACTATATGAGGATTTTTCAAATGAAGAAGATGAAGACGGAGGTGGTGGAGGTGGTGGTCCACCTGTTGTCACTTGTGGTTGATCTTCTTGCGTTTCCCGAAATAATGTGTCAAGGTTAAAATCGGGGAGCAGATTGTGACAAGGTGAATTACATCGTTCAGGATTCTGGTCACCTGAGTTTTGATTATTGGAATTATTGACTTGCGGATCAGTGTTCTGGTGATCTTGAATTGCTGCTAGTCCTAGATTACGCTCTTTAGTGATTCTTTGTTGCAACCTAGCAACACTATCAGAAGAACCTTTGAGCAATTGCTCAAGTGTAAGGGGTCCCCTAGTGGGTGATATAAAAATAAAGTTGTCGCCCCTTCTAGTCTCCTGCTCTATGACAGGGGTGGGAGGAATATTTTGAGATTTTTTTACTTTTTGTTCTGTGGATGTTGAAGCTTGGGTATGGCTACGTGTAACAACCAGTTCTCTTACTGGAGGAGGTCTGTTTAAGTTCTCTTTATGCATGATTGGTACATGGCCCTCCTTCTAGCGCCATTTGTTGATGCCTCGGGTGTGCAGGTGTTGGAATGGTGTTCAAGGCAAACAACAGGGGATGAAAACCTAACCAAAGGTTTTAGATAATCCTACACAAGTATTACCCTATCCTCGAGTTGTTTGGTGTGGTTAACACCCACGGATACAAAGGCCTCCGCCAGAACTTGTGAGTGTTCAATCCTAGAAAGGATATGTCTTCCTATGAAGAAAGACAAGAGTTTTACCAATCCTAAGAGATAGTCTAACTTTGAGAGAAAACTAATCTAAGTCAAATCTATTCTAAAAAGGAGTGATTTGTTTTTGCACAAGACAACTTGATCTGGAAATTACTAAATCCTTTAACCAATTTAACAGACATGCAAAATTGGATCCTGACTCAGTGGCTCAAGATATAATCAATTGAAAACATTCAACCAACAATAGCTTAAGAATTAAGTGCATACAATCCTATCATGTATCTGGAATGTTAATTGACAAATTAACATTAACTTAATGCTTTATGTGAATCATTTGCAGAAATAGATAAAATGTTTTAGATAAAGACATTCATTTAAAACATCAATTACACAGATCATGAGTTGAGAGAAATCTGAACTATATACCAATGCAGGTTACTGATTGCAAATAATAAACGGTATTAGTGAATGTGTTGAATCAAAATCACAATCCATAGAATACATTTGACAAATTATAACAGAAGATGTGGCTGAAGAAAACTGGTTGTGTATTAAGGCCTGCAAAACATTACATAGTCTGCAACAACAGAGCATCTCCAGTCTCTTATGGCAATTATGTCCCCTAACCATCCATCCCTTGCTATGATATCTAAAACCCCTTCAATAATATTTACAAAATAATCATTCAGGATCAAATCTCCCATGGAGCAGGGACATTCCAAACTAAATTATCCTAAAAATGGCCAAGAAAAGGCTACCCCTTGGCCCAAACATCTAACAATCCTTATACATAGGAATAATAGACCAAATCGAATCCCAAACTGGGCATCATACAGTTTTAGAAAGATTGCACCACATATTTCCGAGAACATCTCGTCATAAGCTGAAGGAGAATCAAGATAGATCATGAGCTGTTGATGGTAGCTGGCGGGAAAATATGAAATCTTCCCTAGATTTGCGAGGGCCAGACATATCTTCAAAGACCGAAAAATCAGCTAACGGATCATCCTTGAGAGGAATTGTGGGACACACAGGTGGCAAGTTGATGATTAAGTCCTGAACAATTGTATTATCTTGATCAGCGCATCCTTTCTCATCCTTCTTTTGTCTGTTGAAAAGGAGTCGTTCATATGTGAATTGAATCTCGTCATCTTCCTCTTCACTATTTGTGCTGTCATCATAAACATCATCATCAAATGGCGCAAGAACAAGTTTAGAGTATTCCACTGGCTGAGGCTCTTTCTCAACAAAATGCTTGACAGAAATACTACAATATCTCTGCATTTTACTTACAGCATGCAATTGTTAGCAAAGATATTAAAATATCAATCCAAAATTTGCATATATCATCATAAACCAACAGATTATTCATAGCAGCCCTTATAGGAAATAAAACCACAGTATTTGACATTGATTGAGTATAATTAACTGGCATGATTGCATGTCTACGATGTGTAGGTTGCAATTATCATATCTGTGAGCGAAATATTATTCAATCATGCATCCGTTAGAATTTGGCGTAAGATCAGATAAATTTACATAATAACACATGCGATTAACAGTCAAATATCAGAGTTTTGATCATCAAGCAATCATTGGATTCAAATATTTCATGTCTGATCAAGCATAACCTAGATGAAATACCAGATAAACACTTGAAAAAGACGACCCAAGAACCAAAAATCAAAAAATTAAATCATTCTGCCAGATGCAATCAGGGTCGTCGGATCATGATATATCAACGGTTGGGATGCGAGATGCAAGATTCCAAGTGCGGGCATTTGTTATTTAAAAATATATATACCCTTCCGCAATCCGAAATCCGCAATTGCGGGTTGCGAGTTACGGAACATAAATCACAATGCGTGGTCAAACCATTCCCGCATCCTGCAATTGCGGGTTGCAGGAGCGCGAACCACTCTTTATTTACTTTTCTAAAAATCCCTTTCCACATCCCGCAATCAGCAATTGCGGGTTGCGGGTTGCGGAAAGAAAAACTTCATGTGCAAATCAAAGAGTCCGCAATCCTCAATTGCGGGTTGCTGGATGATCGAAAATTTTAACCAAAAAAAATTATTTCCGCAATTCACAAAAACACACTAAAAATGCATAAATTTTGGGAAGGAAAAATTACTAGCTCAATTAAATCAAATCAAAGGCAGTAAAATGAATGGAAAATAGGCTGAACAACCCCAAAAAATGATTAAGTTACTCTTTCATGTGGAATTGGGGCTCCCATATTTTGGATAAAACATGGGATCTGTTGTGCCTACAATTTTTTCCATGGATTACTTTAAATATAAGAAAAGAGCTGCCACTTACAATTAACCAACATAGCTTTAAAAAAAAGAAATTGAGGCAATCTTAGGAAGCTAAATAGATCACTTAAACTCAGAAAGAGAAAACCCTTCCAAAAGGGACCATGGGAAGCACCATCAGCTCTTATTTCCCATTTGAGTGCATCTTCTCCATATTGATCATAGAGCTCCTTATTTTCATACCAAATTAAACAAGAAAAAGAAAAAAGAAACCTTAAATCCTCTGCATCCCCACTCTTGTCAAGGTGATTTTTGATGGCATATTTTCTCTTGGCTTTCCTCAACTCATCAGGTGTAGCACTTTTTGATACACCCAAAATACCATAATATTTGGTATTGTCACTCTTTTTTTGGTGCATGCCCAAACATGGTTAATGACTTTAGTCTTCATTCTCACAACCATGAACCTCCTGACGACGTGGGAAAAATATTAAATTCAAGGCTACGTTAATGTAGGACTAATCACCAAGCAAATGCCATGTTCACTAATGAAAATTGACTAAATATAGGGCAGGCTAATTATGGATAATTGACCCAACCATAGGCTAGGTTACATACAATTAAATTCCCTTAAACATGCTTACCTGAGCTATCTCACAACCCTGATCATTTACAATATAAAAATGGGAATAAATTCCAGGAAGGAGATTGGGCCCTGAACCTCCTGGAAACATGTGGAAAATATTAAACACGCATCTGATCTATCTTCAAATGGCAAGGTCAAAGATGGCATAATATTCTTCAAAGGCTTGTTCCTCTTTGTCACTCGAGACAAACACAATCTCAAATGACAACCCTTCATTGGCTCATTGTAATTCTCCAAAATTGGTGGAGTGAAATTTCTATAGGGACCACACTAGTGGGACGGAAAATAAAAGGCCACTATTTTCCCAACAAGCTCAATTATGGGACCTCTTAAGCTCAACTACCAAGACCTATTGGCAGAACCCAATTGACAATTAAAACAACATGAAACAAATTTATGCAAATAGTATGTTATGTGCTTTTTAGTTTAATGTGATCATTATCATGTTGTTACGTTGACATGGATACTTGCATCCAAAGCCCTCGACCTTGAGACTTTCACTCCAAGGACCACTTTCAGAATGGTTAAGCTTTTGATGAGTGAAGTGCTTCATAAATCACCCAGATCCCACCATTGTGGCAAATGTGAGATTACTACAATGACACTCCCACCATTATTAACGTTAATGTGAAATTAATATTGTGACACTCCCATTTTGTTTAACTGGTGTTTTAAATCTAGAAGAATTAATCCTTCAGAAAGAGAGGGAAATGAGAGGAACGGATTAAGAAGACCTGGTAATATGAGGAATGAATTAAAATGAAACAAAATAAATAGTGGCAAGCATTCTAACATAGGTGTAAATCATTTCTTCCTATGTTAGGCCTAGGGTCCTTGGGAAAATCTAGAGTGTAACCAAATATTGCAGCCCTGTAACTCCGTCCATTATCTAGAGTGGGATAACATATGGTGCCAAGACGAGCATGGACGCCCCGTGCAAAAACATCCAACAAAAAATGCAGAAACTATGGGAAAAAAATTAAAAAAAAATAAAACATTAGCTTACTTCGGTGAGAGGCATATTGTCGACGTCATCAACAAGAACATTATGGGAGCCATCTTCCTTCTGCTCTTTAGCATTCGAGACATATGTGAGAAAAGTGCAAGTAGCTTCCACGAGGGCTTTCAAAAACATGTTTGGTCGTGACTACTTCTGCAAAGGAGGGAAAACCATCGTAGTGGTACCAAAACCACATCAAGACCTCCAGAGTAAGATCTTACGAGAAACTCAATTGCAGTTGAAAATTTTCTAGAAAATAATTACACTTAGATTAATACAATAATAAAAAATCCTATTCACATACCAAAAATTCAGACATAACTTTATGTCGAAAAGAAACTGTCTAAGATTGATTCTTCTATTTGTAGAATTTTAATATAATTTTCCACTACCGGTCAAGCACATTGTGGTTAAGAGATAAATCAAGAAAGATTTCTTAAAAAAAGCATAGCTTCAATCACCCCCAAGGAAAACACTTCCATGTTAATGCAGCCTATCTAAATATGTATAGACTTATGATATGGATTGAAAAATGGGGGTTTTGCTTAGCGAGGCCTGCCATGCGTAGAACACGGCTTTTGAAGGGCGAGCATGGACCATAAATTATTGAAGGGAGGATCTACATCCTTCCACCATTTCTTCTTCAAAATTGTAAATCTACAACCAAAAATGTAAAAAAAATGAACAAAACAAAAATCTCGGGATACCCAAGGATGAAAAATTACAAAGCACTTACCGATGTATTCTGGTATAATCATTTGGCTTGTTCAAAGATTTTGGCCCCATCCTCTTCAGATCCAATTCCACAATCGGAAAGACATCCGCTCCTCCTATAATGACGTCGGGGGATCGAATCCCTAGTTAAAAACTGGCCACATTTAAATGAGATTGAGAACTGAGGGTTTTATTTATAGGGGCTTACCGTATGAAGAACTCTAGTTGGAGAAGGACATATATGAAAGGAACACAATGAACATATATGTAAACGTAAGAAGATTTCTTCCCAAAAATCAAACGATAGGCTTGGGGAACACGGTATAAGTGATCGAGCAGGCAACTCAGTGATGGAGAGAAGCAAGGAGAAACTCGAATGAGGGGACGTGAGTAGCAAAAAAACAAACTGCAACATGGACAACGGAGAAGACACGTGTCAGGTGCAATGGGCAAGACGGTGGATGCGTGTCAAATGTTGGTTGGGCGGGACAACAGATGTGTGTCGAGCATCGATTAACCAAAGGGACGACGAAAAAATACAGTGCTTTTCAAAACGCCCTTCGGAAAAAAACGCCTTTCGTCGTAAAAATGCAACATTCGTTAACGACACCGTCAACTTCACCAGTGCATTTTTATTTCTTTTCAACACTGGTGCACTATAAAATGTAATAAGCACGAGTTTGATTTTACTTATAAAGCACCGGTGTGATTTTACATATAAATAATTGGTGTGTATTAAGTTATACTAGAGCACCGGTGCTTTTAAAATTATAGTATGCATCAATGCTTTCTTATCATTAAAATGCACAAGTGTGGTAAAACTTATATACACATTGGTGCGTCTTATAGATAAAATCGCATCGAAAAAATCTCCCATTATAACCTTTGCCTGCTAAGTTTTGTTTAGTTAGAATGAATTTCCTTAAAACCCTCCGCCAAACCATCTGGTACCAATGGCAAAGGTCGGAGGTTTTTTTTGATGATTTTTTCCAATCTTGTAACATTAAAAAACTTCACAAAAACCTCCACTACATGGTGTTTTCCCTGTAGTGTTATGATCATTACATTGATACACTATGGACATGTGAATGAATGACAACTGCTTTCAAAGAGACACATTAACATAAAACTAATTATGTGCATTTGTTTACCTGTTACCATATGCATGTACAAGAAGCTAATTTTTTCTCATGATGCATTTAAGCATGAAGAACCAACAATTATATTCATTTGCGAATTTTAGAAATTTCATTCTCAAAGATGATGAAAGTTTATTCCCAGTATATAACTATTAGTTTCTACAAAATACTCCAGGGAGTGCCTACCACTATTTGAGTTTCAACCAGAGTTCACAATATTTAAGATAAATCAAAATAACATAAACCTTAAATGTTGTCTTTATTTTTCTCCAACTAAAAAAATGTAATGTTGTTTTTGTTGTCCTCTTTTTCCTCCAACTAAAGATTCGTATTCGGATGGCTTGTAACTAAGCACATGCATAAAAATTGTTTATGATTAGAAATACACTTTTTTTGTAGTAAAATAAGTGGTAGGAGCAATAATGGATGGTAGCCAAGATGAATGGATAATATCCTGCTAGAAATAGATTGAGTTTTGAGTGATATCGATTTAATTGATAGAGATTCGTATAAGAAATTTTAATGCTAGGAAAATCCATGTAGGGAGAGGATGCATGCATGCGGTGAACATATGGTCAACATGCAAGTAGCTTGCAAAACAACCAGTGGTATGAGGACCACGGTTTTTTCCAGAGGGCGATGGAAGATTAGGGTGGTGGTATGAGGAGGGAGGTGGTTTCCTAAGGGAAGTGGAAATAAAAACAACTGATGTTAGAAAACTAAAGCTAGCATTAACCTACTATGAAACTAATTATCTCAGTGTTTCAATTCTCCAGTTGCCAAAGCATATGAAAACAATGGCGTACCTTTCCTTTTCCTCAATATGAGGCCGAATAAGAGGTCAAATTTGTCGATTGATGGATAAAATTACTTTTCTCATAGGATTGGTTGAGCAAAACTATTCATTTTGGTTTTGAATGAAAATTTAGGATATAAAACTTTGAATTGCACGTTGTTTAATGGAGAAACAACAAGTTGATTCACAGAGTCCCTTCTAGCCTGAAGGTAGAGGCTAATAAGTTGATACCTGCATGTTTCAATCCAACCTAACTCTCATGTAAAAGGACACCTTATTAAGGTAATGATATTTACTTAAATGCCTTGAAATAAATCCCTATACTTTTCAAAGTCATAAACATTTAAATTTAGTTACATGTAAAGGGGATTTTTTTTCCTTAGGTTAGGAAATATTTATAAGTGTCTTCCATGTATTTTCAAACCAAGATTTAACCATTTCCCCTATACAATATATAGAAAAAATTAACGAGTGCAATGTAAGCCAGATTTTCAAAGTCTTGAAAAAAATGGAAAATTCTTATAATATACATTATTGAAAAGTTAAATGCATATTTTTATTTAGCCATTTTGAATCATTAGAACAATTTATATTTTTTTATGTTTCTCAATTCAAAGGATACACATGTTTATTTTTAGGGATATTAGGGTCTTAATAGAGATTATTCAAATGTATAGGAAGCATGCCCCACTTGAAGGTAGATATATTTCTTTCCTTATTTGTGAACAAAGAGAATAGGACAAAATATTGTGTTTTGTTGTCATTAAAAGAATATTATTCCACACAATAATAGCAACATATTTATTAAAAATTGCTCTGTCTTTGCACACAAGGGATCTGCAATATGTGAGACATATATGCAACACTATCACTATGTTACAAATTTCTTTTATTAACCCTAGTTGTGTGTGGATTCAAGCGACATTATTTTATTAAATTTTATTGAAGCTCGCCTTGACTTAATTAGTTGCACATGTTTTTATTAACTAGTCATACAATTATCTTTTTTCACAATTAGGAAGTCACTAAATATACCCAAAACTCCAAACATTACAAGGAAAATACCTTGTACTGGAGGTTTCTAGTGTTACAAGATTGAGAAAAACTTTCAAAAAAACCTCCGCTATAACCTCGACAATTAGTAACGGAGACTTTTGCGGATGTTCAATATAACTAATAAATTTTGAGCGAGTGAAGGTTTTAGCAGAGTTTTTGTTTTTTTCGGTGTGTATATTATAGACACACACTAGTGTGTATTATTAATACAAGAATCGGTGCATATAAACTAAAAAAGCATTGGTTCTTGTATAAGTAATTTAATGCATAGGTGCGTATAATATATAAAAATCGCCGGTGTGTATTTTTACTATGGTAACCATAATATTTGGAATAATAAATATAATTGTATGTTGTCGGTTAAATCAACATTGCTTTTGAACAATTGTTACCACCGATGCTTATTTTAAATTAATAAGCATCAATGCTTATAAATCATAAGAATGCATTCGTGCGTATAATTAATAAAACACATGGCTTATCATATTTTTATGGCACACACTATATAGTGACTTCAAAAGAATATGATGCACCAACATGTAATATATATTTAATTACCTTTTTTCAAATTTTCATTTAATGACCTCGAAATAAAATCTATTTTTATATTTTAATTATTGTATTTGCATATAATGATTGCATTAATGAGTTATCCAATGGATTACACCTATGTTATTCGTAACAATGTAAATCATGCATATAGAATTTAACTAACAATGCGACAGTTTACAACATTGGACAATGCAATAAAGTAAGAAACCCATTTTATTGTATATGAATAAGAAATCCATCGTCATACAAAAAGGGACAACGCAAAGTCCCAAAATAATCAAAATGCAACCAACATGTAATTGTTACACTTATTGGTAACCTGTCGGCATCCAATTGGGACAATATGTCCAATACATTAAACAAAATGTCAATGTGTAATTGTTACACTTATTGGTAACATGTCCTCATGCAATTGGGACAAT
The DNA here is from genome assembly GCA_027924585.1 of Larix kaempferi. Lineage (NCBI taxonomy): Eukaryota > Viridiplantae > Streptophyta > Pinopsida > Pinales > Pinaceae > Larix > Larix kaempferi. The sequence continues at coordinate 23,725,462 of BSBM01000217.1, forward strand.
TTGTCCAGTACTTTAAGCAAAATCTCTGATTTTCATAGTGGAAAAATATTCCAAAACATATTACTTGAAGTAACAATCAATTATATTGATTTTCATTCATCACTTGAACTGTTGTTATCGCTCGAGCTATGTGCATGCCTCATTTCTTCATCACTTGTAGGCGATATTGTACTTGCGTTATTTAACCTAATGTTTTGTTCTTTAGCTTGATTTTTGTTTATGTTCCTCTTCATTTTCCACCTATAACCATACAAATAAATTGTATTAAATATATGTGCATTTATATAGTAGAATATACATGTTGCATAAATCAAAAAGCATGCCATAGCAACAATTGTTTCCTAAATAGTGCACATTCTTTCAAATCCATGCACAATACCGTTGCACAAAATATCTTATGTTGCCTCCACTCCATACTCTGTTTCCTGCATGTTTAATACGCCATGACAAAGCATAGATATAATTAATATAACGGATTCTTGTTGTTTCATTAACTATGAAATAAGGGAAGTTAAATTGCAACATAGATACTTACAAATTGTTTAATTAACTCTTGATACTTCAACATATACTCACAACCCATACTTAACCCAATGTAAATCAATTCTTCTTATGGTTCTTGCTTGTATGTTAGCACCCATAAGAAGACATCCATGGATGAGTGTAAATCAACTATTTAAATATAAAGATCACAACAATGTGAAATCTTTAGTAAGGTCGAAAATGTAAGTACTCACAAACTTTGCTATCAACCGTTTTATTTCTTATTGTTCTATCTTATGTGTTGAATAGGTTCCATTTTGTTTTCTTTTCTGCAACAAAATAATTGAAAATTAGTATTTCATGCAATAATTGAACTCGGTGTACATAAAAGAATAAATCATTGACTACATATACCTATGATGCACATTGTTGTTGGGTTGGCTCCTCTTGTGATGCAACTATGTTCATTTTTTTAACCATCTCCTTGTACACTTTTTTGCATATCCCTACCGACATGTTTTGGTGATCTCCTCGCTTGTCCTTTGGAATTTTCATAATCTTCTCGAAAAACAAAAAACACAATAATATTTTTTTAAATTGACATGAAAGTAAATATAGCAACAAAAAATAATTTGGTAATTTTTGGGACATATTATAGAAAAACATGTTTAGTAATAATACTTTTTGAATGATTCTTTTTTGTTATTGTAAGTATTTTCTATTGCAAGTCTCATGGGTCTCATTGAACACTACTCTGGAAATGCTTGTTGTAGTTTATATATAACTCGATTCTTGCAGTCATTGGATTGATTTTTGTACTATAAGTGGAAACTACATCTATATGTTATTTCCACTATATCCCTCATAGTTTTGTAAAAAACATTCCCCCTCTTGTTAACTTCTAGCACCACTCTAGATGAACTAAGGACCAACTCATCATCATTTACATCCTTCATATTTTTTATCTTCTTAGGACAACATTCCTTTCCCTTGGTATTGGTCCCTATAGAACATTAAAAAATTGTGAAATCAATTGTTTAAAACTTGTTAACTATTAATGTTAAGAAACTTTCCTTTTTAGTAAAAAGTCAAAGAAAAACATCATGTTGATTACCTTTTGATCTACCTAATTCCTCTCTTTGTAAAATTTCCATAAATATTTTATGCTCTTTTGCACTCAGATTTTGAACAATCTTATTGAGTTTCTTCAAGTTTTTTCTTTGGGTGACACGCATTAACCAATACCCATAATTAATTTAAACCTATAAATAATTCAAATATATTAAATTTCTAATAATAATTCAAGAACTTGCCTTGTTATTTTGTTGGGATGAGCTAGCATTGTGCCAAGAATCATTAGGTATAGAAAAGAAAAGAAAAACCAAGAATCATTAGGTATAGAAATTATGAAATAATTTTACAAAAAAATACAATGATGCACATGCACTACTACATATGGCTCAAAAGTCCCACGACAGTTTGCCATGAATAAGTTAAAATCGAATTTTTCGTGGAAAAACAGTTTAAAATTTCGAAAAAAAAATGATCTTGTCCCCGACGATCGTCGCTATAGCGACGCATCCTCCATAACGAGCTATAGCGACGCATGTTCGTCGCTATAGAGACATACATTGGTTGCGTCGCTATAGCGACGAATATCGAGGAAAGAACATCTTTTTTTTTACTTTTTAACGGTCATTGACTTTTTGTTTTTTTGAAATTTGATCGTTGTGCATTTTTCGCCGAAACCGCGACCCTCATTGATCTATAAATACATGTTCTTAAGTCATATTTTCACAATCCTTTTCTATAGTTGCAGCTATCTTGTTGATGTATATGTAACTTCAGAATGTATTTCACATATATGTATATTGTATTCCTATAGAGATGGTATTATTCCTCTATAAGGAAGTGTCGTCATTTATATTGTAAGTGTCGTAACTTATACTTGATGGGTTATTAGACCACCTTGTTTGGGGTCGGCCCTGTATAAGTCATGTGGGTCAAAGGGTTATTAGACCACCCTATTGGGGGTCGGCCATGTGGGTCAAAGGGTTATTAGACCACCCTATTGGGGGTCGGCCCAGTCAGCATTATGTTATGTGGTTAAGTTCGAGCCTACATGAGTTAGGTAAAAAGGCAAGTCAAGTCAAGTATAAATAGAGTGCGGGAGGCACTCTATTTGCTCACTCACTTCTCACACATGCACTCAAGGAGGAGTGGCACACTTATGGAGGAGGAGGATCTGCTGCTAGTTTATGGCTATCGCTCTTGGTTGGTTGTATCATTGCTCTATCTATCTCTGAGGAAGTTATTGGGGTTTTTCACCTTTATGGTTTTCCCCAAGTAAATCTTTGTGTCTCTTATGTGCTTGCATTATTGTCTCCATGATTGATATGCTATAGATATGCTGTACATGTTGTTCTCTCAGTTAAGATCCTAGATCATATTGAAGTAAATTCAGAAAATTTAACATGGTATCAGAGCTAGCCTGAAAGAAGGCATGATATGGCATGTATGACACTTGTTGCACTTACGATGCTAGGGCTTGATATAGCAAAAACCAGTCATCATAGCACTTTCGCTATAAATCCGTTTTGGCGAAGTTTTCGGATCTGAAATTGTTACAGGACAAATATTAAATCTCCAGGTACCTTGTGTCCAAAGGACAACCTCTAATTCGTTGTAATTTGTGATTTATGATCTGTACAATATAGGGTTTCTGCCTCTTCCATATCTGAGTCAAAATCAGGTGACCTTGGGAAAAAGGTCATATCTTGGGCTAGGAAGCTCCAAATGAAATTTCGTAAAAAGTGACAGGTATTACACAATCTTTAATATCTCAGAAAACTTTTGAAGAGGCCAAAGTTGAACCAGTGACACGTGGCACGTCGTACAAGTTCGCTCTCCTGTATTATCCCATAAACAGGTCACGTTGCGACACTTGGCATAACTCTCTATCAGAGAGTCCAATTGAGGTCAGACCTGTCAGGATGGAAAGATAACAGGCTGAGCTATCTCAAGAAACGTTTTCAGAGGCTGAAATTCAAACAGTGACACATGGCACGCCGTACAAGTTCGCTCTCCTGAATTATCCCAAAACAGGTCACGTTGTGACATTTGGAATAACTCTCTCTCAGAGAATCCAATTGAGGTCAGACCTATCAGGATGGAAAGATAACAAGTCAGGCTATCTCAGGAAACTTTTTTAGACCCTGTGGATCAAAAGGTTCAGAGTTACATAGAAACAATTAGGTACATATTTCTGTCAAAACAGAATTATTTTTGAGTACCTTCATTCATGGCTTCCGGAATTTAGGGCTTTGGAGAAAGTTGGAATTTTTGTAATCGGAGACCACGGCTGGATGCTACTCATAAAAATAGAAATTTAGAGACCAAGATCAGAATTTTTGGTTGGGCAGAAGGCCGGGCTTGATTAGACCCTAGTTCGGGACTTTGATCAGAAAAGTGGAAAATTAGGGCTTCTGTAAAAATGGGAATTTTTGAAATCTGTGACCACGGCTGGAAGCTCCTCAGAAAAATAGAAGCATAGAGATTTGGATCAAACATTTTGATTGGGAAGAAGAGTGGGCTGCATCAAACCCCAGTTCAGGGTCACGTCCAGTGAATCCAGAAGTTTCAAAAGCAAAATTGAGGAGTGAAACTTTGCAGTTTTCAAATTCTGAATATACCAACTTGATCAGCTCATCAAGGCACATATTTCTATCCTGTCAGAAGTTTGAAATTCAAAGTTTGAATTTTTTGGGTTTCTCTGACAAACCCATATCCATCTCAAGGTCCAGTTCTTGCAAATCAAGTGGATTGGGTTAATCCTAGAAGAAGATGGATTGATCATCTGCATGAGTGAAGAAGTTCCTGTTTCAGAGGGAGATGACGCTAAGGCCTTATATAAGAAGATTACAAGCGATTTCGACAGGTATGACTCATCGAGGTATGTTTCGATATTTGTCCATGATTAAGTTTATGGTATGTTTGTCTTCATGTTATTACAGTTAGTACAATTTTGATATTAGATTTGTCGTATCACCTTAACAAAATTATGAATGCATGATAGAAGATATTCATTGGTTAGGGTGTTGACACTTATGATTGTACTAATGCATTATGGTGTTGTATGAGGTTTATGTTGTCTACTAACATGAAAGGTACACCAAGAAAGACAAATCATGTTCTGGTCCAAGAACATATGATCATGATAACATGAGGACAAAGATTCATCCATTGTCATGGATCTCATAGAAGATCCATTTACGAGGTATGTATAACTTGGTTTTGTAATAGTTAACCTATGAGATATACAGGTTACTAGCACAAGTCATTGAAGAAGAACAAGAAGACATCATGTGAGTATGTTAGACATAAATAGCTAGCATGCTAATACAGGTATGTTTTTCCTATATCAAGTTAGAATCCTACCTTGTGTTAGGATCTTATACTGTTGTTGATAATGATTATTCATGAAGTCATAGGTTTGAATAATCATGGTTGTATGCATGTTATGTTTCTTATGATTTGACTAACCTTAATAATTCTACATAAACCTTGAATGCTAATGCTTATTATTTTCTGTTTGAAATGATCATGACTATACATGCTTGATATTATTGTGTTTTAATAGTATACTAATGAATGTATGATTTTATATGAGATCACAAGGATAACACAATCATGATACTAATAAGCATGCATAGGAACCAAGGATGAATGTAAGTTCAAGGACAGGTAATCCAGGAAGCAAAGATCAAGAGGGAGTACACTCCAGTGGTTTATGCAAGGATGCAGATATTCAGAGGGAGTTGACCATCTCTCTACATCCCACAACAGAAAGGTGTAGAAGAAGCTACTTCAGATTAGGACTCCAGCAGCTCCTGCAAGGAAGCGAAGACTCAGAGGGAGTCCACCCAACGAACAAACAAAGATAAGTATTTGAATTGTCATTTCTTAAATAATACTGTTCAATAATGTATATACTGATGTTCCTAGAATTAGGTTGTGTATTATGCATATTAGAATAATTGCATTGATGAACAGTATACTCCTAATATGCATGGGTAAGTGGCCTATGGCACTGTACAACATTCCATTGCTACTTATCTAGAATGAAACCTCTTTGCTGACATGTTGGGAGTTGTGCACACTCTTAACAATGTTCTGGTAGAGATTGGAAGGCATCTAGAAAGTTACGGAATATGGATAAATGTTGTATTGAAGCATTGGCTAAGATAATTGCATGACTGTATGGCATATTTCTTTATGTGTAAGAATTTGTTCTGAAAACTATGAGATGTTTTCTAATCATGCAATTTAACTTTTTGTGTAGGAAAGATCGTATGCCATCTCCTACAAAAGAAGAACTACAACATTTGTTCCAGCAACAAAGATATCTATTGAAGATATTGAAGTTCCCAGGATCTGGGATGAAGAAATAGAATACCATGATTCGTCGATCATGAAGAATGATGTTTGGGATGTAGTCCCAAGAACTGAAGGGAAGTTTGTTATGACTTCCATATGGAACTATCAGATCAAGCATGTTGCAGATGGCAGCATTGAGAAATATAAAAGTGATGAAATAGAAGATGCACCAGATGAATTTCAAGACAGCATGGTGTAGTCATATATATGTGCAGAACTTGGGGATGATGCACTATTTGTTTTTTTGGCATGGAGGTGTGGCAGAGTGCAGATGGAATCTTCCTTAGACAAGGGAAGTATGCAGTAGAGATCCTGAAGAGGTTCGGGATGATGGATTGCAAGGCCATGGCCACACCTATGGCATCGAATCTGAAGCTTCTATGTGATGCTTCATATGAGCTGGTTGATGTCTCTATGTATCGTCAGATGATTGGGTCATTGATGTACCTGATGAACACGAGACTAGACATTTGCTTTGCTGTGAACACATTGAGCCAATTCTTGACGGATCCGAGGAGTGTTCACCCGGTTGTTGTAAAGCATGTTCTGAGGTACCTGAAGGGTACAGTAGATTATGGGCTCAAGTATGAGGTGAATCAAAAGTTTAACCTGCAGGGTTATGATGATTCAGATTGGGCTGGCAGTGCTGCAGACAGGAAGAGCACATCTGAGTGTTGCTTCAGTATGGGATCAGGTGTGATCTCTTGGTTTAGCAGGAAGCAGTCCTGCGTAGCACTAAGTACAGCTGAGGCAGAGTATGTTGCAGCCTGTTCATCTAGTTGTGAGGCAGTATGGCTACGGAAGCTACTGTCTGAGTTATTTGATCTCCCGTTGGAGGCTACTGGTATCTTCTGTGATAACCAGAGTTGTGTGAAGCTGTCCGAGAACCCAGTGTTTCATGACAGGTCGAAACACATAGAGATCAAATATCACTATATCAGGGATATGGTGCAGAGAGGAGCTGTGAAGCTTCTGTATGTTGCGACGGATGAGCAGATTGCAGATGTGCTGATGAAACCACTAGCCAGAGTGAAGTTTGAGTACTTCAAAGAGAGGCTTGGCGTTCTTCAGATCGAGGACACTTCAAGGAAAAAGTGATGGACACATTTGTTGAAGCCATTCCAAGCATGTTGGAAGGAGGATCCTTCACATGGCTATGGATGTAAGTGTTGGATGATGAGCATTAGGATGATGTTCTGGTTTCTGCTTGGATATGATCAGTTGGATCATTTTTATGTATGTATGTATGCATCATGTTGATGCTGGATATGATCAGTTGGATCATTTATATGTACGCATCATGTTGGATGCTGGATATGATCAGTTGGATCATGTGTATGTATTTTGTATATGCATCATGTTGGATGCTTGGACCATGTATCTGTATATGTATGAGGTGGATACATTGTATGATCAGATGGATCATGTATGGTGATATGTATCATGTATTTGTATCAGGTGGATACATTGTATGATCAGGAGGATCATGGATGATGATATGTATCAGGTAGATACTTGGTATGCATCAGGTAGATGCATTAATGATCAGGTAGATCATGCAGCAGGATGTTGCAATGATGATCAGGATGATCATGGATGATGAGCTTCAGGATGTTGCTCCAGATGACATGCAGCAGGATGTTGCAGTGATGATCGGGATGATCATGGATGATGAGCTTCAGGATGTTTCTCCAGATGACATGCAGCAGGACGTTGCAGTGATGATGATCAGGATGATCATGAGTACATCAGGATGATGTATGTTGAGTATCAGGTTGATACTCTGTGGCCGTGGATCAGGTTGTGCAGATGAGCATGTCTGGGAGATCCTATAGGTCGGAGTTGTGTACCCGTAACAGCCTGGGATGCTCTTTCGAGACATTGCTCTGGGAGGACATGTAATTTGTGCCATGGGAGATCCTTCAGGTCATATTTGTGTACCCGTAACATCCTGGGATGCTCTTGCGAGGTTTTGTCCTATGGCATGTAATTTGGTCCCTGGGAGATTTCAGGTCGGAGTTGTGTACCCGTAACATCCTGAGATGCTCTTTTGAGGTTTTGCCATGACCACATGTAATTTGTGCCCTGGGAGATTTCAGGTCGGAGTTGTGTACCCATAACATCCTGAGATGCTCTTGCTAGGTTTTGTGGTGACCACATGTAATTTGTGCCCTGGGAGATCCTTCAGGTTGGAGTTGTGTACCCGTAACATCCTGGGATGCTCTTTCGAGGTTTTGTGGTGGGGTCACATGTAATAGCGCCCTGGGAGATCCTACAGGTCGGATTTGTGTACCCGTAACATCCTGGGATTCTCTTTCGAGGTTTTGTGACGCACGTAATAAGTCCTGAGGATTCCACAGTATGGCCAGTGATGATGAAGACCTGCAGGTGGTGGGCCTACATCCAGTATGAAAAAGGACTGGCTCTGTAGAACTTCCCATGACGAGTAGATTCAGATATTGATTGAGATAGCAGCAGCAGTGACGATGATGATGACTCGATGATGATTATCCAGTGACGATGATCCAGAGAAGATGACTTGTGCTAGAAGAACTATGCTGAGAAATACCTTCCTAGTTAAGAGGGAGTGTTGATGTATATGTAACTTCAGAATGTATTTCACATATATGTATATTGTATTCCTATAGAGATGGTATTATTCCTCTATAAGGAAGTGTCGTCATTTATATTGTAAGTGTCGTAACTTATACTTGATGGGTTATTAGACCACCTTGTTTGGGGTTGGCCCTGTATAAGTCATGTGGGTCAAAGGGTTATTAGACCACCCTATTGGGGTTCGGCCATGTGGGTCAAAGGGTTATTAGACCACCCTATTGGGGGTCGGCCCAGTCAGCATTATGTTATGTGGTTAAGTTCGAGCCTACATGAGTTAGGTAAAAAGGCAAGTCAAGTCAAGTATAAATAGAGTGCGGGAGGCACTCTATTTGCTCACTCACTTCTCACACATGCACTCAAGGAGGAGTGGCGCACTTATGGAGGAGGAGGATCTGCTGCTAGGTTATGGCTATCTTTCTTGGTTGGTTGTATCATTGCTCTATCTATCTCTGAGGAAGTTATTGGGGTTTTTCACCTTTGTGGTTTTCCCCAAGTAAATCTTTGTGTCTCTTATGTGCTTGCATTATTGTCTCCATGATTGATATGCTATAGATATGTTGTACATGTTGTTCTCTCAGTTAAGATCCTAGATCATATTGAAGTAAATTCAGAAAATTTAACATATCTTTCTATTGGTTTTTCGTTTTGCGATTTCAAGAGTCTGGTACTGGTTTGACACATCGAATTTTTGATCTCCTTCGTTTTCCAGGTTAGTTTGACTGCAATGCACTAGTCTTTTTTGTGGTTGCGCCCTTTGTGTTCCAACTAGGGCTTCAATGCAATAGAGCAAAAGTTTACATAGTTTGGGATTTTTGTGTCAAAATGTAATTTAATAAATTGTCATTTGTGTTAAAATGTAATTTTTTAAATGGTGGTTTGTGTTAAAATGTTTTTTTTTTGCTCCTTCTATGTTTTTTATTGGTAGCCTTTGGTTCTATCTAGGTGAATAAAAAATAATAGCAAGGAGATCTCCAAGCAAGATAGATTTAAAATTAACTATTTCAATAAAATTTTGGATTATGCATCTTTTGGATTCATAAATTGTTATGACTTCAAGAAAATCCTAGAATAAACCATGTAATTAATATCATTTCCAATGTTAGTATTGAAATTGGAATGTTAATATCATGACCATCATCGTAGATTTCAAGTACACTATCTAATTAGATTTAACTAGCCCCCTCATAGATAACCAATGAGACCAGAATGGTGTATCCTTTCAAGCTTTGATAGTCATTTGACAATATCGACATTATCATCTATATTCATAATCCCATTTGACAATCCTTTCAAACTTTGAGGGTCTACATCTATATTCATAATCCCATTTGACAATATCATGTCAATGTGTTGAAACCTTTTAATCTCTAGTATAACTAACATGAACAATATTACCGACCCCTCAATTTCTTCTACATTAGATCCATTGGCACCATAATGTAGACTTTCTTGCAATTAATAATTATAAACCAACGTAGGGAACCAATTAACCACTCATTATCCTATGGGTATTACCACTTGTCAAAATGGTGTAACAACTTCTTTCACAAATACACTTACAACCCAACATACTAACCCGCTTGGACATTTAGATAGCAATTCATTACTTTATAAGGAAACACCGTATCTATTAATATACCAACACATGCATTGAAGTAATATGTAAACTCTTAATTATTTGTGACATCATTAACACAATTCCTTAGCCCCTTTTTTAAGGCAATATATAAATTCATGTTATGTAGAGTGAATATCCATTACCCACCATACACCAATACTTATTGGAACAACATGTAGCAATCCAAGGGAATTACTTAGGTAATACTCTACACATGATTAGGTAATCCTCTAATCACCTCCTTTAATTTTCGGTCTCCTTTAATATATATATACTCTATTCAATTTAGTACGTTATATATTGATTAATGAGTTTTTTTTGTTCTTATAGGCTATCAGAATGTCAAATAAATATACCTGGGAAGAAAACAATAGGAGGTATGCTAAGATTAAGGCAACATTGGAGGCAAAGGGTGATGGAAAGTGTTATTTCCCTTGCAATGATTGCAGAGGTTTGCAAACTAGAAGACTTTTAAGAACAATAGCTGAAAAACATTGTAAGCAGAAGGGGCATGATGAAGGGGGGTATGAATATCATCCCTTGGTAAGACGTTATTCATTACATAATGTACTTCTTGTAATAGTACTGATAATGCATTCACAATTTTTTTTATCATTTTAAATATATGTGTTGTATATTATACACTAATGTTATTGCATTGTTTGTAAATATAAAGACAATGCCCCCAAGATGTTGACCGCCAGAGAGCTATTTGCCACAAAATAGTAGAAATACTACTTTACAAGACGACGAGCATGGAGATCATGCTATTGAAGATCGAGTTCTTAATGATCCTATGGATGAAGATGACGTTATTGATACTAATGGTGAAGATGAGATAAATAGATTGCTCCAAGACACATTTGCTCCAATGAATGAGGACAACCTCCATGATATCCATGATGTTCCTCTACTCGAGAAGTCCCAAGAACCTCTTTATGAAGGCTCAACAACCAATATTCTATATGTTATATTGTTGTTGGTGAACTTGAAGGTTTTGAATGGGTTATCAAACACTTGTTTCACACAACTCCTAAGGTATGTAAAGTTGACTATTTTCCTCTATTTTTAGTGTTAATTAATTCGTAAATTAGGGGTATGAAATATTTATGACGTATATTGTTTACATTTCATTTTTTGTCAATGTTACAGATTGTTGGGTGAATTTCTATTACCACCATCAAATAATTTACCACACAAGTCGAGAGGTATTCTTGATTATGAAAGAAATTGGAGTGGAGTATCAATCTATTGATGCATGTCCTAATGATCATATTATATATTATGGACAGTATGCATCATAAAACAAATGCCCACAATGTGAAATTAGTATATATCGAACTGATCAAGTAACAAAACAGGTCCCTTACAAAGTTCTTCGTTATATTCCCATAATTCCACGTTTCCAACGACTATTCAGGTGTCAAAGTATAGCACAGTTTATGGATTACCATGCGAAGAACAGAAGTGAAGATGGTGTTCTTCGAATGCCTGCAGATGGTTCTGCATTGAAGAAGATCAAAGAAAAATGGCCAATTTTTAAAGATGAACCTCGTAACGTTAGACTTTCATTGGTGGTTGATGGTTTCAATCCATTTGGTGAGCTTCGTTCTACTTACTCAGTGTGGCCTGTTTTCGTCATAAACAATAACCTACCTCCTTGGATGATGATTAAGAGAGAGAACACAATGTTGGCAATGATTATTCCAGGTATTTTTTTGAAAGTAATTATATTATTTCATTAAGTTATTTGTTTAATTGCTGCATGAGAACATCTTTTATATATTGGGATGGATAACTAAATAGCAATATTGTATGTTTATTGATCAATTAGGTAAGTACCAAGTTAAAGATATGAATGCATATATTGAGCATCTTATCAATGAGCTATTGAAGTTATGGGTTGGAATCACTATGTATGACATCTCCAGACCAATAGGGCAGAAACAATTTCAGTTCCATGGAATACTTGCATGGAAAATTCATGACGCTCTCAAGTTAACACATTTTTGTGGTATGTAAATTTATGTTACACGTTAAAATTATATGTTTTTAAGGTAAAAAACATGCATTTTTTAAAAAAATTAATAATCTTGTGATGCTATAACATTAATACATATATCTCGCAGGTCTTCAAACAAAGGGAAAATTTGCATGTCTAGTATGTGGTCCTAGAATAAAATCTTGTCATTCAAGAAGTTTAGCAAAGTAGGTGTTCAATGAGTACAGGCACTTCCTCCCTAAGAACCATAGGTACCGAACTATCGAAAAAACAAAATTCAATGGTAAAGAAGAGAATGGAAAGAAACCACGAAGAATGACACCTCACCTATGGAAGTTGGAATATAACAGAAATCGTCGAGGTATGCAAATTGTATATGTAGCATATAATATGTTCACTTAATATTATGATTTTTATATTTTTATTGAATCTTCTCTACCATGGGTGTCATGAATTATTGTTAATGTGTTTTCGTTTATGTTTAATGAATGTATTTAAGGCATGAATGGACTTCCACGAGGAATGAAGAGTTATCCCATACAATTCAATAGGTTTCCTTACTATGAGCACCTACAAATAGCTCATTTGTTTGATACAATGCATATCGGGAAGAATGTAACATAAATGATATGGTGGACATTAGATGGAAGGTCTGACAAAGATAAAATTGGAAAAAATTGTAGTGACCTTGCAGAAGCCAATCACACATTGCAAAGTGTAATTATTTCCAATGTCGGAAATGGGTACCGAAATATTAGTCTTCCATGGTTATTGACGGAGCAACAAAGCAATGCTATAAAAGAGGTCATTCAGAAAATAAGGTTTCCGACGGGGTTTTCGTCGAACATACAAAATATCTTAACCAAAAAAGGTGATTTTGGCGGTGTTAAAACTCATGACTGGCATATATTCATTAAGGTAATTATTTACGTATATAATTTCCATTAGGTAAATCTTTTTAGTAATTTCTCTCTCCTATTTGGAAACATTAGATAATGATTTTCCTTTTGCTACAGTATGTTCTACCTATGGCTCTCCCAGATAGCTTTGACGACAACATAAAACAAGTTATATATGATCTTGGTAAATACATGAGGTAAGTAACAATTTTATATGCATGAAAAATGTTCGTTCTTTTTGTTGCGTTGTTTATTGACATATTGTGTTTTACAGCTTGGAACTTTATTATATATGCCTCAATCTGGTTGATCATTGTTATTTTCTTGCATCTTTTGTAGGTGGCTTTCATCTCAATAAATCCATAAAGAAGATATTAGGTATTGGAAGAGAGAAATTCCTCATCTAATGTGTGAAATGTTGAAGTATTTACCTCCAGCATTTTTCAATGCACAAGAACACTATCTCATACACCAAGTTGAGGAGATTGAATTGTGTGGACCTGTAAACTCAAGGTCAATGTGGATGGTGGAAAGGCATTTGAATTCATTGAAGGATTTTGTTAGACAAAGAGCACGTCCTGGGGGTTCTATGGTGCAGGGATATATGTTATATCAATCCATGGTGTACATTAGTTAGTATCTTCCAAATTTAGCAAAAAATATCAATCTGCCTCGCATTTGGCATGTCGACTCCATCAAAAAATTTGAAGGGGAGGTCCTGTTGGGGAAAGGTAGAACGAGGAAAGTGAAAGTTAATTGAATGGTGTACATTTAATTTATTATACAATTAATTTTTCAATTTATGTAATTTTTATTATTCCATCAGTATTTTAAGGTAAACTTAATTGCCTTTAATGATAGCTAATTTACAATTCTTAATTGTTATTTTTTCATATAGTTGGTCGCCTGTGGGATGCAATACATTTATACATTGCAAACAATCTTGATTGGATGGAGGAATGGATTGAACGATGTACAGAATACTATGGTACCTTATCATGGGAAGGGGTTAGTAAAATGATTAAAACAGTGCATCGTCATCGAGAAGAATATCCCGAAGAACTTACGCAAAGGGAAATTGATTTAGCATGCGGTTTAAAAGATAAAAAAGGCAAGTATATTTACCCTGCTCATTTTTTTTGTTGTTTCCCATTGTATCAAAATATTTCTCTCGTTTATGTCTTCTTATATATTTATTTACCAAGTCGGGCATGATGCATTTGATACATCACAATGTTATTTGGTGCAATGGTCGTAAATTTTGCATCAAAAAGTTGGATGACAAGAGGAAAACATTTGACTGCGGGATAATTGCAGTTTTTCAAGTCACTAATGTTTCCTCTAGAAGTGACAGGCATCCAGAAGTATCTGAAAATAGGTACTATGGTTATTTGGAAGATATACTTGAGCGTGACTTTAATTCCTTTAAATTAGTTCTATTTGAGTTCAAATGGTACAAGCTACGAATGAATGAACGTGATCCCG